>CM029023.1:55026501-56509751 GCA_016801055.1 Panax notoginseng | reverse complement strand
ATTCGTACTTTAAACAATCCAAGTTCAAAAATACTTCATAAATAACCATAGTGGAGTAAAATTCAAGAATGAAGATCAAAACATGGATACAATCAAAGCTAGTATCCATAATAGATATCTTGGACAAAAAACAAAAATTTAATTTTTTTTTTGTGAATAGTGTCGTATACGTGAATAGTAATCCCGACGCTAAAAGACAAGAATTTCACAAGAAAAATCTACCAATATTCCGACATAATGATATTGAAAGAAATAATATCATTTATAAAAAAAATAACATCCCTTACCTCCAAAAAGACAGTACTTCTGACTGAAATACTGGATATAGTGTTGAAGGAACTTGCACCATATAACAACACTCAAAGTATCAAAATACTCACAAGAATACGCTCGATAATATAGAGAGAAAAGATTTCAGTTTCTGGTGTAATTTTTAATTCTAACCTAAGCACCCTATTTATAGGAAAATGCTTAGAACACCAAAGCAGAAAATTTAATAAAATAATAATATTTATAAAAAAAATTCCTACGCACACCATACCAACTAATTTAAGCAATTTAACACATGCAAGTGGGCCCACCAAACGAAAAAAAAAATGTTTTTTTTAAAAAATATTTAAAATTTTAAAAATCAATTATTCTGGAACTTCAATAATTTATAATAAATAGCCCTTTTATTAGAAAAATTCGAATCTTATGTCCGTTCCATAAAAAATTCAATTTTCTATAACTTTGTAAGTTTAAGTTTTTCCAAATTTCAAGCAGAAATTGGCCAAAATCCACATACGTTACAGGCTATAATCAAATTTCAGTCAAATATTGGGGTCCACAAACATGAAAAATATGTTTTAAATATTTTTTGTAACAAAAATACTATTTCTCCTCATTTATTCATATATTCCACATTCATTGCAAAAATATCACCATTATTATATTATTATAATATAATAATATATTTAAATAAATTATTTTATCAGAAAAGATAAAATATCAATTTTTCAACAATTGTCACTTTAAAAATTTTCTCCATCTATATCCACATAAAATAAATATTTTTCTTATCATATAAATTAATAATTAATTATTCATAAATAATATTACAGGATCACAATACTAACAACCAGGCCGTTCTCAGGAAAGAGGGGGCTTTCCAATAAGGATTTCTCCTTACTGGTGCGCAATTAGGTGACCAAACCTCTCCTTAGACAGAACTTTCTAGACATTGCTAATAATGCTATCTAATAATATTATTTAAATAATATGAATTATTGATCTGATAATAGAAAATATTGTGCAGTGACAATTATTGAAACAACAATAATATAAAATATCAACGTAGCAATTATTGAATCAATAAAATATTGAATAGTGATTAACGTAACAATTATGGAGTAGTGGCTTCTTACGTAAGAATCAATAATTGGTGCAATACCGTGTGCTACTGTGCAATACCGCGTATTACTGTGCTTTAGCCACCGGATATTCTAACAGTATTAATGGTAACAACTACGCCGTTATTTATAAACAACTTATACTTGTCATTTTCTTCGTCCAATCGCTTTTCGTTATGGGCTCCACATAAGCCTGCGCCGTCGTACGAATATTTCCCGACAGTAAGAATATTACACGACCAAACGAATATTCCCTGACAACAAGAATATTTTATAACCACTTGCTTATTTAAGATATTTGCGCATTTTACCCATAACCTACCACATTAATCAAATCAACCCTTACTATTTCAAAATAATAAATAGAGAAAATTCAATTTTATTTATAAAAAGTTGGGGTCTTACAACCTCCCCTCCTTATGAAATTTCGTCCTCGAAATTGTCGTGCGTACCTGGTGTTTCGAAAAGGTAAGGATACCTCGCTTTCATTTCCGTTTCCAACTCCCAAGTCATTTCCTCAATAGCATGGTTCCTCCATAAAATCTTAACTTGTGGTGTAACTTTGGTGCGTAGGACATGCTCCTTCCTATCCAATATTTTGACAGGTACCTCCTCGTATGTTAAGTCTTCGGCTATCTCGTCTGGTTCTAACTCAATAATGTGGTTTGGGTCTTTCACATATTTACGAAGCACAGATATGTGAAAAATATTATGAACACGAGACATGCTTGGAGGTAACGCGAGTCTATAGGCTACTTTTCCTACTCGGTCAAGAATCTGAAATGGACCAATAAATCTTGGATTGAGCTTTCCTCTCTTCCCAAATCTTGTAACTCCCTTCCATTGAGCAACTCGCAACAACACATGATCCCCAATACTAAATTCCATGTCCTTTCGATGAAAATCCGTATAACTCTTTTGTCAATCTTGTGCCGTTTGTATACGTTGTCGAATCATTTGGATCTTTTTCGTAGTCATACGTACCAACTCTGGTCCCAATAATGTTGCTTCACTCACCTCATCCCAACATATTGGAGAGCGACACTTTCGTCCATATAATGCTTCGAATGGAGCCACACCTATACTTGCCTGATAACTGTTGTTGTAAGAGAATTCCACCAATGGTAAATACTTATCCCAACTCCCTTTGAAGTCTAAGACACAGGGTCTTAATAGATCTTCAAGAGTTTGAATAGCCCTCTCTGATTGTCCGTCCATTTGAGGATGGTATGCCGAACTAAATCGTAAATCTGTGCCTATAGCTTTTTACAAGCTAACCCAAAATCGTGAAGTGAATCTTGGGTCACGATCCGAAACTATGGATACTGGCATGTCATGCAATCTCACAATCTCATTTATGTACATACGAGCAAGACGTTCAAGGGAATAAGTCTTCCGTATCGGCAAGAAATGAGCAGACTTGGTTAATCTATCAACAATAACCCAAATAGCATATATGCCTTGAGAAACCTTTGGAAGACCCGTAACGAAATCCATGGTAACGTGTCCCCACTTCCATTTCAGAATCTCAAGTGGTTGCAATGGACACTGTTGGGTAATTTCTAGTTACGCATAATACGCAAGTATACGTGGTCAACAAGTAATAAATAGTAAGTAAAGTATCGTTCCCACGGAGAATTATCTAATAAAGTTTACCAAGCACTAGCACATAACCATTTCAGTCTTATTTAAACGAATGATATTATATTTTATATTTAAACTATGAAATTAAATAAACCTAACTATTTCTAGAGTGAGACTAGATAATGAAGACCTGAGATTACAATTTCATCTATTGAATAATTTAAATCAACGCACTCCCTGTTAAGCCAAATTACTTGCACTGGATTGCTAGTCGAGAACACAAAAGTGAAATATAGCCATCTCTCGATGTACCATACCCATATCAAATATAATCCCCATTTGAAAGAATACACATGAACACCCACATTACCTAAACCACTATATGTCTATGTGACTTACAAATAATTAGGGTTTAAGCCCAAATTCTCAATTGACTACGAGCGATGCCTCGGTATATGTCTATCCTAAGCACTAATCATACATTCCATCACCATGTAGAACATACAAACACAAGCTATCAAGATCACATCTAAACTCATACTTCGTCTTTCAAGTTCATATGAGTTATCATAGTAATTGATGGCCAATCAACTAAGTAAATAAGCACGAATCTTAATAAACAATCCCATAGCAATCAATAAGGTTAACAATGAAGTATATCAGATTAAACTAAGCAATAGAATCCATTGCAATCCCAAAATAAAGTTTAACTCATTATAGAATCAAAATCCATAATCCACAATTGATTATACATTGAGAAATAAAGATAGAAGTAAAAAGAAGTTAGGGAATTAGGAATGCAAATCTGAGATTCTCCTCTTGCTCCAATTCTGAATTTCCAATTCTCTTCGATTGCATCAATCTTCAACTCTAATCTAATATAGGGTTCTAATCTAATCTAAAAAGAAAGAGAAGAAAAGAGCATATGTAATCTAGATTTTTCCCCCCAAGGGGTGGAATGTCCCTTACATAATGAAAATATGTCTAATATATAAGCCCTAATTGAACCCTTCTCTCCGTTACGCTTCAATTACACTGTTTAATGAAAAGTCAACTTTAGTCAACTTCCGAAGTAGCGCGGCCGCGCAAGAATTAGCCTAAAGTTGGACGCGGCCGCACTCAAGTGTTAAATCGCATCTTTTTGCTACTGTGATTCGCGCGGCCGCGCAGGAAATCGCCAGCCCGCGAGGTTGATTTTCTGCTGCAGTGTGCTCTGGTAAAATGGCCATAACTTTTGATACGGGAAGAGTTACGGGACCTGCCACCTATCAAATCGAAGCTATCGACGAGCTCTACAACTTTCATTCTTTGAGTATTGAGAAATAATGTGCGGATGAAGCCTAAAATTAGATTGTAAGTGACAGCTATGCAAATGGCCATCCAAAACAGTGAGGTTCAACGTTCGTTGGTACAAAGGTCATAACTCTTGCATTCGAACTCCGATTGGAATGATTCAAAATGTTCCAAAAAGCTTAGAAGAAGCTCTACAACATAGTCCAAGTTCCAAGTCAAGAACATAACATGAACATGAAAGCCCAAATGATATCCGGATTGCTTTTCCTTATATTTTCATACCAATAGTCGCTCACCTCGTTCCCAAACCTAAGATCTACAAAATGAACACAAAATACATGAAAAGTAACTAAGAAACATGAGTTTAAGCAACTAATTCAAGTAATAGATATCGGATAAGTAGGTATAAAACCAACTTATCAAATACCCCCAAACTTAAACTGTTGCTTGTCCCCAAGCAACACAACATAATGCATTCTATATGCTATGAAAGCTATGCTACTATGACAATGAATCCCCAGATTTCCATCCATGTTAAGAATTCTAATAAGATATGCCTCAGAGAAATAACAAGATCCAAGAACAAAGCATCAAACTAAGCTAAAGGCGTAATGACATACAATCATGTAATCCTAACCTGTTATAAAGATGTTGTGTGTGTGTGTGATGTGTTCACATATAAACTTGAAAAAGGTGAGGATTTCACATGCTATATTGCTTAAGGAAGAAAATTGAAGTTCAAACTAAGAACTATGCATACAAATGAAACAACAACTACTCCAACACATCAGTACAAGCTAAGGTTCAGCAAAAGGTTTATTCTGCTTTATTTTTACTCACGGGGCGATTTTCGCACTTTCCCGCGGTCTTTATTGATTTTTATTATTATTATTTTTATATATATATTTTTCATGACTGTGTAATGTCTCATTCTATTAGGCTAACAGTGCTACCCCTTAGCGAGCTTTCAACTAACGACTCCAAGACTATTAAGACCTTAGGGAGCTAGGTGTAGAGACAATCCCCTCGGGCGTACTTACTCAAGTAACAAAGGCCCCGAAACAAGACTAGCCACGGTAATTATTCAAAAAAAAATCCTTATTTTTTTTTATAAAGCAAGCATACCCATGCGTTCCCAAAACTTGAGTTTAAGTGTCTTCATAGTCATTACTCACTTCCTACACAATTCTATCATTAAAAACAACATTTTCCTCTCAACAGACAAGTATGCTAATCTTAACCAACAAGCAAATAGGAACATTGTCGTGCTACCTGGTAACATCTAAATAGCAAGCATGAATTATATCCTGTATAAAATTATAACTAAGCTCAAGATATCCATTGAATTCAAAAATCTATCAAATTTCTATGTCATCATTGGCCAAATTAGAATTCAACTAACTAAAAGCCTGGGATTATGCAATGTTATGCAACTAAATACATACTAAGTAAACAAGACAAAAGAAAACTAAAAAAAAAATCATACTAAAATACCCCTACTATGCAACTTAAACATGCAATCAAACTATATGCAACTAACTATATGCAACAACTACTCACTTCAATCCAATACCCCCAAACTTAAAATAAACAATGCCCTCGTTGTAATTAAAAGTGAAAGAATACTCCCCTAAGTGAAAATGTCATCTCCGTTCGCCTCCTCATGATCCGATGGTATATCAGGCGATGGCTAAGTTTGAGATATTCTATAGTTGGAGACTGAGTGTGGGCTTTTAAATGTCCGAATGCTTGAGTCAAAAATTCTAAAAATTTAGCATTTTTTTCTGTGACTGAGCTATGGCGCGGCCGCGCGGTGTTTAGCTTGTAGTTGGGCACGGACGCGCAACCCTGTACTCTAGCAGCTTCAGTTTTTGACTTATGTTTGATCCTCAATGCTTATACCAATTGGATTGAACCTGAGAGGAGAAACAATTAAACTATTATTAAGACTTACCACTATCTAACATCTACTAAATATGGAAATGTAAAAAAGAAGAATTAAACAAGGAGGGAGAAAGATTGGATGGGGTGCCTCCCATCGAGCGCTCGGCTTATAGTCCATTAGCTGGACTCTTTTCTTTACACCGCTATCCAATTCCTCTACGATAAGCTAGGAACCCTCCATCCATTAGAACTGCAATGTGCGTAGGTAGGTTCCCCATTTTGCGTGTCTATGAATTGAAACAACCTAGCATATTTCCTATACATGATGCCCCTAGTTCTATTGCATAGCCAGGTGCTCCTTCCGTTGTGTCTGTGAATAGATTTTTGCATTGAGGCATGACAGATACAACATGATTCTCTTCTTCTATTATCTCTTCCTCAACCCACCATGGTTTGTAAGAAGTCTCATAATCGCAGAAATTCTTGCTTTGGATGTGAATACCAAGGGGGCATGGGTGTGCAAATTTCACTGAATTCTTCAACTCTATCTGAGAAGGCACTTGGGGTATTATACAAGTCAACTCATGATTTTCATTTTCCATTCCCCCAGTTGTCTCCTCAATGTCCACTCCTTTCAGTTCATTCAGTGGCATGAACGCCTCTGGCTCTCCATTAGTTTCATTGTCCATGTCATAGCACCAATTATTTTGAGGGCGATTGTTCAAGGCTTCAAGTATTTGATCCATTTGATTCTGTATATTCCGAATTGACCTCTCTTGCTTAATCATCTTCTCCTCAGTTGATGCTACAAACTTGAACCACAAATCCTCCACTTTTGAATTATCTTGTTCAGTTTCAAAATCCATGTATTGAGGACCATTCATTGAGGAGTTAATGAATTGTTCCGTCTGTTTGTTAAGATTTTGGCTTGATAACTCCTGACTCATCATTATCTCGTCATGGTCTGCTATGCTTTTTGACATGAATTCCTTCAACCTTGAATTTTCTTCTTGTTGCGTTGAAGGTGGATATAAGAAATCTGATGGATGTGTTGGACTTGGGATGCAGTATTGGTTGGGATAGTTATAACTCCACTCATAATCTGGGTGATACCCCCAACCTTGTTGATAATCAGGATAAACATCGTTGTTGAAGTAATCACCCCCAAACTGCACTTGTCCAACCTTGATGTTGCACTGATAACTCGCATGCTCGCCAGCACAGTATTCACATGTAACTACTATCTCTCGAGTGCGTTGGGCTGTAAGAATATCCAACCTCTCCGAAAGTGTCGCAATTTGTGCTGACAATGTAGAAAATACATTGAGTCCCTCAGTGCTCGTGTCCCTTGGTTGAATCATATTTGCATAAGGCCGTTGATAAGCAAAGTCACCCATGGTACCTGAAAAGAGAGAAATATAAGAAGATAATTAAAACAACAAAACAAATTATTTAAATTAAGACTAATTTGATTGAAATTAATGTTGGCAAAAATTTATTAAGCTAATTTCCTGGCAACGGCGCCAAAAACTTGTTGGGTAATTTCTAGTTCCACACAACACGCAAGTATACGTGGTCAACAAGTAATAAAGAGTAAGTAAAGTATCGTTCCCACGGAGAATTATCTAATAAAGTTTATCAAGCACTAGCCCATAACCATTTCAGTCTTATTTAAATGAATGATATTATATTTTATATTTAAACTATGAAATTAAATAAACCTAACTATTTTTAGAGTGAGACTAGATAATGAAGACCTGAGATTACAATTTCATCTATTGAATAGTTTAAATCAACGCACTCCCTGTTAAGCTGTGACAAACGAGATTTTTTGTAACGACCCCAAAATAGGTCCATTCTATCCAACCCATTCTGAATCGCCAAATACATGGTACAGAAATAACTACAACTTTATTACCACAATTGTCGTGCAAAATACAACAACAGATATGCCGTGAGTTTGGATACAAATATATACCAAATGTGACATTGGACACCATCATGTGTCAGCACCTCACAAAGGTACCTTACATAAAGGTACAGTCAAAAACTATTTAAGAAATTAGAATCTTTGGGAAGTGCTCAAGGAAACCTTCGTACATGGGAGGCCACGCATCTAGGTTATGATAGATATCATATGGCCACGTAATTATCCTTGGTTGACCCAATAGACCCCAAAGAAAAACGAGAAGATTACTATCATATTCTTCCCAATGGCGAGTCTTCTCTTGACTTATCATTATCTCCACAGTCTCTAATTGAGAATTATACTTCAAACAAATACCAAGATTATATAGGTAGTGCCCATAGATATACTCAGCAAGTGGATGAGCACAACCCTATCTTATGATGACACGAGGTTGTATGTCATTAGACATCTTGTATGATAGTGGCAAAACATCCTTCCAACGTTGGGTTTGTCTCACCCTATTTGATTCACCAAATATAACTACTAAATGATGACCACCGTTCTATTCCCCTGTTACCCCCGCTCGACCCAGCTACACTCTTATTACCTGAAAGGAATTGTGAAAGAAAGGGTGAGCACAACTAGCTCAGTAAAGAATGTCATGACTAAAGATAATTCAATTATCAATAGCCTTCATCAATAATAAATCAGAGATTTAGAACATATGGTAAATGATAAAAATTTCAACCATAGTTGCAGCGGAACGAGCAATCCATTAGAAGAGTCAAATAGACTATAAAGTCTATTATCTTCTCCATGTTAAAAATTCACCAACAATATTTTATCCATGTAACATCACTCAACAGTTCCTTTCCACAATCATATGAATAACTCATAATCATAATTGTGACTATAAATTTTTCTTCGCACCCAGGACGAAGAATATTTTCATCACCTGTCTTTACCTGAAACATCAAAGATCATGGTTATACCAAATCACAATTCCTGTTTATAATCATACTAACAAATCCATCTTTGCACTACGGGCCAAAGATATTCATCAACAAACCATCATTGCACTACGGGCCAAAGATATTCAACAACGGTTCATCTTTGCACTACAGGCCAAAGATATTCAACAACAGTTCATCTTTGCACTACAGGCCAAAGATATTCATCAACAATTCATATTTGCACTACAGGCCAAATATATTCATATCTCAAAGAAATATATAATCATTTCAGAATTTATATAAACAATAATTATAACCATGTTGATCAATTCACCTTTGCACTTAAGCTTAAGATATTCAATTATAAATTCAATGGTCATGATCATACCAGTCACAATTCAACTTTGCACTACAGGCCAAAGAGAACCCTAGTCATGATCATACCAATAATCTATCCATCTTTACACTCCAGTGAAAGAGAATTTCAACATCAGGGTTATAAAAATGTTATATATGATGATAAAAATAATATGATCAACATATAGTTTTAATCTCAAGAGTAATATTCGTAACTCATGAATAGTAACCCCGACACAAAAGATAGAAATTCTACAATAAAATTCATACCAATATTTCGGTATAATGATATTGAAAGAATAACATTACTTAAATTTATAAACAATTTATTTTAATTGTTTACACTTTACTAATTAATGCATTTAATCATCATAAAATGCCAACTCTTACAATTTCATCATCAATAACCAAAACCCTCATCAAAAATCTGCATATACCTCATATAGGATTCTCAAGCCATAAAATCCTATTTTCCAATTTTCTTTCTTCACAAAACATATTTAATTCATTTACTCATAACTAGACCATTTTCATGAAAAATACCAAATCAGTTCCAAAAATATTTTTTTTCTGGGATTTAGCATAATATAGTCCCATAGTGAACATATATTTTTCTCAGAATTTTTAAAAGTCATTTACTATTTTTCATATGGCCAAAATAGCTGAATATTTAGACATTTATCAAAAATTGTACTTTTGTCTAAAAATTCTGAAATTTACAGAGTATACTTCTATCATATACATGTACTCCCAATAAAAATTTCATCAATTTTGGAGTTAACCACAAGGAATTATAAGCTGTTACTTTTAAAATAGTCTTTTCTCATAAAATTCATAACTCTCAATCTATACATCCAAAAATCACCATTTTTGGACACAATCAAGAAAACTCATCAAAATATCATTTTAAATTTTTCCAGAATTTTTGAAGATCAGAAAAATTACGAAACTGAAAATCATAACAACCCTTAAAATCCCTTAATATCCCTTACTATCCCTTACCTCAAAAGAGCAATACTTCTGATCGGTATAAGGCTGAAGAAAACTTGCACTGATGAATAGAAACTCACAGAGTATCAAATACTCACAAAATACACTCAATAATCTAGATAGAGAAAGAGAGAAAACTTATGTTTCTGGTGTGATTTTCAATTCTAAATTAGCACTCTATTTATAAGAAAATTTTGGTAGGTTTGACCTGCAACCTGATGGCTTTACCTGCTACTATAAATTTCGACCCGTTACATTCTCCCCCCCTTACAGAGATTATGTCCCCAGAATCGCATATACATATTTAAGCAAATAAATGTGGGTAATTCTTCATCATATTCTCTTCTAGTTCCCACGTAGCTTCTTCAGCGTTGTGATTTCTCCAAATTACCTTAACTGAAGGTATAACTTTATTTCTCAGAACTTGTTCTTTTCGGTCGATAATTTGGACAGGAATTTCTTCGTAAGATAAGTCTTTCTCAAAATGTAGGGGTTCATATTCAATTACATGCTTGTAATCGGGTTTGTAGGGTCGTAACATAGAAACATGGAAAACGTTGTGTACATTTTCGAGTGCTGGAGGTAAGGTTACCTCGTACGCGACTTCTCTGATTCTTCTTAGTACTTCAAAGAGTCCAATGAATCTTGGGCTCAATTTTCCTTTCTTTCCGAACCTGATCTTCCCTTTCCAGGGAGAGACCTTCAAGAAAACATAACTACCTGATTCAAACTCGATATTTTTACGATGTGGGTCATCATATTTCTTCTATCGATCTTGAGCTGCTATCAGTTGTGCTCGGATCACTTTGACTATTTCTACCGTCTGCTGTACTAATTCTGGCCCTAGCAATTGTTTTTCACCAACCTCATTCCAGTAAAGCGGAGTTCTGCACTTTCTGCCGTATAACGCTTCGTAAGGCGGCATGCCAATACTAGCGTGGTAACTGTTGTTGTAGCCGAACTCTACTAATGGTAGGTGATCATCCTAATTTTCTTTAAAGTCCATCACACAGGCTCTTAGCATATCTTCTAATGTCTGAATCGTTCTCTCACTCTGTCCGTCTGTTTGAGGGTGGTAAGCTGTACTCATTCGCAATTGCGTACCCATGCATTCCTGAAGACGTTTCTAGAAATTTGATGTGAAGCGCGGATCCCTATCTGAAACAATTGATACCGGAACTCCGTGCCTCGAAACAATCTCTTTTACGTATAGCCTGGCCAACTGATCTAAGTTGAATCTTATTTTGATCGGAAGGAAGTGTGCAGATTTCGTCAGTCGGTCAACGATAACCCATACTGCGTCGTAGCCTTTCTGAGTCGTCGGAAGGCCAACCACGAAGTCCATTGTAATGTGTTCCCATTTCCATTCTGGGATCTCTAACGGTTGAAGTAAACCACTTCGTCTCTGATGTTCTGCTTTTACTTTCTGACAGGTCAGACACTTGGAAACACATTCTGCAACATCACGTTTCAAATTCGGCCACCAAAAATGTTGTCTAAGATCTTGGTACATCTTGGTACTACCAGGATGAATCGAATATCATGAACTATGAGCCTCGCTTAAAATATCCTCTTTAATCTCTTGTACTGGCGGTACCCAAATTCTACTCTCAAATCTCAGTATTCCTTCCTTATCCATCTTAAATCTCGGTTCGGTTCCTTCAGATATCTTCTTTGTCACCTTTTTGCATTCATCATCCTGAAGCTGAGCCTCCTTCACTTTATCTAGTAGAGTTGTACTAGATTGCATCTGAAATATCTTCTCATCAATCTCTATTGGATACTTCACTTCCAATTCCAGTTTCTCCATTTCTGTGATTAGCTCCTCCTGAGCAGTCAACATCATCAATTTCTCACGACCCTTTCTACTTAAGGCATCAGCAACTACATTCGCTTTACCCGGATGATATAAAATCTCACAGTCGTAATCCTTAATTAATTCTAACCATCTTCTTTGACGCATATTCAAATTCTTCTGTGTGAAAATATATTTCAGACTCTTGTGATCCGTATATATCTCACACTTCTCTCCGTAGAGATAATGCCTCTAAATTTTTAAAGCAAAAATAACTGCAGCTAACTCCAAATCATGGGTCGGGTATCCCTTCTCGTAATCCTTTAACTGTCGTGATGCATACGCGATGACTTTACCGTTTTGCATTAGCACACAGCTAAGTCCTTTATGCGACGCATCACTAAAAATAACAAAATTTCATGTATCATCCGGAAGAGATAACACAGGTGCCGTACTCAACCTCTTCTTTAATTCTTAAAAGCTCTCCTCACACTTCTCCGTCCAAACAAATTTCACAGCTTTTCGAGTTAAATTCGTTAACGGAGTTGCGATCTTGGAAAAATCTTGAATGAATCTTCTATAATATCCCGCCAATCTAAGAAAACTTCTTACTTCTGAAGGCGTTCTCGGCTGTTCCCAGTTAATCACGGCTTCTACTTTGGATGGATCTACCGAAATTCCATTTTTATCAATCACGTGACCAAGAAACTGTACTCGCTCGATCCAGAATTCGTATTTCGAAAATTTAGCGTACAACTTCTCCCTTCTCAATACTTCCAACGTTAACCTCAAATGTTCTTCGTGTTCTTCTTTGGTTTTGGAATATACCAGAATATCGTCTATAAATACCCCCACGAATTTGTCCAAAAACGGCTTGAACACACCATTCATTAGTCCCATAAATGCTGCAGGAGCATTGGTTAGACCAAACGACATTACTAAAAATTCGTAGTGACCGTATCGCGTTCTGAACGCTGTCTTTGGTACATCCTCTGGCCTCACCTTCAGCTGATGATAACCACTCCTCAAGTTTATTTTGGAAAAGTATCTTGCTCCCTTTAATTGATCAAACAGATCGTCGATTCTTGGTAATGGATATCTATTCTTAATCGTGACCTTGTTCAGTTCTCTGTAGTCAATGCAGAGCCGCATCGATCTGTCCTTCTTTTTCACAAACAACATCGGCGCTCCCCACGGCGATACGCTCGGTTGAATATACTTTTTGTCCAGTAATTCTTGTAGTTGGGCCATCAGTTCTTTCATCTCTACTGGTGCCATTCGGTATGGTGCCTTCGATATTGGAGCGGTTCTGGGTGCCAAATCAATCGCGAAATCTACCTCTCTATCTGGTGGAAGTCCTGGCAAATCGTTTGGAAATACATCGACGAAGTCCCTCACAATCGGTATCTCTTCTACCTTCGAATTCTCTTTTCGACTGTCGACTGTGTAAACTAGATATCCTACACAGCCTTGTCTTAACAACCTCCTGGCCTGCATCACCGTCAGACAACTCGCTTGTCTAGGTGACTTGCTACCATAAAACACAACCATTGACGGAGTCATAAGGTTAATACGCTTCTTCTGGCAGTCAATTACCGCCCCATAATTGGATAACCAATCCATACCCAAAATAACGTCAAATTCCCCAAGCAGAATAGGGATAAGATCTACATTCATGATATTACCCGTAATATTCACCCTACAGTTCTTAAACACGTACTTAACAAGAATTATCTCTCTATTCGCAATTTCTATATTCATGGGATATTCCAACTCATCTATAAGCAAATCTAAACTATTAGCAAAGTCTTCGGGTATAAAGGAACAAGTAGCACCCGAATCAAATAAAACATAAGCATTAATTTTATTGATCGGAATGATACCTGACACCACCTCACGAGACTGGATTGCTTCCTGCACTGTTATATTGAAAGTTCTGGCGGTCGGTCGGTTTGTTGCAGGTGGTTCGGTAATGGTTAAGGTATTTCCACTGCTATTTCCACGGTTACCTCCTTGCACTGCTCCTCCTGATCCCTTCTTAGGGCAATCTCTTGCTAGATGATCCTTAGAACCACAGTTAAAACAAGCGCCCTTCTTTGGGTTTGGAAAGTTTGGTGCTATGTGGCCTTCCTGACCACAATTGTAGCACACTCGCTTCCCTTTCATGCAAACTCCCAGATGAGCTTTTCCGTAGTTTGAACATGCTTCAATTTTCTTCTTCTTCCCTCCTTGTTGACTTCCAGCTAATGAGTTATTCGTCCACTTCCTCTTCTGATTATGACTACCCCCAGTGTTACTCCCACCAGTCTTGTTATTTCCTTCAACTTCACTCTTCTTCTTCTTCTGCTCTTGATTGTACTTGGTCACCGCATCGCTCCCACCTTCAGCGAGGATGGCCTTTTCCAGTACTCTGGCAAATGTGTTTATCTGAAACATTGACAACTTACTGAAAACCCAAGGCTTTAGTTCTTGTTCAAATCTTCTGGCCTTTCTTTCGTTAGTGTGTACTTGGTACGGGGCAAACCTTGCCAACTCATCGAATTTAGCCACGTATTCAGGTACGCTCATGTTTCCTTGCTTCAGTTCCAGAAATTAAATTTCCATCTGATTCTGCGAACTAGTTAGGAAGTACATTTCGAAAAACATTTCTTTTAATCTCTCCCACATAATTACACCTTCACCTCCTCGCACTTTGTTTGCTTGCCACCAGTAGCTAGCCTCAGACTTCAGCATAAACGTTGCGAAAGCGGTCTTCTGGTCTTCTCTAACCCTAGCAATGTCGAATACTTTCTCCATTTCCATGACCCACGTTTGAGCCTCGATTGGGTTCCTGGAACCTTTGAACTCGGGCGGTCCCACCACCTTAAAGTCTTTAAACATTGTGTTTGGTGGAGCTTGAGGTTGATTGTTCATTGCTCCCGTCAGTAAGTTCACCAACTACTGAACAGGATTAGCGTTGGCGTTATTGTTATTATTGGTTGACTCTTCCTGAGTCAGCTGACGTTGTTGTCTTCTTCTTGGCGGCATATTTCTGATAAAATAAATGCTTATTAGGACTTTATTTATTTCTCTAAATAGTTAAGGCATTACTCAATAATTTAACACATCCTCTCAAACAACTTAATATATTTAATTCAACTCAAAGTTTTAACATCAAACTATAGCATAACTGCTATTTACATCAACTATCCTGGAATAAAGAATCCACAGGACTTAAAATATTAACATATTCCTTCGTTCATAAACACATCAGAATTTACATATAAAAACTAATTAAGTCTTTCACATAATTAAACAGATTCTAATCCTGTTTATCAAGGTGTTGAATAGCCTTGCCACGCTCCTCATCCAAGATACGAGACATCGTCCTGCAATCCAGCATATACGACGGAAGTCCTTTGAACTGGATGGGGTATCTCAAAACTCGTTTCTGAGCCTCATCCATTGCATGATTAAGTGTGGAGTATGTCTCTTCAAACTTTGCCTTCTTTGCGCGACTATCATCTTCTGCACGATCAGCTCGACGTGATTCTCTTACCCATCCTTCCTCTGCTATTTTCAGTCTTCCGGAGGTTTCTTTCAGTTCCTTTTTCAGCTTCTCTATCTCCTCGGTCTTATCTTCGGTTTGACCCTTCTCATGGACCAAATCCCATTCTACATTTCCCAATCGTGAGTGAAGAGTCGAAATCTCCCTCTCCTTCTCCTCTAAAGTAGACTGCTGAATAGTCGCTCGCTCAGCCAATTCCTGAACCTCGTCCTGTAACTCAACGTTACGGTCTTATAACGTGTCATACATCTCCGCATCAACGGTGTACCGCGGTAACTCCTCTTCTTCCTCTTCCTCATCAAACTCCTCCTCAGGATCCTCCTCAGGATCAGTCTCGGGCTCATGCTCCTGACCAACAACGGTGATCAATGGAGATGACTCCCTCTGAACTAACTGTTCCCTAACAACATGTATGTCTCGGGGCTCCTCCTCTGTAGGTACTATAGGTAATCGGGGTTCTTCCTCCCCAGCTTGACTAGCTTCTCCAACATTCGTCATCCTGACAACAAAATTTTAAGTTTTAGTTACTAAGTCGTACTAACGAGCACATAAATTAACACATAGACACATAATGTATTTTATTATCTTCAATGAATTACAAAAAATTCATTTCTTAAAACTTGATAATAGTTTTCCTTTACTATCTTCTTTCTATAAGGCTACTACCTAAGGTTGTTCCCCCACCTAAGATTCATAACCTACAGCTCTGATACCAACCTGATGTTGCAGAATGTGTTGCCAAGTGTCTGACCTGTCAGAAAGTAAAAGCAGAACATCAGAGACCAAGTGGTTTACTTCAACCGTTAGAGATCCCAGAATGGAAATAGGAACACATTACAATGGACTTCGTGGTTGGCCTTCCGACGACTCAGAAAGGCTACGACGCAGTATGGGTTATCGTTGACCGACTGACGAAATCTGCACACTTCCTTCTGATCAAAATAAGATTCAACTTAGATCAGTTGGCCAGGCTATACGTAAAAGAGATTGTTTCAAGGCACGAAGTTCCGGTCTCAATTGTTTCAGATAGGGATCCGCGCTTCACATCAAATTTCTGGAAACGTCTTCAGGAATGTATGGGTGCGCAATTGCGAATGAGTACAGCTTGCCACCCTCAAACAGACGGACAGAGTGAGAGAATGATTCAGACATTAGAAGATATGCTAAGAGCCTGTGTGATGGACTTTAAAGGAAATTGGGATGATCACCTACCATTAGTAGAGTTCGGCTACAACAACAGTTACCACACTAGTATTGGCATGCCGCCTTACGAAGCGTTATACGGCAGAAAGTGCAGAACTCCGCTTTACTGGAATGAGGTTGGTGAAAAATAATTGCTAGGGCCAGAATTAGTACAGCAGACGGTAGAAATAGTCAAAGTGATCCGAGCACAACTGGTAGCGGCTCAAGATCGATAGAAGAAATATGATGACCCACATCGTAAAAATATCGAGTTTGAATCAGGTAGTTATGTTTTCTTGAAGGTCTCTCCCTGGAAAGGGAAGATCAGGTTCGGAAAGAAAGGAAAATTGAGCCCAAGATTCATTGGACTCTTTGAAGTACTAAGAAGAATCGGAGAAGTCGCGTACGAGGTAACCTTACCTCCAGCACTCGAGAATGTACACAACGTTTTCCATGTTTCTATGTTACGACCCTACAAACCCGATTACAAGCATGTAATTGAATATGAACCCCTACATTTTGAGAAAGACATATCTTACGAAGAAATTCATGTCCAAATTGTCGACCGAAAAGAACAAGTTCTGAGAAATAAAGTTATACCTTCAGTTAAGGTAATTTGGAGAAACCACAACGCTGAAGAAGCTACGTAGGAACTAGAAGAGAATATGATGAAGAATTACCCTCATTTATTTGGTTAAATATGTATATGCGATTCTGGGGACAGAATCTCTATAAGGGGGGGAGAATGTAACGGGTCGAAATTTATTGAGTCGTGATTCTGGGGACAGAATCCTTTTAAGGGGGGAAAGATGTGACAAACGAGATTTTTGTAATTAATTTCTAATATTTATTGAATTAAATAAATATTTTTTCGATGATTTAATTATTGGATTAAATAATTAATTGATGTAATTATGTTAGATTAATTTAATTATATGTGTTACATTTATTAAGTTAATGTAGAGAATTTTTATTATCAAAGTATATAATTATGTGAGCTTATTGAATTAAATGAATTATTTAATAAGCATATTGGTATTTTAATTAATTTAATTATTAATTAGAGATTTGATAAATTGACATTATTTATTAATGAGATAATTAATTATGTGACTATGTGAAATTATGAGAAATTATTATATTTTATTTATATTAAATTAAATAAGATATATGGATTATTATGCAAGTGGATGTGATATTAATTAAACTATATTGTAAAGGTTTTATTAAATTAATTGGTTTTGTAATATAATAAACTAGCCAAACGTGGCCTTAGAAGGAGTTATGGCCAGTTAACCCATGATGGGCAACTGACCATGATGCGCGTCAGTTTTTTTTCCTTTATACGTACTCTCCTTCCCTTTTCTTTTTCATTATAGCCTAAGTCTAGAATAGCATATCAGAGAGAGTTCAGAGAGAAAATTTAGAAGTTTTGAGAGAAATTGTAAGTGTATAATCAACAGGTACTTGTGAAAAGATTTTCATTGATCATCTCCTAATCTATACTCTGGGTAATTTTCTCCAAACTAATTTCTATTTCACGTATTTAAGTTTTCTAGAAAATGGCTTTCAAAACCTCTGTTATGTCTCTGTAATTGAAATTGTGAGAGTTATGTGCATATAAGTGTTAAGATGTCATTTTAATGTGTTTTAATATATATTGTATATAATTCCTTATCATCAATTCATAATTTTACGTTGTATATAATTGCTGCAAAATTACAGAGTTTGGGTTTTGGCCTTATGGCCTTATACGTGAAATTTTATGTAGTGATCGTATATTATCCCTAAATTTTACACTCCTTCATTATTATGCATGTTGATACGAAGAGACCAAGCCTTAAACGAATGGATTCGGTGTTATAATGAATTCATAGTGTTAAATTTATGATTTTGTTCATTAACTTCAAGAACATCAAGAACAGTCCAATTCTACATGATTTAATTCTGTTATTGGGTGTTTAGATGGGTTAAAATCACTCTATAGAGGTTGGGTAATGATTATATGTGAATATTAACATGTGGGTATGTTAAATTAGTGAGTTTAATGACCATGAAATGTGTAATTCGCCGAACTCTGTGTTCTTTGCGAACTGGAAAACAGAATCTGGAGTCTCGCGCCGCGGTGCCAACTCTAGAACTAAGATCCCGCGCTGCAGCGCCACCGCACCGCAGCGCCAAGACTCGAACCACAACGCCACAGCACCACAACGTTAAGTGTTCGGCTGCAACGCCACCGTGCCGCAGCGCGACTATCACGTGTATTAGTGGCGCCGCAGCGCCACTCTCCAAAAAATTCAGAAATGAGATTTTTAAAATATTAAAGTCTAACAAGTGTTAGTGAATTGATGTAATGAACATGCAAATATGATAGAAGAATAATCTGATGATAAAAATAGTTGTTTAAACATGTAAATAACATAATTACATGTGATTTAAATTATTGAATTCATAACTAGATTATTATTCATGAAGTGCAAATTATGTGATAATGAGATAAATTGACTAAGTATAGTCGATAATTAAAGTAAACAACGAGAATGAGTTTACGTTGATTAATTAATTTATAATTAACTGGTATTGTGTATATGTATGATATGTAGGATTTAATTCAAAGAACGTGCTTAGTTAAAGTATAATCTACGCGCGAGGCAAGTTTCCTAAACTTAAACTCTTAAATTTGAGCAAGTTTTTCTAACCCTATTTGCCATTATTGTTCAAGTTTATTATTTACCTTGAACAAATTATCATTGTTATTATTCTAGTTCAAACATGATATTAAAGATTTATTATCTTTCCAAAGCATGATTCAGTTATACAATAATTGTCCTATTGTATACTTTTGAGATTATTATTCAAATCGAATATCAATTATTGTTGAACCTTATTAGACTAGTGAAACCTTAATGATTCAACTAGTCCATATTGATGAGCGTTCTAAAATTCAGAACCCTTGATGAATTATCCAAACCAAACTTCCTTTGGTGCGGACTCGAATGTCAAATTGAGATGAACAACCCTGTATAGGGGATTATTTACGCTTTAGCGTTAAGATATTGTGCACAGTATGGTACTAAGGGTTGATCCCCCTACGTATGAGAAGAAGGTCCATAGTCTTATGACTGTTAAAAGTTTCAAGTATAACCCTTGTTAACCTAGGACATAGTTCAAGGTCTTATGACCCTCAGAATTCTTTGATTCTTGCTATTCACTCTTGATTCAAAAGTTGAGTTTTTATTCAGATGTCTTTGATGTATTCGCATGTTATTATACTGTTATTTCATTTTTATACTTGTGGGCATTTGTGCTCACTCTTGTTTGATAATAACATTGCAGTTAAGAACGAAAGAGCTGACGAACCTTCCACTAGTAAGGGCAAGGACAAAGTTAGCAAATGATGGAGACTTGTTATTTGATATGACTTGTTATTTTATATGATGTATTTGTTTAAGACTTAAGTTAAAGATGTTGTTTAAGACTTATTGTTAGAATTCCGCACAGATGTTTTAAGGTTAGTTTAACCTGGGATTGTATTTATTATTCGGATGATGTAATCCTTTTAAGGAGAAGATTTTAATTCTATCTATTGTATGGTTTGCATTTTTATGGGTGGATAGATAAATGATATTTGTGCAGTGAACACCAAATCCCGTGGAATCGAAGTACCCGGATTTGGGGGTGTCACATAAGCCAAATTACTTGCACTGGATTGCTAGTCGAGAACACAAAAGTGAAATATAGCCATCTCTTGATGTACCATACCCATATCAAATATAATCCCCAGTTGAAAGAATACACATGAACACCCACATTACCTAAACCACTATATGTCTATGTGATTTACAAATAATTATGGTTTAAGCCTAAATTCTCAATTGACTACGAGCGATGCCTCGGTATATGTCTATCCTAAGCACTAATCATACATTCCATCACCATGTAAAACATACAAACACAAGCTATCAAGATCAAATCTAAACTCATACTTCGTCTTTCAAGTTCATATGAGTTATCACAGTAATTGATGGCCAATCAACTAAGCAAATAAGCATGAATCTTAATAGACAATCCCATAGCAATCAATAAGGTTAACAATGAAGTATATCAGATTAAACTAAGCAATAGAATCCATTGCAATCCCAAAATAAAGTTTGACTCATCATAGAATTAAAATCCATAATCCACAATTGATTATACATTGAGAAATAAAGATAGAAGTAAAGAGAAGTTAGGGAATTAGGAATGCAAATCTGAGATTCTCCTCTTGCTCCAATTCTGAATTTCCAATGCCCTTCGATTGCTTCAATCTTCAACTCTAATCTAATCTAGGTTTCTAATCTAATCTAAAAAGAAAGAGAAGAAAAGAGCATATGTAATCTAGATTTTTCCCCCCATGGGGTGGAATGTTCCTTACATAATGAAAATACGTCTAATATATAAGCCCTAATTGAACCCCTCTCTCCGTTACGCTTCAATTGCACTGTTTAATGAAAAGTCAGCTTTGGTCAACTTCCGAAGTCGTACGGCCACGCAAGAAATAGCCTAAAGTTGGGCGCGGCCGTGCTCAAGTTTTAAATCGCATCTTTTTGCTACTGTGATTCGAGCGGCCGCGCAGGAAATCGCGCGCCCGCGAGGTTGATTTTTTGCTGCAGTGTTCTCTGGTAAAATGGCCATAACTTTTGATCGGGGAAGAGTTACGGGACCTGCCACCTATCAAATAGAAGCTATCGACGATCTCTACAACTTTAATTCTTTGAGTATTGAGAAATAATGCACGAATGAAGGCTGAAATTAGATTGTAAGTGACAGCTATGCAAATGGCCATCCAAAACAGTGAGGTTCAACGTTCGTTGGTACAAAGGTCATAACTCTTGCATCCGAACTCCGATTGGAAGGATTCAAGATGTTCCAGAAAGCTTAGAAGAAGCTATACGACATAGTCCATGTTCCAAGCCAAGAATATAACATGAACATGAAAGCCCAAATGATATCCGGATTGCTTTTCCTTGCATTTTCATACCAATAGTCGCTCACCTCGTTCCCAAACCTAAGATCTACAAAATGAACACAAAATGCATGAAAAGTAACTAAGAAACATGAGTTTAAGTGACTAATTCAAGTAATAGATACCAGATAAGTAGGTATAAAACCAACTTATCAGACCCTTTGGTACTTGATGCTCCGCCTTTACACGTTGACAAGTTAAGCACCTCGAGATAAACTTCGCGATCTCTCTCTTCATATTGCTCCACCAAAATGTATGTCGAAGATCACGATATATTTTGGTACTTCCAGGGTGAATTGCAAACGGTGTGTTGTGTGCCTCTATCATGATTCTATGTTTCAAGTCAGAATTGTTAGGAACGTAGAGTCTGGAGTTGACTCGAAGTATTCCTTCTTCATCGATTCTTACTTCTGGAATAGCACCTTCTTGCACTTTCTTCTTCATACGCATCAGCTCCGAGTCTGTGGCTTGAGCAACTTTAACTTTATCGATTAAAGTTGGTTCTATGCGTATACTTGACATCATCATATGGGTCCCCGGAGTCTTGAACTCTATCTTCATCTTTTGTAAATCACACAAAATGGGCCTTTGTGTTGACAGAATCGCACTCGTTCCTACATATGATCTTCTACTCAACGCGTCAGCTACCACGTTCTCTTTTCCAGGATGGTATTGAATGGTATGGTCATAATCCTTCAATAGTTCAAGCCAACGTCATAGCCACATGTTGAGTTCTTTTTGGGTGTAGAAATATTTGAGGCTTTTATGATCTGAATATATCTCCACTTTCTCCCCATATAGATAGTGCCTCCAGATTTTTAACGCGAAAACAACTGCTGCCAACTCTAGATCATGAGTAGGATAATTTCTCTCATATTCTTTAAGTTATCGCGAGGCATAGACTATAACTTTTCCATGTTGCATGAGAACACATCCTAACCCTTTGCCTGAAGCATCGCTGTAGATGACAAATCCCTCTGAACCAGATGGTATTGTCCGAACAGGTGCCGAAATGAGTCTCCTCTTGAGCTCTTGGAAACTCTTCTCGCATTCCTCGCTCCATACGAATTTTATATCTTTCCGAGTCAGTTGAGTTAACAGAGTAGCGATTCGAGAAAATCCTTCCACGAATCTCCGATAATAACCAGCTAAACCCATAAAACTACGTACTTCGATCACCGACTTCGGTTGCTCCCAACTTTGTATTGCTTCAATCTTCGCCGGGTCAACCGATAATCCATGTTTTGACACCACGTGCCCAATGAATGCTACTTCCTCAAGTCAGAACTCGTATTTCTTTAACTTGGCATAAAGCTTATTTTTACGAAGCCTTTGGAGTACCAGCTTTAAATGGTGCTCATGATCTTCACGACTTTTGGAATATATGAGGATGTCATCAATAAAGACAACAACGAACTGATCCAAATATTCCTTGAATACTCGGTTCATCATTCCATAAAAGCCGCATGACCATTAGTCAATCCGAAAGATGACTAAGAATTCATAATGCCCGTACCGAGTTCTAAAGGCAATTTTTGAAATATTCTCAGTTTTAATCTTTAGCTGATGATATCCAGAACGAAGATCGATCTTTGAAAAGAATTATGCTCCTTGCAACTAGTCAAACAGGTCATCAATGCAAGGTAGTGGATACCTATTCTTGATGGTGACATGGTTCAATTCTCGATAGTCAATATAAAGTCGCATACTCCCGTCTTTCTTCTTTACAAATAAAATAGGAGCACCCCAAGGAGATATACTAGGACGAATGAAACCAATGTCCAACAACTCCTATAGTTGGACCTTTAATTCCGGAAGTTCAATAGGAGCCATTCGATATAGAGTTTTAGAAATGGGTTTTGTACTAGGTTCAAGATCAATAAAGAATTCCACATCACGTTCCGGGGGTAGACCGGGAAGTTCTTCAGGAAATACGTCAGGAAATTCACTAACAACAGAAATTTTATTCAAATCTGACGTATTTTTGTTCAAGTCCATAACATGGGCTAAGAAAGCTTGACATCCATTTTTTAATAAACGAATGGCTTTATGACTTGATATGACAGTGATTGATTTCAGTGGTTTAGTTGCTTGAATTCGAATAACAAGTTGGTTAGGAATATAAAAATTAACAACCTTACGAAAACAATCAATTTTAGCATGATGAGTAATTAACCAATCAATCCCTAAAATCACGTCAAATACAAGTATCTTTAAAGAGATAAGGTCAACAGGTAATGTGATGGTGCCAACTTGGATCAAACAAGATTTATAAATAGTGGATGTAATGAAAGTTTCTCCTAATAGAATCTCCACAGATAAGTCAAAGTCTAATTTCTCTGGACTCAAGTTTAAAAGTTGAGCACAAGCAGGAGAGATAAATGAATAGGTAGCACCGGTATCTAGTAAGGAATAAACTTCGCAAGAATTTATGATTAGCTTACCCGTGATCACCTCGTTTGGGTTTCTCGCATTTTGACCAGTCACGACAAACGTTCTTCCAAGAACCGTTGACTTTGACTTTTCTGGGATAGCCTTTTGAGTCACCATCCCCGCTGGACTTGGTTTCGCTACAGTACAATCTCGAGCTATATGTCCTTTCTTTTCTCAATTATAACATACTTTGAACTATTGTGGACAGTTTGGGCTGATGTGTCCCTCTTTTCCACATTTATAGCATACGACCGGTGGTCGTTCTCCTCCCTTAAAAACAGTTGATGTTGGTGCTGACGTCTTCACATTGTCATTGTTAAATCTCCTCTTTTTAAAATCTCCCCCCGACTCGCTTCTTCTATTTTCATGGCCACGATTACCACCAGAGTGGTTGTAACGAATGATTTATTTGAATTGTGATTCTGAGGACAGAATCCTTGTAAGGAGGGAATGATGTAACATTCCATAATTTTAAAGCGTGATATTAAATATTTATTGATTTATTTAAGTATTTAATGGATATGTTATTGTTGAATAAATAATTGTTCAATTTGAGTGATGTGGTTTATTTAATTATTTGTTGAATAAATAATTAAATATTAAATATTAAATATTTATTGGCAATATTAAATATTTATTGAATTATATGGCAATTTGAGTTGATGTGATTTAATTACTTGTTGAGTAAATAATTAAGGAGCTAAGTAAATTAATTGTTATGAGATTATATAATAATATAATTTAATAAGTAAGCTAGAGAGCTTATGGTGATTTAAATAAGTTATAATATTTTAAATGGGAAATTAATTTAAAATATTCGTTGGTTAAATAAAATTATAATTATAAAAGAAATTATAATTATGTGATAATGATTTATGTGTTAAAGTAATTTAATAGATTAATGTTTTAATTGATTTATTAATTTAATAAAAGTGTGACTAATAACCTTGCTATAAAGGAGTTATTAAAATAAATAAAAAGAGTTTAATTTGGTTTTTCTAAACGTGTCTTATTGCATAATAAGTCTTTAATTTAATGATGTTTTATCAAACAAGGTATAAGGATTAATCTATTTATTTTAGTTAGATTTGCCAAACAAGGTGTAAGGATTTAATGGGTTATTTTTATTAAGCTTAGCCAAACAAGCCTTATGGCTTTTGATTTTCAAAAAAAAAATTATAACTGATGTCAGTTAAATCCTATACTTAATATCTATATTATTACTATACGTTATAATATTATATGTATATTAGAGTTAGGGAGAAGAAAGACTCAGTTGAAGTTTACAGAGAGAAAAAGAAGAAAAGAGGAAAACTAGAGAGAATTTGAGAGTGATTTTAACAGGTGTTGTAGAAAAGAATTTGGAGAAAATAATAATAATCATCTTCCTAATCCAAGGTAGGAGCTCAATCTCTTTCTCTAAAAGTTTCATATTTTTCTTCTTCCCAAAAAGTTCTCTGTAAAATATTTTATGGGATGAATTGTTGATATACATGTATAACTTGGTATGGTACTTGATTATATAGTTATTATATGAGTTTATGATGATTAGAGGTAGTGCTTAAACGAGAATTGCATGATAAATTCGTTTGACAGTAGGAAGAAATAATGTCAGTATATGTATTTCTTATGTAGCTTATGTAAATAACAATTATGATGATCAATTTAATGTGTGAAATTGAACTGTGACTATATTAGTTAGTTTGTTAAGAATTACAGAGAACTTAGTTCAAAAGAATCAAATTGGTGTATCATTATGATTACAGTATGCACTGTGTCAAGAAATATCAAAAATAGAGTTTTTGGGTTTTAAAATATGTTATTCTAGTATTTAATTTTTCTAAAATTATGGTTTAAGTTGGGTTAATTTAATATTTGTATGCTTGGTGAAAGTTTATGTGTAATTTGCATTAGTTATTCATGTTAATTAGTGTTGGAATTGAAGTTATAGACAGAAAATTGAGTTGTTCTGTTCTTCGTGGTTGGGTTCTGCGAGTTTCGGCGCCCCAGCGTCAAAATTCACGCCCCAGCGCCAAAAATCGCGCCCCGGCGCCAAAATTCGCGCCCCAGCGCCAGAAGCTGGCGCCCCAGCGCTGAAATTGGCGCCCCAGCGCCAATCTCGCGCCCCAGCGCCACTAGTTGGCTTAGTACTCGCGCCCCAGCGCAGGTACAGAAGTCTGACTTGGACAGTTTTGACCTCCTGTAGTAAAATGGTCATAACTTCCTCATACGAACTCCGATTGAGGTGATTCAAGATGATCCGGAACGAGGACGAGTAGACCTACAACTTTTGTTCTTTAAGTTTTTCAATTTAAGGTCATTAGGATGGGTCAAAATGGTCATATTTAGGACTGTTGTGTTTTCAGAGGCAATCGGAGGGTGTCGGGCATGCACATATGCATGTGTAGTGCTCCAGACCGTAAAAGATGATGTCCTAAGTTATAAAACATGAATCTTAGTAAATATAATGATGCTTAACATTAATAAATAATGTATTAGATAAGTTATAGAAGCATAGTAAGCATACACAAGAGAGGCAAATCGGGCGTGTGACGATTGAACGTCGAAACGCCGTGCCAAGTGTTAATGAACTTAAAAAGTGTTTCAATTCCATTGAAATGGATATTATAAGATATGGAATGGGTTTAATATAAAACCAATAAGTAGTCCTAGCAAGACTTAAGCACTTGAACTTCGAGTTTGACTAAGAAGAAATATAGTGAGTCATAAGTCGAAAAGTTAACACAATCTAATTGACCATTGTGTATTTATTAATAGGAAAGATTATGAGATGTGGAGTAGAGTTTACATTACAATTGCTATGTGTTGTTATGTGACTAATAGTTGATGTGTATGATTATATAATTGTGTAGGGCACGTGAAGTGCAGATAACTGTAAGCTGTTAAGCTATTATTGGTAAACAACGATCAAGGCAAGTCTTTCGGTTCCTATTTTCTACGTGGACTTGATGAACTGTTTTAAATTGCATGATATGTTATACATGTTGAATCATGAAATGTTAAAGTCAATATATGACTACATTGTTTTGGCTACGTAATGATGATTGAGTAAGGAACTCAATCTTTATATTTGCTATGTGAATTAAAAGCATGTATGCCATGTTACTTTAATGAGATGTATATCGAGCATGTTATTATGTGTTATGTGATGCATGAAAATTGTTAGATTTTGCTGGGCTGTCGAGCTCACTCTTGCAAATAACCACTTTTGCAGGTCAAGATTTTAAGGTAAAGATATGTGCTATGTGAGTTATAGAGATCTATATTCACGAAGATTACTTATGTTTTATGAGAAATGTATTTCATATTTTGAACGTAACATGTTGTTGAATTGTAAGTTGAGTTATCCAATGTATATGGATATTTAGTTATGTTGTAAGACTTTGTATAGTCATTTTGTTGTAACGATTCATGATATAAGATTGAATCAAAGAGATGTAATGTAATGGTTGCGATTCAGGGCAAGAAAGAAGGAAATGTATAAAAGTTTTAAATATTCCGCAATTTTATTAAGTTTAACATCGAATAATGATGTATTAATTAGAGGTTGAATGTATGGTTAACGGCCGAAGTCGAGAATTAAGTTGTATAATTTTTGGGGTCGTTAGAGTTGGTATCAGAGCTGTAGGTTATAAACCTTAGGTAGGAGTACCGTAGGCTATAACCTTAGAGAAGAGAGGTGAAGATAATGAACGAATAAGCTCAAATAGAGTTTGAACAATATGGGATTAAAACTTGTGTAAAAGGATTCAAAGAAGAATCTCGCAGAGTTATCAGGAATATGAATGTGGGGTTACCCAACTCCAATAATAAGGATGTAAAGTGATAATAAATAGACAATGTCTATAAAAAGAGAATGATAAAGAAGTTAAGAATAGAGAGTTATATTTAAGTATGGTGCAATTGTACTCTTTAATAATTGATGTATGGTATCTGGGCTAAACGATTCCTTCATGGAGCGGAGGTATATACGAACTAGCAACTCGGAACCTAGTTTGTTAGTTGTTTGTGGGAAACCACTCAGCGTACCATATTGAAACTGTTAGAGACTCGATGTGTACCAAGTGTATAACTCGAATGAAATTTTGAGCGATGTAAATGAAGTTAGAAAGTTAGAAATTCTTAAAGGAAGAATTGTTATATAAACAAGAAGATTCAAAGAAGAATCTTGAAAAGATATAAAGATAAGAAATGGGAGTTTCCTAACTCCAATAGCCAAGATAACGAATAATGTCGTAAATGATGAAAAAGAGATAGAATGAGGATCGTAAAACAAAACGATCACGAGTTAACAAAAGAATTTTAAGAAAGATGATTATAGAATAAGGTCACGACGTAATCTGTTTAAGTTATAAAGAAAGATGGTCTGTAATGTTTGAATGATTATAGCTTGATGCTATGAAGATAATGTACTATGAAATAGTACGAGATAACTCATGAGGAGTTATAGATGATGTGATACAAGGAATTCGTATCGAGCAAAGAGCAAGTTAAAAGAAAGATAGAGTTAGGTGGGATTTCAATTGAGAACCCATGTGATGGCTGAGTTGTACAAACCTTTGTATGGGCGAGGGTTTTGTGCTTGCACTCAGTTTATCACAATGATAATCGTTGGAATGTTTGTGTCGCGCTATTTGCTATATGCATGTTGAGAAGGTGATTCTTTTCTCATGTGTATAACAGATAGGTAGAGTATAGTTAGAGAATATTATAAGGCAAGTGCGAGTTCTTAAAACTCATACTTATGGTAGGTTCGTGACTCATAGTTATATGGTATGTTTTTGAACCCCTCAGCGAATGGACGCCTATGGTCTGACTAGGATAAGTTCTTAAACTCATATGATTGTGGCAAGTTCCTGAACTCATAACGTGTGGTAAGTTTGATGAACTAGGGTATAATTAAGTGTGAATGGAGTATTGAGGATGATAGGAATAGATAGACCTATTAAGCAATGGATCATTATAGAAAGTGGAGTTGATGGTGGAAGCATAGGTATTCTAAATCTACTAGCTATGCTAGACTTTCGAAATTTATTGACTTCGTGCTGATGTTTACACTTTTATTTTCTTGAAAAACATTGGATCAAATGATGGAACCAATGAGTTTTAACAACAAATACTATTATTCGTATGTCTATGCTAATTACTTCGACTAGACAAAAATGATTTGCAATATATCAAAATGTATTTTATATCATTAATGCATCATGTAACCTGGTGCAAAGATGATAAAAACGATGGAGTCATCAATGTAGTATTACCTAGTGTTGGATGTGATCTAAGGATCGTCAGCCCACTATGGTATGATGTAGTATGATAAAGTCACCAAATGACAGAATCCTCAACGGACTGTAAATACAGTGCTGTATCATAACGTCATAAAAAGATTTTTGAGATTTCTTTAATATATAAGAATACATATGTATGTATGTATGTATATGTATATTTCGGTTAATGTCCGAGTCATTGTAGAGGTCTATGCTATTTGATTCAGCTAGACAAATATTAAAAGATGTTCATGAAATTCAAACGTTCATTGAAAAGTTATGCCAAACCAAATTGTTTTGGTGCGGATTCAGATGTTGAAAAGCTGAGATGAACAACCCTAATATTAGGGGTTACGCTTAGTTTATACTTTGCGCTGAAATATTTGTGCACAATACATGTACGAAGGATTGATCCCCCTAAGTACTTTGGAGTCCTTATAGTCTTATGACTGTTAAAGTTAAAGTTGAAAGATTACTTATAACTGTGGACATGGTTCGTGGTCATTAGACCCTCAGTTGAATGCTTGCACTCTAAATTCTGAGATGAACAACTCTTTTATCAGAGGTTACGCTTAGTTTATACTTTGCGCTGAAATGTTTGTGCACAATATATTGTACGAAGGGCTTAACACCCAAAGTACGGAGGTCCATATAGTCGTATGACTGTTAAAGGTTCAAGTCAAGATATACTTGACAACCTGGGGACGTAGTTCAAGGTCTTGTGACCCTCATCATGATTTGGAATCTTTTAAATTCCTGAGTTATTCATACTACTTCCTAATTATTGAACAATTGTGGAAGATTCTTGAAATTCTAAAAGGTGAATGTGGTAAGGATGACGTTCCTTAGAAAGAAGTGAGTTATAGAATACGACACTGAATGATGAATATGTTGAATAAGTGAGAAAAGAGATTTTGAAGTCAGAAGGATATGAGTTATTAAAGAATAATGTGAAATTTTTTAATAGAAAAGTTTAATAATTGTAGAATGATCTTTGTGGAAAAGAAGTGGTTATAGAATCTAATGAATGAATAAGGTATTAACGTAAAATCTATTCTGATAGATTGAATGAATAAAGATTAATTAATAAAAATTTTGAGGACGAAATTCTTAGAAGAAAGGGTGAATGTAATGTCCCGAGAGTTTGATCATATAATATATGATAATGATTGTTAGAGAAAGATAATGAACGGGTCAAAGAATATATAATACTCAAATATAATTGAGTCTAAGTAAATGTTATGAAATAAAACTTATAAGAATTTATTATCAAGAATGGTGAGAATAGAAAATATAAAACCTATATAAAGATAATGTGTTGAAGTTATTCAATGAATAGATTTGAGGAAAACCTGAGTAAGGTAGGGTTTCGGTGATTCTGGGGACAGAATCTTTGTAAGTAGGGAAGAATGTAACGAATGATTTATTTGAATTGTGATTCTGAGGACAGAATCCTTGTAAGGAGGGAATGATGTAACATTCCATAATTTTAAAGCGTGATATTAAATATTTATTGATTTATTTAAGTATTTAATGGATATGTTATTGTTGAATAAATAATTGTTCAATTTGAGTGATGTGGTTTATTTAATTATTTGTTGAATAAATAATTAAATATTAAATATTAAATATTTATTGGCAATATTAAATATTTATTGAATTATATGGCAATTTGAGTTGATGTGATTTAATTATTTGTTGAGTAAATAATTAAGGAGCTAAGTAAATTAATTGTTATGAGATTATATAATAATATAATTTAATAAGTAAGCTAGAGAGCTTATGGTGATTTAAATAAGTTATAATATTTTAAATGGGAAATTAATTTAAAATATTCGTTGGTTAAATAAAATTATAATTATAAAAGAAATTATAATTATGTGATAATGATTTATGTGTTAAAGTAATTTAATAGATTAATGTTTTAATTGATTTATTAATTTAATAAAAGTGTGACTAATAACCTTGCTATAAAGGAGTTATTAAAATAAATAAAAAGAGTTTAATTTGGTTTTTCTAAACATGTCTTATTGCATAATAAGTCTTTAATTTAATGATGTTTTATCAAACAAGGTATAAGGATTAATCTATTTATTTTAGTTAGATTTGCCAAACAAGGTGTAAGGATTTAATGGGTTATTTTTATTAAGCTTAGCCAAACAAGCCTTATGGCTTTTGATTTTCAAAAAAAAATTTATAACTGATGTCAGTTAAATCCTATACTTAATATCTATATTATTATTATACGTTATAATATTATACGTATATTAGAGTTAGGGAGAAGAAAGACTCAGTTGAAGTGTACAGAGAGAAAAAGAAGAAAAGAGGAAAACTAGAGAGAATTTGAGAGTGATTTTAACAGGTGTTGTAGAAAAGAATTTGGAAAAAATAATAATAATCATCTTCCTAATCCAAGGTAGGAGCTCAATCTCTTTCTCTAAAAGTTTCATATTTTTCTTCTTCCCAAAAAGTTCTCTGTAAAATATTTTATGGGATGAATTGTTGATATACATGTATAACTTGGTATGGTACTTGATTATATAGTTATTATATGAGTTTATGATGATTAGAGGTAGTGCTTAAACGAGAATTGCATGATAAATTCGTTTGACAGTAGGAAGAAATAATGTCAGTATATGTATTTCTTATGTAGCTTATGTAAATAACAATTATGATGATCAATTTAATGTGTGAAATTGAACTGTGACTATATTAGTTAGTTTGTTAAGAATTACAGAGAACTTAGTTCAAAAGAATCAAATTGGTGTATCATTATGATTACAGTATGCACTGTGTCAAGAAATATCAAAAATAGAGTTTTTGGGTTTTAAAATATGTTATTCTAGTATTTAATTTTTCTAAAATTATGGTTTAAGTTGGGTTAATTTAATATTTGTATGCTTGGTGAAAGTTTATGTGTAATTTGCATTAGTTATTCATGTTAATTAGTGTTGAAATTGAAGTTATAGACAGAAAATTGAGTTGTTCTGTTCTTCGTGGTTGGGTTCTGCCAGTTTCGGTGCCCCAGCGTCAAAATTCACGCCCCAGCGCCAAAAATCGCGCCCCGGCGCCAAAATTCGCGCCCCAGCGCTGAAATTGGCGCCCCAGTGCCAATCTCGCGCCCCAGCGCCACTTGTTGGCTTAGTACTCGCGCCCCAGCGCAGGTACAGAAGTCTGACTTGGATAGTTTTGATCTCCTGTATTAAAATGGCCATAACTTCCTCATACGAACTCTGATTGAGATGATTCAAGATGATCCGGAACGAGGACGAGTAGACCTACAACTTTCGTTCTTTAAGTTTTTCAATTTGAGGTCATTAGGATGGGTCAAAATGGTCATCTTTAGGACTGTTGTGTTTTCGGAGGCAATCGGAGGGTGTCGGGCATGCACATATGCATGTGTAGTGCTCCAGACCGTAAAAGATGATGTCCTAAGTTATAAAACATGAATCTTAGTAAATATAATGATGCTTAACATTAATAAATAATGTATTAGATAAGTTATAGAAGCATAGTAAGCATACACAAGAGAGACAAATCGGGCGTGTGACGATTGAACGTCGAAACGCCGTGCCAAGTGTTAATGAACTTAAAAAGTGTTTCAATTCCATTGAAATGGATATTATAAGATATGGAATGGGTTTAATATAAAACCAATAAGTAGTCCTAGCAAGACTTAAGCACTTGAACTTCGAGTTTGACTAAGAAGAAATATAGTGAGTCATAAGTCAAAAAGTTAACACAATCTAATTGACCATTGTGTATTTATTAATAGGAAAGATTATGAGATGTGGAGTAGAGTTTACATTACAATTGCTATGTGTTGTTATGTGACTAATAGTTGATGTGTATGATTATATAATTGTGTAGGGCACGTGAAGTGCAGATAACTGTAAGCTGTTAAGCTATTATTGGTAAACAACGATCAAGGCAAGTCTTTCGGTTCCTATTTTCTACGTGGACTTGATGAACTGTTTTAAATTGCATGATATGTTATACATGTTGAATCATGAAATGTTAAAGTCAATATATGACTACATTGTTTTGGCTACGTAATGATGATTGAGTAAGGAACTCAATCTTTATATTTGCTATGTGAATTAAAAGCATGTATGCCATGTTACTTTAATGAGATGTATATCGAGCATGTTATTATGTGTTATGTGATGCATGAAAACTGTTAGATTTTGCTGGGCTGTCGAGCTCACTCTTGCAAATAACCACTTTTGCAGGTCAAGATTTTAAGGTAAAGATACGTGCTATGTGAGTTATAGAGATCTATATTCACGAAGATTACTTATGTTTTATGAGAAATGTATTTCATATTTTGAACGTAACATGTTGTTGAATTGTAAGTTGAGCTATCCAATGTATATGGATATTTAGTTATGCTGTAAGACTTTGTATAGTCATTTTGTTGTAACGATTCATGATATAAGATTGAATCAAAGAGATGTAATGTAATGGTTGCGATTCAGGGCAAGAAAGAAGGAAATGTATAAAAGTTTTAAATATTCCGTAATTTTATTAAGTTTAACATCGAATAATGATGTATTAATTAGAGGTTGAATGTATGGTTAACGGCCGAAGTCGAGAATTAAGTTGTATAATTTTTGGGGTCGTTAGAGTGGTTACCGCTTTTGTTTGAATTTTTTCTTTCCCCGCTGGTTATCGTTGCTCCGATGACTGCTGTCACCGGTATGACCCTGATTGTGGTCCCTCGGTTGAACGTACTCGTTATCTCGCTCTAATAATTGAGCCATGTTGACAACATCTGAATATAGAGAAAATTTATGAGAAATGAGATACTGACGTATGTCGAGTTTCAAACCTCTCAGAAACATCCGCGTCATACGTTCCTTATTCTCCACCAAATGAGGTATAAACCTGGATAACTCAGTGAACTTCACCTCGTACTGGGACACCGTCATGTTGTTCTTTTCCAGTATAATAAACTCTACTTCCTTCATATGACGAATACTTTCAGGAAAGTACTTGTCATTGAACATTTTTTGAAACGTCTCCCAAGACATGCTGAGTGCGGCTGGATGGGTACGCTTCACAGATTTCCACAAGTAATCTGCCTCATTACGAAACATAAAGGTGGCGAATGGAACCTTCTGCTCCTCCGTGCATTCCAAGACATCAAATATCTTGGTAATTTGCTTGAACCACGTCTCCGCCTTAATCGGATCCGACTTTCCCCAGAATTCTGGTGATCCCAACTCTTTGAACTTCTTGGCTGTGACCAGCTGTGCGTTGCCAATATTTCTACCTGTATTTTGAACAGGAGTCTCCCTCGTTTGGTTTTGCATGAACCACAAAAAGCTTCTAAACATCTCATCGTTCATCGTCTTCTCAGTGGTGTTGTTTACAGGAGAAACATTGCCGGCCTGTTGCAGGTTCTCCTCATTGGTGAGTTAAGGTGTCTCCATGGTCTCATTTACTCCACTGTTAACATTCTCAGTTGCCATTCTCAAATACTGTCATAAAACAAGGGTTAATTAAAAAAATTAACATATCACACAATATCCCCATATTCTGACCAACCAACAAATAAGCTTAGGTAGGACACACTAACGAAAGATTTACTCGTCTCTCCCCTCCTAGTTCTATTCCCCGATCTCCGCCAGAGATCATATATCTAAGCTCTGATACAAACTGTGACGCCCCCAAAATAGGTATACATCACCAATTCTAGGTCGCCAAATTCATGGTACAGAAACAACTACAACTTTATTAATACAATTATCGTGCAAAATACGACAACACATAAATTGTGAGTTTATAAATAAATATTGTCTTCTAGACAATATCCACACTCAAATAAGTCTTCATTACAATTATTGATATACTATTTTACAAAATAGTGAGGACTACAAAAATAACTTTCTAGAACCTTCATTCCATACCCCGACTAGTGCTCGCTACATTCTCACCTCCTGAGAAGAAAAATGGAATAAAAAAGAAAAAGGGTGAGCTCAACTAGCCCAGTAAAGAATATTATGACTAAGATAATATAGAACAAATTATCGTTAGTCCTCAACAGGGAAAAATATAAAAGAATACAATAGACAACAAGTTTTAAATTAATATTTGCAGCAGAAATAATAATTCATTAGAAGAGTTAAGTAGAGGATGAAATCTGCTATCATCTATGAATTTAAAAGTCCATCATTAATATTTTATCCCTGTAACATCAATCGATATACATCTTAAATTAAATATTCATCTTTGCACTACAGGCCAAAGATATTCATTAGTTGATCATATTCATCTAAACACATGTTCATCTTTGCACTACGGGCCAAAGATATTCATCAGAAAATTATTCATCTTTACACTACAGGCCAAAGATATTCAGTAATATCATCATTTAGGACTGAGAATGATGAAAAATATTTTTAAAAAAATGAATCTAGTGAAACAAAAGAACAAATATTAAATATTCGTATTTTAAACAATCCAAGTTCAAAAATACTTCATAAATAACCATAGTGGAGTAAAATTCAAGAATAAAAATCAAAACATGGATACAATCAAAGCTAGTATCCATAATAGATATATTGGATAAAAAATAAAAATTTAATTTTTCTGTGAATAGTGTCGTATACGTGAATTGTGCCGTATACGTGAATAGTAACTCCGACACTAAAAGACAAGAATTTCACAAGAAAAATCTTACCAATATTCTGACATAATGATATTGAAAGAAATAATATCATTTATAAAAAAAATAATATCCCATACCTCTAAAAAGACAGTACTTCTGACTAGAATACTGGATATAGTGCTGAAGAAACTTGCACCGTATAGCAACACTAAAGTATCAAAATACTCACAAGAATACGCTTGATAATATAGAGAGAAAAGATTTCAGTTTCTGGTGTGATTTTCAATTCTAACCTAAGCACCCTATTTTAAGAAAAATGCTTAGAACACCAAAGCAGAAAATTTAATAAAATAATAATATTTATAAAAAAAATTCCTACGCACACTATACCAACTGATTTCAGCAATTTAACACATGCAAGTGGGCCCACCAAATGAAAAAAACGTTTTTCTTTTAAAAAATATTTAAAACTTCAAAAATCAATTATTCTGAAACTTTAAAAATTTATAATAAATAGCCCTTTTATCAGAAAAATTCGAACCTTATGTCCATTCCATAGGAAATTCAATTTTTTACAACTTTATAAGTTTAAGTTTTTCCAAATTTTAAGCAGAAATTGGCCAAAATCCACATACGGACGATTTTACAAGCTATAATCAAATTTCAGTCAAAAATTGGGGTCCATAAACATGAAAAACATGTTTTAAATATTTTTTGTAACAAAAATATTCTTCCTCCTCATTTATTCATATATCCCACATTCATTGTAAAAATATCACCATTATTATATTATTATAATATAATAATATATTTAAATAAATTATTTTATCAAAAAAGATAAAATATCAATTTTCCAACAATTGTCACTTTAAAAATTTTCTCCATCTATATCCACATAAAATAAATATTTTTCTTATCATATAAATCAATAATTAATTATTCATAAATAATATTACAGAATCACAATACTGACAAACAGGCCGTTCCCAGGAAAGAGGGGGCTTTCCAATAAGGATTTCTCCTTACTGACACACAATTAGGTGACCAAACCTCTTCTTAGACGGAACTTTCTAGACATTGCCAATAATACTATCTAATAATATTATTTAAATAATATGAATTATTGATCTGCTAATGGAAAATATTGTGCAGTAAAAATTATTGAAATAACAATAATATAAAATATCAACGTAAGAATTATTGAATTAATAAAATATTAAACAGTGATTACTGTAACAATTATGGAGTAGTGACTTCTTACGTAAGAATCAATAATTGGTGCAATACCGTGTGCTACTGTGCAACACCGCGTATTACTGTGCTTTAACCACCGGGTATTCCAACAGTATTAACAGTAACAACTACGTCGTTATTTATAAACAACTTATACTTGTCATTTTCTTCATCCAATCGCTTTCCGTTATGGGGCCCACACAAGGTTGTGCCATCGTACGAATATTCCCCGACAGTAAGAATATTCTACGACCAAACGAATATTGCCTGACAACAAGAATATTTTAAAACTACTTGTTTATTTAAGATATTTGCGCATTTTACCCATAACCTACCACGTTAATCAAATCAACCCTTACTATTTCAAAATAATGAATAGAGGAAATTCAATTTCATTTATAAAAAGTTGGGGTCTTACATGTATCGTGCAGTTTGGACTGATGTGTCCCTCCCCTGCGCATTTAAAGCATACAATCGGTGGTCGTTCTCTTTCTTTGAAAACGGGTGCTGGTGATGCTGTCTTTCCATCATTGTTAAACCTTCTCTTCTTGAAATTTTCACTTCTATTATCTTGGCCATGATTACCACCGAAGTGGTTACCATTTCTGGCATGTTGATTCCCTCCACGTTTATTGTCACCGCTTCGATGACTACTACCACTGGTATTATCGATTTGTCGGCTGCTCTCTCTTGGTTGGGTTGACTCATTATCGCGCTCCAATAACTAAGCCATATTTACAACATCTGAATACAAACACAGTTTGTGAGAAATGAGGTATTGACGTATTTCGGGTTTCAAACCTCTTAGAAACATCTACGTCATACACTCCTCATTATCAACAAAATGGGATGCAAACCAGGACAACTCGGCAAACTTAGCTTCGTACTGCGACACGGTCATATTATTTTGCTCCAACTTTATGTATTCCACCTCCTTCATGTGATGAATACTTTCGAAAAAGTAATTGTCGTTGAACAGTTCTTGGAACTTCTCCCAAAACATCTTCAGTGCGGCAGGCTGAGTACGCTTTACAGATTTCCACCAGTAATCTGCCTCTCCTCTCAACATGATGGTGGCAAAGGGAACCTTTTGCTTCTCGAAGCATCCCAAGACATCAAATATCTTGGTGATCTGCTTTATCCACGTCTCTACCTTAAGTGGTTCTGGCTTTCCCACAAACTCTGATGGTCCCAGCTCCTTGAACTGCTTAGCGATGACCATCTGTGAGTTGCCAGTGTTTCCACCTGCATTTTGAACAGGAGTCGCTCTTCCTTGATGTTGCATGAATTTCATAAAGCCTCTGAACATCCTATCGTTCATCATTTGGTTGGTGTTGTTATTTTCCTGAGGATTATTGCCTTCATGATGCACATTATCTTGGGTATTAATCGTTGGTGACTCAACGGTCTCATATGCTCCATTGCTTATCTCAACATTCTTAGATGTCATTTTTAAACACTGCCACAAAACAAGGGTTAATTAACATGCCACATATTATCCCTATACTCTGACCGACCAATTAAATAACAAATAACTTTGGTAGGTCATACTAGCGAATGATTAACCCGTCTCTCCCCTCCTAGTTCTAGTCTCACATCTTAGCTAGGGATCATATCCCTAAGCTTTGATACCAACTGTGACGCCCCCAAAATAGGTATAAATCACCCATTCTGAGTCGCCAAATACATGGTACCGAATTTAAAAATAAACTTCTTTTATACAATACGACAAAAGCGTAGCTGAGAGTTTTTACATGAATATTATCTTCTAAATAGTATCCAAACTCAAATGGAGTCCTTATTACATTTGTTATCACACTATTTCATAGAATAGTGATGACTACTATAGCCACCATCTCGGACCATCACTCCGTTTCCCGACTAGTCCCAGCTACGTTCTCATTTCTTGAAGAGAATAATGAAAGCAAAAGGGTGAGCTCAATTAGCCCAGTAAGAAATATTATGACTAAGATAATGCAGAATAAATTATCATTAGCCTTCAACACTGTTAAACTGATAATAATTAACAAGTTTAACTACAGCGGAACAAGAAATCCATTAGAAGAGTCAAGTAGAGCACGATATCTACTATCTTCTATGATTTAAAAAGTTTATCATCAACTTTATCGCTAAGACTCAGCTCAATAAATAATCTACATCACTGAATTATCCATACACTACGGGCCAAGGATATTCATTAGTATCACGTCCACGAATTATCCATGCACTATGGGTCAAGGATATTCGTGTAATCACCAATGGTCATGATCATGCCAACAACTGTCCGTCAATGCACTACGGGCCAATGAGAACTTTTACAACATCATTTATAACATTACGAGTCATTATTATACCGAACAATCCCTGATCATAATCATATCAATCAACAGTCCAATTATGCACTACGGGCCAAAGATGACTTTCATCATAATATAAGTATGAGGATGATGACGATAGTATAAGAATTCAATTAAAAGAAAGTAAAGGATAAATTTTTAAATATTTAATTTAATTTATCCAGAATTCAATAATGTCCAAATTGTTAACATGATACTGCTTTGTGGAGTAAAATTCAAGAATAATATTGTATCAAAAATGATTTGGACAGAAAAGAAATCAATTTTTGTAATGAATAGTATCCTAGGTGAATAGTACCCAAGTGAATAGTACCCTATGAATAGTACTTCATGAATAGTACTTTGTAAATAGTACCACGTGAATAGTACTTTGTGAATAGTATCCCGTGAATAGTACTTTATGAATAGTACCCCATGAATTGTATTCCGGCATGAAAAGCTTAAAATTTAACAAGAATGTTTAGAAAATATCCTTGTAAAAAAATACTAGATGAAGCGCAAATCTTAAGGATATTTTACTAATTTCACGGAGTATAGAAGTAATACTTTAACAAAATGAGTATAGAATTAGGAATACACAATTAAATAATATTACTTACATACTGCAGAGTATGGAAGAAAATATTATTTCATACGAATTTTGAACAAAAAAAATATCACTTACCTTAGTAGAAGGCTGGATACTGTAATAATGAAGTAACAGAATACTCTTCTTCTTTCTCTCTATAGCTTCTCTCTCTATAATTGCTCTTGTGAGTCTTAGTGAATTGGTGAGAATGAAAGAAGAATGAGCTTCTATTTATAGAAAAATATAGTTTTGATAATTGCACGTTTAGGGGCTCGAATTATTACAGTATAGTACATTCATCTATACTTCTATTTTTAATTTAGTCCTTCAAGTATTATCAATCTTGCACCACCTCCCCTAATAGTATATGTATGTGAATCAATAGTTCCATACATGTGAACCAACAATAATTTTCATGTGAATCAATAGCAATTAATTGCTCATTTATCCGATTAATTGCCCGCTTGGTCAATAATAACAAAACCAGCAAATCACAGAAATACATCCTTTGAGGGTAATTATGTCAAGGAAGAATTAAAGAAAACTAAATGCACAAACATCTTTAATAAACACGAACTTATTTATCATTAATATTATAACTCACAATATTTAACAACCAGATCACTCCCAGGAAAGAGGGGGCTTTCTGATAAGGATTTCTCCCTATTGGCACGTAATTAGGTGATCAAACCCCTTTCCTCGACAGAACTTTCTAGACATCGTCAATAATGTAAATAATAATATGAAAAACTTTGTCGTCTCAATTATTGATTTAATAATATAAAATATTGTGTAGATGATACTGTGACAATAATTGAATCAATAATATGAGAGATACTATGCAGCAATTACTGTAGAAATAATTGAGTATAACTGAGTGACTTCTCATGTAAGCATCAATAATCAATACCGTGAGCTACTATGCAATCACGCGTATTACTATACTTTTATCACCGGGTATTTTAACAGTTAACGGTAAAACTTTCATCGTTATTTTTATAAAAAGATATTTCTGTCGTTTTTTAACTCCGACAATAATTTTGTTGTGGGGTCCACCAATGATTGTGTCGTCGTACGAATATTCTCTATTAAAACAAATATTCCTCGACCAATCGAATATTTTATAACAAATTGCTTACTTTGTAAAATTTATAAATATTACCCACAACTATAATATTATATCAAATCTATACCATAATATTCAAAAATATATTTTTGAGAAATTAAATCTTTATTCATAAAAGTTGGGGTCTTACATATGTGGTCCACCAATGATTGCGTCGTCGTACGAATATTCTCCTACAAAAAGAATATTCCCCGACCAATCGAATATTCCCCGACACAACGAATATTTTATGACAACTTACTTACGTTGTAAAATTTGCACATATCCCCCACAACTATAGCATTATATCAAATCAATACCTTATTATTCAAAATAATATTTAGAGAAAATTAAATCTCTATTCATAAAAAGTTGGGGTCTTACATTAAGGAATTAACTAAAAGTTAAGCATCGAGTAAAAGATAAGTATAAAGAAATGTAAAACGAAGATTAACTTAATGGCTTAATTAAAGGTTAAGTGTGAAATGCAGTTAAATATGAAGGACGGTAAGGTGAAGGTTGATTTAACTAACTTTGATAAATGTTATTAAATGATAAGCTCGTAGTGTGGAGTTATGTAAAGTCTTAAACACTTAAGTGCTCATGGTGTAGCTAGTTAAAAGAAAGGTTTGTGAAGTTTAAGGCAAGACTTACATAATCGACTGGGAAGTGGTGTTAAGTGTCAATCAAAGATAAGAAAGGGGCTATCGAAACTAACACAAGTATTATGTAAGAACAAAACTAAGAGTCAATATGATTTCATTATATGTGAAACTAATGCATGTGTATATGAACTTTTGAACTATTGTCGGATATACGCAAAGCAGTTAAGCTGTAGTTGATAATCTACAAGTTAGGCAAGTTTTTTCGTTCCTATTTGCTATGTGAACTTGATAATGAATTGTTTTAATCTGTCTTGCGGAGATATTATATATGTTGTGAGCATGAAATGTTAAAGTCAATTTATGACTACATTGATTGAGTAAAAAATACTGATTGAGTACGGAACTCAATCTTATTAATTGTTATGTGAACTGAATCACGTATGAAATGTTAGCCTAATGGTTATGTTGTATAATCTGATCATGTTATTTATGTGCTACGTGATGCATAAAAACTGTTAGATTTGTTGGGTTGTCAAGCTCAATCTTGCAAATAACCATTTTTGCAGGTTAAGGATTCAAGGTAACGTTATATTCTATTTGAATGACACGGATCAGAAGTTATGCATGAAGATTTAAATACTTTAGTTGTGTTTTTATTATGTTGGAATCATGTTTAAGGTTCCGAATATTGTACTTAATGGTTTATGATGATTAACTCATGTTGAGTTGTAAAGTTTGAGTTATCCGAAGTATATAAAGGATATCGAATTGAGATGTAAGGTTTTATTTATTAACTCAGATGAAGCGAATCATAAAATAAACTTGATTCAAAGATATGTAAGCGATAAAGGCTGTGATTCAGGGAAGTAAAGAAAGAAGACAGAAAAGTTTAAGTTATTTCGCATTTTATTAATTTAAGCATCGAATAATGACGTAAAACTAGAAGTTAGATGTATTGTTAACGACGGATGTCGAGAGTTGGATTGTTAAAATTTTGGGGTCGTTACATCTGAGCCATCTGCAGGTGTACCTGCGGCTGGAGCAGGTACATCTGAGGCTAGGCCCTATGGGTCTCATTGTCTCAAAGTTCATGCCTTAGGTCTCGGTCCAATGAAAGTTAAGCTCTGTACCCAAAAATCTCAGAAATTCTTTACGAAAGGCTGCGAAATGCGATCGAATCTGGCTAACTCAGAGTCCGGGAATATTATACAATTAGCTAAAAGGTATCTTTTAGCTCCCGTGGGTCGTCAATCTGCTCGTCTTCAATAGCTCGCAGTTCATTGGTTGTTGCGGTGACGTCTTATAGTCACATCCTCAGCTTTCCGATCCTCATTTGGTTTGCTCTGTGTCTAAGCATTGTTTCACCTTGATCTCTCCTCGGGGTTGTCGTTGGGGTGAAATGATGCTTTTACCCTACCTCGGGGTTGTCTCCAAAGTGAAATGACGATTTTTCCCTCCTGCATGGTTAGTCCAGGGAAATCAAAATTTTGAATGTCTACACAGTTGATTTACACATCAATAACGTTTTAATGGAACAAAAACTAAAAAAAATTCTAACACATAATGCTGACCTATCTTAGGTTACTCTCACAGGCTTTTTGAAATTGGTACCCAGATCTTCGCAATTTACTTGATGAAAACATCCATTTTTCAATTGGAGCGGATCTGAGTGGTGCCTTTCATGAGCCTCACAAGAGAACACTCTATAGAGTCAAGTAATAAATAGCTGACGGGTTTACCTCTGGATGGAGGGACCGCACAACATACATTCATACATTCATCATCCTGAATATATTGTGTGAGGCACTAATATAAAGCACTTAAAGATTTGAGACATTTATCACACACAAAGATCATTAACATAAGATGCATATATAGAATGGAAATCAAAAAGATTTGAACGCGGCTTAAGCCCTCTGTGGTCCCCAAAAGAGTTGCCACCTGTCGACGCCGAAAAAAACTCATTTAGTGGTTTCCTTTTTCCTTTTTCCTCTTTTTGATTTGTTTTTACCCTTTCTATTTTGATATGTCGATTGATTTGATTAAAGGGTGAGATTTTAGGAAAAGACCGATATTTAGTCGACTTATTTTACCAAAGTTTAATTTTATTAATGTTGATGATTAGACCGAATGAGACAGAGTCTCCAGTTGGTATAGTTTAAATTGATGTACCAACTCATCCGAATTTTGAAGGTTTTCGCAATATGGTCCAATATGTGACTCCGCAAGATTGGTCTGGAATCGAGATTCTTAAAATTCGGGGGCTTTCTTAAGCGAGGGGAAGGCATTAGGCACCCCCCAACTTCCGTGAAAACACGGTTACCGCATCTTATTGATTTTCTATGCATAAAGTGGGTGTGTGTGTGTGTGCGTGCTTTTATTATTTATTTTTTTTAAGCCTTATTGTGAGTTTTGGAAAGTAGTGTTGTACCTCTTTTGCACCTAGGTACGAAGGATTTGATATAACAAAAAGTTCATTTTAAACAAGATATAGAAATTGAAATGATATTTTGGAAAACGGGTTTTTAAATCCTTCGCTCAATTAGGAATTGAGGACTTTGATACTTCATTTTATTATCTTAATGTTTATTAGGTGATCTACCAAAATCGCTTATTCTTCATGAAAGTTGTTTGTAATTTTATTGGAAAATCATTTTGGGTGAAAATGCATGCAATAAAGCGCTAAAAAAGGTCGGATCATTATCGGGCATAAAAGTAATCTCGATGAATCCGAACACCCACAAATACAATTTTTCATTATCAAGGGATCTTAAATCCGACTTCTCATGACGAACCCCTCAAACTTGTTTTAAGATACAATATTATATGTACAATGATATCGCATTATTTAAACATTATATCACAAAGAAAAAGTCCATAATGGGAATCAAGTCAAGATCCGATTATTAGATCTCGACACCAGGATTCTTAGGCTCACATTATTATACTTAAATATGTATATATAATATCCTAGACTTGATATTAGGTGATTTTACCAGTTGAAATTCCCATATCGAGTCATTAGGACCTCCTCACCTCTAGATACAGATCTAGGGCTCTACGGAGTGACTGGGACTGACTAAAAATAGTAAAACATCTAGATCTACCATAGATCTAAGCCAATCTAGCATACAGGTTAGAGCATCATGCTTCATAACTGCTCAAAATGCTAGATTTGGCTAGATCTAATAAAATAACTTGATTTACAACTGAATATGCACAATTTAATTGGTAGAAACTCAGTGTCTGCCTCCCAATATACAATATATATGTAAAAAACAAATTTAATCGGTAAAAACTTCTATATCTACATAGATATAGTATTTATAACTGCATTTACAAAGAAAGTAGCTAAAATGAGTGTTTTTCACCTTGGGGGACGCATGAACAAGCTTCTTTTTTCTTAGGATCAACTTATATCACTCTTAACTTACAATATGTATGATATATAAAATCAAACAACTCAAAGATGGTAAAACGATGCAAGACCCGAGCCCTTTCTCTCGCTAGCTTCTCCCTCTAGCTTTTTATTCTTGCGCGTATATCAAATAATGAGTTTCTTCTGCTGACTTATTGAGATCTGAGCCATCCACAGGTGTACCTACGGCTGGAACAGGTACATCTGAGGATGGGCCCCATAGGTCACACTGTCTAAAAGTTCATGCCTTAGGTCTCAGTTCGATAAAAGTTGAGCTATATACCCAAAAATCTCAGAAAGTCTTTACGAAAAGCTGCAAAATGCGGTCGAATCTAACTGACTCGGGGTTCGGGAAGATGATACAATTAACAAAAAGGTATCTTACGACTCCCGAGGGTCGTCTGTGACGCCCCCAAAATAGGTAAACATCACCCATTCTAAGTCGCCAAATATCACACTACATAAATCAAATACAAACTTCTTTAATACAATTGTCGTGTAAAATACGACAAAACATAGCTGAGAGTTTTAACACGAATATTGTCTTATAGACAATATCCACACTCAATGGAGTCCTCATTATAATTATTATCACACTATTTCACAGAAAAGTGAGGGCTACTAAAGCCACTTATCCTGGGCCATCACTCCATTCCCCGACTAGTCTCAGCTACGTTCTCATTTCCTGAAGAGAACAATGAAAGAAAAGGGTGAGCTCAACTAGCCCAGTAAGAAATATTATGACTAAGATAATACAAAATAAATTATCCTTAGCCTTCAACAGTATAACAACTGATAGAATACAATAGACAATAAGTTTTAGATCAACAACTACATCGGAATAAGCAATCCATTAGAAGAGTCAAGTAGAGCATGATATCTACTATCTTTTATGATTTAAAAGTTTATCATCAATTTTATCCCTTTAATACCCATTAACAGTTCTGTGTTATACCCAAGACAACAAGAACTCTCATCACCTGTCTTCACCTGAACCACCAAAGATTATAGTTAAATCCATAATTCATATTTATAATCATGTAAATCAACAGTTTCTCCTTGCCACAAAGGCTTAATAGAACTTTTACTCAATATCCTTACCCCAAAGGCTAAAGATATTCAAATGTAATAACAATGATTATACCAATCAGTTGTCTACCTTTGCACTACGGGCCAAAGATATTCAACTATAAAACCAATAGTCATAATCATACCAATCAATTGTTTGTCGGTGCACTACGGTCAAAGACATTCAACTGTTAACTAATGGTAATGATCCTGCCAATCACATCATCGAATTATCCATGCACTGCGGGCCAAGGATATTCGTTTTTATCACCAATGGTCATGATCATGTCATACACCTGCCCATCTTTGCACTACAGGCCAAAGATATCAATCAACAGTTCGTCTTTGCACGTAAGCCAAAGATATACAACTGTAAAACCAATAATCAACAATCCATCTTTGCACATAAGTCAAAGATATACAACTGTAAAACCAATAATCAACAACTGTAAAATCAATAATCAACAGTCCATCTTAGCACGTAAGCCAAAGATATACAACTATAAAATCAATAATCAACAGTCCATCTTTGCACGTAAGCCAAAGATATACAACTGTAAAACTAATAATCAACAGTCCATCTTTGCACGTAAGCCAAAGATGACTTTCATCATAATATAAGCATAAGGATGATGACAATGATATAAGCATTAATCAAACGAATTAAAGGATAAATATTAAAGACTTTAAATTTATCCAGAGTTTAAAAAAACATCCAACTTATCAACATGATACTGCTTTGTAGAGTAAAATTCAAGAATAATAATTTATCAAAAATGATTTGGACCGAAAAGAAATCAATTTTTGTCATGAATAGTACCCCAGGTGACTAATACCCGAGTGAATAGTATTTTATAAATAGTACCCCGTGAATAGTACCCCGACATGAAAAGTGCCCCAAATATTCGAGTGAATAATATTCAAGTGAATAGTAACTCAGTGAATAGTAATCCATGAATAGTAACTTGTGAATAGTACTCCGACACGAAAAGTTCAATAATTATCAAGAATGCTCAGAATAATATTTTCATGAAAAGATACTGGATAAAGCACAAATATCAAGGATATTCTACTAATTTCATGGAGTATAGAAGTAATACTTTAACAGAATGAGGGTATAATCAGGAATATGAGATGAAATAATATTACTCACATACTACAGAGTATGGAAGAAAATATTATTCCTTATGAATACTGAAAAACATAATATCCCTTACAATCGAAAATAATATTCCAACGAATATTTAACGAAGATGATATTCCTTACGAATATTGAATGAAAATAATATTCATACGAATACGAAAAATAATATCTCTTCAGAATATGAAATAAATAATACCCCTTACCTCAGAAGAAGATTGGATACTGGAATAGTAAAGTAGCATACTTCTCTTCTTCTTTCTTTCTATAGCTTCTCTCTCTATAATTGCTCTTGTAAGTCTTAGTGAATTGGTGAAAATGAAAGAAGAATGAGTTTCTATTTATAGGAAAATATAGTTTCGATAATTGCACGTTTTGAGACTCAAAATATTACAGTACAATACCTTCATATTTTCCTTTATTTTTAATTTAGTCCTGCAAGTATTTTCAAACTTGCACCACATCCCCTAATAGTAAATCATGTGAATCAATAATAAATCATGTGACTCAATAGTTCTAAACATGTGAAAAAAATAATTACAGTATAGTACCTTCATCTATACTCTATTTTTAATTTAGTCATGCAAGTATTATCAATCTTGCACCACCTCCCCTAATAGTACATGCATGTGAATCAATAGTACATACATGTGAACAAATAGTTATAAGCATGTGAATTAATAGCAATTAATTACTCATTTATCCGATTAATTACCCGATTGATCAATATAACCTCCAGACATCAATTATTATCGAAATAAATGTCGATTTCCATTAACACTAATAATTCCCACACAATGGAACTATCAATTTCATCTTTAATCAACACGAACTTATTCATCATTAATATTATAGCTCACAATATTTAACAACCAGGTCGTTCTTAGGAAAGATGGGGCTTTCCGATAAGGATTTCTCCCTATTGGCACGCAATTAGAAGACCAAACCTCTCCTTGACAAAACTTCTAGACATTGTTAATATTGCAAATAATAATATGAATAACTTTGTCGTCTCAATTATTGATTTAATAATATAACATATTATACAGATGATACTGTGACAATAATTGAATCAATAATATGCGAGATATTATGCAGCAACTACTGTAGCAATAATTGAGTATAACTGAGTGACTTCTTACGTAAACATCAATAATCAATACCGTGTGCTACTATGCAACCACGCGTATTAATGTTCTTTTACTACCTGGTAGTTTAACAGTTTAAAAATATTTCAGTCGTTTTCTAACTACGACAGTACCTCCGTTGTGGGGTCCACCAATGATTGTACCGTCGTACAAATATTCTCCGACAAAAAGAATATTTTATGACAACTTGTTTACTTTGCAAAAATTTTCACATATCACCCTTAACTTTAACCTTTTATCAATTTAACTATTTACTAAATAGAATAACAATTATCAGAAAATTGAATACTTTCATTTCGTAAAATTTAGGGTCTTACATCGTCAATCAGCTCGTTTTCGATAGCTCGCAGTTCATTGGTTTCTATGGTGACGTCTTATGGTCACATCTTTAGCTTTCCGATCCTCATTCGATTCGCTCTGTGTGTAGACACTCAAAAATTTTGCATTCCTATTACTAACCTTACAGGAGGGCAAAGTCATCTTCCAGAGATAACCCTGGAAGTCAAAGCAGCACAGTCCCGGAGACAATCCTGGGATACTCAGTTTGTCATCTCGAAGATAACCCCGAGATATTCAGTCCAGTTCTGGAGACAACCTCGAGATACTCAGTTTGCCATCTCGGAGACAACCCCGAGATAGTCAGTTCCAGAGACAACCCCGGAATCCTCAGTTCTATCTCAAAGACAACCCCGAGATATTCAGTTCCAGTCTTGAAGACAACCCCAAGAGATACAGTTCAAACCTCGGAGACAACCCCGAGGCATGCAGTTGCAGTTCTGGAGATAACCCCGGAAATGCTTGTTTCAATCCCCTGCGATCAGCTTTAACCTCTGTGATAGCCCTGAGGCACTCAGTTCCCAAACTCAGAGATAACCCTGGGAGGACAGGCATACCTCAGAGACAACCCTGAGGACATTCAGCATTTGCGACAGCCCAATCTCAGAGATAACCCAGAGCAACAACTGCTAAATCAGCCCAGAACCAGAGATAACCCCGGTGAGGGAAAAATCGTCATTTTGCCACCTCGATCCCACATTCACGCCGTCTCAACATTTCAACATACATGCTACACAGAAGTGTCCTACAAGAACTATAGCTCTAATCCCGAGTGACTACTACACAAGATAGCACACCGGATGGAATTTGAAGACCTGAAGACCTGGGCATGGACCCATCTTCTCGACTTCGTACAACCTCCTATCTCATGTCATTGTGTAGCTCTCGACAACAACATGCCTAAAAGGTCTTATACACCTCGATCAGATGCCCGAATTGAAGTTTTGAAGGTTCGAACGGACAACATGTTGCACAAGTGAACGCACTTCGAGATGGCGGGGCTTGCGGAGCTCGGGGCATCCCGGGCAGCCGCAGGTACATCTACGGCTACCGCAGGTACACCTGCGGCTCCCCCCTCTATAAATAGACGGCTTGGGGTGGCCATTTTGAAGAAGAAAAAGTCGGGAGAGCCCTGTCCAATTTGCTCTGTGCTCACTATAAATTGAGTGATTTCTCATTTCAAACACTTGTGAGCTTATATTTGGCTACTTTTTTACCGGTGGAAACTGAGTGTTCATCCATTTAAAGCTATTGAAGTCTTCTTTGGCAGTCCACTACAAGCCTTCTTACATTACTAAAAGCCTTTTCTCCTCTTCTTGCACACACTTTTATTCACGTTGAGAGTCGCGTGTATGTGTATGCCCGGACCTTCGGTCCGTGGCTTTTATTGTTTGTCTATATATATATATATATATATATATATATATATATATATATATATATATTGTCGCCCCTAAAATAGGTATATATCACCCATTCTAAGTCGCCAAATACATGGTACAGAAATAACTACAATTTCATTATTACAATTGTCGTGCAAAATACGACAACACATATACTGTGAGTTTAAATACAAATATTGTCTTCTAGACAATATCCACACTCAAATAAGTCCTCATTATAATTATTGATACACTACTTTACAAAATAGTGAGGACTGCTAAAACAACCGACTTGAAATATCACTCCACACCCCGACTAGTTCCCGCTATATTCTCGCCCCCTCAGAAGAAAAATGGAACAAAAACGAAAAGGGTGAGCTCAACTTGCCTAGTAAAGAATATTATGACTAAGATAATATAGAACAAATTATTGTTAGCCTTCAATAAATCAGATAAAATATAATGGACATCCAGTTTTAGATCAATATTCGCAACGAAAATAACAATTCAATAGAAGAGTTAAGTAGAGAATGAAATCTACTATCATCTATGAATTTAAAAGTACATCATCAATATTTTATCCCTGTAACATCAATCAATATGCATCTTGAATCAAATATCCATCTTTGCACTACGGGCCAAAGATATTCATTTGTATCACCAGTAGGTCATGTTCATCTCAACACATGTTCATCTTTGCACTACGGGCCAAAGATATTCATCAGGTAATCATTCATCTTTGCACTATAGGCCAAAGATATTCATCAAATATCACCATTAAAGACTGAGGATGATGAAAAATATTTTAAAAAATGAATCCGGTGAGATAAAAGGACAAAGATTAGGGATTCATATTTTAGATAATCCAAGTTTAAAAATACTCCATAATAAACTATAGTGGAGTAGAATTCAAGAATGAAGATCAAAACATGGATACAATCAAAGATAGTAACCATAATAGACATCTTGGACAAAGAAGAGAAAATTTTATTTTTTTGTGAATAGTGTTGTATTCGTGAATAGTGTCGTATACGTGAATAGTAACCCCGACACGAAAATATAGAAATTTCACAAGAAAAATCATACTTCGTGAATAGTACTCATGAATAGTACCGTATTCGTGAATAGTGTCGTATACGTGAATAGTAACCTTGACATGAAAAGGTAAAAATTTCATAATAAAATGCATACCAATATTTTGGCATAACGATATTGAACGAAATAACATCATTTACGAAGAAAATAACATTCCTAACCTCAAAAGAATAGTACTTCTGTCTTAAATATCAAATATAACGCTGAAGAAAACTTGTACTGAATAACAACTCTCAAAGTATCTAAATACTCACAAAATACGCTCGATAATATAGAGAGAGAAAACTTATGATTCTGGTGTGATTTTTAATTCTAACTAAGCACCATATTTATAGAAAAATGCTAGAACGCCAAAGTAGACTAAATTAATAAAATATTAATATTCTTTAAAAATTTCCTGTGCACACTTTCTTGACCAAATTATTAGCCACCACTAGTGAGGCCCACCAAAATTCAGTATTTTCCACACCAACCAAAAGTGGGGCCCACCATGTTTTTAATAAAAATATTTATTTTCGAAACTTCAATAATTCGTAATAAATAGCCCTTTTATCAGAAAAATACGTACTCTATGTCCATTCTATAGGAAATTTAATTCTCTACAACTTTGTAGAAGAAAGTTTTTTCAAATTCTAATCAGAAAATATCTGAAATCTACATACGGATAATTTTTAATACATCCATTCAGACAAAATACTGATAAAATACCTCAATATTAATTCCTTCATTTATATCCACATAAAATAAATATTTTTTTATCATATAAATCAATAATTAATTACTCATAAATAATATTACAGAATCACAATAATAACAACCATGTCGTTCCCAAGAAAAGATGGGGCTTTTCGATAAGGATTTCTCCTTACTAGCTCGCAATTAGGTGATCAAACCCCTTTCCTAGACAGAACTTCCTTAGACATTGCCAATAATGTTATCTAATAATATTATTCAAATAATATGAATTATTGATCTGATAATGAGAAATACTGTACAGTGACAATTATTAAAAAACTAATAATATAAAATATCAACGTAGCAATTATTGAATCAATAAAATGAAATATTGAACAATAATTACTGTAATAATTATTGAGTAGTGCCTTCTTACATAAGAATTAATAATCCACAAATACTGTGTAATACCGTGTGCTACTGTGCAATCACGCGTATTACTGTACTTTAACCATCGGGTATTCCAACAATGTTAACAGTAACAATTATGCTGTTATTTATAAAAACTCAAACTTGTCATTTTCTTCATCCGACAGTTTCCCCTTATGGGGCTCACAAATGGCTGCGCAGTTGTACGAATATTCCTCGACAGGAAGAATATTCTCCGACAACAATGAATATTTTATAACCACTTGTTTATTTTGCAAAATTTACACATTTCACCCATAACCAAAGCATTATATCAAATTAACACCTTATTATTCAAAATAATAATTAGAGGAAATTCTATTTTATTTAAAAAAAATTGTGGTCTTACAACCTCCCCTCCTTATGAAATTTCGTCCTCGAAATTGACTTGCATACCTGGTGTTTTGAAAAGGTGATGATACCTCGTTTTCATTTCCGATTCCAACTCCCAGGTCATTTTCTTAATATCATGGTTTCTCCATAAAACTTGGACTTGATGTATAACCTTTGAGCGTAAAATATGATCCTTCCTATCCAAGATTTTAACAGGTACATCTTCATACGTTAAATCTTTTGCTATCTCGTCTGGTTCTAACTCAATAATGTGGTTCGGGTCGCCCACATTGTGACGCCCCCAAAATAGATATATATCACCCATTCTGAGTCGCCAAATACATGATACAGAAATAACTACAACTTCATTACTACCATTGTCGTGTAAAATACGACAACATATATACTGTGAGTTTAAATATAAATATTGTCTTCTAAAAAATATCCACACTCAAATAAGTCTTCATTACAATTATTGATACACTATTTTATAAAAATAGTGAGGACTGCTAAAACAACTGTCTTGAAATATCACTCCACACCCCGACTAGTTCCCGCTATATTCTTGCCTCCTGAGAAGAAAAATGGAACAAAAAGAAAAAGGGTGAGATCAACTAGCCCAGTAAAGAATATTATGACTAAGATAATATAGAACAAATTATCGTTAGTCTTCAACAAATCAGATAAAATATAATGGACAACAAGTTTTAGATCAATATTCGCAGTGGAAATAATAATTCCTTAGAAGAGTTAAGTAGATAATGAAATCTACTATCATCTATGAATTTAAAAGTCTATCATCAATATTTTATCCCTGTAACATCAATCAATATACATCTTGAATCAAATATTTATCTTTGCACTACAGGCCAAAGATATTCATTTGTATCACCAGTTGGTCATGTTCATCTCAACACCTGTCCATCTTTGTACTACGGACCAAAGATATTCATCAGATAATCATTCATCTTTGCACTACAGGCCAAAGATATTAAATTATATCACCATTTAGGACTGAGGATGATGAAAAATATTTTAAAAAACGAATCCAGTGAGATAAAAGATCAAAGATTAGGGATTCATACTTCGATTTATCCAAGTTTAAAAATACTCCATAATAAACCATAGCTGAATAAATTCAAGAATGAAGATCAAAACATGGATACAATCAAAGATAGTAACCATAATATACATCTTGGACAAAAAAGAGAAAATTTTATTTTTCTGTGAATAGTATCGTATACGTAAATAGTGACGTATACATGAATAGTAATCCCGACACAAAAAGTTAGAAATTCCACAAGAAAAAAAAATCATACTTCATGAATAGTACTCGTGAAAAGTATTGTATTCATGAATAGTGTCGTATACATGAATAGTGTCGTATACGTGAATAGTAACCTCAGCATGAAAAGGTAAAAATTTATAATAAAATTCATACCACTATTTCTGTATAATGATATTGAAAGAATAACATCATTTACGAAAAAAATAACATCCCTTACCTCAAAAGAACAGTACTTCCGGCTGAAATATCAAGTATAAGGCTGAAGAAAACTTGTACTGAATAGCAACTCTCAAAGTATCTAAATACTCACAAAAATATGCTCGATAATATAGAGAGAGAAAGCTTATGATTCTTGTGTAATTTTTAATTCTAACTAAGCACCCTATTTATAGGAAAATGCTAGAACGCCAAAACAGACTAACATGCTACCTGATGGCTTTACCTGCTACTATTCACGCCCAACACTTTTGAAATAAAATTTTAGCATATTTTTCACCAACCAAAAGTGGGACCCATCCATTCTAAAAAATTTCCAAAATGTTTTAAATTTAAACAATAATTCGCAACTTCAATAATTCATAATAAATAACCTTTTTATCAAAAAAATTCGAATCTCATGTCTATTCCATGGGGAATTTAATTCTCTACAACTTTGTAGAAGAAAATTTTTCTAGATTCCAATCAAAAAATGTCCGAAATTTACATACGGATGATTTTTAATACCTTCATTCTGATAAAATACTGATAAAACACCTCAACTTTAAATCTTTCGTTTATATCCACACAAAAATAAAAAATTTCTTATCATATAAATCAATAATTAATTATTCATAAATAATATTACAGAATCACAATTATGACAACCAGGTCGTTCCCATGAAAGATGAGGATTTCCGATAAGGATTTCTCCTTACTGACGGGCAATTAGGTGACCAAATCCCTTTCCTAGACAGAACTTTCTTAGACATTACCAATAATGATATCTAATAATATTATTCAAATAATATGAATTATTGATCTGATAAAGGGAAATACTGTGTAATGACAATTATTAAAATAACAATAATATAAAATATCAACATAGCAATTATTGAAACAATAAAATAAAATATTAAATAGTAATTACTGTAACAATTAATTAGTATTACCTTCTTACGTAAGAATCAATAATCCATAAATATTGTGCAATACCATGTGCTACTGTGCAACCACGCGTATTACTGTACTTTAACCACCGGGTATTCCAACAGTATTAACGGTAACAATTACGTCGTTATTTATAAAAACTCAAACTTGTCGTTTTCTTCATCCGACCGTTTTCCGTTATGAGACCCACAAATGGCTGCGCAGTCGTACGAATATTCCCCAACAGCAAGAATATTCTACGACTAAACGAATATTCCCCGACAACAATGAATATTTTATAATCGCTTGCTTATTTTGCAAAATTTGCACATTTCATCCATAATCAAAGCATTATATCAAATTAACACCTTATTATTCAAAATAATAATTAAAGGAAATTTTATTTTATTTAAAAAAAATTGGGGTCATATATATATATATATATATATATATATATATATATATATATATATATATATATATATATATTATCGAGTTATCTCGATTGAGCCTGAATATAATATTCGGAGCGTTTGTTGCTTTTATTTATATATATAAATACTTATATATATCTCTTGTCATCAAACTCTGTTTGATTGAGCCTGGATTTTTCATCTGGAGCGTTTACTGCTTATATATATATATATATATATATATATATATATATATATATATATATATATATATATATATATATATATATATATATTTACAGCTTTTATATATATATAACTGTTTACAGCTTTCATACAAATCGATACATCATGTGAGCCTAGGAATCATGTGATCACAGATTCAGTCTCCTGAATTTAGATTCGGTTCCCGTGATAGACATTTTCAGCTATACATGGCTTGTAAATTATTCACGGTGTTCGAATTTCCTTAGATGGCTCTCATGCCCACAAGGAATTTGGCACTGCTTTTATCTTATTTTCTTGAAGATGCTTCACATCTCAAAAATAAAAACAATCAAGCCGAATACATAATAAAATGGAAGTATCAAATGCCTCAATTACTATTGAGCATAAGGGTTTAAAAAACCTCTTTTATAAAACGGCATTGCTATATCATGTTAAAATTGAACTTTTATACAAAAATTTAAACCCTTTGTATATAGGTGAAAACGAGGCATAGCACTACTTCCAGATAATTGCACATTGATCTACACACACACATTCAGATAATGGGTTAAATTGAAAAGTGGCGATCACCATGGTAACACGGATGGGGTGCCTAACACATTCCCTCCGTATAATCAATCCCCCAGACCCTAACAAATCTCGATTTCACAGACCAGTCAAATAGTGTCACATCACTAGGTAAATGTGCAAACCTTTTCTCGGTTGAGTTGGTGCAACCATATAAAAATACCAACTGGTGACTCTTACAGTCCAATCGTCGACATATACATGTTGGACCTTTTCACAGCTTGTTTTTTCAAACAAATCTCACCTAACATGAGAACACCAAAAGACAAGAACAGAAAAGGGACAAATAAAAATCCTGACGTCGACAGGTGACGACTCTGCTGGGGACATCCAGTAAGAGAGCTTAAGCCGCTATTACAAACTCTTCAAAACCATTATCTGCTTGTGTGTGGATGTTGCATTTATATTTGAATGAATGTGTACGAATGCATTTACTTATTGCACTTAGTGCTTTGCACCATATGTGCTTGTGATATTAGTGATTCGCACATGTTATCATTTCCATACGGTGAGACACGTTGTATGTGAATGTATGTTGTGTGGTTCCTCTACCAGGAGGCTATCATGTCGATGTTTGATTACTGGACTCGTAGGAAGACTAATTCCAACGAGGCTCGGGAAAGGCACCACCCAGATTCGCTCTAGTTGAAAGACCGGATTAACTTCCCGTCAAGTAAATTGTGATGATCTGGGAACCTTCATGCCAAAAAGCCGCGAGAGTAGCCTAAGATAGGTTAGCCTTTGATAAACCAAACGCAGAGGAAAGTCTCTTCATACTTTCACATTTCAATTACTTGTAAATTCAATTACTTGTAATTTCATTTCCATGTCAATCTCAATGTAATGGAATATAAGGAGAATGTGTATATGCATTCCCTTTATATCAAAACCTGACATGCTATCTTATAAACTGACATCCGTTTCGCACGACAATACTCCTAAACGGACACATTACGTAATATTTCTACATTCACTAAGACTAAACTACATAAGTCTTTTTGTAGGGATATAATTGGTCCAGTAACCCGTTCAAAATCTAAAAAGGCAACAAGCCTACAGCCAAGCATGGCTTCATCTGGCCAGTCTAGTCCTACTCCTGTCTCTCATGAGTTGAAAGACTAAGCAACCAAATTACAGAGTTGGTTGTTCTGCTTAAAGAACTACACAAATCCACTCAAGGTCCACGAATGCCCATACATACAGAATCCTATGCGCAGGGAGGAACTCAGAGATCGGATAAAGAAATTTATGTACCCGAATCTCAGTTGGACAAAACCAACAAAACCCCTGAAACCACCCATGTCAAAGAAGATCCAGACACCGGTGATATCAGGAAAAAAGTCCTACAAGTGGAAGAGACCATTCGGTCTGTCAAAGGAATTGGAACACATGGTAGTGTTTCATATGCAGACCTTTGTATATTCCCTGGGGTACATTATCCAGAGAATTTCAAGACTCCTAATTTTGAAAAGTATGATGGATTAGGAGATCCTTACACACATTTGAAAGTATTCATTGGAGAACTCGGATCTTATGCCAATGATGAAAAGCTCAGAATGCAGCTATTTCAGAAGAGTCTGACTGGTGAAGTTAGATCATTGTATACTAGATTGGACAACTTAAAAATTCATAGCTAGGAGGAGCTAGCTCATGCTTTTCTCAGTCAGTACAGTTTCCAAACTCAAATGGCTCCTAACCGGTACCAAATTACCAAGGTCAAGAAACAAGCTAGTGAGTCTTTCAGAGAGTATGCCCAAAGATAGAGGCGTCTAGATGCTTAAGTTATTCCCTCTATGACTGAGTCTGAAATGGTAATGACTTTCATAGATATTCAAGAAGCTCCATTCTATGAGGGAGTTTTAGCTGGCATTGGTAAACCATTCTTCGAAATGATCAAACATGGAGAAATGGTCGAGATGGGATTGAAGTCAAGAAAGATTCAAGACCTTGCCGCTCTCAAAGATGTAGCTGAGCACATCCAGTCTGGAAGTTATGGAAACAACCCCCGGAGGGTCTATAAGAAGAAAGAGGAAGATGTTTCCTTGATCCTACAAGGGCAAATAGGCAATCAAAGCCTGCCTATTCAGAGGAGAAACTACTCCCCTTTTCCAGCTCAGTCTTCAAACCCTCCATTGCCAAAAGGTGGAGAAGTCAGACGCACTCGAGTGTTCACACCCTTAGGGGACTCGCTCGAGAATATTCTCAATCTTCTGGAAACTCAGAAGAAAATTACCCATCTTCTTTCACCGATCAACCCGAGTGGGAAGGGTTTTACTGCTAGCCGAAATGTGCTTATCATAATGGAGCTCCAGGGCATGATACTTAGGATTGTTGGGCCTTGAAGCACAAGATCCAGGATTTGATTGACAATAGTGAGATCGTGGTGACTAAACCCGACCAACCCCATGTGCAAGGCAACCCTCTTCCTCAACACAAAGAAGAGGAGGTTAACATGATTAATTGGAGTAGTTGATAGACTTCCCACTCCAATGGTGGATCTTCCCAAACCAGCAAGGATAGTGCTGACAAGTGGGATTATGCACAATTCCAGTTTATGATGGAACGAAAAATGAAGGCTCTGTGCGAGCAAGTTAATCAATTGGCAGAACTGGTGGTCCATCAGCACCAAGTCACACGTCAATTATTCAGCCAGGAGCATGCTAGCCTCCTTACTCTTGTTATAAGTACTCCACCACGTACTCCAGAAAATGAAACACTGGATGATAAAATTACAAAAAGAGCAAATGCCAAAGCCCGTTGGGACTTCGCCAATAAAAGGGAATTCACCTATTTAGGCCAACCGATGGAAGAGATATTGCAGATGCTGATCAATGAAGGAAGAATCACAGCTCAGCTACCTCCAATCAGCCCGCTTTCAAGACGGTTTGATTTTAATGGAGTATGCCAATACCACTCCCATTCTCGCGGTCACAACACTGAAGAATGTTGGGCACTCTGCCACCTTATTCAGAATCTAATTGACAGTGGTGTCCTGCAAATGACAGACAATGACGTATTACTGGAGAGTGGGGATGCATTTTCTACAAAGTGGAAGGAAGTCATAGCAGTTATATCTTCTGAGACAGATTCAGCTACCCCCTCATATATAATTCAACCTGTTCAGCTCAAGGGTATTGAAAATCCTTTGAAAGTAGTTGCGCCAGAGCCAATCATCTTACCATTCAGACCACAATATCCTGTTGTCAGCCTACAGAAAGTTCCATGGAATTATGGAGAGGTTGAAGGATCTACGTCCCACATAATTACTGCAGTGTCAAAAGAAAATCCATTGTATCTTTCCCAATAGGTGATGAAACCCGCCATCAAATCAAAGGGGAAAGTTCCCATGGAGAAGATTGAAAAACTCCTCCATACTATGGGACATAATGAAGCCAAGGTGGTTTTAAGCTTGAAAAAAGCTCCACAACAGGTTTCCATACTAAACTTGGTATTCTCCTCAAAGGATCACCAGAAGGTCTTACTAAGAGTTTTAGAAGAAGATCACTTACCAAAATTAGTGGATGTCGAAAAGTTCCATCACCTGGTTGATCACATTTTTAACAGCAATGTGATATCATTCACTGATGATGACATACCTCCCAAAGGGACGGGTCATTGCAAGCAGTTGCACATAGCAGTTATGTCCTCCAGATACGTGGTCGCAGGAGTATTGATAGATAGAGGGTTCTCCTTGAATATCTGCCCTTATGCCACCTTGGAGAAGATGAATATCAATCTCAACAGAATCCAAAGCAGTCATACAATTATCAAAGCTTTTGATGGATCCCGACAAAATGATGTCGGGGAGATTGAACTACCTATGGAGATTGGTCCACATACATTTTTCGTATCCTTTCATGTGCTCAAAATAGCTATAGGATACAACCTGCTCTTGGGAAGACCGTAGATTTATATGGTTGAAGTCGTCCTATCTACCCTTCATCAACAGCTCAAATACATCATTAATTATAGCCTAAAAATTGTTAATGCTGAGCCAGAATGTCCTGAACAAGGTGACATCCCACTCATTAGTTTTAATTCAGAAGTTGAGCATGTCAGCTTCCATGCCCTGGAGGTGAGCAACACTCACTACAACCCTATTGGGGCGCCACCTCTTATACCCAGAATTTCTGCCGATGTAATGTCGGCAAGTCAGGAAATGATATATTTGGGTTATCAACCTGGACAAGGGTTGGGCAAAGACCATCAGGGCATTAAGCGCCTAATTCAAGTTCCCAATCAAACAGGGACAGCCGGACTTGGCTATTCTTCTAGCTCTACTCACAGGAATCCTCACAGACACGGACAGGTTCCTTCATCTTTAGCCATACGGTAATTGCCATGACCTACAGGGGCTGAATCTATCCAGGCTTCAGTAAAGGTTTCTACACATGTGATGACGATGTTATTTCCTAAGTCGATACCGGTCAAAGGAAAAGAAGTCTTGATACTGGATCCGGAGGCAGAGGAAAAGGACCGAAAGCGTAAGCAGGACATTGCAAGGTGCTTATCAAACATACGCATCATAGTCCACACGGATAGTACAGGGTCACCCCAAGCGATGATTGTCCAGATATCATGGTCATCATTTAGGAGAAGGAGGACAACAATAGCCTGTTCATCACAACCGTCCACTAGGACTTCACCCTTGACAATTAGAGCAGCACTCCTTGCATTTACCGACAAGGGTAAAAAGGGTAGAAACTCCCCCTGGCCTGTAGATAACAATAACTGCTTACTTTTTCTGTATAGTATTAGCAGTTATTTTGTCATTACATGCTAACACTTTGTATAATTGAACAGTTTCATATATTAAGTGAAAGCATTTTGTTTTAGGACTCTAAAGTTAGATGTGCCTATACTTGCTGATGAGGTGCCTTTTCTCCACAAGGATTGTAACTTTGATGTAAAGTTGGACTCAAACTGGATGGAAATACAAGAGGACTATGAGATACCTCAGGAGATCAAAGAATGGGTTGAAGATAAACCCAAGCCAAATCTTGATCAAACCACCTCTTTTAACCTCGGAACCTCATAAAACCCCAAACAAATCCAGATTTGTACGGACCTCACTCCAAACCAACGGAATGACACGGTTACTCTATTGACCCAATTCCAGGATGTGTTTGCATGGTCTCATGAAGACATGGTCGGTTTGTCCACTGACATTATTATTCATCGCCTTCCCATCAAAGAGAGATTCAAGCCAGTCAGGCAGAAGCTCAGGCAATTAAAACCTGAGTGGAGTTTAAAAGTTAAAGAAGAAATTATGAAATAATTTAAAGCAGGCATCATCATGGTGTCAACATACCCTGAATGGATATCTAATATAGTCCCCGTGCCCAAACCGGGAGGGAAGGTGCGAGTTTGCGTAGACTACAGGGATCTGAATAAAGCTTGCCTCAAAGATAGCTTTCCCGTGCCATTCATCCACATACTCATTAATAATACAGCTCAATATAACATGTACTCCTTTGCTGATTGTTTTGCGGGGTACCATCAAATCATGGTTGCTGAAGAGAATAGTGAGAAAACTGCATTCATCACTCCTTGGGGAACCTTTTGCTGTAGACGGTTGTCATTCAGCCTCATCAATGTCGGAGCTACCTACCAGCGAGCCATGATGGCTCTTTTCCATGATTTAATGCACAAAGAGATAGAAATCTACATGGATGACATCATTGTCAAGTCCCGAAGGGAGGAAGACCACCTAGACCATCTCAGAAAGCTTTTCAACAGGTTCCGTAAGTACAACTTGTAGTTGAATCCAGCCAAATGTGCTTTCGGCGTTAAATCAGGCAAGTTACTAGGATTCCTAGTCAGTCACAAGGGGATTAAGCTGGATCCCACCAAAATCAAGGCCATCAAAAAAATTTCCATTCCTCATACAGAGAAGGAAATACGGAAATTTTTGGGAAGAATCAACTTTATCAACAGATTCATCTCCTAACTCATAACAACCTATGAGCTTATCTTTAAGTTGTTAAGGAAGAACTCCTCCATGAAATGGAATGATGAGTGTTGGAAAGCCTTCCTTACAATCAAAGAGTAGCTAGTCAAAGCTCTTGTTTTGGTACCACCCAGGGATGATGTTCCCATGTTTATGTACTTTTCCATCAATGACAATGCCATAGGCTGCATGCTGGGATAGAAAGACGATAGAGGCCAAGAACGAGCTATCTATTACCTCAGCAAAAGATTTAGCAGCAGTGAACACAAGTACACTCTGATTGAGAAAACTCATTGTGCTTTAGCATTGGCTTCCATGAGATTACAGCATTACCTCCATGGCCACACAACCCATCTCATATCCCGCATGGATCCTCTCAAGTACGTGTTCAGTAAACCCATGTTGAATTGTCGACTGTCCAGATGGCAGTTGATCCTACAACAATTTTATATCGTCTACGTGACGCAAAAGTCTATCAAAGGTCAAGGAATTGAGGATCAACTGGCTGCCTCACCTTCAGGGGATTTCAAACCCTTGGAAACATACTTCCCCGATAAAGGGGTAATGACAGTTCAGCAACACCATCAATACGATGCACACCAATCATGGAAGATATATTTTGATGGAGCTATAAACGTAAAAGGTTTTGCGGCTGAAGCAGTTCTAGTATCCGTTACGGGGGAGCAACATCTCGTCGTCGTCAAATTGTAGTTTGCCAACACCAACAACACAGCTGAGTATAAAGGCTATATCATGGGGCTAAAACTTGCTCAATCAATGGGCATCATATGGTTAACTGTCTTTGGGGATTCCTAATTAGTAATCAGACAAACCACATGAATCTATCACACTAAAGAGCTACATTTGCTGCCTTACCATCGACAGGTTCTATAGATGGCCTCAAAGTTTGAAGAAATATCCTTCCTCCACATTCCTCGGAATAGGAATGACTTTGTGGATGTGTTAGCAACCTTGGCCTCTTTGATCAACATACTTGACAAGGAATATATGCCAAGCATCACATTTGCCCAACAAAAGGCACCAGCCTATAGGAACTACATTGGAGAAGTATCGGCTGAGCTACCTCCCATCCAACACCCTTGGTATCAGCATATCAAGGAGTACTTACAAGATGGATCTACACCCGCTGAGGCGAGCCCGACTGAAAGAAGGCGGATCCATCGAATGGCTATGAAGTTCTACCTGAGCGGAGACGCACTCTACAAAAGAGATGCAGGACTAGGTCTCCTCAGATGTATGGACAAGGACCAAGCTCAGAGGCTCATGGATGAAATCCATGGTGGAGTATGTGGCCCATACATGAGCGGTCCCCTACTTGTCAAGAAGATCCTACGAACAGGGCATTACTGGCTCTCTCTCAAAGCTGACTGTGATGATCACGTCAAGGGATGTTACCAATGCCAAATTCATGGAAATGTTATCCACGCCCCTCCAAGGGAGCTCCACCATATGAGTTCACCTTGGCCCTTCTCAATGTGGGGAATGGATGTGATCGGGCCCATCAAGCCCAAAGCCATAATGGGCATCAGTTTATCTTCACCATGATCGACTACTTCACCAAATGGGTAGAAATAGCCTCCTTCCCCAGGGTTACAAAAGAAGTTATCATTGCTTTTATCAGAAACAATATCATTTGTCGATATGGACAACCAGAGGTAATTGTATCAGACAATGCTAAGAACCTCAACAACAAAATGATGGAGGAGTTATGCAGTAAATTCCACATCAAATATCTCAACTCCGTCATCTACCGTCCAAAGATGAATGGTGTTGTTGAAGCGGCTAACAAAAATATCAAGAAGATCATGCAAAAAATGTCTGCTAATCACAAAGGATGACCTAACTTATTGCCTTTGACTCTGTTAGCCTACAGAACATCAATGTGCACTTCCACTGGGGCAACCCCCTACTCATTAACCTATGGGATGGAAGCAGTGCTCCCCATAGAGGTGGAAATGGAATTCCTCAAAGTGTTGATAGATGCTCAGTTGGATGAAGACCAATGGTTACAAGATAGGTATCACCAATTGTCTCTAATAGACAAAAGGTGAACCGCTGCTATCTTCCACGGTTAATTATAATAACAAATGATCGCCAGATCCTACAACAAAAAAGTTCAGCTACGACAGCTTAAACAACATGACTTGGTTTTGAAGAAGATCATTGACAACCAAGATCAGTCCAAAGGACAATTTGCCCCAAACTGGGAAGGCCCATTTGTTGTCAAGGAGGTATTAACAGGAGGCGCTCTCAAATTACAAGAGATGGATGGCGATGAATTTCCTCAACTCATTAACTCAGACACCGTAAAACGGTACTATGTCTGAAGTTACCATCAAGCAAACATCCTGGTTGTGGATCACCAGATCCCCAATCAATTCAGGTTTTTTAAAGCTCACTACATACAACTTTCATCGCACCCATTTGCCTCATCAGGGACAATCATACTTTACAACCAGCAGCCTGATTTTTAGATCATCAAATCCTTTACTCCTCGCAGGTTTTTAAAACCTTTCACACCTTCAGGTTATCCCACCATGGATTCAACCCTTCACACCTTCAGTTTATACCACTGGGGATTAAACTTTTCACACCTTCAGTTTATCTTGTACATGGGATTAAACTTTTTGGCTGCAAACCACCCTGTACGTGGGGGCAAACTACGCCAACCTGATCTCCCCAATACACGGGAGTACGTAGGCAGCCATTTTATATGGTCTGGTCGCAATAAAACAAAAACAACAAAAAACATTTCTACACCCTTTTCACTACAAAAACAAAAACAAAAACATCTCTACACCCCTTTGCCATACAGCGTTGAACCTTTACACCAGGTTCGAACTACGCAGACCTGATCTCCTCTTCAATAGGAGTATATAGGCAGCCAGTCATGGTTCGGTCTTACCCCCTACCAAAATACAAAAAATTGTCAACGGTACTGGGATCATCCTTCAATCCATCACGCTTCATTGGCTTCAGACCAAAGGGATGGAACTACCTGACCTCCCCATGTAAACGGAAGAATCGGCGATCAAGCTACGGTTGAGTCCTCAAAGAGAAACACCAATCCATAAGAGATGGAACTAACTGGGGTCCCCCATACAAAGGAGTACCAGCGACCATCTGTGGTGCGGTCAACCTCAAAGAGGAAAGTCACACTCCTCTCCACATCTCCATACACTAGTCCCAAGACACCAAAGATGGTAGGGAATACACACAGATCAATGATCCATTCTAAAAGATCCTGAGACATCTCAATGTCTGTCCATCAAGGAGGAGTTCAGAATATATCAAGATCACAAGCCCTGGATAAACAGGAAAATATCAAGCAAGCAACAAGGCATAACTAAAAGGGAAGTGATCAAAATATGTTTCCCTGCCATATATAATGTTGTTTGATATATACAATGTGTACTATACATGACAAAATGGCTAAGCTAGTCTGTGCAGGAAAAGATAAGCCCATCTATCAAGTCCAACATGGCATCCCTTAGAAGAAGGAGGTAACGCTATGATCTTCTGTCTAAGGGTCTCTATACGAGTCAACAGATCCACAGCCAACTACAGGTGGCACTATGCTCATCAATATACGTGTTCATCTCTGCAATGATGCCAGTAGTAAGGGACCTCACTACAGTAATATCTGTAACAGCGATATCTCGGGCAGATATAGCGTTATCCCACTCAACAATCACTATATTTCTAGATGATTTGGCCTCATCCCGCTCAGCAACAGCAACATCTCTATGGGCCAATACCTCATCTCTCTCTAACAGAGCGACGTCTCTCCCATCAAGAGATGTCAACATCAAGGCCCTAGCCTGATCTCTCTCAAAGGTCATCAGATGAAGACTCTGCTCTAAATACTCTGTTGAATGTAGAATCACATTAGCAGTCATACTGGGAGAATCTACAAGAGCTACTGGCAACCCAGCATATAGCTCCTCCTCAGTGCGAGAATCAGTGTCCTCCATAGGCTCTCCACCATCAAAATCAATCCCCGGCACTGTGGATACAACCGCAGCCGATACAGTCTCTGTCTCCATTCATGCAGAATACTCTGTTGAACAGCCCGGGTGGCTAACAAAAAACTTAGCACTCTCTCGCTGATCCCAACAGGCATACACCCTAGATCTGTCCTCTACTGACAAATGGTCAGATGATAAATGCTGACCTATCGCCCCCTCAAAAGGATGCACATCCTAAAACTGGTCAACTGTGATATCACGGCCAGTGGGTGATATGTGGTCATGCCCCTAAAACCAGTCAGAGGGAGATAATCCATACCCAGTGCATGAGTAATGAAGTTGTAGGGTGAACTGAGCCATGTACATGGCAGAATGTCAAATGGATCCCCGATCCCTACCAAAAACACCGACCAGGATACAGCATCTACACACTCCGCTTGCTGAAAGGAGTAAGACATGGCTATCTCATGGGAAAAATAACACTCATGTCGTCGAAACGTGCCTATCGGTCTCAAGTGTGACATGAACCACACATACAACAAGACCGAGCTGCCTGTAAATACCCCTGCTGAATGGGTATGGTAATACATAGCCGACCTCAGTGTCTCTGCCATAATCATCAGCACAATGGTATGACCCTCCCTGAGAGCTCTCACCGCCATGACAACACCAATGTCTAGCTCATCCATGTACAGTGGCATGTCCAGATAAGCCACTATGCACATCATGAGTACATCTACTCTGGAAACATGCCAATGATCCTTTGATGTGGTGAAATCCCTGGCGTACTGTGCATAGCTGTCCACTGAGCCAAATATGTCTATCAAAAAATGTTGGGATAATACATGGCCGGATGTAATCTCATCATGTGCTACTCTACACCGCAACCCGGTGAGGGTTATGAACTGCCGACATATATCTCCGACAGCCATCCGAGTGTAAGGCTTGTCCAATGGCAAAGTCGTCAACCGCTCGTACTCCTCTAAGGTAGGAGTCAACTCATGGGTCCCAAACTGGAAAACCTACCTCTCCGGTACCCAATGCTCTAGCATGCCATCTACAAAGCCCAATGGAACCCGAAACATCAGGAGGGTCATGGAATGCTGTAATAGCTGATCTACAATCACCCTGTCTGAAGGGGATACACTATCATACCAAGATCTCAAGCGTGAGGCCACCAATACTGGTACGGCTGACTGTCGATGAATATATCTGTGTGGGTCGTATCATAAGACCATCCAGGGGTCAATGCTGAACATGTCTGGACATACATATGCAAGACATAATACATGCCTGACAAATAATAGATGGCAATATGATGTAGGGAATGGAAAACAGTACATACATTCCTACGTACATCATCATCTAAATACATCATCTCTGTACAACTGAAAAATACAAGGAAATGGGGCACAGATGCCCTACGACTAACAGAGGCCTATTAAAAGATATAACGAGAATGGGGCACAGCCACCCAATATCTAACAGAGGCCCATCAAAAGATATAGCGAGAATACACATTAGAAGAAGACAATGATGTCTATATCTACATCATTAATCCTGTCCACCTGATGTAACTCCTCCTGAGTCACTGGATCTCCACCAAGAGGGATGTCAGGCTTATACAAGGGAGGATCTGCACCGGTAAAGCCATATGGGTCATCTGAAGGGCCAGCCCCTGAGCTAGAAGGATCAAAAGTATCCGCCTATGTAGGATCTCTACCCAAATGTTGGATGAAAAAAATGTGTCCGGTCTAACTACCGGGTCAAACTGTCAATCTTTGTTAAATGAGTCGGATCTCGGACATAGGCCATCCAATCCGTTATCATCACAGATCCAGAAACCATATCCCCCATGAACTGAGTGGCGCGGGTCTGGGCTCAGATGGTACGAGGGGACCACCAGCGATATAATGCCTCCTAAGTAAACGGACCCTATAATAAAATAAAGTCATCAACGCCCATGAAAGGTATATCACTGACAGACGACTGCGACACAGGCCAATAACGTCTGGCAGGAGGCAAAATCGGTACACGAATCTCTCATGTGGTGCTCCTAATAGCACGTTCTCCTAAATAGAGCTCTCGTCCTCCATCTAAGAAGAGAGGAAGCGGGTGGACATCACATATTCGACACCAGTCGGGTATTATTGGGTAATTTCTATATACGCTCAACACGCAAGTATACGTAGTCAACAAGTAATAAAGTGTAAGTAGAGTATCGTTCCCACGAGGAATTATTTAATAAAAATCACCAAGTACTAACCCTTAACCAACTCAATCTTATCTAAACGAATGAATTTCAAATTATATAATTAAACTACTATTAAATTCCACTAATTAAATTAAGATTACGGAGATTTAAAATCACAACTTCACTTATTTCTTCATATAAGTTAACACACTTCTCATCAATTATTCTCTATCCTAAATTGTAAATCAAGAACACTAAAGTAGATAAAACCACCTCTCGATACATAATACCCATACTCACTTAAATTCACAGATGATAGAATTAAGCAAGACACCCTAATTAACTAATCCACTATATCTCTATGTGAATTACAATTAAAAAGGCTTTAAAGCACAAGTTCTCTATAGATTACATATGGCGTAAAGGCATATCTCTATCCTAAACAAGAATCACGAATTCCATCTATGCAGAAATCACAAACACATGATATCATAATAAGATCTAAATCTATACTCCTCTTCCGATTTCATATAGATTATCATGGTAATTGATGGCCAATCAATTAAACAATTAAGTTCAAATCACAATAGACAATCCACACAATAGAATATAATAATTGATAGCGAAGCATATTAAAATAAACTACACAATAAGATCCATTGTAATCTCAAACAAAGAATTAGTTCATTGAATTAAAACTAAGAATCCATAGTTGAATACACATTAAAAGATAAGAATAAGATTAGAATTAAGAATAAATCTGTTGTCAGCAAATCTCCTTCTTTCTCAAGCTCCTGCTCTTGATCTTCAATGGTCTCCAAGTTGCTTCTATCTCCAAAACTAATAAGAACTAAGGTTTTGATCCTGATCTACTCTAATCTAATCTAATAGAATCCTCTCTCTCCCCTCAATCCATGCAATTTTCCCCATTTTATATGCCTCTTTATATGTCTTTAAGTCCTCCTGGAAGTCCTTGAATCAATCAGCTCGAACCAATCCTTCTTGAACTCAAATTCTGACAAAAACTATTTTTTTGCGCATACCCCCGCCCCGGCGAGGTTTTCCTATTGGCTAGGCCCACCCCGGCGAGCTAGGCTCATATTTTTGGGCTTGTACCCCAGCCTCGGTGGGCTTTTTTGTACTGATAGGCCCGCCCCGGTGGGCATCCTTTTTTGGAAATTTTCTGCTCTGACGTCCTATGGGAAAATGGCCATTAATTTTTCTTCTGAACTCCGATTTCGATGATTCAAGATGTTCCGAAAAGAGGAGATGTATATCTACAACTTTTATTCTTTGCGTTTTTCGAAATAAGGGCTAGAGAAATGCTGAAATTAGCTCTGAAGTGGCTGCTATGTAAATGACAAGCCGAAAATACGGATCTAGCAACCCCAAACGTCGATCCAAGTAGCTTTTGTCCCAATTCCTACAAAACAACATAAAAATTGCATGAATAGACAAACACTTAAAAACTTACAAAAGATTAAGCTCAAATGCACTCAATGAATGGGTATAAAACCTACTCATTAAATACCCCCAAACTTAAACATTTGCTTGTCCTCAAGTAAAAACACAAAAGAACTAAAAATAAACAACCTAACTCAACTACATGAATGGATATGCATGATCTACTTCCTAATATACCTACGAACCCAGTAATAAATCTGTATGATATATAACAACAGGCCTCAAAGATACCAATGATACTCAAACAATATATCCAATCAAGTCAAAGTCCATAACTCTAACCAGTTAGTCAATCCAAACATGTCATCACCCATGTTATACGTGTGTGCTTGTTAACCATTCTAACCAACTACAGTTCAAGATAATCACATAATAAACTTCTTAGAAGGAAAATTTCAGTTCCAATTCAATTACTTTTGTGATCATGACAACTCTGGTTAAAACTAAGCAATTACCAAGTCTAAGGGTAAATACAGGATTTATTACTACTTTTATTCAATCACGAGGGCATTTTTGCTCTTTCTCGTGTTTTATTTATTTTTTTTATTTTTCTCATGGATGTCCAATATCTTATTCCCTTAGGCTTTTCAATGCTACCTTAACGAGCTTTCGACCAACGACTCCCAAGCCATTAAGACCTTAGGGCGTTAGGTGTAAAGACAATCCCCTCGGGCTTACTTACTCAAGTAACAAAGGCCACAAAACTAGACAAGCATGCCACGGTGTTTATTCATTTTTTTTCTTTTTCTTGATTTTCTATTTTTTTTTCTTTTGTAATATATATACCCCATAGATTCCCCCAAACTCAAGTTTTTACTTCATTCTAACCTTTACTGTCAGTTCACTAATTTCCTTAAATTTTAACCAAGATTTTCCCCCAGAAACAAAATTATGAAACCATTGAACCAAGTGGATTAAAATATTTAAACTTTAAGTGATAACCGGTTACATAAGTTTTAGACAGGCTCAGTTTATCATCATGATCAAAATTAGAACTCATCATCAATTATCAATATTGTTCAAGTTAACAAACAAAACCAATCTTATCATAGGTCGGGCTAAATTCAAACTAATCCATTACCTAGATTCATGCAAACATTCTATATGCAAACACTCAATACAAACGAAAATATTTTTTTTTCTTTTTTTTTCTTTATGCGAAACATGCCTAAAATATGCAAAAATAAACATACTAACCAATGCAATGTATGTGAACTAAACAATTATGTAATACAATATGATCCACCCCCAAACTCAAAGTGAACAATGTCCTCATTGTTTAAATAAAAAGAATTGAAGAGTTAAGGACTTCCCCGATTTGTTAAGCTTGTGGTGGTGGTGGTTGTGGAACAAAGACTGAAAACTCCTCCACATCGGGATCTAAAGGAAGATACTATGGCATGGGCTCAGGTTGCACTACAAAAAAATGGGCATTTAGCAATGATTTCGGGCAACGACTTTATAAGTCGTTACTAAAAGTATATGTTTAGCAACGAAATTTATCCTTCGTTGCAGATTGTGTCAGACTTTTATTTTTTACAACGAAATTCATAAGTCGTTGCAAAATTTCGTTGCTAATTCATTGGCGGAAAAAAATTTTGTTAGAAATTCGTTGCAAAATTTTCGGCCACTTGATTTCCCGTCATCGTGGGCAACGAAAGCTTTTTTTGTTGCTAAAAATGGGGCTTTAGCAATGATTTTTCAAGTAACAGCTTTATAAGTCGTTGCTAAAAGTGTATATTTAGCAACGAAACTTGTCATTCGTTGCAGATTGTATCAGGCTTTCACTTTTTGCAACGAAATTCATAAGTCGTTGCAAAATTTGGAAACAAAATTCGTTAGAAATTCGTTGCAAAATTTCTAACCACTTGATTTCTCCTCATCGTGGGCAACGAAAGTTTTTTTGTTGCTATATTTCGTTGCCTAATATGGACTACATTCATTGGCAACAATTTTTATTTTCGTTACATATCTTATACAACTTTTTGCAACGACTATTAAAATGTTGCCTTAAATTAATATAATCCCAATAAGCTTGTTTTTGTAGAACTATATTCGGTATTTGAAGAATTGTCAAAAAATATTCGTATTTAGTATTTAAAATTATGTCCAAATACGAAACATATTCAAACATGTGACCTATCATTTGGAACTTTGGTCATTTGACCACTGGAGCAACACAAGTTATATGTTAATATCTTGCAAGGATTAATATTTATATCAAAACATGAGATTTCTCCCATATATTCCTTTATTCTCCTTCACTACATACCATTAATATAATCTCAAGAAGTTATATACTACAATAATAATAATAATAATAATAATAATAATAATAATAATAATAATAATAATAATAATAATAATAATAATAATAATAATGATAATAATAATAATAATAATAATAATAATAATAATAATAATAATAATAATAATAACAATAACAATAACAATAACAATAACAATAATAATAATAATAATAATAATAATAATAATAATAATAATAATAATAATAATAATAATAATAATAATAATAATAATAATAATAATAATAATAATAACAATAATAATAATAATAATAATAATAATAATAATAATAATAATAATAATAGTACTAATAACAATAATAATAACAATAATAATAACAATAACAATAACAATAAAGTTGCACCAATGGTGTGTAAGTTTTTTTTAACTCCCATTTTTCAAATTCTCCTTTTGTCTTGACTTGTAATTTTTTTATAATCAAATATTAATTTCTCTTTATATCTTGAATTAGAGGGTGTTTGACAATGACTTATAAGTTGGTTAAACAAAGTTATAAGTCATTTGTTATTATTTAGTGTTTGACAATAACTTAAATTTTAACCTTTTTTTTACTTATAAGTCATTATTAAATTTTTTTCATGCTTCATGTGCTATTTTTTTTTTATTACTATTACTATTACTATTACTATTATTATAATTATTATTATATTTACTATTATTTTTATTACTATTATTATTAATTTTTATTTTTATTATTACTATTATTATTAATTTTTATTTTTATTATTACTATTATTATTAATTTTTATTATTATTATTATTAGAATAATTATTACTAATCTTATAATTATTATTTTTATTATTATAATAATTATAATTATTACTATTATTATAATTTCTATTATTATTATTATTGTTGTTGTTGTTGTTGTTGTTGTTGTTGTTGTTATTTTTATTATTATTGTTACTATTATTATAATAATTATTATTGTTACTATTATTATTGTTATTATTTTTGTTATTATTATTAGTATTATAATAATAATAATTATTATTATTATTATTATTATTATTATTATTAATTATAATTATTATTACTATTACTATTACTATTACTATTATTATAACTACTATTATTATTATTATTATTATTATTATTATTATTATTATTATTATTATTATTATTATTATTATTATTATTATTATTATTACAATAATTATAATAATAATTATTACAATAATTATAATAGTACTAATAATAAAAAAGTCTGGCCCGGCCCGCGGGCTTTCAAAAAAATAAAATAAAATAATGCTCTCCTTGAGAATTGAACTCTAAACCTTCCACTCTCCTTAAACAAATGTTCAAACCAACTAAGCTATAAGAATTTTTTTATTATAAAGTCAGTTAGCCGGCACTAAAATACTAAAAATACTAATTAAATATTTACATCAAATACTAATTAAAAAAAACTAAAATACTAAAAAAAATCAAATTAAATAATACTAAAATTCAAAAAAAAATACTAAAATACTAAAATTCAAATTATTTTTTTAATTAATCAAAAGAACAAAAATTCAAATTACATCATTAAAATACTAAAATTATAATATATTTACATCATTTACATCATAACATAACATATTATCATATTTACATATTTACATCATAACATATTTACATCATTTAATCAAAATACTAAAATTCAAATACTAAAATACTAAAATTTTACTCAAATACTAAAATTTTACCATAGTTGTATAACATATCAAAATACTAAAATTTTACCATAGTTGTATAACATATCAAAATACTAAAAGTTACTTACCCGACACTAAAATACTAATTACATATTTACATCAAATACTAAAAATACTAATTAAAAAAATACTAAAAAAAATCAAATTAAAAAAAATACTAAAATTTAAATTATTTTGTTAATTAATCAAAATAACAAAAATTCAAATTACATCATTAAAATACTAAAATCATAACATGTTTACATCATTTGCATCATAACATAACATATTATCATATTTACATCATAACATATTTACATCATTTAATCAAAATACTAAAATTCATCATCTCCATCGTTTTCCATCATTGATCAATATAATTAATGGCTGAAATTGAAAAAAATAAAAGTCTTACCGCTAATATATAAAAGACTTTTATTTTTTTCAATCTCAGTCATTAATTATATTGATCAATGATAGAAAACGATAGAGATGATGGTTGTTAGAATAATACTCTTAACAATCGGTTACCATGGATTGAAACCAATTATATATATATATATATATATATATATATATATATATATATATATATATATATATATATATATTTATATAGGTATTAGCTTGTTACAAATTTTTTACTTTTCAAAATTTACTTGCGATAACATGAGGCAAGAACAATTGACAATATAATTTTATTATTAAAATGTGTTAGGTTTGAATTAATTTAGACTTTAAATTCATTATTTTTTTTCATATTCTGTTTATATTTGTTGTGACGCCCCCAAAAATAGGTATACATCACCCATCTTGGGTCGTCAGATACATAGTACAGAATTCAAATACAACTTACTAATACAACTGTCGTGCACAATACGACAAAATATAAATTGTGAGTTTGAATACAAATATTATCTTCTAGAGAGTATCCATACTCAAAAGGAGTCCTCATTACAATTATTATCACACTATTACATAGAATAGTGAAGACTACTAATACTATCATCTGGTACATCACTCCGTTTCCCGACTCGTCCCAGCTATATTCTCATGTCCTGAAGAGAACAGTGAAAGAAAGGGTGAGCTCAACTAACCCAGTAAGAAATATTATGACTAAGATAATGCAGAATAAATTATCATTAGCCTTCAACAGTGTTAAACTGATAAAATATAACGAACATCAAGTTTAACTGCAGCGGAACAAGCAATCCATTAAAAGAGTCAAGTAAAAAATAAAATCTACTATCTTCTATGATTTAAAAGGTTTTTCAACACTGTTGTCGCTGAGACTTAGCTTAATAAAATAATCCACATCATCGAATCACCCCTGCACTACGGCCAAGGATATTCGCGTATTCATTAATGATCATGATCATGCTAACAACTGTCCATCAACACACTACGGGTCAATGAGGACTTTTACCATATCATTTGTAACATTACGGCCATGATTATACCGAATAATCCCTGGTCATAATCATACCAAGTCCATCTATGCACTACAGGTCACAGATGACTTTCAACAAAATATAAACATGAGGATGATGACAATGATATAAAAATTCAATAAAACAAGTTCAAGAATTAATTTATCCAAGAATTAACAACGTCCAAATTATCAACATGATACTGTTTTGTGGAGTAAAATTCAAGAATACTTAGAAGAATATTTTAATGAAAAGATACTGGATGAACCGCAATTATCAAGGATATTCCACTAATTTTATGGAGTATAGAAGTTAAAACTTAACCAACTGAGTATAATAAAGAATGGAATAACAAAAGAAATCACCCGGCATACGATAGACCGCACAGACAGGTTATTCCAACAGAATAATAAATAATGGAACCAGGTTCGGCATAAACGCACAGACAGGATATTCCGACAGAATAATAAATAATTGAACCAGGTCTGGTGTAAAACACACAGACAGGATGTTCCAACAGAATAATAACAAGACGGAACCAGGTCCGGTGTAAAACACACAGACAGGATGTTCCAACAGAATAATAATAAAAACGGAACCAGGTCCGGTGTAAAACATACAGACAGGATGTTCCAACAGAATAACAGAAGAATGTCACCAAGTATAGGGTAGACCGCGTATACAGGTTATTCCAACAGAATAATAAAAAATGAAATAACAACAGTTCTCTTCATGAATAAGAAAGAATAACACCCCTTACCGTTTTAAAGAAGAGCTGAAATAAGAAAGTGGTTAAGTAGCAGAATACTTTTCTTCTCTCTCTATAGTTTCTCTCTATAGTTTCTCTCTCTAGAGTTTAGTGAATTCGTCAGAAATAATGAAGGAATGAGCTGCTATTTATAGAAAAATAGAATGCATAGTAGCTAATCCATAAATGGTCCAGATTGATTACTTTAATCTGACGGTCCATATTTAAAGAAAAATCTTTTAAATAAATTATAATATATTCTACTTATAGAATAACTTTAATAAAGTATTCTGTATTATATAAAAAGATGTTTCTGTTTTATTACGCTAATAATACGAATAAAACAAAACGTCATTATCGCTAAATAATTCATATTATTAACTGACAATAATTGAATCAAACTGAGTGACTTCTCACATAAGCATTAATAATCAATACCGTGTGCTACTATGCAACCATACATATTACTGTACTTTTACTACCGAGTAGTTCAACAGTATCAATGGTAAAACTTCTGCCGTTATTTTTAATAAAATATTTTTGTCGTTTCTCAATCCGACAATAATTCCGTTGTGGGGTCCACCAATGATTATGCCGTTGTACGAATATTCCCTGTTAAAACGAATATTCCCCGACCAATCGAATATTATATAACAACTTGCGTACTTTGCAAAATTTATAAATATTACCCACAACTATAACATTATATCAAATTAACTCCATAATATTTAAAATGATATTTATAGAAAATTCGTCTTTATTTATAAAAGTTGAGGTCTTACATTTGTAATTAGAACATTCATTTTAAAATTAAAATTTCAAAAATGATGAAAAGTTATTTGAATTGTAATTTAAATTATTGATTATTGTATTTATTAAAAATAAATAAATTAAAATTCATTCACTATCAGTATACTTTAAAACTCGTTTTTTTTATTCTATCTATAGTTGTAATTAAAGTATTCATTTTAAAATTTAAAATTTCAAAAATAATAAAAACTTACTTAAATTTTAATTTAAAATATTAATCATTATATTTATTAAAAATAAATAAATTAACATTCATTTATTAATAAATTTTATTTTAATTTTTTTTATTTTTTTATTTTATAGTTACAATTACACAATTTTTATGTTTTGCTATAAACCCAAAAAGATATGCAGATGTAGATCTAGATCTAGATCTTTTTCTTAATATTTGCTAGAGAGACGTAGGAGGCGGATCGTGGATTGGAGATGGAAAATGGGATCGGAGATCTCGGACCGGTGGAGGGATGATTGGAGTGTGGAGAGAAAGGAACGGAGGTGGGAGAGGGAGGATTCGGCGCAGTGGAGGGAAGAGAGTTGGGAGAGGAGGTCAGTGTGGCGGAGCCGGAGGCGAGGGTGGCGGAGGAGAAGCGGGTGGAATCAAAGTCCGGGGAGAGGAATACTGAGAAAATTTGGTCGGAGGTGAATGATTCGAGGGGTGATGAGCGAGAGGAGGAGAAGCATAGGGATGTGGTGGTGTTGGGAGTGTGAGTTGTCGCAGCGTTGCGGTGGTGGGGGTGTTTTTTGTCTTTGAAAGTGGGTCGTTCTCTCCTTCTCCTTCAGCCTCTTCCATTATTACCCAATTGAAGGTACAAATTTCATTCCTTTTGAATTTTTCCTAAAAATTAGGTTTTTGGTAGAAATTGACTAGTTAGGATCAAGTGTACTTGCCCACTATACCTAAAGTGCTCAAATTTACCAATTTCTGCAATAACTCTTTTTGATTCCTTTGTTAGTTCTTTGCTCCTTCCTATGTATCCTCTGCCTCAGAGCCACTTGGTTTTTAGGTATTAATAGGAATATCATATAAGACATTTGAAGTATTTCAATCTTGAGATTTATTGATTCTTACTTTTCATTCGTTTCAAGAATTTAAGTAAGTGGAAATTGTGATACTTGCAAGTGACAAGAGGAATAGATATCTTTGTATGGATTCTTATTCTCCGAGTAATTTTGAGCAGTTTTGTATATATATCAAAAAGGTTGTTCAAAGCAGTTCATTTATTAAATTTGTTTGCCCATTTAACTTGTGGTTTTGATTAGCTCTTTCAAAGTAATTGATCATTTAACGACAAGTAAAGTTGGACGGAGGGTGTATATCTTCTTATTTTTTTATAAGAAATAATAATAATTACTTGCGCACACAACATCTACCAATCTATATATGGATCGGTCTCATTGCTTTCAGGTTTCCATGTCCATAAACTTTGTCCCTCTTCTTGTTCATGTCTGAATTGGCTACTTCTTTTCTAATCTGTACATTGATGGATCTCCATTGCCTTCAAGTGTTTATCTCCACTAACTTTCTCCCACTTCTCGTACATGTCTCCATGATTTACTTTCTTCTTTTTTAAATTGAAAGAAATATTGTTAAGTTGGTGATCAATGCTGAAATTCTTTAAGGAATTGCATAACTGTTCTTGTCTGAGTTCATATGTTGTCTTATTTTTGAAATTTTGTTTGGAAACCTTAGGTCTTTTAGTATAATGGATTAGTTGCTACCAAAATTGGAATCTAACTATTTTAGTCTAATACTTTTTGTGCAACTATTTAATGTTTTCAGCGTAAACCATTTCTGTGTTATTTATAGGTAAAGAGGTTGAAGCTGAGTGAGAAGGAAATGGGGAATGTAAGTAGTAAGCCCAAACTAGATATCTGCCTCACTGACTTAAAGCTTGTTCTTGGACCAGAATTGGGGATAGTTTATCCTCTGATCCTCAACTTTACTGTTAGTGGTGAGCTTGAGTAAAATGGCTTAGCTCATCCCAAATTGATAAAACCTAAAGGCATTCTAGCATTTGAGAATGGTGATGTGAATCTCGTTGCAACGCAGGTAACCTTTACATTCTCATGTTACTTTTGCAATTTGTGGTTTTTTCTTTCTGTTATCTCTTTCATGGGCTTGCATTAATCTTCATGAAAATAATTCTGGTAGAGAACTTTTCTAATCCAGGTGAGGCTTAAGCGTGTGCATCTTAATATAGCAAAGTTTGAACCTGATAATGGACTAAATCCAATGCTCGAATTAGCTCTGGTTGGATCAGAGTGGCAATTTAGGATTCAGAGTCGAGCTAGCAAATGGCAGGACAATTTGGTTGTCACCTCAACACGTTCTGTGGAACAGGATGTCCTCTACCCTACTGAGGTAATATTCTATGCCATTTAGGTTTGTATTATGGGTTCGTTTTTAATTTGTATGACTAGTGGCAATGGTGTGTGTCAGTTTATGCTTGGGTGTATTTGTCGTGATAGGAGAATCTGGTTTTCCATAAGGCCAGAAAATATCTGTGAGTACTGCAATTGTTAGGATTAGTTGTGGTTTTTACAGGAAATAATTGTTAACACAAATAATATATATATACAAACACACACATTTCATTCAATTGAATCACAAATATTGTGAGCAGATCTATCAAATAATCAAAAAGCTTGAATTTTAATGCAAGTAGATCTTAAGAAGCAAGGAGAATAGGAGAGTGTGGAACTATATACTTCTAGGACTACAGTCTGAGTTTTACTTAATATATGGAAGAGGTTCGTACCGTGCACATTTATTTCTGCTACTATGCGCACTTCATCTAGATGTTAGAAATAATGTCCAACAGGAAAACCAAACATATGCTACTTCGTAGAGGACAAAAATACAAACTATTCAGCGAAGATGCAGTCTTTTAATGAAGTGTGTGAAGTGCCACAAGTTGCTAAAGTAGCTCATACATTGTTGAGCTAGATCAACTGAAACAAGATTATGGAAGCGATGGATATGCAAACTGATTAGTATCTTGGATTTTGATAATAAAACTAGACTTTCTTAGAGAAAGTGAGAGTGATAATATCTTTAATGTTTGTGCTTGCTATTCTCACACATTAGAGATAAAAGGTGCAAATTTCATTTATAGGAAGTTAATAAGAGAAACTGAGAGTGGGATGTGATTGGAAGTTAAAAGCAGACGGTTTGTGGAGAGAAAGAACGATATAATCCTTATTTATGTGCTTGTAAAATCACATAATTAGGAGAGTGGCATCTCTTTCTATATCATAACTTCCCTCGGCTCATATCCAACACTATGCTGACATTTGAATGAAAAGTTTGAAGTAATCTAGAACAATACCTGCACCAAGAACACATCCATTGCAAGAACAGGACTGCTCCCAGAGGAGACCCCCTGGTAAAATGGATTGACTGATGTAGTCAGAGCCTTAGCCACCAACAACCCTACCGTGGCTTGCATGCCAAGAACATCAGCACCAATTCCCAAAAGGTTCACCACAATGCCAATTATACATGTCAGCAGCCATTATCTCAACATTGAACATGTTTTTACCATCTAAATTGATAGACTTGTCTATTGATTTCCATATGGCTTCACTATCATATATGATGGTTCTGTGAAAATGATGAATGGTTTATCCAATATTTCCATATGCCTAGCATATGCTTTGTAAATCACACTTTTTTTGATTGTTATATGTATTTCATAGTTTAATTTGGTGAAGTTTCACAATATATGTTTTAGAGAAGGTGAATTGAGCAAAAGAGCCACACTAGGATTCACAACGACAATTACAGCAACAACATCCATATATATTACAACAAGACATGCTGCTAAGGCACCAAACATTAGACTCGTTCCAGAAACATCATCCAATTAAGCAAGAAAAGCAGTTATTGCAATCAGCAATTTCCTTTCCAGCAGAATCATCAAGTATGTTTCTGACTTTCGATACACGCACGAACATATTTATCAAGTTGTATTGTCATCATTATAAGCCTGTAAAATGTCTGTTCACTTATAGCATTATTTATGAGCACCGATTATTATCTTTATCCGTGTGTCAATGTATACCCACCAGGAGGAGGTTCACGAAGCACATGCTTGTCTTCTTCAGGATGTTTGATTTAGATATTAATTTGGTAGTCAATAAAAAGGGTATTACCTTCTTCCATGTCCCTTGATTAGTAAGAAAATAACACAACATTGTTGTCTTTGTGTATTAATTTTGGCCCTAAGTGCCTCTGGTGACCTATTTGCTTCATTTTTCTGACTTGCTTTTATTTTTAAATATGTGCAGGAATACTGCTTCTACGACCTGCCTTACAATATTGGGTATCAAATTTTCATGCTACGTTTACGGAAGACAAGGGACAAAATTATGAAGTGTACTCTCTATATATATAGATATATTTTTTTATTGAAGAACTGTGGTAGCTTTAAATGGTTAATTGTAAAGATAATGAATGATTATGTAGTGGATGATTTTATTAAGTTCATAATATTTTAGTTTTTTGTATTTTTGCCATTATTTGCTATGGGGACGTTGAGCCAGCCAGGTACACAAAAAGAATGTCAAATTTTGATTTGGCAACAATATAATTCGATACCAAAGCATTGAACAAGTTTTAATATAGCAATAATTTTTTATACATTTAGCAACAAATTTGCGTTGTAAATGGCATTAAAAATATAATATTTGGCAACGAAAAATTAATCTAATAACAACGGAGAGGATATTGTTGCTAATACTAAAATAAAAGGCAATATTTTTTATCGTTGCAAATCATATTAACTTTCGTTGCACATATAAAAAAACGACAACATATAATGTCGTTGCTAATCGACGACTTTCGTTGCTATTAAAAAATAACCAACAACAAACATTTTCGTTGCTGATTCAGTATAATGTTGTTGCTAAATAATATAATCAGCAACGAAAATCGTTGCTAAAAAGTTTACATTCCTCAACGAAAGCAAGCTTAGGCAACAATTTTCATAATTTACTGCAACGAAAAATGTCGTTGCAAAATGGTGTCAATTGCAACGAAAATGCATGGTCGTTGCAAAAAAAAAAGGAGTTCATTTTGTTGCCAATTAGCAGACTTTTGCAACGAAATGGGGTTTTTAACAACGAAATTTTAATTATTCTGCAACAATATATTTTGTTGCTAAAGGATCAATGTCTCTGTACGAAAGCCAAATTTCGTTACAAAATGTATTACTTTTGGCAACGAAAAAAATATGTTTGTTGCGGAACAATTAGCAACGCTCATTGCGCAACGAAAGACGCAACGACAGTAAAGTCGTTGCCAAAATCCTTTAGCAACGAAATTTGGCACCTTTAACAATGAAAATCGTCTGTTGCTAAAGGCCCATTTTTTTGTAGTGTTGGTGGCTTCCCTTTCCATAATCTTTTGCTTATTTATTGAGCCACCAATACCTGCAATGAAGAGAGATAACATGGATTAGAATAGCACTTTGGATTTATAAGAGAACTTAATAAGTAAATTAATTCCTATCTACTAAATAAACTAGTAAAGCATATAAATATAAAAATTTCTGGGTTGTCTCCCAGTTAGCGCTTGAATTACAGTCTTTCAGCCTGACTTTGTCTGGTCAGCACTATTCAATTCCTCTTCGATAATTGAGGAACCCTCCATCCATCGAATATAATGTAACTTTTGGTAGGTTCCCATTTGTGATGGCTATCGAATTAAAGTCATCTAGCATGCTTTGTTTAAATAAGTGCCCAATTGAGAATGTTAAATAACTAGGTGTTTTTCCGTCCGTTGAGCCTATGATTCGATTGGGGCTTTGAGGCTTGGAAAGCACAACGGGCTCTTCTTCTATCTTCTCCTCCTCATCCCACCATGGCTTCACATTTGTACTAGCTCTCATGTCATAAAGAGCCTTGCCGACGACATAACTACCAAGCAGGCACGGTTTTCCAAATCTAATTGAACCCTTGATCTTTGGCGGAGAAGGAACTTGAGGCACTAATAACATCGGCTCATCCTCGTTGGTACTCATAGTTAGTTCTTCACCGACCTTATTTTCATTATCCCCACTTGTCTCCTCTTTTTCAACATCTCGTGTCTCATCCAGTTGTAGATTTGGTTTGGGCACTTCGTCAATCTCAGAATCCATGTCATAACACCAATTATATTGAGGACTGTTTTTTAAGGCTTTGAACATTTGATCTATCTTATTCTGAAGATTCTGAATTGACCGCTCTTGATTAATCATCCTCTCCTCATTTGATGTTACGAATTTGGACAACAATTCCACCATCCCTAAATTATCTGTCTCAGTTTTGGAATCCATGTATTGAGGACCATGGGTTGAAGTGGTGATGAGTTGTTCTATCTGATTATTAACATTTTGGGTTGACAGCTCTTGGCTAATCCTCATCTCCTCTAGGTCTGCTATGCCCTTCAATATTACATCCATCGGATTTGGCTTTTCTTATTGTGGCAATGGAGGTGGACATGAAAATTCCGGTGTGTATGATGGATTTGGAGCGTAATATTGGTCATCATAAATGTAGCTCCCTGAAGAATCTGGATGATATCCCCAATCTTGGTGATAATTGGCATATGCATAATCGTTGAGGTAGTCACCACAATGTTGTCTAGGCCCAAAACTAACGGTGCATTAATTACTCGGATGATTCCCAACATAAAAATTACAAACTACCACTATACTTCGAATCCGTTGGGTTGTAACAACGTCTAACCTCCTCGAAAGTATCTCTAGTTGTGCTAATAATGCAAAAATTCTATTTAGTCCATCAATACCTATGTCCCTTGGTTGAGTCATACTCGTATATGGCCATTGATAATTGCATCCAGCCATGGTACCTGAAAAGAAAGAAAAATAGGAAGAGAATTAAATAAAAAGAGAAAATAAATGTTTAAATTAAGACTAATTTGATTGAAGCTAATATTGGCAAAAAAAATATTAAACTAATTCCCCAGCAACGGCGCCAAAAACTTGTTGGGTAATTTTTATATACGCTTAACACGCAAGTATACGTGGTCAACAAGTAATAAAGTGTAAGTAGAGTATCATTCTCACGAGGAATTGTTTACTAAAAATCACCAAGTATTAACCCGTAACAAACTCAATCTTATCTAAACGAATGAATTTCAAATTATATAATTAAACTACTATTAAATTCCACTAGATAAATTAAGATTACGGAGATTTAAAATCACAACTTCACTTATTGCTTCATTTAAGTTAATACACTTCTCATCAATTATTCTCTATCCTGAATTGTAAATCAAGAACACTAAAGCAGATAAAACCACCTCTCGATGCATAATACTCATACTCACTTAAATTCACAGATGATAGAATTAAGCAAGACACCATAATTAACTAATCCACTATATCTCTATGTGAATTACAATTAAAAAGGATTTAAAGCATAAGTTCTCTATAAGATTACATATGGCGTAAAGGCATATCTCTATCCTAAACAAGAATCATGAATTCCATCTATGCAGAAATCACAAACACATGATATCATAATCAGATCTAAATCTATACTCCTCTTCCGATTTTATATAGATTATCACGGTAATTGATGGCCAATCAATTAAACAATTAAGTTCAAATCACAATAGACAATCCTCACAATAGAACATAATAATTGATAGCGAAGCATATTAAAATAAACTACACAATAATATCCATTGTAATCTCAAACAAAGAATTAGTTCATTGAATTAAAATTAAGAATCCACACTTGAATACACATTAAAAGACAAGAATAAGATTAGAGTGAAGAATAAATCTGTTGTCGGCAAATCTCCTTCTTTCTCAAGCTCCTGCTCTTGATCTTCAATGGTCTCCAAGTTGCTTCTATCTCCAAAACTAATAAGAACTAGGGTTTTGATCATAATCTACTCTAATCTAATATAATAGAATCCTCTCTCTCCCCTCAATCCTTGCAATTCTCCCCCTTTTGTATGCCTCTTTATATGTCTTTAAGTCCTCCTGGAAGTCCTTGAATCAATCAGCTCGAACCAATCCTTCTTGAACTCAAATTCTGACAAAAACTACTTTTTTTGCTCGTACCCCCACCCCGGCAGGGTTTTTCTATTGGCTACGCCTGCTCCGGCGGGCTAGGCTTCTATTTTTGGGCTTGTACCCCAGCCCCGGTGGGCTTTTTGTACTGATAGGCCCGCCCCGGCGGGCATCCTTTTTTGGAAATTTTTTGCTCTGACGTCCTATGGGAAAATGGCCATAAATTTTTTGTCTGAACTCCAATTTCGATGATTCAAGATGTTCTGAAAAGAGGAGACGTAGATCTACAACTTTCATTCTTTGCGTTTTTCGAAATAAGGGCTAGAGAAATACTGAAATTAGCTCTGAAGTGGCTACTATTTAAATGGCAAGCCGAAAATGCGAATCTAGCAACCCCAAACGTCAATCCAAGTAACTTTTGTCCCAATTCCTACAAAACAACATAAAACATGCATGAATAGACAAACACTTAAAAACTTCCAAAAGATTGAGCTCAAATGCACTCAATTAATGGGTATAAAATCCACTCATCAAGTATCCATCCTCAAAGTTGATAGTCAAATGTTCCCTAAAGTAGAGAACCCAAGTGATGGCATCAGCTGTCAATAACTCCAACTATAAGCGACAATGGGTGAAACCCTCAGCTATAGGAACCTCCGCCAAAATGGAGTGATGTCATCGCCGTCCTTGTGGATAAGTATCTAAACCTAACACATTAATAGGACGCAAACATGGAAGCCTCTCATAGGCCTAAAATTGCCAACACTTTTAACCTGTACATGGGAAATCAAAAGAGAAATACTCACCAGCAGAAATGGGTAAAATCCTAGCTAAGCCTCTGTCAAGCCCTGCGAATGCATGCGCATTCCCCTAAGGAAATAGGCAAAGTTGTAGGAGCCCCAATCATACTCTCCAATACGGTCCACCTCCCGAGTGTCGCTGATCAAAGCAAATGACACCGTGGAAGAGTTGTCTGCTATGAAACAACCCCTGATAATAACTAGGAACAATCGTCGAAGAATGCGATCCTTGACTCTCACATCAGCGGGCATGGGCTCACTCAACAGCCACTCATAGTATCTATGCTAAAAGGACTTGTACAGACGGTCCTGCCCTTGAGCGCCTCAGCAGGAACTCCTATCAAGGATCTAATAGCAGTCGAGGTAATGTTCACCGTACATGGCACTGGCTCCCCTCCAAACTCCATTCTGGTGATAAACCGCCAATCCATCGGCGTCATCATCACCTCACAATTCAACAAATGGAGTGACTAAGTCTGGTGAAACCAGCGCTCAGACAATGCCCTGAGGTAACCACAGGGACAACGGCGGGAAAGAATGGAAAAGAACGCCCCAAAACCCCAGCCATGCACAATCCCTCAATAATCTGGATACAGAGCCTGATATAGGGAGTGTATGTTGAACCAGCTCCCTCGAGGCTGCGTAAAGTCGGGAACCTACACCACAAATACAGATCAATGTCAAAATTCTTGCTCCTCATCAATAGGAAAAAGGAAGATCAAACCCAGCTTTTACCTCGTTTGCCTGCAAGTAAACTGAGGGGTGGCGACTCAAATCACCCAAAAAATCTGGAATCGTCACATTAATGCCTGGAAGATCCCTGCGGGGAGCATGAGCAGCAGGAGCTGGAGCCGCAACCGATACATCCTCCTCCTCGTCCTCAACATCCGGTACATCAACCCGGACATAACGAATCACCGCCTCTGCCAAGTGACGTGGCTGTCTGACTAAACGAGGTCGAGGCACTTCAGAAGCCCTCATCCGCACACCTGAAGTGGTCCTACGGGAACTACTCGGCTGATCCGGATCCATAATATCTGGACACAAATCTCCAAATCACCTCAGAAAGGGTGTGGTAAATTCTAAACTTGGAGCTTTTCAAATGCATTTTTATGACTACATGCATGCATGCATTACTTTAACATACGCCTACAGTAGAGTAAAAAATGCATGTCTACCCAATGCTTAGGCCTATGGAAATTTTTTGCCAGAGCCCCCTTTGTAAAAAGGGACTATCCACATGCGCATAAGCATGACTAGGTGGTCATTCAGTAGCACACCTACCCACAGTCATAAACATCCTATATGCATGAACATGTCAAAGTCATAATCCGTAAAGGTAGCCTAATTACCAGGATTACTTTGCTTTACAACCTTTGCTCATTTGTCCTCAAATAGGATAAGAAATAGCAGAAAAAAGGTACCAATTTGACTATTTCAAAAGTTAAATTTTTTCACATCATAATGTTCAGCATAGTTTAATACTAACATTTATTATGTTGAATATTTTTTATCAAGTCATATAGGCATGCATATTCACTACTATGTGTTTAGACGCATTTGATATGATAACTCATTTTCCAACGGACGAAAACTGGAAAAGAAGACATGCATACGTTACCAGGATAGTGTGAAACACTTGTACGGTGATAGAATTTACAGAAAGCCGCCCGAACTCAGTAGATATGAAGAAGAGCTCTCGAATTCTCTGTGTGGCGCGATATAAAAATGACTTATGAAAGCAACATGCCACTTAAGGCCACCCACGGTTGGCCGCAGGTGTACCTGCAGCTGCCGTAGGTGTACCTACGACTACCCTAGGTGGGATCTACCCCTCCGGCTCGGTCCACTCTGAGTTGCAAAGGAGGTCTTACAAGTTGAAATAGTCAAATCAGGAAAAAAGACGCTACACGATTGAGCAGAAAAGCCTGAAATCCTGGTTTTCAAAACCAAACTACGGGTCTACATGTCACTCATTGGTATTCGCCCGAACACAGGGTACACGACACCAATGATCACAGCTATTGCAAACTACAATCGGCAATACCTCACAAAGGTTTGATGCCGTCAGTTCAGGGTCGTAACTCCAAAATAGCTTCCCCAACGGGAATTTCATACATCTTAGCCGTTGATGCATATTTCAACGAAGGTCAAGCAGCCTTGACGTTCTTTTCGCCGTTGGCAAGTAAATCCAACGAAGCATCGGAAGCCATCCAATGACATCAGCCGTTGAAGCACATTTCAACGAAGGTCAAGCAATCTTGACAGTCTTCCCGCCATTGGCAAGTAAATCTAACGAAGCGTCGGAAGCCATCCTATGATTTCACTTTAATGAAGGTCAAGTAGCCTTGACATTCTTTCAGCCGTTGGCAATTAAACCCAACGAAGCGTCGGAGATGGTCCGATGGTGGTATCCGAGGATATACACGTCAGTGAGGGTCAGGCAACCCTGATAACACAGACTATTAGCAGTAACTCCAACAGATCACTTGAAGGACCTGGTGATACAAACTAGGGAAGGCCATCCTCATCAGGAAAGACCGATGATGGAATCTGTTATACAAAATCTACATCAAACAAATGCTCATTTCCCCAGAGTCTCTTGCACATGAGAGAAACATCTAGGGTGGAAAGTCTATACCAAGGATTAAAGACTTTGGTGATAACCCCAACGCCAACATCCTGGTATTTCCTGAGAACTTTGGAGCACACATCCAAGAAGTTCATCAGATACATCAGTAGTAACTGCAATTCCCCATCAGAAGTTATGGGAGCAAACAGTCATCACATCCCGTTGGAAAACAATCCAACAAACCACATACATCATACATTTGCATCATGCTGCAGTACATTGCATCATGAATATCTTGTCATGTTTCAAGTGTCTAGTGTTCTTTATCCTATCCATGCCATTACACTGCATGAATATGATAAAGAGGGGCATCTGTAGACACTAAAAAATTTTGCATTCCTGTTACTAACCTTATAGGAGGGCAAAGTCGTCTTCTAGAGATAACCCTAGAACTCAAAGCAGCACAGTCCCGGAGACAACCCCGGGATACTCAATTTGTCATCTCGGAGACAACCCCGAGATATTCAGTCCAGTCCCAGAGACAACTCCGGGATACTCAGTTTGCCATCTCGGAGACAACCCCGAGATAGTCAATTCCAGTTCCGGAGATAACCCCAGAATCCTCAGTTCCATCTCGGAGACAACCCCGAGATATTCAGTTCCAGTCCCGGAGACAACCCCGGGAGATACAGTTCAAACCTCGGAGATAACCCAGAGGCATGCAGTTTCGGAGGAGGCACTCAGTTCCCAAACCCGAAGATAACCCCGGGAGGACAAGCATACCTCAGAGACAACCCTGAGGACATTCAGCATTTGCAGCAGCCCAATCTCAGAGATAACCCTGAGCAATGACTACTAAATCAGCCCTGAACCGGATATAACCCCGGTGAGGGGCAAAATCATCATTTTGCCACCTCGATCCCACATTCACGTCGTCTCAACATTTCAACATACATGTTACACAGAAGTGTCCTACAAGAAGCATAGCTCCAATCCCGAGTGACTACTACACAAGACAGCACACCGAATGGAATTTGAAGACCTGAAGACCTGGGCATGGACCCATCTTCCCGACTTCGTACAACCTCCTATCCCATGTCATTGTGTAGCTCTCAACAACATCATGCCGTAAAAGGTTTATACACCTCGATCGAATGCCTGAATTGAAGTTTTAAAGGTTCGAGCGGACAACACGTTGTACGAGTGCACGTACTTCGAGACGATGAGGCCCGTCGAGCCCGAGGTACCCCGGGCTGCCGCAGGTACACCTGCAGCTCCCCCTCTATAAATAGAGGGCTTGGAGTGGCCATTTTGAAGAAGAAAAATGCGAGAAAGCCCTGTCCAATTTGCTCTGTACACATTTTAAATTGAGTGTTTTCTCATTTCAAACACTTGTAAGCTTATATTTGGCTACTTTTTACCGGTGAGAATAGAGTGTTCATCTATTTAAAGCTATTGAAGTCTTCTTTGGTAGTCCACTATAAGCCTTCTTACATTACTTAAAGTCTTTTCTCCACTTCTTGCACACTTTTATTCACGTTGAGAGTCGTATGTGTGTGTATGCCCGGACCGTCGGTCCGTGGCTTTTATTGATTATATATATATATATATATATATATATATATATATATATATATATATATATATATAGGCCGAAATCAGGTCCGGACTCCCGGACCGGACCGGACCAAAATTCTGACCTTTTTTTTTTTGCTTTTTTTTTAAAACAGCTAAAAAAAATTATGGAATTGAAATTTTTTCATAATACAGTGTTTTGGGTGTGATTTGGGTACGTATAACAAAATATGGTGGTACAGTCTGTGCAGACTGTACCAACATTTTTTGGTATAAGTATTCAAAACAAGCCAAAAATATTGTATTATGGAAAAATTTCAGTTCCATAAAATATTAAAAAAAAATAGTTATTTTAATAAAAAAAGCCAAAAAATTTTTTTTGATCAGGTCCGAGAGTCCGGACCTGATTCGTGCTGTATATATATATATATATATATATATATATATATATATATATATATATATATATATATATATACATTTCTGTCTGGCTTGGACTTTACTTCGTGACCAATTATTGCTTTCATTTATATTTCGTCCCGTCTGAAGTTTATTTCGAAACGGTTGATCGTTTATATATATATATATATATATATATATATATATATATATATATATATATATATATATATATATAACTGTTTACAGTTTTCATATAAATTGCTACATCATGTGAGCCTAGGAATCATGTGATTACAGATTCAATCTCCTGAATCTAGATTCGGTTCCCGTGATAGACATTTTCAGCTGTACATAGCTTGTAAATTATTCATGGTATTCGAATTTTCTTAGACGACTCTCATGCCCACAAGGAATTCGGCACTACTTTTTATCTTATTTTTTCGAAGATGCTTCGCATCTCAAAAATAAAAGCAATCAAGCCAAATACATAATAAAATGGAAGTATTAAAGGTCTCAATTACTGTGAGAGCCCCGAATCCAGGTCCTAAATCACCTCGGATCCGGTTCGATCATTCTATCACTATTACTATATTTGCGAAAGATATAATACTAAGGTACTAGGTTTGACCGATTGTATGTTCTTGTTGTTAATGATTCTGGGTCGTTTTATGTGTTAAACATGTAGTATCCATGCAATACTAAACGCACAAACAAATTTCAGGTCCAAACAACAACACATCACTGAGACTTTAGCCGATTAAAACCTTGTCAGAAGCTGTTCTTCATTTCTGGGTTTTCCAGAAATGAAGAACAGTTCAAGAGGGGTACTTTGAATCCTTACCGTTTGCATCTTGGGTCTCGTTTGTGAGATGTAATGGTTTCTACATGTAGTCCTTATGTCCGAGAACAACTATACTACCTCATATCAGTCGAAAAACAACACATGTGACAGATCGGTGCAAGTCAAACCATGTCAGAAACTTTTGCTAATGAAGATCTGGGTTTTTCCAGAAATGCAAGATTACGACGGTCAACCCTACTTTGACCAGAAATGGTTTTGATTCCAGGTATTCTATAAGTGTTATAGAGGCATGATAATGTAATATATATATATGTCAGTCTACTGATCCCATACAAAAACATGGCCACATCACTTACCAGAAGCAAGATCAAAGGCCACAAAAAAACCTGTCAGACAAGATCTTGGTTTCTGTGTTACCCAAAAACCAGACTTCATGAACAGTCAAAGGGTTTTGACCACCAGTAACTCTCGATCCAAACATACACTGACCCCGATTCGAGTTTCAGAACAAAGACCAACTAACATACTACAAGTATAAACATTTAAAACACTAAACACATTAACATACAACAATCTATGACCTCTGACATTTGCTTGTCAGACGTCATTTAGAAATTTTTTCAGATTTTAGAAAATGCTTGATTCGTGGACTTTGATGTTTTGGATCTGGGATTTAACAACCCAGATCACTAAAAGACACCTTCTAACACATCTTTAAACAACAAACAACAACATTAACACAAGATCACATGATTTCGAAATTTTAGAGTTTTTTACCTTTTAGGCTATGATCTTTGATTTCTGCCTTCATGATCTGTTTAAGGAGAGCTAATAACTGATAAGGGTTTTGCTCCCCACTCCCTCTCACTCTAGATTTCAAAGTTGAAGAGAGAGAATGATCTTGGCAAAAATGAGAAGTAAAGTAGGATTTTTCTTTACTTTAAATCTTTGCTCTACTTGATTCAATGTATCTAGTTGGCAATTGTGGCTGATTTTGGACACATGGCTAGGGCTAGGGCTAAGGTAGTTCACCAACTTAAAATCATAGCAAGATTTACAAGCTAACAATTAAAGAATGTGACAAATGGCAAAATAGTCATTTCCATACCATTTTTATTTCTATATTTGTCATTTGTTGCAACCCTTAGGGTTTAGGGTTTGGGTAATCTAGGGTTTAGGGTTTGAAAAAAAACCTTAAGGTTTAAAAGTTATTTTTTAAAATTTCAAATTTAGGTTATTAAAAATAGAAAATTTATATTTCTAACTTATAATTAGGATTTTCTAATTATATAAAATTTTCATAATCATAAGTTAAATATTGCTAATTAGGATTAGTATATCCTAATTAAACTCACTAATTAAGCAATTAGGGTCAAAATTATATATTAGAGTTTATAACCCAAAAATTAGGGTTTCTAATATAAATTAAATTTCTAATTTAAAAAATAGATTTCGTAATTAGATTAAAATTTTCTAATTACTATAACTTGAAAATTAAGATTAATATATCCTAATTAACATTAAAACTATTTAATTAACACCTAGGTTTTTCCCTATTTATAAATTAGGGTTTCAAATCCGTAATTAGAGTTTTCAAAATGTGACATTAGGGTTTGCTAATTAATTAAGCGTTACCCTAATAAATATTATAATTATTTACACTTACGCCACTAAGTTCCCGATTTAGGGTTTCATGCACCGAATTAGGATTTCGGATTCCCAGAACTGAAATTAGGGTTTCCAAAACCGGTTTCTAGGGTTTCTTGTTAAACGCTATGATTTTCTAACCGAACGTTGACGTTCTTAATATATAACTAAGGTTTGTTACAGATATCAATTATCTGGTCAACCCTTGACCCTTAACCACATACTGTACACATATACACAGAACATATTTACGTATTTCTTAATCCTGAATAATTCACCTAAATTATTCATAGAATTTTGAAATTCTCAAAATTCCATCTTAGAAATATCACACGCATACACTATTTTTCTGTCTAGGTTCTAATTTTGAACCTTAAATCAATAAATAAAATTTTTAAAAAATATTCAAAATTCTCGGGTTGTCACAATTACTATTGAGCATAAGGGTTTGAAAAACCTCATTTACAAAACGTCATTGTTATATCTTGTTAAAATTGAACTTTTATACAAAAATTCAAACCATTTGTATATAGGTGCAAACGAGGCATAGCACTACTTCAAGATAATTGCACATTGATCTACACACACACACACATTTAGATAATGGTTTAAATTGAAAAGTGGTGGTCACCGTGGTAACACGGATGTCAGGGGGTGCCTAACACCTTCCCTCCGCATAATCAAGTCCCTAGACCCTAACGAATCTCGGTTTCACAGACCAGTCAAATAGTGTCACATTACTAGGTCAATGTGCAAACCTTTTCTCAGTTGAGTTGGTGCAACTATTTAAAAACACTAACTGGTGACTCTTACAGTCCAATCGTCGACATATACATGTCGAACCTTTTCACAACTTATTTTTTCAAACAAATCTCACTTAACATGAGAACACCGAAAGACAAGAACAAGAAAGGGACAAATAAAAATCCCAACGTCGACACTGTGTCTGGGCATCGTTGCACCTTGATCTCTCCTCGAGGTTGTCGTCGGGGGTGAAATGATGATTTTGCCCTACCTCGGGGTTGTCTTCGAAGTGAAATGACAATTTTGCACTCTTGCAAAGTTAATATAGGGAAAGCGAAATTTCGAATGTCTACACAGTTAATTTATACATCAATAATGTTCTAATGGAACAAATAATGCTACTTTTGTATTAAATGAATGAAATGAAATAAAGTGTATTTTGATGATCAATTTTAGCATATAAACCATTTTGAATAAAAAAAATTTGCTTCATTCCCTTGATTTCCATATTCCACGAGCGAGATGGTAGAATAAGATCCAATTTTTCCATCCCACATATAAATCATTCCCGTTAAATAAAAATTCATTTAATCATTTTTATTTTGATTTTTCTTTCCATGAGAGAGGGTAGAATGGAATCCATCATAATAAAATAAAGACTAATCTCTAATTTACAACCTAAATTTTAACTTTAAAATTAATTTGCACCCTAAATCTTATTTTAAATTATATGCACCCTAATTTTTAAATTTCAAAACAATATGCACCATCTGCACCCTCTATATCAAAATAATTTGTACCCTAAACTTTACTACTAAACTTTACCACGAAGTGTGAAAATTATATTGAAACTCAAAATTTAAGGTATATTTAATTCTAAATAAAGTTTATCATGCAATTTAGAATTTAGTTTAAAATAAATAAATGTGACAATTATATCATCGTATCAGACCATCCAACATTCAAAATTAAACATTCAAAATTAAAGATACAATTTGTCTCAAAAGTCAAACTATATCTATAACTTTGGAACGGATGGAGTATTTGGGGGAAAAAAACAAGCACACTTTTTCACATATTAAACTATTAAAGTTTAGGATTCATCGATTATTAAAAGTTCAACAAACTTAAAAAAGGATACCTATCAATAACTCATAAAATTGAGTTCAGTTCCCAAAAATGTGTTCACAAACACATATTGCCAACATACAAGTGAAAATTAAAAAGAAAGAAAGAGAAGCAAACTCACAAGACCATAATAAATAAAAATGTTCACACAGATTATCATCATACAAATGAAAATTAAAAAGAAAAGAAGCAAATTCACACAACCATAATAACAAGTTGGATTAGTTTCAGCATATCACTTGCAGCTTCATTACTGCTGCTCCATGCCTTCAATTTGAGTGAGCCTTCAATGAAGTTGTTCAGGACAAAAATCAACAAATTTTCAATTCCATCTACTACACTGCATTCTTCCACCAATGGCTTCTCCAAAATACCCAGATCAAACGATGAATGAGAAAAATAGATAGTGATCAGGAGTTAGAACGATGGAACGGGAGAAAGATTACCTGGTTAGGTTAGAGAACGCAATCGCCGCATGAGAAAAGAGAACAGAAATGCACACTGTCCAAGTGCACTCAGATATTGGACTGTTCAGGCCCATTAATATGCAAACAAACGGGCACCTTACATTTGAACAGAGCAGCAAATATATATTACAATATAATGAATCAAGCTTAATCACAGTATGCACTTGTTCCTGATCATCAAAGTATTGCCTTGTCAAATTAAAACCTCATATAAGGACCATAAGCGTAGCTACTAAAGCTTTAAGTAAATCATTTACCTGGATTCATGTCTTTGTAACCTGCAACACCATTTCCACGTATCTTCACTGTTCATATGATCTTTTATTTATTTATTTTCAAAATCTATACTTTTACATTTCAATTCTAGGGATACATTTCATCTTACTGGCCTGGGGAAAAACTTACTTTCAATCTTCTGTAGTGCCTGCTTTAATTCTGACTTCTGCTGCTGAGGGGTGGACTTGAACTTGTGACAGTAAAGGGAGAGGTCTTTACCACTAGGCTATCACCTTTGGTCTACTGTTCATATGATATAACAAACTCAAAAGTTAATCCTACTAAATACTGAACATTAACAAAAACAGCCAGTAATTTCAAGATTTCACCTGCATTATTTAGTCAAACCTTCTATGAATTCAAATCAACTTCCTTTGCAGGTAAAACTGAAGGAAACTGAGACTTGTGACGACTTCAGTCATCGAGATCCTGCCTCCTAAAGTTCCAGCTTTTGGACTCCACAAGTTATAACTGCAACAGCAGAAGCTCCCACTCATCTGCTAAGTGCTAATGTATTTCTTTCACAGGCATTAATAACATTCACATATAATGTTTAAAATAATAATGATAATAATATTCACAATAACAATAATAATAAATAGCAAACAATATGTATGCACGTGTATATATCTATATACACACACATAATATCTTATTGAGGGGCAGCAGCATCTACTACACCAGTAATAATGAGTAAAGAATTTCTATCATAAAAATAATGAGTAAAGAACAAATGAACCAAGACTAAACAGCACAGAGATATTCTAAATTCTTCCCATTGCATAGCATGAAGCGACTAAAGTTGCAAAACCTACCATATCAATCAAAGTAAGAACTTACAATGTTGAACTAAGAAAAGGAAACTAGCTCAATCAGAACCAGCGTACTTTAATTAAAAAAGTTCTTGATAAAGTGTAGGAACAATAATGTTCAGATACAAGAAGCAAAACTGAGTAATTTACACTTTTCGAAGGCACATTACATTAAAAATGTCTTCCTCATACAAGCGTTGATCAAATGATCCTTTTAACTATTCACTATGTACGTCAGAAATTAGTTTAACTGTTTTATATAAAAAGAGGGGAAAAGAATATTGTTGTCCGAAGATTCCATGTAATTTGTTGATAGTTTCTTCACTGCCACATGCTTAAAGGGGTACCAGTCCACCTTCATGGATGGAGGAGGCTTCAAATAATTTCTAAACACTCTTAACAATAAATCTGCAAAATTTTATTCCCATGGGTAAAAAAAATACCAGAGAAAATTTATGGCGAAAGCAGCTAATCCAATGGGTAGAAAGTAGAAAATAATCCATTTCCCCCTCCAATAGGCAGTACTCTTTCAATTTAGGCATCCAAAGTCTACTTTATACCCGATGAGAAACCTTGTCTTGGGGGTAGACTAGTCTGACGCATTCTATAAGGCCTTTCATTAACAGAGTATCTGTTGCCAGATGGTCCTCCCCCAAGAATCCCTGAAGAATTTGGGTCAGATATACGTGTTCCATTACTCGAAGCTCTTTCATGTAGGGGCTGAACTAGGGAATTCATATCAGCTTCGGCTCTTCTCCTTCGTTTCCATGCTTCGAATTTCCCTGTATCAATGCCTCTTTGAACTAATCCTGAAGTTTGATTTGAGGTCTCATATTTGTAACCACGTGCAGATCCATTGATGTGTGAAGGTGCCACATCCTGTTCCTGCTTTAGTTTGGAATAAATCTTATAAAGTCCCTCTCCAGTCAAATTTGAAAAAGTTGAGATATACTTCCACAGTCGTGTTCTCATCCCTGTAAATAAATATTCATATTTATCACTGAAGCCTAGTAAAATGCATATGCAAAATTAATGAATTCATAATTCTCAATGTGATGACAAAATTGCTAAAGAAACCTTATGGCCGTAATGAAAAACCAGGTGAGCATATGTGAACCACAAATGAAACATAAACAAGCGTATAGATGTGGCTTTTTATTGAGGATCCCCGGGGGGGGGGGGAGAGCAGAAATAGCAAGAGTCGGAGAATATTTTGCATAGTGAGCCAAAACATGATGCGGGATAAATTACACTAGGAGGCAATTCATACTTTCATGCTTATACAGTTCCTCATGCTCTAGAACAATTTGGTCAACCCTTCGTCCAAGAAGCTGCAGATAACTTCTAATTCTGGAAAGTACCTGAAAAAATAAGACAGTTGAAAACATTTTAGCAAAAATTAAGAACACTTGCAAGAAAAAGGGGCTTAAGAGGTACTAAGATGAACCTTCTCCTTTGGGAGATCAGCACTGGTAGTTTGCAACTTGTGAAGACGTGTCAGTGTCTTTTTCTCATCTGCCATGACATCTTCACACCATTCCATCCATTTCACTTCCTTGAATTGCTCGTAAACTTCTTCATTATCTGACATTTCACCTTCTTCTTTAACCAAAGGTTCAACCTTCTGAGTTCTCGCAGTTTTAACCTTATTTATCTGGAAATTATACTTGGGAGAACCTAGATTCCCTTGCTTGCCCTTGCTGCGAGACAATGATGTGCCCAAAGGATTTTCCTTCTGTTTCTTAGAAGCTTTGCGGCTGGCTTTGGCATTTAAATTCTTCCCACTAACAGCAATAAATTCCTGGAAACGATGTCCAGAAAGTAAGTTCACATGCAGGGAAAGACACATGAAATAATTACATCCATGAACGGACATTTTCATATTGAATCATTGCTTTATATCTGCACACATTTTTAGATGGCATAAGTATACTTATCCCCATTCATTTTCTTCTCTTATTTTAAATTATTCATTTTACTCCTTTCTTAGTTAATTGCTTTATCCTTAAAGTTTTCTTCTTTCTTTTCTACTTCTACACTAACAAATGAGATTCATTTTCAGCCTACTCCAGGTCCCCAACTAGTTTGCTGTAAAGGCATTGTTGAGTTGTTGAGATAAGTATACCAACACCATCAAGCTTATGAACCCTTGTCCTCCCTCCTGAAGAGAAGTGTGCCTACATTTTTTAGTCATACAATAACATAATATATACAGCATTGTTAACAATCCAATCCATGGACAAGGAGCAAATTAACCAGCCGTCTAAAAGTTGAAAACAAATATTTTCTTGATGATTGGACAAATAACATGCTGGTCGTGTTTTTGCAGGAACATGTTATGATAGCGAAGCAAACAGAGAAAAGGTGCATATTGAAAAGCACATACAACCAAAAACACAGGAGATGGGAACTGAATTGGTTATTTGTGAACATATAAATCAATGTGGCATCAATTCAAAAGAGTGATTACTGTATAAAGGCTTATAATAAAACCCAAAAACTTTGACAAGATGACTTGCTAGACAACAATTCAAAATTAATAACCAATAAAAATATAGTCGTAGTAGAATGGTAATTCATGTTTCAAGCAGGTATGAATCCATAATTAGGACCGGATGTTCACGCTTAATGCTTTCCATTTTATACCTGTTGGGTCATGATATTTCTCCTATTGGGCCCTACGAATTGGGCTTGTTCACTTAATTAGTCCCTTGGATCTCTTTTGTTGGGTCGTGGAGTTATTGGGCCTAATCCCTACGTCATCTCTCCTTAACATTGAGCCGGGCCCATAGTCTAACCCATTAAATCTTTTTATATCTAAGCCTTTGACTGGGAATGATGAAAAAGAAGAGCAGTTGACTCAAAGTCTGCAGATCATTAATGTGGATGGGATTTTATCCAGCCGGCGGCAGGTACAGTGGAAAAAAAGTGACAACCTGCATGCACACGGCTGAGACCATAGAGGAGTGGGGGGCTGTGTCAGCTTGGGGTTGGTGGCACAAAAAACCGAGCATGAGAGTATAACCAAGCAAGGGAGGCTTCTAACAGGAGGTACGCACACATTTTATCTCTCTAGACGCTAGACATTTTACATCCTCCATTATTAACCCTTGTGACCGCCTGTACTTACTCTTACGCCGGAACTATCCCCCGACGGTCCAGCCGTCAAGCTTTGTGTGTTGATCGTGTTTACTGTGCAGGATCGGGACGTCTTACGTGATTGGGACGTGGCAGTAGATCTTGGCGTTAACATTGGCGCTAGGAGGGGTGAGTTTTAGTGTTCAAGAGCGTTCAATCACAAATATTTATTTGTTCTACGTTTTCAAAGATGGGGAAGAGTAGAGCAGATACACCTGAAGGACAGCCAATGACTGTCGGTGATTCACCACCACGAGTTTCTGTTAAAGATCGTTTGGGACCTACATTAAGTGTTCATGCCAGCACAGCGTCCAAACGTTCGCATGGAGATTCTCGTCCCAGGGCTGTGAGCAAGGCCAAGAGAAAGCTAGTTTTCACAGCAGAAAAAGAGTTCAGTCGCGGCCTGAAGCGAAAAGAAGATGAAAGAGCCTCCCGACTGGCTAAGATGGCAAACGAAACCGATAGAGCCATGGAGACACTCATAAAGCAACGACAGGATATAGCTGAGCAAATAGCCTGAGTAGCAGAGTTGAGAGATGAGGAGTCCAGTTATGTTCAGTCCGAAGAGCGAGGACATAGGAGTGGGAAGGAACCTGCTCATTCGGAGCGGGGGTCTCGGGGCCAGCATCGAGAAAGGAGAAGATCAAGAAGCTCTACTCCTCGGAGGTCGAAGCAGATGCAGCATCCTGCCGAATCTAGAGAACAGAGTCGAAGTGAACGGAAGGGACGATCCCGAGATCGCACTCCCGAGAACACGAAGAGGGCGCTTGTTGTTGTGCATTCTCACCATAGTCACCGGATCCAGAGACGAAGCAGATCCAGGGGCCGCACACCCGAAAGTCCACCTAGGGTACTTCGCTCTGGAGACCGTCATCATAAAAGTTCTTCGAAGATTTGGGGTATTGTGGCTAAGGACCGATCTGCTCAAAAAAGGAGGGAGTCATCGGAGAAAGAAGTCTCATCACAACCAGAAGGAGTAGAATATCTGGTAAAAGAGCTGAAGGCGCTCCAGAAGCAGTTAACCGAGGTCCAACAGGTGAAGGATACTCCGGGAAAGAAAGCATCCCCATTTTCCTCGGATATTCTTAAGGAGAAGGCAGACACCACCAAGAAGTTGTCTCACATGGAAAGTTATGATGGTTCGGGAGATCCTTATGACCATAGCCAAGCATTTGACCGGTTAATGGATTATTACGATTTTACTGATGCTGCTAAATGTCACATGTTTGTTACGACGTTGAGAAAAGATGCGAGACAGTGGATGGGGACTCTGCCTGCAGATTCAATTTCATCATGGTCCGAGCTCTGCGACAAATTCCATGCTCGTTTTGGGAGTAACCGAAGAAGAGGGAAGCCCACGGGTTCTTTGGCACAGGTCAGACAGTACACCAATGAGTCGTTGGGTCAGTATGTGAAGAGGTTCCGAGAAGCCGTCGGTCAGGTGTCAGATTTGAATAATCTCCAAGCTGTAGGAATGTTTCAGAATGGTTTGGACCTGATAAAGTCCGAGAAGTTAGTAAAGAAGCTGATGTTCAATCGTCCGAAGAGCCTGGCAGAGGCATTCGACAAGGCAGAAGGTTATATTGTTATGGAGGAGGCTATGAACAGCCTGAAGTGTCCCTCTTCGGATCAGATGAAAGAGGCAGATATTCCTAAGACCCAAAGTGATCAGAAGAAGACGGGGGGGTATAATGATCGGTTGGAAGGCAGTTCGAAAAAGTATAACAGCACACGGCGACAAGGAAATAGTCGTCCACCTGCTTCTGCCTCGAAGGTGAATAAGGTGTATACCAAACTGAACACAGACAGGTCGGTGATTTTAGACCAGATCAGAAACCAACCATTCTTCGAGCCACCTCGTGACAATTATAGGACAGGGCAAGGCAACTCTCGGAAGTATTGTGGCTATCATCAAGCTGCAGGCCATGATACTAACGAGTGTTGCAACTTGAAGGATTTTGTGGAAAAGAAAATTCAGAGCGGTTTGCTGGTTCAATATGTGGCCGGGAGGGATCGAGGAGATCAGCAGAATGTCGACCGTACTGTTCAGACGGTTCAAGTGGTTCCACCCGCTCAAACTGCTCCAATACCACCGCCGAGGCACGTCGTTGATGTCATAACCGGCGGGACATCCGGGAAGATAGTAAGGAAGAAAAGGAGAGGATATCTGGATTCGGTCATGTCTGTGGCGAGTGCTCCCCCGAAGGCCGACAGGGCATTTCCAGGAACTGTTATATCCTTTACCGATGCAGATTATCCTTCGGAGCCCATTGACCCACATGAAGGAGCATTAGTGATTACTGCACAGGTGGGCTCGGTAGACATGAGGCGTATGATGATAGACAACGGGTCTTCGGTGGACATTCTGTATGCCCATGCTTATCATAGGATGCATCTCGATGGACGAAAGATGGAGGTTGGGCAGGAGGCTCCTTTGTACGGTTTTAGCAACGATCCAGTCAGGGTTGCAGGCACTATTGAACTCCCAGTGATCTTCGGCACAGCCCCTCAGCAGGTAGAAATAACATGTAAATTTTATGTTGTGCATGTAGATTCGGCTTACAACGCCATACTGGGAAGACCCACCTTGATGGCTCTCCAAGCAGTGACTTCCATCCCTCATTTTAAAATCAAGTTCCCTACGACACATGGAGTGGGGGAGGTAGCAGAGGATTTGGATCTGGCCCGACGCTGTTATCAGAATGCTGTAATTTCCTCAGGAGTAGGGGTCAGCAAGCAGAAGCAAACCATGGCAATTGAGATCGAGCCCTTTACTGAAAGCAGTTCGGAGCCGTTGGTTATTCCCACAGGAGGGACAGAAGTGATCGAGCTGGTCCTTGGAAAGGACAAGACAATGAAGATTGGTTCAGGTTTGCCAGAACCTCTCCGGACGAATCTTATGGAACTTCTTCGCTGTTATGCGGATATCTTTGCATGGGAGCCACAGGACATGCCTGGGATCAGTCGAAAGATTGCCGAGCATCGGCTGGATGTGGATCCATCAAAGAAGTCAGTTCGGCAGAAGAGGCGGATCTTTGCACCTGAACGACAAAGGATCATTGATGAAGAGATTGCGAAGCTGATAGCTGCTGACTTCATCTTCGAGATAGACTATCCGGAGTGGATGGCAAATGTAGTGTTGGTACAGAAGCAGAATAGAAAATGGCGGGTTTGCATCGTCTACACCGACCTGAATAAAGCTTGTCCGAAGGACTTCTATCCTTTACCCCATATTGACCAACTTATTGATGCGACTTCGGGGTATGCACTACTAAGCTTTTTGGATGCTTTTTCAGGTTATCACCAAATTTCCATGTGTGAGGACATTCCAAAGATAACATTCATCACACACCGTTCGGTGTACGCCTATAAGAAGATGACCTTCGACCTGATTAATGCTAGAGCCACTTACCAGAGAATGATGAATTTTGTCTTCCAGAAGCAGATGGGAAGGAACATGGAGGCGTATGTAGATGATATGATCGTGAAGAGCACGACGACTCAGAAGCATTTAGATGATCTGGAGGAATGCTTTTAGACAGTCTACCATCGCAAGTTGAGGCTCAATCCTACAAAGTGTACCTTCGGACTCGGTGCAGGGAAATTCATGGGTTATCTGGTCAGTCAGAGGGGCATTGAAGCCAATCCGGAGAAGATCCAGGCTATTCTAGACATGAAGACTCCTCAGTCGTTCAAAGACGTTCAACGTCTGACCGGTAGGATTGCAGCCTTAAGGAGGTTCATGTCCAAATCTGCAGAGAGATGCTTACCATTCTTCAACACACTGAAGGGACCGAAGAACGCAAAGACATTCCAATGGACTTCGGAGTGTGAAGATGCCTTCCAAAGCATAAAGACCTATCTGTCTTCTGCTCCCCTATTGGTGAAGCCTACCCCAACAGAAACCTTGTATTTGTACCTTGCGGCGAGTTTGTTAGCGGTTAGAGCAGTGCTGGTTCGGGAGATCAGTGGAAAGCAGCATCCGGTCTATTATGTCAGCCATATCCTAAGAGATGCTGAAACCAGGTATCCAAATATTGAAAAATCTGTTTTTGCTTTAGTAATTGCTAGCCGAAAACTTCGGCAATATTTTCAAGGCAGGCTCCTGATCGTCTACATGGATCAACCACTAAAGAAGGTGACGGGTAAACCAGAAGTTTCGGGGAGGTTAGCAGCATGGACCATGGAATTGTCCCAGTTTTTCATTGAGTATCATCCCCGAACCGCTATCAAGGGACAAGCTTTGGCCGATTTTATGGTGGAATGTTCATTCACCGAAGCAAATGCTGAGTTACCAGAGGCTGAGACATCTGATCGAGCTGTTGCAGTTCTTCAGCACGGTCAGAATGCGTGGACACTGTATGTAGATGGGTCTTCTACGGTGGATGTCAGTGGAGCAGGGATTATCTTGACAAGTCCGGAGGGATTCAAGGTACAACAAGCCATTAGATTCGGATTTAAGGCTACAAACGAGGCCGATTATGAAGCGGTGTTGGCTGAAATTCGGCTGGCGAAGAGTCTATAAGTGCAGAGGCTGATTATTTATAGCGACTCTCAGCTAGTCGTCAAGCAGCTATCAGGAGATTATGAGGCTCGTGGTACAAAGATGATCAAATATTTGGCAGAGTTGAAAGATCGACTTCAACACTGTCTCTTATGAGTTTCAAGGCATCGAGCGTAACGACAACTCTATCGCCGATGCATTGTCAAAGTTAGCCACCACGGATGCTGTTGTTTTTAATGGGACAGTCTATTTGGAGGTCTTGCAACACCCGAGTATCCAACACGAAGCAGTGATGTGCATCGAGAGATCTAACTGTTGGATGACTCCCTACATCGAATATTTGGCAGATGGCGTCCTCCCCTCGGATCAGATGCTAGCGAAGAAGATCAAGTACAAGAGTGCCAACTTCGTTCTTATTGATGGGGATCTCTTTTGAAGGGCATTTTCGTCGCCATTATTGAAGTGTCTGGTTCCATCTGAAGCTGAGTATGCCCTTCGGGAGGTTCATGAAGGCATCTGCGGCGATCATATGGCTGCTAAATCGCTGGCATACAAAGTTCTTCGGCAGGGGTACTACTGGCCGACAATCTTCAAGGAAGCTACCGAATATGTGAAGTGTGATAAGTGTCAACTTAATAGCCCGATCCCACATCAGCCACCAGAAGAGCTATATTCGATATTGTCTCCTATACCCTTTGCTGTCTGGGGGGTTGATATACTAGGGCCGTTGCCAAAAGCTAAAGGACAGGTCAGTTTTGTCATAGTTGCTATTGATTACATGACCAAATGGGTAGAGGCGAAACCACTTCGGCTGATAACGGAACAGGAGTGTCTGAAGTTTATGAAAGAATCCGTAGTGTTTCGCTTCGGAATTCCTATAGTGGTTATATCAGACAACGGACGCCAGTTTGTGGGATCGAAATTTGAAGGATTTCTGAAAGAATTAGGGGCCCAGCACAGGAAGACTTCGGTGGCTCATCCACAATCAAATGGGCAGGTCGAGGTGACTAACAGAACACTGTTGAACGGGATCAAGCGTAGATTGGACGAAGCCAAAGGAAGATGGCCGGAAGAGCTGCTTAGTGTATTGTGGGCTTACCATACTACACCGAGGACTACGACAGGGGATTCACCTTTTCGATTGGCCTATGGTACTGATGCCTTAGTCCCAGTCGAAATTGGATCTCCAAGTTTTCGCGTTAGTCAATTCAGAGAAATTTACAATGACGAAGGACTAAAAGCCAACTTAGTTCTGTTAGAAGAAGTCAGAGAAGTGGCTTTGATCAAATTAGCAGCCTACCAGATGAGAGTTGCCAAACATTACAACAAAGGGGTAAAGCTCCGAAGGTTTGAAGTGGGAGACTTCGTTCTCAGAGAAGCCGAAGCATCTACACCACAGAACACGGGGAAGCTAATGCCGAATTGGGAAGGACCGTATGAAGTAACTGAAGTAAAAGCCCGGGACGTACCGACTAAAGGCATTGGATGGATCCGAAATAAAGAACACTTGACACGCTGGTAGACTCCGAAAATACTTTCAGTAGAGATCGAGTCAGTTTTCCGGAAGTCTGTACATAACCGTCCATCATCAATAAAAAGTCACTTTTTCACAACTGATCCTCTTCTTACTTGAAATAAGGCCACAATGGTGTAAGGAGGTATGGTAGGACTTGGTAGGACTCGCTGGCCATTCGATGGTAGCCCAATTATTTGTTGCCCCGTGTGGTAGACAAATCCTGGATCCTTATATACTTGTTCTACCCCCCGAGTGGTAAACAAGATCTTAATGGTGCAAGGAAGATCAGCCGAATTCACCTCACACATGACTTCTCTCACACTTCGGAAACGATAATTTAAAAGTAAGTGCATTCAGGTTCATTAATGTTGAATTATTGACAAGAAACGAAGTAAACAAAAGACATAGTAAAGAAAGTTAAAATTTCATTAAACACTTGAACAAATCTACTTAAATTTGTTTACAAAATTTCTACACAAAAGGTCAGAAGTAGCAAGATCCTATTTATACATCACTTTCAAAATCTAGCAAGGCCGAATCTAATTGGGCTGCCACCAGCTTTTCCTTGCATTGACCTCGACAATCTTCGAATCCTTCGTAATAGACTCTCATGACTTCTGCACCGAGCTCATCAGAAGTCCGATAATCCTCCTGAATTTGCTTGCGCACTTCTTCAGTCAGAGGAGGATCTCGTTCCTGGAGTGCCTTGATCTCACCACGAAGTTCACAACGTTTAGCCTTATATGCCTTCCTATCATCCCTAGCCTTCGCCTGAACTTCGTTAAGTCGAACCGACAAATCTCGATGTGTTGCAACGATCTCTTCATTCTTATTTTTCAGAGCTTCAGTCTCTGCAGCTAAGTGGACGTTCATATCAGCCAATTTCTGCTCACTGGCCTTTGACGCCTTCAGCTTTTCTCTGGTCGAGCTCAGCACATCGAAAGTATCCTTCAGATCTCCTTTAGTTTGGGCCAACTCCCTCTGAAGGTCTTCATTGGCTTGGAAAACCGATTCACGTTCCTCTCTCTCCCGAGTCAGTGTGGCCTTCAGCATATTGATCTCCCTCTTCAGGGTCTCTTCATCGGACTCGGCATTTATATGTCTGGGACGTAAACGCCCGAAGACTGCATTCGCCTGCACATGTTCGACAGCATCTAATCAGTTCCAGATGTTTACACAAGAAAAGAAATATTCAACTAAGAAAATTACAACTTACCTTTGCCAGATAACTCATGCCTTCGTCAAGAAAATTCTCGTTCGTGTGGTTTTCGAATCGGTGATCATCGGTCTCCTGAGCGAAGGCCTCGAAGAGCTGGAATGGAAAATTGGCATTGAACCGTGACCACAAGGTCGGCGCCCCGGTAGCCTCATCATGGAATGTCCTTGGGGGAGGCCTTGGAGAAGGAGACGTAGGTTGGTCATGGGCGGGAGAAGGATCCATGTGGACGTTTTCGGTAGAAGAATATTGAGCCGAGGTAGTGTCCCGAACTGATATTGGAACGGGTTCTGAGATAGGAGGGCTATCCGAAGGCTGTTTTCTTTTCCGAGAGGGTGTTGCAGTGACATCCATTGGTCCTTCCTCATTAACTGATTGAATATTCACTGGAAGTTTCGGGGGAAGAACCTGGGAAGGAGATACCCTGAGCTCATCGGGAGTCAAGGGGACAACCTTGGTCTTCAGCTTTTTTATTCGAAGAGCCTGTCTGCGATCGCCTGCAGGAAGATCAAGTAGGCTCCTTCGAACGATTGTTTCTGCAGTTGACGGTGTGGGGTCAGCAGCCGGTGGTGTTGGTTCAGTGACTGGTAGTGGTAAGCCCGCGGTTGGCGGTATCGATTCGGTGACAGATGGGGGTATCGAGTTGGCGTTTGGTTCCGATTCAGAAAAGCCTTCGGAATCGGATGGCATGGAGATCTGTCTAGGCTTTCGAACAACCTGCTTCCTTCGGCGTGGCCTGAGTTGTATTTCCGGTAAAACGGGCTCTTAGTCTTCTGGTTCAAGGGTCTGAGTTTCAGCGTGGATTTGAGGCACCTTTGTAGGTGGTTTGAATTGGGAAGAGGTTTCCGGTTGTGAAGATTCAGCACCCACCCTTGCTGACTTTCTAGCTACATCTTCGGGTGGAAATTCCTGTTGGGAGGATTTGGCAGTAACTTCTATAGATTTGCCAGCCAAAAAATCCTCCAACTCCCTCACCTCCGAAGACGTTGGTTTGATCAAAGTTACTGCAGAAAATTAACAGTTTCACATCAAATCCTTTACCACAGCATTTTCTAAAATAATGATAAAATAAATCTGTACTTACATTTGTGGTCGTACAACCACGCTTGCTTAGACAGAAGTCCGAATTTCCATTCCTCTTTTGAAAAATTGTCAAAGAGATCCACCATTTCAACTATGCGTTCTTCTGAAATGTCACCGAAGTCGACAGATATTTTCTCATCAGTGGCCCAATCCGGAACAGTAGCAATTTCGGGTCCCTTGACGAAAAATCATTTCTCATTCCATCCTTTGTTGCTAGAGGGGGTAGTTACCAGCGAACGCCTTTCGAATTTTTCACCCGTCTTCGGCGACTGCTTACCTATAACCTTAAACCCCTTCTCACGAGACTGACTGATCTTGTACACAGTGAAAAAGAAATCGATGGTAGGATCGACTCCACCTTCATGGCAGAATGCAATGAAGGCTAAGATGTGTATGTAAGAGTTCGGTACCAATTGGGCGAACCCGACACAGACAAATCCTAGGATGGTTAGCAGAAATGGATGAAGAGGAAATCTGACCCCTTTCTCGAGAATGGTCGCAGCGACTGCCGTCCATCCCTTTGGTCTTTGAAACATCTTTTCCTCAGCCCTAGGAACCCTCACCAGATGAGTATCCGTAATATGGCATCGATCTCGAATCCTCTGTAATTCCTTTTCAGTAATGGTCGATGGAGTGTTGGCATGGGTGAAGAATTCCTTGCTCCTGAAGAATTCGGAGGGAGTAAGGCGAGGTTTAGGAGGCATGTTCTTTTTGTTGGGAGCAACGGTTTGGGGATTAGAGCTTGAAGCCTCTTTGCTAGGACTTGGATTAGGTGGGACGGTTGTCATGAGATTCGCTCGGATTGGAGAACTTTGTTCAGAATTTTGAGAAGCCATTGTTGACGATTTGCAGAGGAAAGAAAGAAAGTTCGGAAGAGAAGAAGAAAACTCAAAAGTTCGAAAATTTGAATTGGCAGGTAAAACTGTCAAATTTGGTAAAGTTTATCTTTTATACTGACGATTACGCAGCAATCGAGGACGGCTCATTAAATGGACAGTCATGATTATGAATTTGAAAGGTTGCGTCAGGTTTGAGCTTTAGATATTTAGCAGTTTAGACTTTCCTTTTGGGCTTCCAGTTTTAATCCCTCTTTTCAGCCTGTTTTCGTCTTTAATCATTTGGGCCTCGGTAAAATCCAATTTGGGTTTATTTTAACCACTTGTAGTTTCCCATTAAATATCCTATTTAATAGAAAACTAGGGGGCAATATTAGACCATGATATTTCTCCTATTGGGCCCTACGAATTGGGCTTGTTCACTTAATTAGTCCCTTGGATCTCTTTTGTTGGGTCATGGAGTTATTGGGCCTAATCCCTACGTCATCTCTCCTTAACATTGAACCGGGCCCATAGGCTAACCCATTAAATCTTTTTATATCTAAGCCTTTGACTGGTAATGATGAAAAAGAAGAGCAGTTGACTCGAAGTCTGCAGATCATTAATGTGGATGGGATTTTATCCAGCCGGCGGCAGGTACAGTGGAAAAAAGGTGAGAACCTGCATGCACATGGCTGAGACCATAGAGGAGTGGGGGGCTGTGTCAGCTTGGGGTTGGTGGCACAAAAAATCGAGCATGAGAGTATAACCAAGCAAGGGAGGCTTCTAACAGGAGGTACACACACATTTTATCTCTCTCTAGACGCTAGACATTTTACATCCTCCATTGTTAACCCTTGTGACCGCCTGTACTTACTCTTACGCCGGAGCTATCCCCCGACGGTCCAGCCGTCAAGCTTTGTGTGTTGATCGTGTTTACTGTGCAGGATCGGGACGTCTTACGTGATTGGAACGTGGCAGGAGATCTTTGTGTTAACAATACCTATAAGTTTGAGTTAAAGTCAAAGGAGTAACGTCCCTCCAAGTTTCCCAAGCATCAGGCAACCACTAACATTGCATACATGGTAGCTTAAAGAAATTTTGGAAACATTTCATTGTAGAAACTAATAAAAGTACTAAATAAACCTTCCACATCCCACCCCAAGAAAAAATTGTTAGAACTGACTATTGTTATACTTATTCACTTCTTCAATGGAAAGAATGAAGAATATAGTAGATGTTGGAAGGGTCAAGAGTGCGGATCAGGATCCTCTCCATTTCAATTTGAAATGGAGATTCTCCATTTAAAGGTCTAGATTTAAAATTATTAGATCTAAAGTCTAGAAGTTGTCACCTCATTTAAAAGCCACTAACTTAACTCTAACCACCTCATTTAAAACCGACTAACCTAACTCTAGTTACCTCATTTAAAACCCACTAACCTAACTCTAGTCATTAATTTAATATAACACTAATATATTACTAATATATTATTACTGGTAATTGCTCGTGCCTGAAGGCACAGCGTAACGAAATCCTCTCTCCATTTCAACAATCTGAAAATTAGAATGAATCTGAATCATCCTTGTGCTTTCCCGCCCAAATTCAATAATAATAATAATAATATATTAGTATTATATTAAATTAATGGCTAGAGTTATGATAGTGGCTTTTAAATAAAGTGATTAGAATTAAGTTAGTGGGTTTTAAAAGAGGTGGTTAGAGTTAAGTTAGTGACTTTTAAATGAGGTGACAACTTCTAGACTTTAGATCTAAAAACTTTAAATTTGGACCTTTAAATGGAGACTCCATTTCAAATTGAAATTGAGAGGATCCTGATCCCAAGAGTATAACATAAACTTTTAAAAAATATGAAAAATAAAAAGGAAAAAAAATTCTGAGGGCTTCTCTATGTTAAACAAAAGGACTTGACCAAAGCAATGATTTTGCTGAGGCTCAATCCCAGACTATTACACTTCAGATGACATTAATAATGACAGAGTTACTTCACCGGTTGATTACAAGAAAATTAAATAGGCATTGGATCACTTCTCTTAGGGAAATAAAGTTGTAATGCAAGAGTACATTATAAAGTTGATGATTCTGAAAAGGGATTCAATGGAAAAGTGCAATATCTCTTGATAAGCAAAGTAGTTTCACTCAAAAGCTACTATTACATTATTTGTACGTATAGGTTACGCCAATTACATGATCTAACTTAACAAAAATGTGTCCTGTTGGTACGGTTCAATACAAGTCAATTAATCTAGCAAAGTTTCCTTTCTTGCCAAATACTGTGGTGACTAGTTTTATCAAAGATAATCATTAATTGCAAAATAATTTCAGTATTGCAAGCATAAAAATTAGAATGATTGGAAAAAGGAAAAAATGTGTATACGAATAATGATAGTTGATTGATGAAAACAGCTCAACCCTTTCAGTGTGTGTAAAAGTTGTGTAAAATAACCCCTACCATTTCCAGTAGTTGAGAAGCACGCTCCTTCAACTGGGGAGCTCGTGGCAAGAAAGTCTCATGATGTTGAAGTTCCACTGGTGCAATCTTCTTCATAAGACCAAGATTTTCATCTAACCTTATCTTTTCCCAATTGCCAAATCCATGATAGTGGATTCCCAGAAGCAATCGCGCATCATCCTCTGAAATAACAGGGAAAGTATAATCCATCCGCCCACTAATTGTATAATAATGTTCCATAAAGAGAGGACCCAAATGAAAAGAAGTAAACTTACTTTGGTTCCATCCACAACCTTTAGACCAAGTTGCAGGTTTGAGGTACATCAATGCTTGGAATTGTGAGATGGGATTCTCATAGCGGCTAATGCGTTTTGCTAGGAGTTGAAGTTCTTCAACACGGGTTAATAGATCATCAGCCTTAACAGGAACGCCAAAAAAATCTAGCATAGGCCCCTAAAGGTAAATGCCACATTCAGTATAAGTTAATTACCAAACCCCCCAAATTTCTTAAAATAGATACAAGTGGCATAAATAGTCATAAAGTTGCAATCTTTTTTTAAGATGCAGTGAAGTAACAATCTGCCTCACTACAAGTTATGTAGAAGTAAACCTTTGGGTCCAGATTTACTCCATCAACTGCTTCTCTACAACCATCAATCAAAGCATCAAAAAGCTCAATTTGTTCATCAGTGGGAGCAACTTCAATTGATCCACCAACCTCCGCTGCTATTAAGCTAATTTGGCTGTCATTGCCGAACTTCTTGACCTGAGCTCAAATATTATAAAATTAAATCGTATTAGATTATATGGAAACATGAATTGTGTAATAAAGCAAAGCTATTAGACAAGAATTATAAATTTAACGTTGTCAGCTTTATAAGTCGGAAGATGTTATAACCTCTTATGCCATGAGGCACAAGGGTGGAAGAAAGAGGACATTCCACATAACAGACTTTTTAATGAATTATAGACATTTATAGAGCAGAGTCAAGAGCGTAAACATATCATCAAAAGGAGAAATCGTGTAATAAATTTGTAGTCTAGTATACTTAAGTCAAAAGAATATTTATCAGGGAAATGAAAATTGTATCATCTCTCTAATTCACCTTCAGTAAATAAACCTAAATTCATGTTCAGTACAGGTGATTTATTAATTTTTATGTTTTATTGGAAATGAAAATTGTATCATCTCTCGAATTCACCTTCAGTAAATAAACCTAAATTCATGTTCAGTACAGGTGATTTATTAATTTTTATGTTTTATTTTTTTATATTAACACACTGCCGAAAAAACAGAATGATAAACCAATGAACTTAGAATTTAAAAAAAAAAAAATTACCTCTCACACATTTTTGTCAATATGTATGAATTTATAAAGCAACTGAGAGTTGGTACAAATGCATAACTTTTTGATTAGTAGAAAACATTAAACGTGTATGCATTACACACTGCATGATATTAAAACCTGAGAGCTTAAATGCTAACTGATCTTCTGTAGATATTAAAACAACACAGCCGAGAGCTCCTCCACTAATAACAGAGAACCTAATGTTTAACAATCAACCAGTTAAGAATTACTAAATCTCCCAACATTTTTCACTTCTAGCAGACAACATTTCTTGCTTTACACTAAAACCGCTAAACCCATTTATGAACTAAAATGAGGAGAAATCTGAGCATAAAGGTCGACCAATGATCCAGGAATCATGCGCCTGGACATGATAAACAGGACAGTTGAAATTAAGTATCCCTATTTAGTGTCTGTTGGTGCCTATGTGTCTTAAATTAAATGGCTCTCTGTGCAAGAATATATAGCATTCAACTCAATGTGCGACTCAGAAGACTTCAAGACTTTAATATCAGCAGGACATCCTATTTTTTTACGCATTTCCCCAAAGGTCAAACTTCACCTGTCCAACACGAAACAAAAACAAGGAGAAAAATGCTAAACAATATCGAAACAAATCAAAATGCATGAATAAAAATCAGAGAAAAGTCCCCAAGAAAGTCACAAAATTAAAGAAAAGGGGAGGTGGGACATTAGGTCCATATGCCATTCTTACAAATTACTCCAGAGAGCCTGACATAGGTCCCACAACTAGACTTGACAATTTAGGTTGAAAACAATATAGTTAACCAAAACTACTTGGATCTATTGGGTTGATTAACTAGTTTTTAAGTTATGGGTTATGGATTGATTTGGTTTTGGATCCATATTATTAATTACAAATATGGGTTGGAACTAGTTTAACTAGTTTTGACCTATATTCTATAATATTGTTGGACCAGTGCTTCTAAAATATGAAAATTTTGACCTATTTATGTAGATACAACACTATATATACTTTTATGGACATAGCTTCATCAACATTTTATCTAGGGTAAATAAATCACCCCGACCCCCACCCCAAAAAAAATATTTATTGATTATGTATACACCCCCCACCCCCCACCCCCCACCCCCACCCCCACCCCCACTCCCCAAAAATAATATTTATTGATTATGTATACACCAGTGTTCTAAAAATTCCCGCTTAGGACGTTTAGGCACTAGGCCCCCACTTGACGCCCCGCCTAGGCGCTAGGCCCCCCTGGCGCCTCACCTAGACTCAAGGAGACAAAAAAAATCCCTCCAGAAAATTAGGCAAGGTTTAGACGGAGAAGTTTTTTTTATTTTAATAACTACCCAAACCAAATTTTGATATATTTATTTTTCTAATGATTTATCATATCCATAATACAAGTTGTAGCATATCAAATCACAACAAGAAGTGAACAATATCAAGTCAAAATGGATAATTTTATTATAGTTATTTTTTGAGCTTGTATCAACTTCAAATTATATAAATGATGATACATTTGTAATATTTAGTTTAATTCAATATAATTCTTAAATTTATGTTTAGTTTCTTAAGTTTTAATATTAAATTAAATTCTTGAAATTTTAAATTTTATTATTTAATAGCAATCTTGTTTATGAATAAAACTAATACGTTAAAAATATGTTTAAACTTTAAACAATTGCATGTTTGTGTTTGAACTTTGATATTAGCAATATAGATATATGTTTGAACTTTAAACAAAGGCCTTTATTAGCTTTATTATAGATTGTTTTACTTTATTTTATTGTTTTGTTTGGATAAATGTAAGATAAAATATTAAAATTGGCTTAAAAATAAAAAATTCCGCCTAGGCCCCCTAGGCGCTAGGCCCCCCGGCCACCCGCCTCTCGTTTAGCGCCTTTTAGAACATTGGTATACACCCCCATCCGCCCCACCCCACCCCCACCCCCACCCCCACCCCCACCCCCACCCGCCCCACCCCACCCCCACCCCCACCCCCACCCCCAATAAAATAAAATATAGGTCGACCTATATTAAAACTAAAACCATTTGGGTTCAACTCATACAAACCATATTAAAAATAAATAATATGGTTTTAGTTCTTATTTGAACCCATAACCATTTTATGTAAACCAAAACCAAACCAAATTCATATTTTGTCAGGTCTACCCACAACACATAAAAGATATTAACTGGAATCTCACCGCACGGAAAAAACGTGTAGCATCTCTTTTTGGCAGGTTCCCGTAAGACCACCCTCTTACTTGAGCAGCAGCTCCCTCAATTGTTGGTACTGAGTAACTAGAATTATCTGCCTTCCGGCGCTTTGGAAATCTCTCCTGAGACTCGACACCTTTCTTTTTCCTTTTATTAAGTCTTTCAGGCAGGTTAGCTTCTGCATAATTCTTACTATTTCTTGCAGCTCGAGGAGCTAAAGCTTCCTAAAAATATAACAATCATAAAACAAGGCAAATAAGTTTATAAAAGTGAAGAAATGGTGCATGCCTTTTAAATACCTTTCATATTTAAATTCAAACAAGAAATATTTCCATACTTTCGCTTGGTTAACAGCTTCAGGTTTTATCCACCGGCTCCAAAAGCTCCCATCATCTTCAGCAGTACAGAAATTAGCAACCTGAACATAATGCAAATAGGATGACAGTTTATACAGTATAATTTTGCACTAGGAAGAAGAGGATCCTCCCCGGTCTCTTTTCCCCAAAAGTATAACACTAGGGACCTTAAATGAGATCCCAAATTTAGGGTCTCAAGTACATCTTTAATCATCATATTGGTTGCTCAGCATCCTGGTGGGTTCTATGTAATAAATGACAAATGAAGATGTTGACCAACCAGTATACTAATGACACGTGTACTTGAGAACCCAAATTTGGGATCCAATTTAGGAGCACCTTTAGCATTACTCAAAAATATCCTCTTTCTAGAAAAGGAATATGTAAAACATATTTTTTTGGTTTTTTGGGATAAGTAAAGCAAATTACGTCTCTCCTTACCCACTCCCCCAACCCAAAAAGAGTTCATTATGATATACTTGCCTTAAAAGCACTCAGCAATTCATGTCCATCTTCTTCATCTGCATCCTTCTCTTCAACCTTCTCTGCTCTCTCAAGGATTTCATCAATATCCATACTTAAAAGCCTCTTTTTGCTTTCTTCATCATTTTTGTCTTCCTTGAATAGTTCTTCTGCGCCAAACCTCAATATTGCTGATAGCTCATTCTGCATCCATGAAAGACAAATCTTAAGATTAGAATAGGTCTAAGGAGGCAGCGACAAAGAAGGATCTGGTGATCACAATACTAATGATGACCTCTGAGTTTCAGCCATACCAACCTTAATGTTCAATACGTATTCAATTCAATCCAGTTAACCATACACTAGCAAATTTACATAGATTGTTTATCTTCGAATACTTACTTTGTCGAAGTTACTCCCTTTTTTTGCTTCTTTCTTTTCCAATTTTCCCTCGGCATTCAGTTTTTGAATCACCAAATGATCAAGAACCTACCAAGGAAAATACCAAACATAAGAACAGCACAAATTTACCCAGTACATATCTGTGTGCAAACAAAATGTCACAGGTAGATAACTAAAGTGAAACCCTCAGACACACAATTATAAATTCATTACAGCCTAAACAACACATCCAGAAAGAATATCTCTGCATAATATTATATGAGCACGTACCTTATTCATCTTAAATTTAGAATCACATTTCTAAAGCAAATTAAAAACATAAAAACTTATATTTCCAAATTTAAGCTCCTTTTAATGTATGTATATATAGTTACACGTACATATTGTATACAAAGGAAAGTGTTCTAATATATTTCTTCACATCATTTTAAATAGAAATAAAATAGAATGAACATGATATTTGGTAATGGTAGCTAAATTTCCAAATTCAATGCTTATTTTGGGAGGTTTGGATTAGACAAAAAGCAGATGCATTTCAACTTTAATTATATGTATCGAAGCTGAAAATAAACATAACAAGAAACATTAAAGTAAGACCACTTAGAATAATTTACCATCTTCTTCTTAGCACGTTCCAAAATATCCTCCTCAACACTTTTACTTGTAACAAAACGGTAAATGTTAACAACTTCTTGTTGCCCGATCCTATGAGCTCTACTCATGGCCTAATCCAATACAAAAGTTAAATATAATTAGAAAAAACCTTTAAAACATGAAACTAGGGAAAACTAAAAGATGATATAAAAGAAAATGAGGGACCCAAACCTGCAAATCATTTTGAGGATTCCAATCCGAGTCAAATATGATAACAGTATCTGCTGTCGCAAGATTAATACCTAAGCCACCAGCACGAGTCGAAAGAAGGAAGCAGAAATCATCACTACCAGGTGCATTGAAATGCTCCATGGCTTGGTGGCGCAGCTCTGCCTTTGTACTGCCATCAAGCCTTTGAAACTTGAACCCTTTAAATGACAGGTATTCTGCCAGTATATCAAGCATCCTAACCATCTGAATTTCAAAAAGATTGACCTCATCAGCTAGATGTGCTACAATACGAAGAGAATATATAGCTGGAAAAATACTTGCTAACATTCATAATAAATTGTAAACAAATAGTAGAATAGGAAAAGCAATCACTAAACTATGAAATTAAAAGTAAATATAAACACTTGTCCTTTTTCTAACTATAGTTACATATTTCATTTTATTTTACATATCAATACTTGCCATGCAAGAAAGTGACAGTTAATGTTATCCAAGGTTCCATGTGCAAATAAAGCTTTTCCTAATAGCCCCTCTAAATTCAAATATATAGAGTTAAGTAATAACAAAATAACTATTTATGAGTTGCAAACGATCTAGGTTAGTATCAAATGTAATACAACCTCCCTCCCAGAATAAGTGATTGGGCCTCCATTTTGGAATGTTTCCAAATAAGTGAATGGGTTTCAAGTATCCATTTGCATTTGACTATTTTATCAAATATACATAGATTTATGTATCTACAAATTCAAACACAGTTAAGTAATGACAACCACTATTTTTGTAAAGAAAAAATCCATCCACTTTAATAGAGTTGCAAAAGACCTTGGATACTCACTCTAAATTCCAAAATAAGTGATTGGGCCTCCATTGGGATGTTGCCAAATAGTGAATGGATTAACAATCTCCATTTGCATTCAACTATGTTATCCTCTTACCGTTGAAAACTAAGTGGATTCTACCATTACATTTTTAGTTGGAAATTTTACATACTTCAACGAGTACAATAGGAAGTAAAGCTGTAGACTGGTCATATATATTCTTTCGTAAACTATGTGGCAGAAAAAATGAAAAACAGTTTGGGACGGATCAAGTACTTTTTACTTTAAGAATACTCCGAGCAGCTAAATTCTTCTTTCCTCGAGGATGTTCTCACCTCCAATGTGCTAGCAACTCAAGATTTTCACTCCCAGGAAATATACAGGAAAACTAGTTATAAAACAAACACGACAACCAAAACTTTCCAATACTACTACATGTAACACCATAAACAAAATTGTAGTCCTTGCCTAAACTCTTACTTTATCCCATTAAAAGGAAAAGATCCATTAAACTGAGAATGATCCAAACCAAGAGTTATTCCAATTCTGACTATCCACCTTAAAGAAATGTTTATGCTGACAACTGGTTTGACCCAAAGCAAACCTTTTGGGCAATTAATTAAAGAAAACTAGTCTCCATAGTACATGTCCAACAAAAAAGTTCCAACCAAACCTGTGAAAATATTAGTACACGATGATTTGTTTCGTGCAATCTGTCAAGGAGCTTATCAAGTATAACTAGCTTTCCACTGCTCAGAATTATCCGTTCAAGTTTACTGCTTCCCGTAATGTTTGTGTCCCCACCATAACCATGGTCTGCACTTTCAAATAGGAATGGATGATTGCAACATTTCTTCAACTCAACCACGATATTTAAAAGAGAAACCTGCAGATTCGAGACGGTACATCAAATTAAAATATTTATTACTTTCCAAACCAAAAAGATCCCAGTGCACAAATCAACCAAAGCAGTTCATACAACAATTATTTGCCAAGGCCACCATGAGTTTTATTTTCCTAATTCTTCTCATCCCAATTGATTTGCCTGTTATTGAGAAATAACAAAGAAAATAATTTTCTTATAGATACATAAAATAAACCAACTCACAAAAGTCCCTTTTTCAATAAAAAAAATGTTTTGAGCTATGCTTCTTCACATAAACAGATATATATTTCAGTGCAGTTTTATAAAGGTTTAATTACCTTTATAAATAAAGAATGTGCTTCTATATTAAGCTAATAAGATTTTCAATTCAACTATATAAAAGTTTTCATAAACTTTTATGTGTATAAAAATGCTTATGTTTAAGCAGATATGTAGATGAATATCATTTATAAAAGTTTAATAACTTTTATGTGTGAGAAGTGCTTCTTAATTTAAGCAGATATAATCAATTATGATCAAGTATATAACAGTTAAAACTTTTATATAGTATCACAAGTATAATGAATGATCAATTAAGAATAATACTTGCAGTGTGAATTTAATCAAGTATAAATGAATACACGCGCTTCTATTTGGGCTAGTTTTTTGTAGACAAAATGAGCCCCGGATTCGTATCGAAGTTCTTCGAATCCAAAATTTCACAACTAACTTATAAATATTTTTGGTAGATAATTGGTATGAAGGCTATGTTCGATCAATATCCCGCTTTTAAAAGATATTTCCAAGATAGTCCTCAACCAATCAAGTGCTTACTTTCTGAATGTTAATACAAATATAATATATCTATAAAAGACTAGAAGTATTTACAAGATATAAATTATATATATATATATATGTAAACTTGTAAAACAAACAGTTAAGAGATGAAGTAGAAGTATAAACACAAATTTAAACACTTATCTCAAAAACAAGACCAATTTCTCTTCACTAGAATAAATTAGAATTTAGAAGATAACTTTAGAAAGTTTTGAGAGAGTATGTAGGAAAGAGATAATTGGTGAAGTAGAATGAAAGAAAAGAGTTGATATTCATAGAAAAACCAAGGTTCGGGCATTTTGGTCCAAGTAAAAATCAAGGGTTGTGATTAAGTAGAGATTTTTGAAATGAGCGGCTAAGATCACACCTTGTATTTAATGTCACATAATTTTGGTTAGAGAGAGAAAAAGGAGTAACTTTTTTTTCTTACTTTAATTCAAATTTGGTCCATTGAAAATGCTAGCAAACATTTTCTTTTCATTAAGCACAAATACTTCCAAAAAGTATACCAACCTAGAACATGGATGGAAAGTGGGACCTGAAAATTGTAATTTTAGTGGACCGTGTTCCATTAATCAATTTTTACCTTTTTAAGCTTTAAAGATAAATCAATTTATGTAACAAGCTTTAAGAAGGTATTTTTCAAAATGACCTATGGAGAGGATTTTAACTTAGTATTTTTGTTAAAAAAAACTTACTTGTTGTGATCAAAATAAATATTAAAAAATAGAGACTTGACAAATGACTAAATTTTGTACAAATAAGATTTTCGGTCAGATCTGGGAAGTCAAATCATCATGCCTTAAATTTGGGTGACTTTTGTCCTTTTAAGGGGTAGCTATTTCAGAGAAATTCTATTCTGAACAACAACAACTGCGCAATATGAAACACACCATTAATAAAAGAAAATTCAATATTTTCGACTTTAAACATATAAAAATTGTCAAAGAACCAACTCGGCCAAGCCCGAAACATAATACATGGAAATTCTAATATGAAGATGACAATAACGACGACGACGATGATGATGATGATGATGGCTAAAACAATCAGAAGAACATTGGAATAACAACGTAAAGGATCACTTAAACAAAAGTGCTGAAGCAATATAAAATCACGGCTAGAATGTAAAACAACAATAACAACCTGATTCCCGCGAACTCCTTTGTTCAAGTCTTGGAAGTTGCGTTCCAAAATCCACTTGTAATACCTAGATGATATGGACCGGCAACAAGAATGACTACGTATGAAAAACTAAAAGTAATCTAGAATAATAAAGGATGACGAGAGAAAATTACTGTTTCTGCAGAGGAGACATCTCAACTCTTAAAACTCGTTCAAACTTTGGAGGCAAGGACTTCTCCACATCCTTTATAACTCTCCGGAGAATGTGAGGCCTCAATTCCATATGAAGATTAGCGAGCTGGGCAAGGGGTAAATATAAAAAAGATCAAGTCTATAATTTAGTCAAACAAAATATGTAGGAGCGAGAAAGCAACCAATGGAAGAGAAACAAGGCAGATTCAGAAATTTAGTACCTCATTTTCATTAAATGAACTTAGATTTTTGTAATTTTGAACGAAAACATCCTTGCTCTTGAATTTATCAGGATCAAGAAAGTGAAGCAAAGCCCTACATTTTAAATCCATATATATATATAAATACACACACACATGAGAAAAAGGGAAGGGACGAAATAACATAAATAAGTTGGGCTACAACACATCTATAACATTGTCTAATCAAAGACATCTCTCTTACTAAAAACTGTTAAAGTTAAAAAAAAAATCCATCAAAAACTCTTGAAGACAATCTTTAAAAAAAAACATAAAGGGAGACATATGTATTTATATATGTTAGACTAGCTATATACTTGGAATAATATCAAGACGAGCTATTTATCAAACCCTACTATGCTAAAAACAAATATTTCTACTCACATCCTGCAAAGATGGGGCCCCTTTCATTTGTTTTTGTTTTTTTGCTTTGCACAGAGTTTAAGACGTGCCAAAAATCATAATATATATATATATATATATATATATAATTCTGGAAATATAAAGATATTTTTTTAGAAAATTAAAAGATATCTATACTGTAAAGCCGGAGAGAAAGTTGGCAGTTACATGGTGTGAACAAAATATTGAAGCATTTTTACTTTCCCATTTTTCCCTTTAATCTACTCACTTTTTTCACCTTTCTCTCTCCCATTATCTCATTTCATAATTTTTCAGACCACATCTTCACACTTTTAACACACATAGGTGTGTGCCATGTAAACTAGTACATATGATGCACTATCTCCGTCCCACTTTAATTATTAGTCTTTCCTTTTTAAGGTATTCCAAAATAAAGATATTCTAGATTTTGTCATACATCAATCTTACATCTTTTGGCCTGTGTTATGTGCTCATTAGTTGAAATCGGGTTCACTAAGAAATGTTATTTGGGAAAACTTATCAACTTTGATGGAAATTTCTTTTTATTAATATGCATGCAAAAGAAAATTAACTACTTAAGTCAGGACAATGGGAGTGTATGTATGTATGTATGTATATATATACACACACACACATATACATAGGGGAAATGTAATCTAAGGCAGCCTTAGCCAAGCTTGGGTAAGGCTACTTAATAAAACGACCTATTTTCATATAAATTTAAAATTATATATATATATATATATATATATATTATATATATATATATATATATATATCTTTTAGCTGCATCATATAATTAATGTCAAAAAACACATAACAAAGAGACATATCTTTGTAGAACAAACTGATGACATTAATAACTATGAAAAGATTCAAAACAAACACCCTAAAAAAAGATTCATGAGCCTAAACATGCACTGTCCTAGATTATTTTCACAATATTTACTTTTTATTATTTATAATTTGTAAGGCCTAGTCTCCTGAAATTTCCTGAAACTATTCTCATAAAGCCTTCTTACATGCAGGTGAAAACAGGTGAATTACTATATTAGATAACTTGAGCGGAAGAACCAGCTAAATACAACAATTACCATAGCTCTTCAACGCTGTTTTGCAATGGAGTACCGGTAATAAGCAACTTGTTCTTAGTGCTGAATTCCTGTAAAAACATGTAGCAACTTAAAATTTCTACCCTAAAAAAGTAATAACAAAAGCTATTTGCTATTAACTCTGAAAATGGCAGTACCGAAAGTGATGTATACAAAGAAGCCTCACTGTTCTTTAACCTATGTGCTTCATCGACCATGAGATAGTTCCACTTCAGTTTGGAGAGCACTGCCTTATCTTTCAATAGCACTTCATAAGTAGTTAAAAGAGCATCAAACTTTATGCCCCTGCCGTTTTTTTTATCAGAGTAGAATTCATATTGCTGACAAACCTACAACCAAACAAGAAAATATAAAACTTAGATTAAAATAAAGATCGTTAATGAATAAAAACGTGAAATATAGAAAACAATTATAATTTCTGAAGTACCATTAAAGTACAAAGAAGGTCATTATCAAGCAACAAAGACATATTTCATTCAACCAGTCTTGATTTTCTTTTATAATTAAAACTTGTACAATATCCTAATTAATATAGGTAGTAAATAATTAAATAATTAAATATTTATCTTTAAATAAAAATACAAAATTAAAAATGAATTTCTTGATTTTTCTCTTATGGTTCATACCATTCTCCCCGATACTGAAAAAACACATCCTCTAGTTTTATAGTATCAATGAATAGTAAACCACGTCTGTCTTCCAACCAAACTTAATAAGATAATTATTCCAGCAGAACTTTAATAAAAGAAATTTACTACGTTTTGTAAATTTTAAATTAAATAATATAAAAGCCAAGAATCAGAATTTTTAAGATACATATCTTATTCCCTCACCGCCTCTTTCTCTCTCCTTTATCTCTCACGTCGTCTCTCTTCAACGTGATAGACAATCGATCAAAAGAAAAGTAAGAACCAGAAAAAATTGGAGATGAAGACTGTTAATGGATGGTGTGAAATCCTTCACATAGTAGCAAGCTTGAGAAGAAGAGGAGAATTGAAGCAGCAGCAGTCACACGCCTAAATTCGCTATTAGGCTTTGCACTTCAAACAGTTGGTAAGCCTTTTGGTGTTGTTCTTAAGTTGTGGGTTATGGGTTTTCCTTAGGTTTTTGTGGTTTCAAGTACTGAATGGATCATGGTTCTTTAAGAAAAAAGTAGCTGCCAATCCAACTACAAGGCATACACCTTTGCCGTTAGGCGTCCAAGGCATCCCCTAGGTGCCCCAGTGCAACGACTACATGGCCAAGGTGCTCACCCCTATAACATTCACCAAGTCGTTCACCCACCTTTGCAATAATCACCAAGTCGTTCACTCGCCTTACTACTTCTCAACCATGACCACCACCATACTTGTACATTTCATTGATCAAGAAAAATCACCATACAGTGTTGCTTTAGTCATAATTTGTGTATCATATACAGCCCACAGCAAGACCAATACAGTGTTGCTTTAGCCATAAAATGTGTATCATATACAGCCCACAGTAAGACTAATAAAATACAATATAAAATAGAAAAGGGCACCCGCCCAACTAGTCATGCTCATACTGTCAACTGGTAGAACCAAAAAAATAACAGAACACAAACAAAGATGATAAATAACATGTTGCAAGGCATGTAAGTTCCAAATATATTAAAGTTTAGGCAACACCATGTTGTAATCAATAAATATAAAACAAGAAAACAAACGCACTGAACCACAAACAATCAGATACCTCTCGGCTTGCTCGAGCTCCGACATAAATAATAACATTCATGTCAGGCAGCCACTTTTTGAATTCTTTTGCCCAATTCGATAATGTCGACAATGGCACAACAACAAGAAATGGTCCATGTATTTGTTGGGCATTCTGTAGAAAGAAGAATGGAAGAAGAAATCTTATAGTTTGTCAAATAAAAAAAATACTTATAACATGATAGAAAGCTGTCCAAGATCACCACCAACAACACTAAAATAAAAGTACCTGCAGAAAACCAAGCATAGAAACAGACTGAACAGTTTTCCCAAGACCCATTTCATCCGCTAATATGACATTTGTATCATTTCTCCAACTGTGCTGTGAAAAAGGCTCCGATCAGAACAGCCTCATGACTGAAACTGTTTAATACAATTTTGAAGCATATGACACCTAGCATCAAGTGAAAAGGAACTATACCTATTAACAAGAAAGTTCAATCCCTCAAGCTGATAATCTCGAAGTTTCCCCCCCTTCAACCATTCAGGCTGTCCATCAAGCTTCCTCAAACTTGCTACAATTAATATTTTCAAGTAAAATCATATGTTTTCAACTTCTGGTAAAGTAAATTGATGGTAGAAATAGAAAAGGAAAACAAAAAGAGATGGGAAAAGAGAGAGTTGCAATTTTATAAACTTCCAACAGAAGACAAAATATGTAAACACATATTAACACACTATCTAGAAACAATTACACCAAAAAATAAAAAACCATCAAACATAGAGGGCCAGTTTATATAGTGGTTCTATTTTCTATCACAATTTTCTAAAATTTTAGAAAATCAATTTGCAGAGTTCTCCCATTTTCTGTTTTCAGAACCAAATATGAAATGATGGCTCTAAGATGATTAGGAATTTACTAAAATTTCTTATACTAGGAATCTTATCTTATGCACTTAAGATATAGGCAACCTATTTTTTTTCTTATTTCCACATAAATTCACCAAGTAATTTTTAAGAGACTATCAAAAATGAAAAGCAGAGATGTCCTCTTGAAATTTAGAAAACAAAAACAGAAAATAAAGAGCCCAAAACTAGCAAGATGATAATCAAACAGGTAAGATAGTTAATAAAACAGACCCTAAATTGCATCAGCTTCCTAGATTTCCGTCCATGGTAAGGTAGGGGAGAATATGTAACTTATCACATCAAACCTGGGAAAATTAATGGAACAAGTCAACACTAATCTTTTTCTTGTCAAAAGTCACGGTAAACACAACAAACTCATGGCCATTAAAAAATTGAGATGTTCAGCATGAAAATCAGATTAATCCCAACTTCCGAAACCATTAAGAGGATCTCAACATCAGCACAACACAAATATGTGGCAACATCCTAATAAAACATCCCAATCTTCCATAAAATTCCCACATGTCAACCTCTTTTTAATGATTTTTTTCTTTTAAACCAAACACATCATACAGTTCAAGAATATTCGATTGCAACTCCTATGAATCATGGGCATAGACAAAACATACATACAAATTCCTCTTCTGACCCCAAAAAAAGATTAAGAAATAAAGATTCATCCAAGATTATTTGGACATCACTACGGCACTAACAATTTGATTAAAAAATATATATTGTTTAAACTAGTAGTTGAGTATATACCAGAAATTTCTTAAAAGGATATCATATAACTGATGCAGCCTGACACTTGCAACAGTGAGTCATAATTATCAATTATCAAACAAGTTGAGTAAACAAAAACATAGTATGGTATGAAATTAATTACGAATGTTCTGCTGGTAGAATTATATAACGAATGTATATAACTATATATATGTGATTTTTTAATGATTACTCTCCTCTTCCAATGTGAACTACTTTATAAAACTTCATTATTTTACCTTGTCATCATAATAATATCAATTTAGGTCTCCACAACCAATAATAGTTTTTACTTTTTAGTATAACAAATAATGTTGTATTATTATAAATATTTGTTTCCTAAAGGACCTGTCATAGATCAACATCCAAGATAATAAGTTATGCATATTGTGACAACACATTGTTGACAACATTAGTGAAGTGTACAGTCAAACACAAGCACTGTCAAAAAATGCCACTGTTCCGAAAGAAACTAAGCATCCAAATTCGTAAGACCCTTTAAGAGAAGAATACTAAAACACCACCGCTAATAAACAAAAATAATAAGTCATTACATGACAAGATCAAAAGGGAAAATGCTATAAGTTCAGCAACAGCAACAGAGAGTTTGCTAGGAATTTTAAGGCTCCTTCCTGTTAGCTAATATAAATTGCACCATCAGTTATATTTAGTGACTCATCCAACTTCTTAATAACCATTAAAATGTGTTTTCTTCAATTAATATCCTCCACATCCTCATAAACATAAGTTACAATAACAGCAAATCCATTATTATGTCAATCTCTATAATGAATCCCAGTTTCTTATTACAGCATATAAATTATATAGAAGAAACAAAAAAACCAGCAATAATAAAATTTATAACGATGCAGATATCAAAAGGATAGAAAGCACAGGCCAAATTTTAAAGGCATACCTTTGCTCTTCCTGCGCTGGAAATCTACCATTTTTCCTTGCACAGCCACAGCAGCCTCGCGAGCCTGCTTACAAAATAAGAAGTAAGGATTCTTTTCGAGACGCAAGAAACCTTAAATTGATATATTCTTAAATTATGGCTGAGCAAGATAAGGATGCTATGTGGCCTCTTCAATTCTTCATTCTATGTCTTCTTATTTTTACAGAGGTAGAGAGATTCAATGATACACTTGTCAGAAAAATTAAGAGAACTCAATGGTACATATACATATAAGGATGAATAGTAGACTAACAGGAATAAAAAAACAAAAACATACATAGATGTAAACCATAGCCATGTGACTAAAATAAAATTTCGAAAAAAATCTTCTTTTCCTTATGCCATAGAAACATCAATCGTAATCTAAGTGTTCAGTAGTTATATACCGGGGCATCCCCTTCCAGATTTGAACTAACCAACGGAATCAGAAAATACTAGATCCCCGCAGTTGAGCAAAGGGGGGAGACAAAGAGAGAAGGGGGGAAGAGTACATTAAAGATTTTGAGATTGACTACAGAATTCTCAGTCAGAATCATTTATTTTATCTTTGATGATTCCCATAACAAGTTATAACTTGAATCTCAAGGTTTATATTGACCTCTAAAAATGCTTGTTGGCTAATTATTCATCTCAACTCTCAAGGATAAGAACAATTCTTAACCAGCACGCCATATCTACGTGGTAGAACCTAATGTTGCAATTCCATTTACAATTTGAGCAAGCGATATGAAATTAATGTGTTGCGCCTGACCACGGAGACAGATGGATAACAGTTGTACAGAGTTTAAAAAGGAAGGGCTGTAGAGATATAGACTTTCAAGCTCTTTAAGCCAAGAAAAAGGCCATTACATTGGTCATCTCCAATGCCCTAACGAAGATCCCAAAATAAGGTTGGTACATGTGCAGTCCAGAGTTTAGTCTATAATAAATATTGTCAAAATTGGCACAGAATGTATGAAACGAGCATGGAAATGAAGCCAAGGTCCTTAACAGATAAAAAGTGGTAAGATACAAGCAGGTAACATAAATATGAGATGCAATTCGAAACAGATGATCAACAATTCTAAACAGGCATCAGGCAAAATCCTAAAAACTTGCAAATAGTATAAAACACCACATATGAGGTGAAGAACTACCTTGAACTCATCGATAGCTTCTTGAGCAAATGCAATATCTATATCTTTCTCCCTAAATTGACATGTCAACAACTAGTGAGCATTTTGCAAAATAATATAAATGAAAATCATGGATGCAATATAACTGCAATTATAAAGGCGCAGGCAGAGAGAAAAAAGGCACAAGCTTTAGCTGTCCTTTTTTCCTTCTTTTAGAAGCCAAAAAGAAAGCTCAAAGTTAGATTTGAATATGGGGTCACTTTTAACGCTTGTGATGTTTATAAACAATTTCATTCTTCCAAATTAATCCGGAAAAATGTTACTTCAGAAACAATCAAGTATAAACTAAGTACGGCAAAAACGAGAATATAAAATTGTAGCTGCTTATTACCAAGTTGCTTCAGCATAGGACAGTCCTTGCCACTTCACTAAGTACTCTGGAACTACATTTTCTGAACTGTCCTTGCTGATTCTGGCTGCAATTACTCTTTCCACCTGAGATATTAATCAAACAAATTACAAAAAACATTTGGAAATCAGAAAAAAGGATAAATACACACACCAAAAATGAATAAATTATCTCGACGACGAACCTGACTATTTTGTTTGATGAGATCTAAGTCCATTTCCTTGCTCACATCATTGACCTCAATCTAACAGGCAAAATCAAATACTAATTGAATAAAATAAGCATACTGAGTCAATTAGTATAATATAAAGAAATATAATATGTGAACAAATAAGATAGACACAAAGAAGAAAATAATAATCTGTAATGGAAAAGAAACTCCAAATACATACGCTTCTAATATTGATCACATTCAATTTATTGAAAAATAACAAACTTGGTGTAGGCTATTAAATTTTATAGTTCATTGTTACCATAATCTTAAGCCAATTTTAATATTTTAACTTACATTTATCCAAATAAAACAATAATATATAGCAAAACAATCTATAATAAAGATAATAAATGCATTTACTTAACGTTCAAACACATCCATATTGCTGCTAATTTCAAAGTTCAAAAACAAACATGCAATTGTTCAAAGTTCAAACATACTTTTAACGTATTAGTTTTATTTATAAATTTATAAACAAGATTGCTATTAAATAATAAAATTTAAAATTTCAAGAATTTAATTCCATATTAAAACTTAAAAAACTAAACATAAATTTAAGAATTATATTGAATTAAACTAAATATTACAAATGTATCATCATTTATATAATTTGAAGTTGGTTCAAGATCAAAAAATTACAACTACAATAAAATTATCCATTTTGACTTGATATTGTTCACTTGTTGTTATGATTTGATATGCTACAACCTGTTTTATGAATATGGTAAATCATTAAAAAATATATACTCCCTCCGTCCCATGATAAAAGTCTTTATTACTATTTTGGGTAGTCCCATGTTAAATATCCATTTTCCTTTAATAACTAAATTTTTACACATATTTTCCTATTATACCCGTAACATTAAATATCTCATTCTTTTCTTATTCTAATTTTCTCTCCATATTTAATGACATTATTATGAATAATTTCGTCATTTCATTCATCTTCTTAATATGCGTGAAAAGTCCACCAGGACTTTTATCCTGGGACGGAGGGAGTATATATCAAGATCTGATTTAGGTAGTTATTAAAATTAAAAAAATCTCTCTGTATAAACCCCGTCTAGGCTCCACCTAATTTCCTGGAGGGATTTTTTTGCCGTCTTAGGCTTAGGTGAGGCGCCCGGGGGGCCTAGCGCCTAGGCGAGGCGCCAAAGGGGGTCTAGCGTCTAGGCGGGGCGTCAAGGGGGCCTAGCGCCTAAGCGGGAATTTTTAGAACAGTGTCTTAAGCCAACTGACTTTTACTCAGAAGACAAATGCTCACGCAAAACTGAATTGCTGAGATGTAAGCATGCAGATTTTTGTTATTGTAATCATTATCACAATTTTAACTAGATCAGTCACATTAGCAACACATCTGCAGTCCTACAAAACAACTTTTTACAGTAGAAGTTCCTATTTTCCATTACTGTCACTCGAACAGGAAATAGTTCAAATAGTCCAATAGTTACTGACAAAAGCGAAAGCTAGACTCCCTCATGGATGTAATATGAAGAGATATATTCTAATACTGTAAATGCACCCATGTGTACTTATCACACAAGCAACAAACGGGAAAATATAGTACACAATATATTTAGATGGTCACACATAATATATGGGGTAAATTACAATAACTACCCCTGAGATTTCAGGGACCACACTCACTACCCTGACATTTTGGTATGATTTTCCACTCCCAGGAATGTTTACAGATTCTCCCTTTGAGTTGAGAGACCGTTAGTCATTTAAAATAAGGGCCAAATGTCATCAAAAGTTGGTGTGAGATGTCTCTTTAACCCATTTAAACATTAGAAAGACAAAAATAACCTCAATAATGTAAAGTTAAAGATCAAAATAACCTAAAAAAAAGGAATCTAATATATTCCTCAATCATGTAAACTAGGGCCTGGGATAAACGTGTTACGTGTGTGATTTATATTTTGTATGTAATTGATTCAAAATATTATAAATTTCGTTTAAAGATTAAAATTAAAAATTAAAAATATAAGTAAATTTTGAGGGTAAAACATGAAGTTTTTTAAAACCTAGGGGCTGAATTTGGAGAAAAAGTTGGGTGAGACCAAAGAGATCAAGTGGAATGTAATTGCTTTATATATAGATGATATGAAATGTAAAATTAACTACGTTTGCAATAAGAAATGTTTCTAAAATTAATCTGAACTGACAAATGGGAACTACATTTTCTCGAATTGTTCTGGTTTTATGTCAGTAAAAATAATCAGCATAAAACAATTTAAGGTAAATTGACTATAATACTACCAATCAGGATATTAGAGAACTATATTTTTCTGTTTACTTTCTTTTTTTATTGCTATAAAAAATTATATCAAACACAACAAACATAATTGCTTTTTATTTTTACAAATAGAAATAATTATTTCTAATATACATTTTAGTCTCTAAAGTTTGATATTGAAAAAAAAAAATCATTCAAATTGTGTCTAGTAAGAGTTAAGCAGAACCTGCTTTGATAAGTTACAACTGAACTAAAACCAGAGTCATCTCATGGCTAAATCATTTTAATTCGTATTCAGGTCTAAGGCAGCCTCGTTTTTAAAATTTACAAAATTAGCAAATGAAAAATTTTAGTTTCCTACACTTAATATTTGAAATTACAGGGAAACAATCCATATGAAACTTTGAAACATAAGTCTTTTTGGTGACCAATTACCAGTAAAAATCAGATACGAAAAGAAGAAAAAAACAATCAAAGAGATTGTGAATCCGCCACTTTCTGAACACTTGCGAAAAGGACAATTAACTTTCTAATAAGTACGAAAAATAAGAAGTGCCAAAGAGAAGCCACACACTAAGTTGCATGGAATTAATGTCTTCTTTTCTCTCTATAATCATTGTTTAATCAAGGAATCCTAGACCCTAGAAGTTGGCACAATTTCAAAATATTAAATGAAAAGGCTGTTTACAGCTTACTATAGCTTATAAGTAAGATGCTTGTATTGCTCAAACGGATGCTAAACAACAGTTTATCCACTACATACTCTTTGATAATAATTGCAGGCCATTTGTTACATTTTTCAGTCACTTCCGATGTAGAATCACAATGGACAATTCAACATTTTGTAAATTGAGTATTTATCTATGTACTTATATACATGCCGAGAATTATGATGTAATTATGCTCAGCACCTAGGATTATGCCAGAAATTGTATAAGCCCAGCATCCTACTAAAAGCATAGAATGCACTCTATCGGAACATTAGGGAGTCGCAAATTTAAAGAACAATGAATTATGGATATTAGCTCAACGTCATGGCACCACTTCTCAAGAAATTAAACTAATTAAATTTAAGTATAACAGAATTTTATTAAGCCTATTTTAAGTTTAACTTTTGCTTCTAAGAGTTTTACTATGTTCTTATATATTAACGTCTCAGGTATGTTAGCAATTTTTATTATGTCGACCATGTGGCCTAATGGATTAACACATAGCCAAGAGGACCAATACACAGTATTACAGAATAAATAAATAAAATTGTATTTCATTCTCGTCTCCAAATAGATGAGCACTTTCCTTCTCTCCAAGTTAAGATCATCAAGAATTAGATACCAAAGTTGTTCATGGTGAATAATACCTCCTCACGGGAGACAGCCATCCGATACTTAACATCCTCCATCACTCTCTTGGAGTAATTTAAGACCTTCTTAAAACCACTAAGCTGCAAATCCACCAAAAGAAAAATTAAATTCAAAGGTATTCAATATATTCAAAAGAATAAATATAGGTATCAGAATGTTGCGTTATGAAATACAAAGCAATACCAAAAAAATATTTGTGCCAAGACTTCATTACAATATGTGGTCAGAAATAAAACCTTACATTTTGCAGCTCAGAAAACGATTTCCATTGACAATGCAAATGTGACTGGCCTTTCCATTTGATATAAAATTCCATCTCATTCCAGTCTGGTTCGCAGTCAAATAAGTGGCTTAACAGCACAGGCTCTGTTGATTTGTTGTTCATTAAAGCTTCCTCAGCCATGCCCTTCGGCTGATGCCACAACACCTTCTCAATCGAGTCACAATCTTCCTCTTCAATATCCTCCTTCAGGTAATTAAATAGAGGTAAATCAATCAAATCGTGTCCAGTAGATCAGAGATATTTGCAGTTTATGTGAAAGTATAAGGGATAGAAGTTCGCAAGTAAACTTGATCAAGCACAAGAACGAAATGTAGAAACTGGATGCCAGAGTCATGTGTATACATTTAGAGACAACACCACACCTTTTGACTCTTCTTTTTCTTGGCTTCATCAAGTTCTTCACTTTCCTCACTCTCAGCATATGACACTTTGCGAATGGACCGAGTAGAAGTTCGGACTTCCCTGCTTCTTCCAGAAATATATGTTGAAGTGGACTGAGCACCATTTTTTTCCCGTAAATGAGCTCCTCTCCTCGTCCTACTACTGAAATCCTCGTTACTGTCATTCTCAGAGTCCTTTGCGGATGATTCATCATCTTCCAATAATATTCTACCTCTTTTTCGCCGATTAGATGATGTAAATGACTTAAATTCCCTAGCAGACTTTACACCAAGTCCAACTTTACCTCGTTGCCTACCTCTCGGTTTCTTATGAAAAGCCTCATCCTCATCTGAAATATCCAGATAATCATCAATTTTATCCTCTTCATCGATGTCTTCCGCCTCCCAATCCTCATCCTGGTTCTACATGAAGAATTGCAAAATGTTATTCCTAAATTCAATATGTGCCTAAGCATATCTGTACAAGTATTACCAAGACTATCTGCCCGATCAAAGTCTGAAACCTTTTAAGACACAGAAGCCACAGTAATCAAAACAATACAAAGCACAAATAACTTTCTTTACTAACACATAGTTAAGAATAAGATCAAGAAATTCTCACCTAACAGCCACATAGAAAAGAAACAAAGAAGAAAGTGAAGGAGTAGCAGAAATTTATCAGGTACGCATAAAAACTAAAAAGAGAATGAAAAGATGGTGCAGAAAACACACATACAACAAGATAGTCCAGACATTACATAACCAATCAGAACGACGATGATATAATTTTGTGGCACAACCAATAAATTAATATAGAAGAAAGGGATATGAGAATGAAAAGTAGAAGGGAATGGATTTCAAAAAAAATAAACAACTTGAGTGGAAGAATTGTTCACTCATCTTTTTTTTTTATACAAGTATTTATGGCAGATGTCATCGCATTTCCAACTCTTTATACTTGAAAAAGATACCCAAAGGCTAACAAGCAAAGGTTTAAATGATTTAGCATTTGAATGATATTATTATAGTCCCTTACATAGTTATCAAAGGCATGCCTAGCCTCGAAGCAAGACGCAGCTTTTGGGCTTAGTGAGGTGAGAGGCAGCTTTTGGCTTACCGAGGCAAGGCAAGATGCAACTTTTGAACTTAGCGAGACGCAGCGCAGATTTTGGGCTTAGCAAGACGCAGCGCAGCTTTTGGGCTTAGCGAGACGTAGGGCATGTATATTATAAGGTGAGGGCTCTCTGCATTTAAGCCAAGGTACAATGCTAAGCGATGCACGCATAGGCAATCATCCAGACTTAATTAAAAAGAAAGGCCCAAAAGCAGAAAAGAATAACAGATAAAATAAAAATCCAATTGGCGATCCCCAAAAGAAACTAAATTGACAAACCTAAAAAAAAATTGAAAACCAACACAAAAAAACAAACCTAGTTGCGTGCGACATGAGACTTCATCTACCATCTTCAATTCTCTCATGCGATATCTCTAAGACTTATGTTGACATATGTTTTTAGTTTATATGCTTTTACTAAATGAGTTCCTTTTAAATTGTTTATGCATGTTAGTAGTAGATGCAGCCATATAGGTAAAAGAAATTGTTGAATGCCCATGACTTATAATTATTATTTTATTTCATACATTAAGCGCCTTGTTCAAAGGCGGCACCTCATGCCTAGACTCCAGGGGCAATTGTGCCTAGGGTGCGCGTTACACCTTTAAAAGTCAATTTCAGGAATTTTTATATTTGAATTTGACATGATTCATTTAAATTTTGAAAACAATAAATCTCATAATTATAGTACTTTTTAGATAGTTGTAATATATAGACACGGGGTTTTTTTCCGTTAAGTATACACCATGTCCAACAGGACATGACCCTTACACATCTCAATTTAGGTGCAAGAAATCCTTGGCAAATACAAAGACAATGTTACGATCAATGTCTTCAAATTATAATGGATCAGCATTATGGATCACTACCAAAAGAACATTACTACGTGACCAAACAATGGAATTACCGTTATCATAGGTTAGATTACAACATAATAGGCAAAACAAAGACAAGGTGTGGTAAGGGGAAAAAAGGTACTACACTAAAAGGTACTCCCACCGTTCCAAATTACAATATCATTATTGACTTTTGAAAGTCAATTTGAGATATTTCAAACTCAAAATTGATATTGATATGATTCATTAACAATTATGAAACAATATATCTTCTAATTGGTAGTACTTTTTAGATAAATTTACAATATTCATCATTGCACTTGACTAAAATGAAATGAGATTGTGTCAATTTTGAGTTTGAAATGTCTCAAATTGACTTCAAAAATTCAATAATGGGAAAGTACATGGAGTAAATGCACGGCTACAATCCATTAACATTAGCTAATTACTAAAGCAGCATAAAAGAAATAACAATCAAGTTACAGAAAAAACAGTCAAGTTTAAGGAATGGTAAGAGTTAGGCAAGCAGCTACAGACAAAGATAATTACTTATTTCATATAAATATGAACAAAGATGATATTATTACATACCATTATTTTTATTTTTTGATAAGTAAATAATATGCACCACAATGCCGAAAGAACTTAAAACAGTCCCTAAACTTCACATTTATCGCTACCAAATAAGGACATAATTAAGAAAATAATATATCAAAAGAAAATGCATGAATAAACAATGTTACCAAACAATGGCATTACGTTAGCATAGGTTAACATTAGGGTATTAATCAGAAGAAAGGGAAAAATGATAAAAAGGAATATGCAATTCTGAGCATGCTAACAGGGAAAAGGGCACTACACTAATTTGTACATATTATTTATATATTACAAGGAGTATATGCAAGATGCCAGCCATTATACATTCTAAATTTCATTGCTACTCATGAGCACCAAATTCATCTTAAATGATTGAAGTGCCTAACGTTGCCTCATTTTAAGTCTAGAAGCGGAGCTTAAAGCATAGCTTCACTTGGTAGCAGATTTCCTGTACATTAGCTTGAAGCATAGTTTCACTTATAATTTCAACAAAAAACACATGCTTTAGACATGAAAACCATAGTTCTAAAATTTGGTTTAGGCATATTCATCCCTAGAACGCCTCAATTTGTTCTATGCAGCTGCCTAGGCTGCTTAGGCAGACGAGATTTTTTTCCTCTGCTAAGAATAAAAGTAATTGTTCATGAACAACCATGAAAAAGATGGAGGTCCAAGGTCTTGATAGCATAATTTTCCATGTACTAATTTATTTGAATCTTCATATCTAACATATGGTTGTCCTTACATTTATATTGGAAGCGTAAGTATGATTGATTAAACAGAACTGTCCTTGAATTTACATTTGAAGCAATTCAAAAACATCCTTTTAGAGATTTGATGTTCTCATTGCAAACTGTCCCCAATTGTTGAACTAGTATGAAAATAATGAATTCAATTATATACAAATATCTATTTAGAAAACCACATACCAACCTAGGCATTAGGCACCCCCTCCATCACCTACCCACTTAGCTTTTTGTAGAAGATTGACAAATGTCCACAGATTCAAAGACTAGAGCAACATTTTTCATCCAACTAAAAAATAGCACGTCTTTCCCCATTGGAGGAAGTTTATTACCCTAAGACATAGCCTCCCTAAAATTGCAAAACTTACATCACTAGCCACAACACCAAAATCAACCGAGAATAATCTCAAGATAACCTCACTACTTGCTGACCAATGCAACAAAAGATTTCTAAATATTATACAACTTGAAATTAGGAGGAAATTTCTAACTATTATATAACTTGAAATTAGGAGGAAATGCATAAAGAATATGAAGACATTTGAAGATGTATGAAACAATCAAAAATCACAAAATGCATAAATCATAATGGCATCCAATAGGGAGGTTTACCAACTCATCCTTCCTATTCTTGGGTCTTGGCCCTTTGGTAAAATAAATACTGATCAAAGCCATCAAACCTATGCACTACAGATCAATTGAAAAGTTCAAAGTTTGTCCCATTAGGGATGTCCAAGTATTAAGTACAGCTCAACTAATACAGCTATTTAAAAAAAAAAAAAAAAAAAAAAAAGAAGCCTTATTAAACAAAGCAAAATCAGATGTCTAGCCCCCTCTCATAACTTATATACAATCTGAATCTGCTCCACCACATCTATATGGAATAAAGGTACATTTTAGATACTCTCTACATTGCTAAAAAAAGGTAACAATTCCCCACTAACACATATATTTTATATTTTTTAATTTAAAATTTAAAATTTAAAATAGACAAAAAAATAAAAAAATAAAATAATCTTAGCACATCCATGAGAAAGTTGTGTGCTTTAGGCTGTTCACCTCCAACTCGGTTTTTAGAAGAAATCCACAAAACTTAATCTATCACCCCATAAGAATAAACTTATGGGCTTTCGCTATGTGCGATTACGAGCGTCATGGACCCTTCACGAGGATGAAAGTATTTCTTCAAGTTATCTTATATATGCACTCTTGTCCTACATCAATATATCTCTTCACAATACAATGATAATCATTCTTACATTTCAAAATCCAAGAATTTGTTTTCTACCGTGGTGAAGAGAATAGTTCAGAACTCATGTCAAGGAAAATATGAAATTACAAGGATTACACTTATGGTCTAGTGTAATTGTTTATCGTTAAAATTTAGGTTTCTTCGACATAAGTTATTAATTGAAAAATATTACATATGTCATTTTCCTCAATTATGATATTCCAATGCTTTTTTGTATTTTGTTGTAAATTATAAGTTGTTTCATATAAATAATCAATTAGAATAAACTGATGTTATACTCATTATTTTAAAATACTAATTATGTACGAAGAATGTTCAATGTTTTTAGAATTACCATCAAATACAGGCAGCACAGCCTCCAGCAAAGTGTGCATCATTTTTCTATAGCCTTTCTTATTTTGGCACTCTTGTCCTACGTCAAAAATATGCCTTTTAATGAATCGTGTAAATCGTGCAATTTCACCAACCAGGAAAATCTATATATGTGGGAGTATATTTAATTTTCCCATTTCAATGATATTGACTTTTTTCTTGTCATTGGACTTTAAGGAAAAGTTTCATATCCTAATAATATTAATTATAATACATCCTATAAGAGGATGAAGCAGCTTTGCAATTTTATAGCATCAACAGGTCTAATTAGCAGGAACTATCAAAAGATTAGTGAATCTGACACACCCAATTTATATAAATATATATTAAACGCAAACTTTAAGAACAATATTTTAGTAGGCATATAAGTAAAATATTTTTTTATCGATTACAATAATCCAACATAACAACCTTCATTACCCTGTGGTCATTTGCCAGGTCCGGATCAAAATCTGCATCGTCAGGGTCATCTTCTGCAGACGATAGAGGGGGGAAGCAAGAACGAAATTAATGTCAATAGTTAGGGGTTGTTTGCATAGTTTTCATAAAGACCAATCTACCCCTCAACCAAATATAGAAAAAAATATGTTATATAAAATACAATTACCATCTCCGTCATCCTCATCATCATCATCATCCTCATCCTCATAATCAACATCATCATATCCATCTTCATGTGAAGCTTTTGAATTCCTTGATACATACTTGCTGGGGGCAACAGTCCTAGGTTTCGGATTTGAATTTAAACCAATTGAACTGTTTACCACTCTTTGATGCAACAAATCACTTGGCTCACCTCCATCCTGCTCGTAATATTCGTCAGACAACATCTCGTCCGCAGGTACATCAGCATGAGCCCGCCGAACCTTGTCCATATCTTCAGACTCCTGCTCATAATAATCATCAGACAACATCTCATCCACGGGTACATCAGCCTGACCCCTCTGAACCTTGTCCATATCTTCAAACTCTGATCTATTCTTCCTGCCCACTAACGAATCATCTTCAGACCAGGGTTTAAATAATTGGCCCAATACATATACCAGTGTCGGCACCCAGTCTACAAGCCAAAATAGTTATACACCCAACAAAACAGAACAGAAAAAAGGGAAACCAAAAAGGGTCAAGAAATGCATCTCAGTTATTCATATGCAGACGGAACAAGGATGAAATTTCTCAGAAATGCTTCGATTATTAATCAGAAAAAAATGAAATAATTGACAAGCATTCGTGATTTTTGAGTCATCCCGAGCCATCCGACAAGGGTATAAGGAGAACAAAACAGAAAAAAGGGCAACCCAAATAATTTCAAAATTCAAAACATGCATCTCAAATCCCAAAGCAATTCCACAAAATAAAAGAGGGAATAATTGAGAAGCATAGTTGGAGTTTTACCTCTACTTATCTCATGATTTGAGCCAATCTCCTAGCAATCGTAGCCAATCTCTCTCTCTCAGTCGCAGCTCAGTCCCTTTTTCTCTGTCGCAGATCGGAGGTTCAACTTGATTGGACAGCTCTCTCTTTCTCTCTCGATTAGTCGCAGATTCCAGAACCAGGTTCTGTAAGTCGTTCTTCTCTTTCTTTTTTGGGTTTTTTTTTTCTTTTATATAAACTTGTCTTTTTGTTTGAGTTTGTATATGTAAAGAATGTCAACTTTAAAAAATGTTTCGTGTGTTCTCAAATATACGGTTGATTGTAGACTAAAAAACAATCTGCACTTTAAATTTTATACATTTGTTGATTTTTACACTTTAAATTGAAAAAAAATATTTAAATACATTTTAAACTTAATTAAACGTAACAGAAAATACATTTTTTTATTTGACCGGTCAAAAGTGACCGATTAAGATTGTAAATTATATCTGAAGATGTATTTATGTCTTTTTCTTTTCCTTCTGCAACATTGACATTTCTTTTCCTTCTCTCTCCTCCATAACCAACTTTCTCTCTCTTCTCTATTTCTCTCTCCTTCGCCCTCCTCTCTCTCTCTCCCCCCTCACTCCGGCCCCTTCCCCCTAAAGCTTGTGCTGCTTCAACTGAAGAGATCGATAAAGATGTAACTGAATTTGACCGGTTAAGTAAAGAGATTGGTAAAGATGTAATCGAATTCTTCAACTAGGGTATGTCTGTAATGATTGAGAATTTTGTAACTTATGATAAATATTTATTGAATTAAATAAATATTTTAATTAATTTATTTATGGAGATAAATAAATAATTGATGAATTGTAATGTAATAATTTAGTTGAGTTTGAGGATTTAATTTAATGAAAATAATTAAATTAAATTAATTGTTTAATACTTAAATGAATTGTTTAATATTTAAAGAAATAATTAAATAAAATAAAATGATGATTTAATAGTTAAACTAGATATATAATAATTTATTAAGCATAAGTACAATTATAATGAAAATTATAATTATTATAATTATAATTGTAAGTTTTATAAGTTAACTAAATTAAAGTGTGACACAAGAAACTATATAATACAAGTGTTATAAAAATAATCTAGAAGGGGTAGTTTTGTGTAAACCAATCAAAGCCTTGTTACTTTTGGTTAATGTAACAACCAAAGACTTTTGGCTTAATAAACTGATAACCACGATTATCAGTGTTTAAGCGCTCAGTTGGGGTTATATCACGTATTATCTCCTAAGGACTAAGAACATAGAAACATAGTGGTTTGAGAGAGAATTCTCTGAGATTGTCAAGAGGAAGGAGAAGGATTGTTAAACCTTGTCACCATCTTTTGCTAACATACAATTAAAGGATTAAGGTATAATCTACCTCTAACTCTAATTTTTACTTTTGTAATTTTCATTCTCTGGAATTGGGATTTTGTTAAATTATAGATTGTAAGATATGAGTTAAATGTGTGTATAATCTTGTAGAATCTATTATTGTCACAATTGTTAGTAATCAAATACGTGAAATTGGGTTGCAAGAAGAAAGTTAGACTAACAGTGTATATATGTATGAAGATGGCTTGTATAAGTCCAAAATTTGATGTCCAATACTTGATAGAATCTGTTAATTGGTTATAGATTGTGATAGCACATCAAGAAATGAAAACAACGTAGTTTGAATGGTGTCAATTGGTTAAGAAACAAAGATTTGGCAATCAAATTCGCTAAAAGTGTGAAAATATGAAGAAATTGGGAAAATTATGATTTTGATCCTTAAAATTAATTATATATAATGTTTATGTGGATAGAATTATGAAATGCATGCTTGTTAATGTTGTTACAAAATCTTAGTTATTGGGTTTTGTGAATTTCTGTGGAAATTGGAAAAATTGGAGTGTTGGTGCAAAACAGGGTTGAAGCTGCTGCAGTTTCTGTCTACGTACTGGCGCAGCTGCGCCGGTACCACAGGCAGAAACGTCGTAACTGCGCCTGTTGGTCTTCTGAGATCCTGCAGCTGCGCCGGTGCCAAGGCTTGGGGCAGCGCAGCTGCGCCGTACCCTATTCAGTGGCAGTGAGTTCTGATTAATTGTAGACATTAATACTAAGACCTAATCTAGTTTGGTATGCATGATAAAGATGTTAAATCATAACATAAGATGCTATATCAGATTGTTATGTGTGGTACTACCAAAAAGTGAAGATTTTAAATAATCACTTAAACAAGTTATGTGATGAACGAAAATCGATGTTTACAAGAGTTAGAGGTGAATGATAAAGCTTGTATGAGGCAATAATCAGATTTCAGATGCGTAAGAGTGGTTAACTAACATGATTAGATAATAAGTTAAAGGTTATGGTTTAAATGGTGGGTTAAACCTATAAAGCTAATGATAATCTAACTAATTGGTATTGCGATTTCAATGGTATGCGTAGGGTAATTGGCGAACGTTATTATACTTGTGTAGCTTACACACGAGGCAAGTTTCCTAACTTCGTTCTCTTTGTAATGAATTCAAGTTTCATAACTCCGTTATCTTTTGATTGTCAAGCAAGCTTTCTAGTCCTAAATTATCATTATGCAAATCCTATATTATAGTTGAACGAGCTTATTGATTCTATCTTGTTTATGTTAATGCAAGCTCTTGTAATCTAATTTTGTACATCGAGCGAGTTCCACATTCCGGACTCTTGTTCTTGTTATTCAAGGCATATATTGTTTAACTTCACTGTTCCAAATGAGATTTCCTAACTCTTTTGGATGTAACACTTTGCATATATATACCATGTCTATTCACTTGTATATTGTCACTATTCGATCTTTGACTTAAGTATCATTGTTCAATTTTATATTATTGTGTTGAACCTTTAAATAACAACCAAACTCTTATTGATTGGACTAATCTATAATTGAATAGTGTTCTAAAATTTTAGAACTACTGATAAGCTAGTTCGAAACTAAACCTTCTTTAGTGTGAAAATTCTAAAGTCAAACTGAGATAAACAACCCTAATATAGGGGGTTTTGTATGTGTTAGCGTTTAGATGTTTGTGCACAATACATGGTACAAAGGGCTGATCACGTTAAGTATGTAAAGAAGGGTCTATATAGTCTAAATGACTGTTAAGGTTGGGGTAAAAATACTTAATTACCGGGCACTTGCGGAGCATATCCTTAAACCTGTCCCACGCCTCACACAATGATTCTGAATCAAACTGTGCGAAGGTATGAATATCATTCCGTAGTTTTGCTGACTTTGCTGGTGGGAAAAACTTAGCTAGAAATTTTTGAGCTAAATCGTCCCAAGTAAGGATTGAGTCCGAAGGCTGAGAGTGTAACCAACTTCATGCTTTATCTTTCAGGGTAAATGGGAACATTCTCAACCTTATAGCATCTTCGGACACGTTGTTGAATTTGAAGGTGTCGCAAACTTCCAAGAAACTGAGGATATGCTCATTCAGATCATCTAATGAACTACCCCCAAACTGACATTGATTCTGAAGCATTTGAATGGTTGCTGGTTTGATCTCAAAGGTGTTAGCATTGATTGCCGGCCTCCTAATACTCGACTGAATATCCGTGACATTCGGCATGGCATAGTCCCATAGTGGTTTCTGATCGTTCCCTGCCATTTCACTGGAATTTCTTGTTCTGCCAGTTTTTCTTCCTCGGGTGGTGCCGCACTAGTCGATTGCGCTTTCCGGAACTTCCTTTCAATCTCGTCTGTATAAGGAAAAAGTTCATTTCTCGCCTTTGATCTAGTGTGCATACACTTGCAAAGAATTCCTGCAAAGACAAGAAGAAAAATAAGTAACGTTTAAATTAAGACCGAATTGATTATAACTAATATGGAATTAATATTAACAAAGAAGTTCCCCGGCAACGGCGCCAAAAACTTGTTGGTTGATTTCACAATCAAAGCAAACGTGCAAGTATACACGATCAACAAGTAATATAGTGATAAATTAGAGTGTCGATCCCTCAGAGAATTCTAATTAATAAACTCCAACTACTAGTACTGTATCAATTTAATTTTATTTAAACAACCGAAAATTGTGATTTTTAAAACTAAGAAAACTAATTTTAATAAAGCAAGAAATTATTCTAAAAGAAAACAAAGAACAAATCAAGAATTATTTGAATGCAGATAAATGACAATTAAGACTCCAATTTCCCCAATTATGATTATTAAATCAATTATCCAATTATCCCAATTATTAAATCTACTGAATTGTTAACATGAATTCTCAAATGCCAAAAGCCCTCTCTCGAGTGATCAATTGCCTTCTATTTAACCCAGATTAATTTTGCTATATCTCTATGTAAAACAATTGAATTAAACGCGTTACAAACCCGATTCCTTTTATATTACATGCGGCAAATAGATATTCTCATTCTATTCACAAACCTAATTATTCACTGTGCAAATAACTAAGTCGCATGTCACCCTGCCCAATTCTAACTCTAGAATTCCTCTCTCGATTCCTTCTAGAGTAACACGGTAATTATTGGCCAGATAATTAATCAATAAATACAAGGCAAGACAAATAATTCACTTCAACATAAATAATTGGAATAAATTAGATAATCAATTCATAACCATAAAAGGTTCCATTGGAATCTTAATAAAAGGAATTAGTTCATGAAGGAAATAAAAACCAATAATTGTTTGCAAATCATCCTTAAAGAATTACAAATTGAAAATAAAGAGAAGAAGAAGAAAACTCTGTAGCCAATTCTTAGTCTTCAAGTAATCCTTGTGTAGCCTCCAATGAATGAATGAATAAGATTAGATAGATCCCTAATTTTAGCACTTAATCTCTTTTTATAGCTCTTTACAATCCTAATCCAGTTAGGCTTTAAATCACCTTCAATAATCAAGTCAGCCGAAAAGTCAACGCGCGTCCCAGTCAAAGCCAGCCGAGGCTTAACGCCCCGGCGCTGTCCTTAGTGTAATTTCCAGCGCCCCGTCGCTGGACTTCTCTGAAATTACCATATTGCCACTCTTGCTCCAAATTCCCAATTCGTCCCTGCAGATCCCGAATCTGCAAAATAACCACTAAACCCAATAAACATATTCCTAAATGACTCGAAAATACAACAATTTAAACCCAAGTATATCCGATTTATGGGTATATTACCCACTCATCAAATGCTCCCAAACTTAAATCGTTGCATGTCCTCAAGCAACAAACACAAAACAATGTTAACAATATGAAAACGACAACTCATGCAAATGAAACTAACTAAATGCACGTAATTCCAGCATCCAATAGCTCACGTATATCCATAGGCCTCAGAAAAATTACAAAAACATGCTAATACATCATGTGAACACAGATCAATGATATCCCAACAATCAACCAATCCAAATCTGTTACTACTGATATTGTGAGTGTGTGTTCAACAACCATGCTAACTAATGAAAAGCAAAAAGCTGAAAAATAATAAAGTTTATAAAAAGTTTCATACAGATCTACTCAAGAATTCATCAAATAAACTAGATTCAACTGAAATTAAACGATCACCAAAATTCAGGGGTCAACATGAAAGACTTATGCTTATTATTTTATTTTTTTCCCGACGGGGGCATTTTGCACTTTTCCCGCTTTATTATTATTATTTTTTTTCTCTCGTGACTATGCATTGTCTTATTCCCTTAGGCTTTTCAATGCTACCTTAACGAGTTTTCGACCAACGACTCCCAAGCCATTAAGACCTTAGGGCGCTAGGTGTAGAGACAGTCCCCTCGGGCTTACTTGCTCAAGTAACAAAGGCCACAAAACTAGACAAGCACGCCACAGTGTTTTTTTTTCTTCGCTTATATATTCCAAATATTTTTCCCCAAAACTCGAGTTTATGTATAAATTCAGTCTTCACTAGCTATTCAAATTGTCTTTTCATTTCACTAGCAATCATCCTTTAGAACTCTATTATCTAACCATTTAAACTATCATAGCCAACATGGTCATTTTTCAAAGTGCTATCCTATAATATCAGTGTCAAACAGATAAAGATTCAAATCATGTCAAGAAAATCATATCACTGACTCAACAATCCTTACTAGACTTGTTCATGCAATTCTAATTTCATCATTGGCCCCCGAATAAACGCACTAGCAAACGCCGGAATTATTATGCTTATGCAATCCTAAATGCAATATTTAACTAACAATAACAATCCAAATCCACAAACTAATAACAAGCTACAAATTTGAAAATAAAACTTAACTACCCCCAAACTAATCTAGAGCAATGTCCTCATGCGAAAAATATAACAAAATAAAACAGAGAACTCCCCTGACGAACTTATTCTTCGGGTGGTGCATCATCATCCTCGCTCATCTCTTGATCGGAAGGGGGAAATACAGGGAGAACAGGAGCAGTTGGGAAATGGCTAAGTTAAACGCCCGGATGTGATTGAACGGTCAATGCATTCTGTGCAGCAAATTGGTCAACTAAGAATTTGAAAATCACGTCTTGACGTTCGGACAAGAATACATTTTGGGACTCCATGTTGTAGAATCAGCCGTCTATCTCCCGCTGGACAGCTTCGGGAACCACTCCACGATGAGCTGCTGTAGATGGGCCATAAGTAGGTGGAGCCGGAGGTGGTGGGGCATAAGAAGTAACATATCCCTGTGTATGCCTCAAGACAATATAATTCGTCCCACAATAGTAATGAATATGGGCAACAGTAGATGTGAAATATTGCGTTGACAAGAGGATCCATCAATAATGTGCATGGATATGGTGATATATGCGAATTTGAACATGATCATTGACTCAAACAAATTATCAAACACCTTATGGGCTTCTCATAAATTATTGTGAATCACACTACTTTCTTATTAAGTCAAATTTCTAACACAATTACCACATATGTATGGTATCTCAATCAACATTGGTGCCCAATCAAACATGTCTCACCTTTCGGGATAGTGAGATAATCGAAATCGAAAAGGGTGAGAATCGGTATCTAGATGTAGAGAGTATGAACTAAGGTGCACATTAACTTACCCATCTCCCAATTAACAAGAGTTGAATTCACTATCTAGGAAGTGTAATTTAGAAACATACCTTTGTGGAAGATTAGAGTTGCTTTGCAAAAGGAAATCTCAATGTGATATATCGAGGTTTCCTCGAAATTGGGAGACTATATGAAAAGGTCAGAGCAGTTACCAGATTAGTAGTGGAGGCATGTGAGGTATTTGAAAAGATGAGGAGATAAAAACCGAGTGTTTCAACTTAAGTAGGAATCTTCTTCACATCCTCAGCGCCGGGGCGCTGGGATTTAGCTTAATGACAGCGCCGGGGCGCTGCATGTTAGTAGGTCCTGATTGAGCTCAGCGCCGGGGTGTTGAGTTTACCTTGGTACTAGGCGTCGGGGCGCTGCATGTCAGTAGCTGATGACCGAGACCAGCGCCGGGGCGCTGCATGTCACATTGTTCTTGGAATTAATTTTTATGCCATGTATAGGTCCTGCATACATGAAAAATTTTAAGAATCAGTCTAGCAAAATCTTATTCGAGCAATACTAAAAGATTAAAATAAGAAAATAAAAGAATTCTAAATCGAATAAAAATAGAACTAAATGGGTTGCCTCCCAATAAGCGCTTGGTTTACAGTCGTCAGCCCGACTTTTCGGTGTTGCTCAATTGGTCGCTGGATCGGAGAAGTACATGACCGTAGCTTGTCGTTTGATGGGTCCCCTCCAATAATGTTTCAGACGTTGGTCGTTAACCTTGAATGTGCAATTTGAATTTGGTTTTTCGATCTCGATGTTACCATGTGGTGCAACAGACACGACTTTAAAAGGTCCCGACCAATGAGATTTCAGTTTTCTAGGGAATAACCGCAGTCGAGAATTAAAAAGCAAGACTTGTTGGCCCGGTTCAAATGTCCTATTGAGAATTTTCTTATCATGCCAAGCTTTGACTTTCTCCATGTAGAGTTTTGCGTTTTCATAGGCGTTGAATCGGAATTCATCCATCTCGTTGAGCTGTAGCAACCTTTTCTCACCCGCTGCTTGTACATCGAAATTGAGCTTCCGAATGGCCCAGTGTGCACTATGTTCTAGCTCGACTGGGAGATGGCACACCTTTTCGTAAACCATTTGATAAGGTGACATGCCGATCAGATTCTTGTATGTTGTACGATATGCACATAGAGCATCGTCAAGACGTAATGACCAATCTTTTCGTGACGGATTGACCACCTTTTCCAGAATTCTCTTGACCTCCTTATTCGAGACCTCAGCTTGGCCATTGGTTTGGGGATGATATGCACCTGCAATTTTATGACGAACCCCATACTTCACCAACAATTTTGTGAACTGCTTGTTACAGAAATGTGTTCCCTCATCACTTATTATTGCCCGCGGAGTCCCAAATCGCGTGAAGATATTTTTCTTTAAGAATCGAAGGACGACGTTAACATCATTGGTGGGCAAAGCTGTGGCTTCAACCCATTTGGAAACATAATCCACTGCCAACAAAATATACTGATTATTAAAAGATGAGGGGAATGGTCCCATGAAATCGATTCCCCAAACGTCAAATAGTTCTACCTCCAATATAGTGTTGAGTGACATTTCATTTCTCTTGGAGATATTACCTACGCGTTGGCATCGATCACACTTTAGTACATAGAGATACGCATCCTTGAATAACGAAGGCCAGTAAAATCCTGATTGTAACACCTTGGCCGCAGTTCGATCATGTAATACCCGAGATTTTTATAAATTAGAAATAAAAATGTTTGAATATTTATTTTGAACACATATATATTTTGGTGGGTCATGAAAGGTGAAAATAAAAATTTAATTGAATCATGTTTGAAAGGATTAAGAAATTTATTGATAATATTGATAAGCTTGGTTACGATTGATTAAGCTTAAGTGTAAAGTCTTTTGTGGTGTAATTAAATTCTTAATGAGATTAATTGATGGATAACTTAATGAAGTGTTGGATCTAGGATAAATCCAAGCCCAACATTATTATTGAAACATACTTGCATAGTTGGGAGTTTAGCCCAAGAATTTGAATTGGTAGACTAATGTTTAATCCAATGTGTATAAGTGTTTGTACCTAGCCCAATTCAAATATTAATTTGGACAAACCCAATGTATATGGATTATATAAATACATATATAAGATAAGTATACTTATATATATAGGAATATATATATATATATATATATATATATATATATATATATATATAGGTGTAGAGATGTATGTGTAAAGGTAGCAATAAGCTAGCACATGGTACAAATGATGGAATGAAAGTGCAACATATGGAATGCTACCCCTCATGGCCGAAATTTTGGCCCTATTAAGCCTAAGTGATGATTTTTGTTGCACAAAAATTCTTACAAGCAATCCCATGTGGGCTCATGATGAAGAAGGACATAGTTGGTGAAGGAGTTGGTAATTCTTTTTACCTAATCACCTTTTAACCATGGTTAATACCTAGTTGGGTGTACATATACAAGTATTATACCAAGTATTAGTACATGTATTGTATACATAGAACTTGCCTATAAATATAACCCATCCTAGTTCATTGCTTCATTTGCTTGAAATTTTATAAGTGTTAGTAGTATAATAAGAGCTAGAGAGAAATTGAGGGAAGTAGAAGGATTCTAGAGGAACTCTTGCACTTTGGTGGTTCAAGAGGAGTTCAAGAAGGAGAAGCAAAGGTGGAGAACTACTTAAGGTTCCTAGCCAAGAGGAAGAAAGCCTACAAGAAGTAAGATTCATAATCTAGCTTTATTTTTGGCAAGCTAAGTTAGTATGTGTAGATATTAGTAAGAATGCATGCTTGATTGTGGGAAGTTTATGTGTTGTGTGATCATGATGGATATAAAAGTATAATGATGAGTATTGGAAGGAGAATATGTGATTTATATGGCTTGGTATGTGATCTAAGTTAAAATGAATCATGTAAAAGCATGTGAGCATGAAACCTAGCTTAGTATGCTTGAACGTTTGATAATCGTGATTAACATATGTAAGAGATATGTGTAATTCTAAAATGTTATATTAAGCATATATGAAATACGATCATAACACAAGTTGAATCATCAAATTCGGTCATAAAACGAACTCGTAGCAAAATAATTGGTAAGACAAGCTAGCATGAGAACCTTTGCTTGGAAAAGTAAATAATTTGATTAAATAAATATTTTGAAAAATTGTTCAAGATATCGCATATTGAAGATATGTAAGTTTATGAGATAATGGAAGTGGTTTGAACTCATTTGGATATGAAATGAGCAAGTTATGAAAGATTGAATCAAAAAGGGTCAAAACTGAAAATGTTGAAAAAATCGGATTTTTGCTTCTGCAGGGGAGCGCCTAGGCGCTCAACCCAGGCTTATTTCAAGCGCCTAGGCGCTAGGCCATTTTCAGTGTTGAGTCAGTTTGGTTCGGGTCGGGTCAAACGGGTCAAGACTTGTTTTTTTTGGATATAATAAGATAAAATAAGATTAATAACAAGATAAAAATATAATATTAATACTAAGTAAGGTAAGAATACTTTATTTATGTAATGAGACATGGATAAATAAAACCAAGTGAACAATTGATTAAACAAGTAAAATGATAGAAGGTGTCTTCGGGTTCGGAGATGAAGTCTTCGACTTCGTAAGATGTCTTCGGGTTCGAACGTGGCGGGATGTCTTCGGATTTGGAAACAACATTGTGACACTGGGAAAGGCGGGATTAATTGATAAATATTATCAAATTGATATATGTTACCCACGCATGAACTAAACTAAAATTTTAAGTAGAGGGTTATACTAGCTGCGTCCGAATAAACTTAATTTAAAAGTTTCTTGGCACGTATGTGTGAACGACGTAATATAGAATGCGTAACTCAAGTAATGTTTCACGTATACAAACATGAAATGAGTATATGAGACTTAAATTTGCTAAAATGTTGTTAAGGTTTTTAAAAGTAAGAACAATCTGAATTATACATCTATGAGTTCTAAGGTGTATGGATAGATATATGTGTAATAATTGCATGTTGAGATTTATGTCAGGATGTGTGGCTAATGAGTACCTATACATACATAAATAGGATAATATAGTTCGTTGAGGTGATTTTATGCTATAAGTGGTAATCAACGCTTAAGGCAAGTTCCCTAACTTACTCTCTTTTATATTGAGCAAGTATCCGAACCCTACTCTTATTGTGCAAGTATAATTGCATTCTTTATTCGACGAATACCGTAAACTTATTTCTTTGAATACAAGTTATATTACTTTCTCGTGCAAATGAGTTAATATGCTTAAACCCTTGTGAGAACTATTATTCATGATAAACTTAGTATTGATCTTGAATATTGTGAAAAAGTCGATGCCATTTGATTCGGCTAGACTATATGCATGTTTATAATAAAACTGTCCAAACCAATTGATTGGTGCGGAAATCTTGAAAACTGAGTTGAACAACCCTTTTGGTAAGGGGAGTGTATGTTGTTGGAAACCCCAACACATGAATAAATATTATTGTGGTGTTATGCATAACGTGAAGTATTGTAGACTGATCATCTATAGTACTTGATATCTTTGGTTATCAATTTAATATTGGTAACTCTAGTGAAAGTTCAATGGTCTTTAGTGACTGCTCAGTATAAAGTGATTATCCAGTTGGATACATTGTTAGCCGTTGAATTCATATACTTCTGTTGAATTATATTGAATTGTCATATCCCTTATTCATGATGTTATCCTGACACTTTGAACTATCTTAGAAATAACCCTTCGATATTTCAAATCTTGTGATATTATATCCTACACCCTTGTTGTATATTACTTGCTGGGCAATTTGTGCACATCCTTGCTTATTTAAAACCTTTCAGCTAAGGCGGAACATGGAGGTGTCTCTGGGAAAGACAAGGGCAAGGGCAAGGCTACTGACTAGCTTGTCCCTTTTATGTTTAAATCTATCATGTTGTAATAAGACTATTTGCAAACTATGTTTAAACTTAAGTAGGATTATGTAATAAGTCTTTATTCGATATTATTATGTAATCTATTTAGTAATGTAGGTTGCGAGACTTGGGGGAATAATTATAATAAATCATTGTATATTATTCTAAATTAGATCTTTTGCTGTGAATGAGTGATTTTAGTTATTATGGTAATATCTTGAGAACGTGACGAACCGAATTCGGGTGACCAAGTGGAGGTCAGAATTTGGGGGCGTCACAGGTTGGTATCAGAGCTATAGTTTTAAAACTTAGGAAACGAGAATCCTTATACTATAACTTAAGAAAACTTAGAAGTTAGGAAGAGGGATAAAACTCATGTAGAGTTTTCCCTGAGAGACTCAGGGTGTCATGAAATGTAACTTCATTCTATACAATGAACTTATGTTTATTTAACATTCTGATGTAGTTATTGTTTGTTTTGTCTTATGTTGGTGATTGTAGGATGACTGACATGGGAGGACCTAGCCGAGTAGTAGAGGAAGAGCCGCGTGATATCCACGTAGTCTATGAGGCACCCTTGATAGCGGAGCCTATATCGGTTGTTGCCCCTATTTATGACGATGATGAGGAGGAGGAGATGGTGCCTCTACCGGAGGAATCTGATCCTGAGGAGGAGCCTATGGAGGAGGAACCCGTGGAAGAGGAACCTGAGCCCATGGAGGACTCCGACGGGACTATCTTTGAGGATCGGATGCTAGGAGAGTATGAGGAGCGGATTTTGGAGTTAGGGAGTGGAGTCGAAGAGTTAGAAACTGAGACTCTTGAGAGGCAGCTAGTAATGCAGGAGATGGAAGTAGAAATTGCTCACCGTAAGGAGGCAGGGATCCAGATGGGTGCCTTGTTTCACCGATCGGTGGCAAGGAATGTCGAGTTGGCAGGGAAATTAGAAGAATTGGAACAGAGGGCGTTGAGTGAGAAGGCGGAGAAGGAGGCTCTCCGAACTCAGTTAGAGATGGAAGTGATGGATCGGATCCACTTCGAGGAGAAGTGGGAGGATTCTAATGACAGAGTAGGTGATCTTGAAGATGAGGTACGATGCAAGAGGAGGAAGATGAACAAGATGGGCTATGCTCTACGCACGGCCATGGAGAGATTGATCGATGGGGTAAATCACTACCCCGCTGAGCAAGGACAGACCCGACATACCATAAGTCGGGATATGGTGGCACACATCACACAAAAGGAGTATGCAAGCGCCATAGAGCGTGGGATGTTAGATTGAGTCTAGAGAAAAAAGTTTAGTAGTGTAGTATTCTTAATTATGTGTTGTTAAAATATTGTTGAAATCTCAGTCTTTTGTGTAAGATGTGAGATAGTGGTAAACCCCGAACTTTTGGAAAATATTAGAGGGGTAGTAAGTTAGTGTTGTCCCCGTCTTTTGTGATATTAGGGGATATGTGCTTTCATTTATAGCAGTATGCTAGAAAAGAGCATGTATTGTAACCATTTGGCATATGAATATGAATGATCTTATTTCAGAAACGTGTTGTACACTTTTAGATCTTTTCAATTGGGAAATGTCTGAACATGATAGTTGGATAATAAGATGAAATTTTGTGATGCAGAAAATGCCGCCCAGACGTAGAATACCTATTCCAGAAGAGTCAGTTAACGATGAGAGAGGTCCAATAGATCCGATACAGCGACTGGTAGATTTATTGGGAGAAGCTTTGAGGGGAAGAAACGAACCTATACCACCCGTTCCCCGAACTGTCCCAGTAACAACCTTCAAAGACTTTAAGAGTGTAGGACCCCCAGAGTTCACGGGAACTACTGACCCGATAGTTGCGCAAACTTGGATCAAGGAGATCGAGAAGGCCTTCACTATTGCACACGTGGGTGAAGACCAGAAGACTGTATTTGCCACATACATGATGAGGGGCGAAGCAAACTATTGGTGGGAAACTAACCAGCAGAGAGCGGGGGACGGAACGATAACTTGGGAGAGGTTTACTACGTTGTTCTTCGAGAACTATTTCCCGAAGAGTATGAAGAGTAGGATGGAAGTAAAATTCCTAGAATTAAAACAAGGTGATATGACAGTGGTGAGTACGTAGCTAAGTTCAATGAACTAGCGCGGTTTGCAGAACACCAAGTTATGGATGAGGAGAGGAAGGCGAGACGTTTTGAGCAAGGGTTGAAGCCGTGGTTGTATAATAAGGTATCAGTCTTTCAGATTGATTCCTTTACGACTCTGTTGGAGAAGGCAGTCATTGCGGAAGGTGGCAGTGAGGCCTTAAGTCTATATCACAAGGAGAAGAAGAATAAGAACACTGGTAGCGAGCATCGTGGAGGAAGCAGCAGCGGAGGATGTAATTCGGGAAAAAGGAAATGGGAAAACAACAACAACAACCACAACAGCAACAACCGAAATAATAACCAAGGTGGGAGTCACTAGGGAAACTTCAAGAAAAGGAACGAAGCCTGCAATAAATGTGGAAGAAACCATCAGGGAGAATGCTGGAAAGGAAAGACCACTTGCTATAATTGCGGCCAAGAGGGGCACATCTCGCCAAATTGCCCAAAGCCAAAGAAGATCCGAGGATGTTTTGCTTGTGGATCAACAGAGCATCAGATCAAGGATTGCCCGAAGAAAGGAAGCAGTGGAGCTGGCAGAGGCCAGGGAGGAGGGAGCAAGTTAATGATTGGTGGACCTGCACAACCCAACCGATCGACCGCTCGAACCTTTAACATGACTATCCAGGACGCAGTGGCTGCGAAGGACGTGGTGTCAGGTATAATCCCAATCAATAATATAAATGCTTATGTATTATTTGATTCGGGTGCCACCTGTTCTTTTGTATCTGAAGAATTCGCTAGTAAATTTAGTACACCCCGAGAACGTTTAGAAGATTCCTTGAACATAGAGGTTGCAAATAAGGAAATAATCCCGGTAGAATACGTTTATCGAAATTGTCGCGCAAACATTAGAGAACATGAACTGAGCGTAGACTTGATTCCTATTAGACTGGGAGAATTTGACGTAATACTAGGAATGGATTGGTTATATAACCATGCAGCGATAATTGACTGTCAGAATAAGTGTGTGAACCTTCAGACTCCGAGTAAGTCTAAGGTAGTGTTTCATGGTAGCTCATCGCTTAAGCAATCATGTTGTGTTACGATGATGCAGGCCAAGAAGTTGTTAAGGAAAGGATGTGTAGGTTATTTAGCTTACATCATAAATACTCAGAAAAAGGGAGTAGAGATTAAAGATATACCCGTAGTGAATGAATTTCAAGACGTGTTTCCAGACGATCTGCCTGGTCTTCCGCCAGACAGAGAAATCGAATTCGTAATAGACTTAGCACCGGGAACGGCACCGATTTCGAAAGCTCCATATCGTATGGCGCCAGTAGAAATGAAGGAATTGATGATACAACTTCAAGAGTTATTAGATAAGGGTTACATACGACCGAGTGTGTCTCCTTGGGGAGCACCAGTGTTATTCGTGAAGAAAAAGGACGGATCGATGAGGCTCTGTATTGATTATCGAGAATTGAACAGAGTAACGATCAAGAATCGATATCCATTACCGAGGATAGACGACTTGTTTGATCAACTGAAAGGAGCAAAATGTTTCTCAAAAATCGACTTACGAACAGGATATCATCAACTGAAAGTGCGAGATGAGGACATACCAAAGACTGCGTTTCGGACCCGTTATGGACATTACGAGTTTTTGGTAATGTCATTCGGTTTAACTAATGCTCCGGCAGCATTCATGGACTTGATGAATCGAGTTTTTAAGCCATACTTGGATAAATTCGTTGTAGTTTTCATCGACGACATTTTGATTTACTCAAAAACAGAGGAAGAACACGCCGAACATCTGAAGATTGTTTTAGAGGCACTGCAAAGGGAGGAGATGTATGCGAAGTTTTCAAAATGCGAATTTTGGATGAAGAAGGTTCAATTCTTAGGCCACGTGGTGGATGAGAATGGAATCTCAGTAGACCCCGAAAAGGTTGAAGCAGTAAGTAGTTGGGAACAACCGAAAATACCGACGGAAGTAAGGAGTTTCCTAGGGTTAGCAGGGTACTATCGAAGATTCATCCAAGATTTTTCTAAGATAGCGACCCCGTTGACTAATCTGACGAGGAAGACATTGAAATTTGTATGGACCAACATATGTGAAGAGAGTTTTCAAGAGTTGAAGAAGAGATTTAGCGAAGCACCTGTATTATCCCTACCAGATGATACGGGAGGATTCGTGGTGTATAGTGATGCATCGCATAGAGGACTGGGTTGTGTGCTAATACAGCATGGCAAGGTCATTGCATATGCGTCACGACAATTAAAGGATTACGAAAAACGATACCCTACCCATGATTTAGAGTTAGCGGCAGTAGTTTTTGCGTTAAAGATCTGGAGACATTATTTGTACGGAGAGAAATGTGAGATATACACGGACCACAAAAGTCTAAAATATATCTTCACACAGAAGGAGTTGAATATGCGTCAGAGGAGGTGGTTAGAACTAATCAAAGATTATGACTGTGAGATTCTTTATCACCCGGGGAAGGCAAACGTAGTTGCCGACGCTCTGAGCAGGAAAGGAAGGGAGAAATTGTTTCAACTAACAACTCAGGAGGAGTTAATAAGAGATATGGAGAAGTTGGAAATAGAAGTAAAGGGACCCGAGAGGTCTGAAGAGAAGTTATTTGCAATGGAAGCTCGTTCGACATTGTTGGATAGAGTAAAGGAAACACAGGAAAATGATGGAGAGTGTGAGAAGATCAGGAAGAGGATTGCGGAAAATGAGGAAGAAAAATTTCGAATAGATAAAGATGGTATTTTAAGATTCGAAGAGAGAGTGTGGGTACCGGCGGTAACCGAGTTAAGAGAAGAGATTCTACAAGAGGCACATAATACGGCATATTCCGTTCATCCGGGAGGCACTAAGATGTATCGAGACTTGAAACAACATTTTTGGTGGCCCAATTTGAAACGGGAAGTCGCAGAGTGGGTTGGTAGATGTTTGACTTGTCAACGCGTAAAAGCAGAGCATCAGCGGCCGAGTGGGTTACTTCAACCGTTAGAAATACCAGAGTGGAAATGGGAGCATATTACGATGGATTTCGTGGTAGGACTTCCGGTCACGCAGAAAGGTTTGGATGCCATTTGGGTTATCGTGGATCGACTTACAAAGACCGCACATTTTCTACCGATCAAGATCCGCTACAGTTTGAATCAGTTAGCAAGTCTGTACGTAAAGGAAATTGTTTCAAGACATGGAGTGCCGGTATCGATTGTTTCTGACCGAGACCCGCGTTTCACGTCAAAGTTTTGGAAAAGCTTGCAAGAGAGGATGGGAACACAGTTGAGGATGAGTACAGCTTATCATCCCTAGACAGATGGACAGAGTGAGCGGACAAATCAAACGCTAGAGGACATGCTTAGAACTTGCGTGATGGACTTTAAGGGAAATTGGGACGACCACCTACCCTTAGTCGAAATTGCATATAATAATAGTTATCATGCGAGTATCGGCATGCCACCATACGAAGCTCTTTACGAAAGGAAGTGCAGGACGCCATTATGTTGGGATGAAGTCGGTGAACGACGAATACTCGGACCAGAGTTAGTACAACAAACCGCGGATGTGGTGACAGTAATAAGGGCTAGACTTGTGGCAGCTCAAGATCGCCAGAAAAAGTATGCAGATTTGCATCGGCAAGACCGCGATTTTGAAATCGGTAGTTTTGTATTTTTGAAGGTATCTCCATGGAAGGGAAAGATCCGTTTCGGCAAGAAAGGGAAACTGAGTCCAAGATTCATAGGACCGTTCGAGGTACTCGAGCGAGTGGGCGAAGTAGCATACAAAGTTGCACTACCACCCGAGTTGGAGCGTATCCATAACGTTTTTCACATATCCGTGTTGCGTCCGTACAAGCCAGACTACAAGCACGTGATTTCTTATGAACCCATTCAGGTGGAGAAGAACTTAGCATATGAAGAGATTCCTGTCCAAATTCTGGATAAGAAAGAGCAAACTTTAAGGAACAAAGTCATTTCTTCTGTAAAAGTACTTTGGCGTAACCATGATGTCGAGGAGGCAACATGGGAGTTAGAAGATAAGATGAGGGTGGACTATCCCAATCTATTTGTGTAACCTTGTAGCAATTTCGGGACGGAATTTTTATAAGGGGGGGAGGATGTAATACCCGAGATTTTTATAAATTAGAAATAAAAGTGTTTGAATATTTATTTTGAACACATATATATTTTGGTGGGTCATGAAAGGTGAAAATGAAAATTTAATTGAATCATGTTTGAAAGGATTAAGAAATTTATTGATAATATTGATAAGCTTGGTTACGATTGATTAAGCTTAAGTGTAAAGTCTTTTGTGGTGTAATTAAATTCTTAATGAGATTAATTGATGGATAACTTAATGAAGTGTTGGATCTAGGATAAATCCAAGCCCAACATTATTATTGAAACATACTTGCATAGTTGGGAGTTTAGCCCAAGAATTTGAATTGGTAGACTAATGTTTAATCCAATGTGTATAAGTGTTTGTACCTAGCCCAATTCAAATATTAATTTGGACAAACCCAATGTATATGGATTATATAAATACATATATAAGATAAGTATACTTATATATATAGGAATATATATATATATATATATATAGGTGTAGAGATGTATGTGTAAAGGTAGCAATAAGCTAGCACATGGTACAAATGATGGAATGAAAGTGCAACATATGGAATGCTACCCCTCATGGCCGAAATTTTGGCCCTATTAAGCCTAAGTGATGATTTTTGTTGCACAAAAATTCTTACAAGCAATCCCATGTGGGCTCATGATGAAGAAGGACATAGTTGGTGAAGGAGTTGGTAATTCTTTTTACCTAATCACCTTTTAACCATGGTTAATACCTAGTTGGGTGTACATATACAAGTATTATACCAAGTATTAGTACATGTATTGTATACATAGAACTTGCCTATAAATATAACCCATCCTAGTTCATTGCTTCATTTGCTTGAAATTTTATAAGTGTTAGTAGTATAATAAGAGCTAGAGAGAAATTGAGGGAAGTAGAAGGATTCTAGAGGAACTCTTGCACTTTGGTGGTTCAAGAGGAGTTCAAGAAGGAGAAGCAAATGTGGAGAACTACTTAAGGTTCCTAGCCAAGAGGAAGAAAGCCTACAAGAAGTAAGATTCATAATCTAGCTTTATTTTTGGCAAGCTAAGTTAGTATGTGTAGATATTAGTAAGAATGCATGCTTGATTGTGGAAAGTTTATGTGTTGTGTGATCATGATGGATATAAAAGTATAATGATGAGTATTGGAAGGAGAATATGTGATTTATATGGCTTGGTATGTGATCTAAGTTAAAATGAATCATGTAAAAGCATGTGAGCATGAAACCTAGCTTAGTATGCTTGAACGTTTGATAATTGTGATTAACATATGTAAGAGATATGTGTAATTCTAAAATGTTATATTAAGCATATATGAAATACGATCATAACACAAGTTGAATCATCAAATTCGGTCATAAAACGAACTCGTAGCAAAATAATTGGTAAGACAAGCTAGCATGAGAACCTTTGCTTGGAAAAGTAAATAATTTGATTAAATAAATATTTTGAAAAATTGTTCAAGATATCGCATATTGAAGATATGCAAGTTTATGAGATAATGGAAGTGGTTTGAACTCATTTGGATATGAAATGAGCAAGTTATGAAAGATTGAATCAAAAAGGGTCAAAACTGAAAATGTTAAAAAAATCGGATTTTTGCTTCTGCAGGGGAGCGCCTAGGCGCTCAACCCAGGCTTATTTCAAGCGCCTAGGCGCTAGGCCATTTTCAGTGTTGAGTCAGTTTGGTTCGGGTCGGGTCAAACGGGTCAAGACTTGTTTTTTTTGGATATAATAAGATAAAATAAGATTAATAACAAGATAAAAATATAATATTAATACTAAGTAAGGTAAGAATACTTTATTTATGTAATGAGACATGGATAAATAAAACCAAGTGAACAATTGATTAAACAAGTAAAATGATAGAAGGTGTCTTCGGGTTCGGAGATGAAGTCTTCGACTTCGTAAGATGTCTTCGGGTTCGAACGTGGCGGGATGTCTTCGGATTTGGAAACAACATTGTGACATTGGGAAAGGCGGGATTAATTGATAAATATTATCAAATTGATATATGTTACCCACGCATGAACTAAACTAAAATTTTAAGTAGAGGGTTATACTAGCTGCGTCCGAATAAACTTAATTTAAAAGTTTCTTGGCACGTATGTGTGAACGACGTAATATAGAATGCGTAACTCAAGTAATGTTTCACGTATACAAACATGAAATGAGTATATGAGACTTAAATTTGCTAAAATGTTGTTAAGGTTTTTAAAAGTAAGAACAATCTGAATTATACATCTATGAGTTCTAAGGTGTATGGATAGATATATGTGTAATAATTGCATGTTGAGATTTATGTCAGGATGTGTGGCTAATGAGTACCTATACATACATAAATAGTATAATATAGTTCGTTGAGGTGATTTTATGCTATAAGTGGTAATCAACGCTTAAGGCAAGTTCCCTAACTTACTCTCTTTTATATTGAGCAAGTATCCGAACCCTACTCTTATTGTGCAAGTATAATTGCATTCTTTATTCGACGAATACCGTAAACTTATTTCTTTGAATACAAGTTATATTACTTTCTCGTGCAAATGAGTTAATATGCTTAAACCCTTGTGAGAACTATTATTCATGATAAACTTAGTATTGATCTTGAATATTGTGAAAAAGTCGATGCCATTTGATTTGGCTAGACTATATGCATGTTTATAATAAAACTGTCCAAACCAATTGATTGGTGCGGAAATCTTGAAAACTGAGTTGAACAACCCTTTTGGTAAGGGGAGTGTATGTTGTTGGAAACCCCAACACATGAATAAATATTATTGTGGTGTTATGCATAACGTGAAGTATTGTAGACTGATCATCTATAGTACTTGATATCTTTGGTTATCAATTTAATATTGGTAACTCTAGTGAAAGTTCAATGGTCTTTAGTGACTGCTCAGTATAAAGTGATTATCCAGTTGGATACATTGTTAGCCGTTGAATTCATATACATCTGTTGAATTATATTGAATTGTCATATCCCTTATTCATGATGTTATCCTGACACTTTGAACTATCTTAGAAATAACCCTTCGATATTTCAAATCTTGTGATATTATATCCTACACCCTTGTTGTATATTACTTGCTGGGCAATTTGTGCTCATCCTTGCTTATTTAAAACCTTTCAGCTAAGGCGGAACAGGGAGGTGTCTCTGGGAAAGACAAGGGCAAGGGCAAGGCTACTGACTAGCTTGTCCCTTTTATGTTTAAATCTATCATGTTGTAATAAGACTATTTGCAAACTATGTTTAAACTTAAGTAGGATTATGTAATAAGTCTTTATTCGATATTATTATGTAATCTATTTAGTAATGTAGGTTGTGAGACTTGGGGGAATAATTATAATAAATCATTGTATATTATTCTAAATTAGATCTTTCGCTGTGAATGAGTGATTTTAGTTATTATGGTAATATCTTGAGAACGTGACGAACCGAATTCGGGTGACCAAGTGGAGGTCAGAATTTGGGGGCATCATAGATCACCGGAATAATGACTTCCATAGTCTGAGGAGTGGCAATGACCCAATATGTTGTCCATCTCTTCATGTGGCACACAGCGTCAAATCATTTGATCTGCGCAGGCTTTAAACAGGAACGGTTCATCCCAATAGTACTGCTTCACGTCATGGAGGAATTTCTTTCGTTGTTGCGAGTTCAAATCTGGTGGTAACACCTTAGCAACCACATAGTTCACATAATCAGCATACTAAGGCAGTGTTGTGGTTACTCGCAGAAGTTGTTCGTCCGAAAATTTCTCGTTGATCAGTGTATTATCTTGGCTCTGTACCTCTGCATTTTCCAACCGCGAAATATGATCCGCCACTTGATTTTCTGTATCCTTTCTATCCCGGATCTCCAAATCAAATTCTTACAGTAGTAACACCCACCGTATTAACCTCGGTTTGGCATCCTTCTTTTTGATCAAATATTTGATTGCAGAGTGATCCGTGTAGACAATGACCTTGGTCCCAATGAGATATGCTCTGAAATATTTGTCAAAGGCAAACACAACTGCAAGTAGTTCTTTTTCGATGGTTGTGTAGTTCAACTGAGCGTCTGTCAACGTTTTGCTGGAGTAGTAAATTGAGTGAAAGATCTTGTCGTGACGTTGTCCCAGTACTGCTCCCACTGCATAATCGCTGGCGTCGCACATCAATTCGAATGGTAAAGACCAATCGGGCGCCATAATGATCGGAGCAGATACCAACTTCTTCTTTAAAATCTCGAAGGCCTCAATACATGACTGATCCATTTTGAAAGGGACATCTTTCTCCAACAGGGAACATAAAGGTTTTGAAATTTGTGAAAAATCTTTGATGAAGTGTCTATAGAACCCTGCATGCCCCAAGAAGCTCCGGACTCCCTTTACGAATAATGGAGGACGTAATTTTTCAATAGTCTCTATCTTTGCCTTATCCACCTCTAACCCTGCTGCAGAAACCTTATGCCCTAGAATAATCCCTTCTTTCACCATAAAGTGACATTTTTCCCAATTGAGAACCAGATTAGTTTCCACGCAACGTTTCAACACTAAAATCAGATTTTTCAGGCAAAGATCAAAGCTATCATCGAACACAGAAAAGTCGTCCATAAATACCTCCAAATTTTTCTCAACCATATTGGAGAAGATTGCCATCATGCACCGTTGAAAGGTTGCCAGTGCATTGCATAAACCAAAAGACATACGTCGAAATGCAAACGTACCGTATGGGCATGTGAATCTCGTTTTCTCTTGATCCTCCGGTGCTATAGCAATTTGATTATATCCAGAATAACCATCCAAGAGACAATAGAACTGATGTCCAGCTAGCCTATCCAACATCTGATCAATGAATGGCAAGGGGAAATGATCCTTGCGTGTGACTTTATTTAGCTTGCAGTAGTCCATGCATACTCTCCATCCTATAACTGTTCGAGTAGGGATGAGCTCATTCGCCTCATTCTTCACCACTGTCATACCCCCTTTCTTTGGTACGCATTGTACAGGACTCACCCACGAACTATCTGAGATCGGGTAAATAATGCCAGCATCCAACCACTTTATAATCTTTTTTTTCACCACCTCCTTCATTATGGGGTTTAGCCTTCTTTACATCTCGATGGTTGGTTTTGCCCCCTCTTCCATTAAGATTTTATGCATACAGAATGATGGGCTAATACCTCGAATGTCCGCTATAGTCCACCCAATTGCTGTTTTGAATTCTTGCAAGACACATAGCAGTTTCTCCTTTTGTGTATCAGTCAATTCTGTCGAAACAATAACTGGTAGGGTATCGTCTTTTCCCAGGTAAACATATTGCAGATAGGGAGGTAATGGCTTTAATTCTAGCACCGGTGGCTCTTCTATTGATGGTTTGAACTTTTTAGCTTCCGCTTCGGGCCTTTCTATGGTGTCAAAGGGTTGAGTGCTTTTCCAAAAAACTGATGGTGTTTCTAGCCATTTGACGTATTCGATATCCTCTTCAATACCATATTCGTCTGCCCCGAGCAAAATTGATTCAAGTGGGTCCTCCGAAAAAATTGTGCTGAATTTATGATTCACCAATTCCTCCATAATATCAACCCGCATACATTCACCTTTTTCTTTTGGGTACGACATTGACTTGAAAACGTTAAAGGTGACCTGTTGATCTTCAACTCGCATTGTCAATTCACCTTTTTGAACATCAATCAATGTTCTTCCTGTCGCCCAAGAATGATCGGGATTTCACTGTCCACTTCACAATCCAGAATAAAGAAATCCGCAGGGAAGATGAATTTATCCACTTTTACTAGCACATCTTCAACAATACCTCATGGATATGTAACCGATCTATCTGCTAACTGTAAACTGATATTTATTGGGCGTAGAGCCTGAAGTCCGAACTGGCTGTAGATGGATAATGGCATTAGATTTATACTGGCCCCCAAATCACATAAAGCTCGTCCCGAAAACTGATTTCCAATCTCGCACGGAATATTAAAGCTACCTGGATCCTTGAGCTTCAGCGGTAATTTATTCTGAATGATAGCACTGCATTCCTCCGTCAATGCTACTGTTTCAAATTCACCCAATTTCCTCTTCTTCGACAAAACCTCCTTCATAAACTTCGCGTAACTCGGCGTTTGTTCCAAGGCTTCGACGAAGGGGATGTTGATATGTAATTTCTTGAAGATATCCAAAAATAGTGAGAACTGCTTATCTAACTTGGATTTTTGAAATCTCTGCGGATACGGTATGGGGGGCATTGTACTGGTTGGTTCCAAATTTTTCTGCTGTGAGGTCTCCTCTTGATGCTTTTCGGTCTCCACCACTTTCTCTGTTTCAATTGATGCCTTGTCCTCCTTTTCCCTATCCTTGACTGACTCTTGTAGTTCTTTTCCACTTCATAGAGTTACCGCCTTACAATGCTCATCTCTACCCGGGTTTTTCTCGGTGTCGCTCGGAAGTGTTCCAAGTGGTCGGTTATTCAATGCATGTGCTATTTATCCCATTTGATTTTCCAGATTTTTGATTGACGCATTCTGACTTTGTATACTTAGCTCCATTTGACTGAATCTCTTGTCACTCTCCTCACTCCTTTTTTCAGTTGCTTTAACAAATCTTTCCAAGGCTTCTTCCCAACTTGCTTTCCGCACAGGTTGTTGTGTCTGGTTTTGAAACCCGAAATTGTTTTGTTGTTTCGGCGCTTGTTCTGCAGCTTGGTTGTTACTCCATGAAAACCCCGGATAATTTCTCCACCCCGGATTATATGCATTTTGATTCTGATAAGGCTGAGTAGACCGATTATAACTCCCCACATACTGTGCCGCTTTAGCATTTATGGCACATTGATCCGTAGTATGACCCCCAGCACATATTTCACAAACCATTGCTACCTGCTGAGTGGATTGTGGACGCAATAATTCTATTTGCTTAGCCATTGCGGTCATTTGCACTTGTAATGATGTTATCGCATCCACATCATACTTTCCCGATGTTTTCGGAGGATTATTTCTTGTCATGGACCACTAATAGTTGTTGGTGGCCATCATTTCTAACAACTTATATGCCTCGTCTAAATTTTCAGACATAATCGCTCCTCCTGCTGCTGCATTAATACTTGCCCTCGTGGATGCTTGTAAACCATCACAAAATATCCCCAATTGCATCCACTGTGGAATTCCATGGTGTGGGCACTTGCGGAGCATATCCTTAAACCTTTCCCACGCCTCATACAATGATTCTGAATCAAACTGTGCGAAGGTATGAATATCATTCCGTAGTTTTGCTGACTTTGCTGGTGGGAAAAACTTAGCTATAAATTTTGAGCTAAATCGTCCCAAGTAAGGATTGAGTCCGAAGGCTGAGAGTGTAACCAACTTCATGCTTTATCTTTCAGGGTAAATGGGAACATTCTCAACCTTATAGCATCTTTGGACACGTTGTTGAATTTGAAGGTGTCGCAAACTTCTAAGAAACTTAAGATATGCTCATTCGGATCATCTAATGAACTACCCCCAAACTGACATTGATTCTGAAGCATTTAAATGGTTGCTGGTTTGATCTCAAAGGTGTTAGCATTGATTGCCGGCCTCCTAATACTCGACTGAATATCCGTGACATTCGGCATGGCATAGTCCCGAAGTGGTTTCTGATCGTTCCCTGCCATTTCACTGGAATTTCTTGTTCTGCCAGTTTTTCTTCCTCGGGTGGTGCCGCACTAGTCTATTGCGCTTTTCAGAACTTCCTTTCAATCTCGTCTGTATAAGGAAAAAGTTCCTTTCTCGCCTTTGATCTAGTGTGCATACACTTGCAAAGAATTCCTGCAAAGACAAGAAGAAAAATAAGTAACGTTTAAATTAAGACCGAATTGATTATAACTAATATGGAATTAATATTAACAAAGAAGTTCTCCGGCAACGGCGCCAAAAACTTGTTGGTTGATTTCACAATCAAAGCAAACGTGCAAGTATACACGATCAACAAGTAATATAGTGATAAATTAAAGTGTCGATCCCTAAGAGAATTCCAATTAATAAACTCCAGCTACTAGTACTGTATCAATTTAATTTTATTTAAACAACCGAAAATTGTGATTTTTAAAACTAAGAAAACTAATTTTAATAAAGCAAGAAATTATTCTAAAAGAAAACAAAGAACAAATCAAGAATTATTTGAATGCAGATAAATGACAATTAAGACTCCAATTTCCCCAATTATGATTATTAAATCAATTATCCAATTATCCCAATTATTAAATCTACTGAATTGTTAACAGGAATTCTCAAATGCCAAAAGCCCTCTCTCGAGTGATCAATTGCCTTCTATTTAACCCAGATTAATTTTACTATATCTCTATGCAAAACAATTGAATTAAACGCGTTACAAACCTAATTCCTTTTATGTTACATGCGGCAAATAAATATTCTCATTCTATTCACAAACCTAATTATTCACTGTGCAAATAACTAAGCCACATGTCACCCTGCCCAGTTCTAACTCTAGAATTCCTCTCTCGATTCCTTCTAGAGTAACACGGTAATTATTAGCCAGATAATTAATCAATAAATACAAAGCAAGACAAACAATTCACTTCAACATAAATAATTAGAATAAATTAGATAATCAATTCATAACCATAAAAGGTTCCATTGGAATCTTAATAAAAGGAATTAGTTCATGACGGAAATAAAAACCAATAATTGTTTGCAAATCATCCTTAAAGAATTACAAATTGAAAATAAAGAGAAGAAGAAGAAAACTCTGTAGCCAATTCTTAGTCTTCAAGTAATCCTTGTGTAGCCTCCAATGAATGAATGAATAAGATTAGATAGATCCCTAATTTCAGCACTTAATCTCTTTTTATAGCTCTTTACAATCCTAATCCAGTTAGGCTTTAAATCACCTTCAATAATCAAGTCAGCCGAAAAGTCAACGCGCGTCTCAGTCAAAGCCAGCCGAGGCTCAGCGCCCCGACACTGTCCTTAGTGTAATTTCCAGCGCCCCAGCGCTGGACTTCTCTAAAATTACCATATTGCCACTCTTGCTCCAAATTCCCAATTCGTCCCTGCAGCTCCCGAATCTGCAAAACAACCAGTAAACCCAATAAACATATTCCTAAATGACTCGAAAATACAACAATTTAAACCCAAGTATATCCGATTTATGGGTATATTACTCACTCATCACTTACACACGGGGCAAGTTTCCTAACTTCGTTCTCTTTGTAATGAATTCAAGTTTCATAACTCCGTTATCTTTTGATTGTCAAGCAAGCTTTCTAGGCCTAAATTATCATTATGCAAATCCTATATTATAGTTGAACGAGCTTATTAATTCTATCTTGTTTATGTTAATGCAAGCTCTTGTAATCTAATTTTATACATCGAGCGAGTTCCACATTCCGGACTCTTGTTCTTGTTATTCAAGGCATATATTGTTTAACTTCACTGTTCCAAATGAGATTTCCTGACTCTTTTGGATGTAACACTTTGCATATATATACCATGTCTATTCACTTGTATATTGTCACTGTTCGATCTTTGACTTAAGTATCATTGTTCAATTTTATATTATTGTGTTGAACCTTTAAATAACAAGCAAACTATTATTGATTGGACTAATCTATAATTGAATAGTGTTCTAAAATTTTAGAACTACTGATAAGCTAGTTCCAAACTAAACCTTCTTTAGTGCGGAAATTCTAAAGTCAAACTGAGATAAACAACACTAATATAGGGGATTTTGTATGCGTTAACGTTTAGATGTTTGTGCACAATACATGGTACAAAGGGCTGATCCCGTTAAGTATGTAAAGAAGGGTCTATATAGTCTAAATGACTGTTAAGGTTGGGGTAAAAATACCTAATTACCGGGGACATAGTTCGTGGCCTTAAGACCCTCAGATGTAAATCTTGAGCTTATTTTCTATTCTTGATTCATAGAACAAGTTCTCTATTATTCAGTATTCATTGCTTAACCTTATATTATTGCTATTATCACTCTTTATATTAGTGAGCATTTGTTTGCTCACTCTTGCAATTAACACTACAGCTAAAGTTGAAAATTTTGATGAGCCGTCTTCTAGCAAAGGAAAGGGCAAGATGTCCAAGTGATGAAGACTTATTTGAATTTACTTAACTGAATTTATGTTATAAGACTTATGTTATTTTGTGATGTACTCCGCAGACTTATGTAATAGTTTAAGGTTAGATTACCTGAGAATGTTTTTAAGTTAATGTAACCTTTTAATGGGGAAGATATTTATTTAAGTTATGTCTTTATCCTTGTTTATGGGTAGATAGATGTAATATTTTGGAAAGTGAGCACTAAATCATGTGGAAATGAAGTACCCGAATTTAGGGGTGTCACAAGTTGGTATAAAAGCTTTAGGTTATGAACTCTTATCGAGTTCTAAGGAATGAATTGGGGAAATTCATTAAAAGATTAACAATAAAAGACATTATGCGTTATGTGTTAATAACTTATGTGCTCACGCGTATCGAAGAGTGTTACATAATAAATAAACTTAAAAGTATTTTGTTGTCAGGATGTCTAATGTTGGAGGATCCAGTCCAGCTAGGGGAATGATACCTCAGATACGTAGAGATGAGGAACTCCGAGATGTCCACGTTGTACGGGAACAGTTGATTCAGAGGGAGCCTTTTCTGTTGGTTGCTGAGGAAGAATAGGAGGATGAGCCTGTGTCTGATCCTGAGGAGGAGATAGAGGAGGAAGATGAGGAAGAGGATCCTATGGAGTTTCCACCAAACTCCATATCAGCTGAGATGTATGATGCGCTGTATGATCGAAACATAGAATTACAGGATAATGTTGAGGAGCTGAAGGAGTTGGCTGAGATGTGTCAAGCTACTATAGAACAGAAGGATGCAGAGATTCAGGAACTCGACTCACGACTTGGAAACACGGAGTGGGACCTAGTTCATATAAAGGGTCAGCAAGAGGATCTGTTGGTTGAGAATGACAAAATGAAGACTGATGTGGAGAAGTTAAAGGATGACTTGAAGGAGGAGTCAGCTAAGCGTGCAAGGGCAGAAGACGCTTGGATGAAGGCGGCTTAGTGTGCAGACCGTGCTGAAGCTAAGGTACAAACAAAGAAGGCTAAGATGAACGAAATGGATAATGCCTTTCATTCTGCGATTGAAAGGGCACAGGATCGAGTCTTTTATTACCCACCTCAATTTGAAGACCTGTCGTGGTTCGTAATGGATCGTAGGACGTCATATCGTATTATGGAGGAAGAGCATAGAGAAGCCTTTCGTTGTGGGGTCCACCAATGATTGTGCCGTCGTACGAATATTCCTTGTTAAAACGAATATTCTTCGATCAATCGAATATTATATAACAACTTGCATACTTTGCAAAATTTTCACATAACACCCTTAACTTTAACCTTTTATCAATTTAACCATTTACGAAATAAAATCATAATTATAAGAAAATTTAATACTTTCATTTCATAAAATTTGGGGTCTTACAGGAGGACAACAAGGAAGTCAACAAAAGAAGAAGTTTGAAGCTTGTGCTACTTGCGGAAAGAACTAGACTGAGGTGTGTTTGAAGGGTAAGAGGGTGTGTTTCAATTGTGGCCAGGAAGGATACATTGCACCAAACTAATTTAGCCCAAAGAAGGGAGCATGTTTCACCTGCAGTTCGAAGGATCACATGGCTCGTGATTGCCCTAAGAAGACAGCGGGAAGTGCAAGTGAAGAAAAAGGAAACAATGGTGGTGGTACATTAACTATCACTGGACCAACACAATCAAGCCGACCTACTGTGAGGACTTTTAATACGACCGTGCAGGATGTTGTGCAGTCAAAGGATGTGGTGTCAGGTATCATTCTGATTAATGGTATTAATGCTTATGTGCTATTTGACTCGGGTGCTACTTGTTCATTTATATCCGATGATTTTCCTCATAACTTAGATTTGCCTCAAGAAGAATTAGATTTCCCTTTAAGCATGGAAATTGCGAATAGGGAAGTGATTCCTGTTAGGTTTATATACAAGAATTGTAGAGTGGTTATAAAGGTCACGAGATGATAGTGGATTTAATATCAATTAAACTTGGGGTGTGACGCCCCTAAAATAGGTATACATCACCCATCTTGGGTCGCCAAAAAAATGGTACTGAATACAAATACAAACTTAATTATACAACATGAGGTGAGAGTTTTTACACGAATATTGTCTCATAGACAATATCCAAACTCAAATTCAATCCTCATTACATTTATTATCACACTAAAAAGTGAGGACTACTAAAACAACCATCTCGGACCATCACTCCGTTTCCCGACTAGTCCCGGATACGTTCTCATTTTCTGAAGAGAACAATGAAAGTAAAAGGGTGAGCTCAACTAGCCCAGTAAGAAATATTATGACTAAGATAAATCAGAATAAATTATTATTAGCCTTCAACAGTGTTAAATTGATAAAATACAATAAATATCAAGTTTAATTGCAGCGGAACAAGCAATCTATTAGAAGAGTCAAGTAGAGCATGATATCTACTATCTTCTATGATTTAAAAAGTTTATCATCAATTTTATCGCTGAGACTCAGCATAATAAATAAACCACATCATCGAATCATCCCTGCACTACGGGCCAAGGATATTCATTAGTATCACGTCCACGAATTATCCATGCACTACGGGCCATGAATATTCATGTAATCATCAATGGTTATGACCATACCAGCAACTGTCCATCAATGCACAACGGGCCAATGAAGACTTTTACCACATCATTTATAACATTACGGGTTATGATTATACCTAATAATCCCTGGTTCTAATCATAACAATCAATAGTCCATCTATGCACGTAAGTCAAATATGACTTTCATCACAATATAAGCATGAGGATGATGAAAATGATATAAAAATTCAATTAAAAGAAAACAGAGGATAAATTTTTAAAGATTTATAATTTAATTTATCAAGAATTCAATAATGTTCAAATTGTCAACATGATACTGCTTTGTGGAGTAAACTTCAAGAATAATATTGTATCAAAAATGATTTGGACAGCAAAGAAATCGATTTTTGTCATGAATAGTTCCCTGGGTGAATAGTACCCGAGTGAGTAGTACCCCGTGAATAGTACTTTGTGAATAGTACCCGTGAATAGTATTTTGTGAATAGTACCCTGTGAATAGTATTATTACATGAAAAGATCAATAATTATCAAGAATGCTCAGAATAATATTTTCATGAAAAGATATTGGATGAAGTGCAAATATCAAGGATATTTTACTAATTTCACGGAGTATAGAAGCAATACTTTAACAGAATGAGTGTAGAAATAGGAATACAAAACGAAATAATATTACTCACATACTAAAGAGTATGGAAAAAAAATATTATTTCTTACGAATACTGAACAAAATAATATCCCTTACCTTAGAAGAAGACTGTATACTAGAATAGTGAAGTAGCAATACTCTTTTTCTTTTTCTCTATAGCTTCTCTCTCTATAATTGCTCTTGTGAGTCTTAGTGAATTGGTGAGAATGAAAGAAGAATGAGCTTATATTTATAAGAAAAAATAGTTTCGATAATTGCACGTTTTGGGGCTCGAATTATTACAGTATAGTACCTTCATCTTTTTCTCTATTTTTAATTTAGTCCTACAAGTATTATCAAACTTGCACCACCTCCCCTAATAGTACATGCATGTGAATCAATATACTAGTACAAAACAGTAAATAGACAACACTTAAACAACAACGTTTTTATAAAAAATGTTGCGGTAATTTTTTTCGTAAGGTTTTTTAACAAAACGTTGTAGATACATATGAAAAAACGTTATCTATTTATAAGGGTAATTTTTGGTTTTAAATAGATAACATTTTTTTTAAAAAAAACTTTATCTATGTCAAAAACACTGAGCTTAAGATAAATGGGGCGGAAGTGAAAACTTGAAATTTGACGTAACATGACATAAAGTTGAAGTTACACCACCACCATCGCTCTCTCTCTCTCTCTCTCTCTCTCGTGGCTTCCTAGGTCTCCCGATTTCGCGTCTCTCCCGGTGCTCTGCTCCTTAACCATCTCAGCACCACCATCGCTGTTAGCAAACGACAATCAGGTATGAATCTAGGGTTTATATTTTTTCCAATTTTGTTCATCTCTCTAAAATTCTCAGCCCTAACACAAATAAAACAAACCACAGATAAAAGATGCACACGGACGGTTGAACCCAGTCTCTTCTCTTGCAGTCTGATGAGTGAAAAACAACAAAACCAAAGACGAGCTAGACCGACCGACCGACCGACTGACTACAGCCTAACCTTTCATTCTCCTGACCGACCCAAGCCCTAATCTGGTACTTTTGCTTCTTCCAACCTCCTAATCTAATCGTATACATGCTGTTCTATATGTACCTCTGTTTATGCACTTGTATATTCCATATGTATGGCAAGATGATTGTATTTTTTTTGTCTAATTTAGTCTATTGAGTAAGATGATATAGCGTTACTTAATGTTTTATTTTATTACTTGAATGGTTTATTGTTATTATCAGTGTTAGTGGTAGTGTTGTAGCTGAAAAATTGTAACGAATGGATTTTGACTAATTGAATTGTTGATTATTGAAATGAGATTTGGGTAAGGGGTACTAGGGGTTTAATGGTGTTTGTCTTTATATGTTATTACTGATTGAAGTTTAATTTGATAATGGATACTCAGTTATTGCATATAAGTTTTGAGTATTTAACTTGTACTAATAATGAACTCATTATTTTGTTACAGCATTTAAATTTCCCAGCATGTCTTGGTGCACTATTGAGTCTGATCCTGGTATGCTGTTTAACATTTTTGAGTTGAGTTATGAAACAAATTTTTTGTGACATATTTCAAAATAGAATGATCATGAATTATTTCTTTTCTTAAGATGATGGTGTTATTTTATTTATTCAATTAACATAACTTCTTATAAAGTATGCCTTTTCTATCAAGGGGATCAGCTTACTTATCGTGGCAACCGTTCTTCATTTTACCGATGGTGACCACTCTTTTTAAATCTTATAAAGTACACAATCCTTGGAGTTGAGTATTTTTCCACTGGTTTGAAATTTGCAGCAATTCATATCAACAAGCAACTCTACAGCTTTAGCTATGTTTGTTTCACAGCCGGTGCTCCTGGAGTTGTATTTTCTGCCTTTTATGTACTGGTAAGTAACATTATAGCATGGTAATTTCTGTTACAAAGTAACTTATAGCCGATGCTGCTGGAGTTATAATTTCTGTTACAAAGTAACTTCAGATATGTTATGCTATAGCAAAGATCTCCGGTGAAGCTATCCCTGATTCAGTGGATGACTTGAAATAGTTCTTTACAAAGCTGATCCTCTTTTCTGCTGAGTAAGAATGTCTACTACTAAGTTTCCCAATTGTTATTAGTGTTGTTCATTCCAACTTATGACTTACACGGTAATAGGGAATTTTTTTATCCTCTTGCTTGTGTGTGGTTTATTATAAGCTTTGCTTTGCCAGTTGCTTCTTCTGGGAAGCTAGGGCCTTGACTGCATTTGTTGTAAATTTTTTTATTTTGATTTGTTCATAGGCAATCGTTTACCAGTTTGTGACTTATCTGGTTTGGCCTGTTTGGGCAGTTAGTTTAAACCTTTTGCTCTAAGTCGAGCTTAGCGTTACCTTATTTGAATACATTAGAAATTTTGAATTTCTCCAAGTACTTGGGATCCTGCACTTGAAGATCTGACTTCTACTTTCTTTATTATCAAATGTTAAAGAAAAAGAATACTTTGTTCCATCTGTTAAGACATCAGTCGATACTTTTAGATTTGATGCGATGTTGATAATATGTTTTCATCGAATTTATGTTCTTTATTTCTAATACATCATTAAAAGGGATTCATCGAAGGTGAAAATGAATGAACTTGTAAATAAATTTCTCATCGTGACATGAACTTTTAGTCTTCTCTTGTAATAATGTGCAAAAAATTAGGCTTGAAACCTGTAGCTGGAAAAAACCATTGAAGTTCTCACTGTTGAGGGAAGAGGTTCTAATTGGCTTGGCTACTTTTGGCCATACTGAAACTCACCAAGAATCATTCAAGCACTTTCAATCATACTTGAATGATAGAGACAATTCACTTCTTTCAGTTGACATTAAAAGAGTAAAACATGAAGCTTTGTTTGTTGATCATTATGTTTAATTCTGTGGGCCTTATATATATATATATATATATATATATATATATATATATATATATATATATATATATATATATATATATATATATATATATAACCAGAACTTATAGATGTGTTGCAGGCTACCAGTACTATCAACAAAAATGGATTTGAATCCCTACTAAAGGTATATAAGGAAACTGATGTCGTGCAAGAAAAGACCAGGATATTGTGTAAGCTTTGAATAGAAGATTTATCTTAAATTGTAGTGGTTTCCAATAGCATAAATAGTAGGGTTTATTGACTTCATTTTTCTTCTAAGTGTTTGTTGATTCATACAAGTATATATATTCACTAAATGCACATAGAAAGTCAAAGATTGATTGGGGTGGCTCACTGCACTTTAAATCATATTGTTGTGCAATGCTTGGGATTCAGTGTCAGAGAAACACATTTATCTGTGTCATTCAAAATATCTGGTGATGTAATTAAATTTTCTGAAGCTAAATTATGTCTGTTATGTCTGTATACACAGAGTTCTTCTTCTTCTACCTTTTTTTTCTGGGGGTAAATGTTAACTGGAGGATTTCTTGCTAGTATTCTTTTGATGACTTAAAAAGTTTGCCCTTGTTGCCTTGATAGTAATACAACACTTAAAGTTTTCATTTCAACAAATCCTCACACAATGGTAAACAGGTAACTCATTTATTGTGACGCCCCCAAAACATGTATACATCACCCATTCTGAGTCGCCAAAATATGGTACAGAAACCACTACAACTTTATTAATACAATTGTCGTGTAAAATACGACAACACATAAACTGTGAGTTTAAATACAAATATTGTCTTCTAGATAATATCCACACTCAAATAATTCCTCATTACAATTATTGATACATTATTTTATAAAAATAGTGAAGACTACTAAACAACTTTCTAGAACCATCATTCCATACCCCGACTAGTACTCGCTACATTCTCGCATCCTGAGAAGAAAAATAGAACAGAAAGGAAAAGGGTGAGCTCAACTAGCCCAGTAAAGAATATTATGACTAAGATAATATAGAACACATTATCGTTAGTCTTCAACAGGGAAAAAATCTAATAGAATACAATAGACAACAAATTTTAAATCAATATTCGCAGCGAAAATAATAATTTATTAGAAGAGTTAAGTAGAGAATGAAATCTACTATAATCTATGAATTTAAAAGTCCATCATCAATATTTTATTCCTATAACATCATTCAATATTCATCTTGAATCAAATATTCATCTTTGCACTATAGGCCAAATATATTCATCAGTTGGTCATGTTCATCTCAACACCTGTTCATCTTTGCACTACGGGCCAAAGATATTCATCAGTTAATCATTCATATTTGCACTATAGGCCAAATATATTAAGTAATATCATCATTTAGGACTGAGGATGATGAAAAATATTTTAAAAAAACGAATCCAGTGAAACAAAAGAATAAATATTAAGGATTCGTACTTCAATTTATCCATGTTCAAAAATACCCCATAACATACCGTAGCGGAGTAAAATTCAAGAATAAAGATCAAAACATGAATACAATCAAAGCTAGTAACAAAAATAGACATTCGGAACAAAGAAGAGAAAATTTTATTTTTTCTGTGAATAGCGCCGTATTTGTGAATAGTGCCGTATACGTGAATAGTACGTATACGTAAATAGTAACTCCGACACAAAAAGTTTTAAATTTGATAAAAACTTCAGACCAATTGTAAGACCCCAGCTTATTAATGAATAAAATCAAATTTTCTCTAATTATTATTGTGAATAATACTGTGTTAATTTGATATAATATTTTGGTTATGGGTGAAATGTGTAAATTTTGCAAAATAAACAAGTGGTTATAAAATATTCATTGTTGTCGGGGAATATTCGTTTGGTCGTGGAATATTCTTTCTGTCGGGGAATATTCGTACGACGGCGCAGCCATTTATGGGCCCCATAACAGAATAACTGTCGGATGAAGAAAACGACAAAATTGAGTTTTTATAAATAGCGGCGTAGTTGTTACCGTTAACACTGTTGAAATACCCGGTGGTTAAAATACAATAATACACGTGGTTGCACAGTAACACACGGTTTTTGCACAGTATTTTTGAATTATTGTTATAGTAGTTACTGTTCAATATTTTATTTTATTGATTCAATAATTGTTGCGTTGATATTTTATATTATTGTTGTTTCAATAATTGTTACTGCCCAGTATTTCCCATTATCAGATCAATAATTCATATTATTTGAATAATATTATTAGATAGAATTATTGGCGATGTCTAGAAAGTTCTGTCTAAGGAGAGGTTTGGTCACCTAATTGCGCGCCAGTAAGGAGAAATCCTTATTGGAAAGCCCCCTCTTTCCTGGAAACGGCCTGGTTGTCATAATTGTGATTCTGTAATATTATTTGTGAATAATTAATTATTGATTTATATGACAAGAAAATATTTATTTGATGTGGATATAAATGATAAATTTATTTATGTGGTTATTATTAAAGGAATTAATGTTGAGGTGTTTTATCAGTATTTCTGTCGGAATGGAGGTATTAAAAATCAAATCAGTATTTTTCAGATATATTGCGTGAGTTATAATTTTTAATCTGACCGTTGGATCGTTGTAATTTTTGGATATGTTATACATATATAAGTTGAGTATATGTCCACAAAATTTGAACCGTTAAAAATGAACGTATGATTTGTTATGAATTTTAAGAGGTGACTGAATCAGAAATTAGGTTTATAAATAATTTTGGTAGAAAATTCTAGAATTGAGTGGGCTCCACTTGTGGTTGGTGAAGAAATGTGCTGAATTTTATTTCAAATGTGGTGGGTGACAATAGTAGCAGGTAAAACCATCAGGTTGCAGGTCAAGTCTGCTTCGGCGTGCTAACATTTTTCTATAAATAGAGGGCTAAGTTAGAATTAAAAATCACACCAGAATTCATAAGTTTTCTCTATTTCTCTCTCTATATTCTCGCGCGTATTTTGTGAGTATTTTGATACTTTGAGAGTTACTATTCAGTGAAAGTTTCTGTCAGCACTATATCCGAAATTCTGTCAGAAGTACGGTTATTTTGAGGTAAGGGATATTATTTTTTTCGTAAATGATATTACTTCTTTTAATATCATTATGCCGAAATATTGATTTGAACTTTTTATCAAATTTATAACTTTTTGTGTCAAGATTACTATTCACGTATACGGCACTATTCACGTATACGACACTATTCACGAATACGGTACTATTCACCGAAAAATGAAATTTTCTTCTTTTTATCCAAGATGGCCATTATGGTTACTATCTTTGATTGTATCCATATTTTGATCATTATTTTTGAATTCTACTTCGAAATTGGTTATTTCGGAGTATTATTGAACTTGGATAAACTGTAATATGAATCCCTAATATTTGTTCTTTTATCTCACTGGATTCCTTTTTTTAAAGATATTTTTCATTATCCTCAGTCCTAAATGATGATATTACTGAATATCTTTGGCCTGTAGTGCAAAGATGAATAATTACCTGATGAATATCTTTGGCCCGTAGTGCAAAGATGAACAGGTGTTGAGATGAACATGACCAACTGAGTATTATTCTTGAATTTTACTCCACAAAGTAGTATCATGTTGACAATTTGGACGTTAATGATTTCTGGATAAATTAAATTATAAATCTTTAAAATTTATCATTGAACTTATTTAATTGAATTATTATATCATTGTCATCATCCTCATGTTTATATTCTGTTGAAAGTCATCTGTGGCCTGTAGTGCATAGATGGACTTGGTATGATTATGACCAGGGATTATTCGGTATAATCATGACCGTAATGTTACAAATGATGTGGTAAAAGTCCTCATTGGCCCGTAGTGCATTGATGGATAATTTTTGGTATGATTATGGCCATGGATTCTTTTCAGCCAAGGGTGCAGAGATGAATTGTTTTATGGCATGATCATGACCATTGATGAAAACACGATTTTCTTTGCCCCGTAGTGCAGGGATGATTCGATGATGTGGATTATTTATTAAGCTGAATCTCTGCAATAAAATTGATGATAAATCTTTTAAATCATAGAAGATAGTAGGTTTTATGCTCTACTTGACTCTTCTAATGGATTGCTTTTTCAGCTGCAGTTGTTGATCTAAAACTTGTTGTCTATTATATTTTATCAGATTTTTCCTTATTGAAGACTAATGATAATTTGTTGTACATTATCTTAGTCATAATATTTCTTACTAGGCTAGTTGAGCTCACCCTTTCTTTCACTGTTCTCTTCAGGAAATGAGAATATAGCTGGGACTAGTCGGGAAATGGATTGACGGTCCAGATGGTTGCATTAGTAGTCCTCACTATTTTGTGAAATAGTGTGATAATTGTAATGAGGACTCCTTTTGAGTTTGTATACTCTCTAGTAGACAATATTTGTATTCAAACTCACAGTTTATGTGTTGTCGTATTCTGCACGATAATTGTATTACTAAAGTTGTATTTATTTCTGTACCATGTATTTGGCGACTCAGAATGGGTGATGTATACCTATTTTGGGGGCGTCACAGTTAGTATCAAAGCTTCGGGATATGATCCCTGGCTGAGATGTGAGATAAGAACTAGGAGGGGAGAGACGGAGAATTCCTTCGCTAGTATGACCTGACTAAGTTTATTTGGTATTTGTTTGGCCAGTCAGAATATAGGGATAATATGTTGCATGTCAATTATCCCTTGTTTTGTGACAGTATTTGAAAATAACATCCGAGAATGTTGAGAATAGCAATGGAGCACAGGAGACCGTTGAGTCACCATAGATCAATACTCAGGATAATGTGCATCAGGAAGGAAACAATCCTCAGGTGAACAACGGCACCGACCAAATGGCGAACGACGGTACGTTTAGGAGCTTTTTAGAATTCATGCAACACCAAACGAGAGAGACTCCTGTTCATAATGCAGGTGGAAACACTGGCAACCCACGGTTGGTCACCGCTAAGCAGTTCAAGGAGCTAGGACCACCGGAGTTTTTGGGAAAGCCAGAACCACTTAAGGTAGAGACATGGATAAAGCAGATCACCAAGATATTTGATGTCTTGGAATGCTCAGAGGAGCTAAAGGTTCCATTCGCCACCTTTATGTTGCGTGAAAAAGCAGATCATTGGTGAGAATCTGTAAAACGTACCCAGCCTGACGCACTCAAGATGTCTTGGGAGAAGTTCCAAGAATTGTTCAACGACAAGTACTTTTCCGAAAGTATTCGTCACATGAAGGAAGTGGAATTCATCAAGCTGGAGCAAAACAATATGACCGTGTCGCAGTACGAAGCTAAGTTTGCCGAGTTGTCCCGGTTTACGTCCCACTTGTGACGCCCCCAAAATTCGGACACCCATATCTCGAATTCGGTGCATCACGTGCAACTACAAATATCTTACTAAAATCATCAGCAACGGAAATAATATCATAATTTACATTGATATAATATAAATATTTGCGTCCCAAGGTACCATAACCATTACTACGACAATTCAGTGATTAAACTTAATCATCCTTAAATACATCATAATAAGCATAACAATAATAATAATACTTCTAATCTTAAAGGACTAAGTTATTCTGTAGCCTTGCCCTTTTCCTTGTCATTTCCTGAAGTACCACCTTGCTCTGCCTTAACTGTAATATTTTTAGGAAGCAAGAATGAGCAACAAGTTTGCCCAGCAAGTAATATAGTCGGAAGAATAAGCAGTTATAGCATTTAAATCTTCAAGTATAATAAAAATTGGTAGCTCAAGGATATCAAGAAATATCAAGAGTATTCAATAGGTGTCGCTATAGACTGAAGGATATCAACAAAATTTTAGGATTTATTCATTTCGAGGTTCAATATGAATGAACACTGAGCAGTCACTAAGGACTAAGAACTCTTACTAGAATTAACAGTATTACACTGTAATCCAATATAAACGAGTACAACAGGTGATCAGCCTAAAGTACCCTACGTTATGCATAACATTTAATCATACTTGTGTGCGCACGTCGGTTTCCCGTCAATATATAATTTTTCCTTCAATGAGGGTTGTTCATCTCAGTAGATTTACGATAGTCCGCACCAAGTCAATTGGTTTGGATAGCTTTTAACACAAAATAATAGTCCAGTCGAATCAAAGGCTTAGACAAATTTTTATAATGCATTTAAGAGCGATAAGTCCAATGCTTGCAACAACGTCAAGGTATAAAAATGATTTTCGAATAGAAACAGATATTTGCTTGAGACAACAATTCGAACGTATACAGTGTACGAGGTAAGGAACTTGCCTCGTTCGTCGATTATGTTTACCTTTGACACCTTGTCACGTATACTGCCTATAATATATTAACATAGTCGTACAAATTAGTGATTGTTGAAACCAACTCACTTTAGCTATTAATTGCATGTCATCCTAGTTTAAGGTACAAGTCTCTCATAAAATTCATAAAAATACTACATTTCTTACTTACTACACATTTATGCTCGCAAATAAGAAACTATGCACATAACATTATTTATTAAACTGTTGCTCAAATTAGTTATCTGAACTAATTTTTATTAATTAGAGTTTTAAATGACATTACACATATAATACATAAACATCCCACTTTATGGAAACACTCTTCTTATTGCATTTAAATATTACTCTATTTATCCTCCATGCGTAGAGTTGCCACCAATAATTCTTTATAGGTAAAAATCAAATCCAAGATTTGAGCCAAGTAAACCACTCGCTAAACCAACAAATAATTGGTGACAAGCCATAACCTGATACTATGACAATTAAAGTAAGTTTAACTAGAAGAAGGGTAGTTGTGACTTTTCAAGTGATAAGAGAAAATTGTGGTGTCTCCTAAAAGCAAGGAGTGCTCATAACCAAAATTGATTTTCTTTTTCTACATGGAATGTGTTTTATTTTTATTTTTATTTGTTCGAAAGAGACTTGGACGGCAGAAGAGTAAATCTCCCCTTTTTGATAACAATTTATTTTATTTTTATATTTATTATTATTATTATTATTAATTTAATTTTTTTTATTTTTTTTTCAAGTCCTACGCTTGGTCTTGCTGGAGGTACTAAAATATAAAATGTGTTTGCTATAAAGTCTTCTAAATCTTCACATTGCCCACATTTTACTATCCAAGAATACTTAATAAATAAGGCTAAAAGACTTGAAATTCTCATGCATAACAACTCATTTAATAAGAACATGTAGCCCCTTATTGTTGTTACCACGTCGGCCATTTGCTGGACTAATTCTGGTCCCAAAAGTCGTCGTTCTCTGACTTCATCCCAACATAATGGTGTCCTGCACTTTCTCCCGTAAAGAGCTTCATATGGCGGCATACCGATACTCGCATGATAGCTATTATTGTTAGCGAATTCTACCAATGGTAAATGGTCGTCCCAATTCCCCTTGAAGTCCATCACGCAAGCTCTTAGCATGTCCTCCAACGTTTGTATGGTTCGTTCACTTTGCCCGTCAGTTTGAGGGTGATAAGCAGTACTTAATCTCAATTGAGTTCCCATTCATTCCTGCAAACTTTTCCAGAATTTTGACGTGAAACGCGGATCTCGATCGGAGACAATTGACACCGGCACTCCATGTCGCGATACGATTTCCTTTACATATAATTTTGCTAACCGGTTCAAATTGAATCGAATCCTGATGGGTAGAAAATGAGATGTCTTTGTTAGTCGGTCCACAATAACCCAAATGGCATCATAACCGTTCTGTGTAACCGGAAGTCCAACCACGAAGTCCATCGTAATGTGCTCCCATTTTCATTCTGGTATTTCCAGCGGTTGAAGTAGTCCACTTGGCCTCTGGTGTTCTGCTTTGACTCTTTGACAAGTAAGACATCTGCTAACACACTATGCAACTTCTCTTTTCAAATTAGGCCACCAAAAATGGAGTCGAAGATCCCGGTACATTTTTGTGCCTCCTGGATGTACAGAATACGTCGTATTGTGTGCTTCGTGTAGGATTTACTCTCTCAGTTCGATTACAGCTGGCACCCATACTCGACCCTCGAACCTCAATATACCGTCCTTATCTACTTTGAACCTTTCTTCCTTATCTTCTACTATTCTCTTCTTTATCTTCTCACATTCTTCATCTTTCTCTTGTGCTTCTTTTATTCTATCTAATAACATCGGGTGAGCTCTCATCATGAGTAATTTTCCTTCCGCTTCTTTTGGTTCCTCCACCTCTAATTCCAACTTTTCCATTTCTCTTATTAATTCCTCTTGAGTTGTTAATTTGAATAACTTCTCCCTTCCTTTTCTACTCAAAGCGTCGGTTACAACGCTTTCTTTTCCCGGGTGATAAAGAATTTCACAGTCGTAATCCTTGATTAGTTCAAACCACCTTCTTTGTCGCATGTTCAACTCCTTCTGTGTGAAGATATATTTCAGACTCTTGTGATCCGTATATATCTCACATTTTCTCCATACAAATAGTGCCTCCAAATCTTCAATGCAAAGACTACTGCTGCTAACTCCAAGTCATGGGTAGGGTATCATTTTTCGAAATCTTTCAACTGTCGTGAGGCATATGCAATGACTTTTCCATGTTGCATTAGCACACAACCAAGTCCTCTATGCGATGCATCACTATACACAACAAATCCTCCCGTATCATCCGGTAATGATAATACAGGCGCCTCACTCAACCTCCTCTTTAATTCTTGGAAACTCTCCTCGCATTTGTCCGTCCATACGAACTTCTTTGTCTTCCTCGTTAGATTGGTCAGCGGGGTTGCTATCTTAGAAAAATCTTGGATAAATCTTCGATAGTACCCGGCTAAACCTAAGAAACTCCTAACTTCTGTTGGCGTCTTCGGCTGTTCCCAGTTACTTACCGCTTCCACCTTTGCAGGATCCACGAAAATTCCATTTTGATCTATCACGTGTCCTAGAAATTGAACCCTTTCCATCCAAAATTCACATTTTGAAAATTTAGCGTACATCTTTTCTCTTCTCAATGCTTCCAATACCATCTTCAGGTGTTCGACGTGCTCTTCTTTCGTCTTTGAATAAATCAAAATGTCATCGATAAATACTACTACGAACTTATCTAAGTATGGCTTGAAAACCCGGTTTATCAAGTCCATAAATCCTGCTGGAGCATTGGTTAACCCAAATGACATCACTAGAAATTCAAAATGTCCGTAGCGAGTTTGAAACGCCGTCTTTTGTATGTCCTCCTCTCGTACTTTCAACTGATGATAACCCGTTCGTAAATCTATCTTGGAAAAACACTTCGCTCCCTTCAGTTGATCGAAAAGGTCGTTTATCCTTGGCAATGGATATCTATTCTTAATTGTCACTCGGTTCAACTCCTGATAATCGATACAGAGCCTCATCGATCCATCCTTTTTCTTTACAAACAACACTGGTGCTCCCCAAGGAGACACACTTGGCCGAATGTAACCCTTATCTAGTAACTCTTGCAATTGAATCATCAATTCCTTCATTTCTACTGGCACCATATGATATGGGGCTTTTGAAATTGGTGCGGTTCCCGGTGCTAAGTCTATTATGAATTTAATTTCTCTGTCTGGCGGAAGACTAGGCAGTTCATTTGGAAACACGTCTTGGAAATCTCTTACCACTGATATATCTTTCATTTCTATTCCCTTTTTCTGAGTGTCCACTATATAGGCTAAATAACCTACACATCCTTTAACAATTTTTTAGCCTGCATCATCGTAAGGCAACACGATTGCTTGAGCGAAGAGTTACCGTAAAACACTACCTTAGACCGATTTGAGGTCTGAAGGTTCACACTCTTCTTCTGACAATCGATTATCGCAGCGTGGCCGGATAACCAATCCATTCCTAATATCACATCAAACTCTCCCAGTTTAATCAGAATTAAGTCTACGTTTAGTTCGTGACCTCTAATGTTTGCACAACAGTTTCGATAAACAAACTCTATGGGAATTACTTCCTTATTCGCAATCTCTACGTTCAATGAATTTTTTAAATGTTTAGGAGGTATGTTTAGTCGATTAGCAAATTCTTCAGACACAAAGGAATAGGTAGCACCCGAATCAAATAATGCATAGGCATTTATATTATTGATTGGGAGAATACCTGACATCACGTCCCTTGCATTCATTGCGTCTTGTACAATCATGTTAAAGGTTCGGGCAGTCGGTCGGTTGGATTGCGTTGGTCCGCCGATCATCAGCTTGTTGCCCCCTCCCTGTTGGCTGCTTCCTCCGTTGCTCCCCTTCTTTAGGCAATCCTTGATCTTTTTCAGCTTTGGGCAGTTGGGTGAAATGTGCCCTTCTTGGCCGCAGTTGTAGCAGACGCTGCGCCCCTTCCAGCATTCCCCTTGATGGTTTTTCCCACATTTTGAGCAAGCTTCACTTCTTTTCTTAAACCCTCCTTGATAACTTTCTGACTGGTTGATGTTTCGGTGGTTGGTGTTGTTGTTGTTGCTGTTGTTGCGGTTATCCCATTTCCTCTTTCCCAGATAACTTCCACCACTACTACTCCCTCCACGAGTCTCTCCCCCACCATTCTTGTTCTTCTTCTCCTTGTTGTATTGGCTCAATGCCTCGCTACCTCCCTCAGTAATTATCGCCTTCTCCAATAATGTGGCGAACGAGTCGATTTGAAGGACCGACACCTTGTTGAACAACCAAGGTTTTAGTCCAAGTTCGAAGCATCGAGATTTCCTTTCTTTAGTGTCTACTTGACGTGTTGCGAATCGTGCGAGTTCATTGAACTTAGCCGCATACTGTGCCACCGTCATCTCCCCTTGTTTTAGTTTTAGAAACTTTACCTCCATCCTATTCTTCATGCTCTTTGGGAAGTAATTCTCGAAGAACAAAGTCTTAAACCTTTCCCAGGTTATAGTCCCTTCTCCCGCCCTCTGTTGATTTGCTTCCCACCAGTAGTTTGCTTCACCCCTCATCATATATGTAGTGAACACGATTTTCTGGTCTTCATCCACACCAGCAATGGCAAAGGCTTTCTCCATTTCCTTGATCCACGTTTGCGCTATGATAGGATCGGTAGTACCCATGAATTCTGGCGGTCCCACACTCTTAAAGTCCTTGAAGTTTGCGACCGGAGCTACTTGGGGAATGGGTGGTACTTGTTCATTTCTTCCCCTAAGAGCCTCCCCTAATAAGTCTACAAGCCTCTGGATGGGATCTACTTGTCCTCTCTCATCATTAACCGACTCTTCCGGTGCAGTTACTCTACGTCTGGGCGGCATGTTTCTGCATCATAAAATTTTCATTTCTTTTTTTATTATCTAATTATATTACTTAAACAATTCTCCATAAAAGGAATAAGATTTCAGAATACATTTCATAATAAGATCATTTATATTCATATGCCAACTCATTACATCATATGGTTATCTCTAGCATACTTCTATAAATGACAATACTTATCCCCTAATATCACAAAGGACGGGGACGACACTAGCTTACTACCCCTCTAACATTTTTTTTTCAAAAGTTGGGGTTACCATCATTTTACGTCTTACACAAAGACTAAGATTACAACAACATATTAACAACACATAATAACTTACTATACTACTGAGATTTTCCCTCTAAGCTTAATCTAACATCCCACGCTCCACGGCGCTCTGATACTCCTTCTGTGTAATGCGTGCCACCATATCCCGACTTATGGTATGTCGGGTCTGTCCTTGCTCAGTTGGGTAGTGATTTACCCTATCGATCAACCTCTCCATAGCTGTGCATAGAGCATAGCCCATCTTGTTCATCTTCCTCCTCTTGCATCTCACCTCATCCTCTAGATCACCTACCCTATCATTGGAATCCTCCCACTTCTCCTCGAAGTGAATTCTATCCATCACCTCCATCTCTAACTGAGTACGGAGAGCTTCCTTCTCAGTCTTCTCACTAAGTTCCCTCTGCTCAGACTCTTCGAGTTTCCCTGCCAGATCCACATTCCTAGCCACCGACCTATGAAACAAGGTTCCCAACTGGATCCCTACCTCCTTGTGTTGAGCAATTTCCACTTCCATTTCTTGCATCACTAACTTTCTCTGGTGGTCTTCGTCCCTCAGCTTCTGGAACTCGGACTCCCTTTCCCTAGCCTCAGCCTCTAACTCCTCAACTCTGCACCCTAACTCTAAAATCTGCTCCTCATACTCCCCTAACATTTGATCCTCGAAAGTAGTCTCGTCGGAGTCCCCCATAGGTTCCTCCTCCATAGGCTCCTCCTCTGGATCAGACTCCTCGGGTAGGGGCTCCATCTCACCCTCTTCATCATCATTGTCGATAGGGGATACTGCCGATATAGGCTCCGTTATCAATGGTGACTCAAATACCACGTGTATGTCACGCGGCTCCTCTTCTACTACTCGGCTAGGTCCTCCCATGTCAGTCATCCTACAATCACCAACACAAGACAAAACAAACAACAACTCTATTAGAACGTTAAATAACATAAGTTCATTGTATAGAATGAAGTTATATTCTATAACATGCTAAGTCTCTCTCTACGAAACTCTATATGAGTTTCATCCCTTTCCATCTTATAAGTTCTCCTAAGTTATAATCTAAGGGCTCTCGCTCCTAAGGTTTATAACTATAGCTCTGATACCAACCTGTGACGCCCCCAAAATTCGGACACCCATATCTCGAATTCGGTGCATCACGTGCAACTACGAATATCTTACTAAAATCATCAACAACGGAAATAATATCATAATTTACATTGATATAATATAAATATTTGCGTCCCAAGGTACCGTAACCATTACTACGACAATTCAGTGATTAAACTTAATCATCCTTAAATACATCATAATAAGCATAACAATAATAATAATACTTCTAATCTTAAAGGACTAAGTTATTCTGTAGCCTTGCCCTTTCCCTTGTCATTTCCTGAAGTACCACCTTGCTCTGCCTTAACTGTAATGTTTTTAGGAAGCAAGAATGAGCAACAAGTTTGCCCATCAAGTAATATAGTCGGAAGAATAAGCAGTTATAGCATTTAAATCTTCAAGTATAATAAAAATTGGTAGCTCAAGGATATCAAGAAATATCAAGAGTATTCAATAGGTGTCGCTATAAACTGAAGGATATCAACAAAATTTCAGGATTTATTCATTTCGAGGTTCAATATGAATGAACACTGAGCAGTCACTAATGTGACGCCCCCAAAATAGGTATACAACACCCATTCTGAGTCGTCAATAACATGGTACAGAAACAACTACAACTTTATTAATACAACATAAAAACTGTGAGTGTAAATATAAATATTGTCATCTAGACAATATCCACATTCAAATAAGTCCTCATTACAATTATTGGTACAATACTTTACAAAAAAAATGGTGAGGACTACTAAAACAACTTCCTAGAACCTTCATTCCATACCCCGACTAGTACTTGCTACATTCTCGCCTCCTGAGAAGAAAATGGAACAACAAGGAAAAGGGTGAGCTCAACTAACCTAGTAAAGAATATTATGACTAAGATAATATACAACAAATTATCGTTAGTCTTCAACAGGAAAAAATTTAATAGAATACAATAGACAACAAGTTTTAAATCAATATTCACAGCGAAAAATAATAATTCATAGAAGAGTTACGTAGAGAATGAAATCTACGATTATCTATGAATTTAAAAGCCCATCATCAACATTTTACCCCTGTAATTTTAATCAATAAATATCTTGAATCAAATAGTCATCTTTGTACTACAGGCCAAAGATATTCATCAGTTGGTCATGTTCACCTCAACACCTGTTCATCTTTGTACTACGGGCCAAAGATATTCATCAGAAATCATTCATCTTTGCACTACAGGCCAAAGATATTCAGTTATATCATCATTTAAGACTGAGGATGATGAAAAATATTTTTAAGGAAACGAATCCAGTGAAACAAAATAATAAATATTAAGGATTCGTATTTCAGCTATTCCATGTCCAAAAATACCTCATAAATAATCATAGTGGAGTAAAATTCAAGAATGATCAAAACATGGATACAATCAAAGCTAGTATCCAGAATAGATATTTTGGACGAAAAGAAGAAAATTTTATTTTTCGGTGAATAGTAACTCGTGAATAGTAACTCATGAATAGTAACTCATGAATAGTAATCCCGACATGAAAAGTTCTAAATTTGATAAAAAGTTCAGATCAATACTTCGACATAATGATATTGAAGAAAATAATATCATTAAGAAGAAAATAATATCCCTTACCTCATCAAAAATAGTACTTCTAGTTGAAACACCGGATATATGTTATGACTTGAACTTGCACCGTATAGCAATACTCAAAGTATTAGAATACTCACAAGAATACGCTCGATATAGGGAGAGAAATAGAGAGAAACTTATGTTTCTGGTGTAATTTTTAATTCTAACCTAAGCACTCTATTTATAGGAAAATGCTTAGAACATCAAAGCAGAAAATTGAATATAATAATATTTATATTTACAAAATTGTCAAGCCTACCTCTTGAAATCTGATTTCAGCTCATTGCACATGTTTAATGCAGCCCACCAAGCAAAAAAAACGATTTTGTAAATAAGAATAATTAAAACTTTCAAAAACCAATTATTTTGGAACTTCGGAACTTCAATAATTCATAATAAATATCCCTTTCATCAGAAAATTCGAATCTCACGAATTTTTATAGGAAATTCAATTCTCTACAACTTTGCAGAAGAAAGTTTTTCCAAATTCCAAATAGAAATTGACCGAAATCCACAAACGGGCGATTTTACAGACAATAATAAATTTTCGGTCAAGAATTGTGTCCACCAACACACAAAATATGTGTTAATCGTTTAATGCCACAAAAATACTCTTCCTCCTCATATACTCATATATCCCACATTCATTGTAAAAATATCACCATCAATATTTATGAATTATTTTATCAGAAAAAGATAAAATATTAATTTTCAACAATTGTCACATTAAAAATTTTCTCCAACTATATTCACATAAAATTAATATTTTCCTCATCATATAAATCAATAATTAATTATACACAAATAATATTACAGAATCACAGTACTGGCAACCAGGCCATTCCCAGGAAAGAGGGGGCTTTCCAATAAGGATCTCTCCTTACTGGCGCGCAATTAGATGACCAAACCTCTCCTTAGGCAGAACTTTCTAGACATTGCCAATAATGTTATCTAATAATATTATTCAGATAATATAAATTATTGTTCCGATAATAGAATATACTGTGTAGTGACAATTATTAAAATAACAGTAATATAAAATATCAACGCAGCAATTATTGAATCAATAAAATACAATATTGAACAGTAATTACTGTAACAATTATTGAATAGTGCCTTCTTACGTAAGAATCAATAATTGGTGCAATACCGTGTGCTACTGTGCAACAACGCGTATTACTGTGTTTTAACCACCGGGTATTCCAACAGTATTAACGGTAACAACTACGCCGTTATTTATAAACAACTTATTTTTGTCGTTTTCTTCATCCAATCGCTTTTCGTTATGGGGCCCACACAAGGCTGCGCCGTCATACGAATATTCCCAACAACAAGAATATTTCACGACCAAACAAATATTTTCCAACAACAATGAATATTTTAGGACCACTTGCTTATTTGAAATATTTGCGCATTTTACCCATAACTAACCACATTAATCAAATCAACCCTTACTATTTCAAAATAATAAATAGAGGAATTAAATTTTATTTATTAATAATTTGGGGTCTTACAACCTCTCCTCCTTATGAAATTTCGTCCTCGAAATTGACGTATGTACCTGGTGTTTCGAAAAGATGAGGATACCTTGCTTTTATTTCCGTTTCCAACTCCTAGGTCATTTCCTCAATAGCATGGTTCCTCCACAAAACTTTAACTTGTGGTATGACCTTCGTGCGTAGGACATGCTCCTTCCTATCTAAGATCTTGACAGGTACCTCCTCGTACGTTAAATCTTCAGCTATCTCGTCTGGTTCTAACTCAATAATGTGGTTCGGGTCTTTAACATATTTACGAAGCATAGATATGTGAAAAATATTATGAACACGAGACATGCTTGGAGGTAATGCGAGTCTATATGCCACATTTCCTATTCGGTCAAGAATCTGAAATGGACCAATAAATCGTGAATTGAGCTTTCCTATCTTCACAAATCTTGTAACTCCTTTCCATGGTGCTACACGTAATAATACATGATCCCTAATGTCAAATTCCACGTCCTTTCGATGAAGATCCGCATAACTCTTTTTCGATCCTGTGCCGTTTGTATACGTTACCGAATCGTTTGGATCTTCTCTGTAGTCATTCATACCAACTCTGGTCCCAACAACGTTGCTTCTCCCACCTCATCCCAACATACTGGAGAGCGACACTTTCATCCATACAATGCTTCAAATGGAGCCACACCTATACTTGCCTGATAACTATTGTTGTAGGAGAATTCCACCAATGGTAAATACTTATCCCAACTGCCTTTGAAATCTAGGACACAAAGTCTTAATAGATCTTCAAGAGTTTGAATAGTCCTCTCTGATTGCCCGTCCGTTTGAGGATGGTATGCCGAACTGAATCGTAAATCCGTGCCCATAGCTTTTTGCAAGCTAACCCAAAATCTTGAAGTGAATCTTGGCTCACGATCCGAAACTATGGATACTGGCATGCCATGCAATCTCACAATATCGTTCACGTACATACTAGCAAGACGTTAAAGGGAATAAGTCTCACGTATCGGTAAGAAATGAGCGGACTTGGTTAATCTATCAACAATGACCCTTTGGCACTTGATGCTCCGCCTTTACACGTTGACAAGTTAAACACCTCGAGATAAAATCCGCGATCTCTCTTTTCATATTGCTCCACCAAAATGTATGTCGAAGATCGTGATACATTTTGGTACTCCCAGGATGGATTACAAACGGTGTGTTGTGTGCCTCCATCATTATTCTATGTTTCAAGTCAAAATTGTTAGGAACACAAAGTCTGGAGTTGACTCGAAGTATTCTTTCTTCATCGATTCTTGCTTCTGGAATAGCACCTTCTTGCACTTTTTTCTTCATACGCATCAGCTCTATGTCCGTAGCTTGAGCGGCTTTAACATTATCGATTAAAGTCAATTTTACTCGTATATCATCATGTGGGTCCCTAGAGTCATTAACTCTATCTCTATCATTTATAAATTATACAAAATAGGTCTTTGTGTTCAACAATATCGCACTCGTACTCGCGTACAATCTTTTACTCAACGCGTCAGCTACCACGTTCGCTTTTTTAGGATGGTATTGGATGGTATGATCGAAATCTTTTAATAGCTCGGGCCGAAGATATTCATCAGAAATTATTCATCTTTGTACTACAGGCCAAAGATATTCAGTTATATCATCATTTAAGACCGAGGATGATGAAAAATATTTTTAAGGAAACGAATCCAGTGAAACAAAATAATAAATATTAAGGATTCGTATTTCAGCTATTCCATGTCCAAAAATACCTCATAAATAATCATAGTGGAGTAAAATTCAAGAATGATCAAAACATGGATACAATCAAAGCTAGTATCCAGAATAGATATTTTGGACGAAAGGAAGAAAATTTCATTTTTCGGTGAATAGTAACTCGTGAATAGTAACTCGTGAATAGTAACTCATGAATAGTAACTTATGAATAGTAATCCCGACATGAAAAGTTCCAAATTTGATAAAAAGTTCAGATCAATACTTCGACATAATGATATTGAAGAAAATAATATCATTAAGAAGAAAATAATATCTCTTACCTTAGCAAAAACAATACTTCTAGTTGAAACACCGGATATATGTTATGACTTGAACTTGCACCGTATAGCAATACTCAAAGTATTAGAATACTCACAAGAATACGCTCGATATAGGGAGAGAAATAGAGAGAAACTTGTGTTTCTGGTGTAATTTTCAATTCTAACCGAAGCACCCTATTTATAGGAAAATGCTTAGAACACCAAAGCAGAAAATTGAATATAATAATATTTATATTTACAAAATTGTCAAGCCTACCTCTTGAAATCTGATTTCAGCTCATTGCACATGTTTAATGCAGCCAACCAAGCAAAAAAAACGATTTTGTAAATAAATATAATTAAAACTTTCAAAAACCAATTATTTTGGAACTTCGGAACTTCAATAATTCATAATAAATATCCCTTTCATCAGAAAATTCGAATCTCACGAATTTTTATAGGAAATTCAATTCTCTACAACTTTGCAGAAGAAAGTTTTTCAAAATTCCAAATAAAAATTGACCGAAATCCACAAACGGGCGATTTTACAGACAATAATAAATTTTCGGTCAAGAATTGTGTCCACCAACACACAAAATATGTGTTAATCGTTTAATGCCATAAAAATACTCTTCCTCCTCATATACTCATATATCCCACATTCATTGTAAAAATATCACCATCAATATTTATGAATTATTTTATCAGAAAAAGATAAAATATTAATTTTCAACAATTGTCACATTAAAATTTTTTTCCACCTATATCCACATAAAATTAATATTTTCCTCATCATATAAATCAATAATTAATTATACACAAATAATATTATAGAATCACAGTACTGGCAACCAGGCCATTCCTAGGAAAGAGGGGGCTTTCCAATAAGGATCTCTCCTTACTGGCGCGCAATTAGATGACCAAACCTCTCCTTAGACAGAACTTTCTAGACATTGCCAATAATGTTATCTAATAATATTATTCAGATAATATAAATTATTGTTCCGATAATAAAAAATACTGTGTAGTGACAATTATTAAAACAACAGTAATATAAAATATCAACGCAGCAATTATTGAATCAATAAAATACAATATTGAACAGTAATTATTGTAACAATTATTGAATAGTGCCTTCTTACGTAAGAATCAATAATTGGTGCAATACCGTGTGCTACTGTGCAACAACGCGTATTACTGTGTTTTAACCACCGGGTATTCCAACAGTATTAACGGTAACAACTACGCCGTTATTTATAAACAACTTATTTTTGGCGTTTTCTTCATCCAATCGCTTTCCGTTATGGGACCCACACAAGGCTGCGCCGTCATACGAATATTCCCGACAACAAGAATATTTTACGACCAAACAAATATTTCCCAACAACAATGAATATTTTAGGACCACTTGCTTATTTGAAATATTTGCGCATTTTACCCATAACTAACCACATTAATCAAATCAACCCTTACTATTTCAAAATAATAAATAGAGGAATTAAATTTTATTTATTAATAATTTGGGGTCTTACAACCTCCCCTCCTTATGAAATTTCATCCTCGAAATTGACGTATGTACCTGGTATTTCGAAAAGATGAGGATACCTCGCTTTTATTTCATTTTCCAACTCCCAGGTCATTTCCTCAATAACATGGTTCCTCCACAAAACTTTAACTTGTTGTGACGCCCCCAAAATAGGTATACAACACCCATTCTGAGTCACCAAATACATGGTACAGAAAGCAAACTACAACTTCAATAATACAAATGTCGTGCAAAATACGACAACACATACTGCGAGTTTAAATACATATATTGTCTTCTAGATAATATCCACACTCAAATAAATCCTCATTACAATTATTCAAACACTATTTTACAGAAATAGTGAGGACTGCTAAAACATCTTTCTAGAACCATCACTCCATACCCCGACTAGATCCTGCTATGTTCTCACCTCCTGAGAAGAAAAATGGAACAAAAAGGAAAAGGGTGAGCTCAACTAGCCCAGTAAAGAATATTATGACTAAGATAATATACAAACAAATTATCGTTAGTCTTCAACAGGGAAAAATCTGATAGAATATAATCGACAACAAGTTTTAGATCAACAACTGCAGCGGAAACAGCAAACCATTAGAAGAGTCAAGTAGAGAAAGAATTCTACTATCTTCTAAGATTTAAAAGTCCATCATCAATATTTTATCCCTGTAACATCAATTAATAATCATCTTTATCCAAATATTCATCTTTGCACTACAGGCCAAAGATATTCATTTGTATCACCTGTCAGTCATGTTCATCTCAACACCTGTTCATCTTTGCACTACAGGCCAAAGATATTCATCAAGTAATCATACATCTTTGCACTACAGGCCAAAGATATTCATTAATATCATCATTTAAGACTGAGGATGATGAAAAATATCGTAAAGAGAACGAATCCAATGAGACAGAAGGACAAATAGTAGGGATTCGTATAACAGTTTATCCAAGATCAATAATACTTCATAATAATCAATTGTGAAGCAGAATTCAAAAATAAAGTTCAAAACATGGATACAATCAAAGATAGTAACCATAATAGACATCTTGGACAAAAAGAAAAATTTTTATTTTTCGGTGAATAGTGCCGTATTCGTGAATAGTACCGTATACGTGAATAGTGCCGTATACGTGAATAGTAACCCCGACACAAAAAGTTCCAAATTTGATAAAAACTCATATCAATATTTCAGCATAATGATATTGAAGAAAATAATATCATTTAAGAAGAAAATAATATCCCTTACCTCAAGATATCAGTACTTCTGGTCGGAATACCGGTATAAGGCTGAAAGAAACTTGCTCTGATGAATAGAAACTCTCAAAGTATCTAAATACTCACAAAATACACTCAATAATCTAGAGAGAGAAAGAGAGAAAACTTGTTTCTGGTGTGATTTTCAATTCTAACTTAGCCCTCTATTTATAGGAAAATTTTAGTAGGTTTGACCTGCAACCTGATGGCTTTACCTGCTACTATTCCCACCCACCACATTTGAAATATAATTCAGCACATTTCTTCACCAACCACAAGTGGGGCCCACCAATTCTAGAATTTTCCATCAAAATGATAAACTCCGAAAATTCAACAATTTCTGAACCAGTCATCTCGTAAAATTCATAATAAATCATACGTTCATTTTTAACGGTTCAAAATTTGAGGACATATACTCAACTTATATATGTATAACATATCCAAAAATTACCACGATCCAATGGTCGGATTAAAAATTATAACCCCCGCAAAATATCTCAAAAACCCTGATTTTTAATACCTCCATTCCGACAAAAATACTGATAAAAATCTCAACATTAACTTCTTCATTTTTAACCACAAAAATATATATCCCTCATTTATATCCACATAAAATAAATATTTCCTTATCATATGAATCAATAATTAATTATTCACAAATAATATTACAGAATCACATTTATGACAACCAGGCCGTTCCCAGGAAAGAGGGGGCTTTCCAATAAGGATTTCTCCTTACTGGCGCGCAATTAGATGACCAAACCTCTCCTTAGACAGAACTTTCTAGACATTGCCAATAATGTTATATAATAATATTATTCAAATAATATGAATTATTGATCTGATAATAGAAAATACTGTGCAGTAACAATTATTGAAACAACAATAATATAAAATATCAATACAACAATTATTGAATCAATAAAATAAAATATTGAACAATAACTACTGTACCAATTATTGAGTAGTGCCTTCTTACGTAAGAATTAATAATTGGTGCAATACCGTGTGCTACTGTATTTTAATCACCGGGTATTCCAACAGTATTAACGGTAACAACTACGCCGTTATTTATAAATAAGTTATACTTGTCGTTTTCTTCATCCAATCGCTTTCCGTTATGGGGCCCACAAAAGACTGCGCCGTCGTACGAATATTCCCCGACAGGAAGAATATTCCACGACCAAACGAATATTTCCCAACAAAAATGAATATTTTATAACCACCTGCTTATTTGAAATATTTGCGCATTTTACCCATAACTAACCTCATTAATCAATTTAACACTTACTATTTCAAAATAATAAATAGAGGGAATTTAAATTTCATTTATTAATAATTTGGGGTCTTACACTTGTGGTATGACCTTCGTGCGTAGGACATGCTCCTTCCTATCCAAGATCTTGACAGGTACCTCCTCGTACGTTAAATCTTCAGCTATCTCGTCTGGTTCTAACTCAATAATGTGGTTCGGGTCTTTAACATATTTACGAAGCATAGATATGTGAAAAATATTATGAACACGAGACATGCTTAGAGGTAATGCGAGTCTATATGCCACATTTCCTATTCGGTCAAGAATCTGAAATGGACCAATAAATCGTGGATTGAGCTTTCCTATCTTCACAAATCTTGTAACTCCTTTCCATGGTGCTACACGTAATAATACATGATCCCCAATGTCAAATTCCACGTCCTTTCGATGAAGATTCGCATAACTCTTTTTCGATCCTGTGCCGTTTGTATACGTTGTCGAATCGTTTGGATCTTCTCTGTAGTCATTCATACCAACTCTGGTCCCAACAACGTTGCTTCTCCCACCTCATCCCAACATACTGGAGAGCGACACTTTTGTCCATACAATGCTTCAAATGGAGCCACACCTATACTTGCCTGATAACTGTTGTTGTAGGAGAAATCCACCAATGGTAAATACTTATCCCAACTGCCTTTGAAATCTAGGACACAAAGTCTTAATAGATCTTCAAGAGTTTGAATAGTCCTCTCTGATTGCCCATCCGTTTGAGGATGGTATGCCGAACTGAATCGTAAATCCGTGCCCATAGCTTTTTGCAAGCTAACCCAAAATCTTGAAGTGAATCTTGGCTCACGATCCGAAACTATGGATACTGGCATGCCATGCAATCTCACAATATCGTTCACGTACATACTAGCAAGACGTTAAAGGGAATAAGTCTCACGTATCGGTAAGAAATGAGCGGACTTGGTTAATCTATCAACAATGACCCTTTGGCACTTGATGCTCCGCCTTTACACGTTGACAAGTTAAACACCTCGAGATAAAATCCGCGATCTCTCTTTTCATATTGCTCCACCAAAATGTATGTCGAAGATCGTGATACATTTTGGTACTCCCAGGATGGATTACAAACGGTGTGTTGTGTGCCTCCATCATTATTCTATGTTTCAAGTCAAAATTGTTAGGAACACAAAGTCTGGAGTTGACTCGAAGTATTCTTTCTTCATCGATTCTTGCTTCTGGAATAGCACCTTCTTGCACTTTTTTCTTCATACGCATCAGCTCTATGTCCGTAGCTTGAGCGGCTTTAACGTTATCGATTAAAGTCAATTTTACTCGTATATCATCATGTGGGTCCCTAGAGTCATTAACTCTATCTCTATCATTTATAAATTATACAAAATAGGTCTTTGTGTTCAACAATATCGCACTCGTACTCGCGTACAATCTTTTACTCAACGCGTCAGCTACCACGTTCGCTTTTCTAGGATGGTATTGGATGGTATGATCGAAATCTTTTAACAGCTCGGGCCAACGTCGGTGTCGCATGTTGAATTCTTGGAAGCTCTTCTTGCATTCCTCGGTTCATTCGAAGTTTGTATCTTTTTGAGTCAGTTGAGTTAATGGAGTAGCGATTCGAGAAAATCCTTTTACGAATCTACGATAATAACCAGAAAGCCTAGAAAGCTACGTATTTCGATTACTGACTTAGGTTGCTCTCAACTGTGACTCATATCCCAATCTTGGATAGCACGTCACAATGACACCTATCAGTTTACTACCACACGAATATGGTATCCCCTACGGAGAGTCTGGCTTCAGTGCATTCCACAAAGGAAGTCACCAGATAAAGGCTCGGGTACAAACTTCTACAGTTAGGTTTTTAACTCCTGAAGTTCAATAGGAGCCATTCGATATGAGATTTTAGAAATGGGTTTTGTACCGGGTTCAAAGTCGATACAAAATTCAATATCACGCTCTGAGGGTAGTCTAGGAAATTTCTCAGGAAATACGTCAAAAAATTTACTAACAACAGAAATATCATTCAAATCTGACGTATTTTTCTTCAAGTCCATGACATGGCTAAGAAAGCTTGACATCCGTTTTTCAATAAACGAATGACTTTACGGCTTGATATGAAAGAGTTTGACTTCAATGGTTTGGTTGCTTGAATTTGAATAACAGGTTGCTTAGGAATATGAAAACTAACAACCTTACAAAAGTAATCAATTTGGCATGATGAGTAGTTAACCAATCGATCCCTAAAATCACATCAAAAGCAAGTATCTCTAAAGAGATAAGGTCAACAGGTAATGTGATGGTGCCAACTTGGATCAAACAAGATTTATAAACAGTGGATGTAACGAAAGTTTCTCCTAACGGAGTTTCCACAGATAAATCAAAGTCTAATTTCTCCGGAGTCAAGTTTAAACGTTGAGTATAAGCAGGAGAGATAAATGAATGGGTAGAACCGGTATCTAATAAGGTATAGACTTCGCAAAAATTTATAATTAACTAACCCGTGCTAACTTCGTTCGGGTTCCTCGCATTCTGACCAGTCACGAAAAATGCTCTTCCAAGAACCGTTGACTTTGACTTTTCTGGGATAGCCTTTTGAGTCACCGTCCCCACTGAACTTGGTTTCGCTATCGTACAATCTCGAGCGATATGTCCTTCCTTTCCATAATTATAGCATAGCTTGAACTGTTGTGGACAGTTTGGGCTGATATGTCCCTCTTTTCCACATTTATAGCATATGATCGGTGGTCGTTCTCCTCCCTTGGAACTAGTTGCTGCTGGTGCTGACGTCTTCGTATTGTCATTGTTAAATCTCCTCTTTTTAAAATCTCCTCCCGACTCGCTTCTTCTATTTTCATGGCCACGATTACCACCAGAGTGGTTGCCGTTCTTGTCCGTATTCTTCTTTCTCCGCTGGTTATCATTGTTCTGATGACTGCTGTCACCGGTATGATCCTGGTTGTGGTCCCTCGATTGTCCGTACTCGTTATCTCGCTCTAATAATTGAGCCCTGCTGACAACATCTGAATAGAGAGAAAATTTATGAGAAATGAGATATTGACGTATGCCGGGTTTCAAACCTCTCAGAAACATCCGTGTCATACGTTCCTCATTCTCCACCAAATGAGGTGCAAACCTGGACAACTCTGCAAACTTCACCTCGTACTGGGACACCGTCATGTTATTCTGCTCCAGTCTAATAAACTCTACCTCCTTCATATGACGAATACTTTTAGGAAAGTACTTGTCATTGAATAGTTTTTGAAATATCTCCCAAGACATGCTGAGTGCGGCTGGATGGGTACGCTTCACAGATTTTCACCAGTAGTCTGCCTCGCCACGGAACATAAAGGTGGCGAATGGAACCTTCTGTTCCTCCGTGCATCCCAAGACATCAAATATCTTGGTAATTTGCTTGACCCATGTCTCCGCCTTAATCGGATCCGGCTTTCCCCAGAATTCTGGTGGTCCCAACTCTTTGAACTGCTTGGCTGTGACCAGCTGTGCGTTACCATTGTTTCTTCCTATATTTTGAACAGGAATCTCCTTCGTCTGGTTTTGCATGAACCGCAAAAAGCTTCTAAACATCTCATCGTTCATCGTCTGCTCAGTGGTGTTGTTCACAGGAGGAACATTGCCAGCCTGTTGCACGTTCTCCTCATTGGTGAGTACAGGTGTCTCCACGGTTTCATTTACTCCACTGTTAACATTCTCAGTCGACATTCTCAAATACTGCCATAAAACATGGGTTAATTTAACAAATTAACATATCACATAATATCCCTATATTATGACCGACCAACAAATAAGCTTAGGTAGGACACACTAGCGAAGGATTTACTCGTCTCTCCCCTCCTAGTTCTATTCACCGATCTCCGCCAGAGATCATATCCCTAAGCTCTGATACCAACTGTGACGCCCCCAAAATAGGTATACAACACCCATTCTGAGTCGATAATAACATGGTACAGAAACAACTACAACTTTATTAATACAACATAAAAACTGTGAGTGTAAATACAAATATTGTCATCTAGACAATATCCACACTCAAATAAGTCCTTATTACAATTATTGGTACAATACTTTACAAAAAAAAATAGTGAGGACTACTAAAACAACTTCCTAGAACCTTCATTCCCTACCCCGACTAGTACTTGCTACATTCTCGTCTCCTGAGAAGAAAATGGAACAACAAGGAAAAGGGTGAGCTCAACTAGCCCAGTAAAGAATATTATGACTAAGATAATATACAACAAATTATCGTTAGTCTTCAACAGGAAAAAATTTAATAGAATACAATAGACAACAAGTTTTAAATCAATATTCGCAGCGAAAAATAATAATTCATAGAAGAGTTACGTAGAGAATGAAATCTACGATTATCTATGAATTTAAAAGCCCATCATCAACATTTTATCCCTGTAATATTAATCAATAAATATCTTGAATCAAATAGTCATCTTTGCACTACAGGCCAAAGATATTCAGTTATATCATCATTTAAGACTGAGGATGATGAAAAATATTTTTAAGGAAACGAATCCAGTGAAACAAAATAATAAATATTAAGGATTCGTATTTCAGCTATTCCATGTCTAAAAATACCTCATAAATAATCATAGTTGAGTAAAATTCAAGAATGATCAAAACATGGATACAATCAAAGCTAGTATCCAGAATAGATATTTTGGACGAAAAGAAGAAAATTTCATTTTTCGGTGAATAGTAACTCGTGAATAGTAACTCGTGCATAGTAACCCCGACATGAAAAATTTCAGATTTGATAAAAAGTTTAGATCAATACTTCGACATAATGATATTGAAGAAAATAATATCATTAAGAAGAAAATAATATCCCTTACCTCAGCAAAAACAGTACTTCTAGTTGAAACACCGGATATATGTTATGACTTGAACTTGCACTGTATAGCAATACTCAAAGTATTAGAATACTCACAAGAATACGCTCGATATAGGGAGAGAAATAGAGAGAAACTTGTGTTTCTGGTGTAATTTTCAATTCTAACCTAAGCACCCTATTTATAGGAAAATGCTTAGAACACCAAAGCAGAAAATTAAATATAATAATATTTATATTTATAAAATTGTCAAGCCTACCTCTTGAAATCTGATTTCAGCTCACTGCACATGTTTAATGCAGCCCACCAAGCAAAAAAAATGATTTTGTAAATAAGAATAATTAAAACTTTCAAAAACCAATTATTTTGGAACTTCGGAACTTCAATAATTCATAATAAATATCCCTTTCATCAGAAAATTCGAATCACACGAGTTTTTATAGGAAATTCAATTCTCTACAACTTTGCAGAAGAAAGTTTTTCCAAATTCCAAATAGAAATTGACCGAAATCCACAAACGGGTGATTTTACAGACAATAATAAATTTTCGGTCAAGAATTGTGTCCACCAACACACAAAATATGTGTTAATCGTTTAATGCCACAAAAATACTCTTCCTCCTCATTTACTCATATATCCCACATTCATTGTAAAAATATCACCATCAATATTTATGAATTATTTTATCAGAAAAAGATAAAATATTAATTTTCAACAATTGTCACATTAAAAATTTTCTCCACCTATATCCACATAAAATCAATATTTTCCTCATCATATAAATCAATAATTAATTATACACAAATAATATTACAGAATCACAGTACTGGCAACCAGGCCATTCCCAGGAAAGAGGGGGCTTTCCAATAAGGATCTCTCCTTACTGGCGCCCAATTAGATGACCAAACCTCTCCTTAGACAGAACTTTCTAGACATTGCCAATAATGTTATCTAATAATATTATTCAGATAATATAAATTATTGTTTCGATAATAGAAAATACTGTGTAGTGACAATTATTAAAACAACATTAATATAAAATATCAACGCAGCAATTATTGAATCAATAAAATATAATATTGAACAGTAATTACTGTAACAATTATTGAATAGTGCCTTCTTACGTAAGAATCAATAATTGGTACAATACCGTGTGCTACTGTGTAACAACGCGTATTACTGTGTTTTAACCACCGGGTATTCCAACAGTATTAACGGTAACAACTACGCCATTATTTATAAACAACTTATTTTTGTCGTTTTCTTCATCCAATCGCTTTCCGTAATTGAAGAACAATTGAAGAAAAATAGAATTGAAGAACAAGGAAGCGTATATAGTAATTCTAACATGTATATAAGTCCTTTTAACAACTAATTATCATCCTCAAATCACAAAACCATAATTTCCAACTAGAATCAAGAATTCAAGAATTTGTAGAAAACTCAAAGACAACAATGGAAAATAATGAAAATACGATTATACCTTCGCTATGAATTAAGCTTATTGCTACTGAAATCTCCCACTGCTAGAATGATATTGCTAAAGTATATATGCTCTCAATTTCAAACTTAACCAATTCTCAACAAAGAAAAATATGAAGAGATGAGTCTATATTTATAGAACTCTCATTATACAGACAATGCAATTGCCTACCATTTCAAACCAACGAAAATTTGAATTGCAGGGAGGTTATTAGGGGGTTGGTAATAGTGGTTGAAATCCATCATCAGAGCCACACCCTTGCTCATCATTTGCTAGTCTAGTCTGCTGAGTTTAAGGAAGAATAGGGAGTAGCTAGCTAAGGTTGACTGAAATTGAGGAGTAGAGAGTAGACATAGGCTTGAGTGTATCACGTAAAGAGAAATGTGTCTCTCATTATGGGACAAACAAAGCAAATCTCAGCATTTTAACAATTTGTACAATGAAATGTTATAACATATATTATACACTTAGGCCATCACCTATATATATTCATACTATATATTTAGATTATAATTAACATTACAATGTAATCCCAATAATACCACATGTAAATCAAATAATATAGTAAATGTGATTTCACACATATAGTCCATGTAAATTTTATCTCCCCGGTATTATCTTCTCAGATATTATCACATTTATTAATTAATTATATATTGAAGTAATCATCAATTATAAATGTTTAATATATCTATTCATGATGTATTATTTTAATGTACACTCCATATACAATTGTCACATACACCTTTAATGTAATCCATAATATATTGTTTCATAAATCTTAATATATGGTCACACTACACTTTACATTAATTGAAAAACCCTATAATATATGATTTCTCTTCACACACTACTATTTATGATAATTAACAAATAACAAATAAGTCAACCTCATTATGAAATTATTTACTTATTAGTAATACTAATTAATTTCATCATTAGTTAAATTAGTATTTTCTTAACTCATCATCTTGCCACACTAGGCATAACTCCACAAGTTTAAACTAAGCTTCTCATCGCTTTAGCTTCAGTGCTTAATTATCACTTAGCTTAATCAATTAAAATGCTCATCATAACGCATGTCGATGCTATATATATTTATATTCAAATAAATATGCAAACAAATCTTTATTCTCAATATTATAATTTATTAAAATTTGCGGGTATTACATCCTCCCCCCCTTATAAAAATTCCGTCATCGGAATTGTACAAAGTTACTCAAATAAATGGGGATAATCCCGACGCATCTTATCCTCTAATTCCCACGTGGCTTCTTCGGTATCGTGGTTTCGCCAAACCACCTTTACAGAAGATATAACTTTGTTTCTTAACGTTTGTTCTTTCTTATCTATTATCTGAACAGGAATTTCTTCATATGCCAGATTCTTCTCTACTTGAATGGGCTCATAGAAAATCACGTGCTTATAGTCAGACTTGTAAGGACGTAGTACGAAAATGTGAAACACGTTGTGGATGTGTTCCAGTTCGGGTGGCAAGGCAATTTTGTATGCCACTTCGCCCACTCGCTCCAATATCTCGAATGGCCCTATGAACCTCGGACTCAATTTTCCTTTCTTTTCGAATTTGATCTTTTCCTTCCAAGGAGATAACTCAAAAACATAAAACTACCGACTTCAAAGTCTCGGTTCTGACGATGCAAGTCGGCATACTTCTTTTGGCGATCTTGAGCTGCTACCAATCTGCCCCTTATTATTGTTACCACGTCGGCTATTTGCTGGACTAATTCTGGTCCCAAAAGTCGTTGTTCTCCGACTTCATCCTAACATAATGGTGTCCTGCACTTTCTCCCGTAAAGAGCTTCATATGGCGGCATACCGATACTCGCATGATAGCTATTATTGTAAGCGAATTCTACCAATGGTAAATGGTCGTCCCAATTCCCCTTGAAGTCCATCACGCAAGCTCTCAGCATGTCCTTCAACGTTTGTATGGTTCGTTCACTATGCCCGTCAGTTTGAGGGTGATAAGTAGTCTTAATCTCAATTGAGTTCCCATTTGTTCCTGCAAACTTTTTCAGAATTTTGACGTGAAACGCAGATCTCGATCGGAGACAATTGACACCGACACTCCATGTCGCGATACGATTTCCTTTACATATAATTTTGCTAACTGGTTCATATTGAATTGAATCCTGATGGGTAGAAAATGAGATGTCTTTGTTAGTCGGTCCACAATAACCCAAATAGCATCATAACCCTTCTGTGTAACCGGAAGTCCAATCACGAAGTCCATCGTAATGTGCTCCCATTTCCATTCTGGTATTTCCAGCGGTTGAAGTAGTCCACTTGGCCTCTGGTGTTCTGCTTTGACTCTTTGACAAGTAAGACATCTGCTAACACACTCTGCAACTTCTCTTTTCAAATTAGGCCACCAAAAATGGTGTCGAAGATCCCGGTACATTTTTGTGCCTCCTGGATGTACAGAATACGTCGTATTGTGTGCTTCGTGTAGGATTTCCTCTCTCAGTTCGATTACAGCTGGCACCCATACTCGACCCTCGAACCTCAATATACCGTCCTTATCTACTTTGAACCTTTGTTCCTTATCTTCTACTATTCTCTTCTTTATCTTCTCACATTCTTCATCTTTCTCTTGTGCTTCTTTTATTCTATCTAATAACGTCGGGTGAGCTCTCATCATGAGTAATTTTCCTTCCGCTTCTTTTGGTTCCTCCACCTCTAATTCCAACTTTTCCATTTCTCTTATTAATTCCTCTTGAGTTGTTAATTTGAATAACTTCTCCCTTCCTTTTCTACTCAAAGCGTCGGCTACAACGCTTTCTTTTCCCGGGTGATAAAGAATTTCACAGTCGTAATCCTTGATTAGTTCCAACCACCTTCTTTGTCGCATGTTCAACTCCTTCTGGGTGAAGATATATTTCAGACTCTTGTGATCCGTATATATCTCACATTTTCTCCATACAAATAGTGCCTCCAAATCTTCAATGCAAAGACTACCGCTGCTAACTCCAAGTCATGGGTAGGGTATCATTTTTCAAAATCTTTCAACTGTCGTGAGGCATATGCAATGACCTTGCCAAGTTGCATTAGCACACAACCAAGTCCTCTATGCGATGCATCACTATACACAACAAATCCTCCCGTATCATCTGGTAATGATAATGCAGACGCCTCACTCAACCTCCTCTTTAATTCTTGGAAACTCTCCTCGTATTTGTTCGTCCATACGAACTTCTCTGTCTTCCTCGTTAGATTGGTCAGCGGGGTTGCTATCTTAGAAAAATCTTGGATAAATCTTCGATAGTACCCGGCTAAACCTAAGAAACTCCTAACTTCTGTTGGCGTCTTCGGCTGTTCCAAGTTACTTACCCGTCCAAACTGTACGCAGCAACCCAAAGTGTGTTTCAATTGCGGAAAAGAAGGTCACCTAGCTCGATTTTGTCCTGTAGTGAAGTCAAGTCCAGCGGGGATAGTGATGCCAAAGGATGTCCCAGACAAGTCAAAGTCGGTAGTTTAAGTAAGAGCGTTTGTCGAGGAACCCGAACGAAGTTATCACGGGTAAGTTAATCATAAACTTTTGCGAAGTTTATACCTTATTCAATACCGGTTCTACATATTCTTTTATTTCTCCTACTTGCGCTTAACGTTTAAATTTGACCACATTATAAAACCCATTTCTAAAACCCTTAAAATATTTCTTCACCTAAAATGAACGTATTATGCGCTAAAGACGTTGACTCGAGCTGTTGAAGATTACGATTATACTATTTAATACCATCGTGGGAAAAGCGAACGTGGTAGCTGACGCGTTGAGCAGAAGATCGTATGCATTTACGAGTGCGAATATACGAACCTACGTGAAGATAACAAATATACGATTAGAACCGACTTTAAATCGATAAAATTAAAGCCGCTCAAGCTACAGACTCAGAGCTGATGAATGTAAAGAAGAAGGTTCAAGAGGGCGTTATTCTAGGAGCAAGAGTCGATGAAGAGAGGAAATCTCAACTCTCAATTTTATTAGTCTATTTGAAATCCTCAATCGAGTAGGAACTGTAACCTATAGACTCGTTTTAAGCGCCAAGTATGTCGCGTGTTCATAACATTTATTTTGTATCGATGTTACGTAAATATATGGATGATCCGAACCACATTATTGATTAAGAACCGGACGAGATAGCGGAAGATTTAACGTATAAGGAGATACATGTTAAAATCTTGGATAAGAAGAAATATATTATACGCTCAAAGGTTATACCTCAAGAGTTAGAATTTGACGAGGAATCCCCATCTGTTCGGTATATCAGGTACGTACGTAAATTTCGGGGACGAAATTTCATAAGGAGGGAAGGTTGTAATATCCCAACTTATTAATGAATAAAATTAAATTTTCTCTAATTATTATTGTGAATAATAAGGTGTTAATTTGATATAATATTTTGGTTATGGGTGAAATGTGCAAATTTTACAAAATAAACATGTGGTTATAAAATATTCATTGTTGTTGGGGAATATTCGTTTGGTCGTGGAATATTTTTTCTGTTGGGGAATATTCGTACGACGGCGCAGCTATTTGTGGGCCCCATAACAGAATAATTGTCGGATGAAGAAAATGAAAAAATTGACTTTTTATAAATAACGACGTAGTTGTTACCGTTAACACTGTTGGAATACCCGGTGGTTAAAATACAGTAATACGCGTGGTTGCACAGTAACACACAGTTTTTGCATAGTATTTTTGAATTATTGATCCTTATGTAAGAAGACACTGCTCAATAATTGTTATAGTAGTTACTGTTCAATATTTTATTTTATTGATTCAATAATTGCTGCGTTGATATTTTATATTATTGTTGTTTCAATAATTGTTACTGTACAGTATCAATAATTCATATTATTTGAATAATATTATTAGATAGCATTATTGGCAATGTCTAAAAAGTTCTATCTAAGGAGAGGTTTGGTCACCTAATTGCGCACCAGTAAGGAGAAATCCTTACTGGAAAGCCCCCTCTTTCCTGGGAACGGCCTGGTTGTCATAATTGTGTTTCTGTAATATTATTTGTGAATAATTAATTATTGATTTATATGATAAAGAAATATTTATTTGATGTGGATATAAATGATGGATTTATTTATGTGGTTATTATTAAAGGAATTAATGTTGAGGTGTTTTATCAGTATTTCTGTTGGAATGGAGGTATTAAAAATCAAATCAGTATTTTTCAGATATATTGCGTGAGTTATAATTTTTAATCCGACCGTTGGATCGTTGTGATTTTCAGATATGTTATACATATATAAGTTGAGTATATCTCCACAAATTTTGAACCGTTAAAAATGAACACATGATTTGTTATGAATTTTAAGAGGTGACTGATTCAGAAATTAGGTTTATAAATAATTTTGGTGGAAAATTCTAGAATTGAGTGGACCCCACTTGTGGTTGGTGAAGAAATGTGCTGAATTTTATTTCAAATGTGGTGGGTGACAATAGTAGCAGGTAAAACCATTAGGTTGCAGGTCAAGTCTGCTTCGGCGTGCTAACATTTTCCTTTAAATAGAGGGCTAAGTTAGAATTGAAAATCACACCAGAATTCATAAGTTTTCTCTCTTACTCTCTCTATATTCTCGAGCGTATTTTGTGAGTATTTTGATACTTTTGAGAGTTGCTATTCAGTGCAAGTTTCTGTCAGTACTATATCCAAAATTCAGTCAGAAATACGGTTATTTTGAGGTAAGGGATGTTATTTTTTTCGTAAATGGTATTACTTCTTTCAATATCATTATGCCAAAATATTGATTTGAACTTTTTATCAAATTTAGAACTTTTTGTGTCGGAGTTACTATTTACGTATACGACACTATTCATGTATACGACACTATTCACGAATACGTCACTATTTACCGAAAAATAAAATTTTCTTCTTTTTATCCAAGATGGCTATTATGGTTACTATCTTTGATTGTATCCATGTTTTGATCATTATTTTTGAATTCTGCTTCGAAATTGGTTATTTCGGAGTATTATTGAACTTGGATAAACTGTAATACGAATCCCTAATATTTATTCTTTTATCTCACTGTATTCATTTTTTTTAAGATATTTTTTATCATCCTCAGTCTTAAATGATGATATTACTTAATATCTTTGGCCTATAGTGCAAAGATGAATGATTACCTGATGAATATCTTTGGCCCGTAGTGCAAAGATGAACAGATGTTGAGATGAACATGACCAGCTGAGTATTATTCTTGAATTTTACTCCACAAAGTAGTATCATATTGACAATTTGGACGTTATTGATTTCTGGATAAATTAAATTATAAATCTTTAAAATTTATCCTTGAACTTGTTTATTTGAATTATTATATCATTATCATCATCCTCATGTTTATATTCTGTTGAAAGTCATCTGTGGCCTGTAGTGCATAGATGGACTTGGTATGATTATGACCAGAGATTATTCGGTATAATCATGACCGTAATGTTATAAATGATGTGGTAAAAGTCCTTATTGGTCCGTAGTACATTGATGGATAATTTTTGGTATGATTATGACCATGGATTCTCTTCGACCAAGGGTGCAAAGATGAATTTTTTTATAGCATGATCATGACCGTTGATGAAAACACGATTATCTTTGGCCCGTAGTGCAGGGATGATTCGATGATGTAGATTATTTATTAAGCTGAATCTCAACAATAAAATTGATGATAAATCTTTTAAATCATAGAAGATAGTAGGTTTTATGCTCTACTTGACTCTTCTAATGGATTGCTTTTTTCGCTGTAGTTGTTGATCTAAAACTTGTTATCTATTATATTTTATCAGATTTTTCCCTGTTGAAGACTAATGATAATTTGTTGTACATTATCTTAGTCATGATATTTCTTACTGGGCTAGTTGAGCTCACCCTTTCTTTCACTGTTCTTTTCTGGAAATGAGAATATAGCTGGGACTAGTCGGGGAATGGATTGACGGTTCAGATGGTTGCATTAGTAGTCCTCACTATTCTGTGAAATAGTGTGATAATTGTAATGAGGACTTCTTTTGAGTTTGTATACTCTCTAGTAGATAATATTTGTATTCAAACTCACAGTATATGTGTTGTCGTATTCTGTACGACAATTGTATTACTGAAGTTATATTTGTTTCTGTACCATGTATTTGGCGACTCAGAATGGGTGATGTATACCTATTTTGGGGGCGTCACACCAATATTTCGGTATAATGATATTGAAAAAAAATAATATCATTTATGAAAAAAATAACATCCCTTACCTCCAAAAAGACAGTACTTCTGATTGGAATACTGGATATACTGCTGAAGGAACTTGCACCGTATAGCAACTCTCAAAGTACCAAAATACTCACAAAAATACGCTCGATATTATAGAGAGAGAAAACTTTAGTTTCTGGTGTGATTTTCAATTCTAACATAAGCACCCTATTTATAGGAAAATGCTTAGAACACTAAAGCAGAAAATTTAATAAAATATTAATATTTTCAAATTATATTCCTACGCACACCACACCAGACCAAAATCATCAGCCACCCACCCCACAAAAATAACAAAAACATTTTTCTTAATTAAAATATTTTAAACTTCAAAAATTAATTATTTCGGAACTTCGAAACTTCAATAATTCATAATAAATAGTCCTTTTATCAGAAAAATTCAAATCTTATGTCCATTTCATAGGAAATTCAATTCTCTACAACTTTGTAAGTTTAAGTTTTTCCAAATTCCAACCATAAGTTGACCCAAATCCACAAACGGGCGATTTTACAGGCTATAATCAAATTTTAGTCAAGAAATGGGCCCACAAACATAAAAAAACATGTTTTAAATATTTTTAGTAACAAAAATATTCTTCCTCCTCATTTACTCATATATCACACATTCATTGTAAAAATATCATCATTATTATATTATTAAAATATAATAATATATTTTATCAGAAAAGATAAAATATCAATTTTCAACAATTGTCATAAAAATTTTTCTCCATCTATATCCACATAAAATGAGTATTTTCTTTATCATATAAATCAATAATTAATTATTGACAAATAATATTACAGAATCACAATACTGACAACCAGGCCGTTCCCAAGAAAGAGGGGGCTTTCCAATAAGGATTTCTCCTTACTGGCGCACAATTAGGTGACCAAACCTCTCCTTAGACAGAATTTTCTAGACATTACCAATAATGCTATCTAATAATATTATTCAAATAATATGAATTATTGATTTGATAATAAAAAAATATTGTGTAGTGACAATTATTGAAACAACAATAATATAAAATATCAACGTAACAATTATTGAATTAATAAAATAAAATATTGAACAGTAATTATTGTAACAATTATTGAGTAGTGTCTTCTTACGTGAGAATCAATAATTGGTGCAATACCGTGTGCTACTGTGTAACAACACGTATTACTGTGTTTTAACCACCGGGTATTCTAACAATATTAACGGTAACACCTACGCCGTTATTTATAAACAACTTATATTTGTCGTTTTCTTCATCCAATCGCTTTCTGTTATGGGGCCCACTCAAGGCTGCGCCGTCGTACGAATATTCCCTGACAGTAAGAATATTCCACGACCAAACGAATATTTCCCGACAACAATAAATATTTTATATCCACTTGCTTATATAAGATATTTGTGTATTTTACCCATAAATAACCACATTAATCAAATCAACCCTTATTATTTTAAAATAATAAATAGAGGAAATTCAATTTCATTTATAATAAGTTGGGGTCTTACAACCTCCCCTCCTTATGAAATTTCGTCCTCGAAATTGACATACGTACCTGGTGTTTTGAAAAGGTGAGGATACCTCGCTTTCATTTTCGTTTCCAACTCCCAGGTCATTTTCTCAATAGCATGGTTCCTCCACAAAACCTTAACTTATGGTATGACCTTTGTGCGTAGGACATGCTCCTTTCTATCCAAGATCTTGACAGGTACCTCCTCGTACATTAAGTCTTCGGCTATCTCGTCTGGTTCTAACTCAATAATGTGGTTTAGGTCTTTCACATATTTACGAAGCACAGATATGTGAAAAATATTATGAACACGAGACATGCTTGGAGGTAACGCAAGTCTATAGGCCACATTTCCTACTCGGTCAAGAATTTGAAATGGACCAACAAATCGTGGATTGAGCTTTCCTCTGTTCCCAAATTTTGTAACTCCCTTCCATGGAGCAACTCGCAACAATACATGATCCCCAATACTAAATTCCACGTCCTTTCGATGAAGATCTGCATAACTCTTTTGTCGATCTTGTGCCGTTTGTATACGTTGTCGAATCATTTGGATCTTTTTCGTAGTCATACGTACCAACTCTGGTCCCAATAATGTTGCTTCACCCACCTCATCCCAACATATTGGAGAGCGACACTTTTGTCCATATAATGCTTTGAATGGAGCCACATCTATACTTGCCTGATAACTGTTGTTGTAAGAGAATTCCACTAATGGTAAATACTTATCCCAACTCCCTTTGAAATCTAGGACACAAAGTCTTAATAGATCTTCAAGAGTTTGAATAGTCCTCTCTGATTGTCCGTTCGTTTGAGGATGGTATGCCGAACTGAATCGTAAATCCGTGCCCATAGCTTTTTGCAAGCTAACCCAAAATAGTGAAGTGAATCTTGGGTCACGATCCAAAACTATGGATACTGGAATACCATGCAACCTCACAATCTCATTCACGTACATAAGAGCAAGACGTTCAAGGGAATAAGTCTCTCGTATCGACAAGAAATGAGCAGACTTGGTTAATCTATCAACAATAACCCAAATCGCATCTATGCCTTAAAAAACCTTGGGAAGACCCGTAACGAAATCCATGGTAACGTGTTCCCACTTCCATTTTGGAATCTCAAGTGGTTGCAATGGACCCTTTGGCACTTGATGCTCTGCCTTTACACGTTGACAAGTTAAACACCTCGAGATAAACTTTGTGATCTCTCTCTTCATATTGCTCCACCAAAATGTATGTCGAAGATCACGATACATTTTGGTACTTCCAGTGTAAATTGCAAACGGTGTGTTGTGTGCCTCCATCATGATTCTATATTTCAAGTTAGAATCGTTAGGAACACAAAGTCTGGAGTTGACTCGAAGTATTCCTTCTTCATCGATTCTTGCTTCCGGAATAGCACCTTCTTGCACTTTCTTCTTCATACGCATCAGCTCCATGTCCGTAGCTTGAGCAGCGTTAACTTTATCGATTAAAGTCGTTTCTACTCGTATGCTTGATATCATCACGTGGGTTCTTGGAGCCTTTACCTCTATCTCCATCCTTTGCAAGTCATACAAAATGCGCCTTTGTGTTAATAACATTGCACTCGTACCCGCATATGATCTTCTACTCAACGCGTCAGCTACCACGTTTACTTTTCCAAGATGATATTGGATAGTATGGTCGTAGTCTTTCAACAGCTCGAGCCATCGTCGTTGTCGCATGTTGAGTTCTTTTTGGGTGAAGAAATATTTGAGGTTTTTATGATCCGAATATATCTCCACTTTCTCCCCATATAGATAGTGCCTCCAGATCTTTAGCGCGAAAACGACTGCTGCCAACTCTAGATCATGAGTAGGATAATTCCTCTCATATTTTTTAAGTTGTCGCGAGGCATAGGCTATGACCTTCCCATGTTGCATGAGAACACATCCTAACCCTTTGCTCGAAGTATCGCTGTAGATAACAAATCCATCTGAACCAGATGGTATTGTCAGAACAGGTGCCGAAATGAGTCTCCTCTTAAGCTCTTGAAAACTCTTCTCGCATTCCTCGCTCCATACGAATTTTGTATCTTTCCGAGTCAGCTGAGTTAACGGAGTAGCGATTCGAGAAAATCCTTCCACAAATCTCCGATAATAACCAATTAAACCCAGAAAGCTATGTACTTCGGTCACCGACTTCGGTTGCTCCCAACTTTGTATTGCTTCAATCTTCGCTGGGTCAACAGATACTCTATGTTTTGACACCACGTGCCCAAGGAATGCTACTTCCTTAAGCCAGAACTCACATTTCTTCAACTTGGCATATAGCTTGTTTTCACGAAGCCTTTGGAGTACCAGCTTCAAATAGTGCTCATGATCTTCACGACTTTTGGAATATATGAGGATGTCATCAATAAAGACAACAACGAACTGATCCAAATATTCCTTGAATACTCGGTTCATCATATCCATAAAAGCCGCATGAGCATTAGTCAATCCAAAAGACATGACTAAGAATTCATAATGCCCGTACCGAGTTCTAAAGGCTGTCTTCGGAATATCCTCAATTCTAATCTTCAGCTGATGATATCCAGAACGAAGATCAATATTTAAAAAGAATTGTGCTCCTTGTAACTGGTCAAACAGGTCATCAATGCGAGGTAGCGGATACCTATTCTTGATAGTAACATGGTTTAATTCCCGGTAGTTAATACAAAGTCGCATACTCCCGTCTTTCTTCTTTACGAATAAAATAGGAGCACCCCAAAGAGATGTACTAGGACGAATAAAACCGATGTCCAACAACTCCTATAGTTGGACCTTTAACTCTTGAAGTTCAATAGGAGTCATTCGATATGGGGTTTTAGAAATGGGCTTTGTACCAGGTTCAAGGTCAATAAAGAATTCAACTTCACGTTCTGGAGGTAGACCGGGAAGTTCTTCAGGAAATACGTCAGGAAATTCACTAACAACAGAAATTTTATTCAAATCTGTCGTGTTTTTGTTCAAGTTCATAACATGGGCTAAGAAAGCTTGACATCGATTTTTTAATAAACGAATGGCTTTATGGCTTGATATGACAGTGATTGATTTTATTAGTTTAGTTGCTTGAATTCGAATAACAGGTTGATTAGGAATATGAAAACTAACAACCTTATGAAAATAATCAATTTTGGCATGATGAGTAGTTAACCAATCAATCCCTAAAATCACGTCAAATGCAAGTATCTTTAAAGAGATAAGGTCAACAGGTAATGTGATGGTGCCAACTTGGATCAAACAAGATTTATAAATAGTGGATGTAATGAAAGTTTCTCCTAATAGAGTTTCCACAGATAAGTCAAAGTCTAATTTCACCGTAGTCAAGTTTAAACGTTGAGCACAAGCAGGAGAGATAAATGAATGGGTAGCACCGGTATCTAGTAAGGTATAAACTTTGCAAGAATTTATGATTAGCTTACCCGTGATCACCTCGTTTGGGTTCCTCGTATTTTGACCAGTCACGACAAACGTTCTTCCAGGAACCGTTGACTTTAACTTTTCTGGGACAGCCTTTTGAGTCACCATCCCCGCTGGACTTGATTTCACTACAGTACAATCTCGAGTGATATGCCATTCCTTTCCACAATTATAACATACCTTGAACTGTTGTGGGCAGTTTGGGCTGATGTGTCCCTCTTTTCTACATTTATAGCATACGACCGGTGGTCGTTCTCCTCCCTTAGAAACAGTCGCTGCTGGTGCTGACGTCTTCACATTGTCATTGTTGAATCTCCTCTTTTTGAAACTTCCACTTGACTCTCCTATCCTATTATCATGGCCACTATTACCACCAGAGTGGTTACCGCTTTTGTCTGAATTTTTCCCTCCCCGCTGGTTATCAGTGCTCCGATGACTGCTGTCACCAGTATGACCCTGGTTGTGGTCCCTCGGTTGAACATACTCGTTATCTCGCTCTAATAATTGAGCCCTGTTGACAACATCTGAATATAGAGAAAATTTATGAGAAATGAGATACTGACATATATCGGGTTTCAAACCTCTCAGAAACATCTGCATCATACGTTCCTCATTCTCCACCAAATGAGGTGCAAACCTGGATAACTCAGCGAACTTCGCCTCGTACTGGGACACCGTCATGTTATTCTGCTTCAGTCTAATAATCTCCACCTCCTTCATATGGCGAATACTTTAAGGAAAGTATTTGACATTGAAAAGTTTCTGAAATGTTTCCAAAGACATGCTGAGTGCTGCAGGCTGGGTACACTTCACAGACTCCCACCAGTAGTCTGCCTCGCCACAGAACATAAAAGTGGCGAATGGAACCTTCTGTTCCTCCGTGCATCCCAAGACATCGAATATCTTGGTAATTTGCTTGACCCACGTTTTCGCCTTAATCGGATCCGGCTTTCCCCAGAATTCTGGTGGTCCCAACTCTTTGAACTGCTTGGATGTGACTAGCTGTGCATTGCCATTATTTCTACCTGTATTTTGAACAGGAGTCTCCCTCGTCTGGTGTTGCATAAACCGCAAAAAACTTCTAAACATCTCATCGTTCATCGTCTGCTCAGTGGTATTATTTACAGGAGGAACATTGCCGGCCTGTTGCACGTTCTCCTCATTGGTGAGTAAAGGTGTCTCCACGGTCTCATTTACTCCACTGTTAACATTCTTAGTTGCCATTCTCAAATATTGCCACAGAACAAGGGTTAATTACAGAAATTAACATATCACACAATATCCCTATATTCCGACTAACTAACAAATAAGCTTAGGTAGGACACACTAGTGAAGGATTCACTCATCACTCCCCTCCTAGTTCTATTTCTCGATCTCCGCCAGAGACCATATCCCTAAGCTCTGATACCAACTGTGACGCCCCCAAAACAGGTATACATCACCCATTCTGAGTCGCCAAAATATGGTACAGAAACCACTACAACTTTATTAATACAATTGTCGTGTAAAATACGACAACACAAAAACTGTGAGTTTAAATATAAATATTGTCTTCTAGACAATATCTACACTCAAATAAGTCCTCATTATAATTATTGATACATTATTTTACAAAAATGGCGAGGACTACTAAACAACTTTCTAGAACCATCATTCCATACCCCGACTAGTACTTGCTACATTCTCGCCTCCTGAGAAGAAAAATGGAACAGAAAGGAAAAGGGTGAGCTCAACTAGCCTACTAAAGAATATTATGACTAAGATAATATAGAATACATTATCGTTAGTCTTCAACAGGGAAAAAATCTAATAGAATACAATAGAGAACAAATTTTAAATCAATATTCGCAGCGAAAATAATAATTCATTAGAAGAGTTAAGTAGAGAATGAAATCTACTATAATCTATGAATTTAAAAGTCCATCATCAATATTTTATTCCTGTAACATCATTCAATATTTATATTGAATAAAATATTCATCTTTGCACTACAGGCCAAAGATATTCATCAGTTGGTCATGTTCATCTCAACACCTGTTCATCTTTGCACTACGGGCTAAAGATATTCATCAGTTAATCATTCATCTTTGCACTACATGCCAAAGATATTAAGTAATATCATCATTTAGGACTGAGGATGATGAAAAATATTTTAAAAAAACGAATCCAGTGAAACAAAAGAATAAATATTAAGGATTCGTACTTCAATTTATCCATGTTCAAAAATACCCCATAACATACCGTAGCGGAGTAAAATTCAAGAATAAAGATCAAAACATGAATACAATCAAAGCTAGTAACAAAAATAGACATCCGGAACAAAGAAGAGAAAATTTTATTTTTTCTGTGAATAGCGCCGTATTTGTGAATAGTGCCGTATACGTGAATAGTACGTATACGTAAATAGTAACTCCGACACAAAAAGTTTTAAATTTGATAAAAACTTCAGACCAATATTTCGGCATAATGATATTGAAAAAAAAATAACATCCCTTACCTCCAAAAAGACAGTACTTCTGACTAGAATACTGGATATAGTGCTGAAAGAACTTGCACCGTATAGCAACTCTCAAAGTACCAAAATATTCACAAAAATACGCTCGATATTATATAGAGAGAAAACTTTAGTTTCTGGTGTGATTTTCAATTCTAACCTAAGCACCCTATTTATAGGAAAATGCTTAGAACACCAAAGTAAAAAATTTAATAAAATATTAATATTTTCAAATTATATTCCTACGCACACCACACCAGACCAAAATCATCAGCCACCCACCCCACAAAAATAACAAAACCGTTTTTCTTAATTAAAATATTTTAAACTTCAAAAATTAATTATTCCGGAACTTCGGAACTTCAATAATTCATAATAAATAGTTCTTTTATCAGAAAAAATCGAATCTTATGTCCATTCCATAGGAAATTCAATTCTCTACAATTTTATAAGTTTAACTTTTTCCAAATTCCAAATAAAAGTTGACCGAAATCCACAAACGGGCGATTTTTAAGGCTATAATCAAATTTCAGTCAAGAAATGGGCCCACAAACATAAAAAAATATGTTTTAAATATTTTTAGTAACAAAAATACTCTTCCTCCTCATTTACTCATATATCACACATTCATTGTAAAAATATCATCATTATTATATTATTAAAATATAATAATATATTTTATCATAAAAGATAAAATATCAATTTTCAACAATTGTCATAAAAAATTTTCTCCATTTATATCCACATAAAATGAGTATTTTTTTTATCATATAAATCAATAATTAATTATTCACAAATAATATTACAGAATCACAATACTGACAACCAGGCCGTTCCAAGGAAAGAGGGGGCCTTCCAATAAGGATTTTTCCTTACTGGCGCTCAATTAGGTGACCAAACCTCTCGTTAGACAAAACTTTCTAGATATTGCCAATAATGCTATCTAATAATATTATTCAAATAATATGAATTATTAATCTGATGATGAAAAATATTGTGTAGTGACAATTATTGAAATAACAATAATATAAAATATCAACGTAGCAATTATTGAATCAATAAAATAAAATATTGAACAGTAAGTACTGTGACAATTATTGAGTAGTGACTTCTTACGTAAGAATCAATAATTAGTACAATACCGCATGCTACTGTGCAACAACGCGTATTACTGTGTTTTAACCACCAGATATTCTAACAGTATTAATGGTAACACTTACGCCGTTATTTATAAACAACTTATACTTGTCGTTTTCTTTATCCAATCGCTTTTCGTTATGGGGTCCACACAAGGCTGCGCCGTCGTACGAATATTCCCCGACAGTAAGAATATTCCACGACCAAACGAATATTTTCCGACAACAATGAATATTTTATATCCACTTGCTTATTTAAGATATTTGCGCATTTTACCCATAACTAACCACATTAATCAAATCAACCCTTATTATTTCAAAATAATAAATAGAGGAAATTCAATTTCATTTATAATAAGTTGAGGTCTTACATTTATTATGGGTGGATTTAAGATGTGCCAACTATTGACTTCTTTGTTAGTACACATAAATTATTTTTGCATAAATTAGAGCTAGTTATGACCAATTTTTTTTGGTTTTATAAGGGTGGTGCAAAAACTGTGGATGGGCCATCAAGCAAAGACTAGAGACTGTGGATGGGCCATCAAGCAAAGACTGGAGAGGTGGAAGAGCTGCTTCTTTCAACATTATGTGTGTGATTACTCTGACCTTCCCAAACTTGTTGAAGGACTGAAACGATTGGCCAAATCTGATCCCATGGTTGTCTATACCATTGAGGAATCCGGAGAGCATATTATCTCACACATCAGGTTTTCATTTGTTTGACCCTCAATAAGTATTTGGTGGCTATTGATGATTCTTTTATTAGGTCTGCATCTCCTGTTTGTGCATGTTACGTCTCGTGGTGGCATCGACCAGGTATGATGGAAAATGGATGGACGTTGCACTGAACTGTCATGATGTATAATGCATTCGCCTCTAGGAGACTGCCAAGATAAATCAATCTCTATTTGCCTTGGCAAATGTTATTTATATAATCAACTTCATTTTGAATAACTAGGGTATTAATGTATGCATTAAAGCGCTGTCATGATGTATAATGCATGCATTGAAGCACTTGAAGGTTTGGATTAGTTTTGCAAAGTTTGAAACTGTAAATGAATGGTATTATTGGGATGTATTTTGAATGGTTGATACATTTTGGCTTTAAATTAAATGAGAATTTAGACCTTTTAGCTATATATCATGACATTAGCAGATTGCAGGTGCACTGGTAATATAGGTGAACCACAACTTTTTTTTTTCTTTTTTTTTTCAAGTCAATCTACAACATTTTAAAAACGTTGTGTAAATGTGCCTAAACGTTGTCTGATATATTTAACTACAACATTTTTAGTCAGAAAACGTTGTGGAATCATACATTCTACAACGTTTTCAAGTATATACTAATTTATGAAAAACAAATCTACAATATTTTTTTCTTAAAAAACGTTGTATAATGTGTCTAACTACAATATTTTAAAAACATTGTGTAAGGGTGTCAAATAAATGACACCGTTAACCACGACGTTTTTCTGATTGAAACCACAACGTTTTTTTTTCGCGTTATCTATTTACTGTTTTGTAGTAGTCATAATACATGCATGTGAATCAATAGTTCTATTCATGTGAACAAATAGTTATATGCATGTGAACTAATAGTAATTAATTGCTCATTTATCCGATTAATTACCCGATTGGTCAATATAACCTCCAAAAATTAATTATTATCAAAATAAATGTCGATTTTCACAAACACTAATAATTCCAACACAATGGAAATATCAATTTCATCTTTAATCAACATGAACTTATTCATTATTAATATTATAACTTACAATATTTAACAACCAGATCATTCCTATGAAAGAGGGGGCTTTTCGATAAGGATTTCTCCCTATTGGCGCACAATTAGGTGACCAAACTCTTTTCCTCGACAGAACTTTCTAGACATCGTCAATAATGTAATAATAATATGAATAACTTTGTCGTCTCAATTATTGATTTAATAATATAAAATATTATGCAGATGATACTATGACAATAATTGAATCAATAATATGAGAGATATTATGCAACAATTACTGTAGCAATAATTGAGTATAACTGAGTGACTTCTCACGTAAGCATCAATAATCAATACCATGTGCTAATATGAAACCACTGTACTTTTACCACCGGGTAGTTCAATAGTTTAACGGTAAAACTTTCACCGCTATTTTTATAAAAAGATATTTCTATCGTTTTTTAACTACGACAATACTTTCGTTGTTGGGTCCACCAATGATTGTGCCGTCGTACGAATATCCCCTGTTAAAACGAATATTCCCCGACCAATCGAATATTTTATAACAACTTGATTACTTTACAAAATTTGTAAATATTACCCATAACTATAATATTATATTCAATCCACACCATAATATTCAAAAATATATTTCGAGAAAAATTAATCTTTATTCATAAAAGTTGGGGTCTTACATGGGGAATTTGATGTCATAATGGGAATGGATTGGTTATTCAATTACGGGACAATAATTAATTGCCAAAAGAAATGTGTTAACCTTATGACTCCGTCAAAGGTTGTGTTTTATGGCAGGAAGTCTCCTTGACAAACAAGTTGTCTGATGGTGATGCAGGCCAAAACGTTACTGATATAAGGATGTGTAGGAAACTTAGCCCACATAGTCGATACATAGAAGAAGAGCACGAAGTTGGAAGAGATACCGATCATTAGAGATTTTGTAGACGTATTTCCAGACGATTTGCCTGGACTTTCGCCGGATCGAGAAATTGAGTTCGTGATTGATTTAGTACCAGGAACGACCCCGATATCTAAAGCCCCATACAGAATGGCCCCAGTGGAGATGAAAGAGTTGATGGTGCAATTGCAGGAATTACTCGACAAGAAGTATATCCAGCCGAGTGTATCACCATGGGGAGCACCGGTATTGTTTGTTAAGAAGAAAGATGGATCGATGCGACTTTGCATTGATTACCAAGAATTGAACAAGGTCACGATTAAAAATAAGTATCCATTACCGAGAATCGATGACTTATTTGACCAACTAAAGGGAGCGAGATATTTCTCAAAGATATACTTGAGGAGTGGTTATCATCAGTTAAAGGTGAGGCCATAGGATTTACTGAAAACAGCGTTCAGAACTCGGTATGGTCATTACGAGTTTCTGGTTATGTCATTTGGTTTAACTAATGCACCTGCAGCGTTCATGGATTTGATGAGCAGGGTGTTTAAACCATTCTTAGATAAATTTGTGGTGGTGTTTATTGATGATATATTGGTATATTCCAAGACCAAGGAGGAACATGTTGAACACTTAAGAGTGACGTTGGAGACATTGAGAAAAGAGAAGTTGTACGCTAAATTCTCAAAATGTGAGTTTTGGTTGGAACGTGTACAGTTTCTCGGGCACGTTATTGATAATGACGAAATTTCGGTAGATCCATCAAAAGTGGCAGCTGTAATAAACTGGGATCAGCCGAAGACACCGTCAGAGGTAAGAAGTTTCTTGGGATTAGGAGGCTACTATAGGGGTTTTATTCAAGACTTTTCCAAAATTGCAACTCCGTTGACGAATTTAACTAGGAAGGCAGTTAAGTTTGTTTGGAAGGAGACGTGTGAGGAAAGTTTCCAAGAATTAAAGAAGAGATTGAGTTCAGCACCTGTGTTGTCATTGCCCGATGATACAGGGAATTTTGGGGTGTACAGTGACGCATCGCATAAAGGACTAGGATGTGTGCTTATGCAGAGCGGCAGAGTTATGGCGTATGCATCACGTTAATTGAAAGATTATGAGAAAGGGTATCCGACTCATGACTTAGAGTTGGTTGCGGTGATGTTTGCCCTGAAAATTTGGAGACACTATTTGTATGGAGAGAGGTGTGAGATATATACAGACCATAAAAGTCTAAAGTATATCTTTACATAGAAAGATTTGAATATGCGATAGAGAAGATGGTTGGAGTTAATTAAAGATTATGACTACGAGATTTTCTATCATCCCGGAAAGGCTAATGTTGTTGCTGATGCTTTAAGTAGAAAGGGACGGTAGAAGTAAACGATGTTGACTGCTTAGGAGAGGTTAGTATAGGAAATGGCAAAGATGGAGTTGGAAATTAAATATCCGACAGAATCAGAAGAAAAATTGTTCCAGATGGGAAACAGTTCAATGTTGGTAGATAAGGTGAAGAATGCACAACTTCAGGATGAGAACTATGATGAGATAAGAAGAAAAGTGTCTAAAGGTGAGGAAAACAAATTTAAAATTGATTCGGAAGGGTTACTTTGATTTGAAGGGAGAATTTGGGTTCCGCTAATGTAACGACCCCAAAATAGGTCCATTCCATCCAACCTATTCTGAGTCACCAAATACATGGTACAGAAAACAATTGTAACTTTATTACAACAATTGTCGTGCAAAATACAACAACACATATGCTGTGAGTTTGGATACAAATATATACCAAATGTGACTTATGTTCCAATCGTGGACATCGCCTCACAATGACACCTTACATAAAGGTATAGTCAAAAACTGTTTTAGAAATTAGAATCTTTGGGAAGTGCTTAAGGAAACCTTCGTACATGGGAGGCCATGCGTCTAGGTTATGATAGATATCATATGGCCACAGAATTATCCTTGGTTTACCCAATAGACCCCAAAGAAAAACGAGAAGATTACTATCATATTCTTCCCAATGGTGAGTCTTCTCTTGACTTATCATTATCTCTACTGTCTCTAATTGAGAATTATACTTCAAACAAACACCAAGATTATATAGGTAGTGCTCGTATATATACTCAGCAAGTGGATGAGCACAACCCTATCTTATGATGACACGAGGTTGTATGTCATTAGACATCTTGTATGATAGTGACAAAACACCCTTCCAACGTTGGGTTCGCCTCACCCTATTTTCTTCACCAAATATAACTACTAAATGATGACCACCGTTCTATTCCCTTGTTACCCCCGCTCGACCCAGCTACACTCTTATTACCTGAAAAGGAATTGTGAAGCAAAAGGGTGAGCACAACTAGCTCAGTAAAGAATATCATGACTAAAGATAATTAAATTATCAATAGCCTTCATCAATAATAAATCAGAGATTTAGAACATATGGTAAATGATAAAAATTTCAACCATAGTTGCAGCGGAACGAGCAATCCATTAGAAGAGTCAAATAGACTATAAAGTCTATTATCTTCTCCATGTTAAAAATCTACCAACAATGTTTTATCCATGTAACATCACTCAACAGTTCCTTTCCACAATCATATGAATAACTCATAATCATAATTGTGACTATAAATTTTTCTTCGCACCCAGGACGAAGAATATTTTCATCACCTGTCTTTACCTGAAACATCAAAGATCATGGTTATACCAAATCACAATTCCTGTTTATAATCATACTAACAAATCCATCTTTGCACTACGGGCCAAAGATATTCATCAACAAACCATCTTTGCACTACGGGCCAAAGATATTCATCAACAAACCATCTTTGCACTACGGGCCAAAGATATTCAACAACAGTTCATCTTTGCACTACAGGCCAAAGATATTCATCAACAGGCCATCTTTGCACTACATGCCAAAGATATTCATCAACAATTCATATTTGCACTACAGGCCAAATATATTCATATCTCAAAGAAATATATAATCATTTCAGAATTTATATAAACAATAATTATAACCATGTTGATCAATTCACCTTTGCACTTAAGCTTAAGATATTCAATTATAAATTCAATGGTCATGATCATACCAGTCACAATTCAACTTTGCACTACAGGCCAAAGAGAACCCTAGTCATGATCATACCAATAATCTATCCATCTTTACACTCCAGTGAAAGAGAATTTCAACATCAGGGTTATAAAAATGTTATATATGATGATAAAAATAATATGATCAACATATAGTTTTAATCTCAAGAGTAATATTCGTAACTCATGAATAGTAACCCCGACACAAAAGATAGAAATTCTACAATAAAATTTATACCAATATTTTGGTATAATGATATTGAAAGAATAACATTACTTAAATTTATAAACAATTTATTTTAATTGTTTACACTTTACTAATTAATGCATTTAATCATCATAAAATGCCAACTCTTACAATTTCATCATCAATAACCAAAACCCTCATAAAAAATCTGCATATACCTCATATAGGATTCTCAAGCCATAAAATCCTATTTTCCAATTTTCTTTCTTCACAAAACATATTTAATTCATTTACTCATAACTAGACCATTTTCATGAAAAATACCAAATCAGTTCCAAAAATATTTCTTTTCTGGGATTTAGCATAATATAGTCCCATAGTGAACATATATTTTTCTCAGAATTTTTAAAAGTCATTTACTATTTTTCATATGGCCAAAATAGCCGAATATTTAGACATTTATCAAAAATTGTACTTTTGTCTAAAAATTCTGAAATTTACAGAGTATACTTCTATCATATACATGTACTCCCAATAAAAATTTCATCAATTTTGGAGTTAACCACAAGGAATTATAAGCTGTTACTTTTAAAATAGTCTTTTCTCATAAAATTCATAACTCTCAATCTATACATCCAAAAATCACCATTTTTGGACACAATCAAGAAAACTCATCAAAATATCATTTCAAATTTTTCCAGAATTTTTGAAGATCAGAAAAATTACGAAACTGAAAATCATAACAACCCTTAAAATCCCTTAATATCCCTTACTATCCCTTACCTCAAAAGAGCAGTACTTCTGATCGGTATAAGGCTGAAGAAAACTTGCACTGATGAATAGAAACTCACAGAGTATCTAAATACTCACAAAATACGCTCAATAATCTAGAGAGAGAAAGAGAGAAAACTTATGTTTCTGGTGTGATTTTCAATTCTAACTTAGCACTCTATTTATAGGAAAATTTTGGTAGGTTTGACCTGCAACCTGATGGCTTTACCTGCTACTATTCCCACCCACCACATTTGAAATATAATTCAGCACATTTCTTCACCAACCACAAGTGGGGCCCACCAATTCTAGAATTTTTTACCAAAATGATAAACTCCAAAAATTCAACAATTTCTGAACCAGTCATCTTGTAAAATTCATAATAAATCATACGTTCATTTTTAACGGTTCAAAATTTGTGGACATATACTCAAATTATATATGTATAACATATCCAAAAATTACCACGATCCAACGGTCGGATTAAAAATTATAACACCCGCAATATTTCTCAAAAAACCATGATTTTTAATACCTCCATTCCGACAAAAATACGGATAAAAATCTCAACATTAACTCCTTCATTTTTAACCACAAAAATATATCCCTCGTTTATATCCACATAAAATAAATATTTTCTTATCATATAAATCAATAATTAATTATTCCCAAATAATATTACAGAATCACATTTATGACAACCAGGCCGTTCCCAGGAAAGAGGGGGCTTTCCAATAAGGATTTCTCCTTACTAGCGCGCAATTAGATGACCAAACCTCTCCTTAGACAGAACTTTCTAGACATTGCCAATAATGCTATCTAATAATATTATTCAAATAATATGAATTATTGATCTGATAATAGAAAATACTGTGCAGCAATAATTATTGAAACAACAATAATATAAAATATCAACGCAGCAATTATTGAATCAATAAAATAAAATATTGAACAGTAATTACTGTAACAATTATTGAGTAGTGCCTTCTTACGTAAGAATCAATAATTTCAAAAATACTATGCAATACCGTGTGATACTGTGCAATAACGCGTATTACTGTATTTTAACCACCGGGTATTCCAGCAGTATTAACGGTAACAACTACGCCGTTATTTGTAAAAACTCAAATTTGTCGTTTTCCTTCACCCGACAGTTATTCGTTATGGGGCCCACAAATAGCTGCGCCGTCGTACGAATATTCTCCGACAGAAAGAATATTCCATGACCAAACGAATATTCTCCGACAACAATGATTATTTTATAACTACTTGTGTATTTTGAAAAAAAAAATCATATTTCACCCATAACTTTAAACTTTTATCAATTTAACCATTTACTGAATAGTAATTATAAGAAAAATTGAATACTTTTATTTCATAAAATTCGGGGTCTTACAATCTCCCCTCCTTATGAAATTTCGTCCTCGAAATTTACGTACCTGGTATTTCAAAGAGTTGAGAATACCTTCCTTTCATTTCAGATTTCATCTTCTCTGTCATCATAATTTCTCCATTGCCCATCTCCTGTATTTCAAATATCATTCTAGAATACAGCTTCAAAACAAGGGTTAATTTAACAAATTAACATATCACATAACATCCCGATATTATGACTGACTAACAAATAAGCTTAGGTAGGACACACTAGCGAAGGATTTACTCATCTCTCCCCTCCTAGTTGTATTCTCCGATCTCCGCCAGAGATCATATCCCTAAGCTCTGATACCAAATGTAACGACCCCAAAATAGGTCCATTCCATCCAACCTATTCTGAGTCGCCAAATACATGGTACAGAAAACAACTGTAACTTTATTACAACAATTGTCGTGCAAAATACAACAACACATATGCTGTGAGTTTGGATACAAATATATACCAAATGTGACTTATGTTCCAATCGTGGACATCGCCTCACAATGACACCTTACATAAAGGTATAGTCAAAAACTGTTTTAGAAATTAGAATCTTTGGGAAGTGCTTAAGAAAACCTTCGTACATGGGAGGCCATGCGTCTAGGTTATGATAGATATCATATGGCCACAGAATTATCCTTGGTTTACCCAATGGACCCCAAAGAAAAACGAGAAGATTACTATCATATTCTTCCCAATGGTGAGTCTTCTCTTGACTTATCATTATCTCTACTGTCTCTAATTGAGAATTATACTTCAAACAAACACCAAGATTATATAGGTAGTGCTCGTATATATACTCAGCAAGTGGATGAGCACAACCCTGTCTTATGATGACACGAGGTTGTATGTCATTAGACATCTTGTATGATAGTGACAAAACACCCTTCCAACGTTGGGTTCGCCTCACCCTATTTTCTTCACCAAATATAACTACTAAATGATGACCACCGTTCTATTCCCTTGTTACCCCCGCTCGACCCAGCTACACTCTTATTACCTGAAAGGAATTGTGAAGCAAAAGGGTGAGCACAACTAGCTCAGTAAAGAATATCATGACTAAAGATAATTAAATTATCAATAGCCTTCATCAATAATAAATCAGAGATTTAGAACATATGGTAAATGATAAAAATTTCAACCATAGTTGCAGCGGAACGAGCAATCCATTAGAAGAGTCAAATAGACTATAAAGTCTATTATCTTCTCCATGTTAAAAATCTACCAACAATGTTTTATCCATGTAACATCACTCAACAGTTCCTTTCCACAATCATATGAATAACTCATAATCATAATTGTGACTATAAATTTTTCTTCGCACCCAGGACGAAGAATATTTTCATCACCTGTCTTTACCTGAAACATCAAAGATCATGGTTATACCAAATCACAATTCCTGTTTATAATCATACTAACAAATCCATCTTTGCACTACGGGCCAAAGATATTCATCAACAAACCATCTTTGCACTACGGGCCAAAGATATTCATCAACAAACCATCTTTGCACTACGGGCCAAAGATATTCAACAACAGTTCATCTTTGCACTACAGGCCAAAGATATTCATCAACAGGCCATCTTTGCACTACATGCCAAAGATATTCATCAACAATTCATATTTGCACTACAGGCCAAATATATTCATATCTCAAAGAAATATATAATCATTTCAGAATTTATATAAACAATAATTATAACCATGTTGATCAATTCACCTTTGCACTTAAGCTTAAGATATTCAATTATAAATTCAATGGTCATGATCATACCAGTCACAATTCAACTTTGCACTACAGGCCAAAGAGAACCCTAGTCATGATCATACCAATAATCTACCCATCTTTACACTCCAGTGAAAGAGAATTTCAACATCAGGGTTATAAAAATGTTATATATGATGATAAAAATAATATGATCAACATATAGTTTTAATCTCAAGAGTAATATTCGTAACTCATGAATAGTAACCCCGACACAAAAGATAGAAATTCTACAATAAAATTCATACCAATATTTCGGTATAATGATATTGAAAGAATAACATTACTTAAATTTATAAACAATTTATTTTAATTGTTTACACTTTACTAATTAATGCATTTAATCATCATAAAATGCCAACTCTTACAATTTCATCATCAATAACCAAAACCCTCATCAAAAATCTGCATATACCTCATATAGGATTCTCAAGCCATAAAATCCTATTTTCCAATTTTCTTTCTTCACAAAACATATTTAATTCATTTACTCATAACTAGACCATTTTCATGAAAAATACCAAATCAGTTCCAAAAATATTTCTTTTCTGGGATTTAGCATAATATAGTCCCATAGTGAACATATATTTTTCTCAGAATTTTTAAAAGTCAATTACTATTTTTCATATGGCCAAAATAGCCGAATATTTAAACATTTATCAAAAATTGTACTTTTGTCTAAAAATTCTAAAATTTACAGAGTATACTTCTATCATATACATGTACTCCCAATAAAAATTTCATCAATTTTGGAGTTAACCACAAGGAATTATAAGCTGTTACTTTTAAAATAGTCTTTTCTCATAAAATTCATAACTCTCAATCTATACATCCAAAAATCACCATTTTTGGACACAATCAAGAAAACTCATCAAAATATCATTTCAAATTTTTCCAGAATTTTTGAAGATCAGAAAAATTACGAAACTGAAAATCATAACAACCCTTAAAATCCCTTAATATCCCTTACTATCCCTTACCTCAAAAGAGCAGTACTTCTGATCGGTATAAGGCTGAAGAAAACTTGCACTGATGAATAGAAACTCACAGAGTATCTAAATACTCACAAAATACACTCAATAATCTAGAGAGAGAAAGAGAGAAAACTTATGTTTCTGGTGTGATTTTCAATTCTAACTTAGCCCTCTATTTATAGGAAAATTTTGGTAGGTTTGACCTGCAACCTGATGGCTTTACCTGCTACTATTCCCACCCACCACATTTGAAATATAATTCAGCACATTTCTTCACCAACCACAAGTGGGGTCCACCAATTCTAGAATTTTTCACCAAAATGATAAACTCCAAAAATTCATCAATTTCTGAACCAGTCATCTTGTAAAATTCATAATAAATCATACGTTCATTTTTAACGGTTCAAAATTTGTGAACATATACTCAACTTATATATGTATAACATATCCAAAAATTACCACGATCCAACGGTCGGATTAAAAATTATAACACCCGCAATATTTCTCAAAAAACCATGATTTTTAATACCTCCATTCCGACAAAAATACGGATAAAAATCTCAACATTAACTCCTTCATTTTTAACCACAAAAATATATCCCTCGTTTATATCCACATAAAATAAATATTTTCTTATCATATAAATCAATAATTAATTATTCACAAATAATATTACAGAATCACATTTATGACAACCAGGCCGTTCCCAGGAAAGAGGGGGCTTTCCAATAAGGATTTCTCCTTACTAGCGCGCAATTAGATGACCAAACCTCTCCTTAGACAGAACTTTCTAGACATTGCCAATAATGCTATCTAATAATATTATTCAAATAATATGAATTATTGATCTGATAATAGAAAATACTGTGCAGCAACAATTATTGAAACAACAATAATATAAAATATCAACGCAACAATTATTGAATCAATAAAATAAAATATTGAACAGTAATTACTGTAACAATTATTGAGTAGTGCCTTCTTACGTAAGAATCAATAATTTCAAAAATACTATGCAATACCGTGTGCTACTGTGCAATAACGCGTATTACTGTATTTTAACCACCGGGTATTCCAACAGTATTAACGGTAACAACTACGCCGTTATTTGTAAAAACTCAAATTTGTCGTTTTCCTTCACCCGACAGTTATTCGTTATGGGGCCCACAAATAGCTGCGCCGTCGTACGAATATTCTCCGACAGAAAGAATATTCCATGACCAAACGAATATTCTCCGACAACAATGATTATTTTATAACTACTTGTGTATTTTGAAAAAAAAATCATATTTCACCCATAACTTTAAACTTTTATCAATTTAACCATTTACTGAATAGTAATTATAAGAAAAATTGAATACTTTTATTTCATAAAATTCGGGGTCTTACAATCTCCCCTCCTTATGAAATTTCGTCCTCGAAATTTACGTACCTGGTATTTCAAAGAGTTGAGAATACCTTCCTTTCATTTCAGATTTCATCTTCTCTGTCATCATAATTTCTCCATTGCCCATCTCCTGTATTTCAAATATCATTCTAGAATACAGCTTCAAAACAAGGGTTAATTTAACAAATTAACATATCACATAACATCCCGATATTATGACTGACTAACAAATAAGCTTAGGTAGGACACACTAGCGAAGGATTTACTCATCTCTCCCCTCCTAGTTGTATTCTCCGATCTCCGCCAGAGATCATATCCCTAAGCTCTGATACCAAATGTAACGACCCCAAAATAGGTCCATTCCATCCAACCTATTCTGAGTCGCCAAATACATGGTACAGAAAACAACTGTAACTTTATTACAACAATTGTCGTGCAAAATACAACAACACATATGCTGTGAGTTTGGATACAAATATATACCAAATGTGACTTATGTTCCAATCGTGGACATCGCCTCACAATGACACCTTACATAAAGGTATAGTCAAAAACTGTTTTAGAAATTAGAATCTTTGGGAAGTGCTTAAGGAAACCTTCGTACATGGGAGGCCATGCGTCTAGGTTATGATAGATATCATATGGCCACAGAATTATCCTTGGTTTACCCAATGGACCCCAAAGAAAAACGAGAAGATTACTATCATATTCTTCCCAATGGTGAGTCTTCTCTTGACTTATCATTATCTCTACTGTCTCTAATTGAGAATTATACTTCAAACAAACACCAAGATTATATAGGTAGTGCTCGTATATATACTCAGCAAGTGGATGAGCACAACCCTATCTTATGATGACACGAGGTTGTATGTCATTAGACATCTTGCATGATAGTGACAAAACACCCTTCCAACGTTGGGTTCGCCTCACCCTATTTTCTTCACCAAATATAACTACTAAATGATGACCACCGTTCTATTCCCTTGTTACCCCCGCTCGACCCAGCTACACTCTTATTACCTGAAAAGGAATTGTGAAGCAAAAGGGTGAGCACAACTAGCTCAGTAAAGAATATCATGACTAAAGATAATTAAATTATCAATAGCCTTCATCAATAATAAATCAGAGATTTAGAACATATGGTAAATGATAAAAATTTCAACCATAGTTGCAGCGGAACGAGCAATCCATTAGAAGAGTCAAATAGACTATAAAGTCTATTATCTTCTCCATGTTAAAAATCTACCAACAATGTTTTATCCATGTAACATCACTCAACAGTTCCTTTCCACAATCATATGAATAACTCATAATCATAATTGTGACTATAAATTTTTCTTCGCACCCAGGACGAAGAATATTTTCATCACCTGTCTTTACCTGAAACATCAAAGATCATGGTTATACCAAATCACAATTCCTGTTTATAATCATACTAACAAATCCATCTTTGCACTACGGGCCAAAGATATTCATCAACAAACCATCTTTGCACTACGGGCCAAAGATATTCATCAACAAACCATCTTTGCACTACGGGCCAAAGATATTCAACAACAGTTCATCTTTGCACTACAGGCCAAAGATATTCATCAACAGGCCATCTTTGCACTACATGCCAAAGATATTCATCAACAATTCATATTTGCACTACAGGCCAAATATATTCATATCTCAAAGAAATATATAATCATTTCAGAATTTATATAAACAATAATTATAACCATGTTGATCAATTCACCTTTGCACTTAAGCTTAAGATATTCAATTATAAATTCAATGGTCATGATCATACCAGTCACAATTCAACTTTGCACTACAGGCCAAAGAGAACCCTAGTCATGATCATACCAATAATCTATCCATCTTTACACTCCAGTGAAAGAGAATTTCAACATCAGGGTTATAAAAATGTTATATATGATGATAAAAATAATATGATCAACATATAGTTTTAATCTCAAGAGTAATATTCGTAACTCATGAATAGTAACCCCGACACAAAAGATAGAAATTCTACAATAAAATTCATACCAATATTTCGGTATAATGATATTGAAAGAATAACATTACTTAAATTTATAAACAATTTATTTTAATTGTTTACACTTTACTAATTAATGCATTTAATCATCATAAAATGCCACCTCTTACAATTTCATCATCAATAACCAAAACCCTCATCAAAAATCTGCATATACCTCATATAGGATTCTCAAGCCATAAAATCCTATTTTCCAATTTTCTTTCTTCACAAAACATATTTAATTCATTTACTCATAACTAGACCATTTTCATGAAAAATACCAAATCAGTTCCAAAAATATTTCTTTTCTGGGATTTAGCATAATATAGTCCCATAGTGAACATATATTTTTCTCAGAATTTTTAAAAGTCATTTACTATTTTTCATATGGCCAAAATAGCCGAATATTTAGACATTTATCAAAAATTGTACTTTTGTCTAAAAATTCTGAAATTTACAGAGTATACTTCTATCATATACATGTACTCCCAATAAAAATTTCATCAATTTTGGAGTTAACCACAAGGAATTATAAGCTGTTACTTTTAAAATAGTCTTTTCTCATAAAATTCATAACTCTCAATTTATACATCCAAAAATCACCATTTTTGGACACAATCAAGAAAACTCATCAAAATATCATTTCAAATTTTTCCAAAATTTTTGAAGATCAGAAAAATTACGAAACTGAAAATCATAACAACCCTTAAAATTCCTTAATATTCCTTACTATCCCTTACCTCAAAAGAGCAGTACTTCTGATCGGTATAAGGCTGAAGAAAACTTGCACTGATGAATAGAAACTCACAGAGTATCTAAATACTCACAAAATACACTCAATAATCTAGAGAGAGAAAGAGAGAAAACTTATGTTTCTGGTGTGATTTTCAATTCTAACTTAGCACTCTATTTATAGGAAAATTTTGGTAGGTTTGACCTGCAACCTGATGGCTTTACCTGCTACTATTCCCACCCACCACATTTGAAATATAATTCAGCACATTTCTTCACCAACCACAAGTGGGGCCCACCAATTCTAGAATTTTCCACCAAAATGATAAACTCCAAAAATTCAACAATTTCTAAACCAGTCATCTTGTAAAATTCATAATAAATCATACGTTCATTTTTAACGGTTCAAAATTTGTGGACATATACTCAACTTATATATGTATAACATATCCAAAAATTATCACGATCCAACGGTCGGATTAAAAATTATAACACCCGCAATATTTCTCAAAAAACCATGATTTTTAATACCTCCATTCCGACAAAAATACGGATAAAAATCTCAACATTAACTCCTTCATTTTTAACCACAAAAATATATCCCTCGTTTATATCCACATAAAATAAATATTTTCTTATCATATAAATCAATAATTAATTATTCCCAAATAATATTACAGAATCACATTTATGACAACCAGGCCGTTCCCAGGAAAGAGGGGGCTTTCCAATAAGGATTTCTCCTTACTAGCGCGCAATTAGATGACCAAACCTCTCCTTAGACAGAACTTTCTAGACATTGCCAATAATGCTATCTAATAATATTATTCAAATAATATGAATTATTGATCTGATAATAGAAAATACTGTGCAGCAATAATTATTGAAACAACAATAATATAAAATATCAACGCAGCAATTATTGAATCAATAAAATAAAATATTGAACAGTAATTACTGTAACAATTATTGAGTAGTGCCTTCTTACGTAAGAATCAATAATTTCAAAAATACTATGCAATACCGTGTGCTACTGTGCAATAACGCGTATTACTGTATTTTAACCACCGGGTATTCCAGCAGTGTTAACGGTAACAACTACGCCGTTATTTGTAAAAACTCAAATTTGTCGTTTTCCTTCACCCGACAGTTATTCGTTATGGGGCCCACAAATAGCTGCGCCGTCGTACGAATATTCTCCGACAGAAAGAATATTCCATGACCAAACGAATATTCTCCGACAACAATGATTATTTTATAACTACTTGTGTATTTTGAAAAAAAAATCATATTTCACCCATAACTTTAAACTTTTATCAATTTAACCATTTACTGAATAGTAATTATAAGAAAAATTGAATACTTTTATTTCATAAAATTCGGGGTCTTACAGCTAATACCGAAAATTAAAGAAGAAATTTTAAGCGAGGCCCATAACTCACGATATTCGATTCACCCTGGAAGTACAAAAATGTACCAAGATCTCAGACATCATTTCTGGTGGCCGAATATGAAAAAGGACGTGGCTGAATGTGTGGCGAAATGCTTAACGTGTCTGAAAGTTAAAGCTGAACATCAAAGGCCAAGTGGATTGTTGCAACTGTTAGAGATATCGGAAAGGAAATGGGAGCATATCACAATAGATTTTATGGTAGGTCTTCCAATGACTCAGTAAGGTTACGACGCCATTTGGGTGATTGTCGATCGATTGACGAAGTCAGCACACTTTCAGCTAATCAAGATTAGATTTAACCTTGATCGGTTGGCAAAACTGTACGTGAAGAAAATTGTTTCAAGACATGGTATTCCGATGTCCATTGTATCAGACAGAGATTCACGTTTCACGTCAAATTTCTGAAAATGACTACAATAATGCTTGGGAACGCAGTTGAGAATGAGCACAACGTACCATCCTCAAACCGACGGACAGAGTGAGAGGACCATCCAGACACTAGAGGATATGCTCAGAGCATGTATTATAGATTTTAAAGGGAATTGGGATGACCATTTACTGTTGGTTGAATTTGCCTATAATAATAGTTATCAAGCGAGTATTGGCATGCCGCCTTACGAATTGTTGTACGGTAGAAAATGCAGAACTCTGGTATGCTGGGACGAAGTTGGAGAACATCAGCTGCTAGGTCCAGAATTGGTACAACAGACTGTCGAGATCATCAAAGTGATCCGGGTAAGATTGATAGCTTCAGAGGACAGATAAAAGAAATATGCCGATCAACACCAACAGCATCGGGAATTCGATGTCGATAGTTTTGTTTTCTTGAAAGTGCCTCCCTGGAAAGGGAAAATTTCGATTTGGTAAAAAGGGAAAACTGAGCCCTAGGTTTATAGGACCTTTTGAAGTGTTGCGATGAATTGGTGAAGTAGCATATGAGGTAGCTTTATCTCCGAAATTAGGACATATCGATAACCTTTTCCATGTGTCAGTATTAAGGCCATATAAGCCTGACTATAAGCATGTTATAGAATATGAGCCATTACAGTTTGAGAAAGACTTGTCATATGAAGAAGTCCCTATTCAAATTATTGGCAGGAAAAAGCAGGTACTAAGGAATAAAGTGATACCTTATGTTAAGGTAATCTGGAGAAACCACAATGCTGAGAAAGCAACGTGAGAACTTGAAGATGTTATGATGAAAAATTATCCTCAATTATTTGCTTAGTCTTGTATAGCGATTCTAGGGACATAATTCTGTTAAGGAGGGAAGAATGTGACGAATGGGTTTATCGAGCCGTAATTCTGGGGACAAAATCCTTTTAAGGAGGGAAATATGTAATAATTGAGAATTTTGTAGTTTATGATAAATATTTATTAAATTAAATAATTATTTTAATTTATTTATTTATGGAGATAAATAAATAATTGATGAATTGTGATGTAATAATTTAGTTGAGTTTGAGGATTTAATTTAATGAAAATAATTAAATTAAATGAATTGTTTAATACTTAAATGAATTGTTTAATATTTAAGGAAATATTTAAATTAAATAAAATGATGATTTAATAATTAAACTAGATATATAATAATTTATTAAGCATAAGTATAATTATAATGAAAATTATAATTATTATAATTATAATTGTAAGTTATTTAAATTAACTAAATTAAAGTGTGACACAAGGAACTATATAATATAAGTGTTATAAAAATAATCTAGAAGGGGGGAGTTTTGTGTAAACCAAATAAAGCCTTGTGGCTTTTGGTTAATGTAACAACCAAAGACTTTTGGCTTAATAAACTGATAACCACGATTATCAGTGTTTAAGCGCTCAGTTGGGGTTATATAACGTATTCTCTGCTAAGGACTAAGAACAGAGAAACATAGTGGTTTGAGAGAGAATTCTCTAAGATTGTTAATAGGAAGGAGAATGATTGCTAAACCTTGTCACCATCTTTTGCTAACATACAATCAAAGGATTAAGGTATAATCTACCCCTAACTCTAATTTTCACTTTTATAATTTTCATTCTTTGGAATAGGGATTTTGTTAAATTGTTGATTGTAAGATATGGGTTATATGTGTGTATAATCTTGTAGAATCTGTTATTGTCACAATTGTTGGTAATCAAATACGTGAAATTGGGTTACAAGAAGAAAGTTAGACTAACAGTGTATATATGTATGAAGATGACTTGTATAAGTCCAAAATTTGATGTCCAATACTTGATAGAATCTATTAATTAGTTACAGATTGTGATAACACATCAAGAAACGAAAACAACGTAGTTTGAATGGTGTCAATTGGTTAAGAAACAAAAATTTGGCAATCAAATTCGCTAAAAGTGTGAAAATATGAAGAAATTGGGAAAAATATGATTTTAATCCTTAAAAGTTAATTATATATAATGTTTATGTGGATAGAATTATGAAATGCATGCTTGTTGATGTTGTTACAAAATCTTAGTTATTGGGTTTTGTGAATTTATGTGAAAATTGGAAAAATTGGAGTGTGGGTGCAAAACAGGGCTGAAACTGCTGTAGTTTCTGTCTGCGTACTGGCGCAGCTGCGCCGGTACCACATGCAGAAATGGCGCAGCTGCGCCTGTTGATCTTCTGAGATCCTGCACCAACGCAGCTGCGCCGGTGCCAAGGCTTGGGGTAGCGCAGCTACGCCGTGCCCTGTTCAGTGGCAGTGAGTTCTGATTAAATGTAGACTTTAATACTAAGACCTAATCTAGTTTGGTATGCATGATAAAGATGTTAAATCATAACATAAGATGCTATATCAGATTGTTATGTGTGGTAATACCAAAAAGTGAAGATTTTAAATAATCACTTAAACAAGTTATGTGATGAACGAAAATTGATGTTTACAAGAGTTAGAGGTGAATGATAAAGCTTGTATGAGGCGATAGTCAGATTTCAAATGCGTAAGAGTTGTTAACTAACATGACTAGATAGTAAGTGAAAGGTTATGGCTTAAATGGTGGTTTAAACCTATAAAGCTAATGATAATATAACTAATTGGTATTGCGATTTCAATGGTATGTGTAGGGTAATTGGCGAACGTTATTATACTTGTGTAGCTTACACACGAGGTAAGTTCCCTAACTTCATTCTCTTTGTAATGAATTCAAGTTTCATAACTCCGTTATCTTTTGATTGTCAAGCAAGCTTTCTAGTCCTAAATTATCATTATGCAAATCCTATATTATAGTTGAACGAGCTTATTGATTCTATCTTGTTTATGTTAATGCAAGCTCTTGTAATCTAATTTTGTACATCGAGCGAGTTCCACATTCCAGACTCTTGTTCTTGTTATTCAAGGCATATATTGTTTAACTTCATTGTTCCAAATGAGATTTGCTAACTTTTTTGGATGTAACATTTTGCATATATATACTGTGACGCCCCCAAATTCTGACCGCCACTTGGTTACTTGAATTCGGTTCATCACGTTCTCATGGTAACACCATAATAACTAAAATCATACATTCGCAATGAAAGATCTAATTTAGAATAATATACAATGTTTTATTATAATTATTCTCCCAAGTCTCGCAACCTACAGTGCTTAATAGAATACATAATAATATCGAATAAAGACTTATTACATAATTCTACTTAAGCTTAAACATAGTCTGAAAATAGTCTTAATACAACATTATAGATTTAAACATAAAGAGACAAGCTAGTCGGTAGTCTTGCCTTTACCTTTGTCTTTCCCAGAGACACCTCTCTGTTCCGCCTTAACTGAAATGTTTTAAATAAGCAAGAATGAGCACAAATTGCTCAGTAAGTAATATACAACAAGGGTAAGGAGTTTTATAACACAAGTTTAAAATATCAAAATATCATCTCTAAGATAGTTCAGAGTTTCAGAATAATATCATGAATAATGAATATCAACATTTCTTGGAATAAGAACAATAATTCAATATAGATCAATAGATATATATGAATTCAAAGACTATCAAGGTATCCGACTGGATGACAATTTATACTGAGCAGTCACTAAGGACTATTGAACATCTACTAGAATTATCAATATTAAACTGATAACCCAAAACAAATCAAGTACTGTAGAGGATCAGTCTACAATACTCCAAGTTATGCATAACACCACAATAATAATATACTCATGTGTTGGGATTTCCAACAACATACATTCCCCTTACAATAAGGGTTGTTCAACTCAGTTTTCAAGATTTTCGCACCAATCAATTGGTTTGGACAGTTTTATAAATATGTATATAGTCTAGCCGAATCAAATGGCATAGACACTTTCATAATATTCAAGAACGATACCAAGTTCAACATGCATAATAGTTTTCACAAGAGTTTTAGACATGCTAGCTCAATTGAACGAATAAGTAGTATAACTTGCATTCAAGGAGATAAGCTCACGATATCCATTGAATAAAGTAATGCAAGAGTTAGAATACTTGCACGATAAAAGTAGGGTTCTGATACTTGCACAATATAATTTGAGTACAGTTAGGAAACTTGCTCAATAATAATTGGAGTAAGTTTAGGGAACTTGCCTTAAGAGTAGTTTGTCCACGTTAAGAAATCAACACTTTTGAATCCTATTTATAGCGCATTATATGTTTAAGATGTTCATTAGCTAACACAGTCTTTAATCAAGCTTGACATGATTCAAGTATGCACATGTGGTACAAAATCAGTTTATACGTCATCACAAGTTCAACCTACGTATATTTGTTTTGATATTATGCAAACATCCTTTTGGACTTATCATTCGAAAGTCAACATTAACCTTTATTACATCACATAGCTGCTTCTTAACACATTACATAGCATATTTGTCATATATTACAAGTTAAAGTAATCATATAGGCATGCTTCAAACATCAGTTCAAAAATAGAAGTCGTTTCTGACTGCTGCACGGCGCAGCTGCGCCCTGTCTAGGCTTAGGGACGGCGCAACTGCACTGTCCCCTGGCCAGACCAGAGCTGAGCTACTGCCTTTCAGTTTCTATCCAACTCTAGCATACCATTACACCTATAGTTTAACATACATGCATGCTAGAAGCTATCACATACCACCTTACCATTCTTGTGTTCATTTTTATAAGTTTAAACTTACATTTTACATGGCATTCAAGCAAAACATTATCAAGCGGTTACCATGACTCAGTACTTGGCTATGTACTCACATAGAGATTCCAAATTCTATTAATGCACATACTTGTAGCATTCATATTGCTTGTTCATAGCTATTATTGTTTAAAGCTTGAAATCATGTTTTAAACTCATGTTTATTTTGAAATCATCACGTTCCATACATAGAAATCATACCTAGAGATATTATAGACATAACATGGCATCTTATCTTATTAGCATCGAGATATTCATGTGATGCAACTAGATTTTGAAAATATGTTCAAGTTTGCTTTTGAAACCATTTTAGGCTTGAACTATGCAATCTAATACACATAAGACAACTTCAAAACTCTAAGCGTAGGTAGTCAAGTTATGTTAACATGCTTGCAAAGTCAGAACATACATTATGTAGAATCGTGCATGTTAGCTCACTAGGTTAAGCCTTTTCTTGAAAACATCTCTAACATAAGCTTAACAAGTTTGGTCATGATCAAAAGAACCATGTACCCTCTAGCATACTTATTTATGTGTAAAATCAGTCATGAATAGCTTACTAGGTTCACAATTTGTAGACATGATCTCTAACATAGTTTGTTTTCAAAACTTAATGTCCAAATCTCCATCTAAACCATATGCTTTTGTTAATCATGCAAATCTATTAAAACATGCTTACATTAAGTTAATATACTTGCATATACTCCTTACACATGCCTTCATGCTAGCTTGAGCTATAACGATTAACTAACACATAGCAGATATCAAACCAGAAGTTCCAACTCAACTCAGGAACTGGCGCAGTTGTGCTTAGGACTGAGCAAAAAATGGGAATAACCGAAAAACCGAACGCAACCGAAATAATTTAACCGAAATATCTTGACAATCTGGTTAATTTTACTATTTCGGTTATATCCGAATTTTTGTACGATTTTCGGTTAGTTTGTACGGGTATTACTTTTGGATTATTCGGTTTAACCGAATAACCGAATAACACTCACTTTTTTTAAGCTTTCGTGCATATACATAGAGAGAAGAAAAAACTCAGACTCAGACCAAAACTCTCTCTCTCTCTCTCTCTTCCTACCACCAAGTCTCTCTCTCTCTGTTCCTTTTCTTCTTCTTAACTGTCCAAAACTCTCTCTCTCTGTTCCATTCATCGTCGTCCTCTCGCAGGACGACCTTAAGGACCCACCGTCGGCCGATTCCCTCTCCCCCGATTCCGAGTTTTCGACGCCTTCAACTCCGATTGGGACGAGTTCGGCGACTCCGAGTCAAAATCCGATGATGAGCATGACCGAGGATCTGGCTCCCGATCTTCGAGTCTGACACCACACCCGACCCGACGGCGCCCGGCGGTGATGGACCAGTTGTTGTTGCAGATGGAATGGGAGGGGCTGCTATGTATGAATTGGTTCGTGTTGGTGCAGGGATATATGTAAATATGCGTTCGAGAACTCAATTGCAAGCTCCCAATTCTAACTAGGCAGATGTACGGTATTTTAGATTATGCATACCTATCAAGTTGTGAGTTAATCTAATAATTATGGGCACTTGGGCATGCAGCACTATGTAGGGCTAGATATTAGCTTTGAAATAGTACTGTTAGTACTCATAGTGCCTGGTTGTGTCTTGCTGCAGATGTAAATGAGGAAAAACAAAAGAATATATAGTTTGTTTGTATGAATTCGTACGTGTTGGGCTGTTATTTGATGGTATCATGTCCAATTTTGGTTCAAGTTTTAATTGTTTTGGTCCTGAACCTTTTAAATTCGGTTATTAACCGAATAACCTATTCGGTTATTCGGTTTGTAGACATTTCGGTTATTTGTTCGGATAGTTAAAACAGGCTATTTTCAGGTATCGGTTATAACCAAATTTCTTGTTCGGTTCGGTTAATAACCGAATGCTCACCAGTAGCTGCGCTGCGCCTTAGTGTTAATACGGCGCAGCTGCGCTGTACCTGGTTCAAGCCAAGAACAGTAAACTTCGGCAACTGTTTAGCCCAAACACAGAATTTACTCACGAATTCGTTTCTAAACCCTCCTATTACAGTTGGAACATATTTATATATTCATATAACAACTAGATAACCCATACCCAACCTCTTTAACATCTAATTCCATGAAATTAAAAAGTTAAATTTCAAAAGTTCAAGAACTCTGTTTAACAGAAACCGAAGATGGAAGAAGTTGATACCTCCGCAATTATGATTTAGCTTGCTCTTAATGAACTCCCAATGTCCTAGAATGCTCTCTAACTCTTAGCAATTCTCAGCCAGCTCAAGCAACACAAAGAATTAAAGGAAGTATTCAATTTATAGAAAATCCATTGACCATGCCAAACCATTGTCCAAGAAATCAATCCAAAGGATGGAAGAATTGCATGAAGGGTAAGGAGGGGTTGGTAATTGGTTGGTGAATTGCATCATGACCACCACTCCCCCCATGATCATTAGCTAGGAAGCTTGGAAAAGAGAAGACGAATAGGCCTTAACCTTTTAGCCATACACGTGACTAAAAAATTAGGAGTAAATGAGACTCTCAATTTGGGACAATCCAATATAACTCAGCATTCTTGTATACTCCTACACATTCTCACTCTTATGTTATATTTTAATACACATATCAACCATATATTATAACCTAATGTCACAATATGACTTAAAATTTCAAGGTAGTAGATGTTATGCAACATACATATAATCCATGTACATTCTATTTTAATGTCTACCCACATGTATATGGTTACTTACACATTTCATGATATATTATACTATATAGTTTCAATATGCATAATCACATTGCTTTATTCATAAAACTTAATATATAGTCACGTAAGTGCCACACTACACTATATAGTATAGTCGTATTATTGTTCACATGCACATAACTGTCAATATAATATTATTATATTAATAACTTATTTATTTATGTCAATTAAATTAATTATTCACTTTCTCAATTAATTATCACCAATATTATTTTAAATCAATCATCATTGATTAATGTATTTTTGTCTCTCCATAATCATTAATTATCTATATAACTCTTATTATATTTATAGATATATTGCAAATAATAATAATAATCGTATATTACGAATTAATTACCAAGAAATCCATATTTTACCACAATTAATTAATATTAATTAATTGGATTAACAATTCCGTTGTCGGACATAACATACTTTAATTCATGGTTTATCAATATCACACGTATCACATAATTGTTCCATTTAATTTCCAAAGTGAAACATTTGTTTTCTCCAACTGACTACTGGCGCAGCTGCACCAGATTGTACTGCTGGGACGGCGTAGCTGCGCTGTGCCCTGACAATGCCAAGACTGGTTTAGCTTCAGCCCGAGTCAATTTTTATCGCTAAACTCGTTTTATACGACAAGAATTACTGTCCACCTAAGTAATATTACAAGTCTAAGAGCGTACTCATTAACTACATAAAATCACATGATTAACACGATTAATCTTCCTAATTCCCGTTTTAACTCGCTTAATGGATTTTCACGTTTCGCATTATGCCACACAAGGCATTTCATAATACTCATTGAAAATTCACACATCTTAATACGCATTGATCTTAATACGAATCAATTGATTTAACCGACTCACAAAATAATATATTCATTTTATAATACGTGAAAATTCTCGTTTATTACATCCTCCCCCCTTATGAAAATTCTGTCCCAGAATTGCTACAAGGTTACACAAATAGATGGGGATAATCCCTCATCATCCTATCTTCTATCTCCCACGTTGCCTCCTCGACATCGTGGTTATGCCAAAGTACTTTTATAGAGGAAATAACTTTATTTTTCAATGTTTGCTCTTTCCTATCAAGAATTTGGACAAGAATTTCTTCGTACGCTAAATTCTTCAGCACTTGGATGGGTTCATAAGAAATCACGGGCTTGTAGTCAGGCTTATACGGACGCAACACGGATATGTGAAACACATTATGGATGTGCTCTAACTCAGGTGGTAGTGCAACTTTGTATGCTACTTCGCCCATTCGCTTGAGTATCTCGAATGGTCCGATGAATCTTGGACTCAGTTTCCCTTTCTTGCCGAAACGAATCTTTCCCTTCTATGGAGATACCTTCAGGAATACAAAACTGCCAACTTCAAAATCTTGGTCTTGCCGATGCGAATCCACGTACTTTTTCTGGCGATCTTGAGCTGCCACTAGTCTGGCCCTTATTACTTTTACCACGTCTGCGGTTTGTTGTACGAACTCTGGTCCGAGTATTCGTCGCTCTCTGACTTCGTCCCAACATAATGGCGTTCTATACTTCCTCCCGTAAAGAGCTTCGTACGGTGGCATGCCGATACTCGCATGGTAACTATTATTATACGCAAACTCAACTAAGGGTAGATGGTCGTCCCAATTTCCCTTGAAGTCCATCACGTAAGTTCTAAGCATGTCCTTTAATGTTTGTATTGTTCTCTCACTTTGTCCATCTGTCTGAGGATGATAAGCAGTACTTAACCTTAACTGTGTTCCCATCCTCTCTTGCAAGCTTTTCCAGAATTTCGACGTGAAACGCGGGTCTCAGTCAGAAATAATCGACACTGACACTCTATGTTGTGACATAATTTCCTTTACGTATAAACTTGCTAACTGATTCAAACTGTAGAGGATCTTGATCGGTAGAAAATGTGCGGTCTTTGTAAGTCGATCCACGATAACCCAAATGGCATTCAAACCTTTCTGCGTGACCGAAAGTCCTACCATGAAATCCATCGTAATATGCTCCCATTTCCACTCCGGCATTTCCAACGGTTGTAGCAACCCACTCGGCCGCTAATGCTCTACTTTTACGCGTTGACAAGTCAAACACCTACTAACACACTCTGTGACTTCCCGTTTCAAATTGGGCCACCAAAAATGTTGCTTCAAGGCTCGGTACATCTTAGTGCCTCCCGGATGAACGAAATATGTCGTATTGTGTGCCTCGTGCAAAATCTCTTCTCTTAACTCGATTACCGTCGGTACTTACACTCTCCCTTCGAATCTTAAGATACCGTCTTTATCTCGAAATTTTTCTTCCTCATTTTTCGTGATCCTTTTCCTGATCTTCTCACATTCTTCATCTTTCTCTTGTGCTTCTTTCACTCTATTCAACAATGTCGAACAAGCTTCCATTACAAATAATTTCTCTTCCGACCTCTCGGGTCCCCTTACCTCTATTTCCAACTTCTCCATATCTCTAATTAACTCCTCCTGAGTTGTTAGTTGAAATAATTTCTCCCTTCCTTTCCTGCTCAGAGCGTCGGTAACTACGTTTGCCTTCCCCGGGTGATAAAGAATCTCACAGTCATAATCTTTGATTAATTCTAATAATTCTGTGTGAAGATATATTTCAGACTTTTGTTGTCCGTGTATATCTCACATTTTTCTCCGTACAAATAATGTCTCCATATCTTCAACACAAAAACTACTGCCGCTAAATCTAAGTCATGAGTAGGGTATCGTTTTTCGTAATCCTTCAATTGTCATGACGCATACACAATGATTTTGCCATGCTGCATCAGCACACAGCCCAGTCCTCTATGCGATGCATCACTATACACTACAAATCCTCCCGTATCATCTGGTAAGGATAATCCAGGCGCCTCACTTAATCTCTTCTTCAACTCTTGAAAACTTTCTTCACATTTGTCGGTCCATACAAATTTCACCGTCTTTCTCGTCAGATTAGTTAACGGGGTCGCTATCTTAGAAAAATCCTAGATAAATCTTCGATAGTACTCGACTAATCCTAAGAAACTTCTCACCTCCGTCGGTGTTTTTGGTTGTTCCCAGCTACTTACCGCTTCGACCTTTTCGGGATCTACTGAGATTCCATTCTCATCCACCACGTGGCCTAAGAATTAAACCTTCTTCATCCAAAATTCACATTTTGAAAACTTCGCATACATCTTCTCCTTTCGTAGTGCCTCCAAAATAATCTCCAGATGTTCGGTGTGTTCTTCCTCTGTCTTCGAGTAGATCAACATGTCTTCTATGAAAACTACTACGAATTTATCCAAGTATGGCTTGAAAACTCAATTCATCAAGTCCATGAATGCTGCAGGAGCATTAGTTAAACCAAATGACATTACCAAAAACTCGTAATGTCTATAACGGGTTCAAAATGCAGTCTTTGGTATGTCCACATCCCGCACTTTCAGTTGATGATATCATGTCCGTAACTCGATCTTCGAGAAACATTTCGCTTCCTTAAGTTGATCAAACAAGTCGTCTATCCTCGGTAGTGGATATCTATTCTTGATCGTTACTCTGTTCAATTTTTGATAATCGATGCAGAGCCTCATCGATCCATCCTTTTTCTTAACGAATATCACTGGTGCTCCCCAAGGAGACACACTCGGTCGAATATACCCCTTATCTAATAGCTCTTGAAGTTGTATCATCAATTCCTTTATTTCTACTGGCGCCATGCGGTACGGAGCTTTCGAAATCGGTGCCGTTCCCGATGCTAAGTCTATTGCGAATTCGATTTCTCTGTCTAGCGAAAGACCAGGCAGATCGTCCAGAAACACGTCTTGAAATTCATTTACTATGGGTATATCTTTAATTTCTACTCCCTTTTTTTGAGTATCTACGATGTAAGCTAAATAACCTACACATCCTTTCCTTAACAATTTCTTGGCCTGCATCATCGTAACGCAACACGATTGCTTAAGCGATGAGCTACCATGAAACACTACCTTAGACTTATTCGGAGTCTGAAGGTTCACACACTTGTTCTGACAATCAATTATCGCTGCATGATTATATAACCAATCCATTCCCAGTTTACATCGAATTCTCCCAGTCTAATAGGAATCAAGTCTACGCTCAGTTCATGTTCTCTAAGGTTTGCGCGACAATTTTGATAAACGTATTCTACAGGGATTATTTCCTTATTCGCAACTTCTACGTTTAAGGAATCTTCTAAACGTTCTCGGGGTGTATTAAGTTTATTAGCAAATTCTTCAGATACAAAAGAACAGGTGGCACCCGAATTAAATAATACATAAGAATTTATATTATTGATTGGGATTATACCTGACACCACGTCCTTTGCAGCTACTGCATCCTGGACGGTCATGTTAAAGGTTCGAGCGGTCGATCGGTTGGGTTGCACAGGTCCACCAATCATTAACTTGCTTCCTCCTCCGCCAGCTCCACTGCTTCCTTTCTTCAGGTAATCCTTTATTTGGTGCTCTGTCGATCCACAAGCAAAATACCCTCTGATCTTCTTTGGCTTTGGGCAATTTGGCGAGATGTGCCCCTCTTGGCTGCAATTATAGCAAGTGCTATTTCCCTTCCAGCACTCCCCCGGATGACTTCTTCCATACTTGTAGCAAGCTTCGGTTCTCCACTTAAAGTTTCCCTGGTGACTCCCACCTTGATTATTGTTTCTGTTGTTGTTGTTGTTGTTATTTTCCCATTTCCTCCTTCCAGAATTACTCCCTCCGCTGCCGCTTCCTCCACGATGCTCATTACCGGTGTTCTTGTTTTTCTTTTCCTTATGATATAGACTTAAGGCCTCACTGCCACCTTCCGCAATGACTGTATTCTCTAACAAGGTCGCAAAGGAATCACTCTGGAAGACTAATACCTTATTATACAACCACGACTTCAATCCTTGCTCAAAGCGTCTCGCCTTCCTTTCCTCATCCCCAACTTGGTGTTTCGCAAATCGCGCTAACTCATTAAACTTCGCTATGTATCGCGCCATCGTCATATCTCCTTGTTTTAACTCCAGGAACTTCACTTCCATCCTACTCTTCATACTCTTCGGGAAATAGTTCTCGAAAAACAGCGTCGTAAACCTCTCCCATGTTTTCATTCCTTCCCTCGCTCTCTGCTGATTAGTTTCCCACCAATAGTTCACTTCGCCCCTCATCATATATGTGGCAAATACTGTCTTCTGGTCTTCACCCACGCGTGCTATAGTGAAGGCCTTCTCGATTTCCTTGATTCAGGTTTGCGCAACTATCAGGTCAGTAGTTCTCGTGAACTCTGGGGGTCCTACACTCTTAAAATCTTTGAAGGTTATTACTGGGATAGCTTAGGGAATGGGTGGTACGGGTTCGTTTCTTCCCCTCAGAGCTTCTCCCAATAAATCTACCAGTCGCTGTATCGGATCTACTGGTCCTTTCTCATCATTGACTGACTCTTCTGGGACAGTTATTCTACGTCTGGGTAGCATTTTCTGATTCACAAAGTTTTCATTTTATTATCTAATTATCATATTTAGACATTTCTCAATGAAAAGAACTAACTGTTTAAAACACGTTTCGGAAATAAGATCATTTATATTCATATGCCAAATGGTTACAATACACGTTCTTTTCTAGCATACTGCTATAAATGAAACACATATCCCCTAATATCACAAAAGACGGGGACAACACTAGCTTACTACCCCTCTAACATTTTTCAAAAGTTGGGGTTACTACCATCTCGCATCTTACACAACATATTGAGATTACTACAACATATTAACAACACATAAATAAAACTACTACACTAATGAGCTTTTCTCTCTAGACTCAATCTAACATCCCACACTCCACGACGCTCTGATACTCCTTTTGTGTAATGTGTGCCACCATATCCCGACTTATGGTATGCCGGGTCTGTCCTTGCTCAGCTGGGTAGTGATTTACCCCATCGATCAATCTCTCCACGGCTATGCGTAGAGCATAGCCCATCTTGTTCATCTTCCTCCTCTTGCACCGCACCTCATCCTCTAGATCATTCACCCTATCATTGGAATCCTCCCACTTCTCCTCGAAGTGAATCCTATCCATCACCTCCATCTCTAACTGAGTTCGAAGAGCCTCCTTCCGTCCTCTCAATCAAAACCCTCTGCTCCATCTCTTTTAACTTTCCTGCCAACTCAACGTTCCTCGCCACCGATCGGTGAAACAAGGCCCTCATCTGGATCCCTGCCTCCTTACGGTGAGCAATTTCCACCTCCATTTCCTGCATCACTAGTTGCCTCTCAAGAGACTCAGTCTCTAACTCCTTGACTCTATATCCTAGCTCCAAAATCTATTCTTCACATTCTCCTAACATTCGATCCTCGAAAGTAGACTTGTCGGAGTCCTCCATGGGCTCGGGTTCCTCCTCCACGGGTTCCTCCTCCGGATCAGACTCCTCAGGTAGAGGCTCCATCTCCTCCTCCTCATCATCATCATCGTCAATAGGGGCAACTACTGATATAGGTTCTGCTATTAAGGGTGCCTCATAGACTACGTGGATATCACGCGGCTCCTCCTCTACTACTCGGCTAGGTCCTCCCATGTCAGTCATCCTACAATCAACAACATAAGACAAGACAAACAACAACTCCATCAGAATGTTAAATAACATAAGTTCATTATATAGAATGAAGTTACATTTCATAACACACTAAGTCTCTCAAGGAAAACTCTACATGAGTTTTATCCCCTTCCTAACTTCTAAGTTTTCTTAAGTTATAGTCTAAGGACTCTTGTTCCTAAGGTTTATAACTATAGCTTTGATACCAACCTGTGACGCCCCCAAATTCTGACCGCCACTTGGTCACTCGAATTCGGTTCATCACGTTCTCATGGTAACACCATAATAACTAAAATCATACATTCGCAACGAAAGATCTAATTTAGAATAATATACAATGTTTTATTATAATTATTCCCCCAAGTCTCGCAACTTATAGTGCTTAATATAATACATAATAATATCGAATAAAGACTTATTATATAATTCTAATAAAGCTTAAACATAGTCTGAAAACAGTCTTAATACAACATAACAGATTTAAACATAAAGGGACAAGCTAGTCGGTAGCCTTGCCCTTGCCTTTGTCTTTCCCAGACACACCTCATTTTTCCTCCTTAACTGAAATGTTTTAAATAAGGAAGAATGAGCACAAATTTCCCAGCAAGTAATATACAACAAGGGTAAGGAGTTTTATAACACAAGTTTGAAATATCGAAGTATCATCTTTAAGATAGTTCAGAGTTTCAGAATAATATCATGAATAATGAATATCAACATTTCTTGGAATAAGAACAATAATTCAATATAGATCAATAGATATATATGAATTCAAAGACTATCAAGGTATCCGACTGGATGACAATTTATACTGAGCAGTCACTAAGGACTATTGAACATCTACTAGAATTATCAATATTAAACTGATAACCCAAAACAAATCAAGTACTGTAGAGGATCAGTCTACAATACTCCAAGTTATGCATAACACCACAATAATAATATACTCATGTGTTGGGATTTCCAACAACATACATTCCCCTACAATAAGGGTTGTTCAACTCAGTTTTCAAGATTTCCGCACCAATCAATTGGTTTGGACAGTTTTATAAATATGTATATAGTCTAGCCGAATCAAATGGCATAGACACTTTCATAATATTCAAGAACGATACCAAGTTCAACATGCATAATAGTTTTCACAAGAGTTTTAGACATGCTAGCTCAATTGAACGAATAAGTAGTATAACTTGCATTCAAGGAGATAAGCTCACGATATCCATTGAATAAAGTAATGCAAGAGTTAGAATACTTGCACGATAAAAGTAGGGTTCTGATACTTGCACAATATAATTTGAGTACAGTTAGGAAACTTGCTCAATAATAATTGGAGTAAGTTTAGGGAACTTGCCTTAAGAGTAGTTTGTCCACGTTAAGAAATCAACACTTTTGAATCCTATTTATAGCGCATTATATGTTTAAGATGTTCATTAGCTAACACAGTCTTTAATCAAGCTTGACATGATTCAAGTATGCACATGTGGTACAAAATCAGTTTATACGTCATCACAAGTTCAACCTACGTATATTTGTTTTGATATTATGCAAACATCCTTTTGGACTTATCATTCGAAAGTCAACATTAACCTTTATTACATCACATAGCTGCTTCTTAACACATTACATAGCATATTTGTCATATATTACAAGTTAAAGTAATCATATAGGCATGCTTCAAACATCAGTTCAAAAATAGAAGTCGTTTCTGACTGCTGCACGGCGCAGCTGCGCCCTGTCTAGGCTTAGGGACGGCGCAACTGCACTGTCCCCTGGCCAGACCAGAGCTGAGCTACTGCCTTTCAGTTTCTGTCCCACTCTAACATACCATTACACCTATAGTTTAACATACATGCATGCTAGAAGCTATCACATACCACCTTACCATTCTTGTGTTCATTTTTTTTTAAGTTTAAACTTACATTTTACATGGCATTCAAGCAAAACATTATCAAGCGGTTACCATGACTCAGTACTTGGCTATGTACTCACATAGAGATTCCAAATTCTATTAATGAACATACTTGTAGCATTCATATTGCTTGTTCATAGCTATTATTGTTTAAAGCTTGAAATCATGTTTTAAACTCATGTTTATTTTGAAATCATCATGTTCCATACATATAAATCATACCTAGAGATATTATAGACATAACATGGCATCTTATCTCATTAGCATCGAGATATTCATGTGATGTAACTAGATTTTAAAAATATGTTCAAGTTTGCTTTTGAAACCATTTTAGGCTTGAACTATGCAATCTAATACACATAAGACAACTTCAAAACTCTAAGCATAGGTAGTCAAGTTATGTTAACAAGCTTGCAAAGTCAGAACATACATTATGTAGAATCGTGCATATTAGCTCACTAGGTTAAGCCTTTTCTTGAAAACATCTCTAACATAAACTTAACAAGTTTGGTCATGATCAAAAGAACCATGTACCCTCTAACATGCTTATTTATGTGTAAAATCAGTCATGAATAGCTTACTAGGTTCACAATTTGCAGACATGATCTCTAACATAGTTTGTTTTCAAAACTTAATGTCCAAATCTCCATCTAAACCATATGCTTTTGTTAATCATGCAAATCTATTAAAACATGCTTACATTAAGTTAATATACTTGCATATACCCCTTACACATGCCTTTATGCTAGCTTGAACCATATCGATTAACTAGCACATAGCAGATTTCAAACCAGAAGTTCCAACTGAACTCAGGAACCGGCGCAGCTGTGCTGCGCCTTAGTGTTAATACGGCGCAGCTGCACTGTACCTGGTTCGAGCCAGGAACAGTAAACTTCAGCAACTATTTAGCCCAAACACAGAAATTACTCACGAATTCGTTTCTAAACCCTCTTATTACAGTTAGAACTTATTTATATAGTCATATAACAACTAGATAACCATACCCAACCTCTTTAACATCTAATTCCATGAAATCAAAAAGTTAAATATCAAAAGTTCAAGAACTCTGTTTAACAGAAACTGAAGATGGAAGAAGTTGATACCTCTGCAATTATGATTTAGCTTGCTCCTAATGAACTCCCAATGTCCTAGAATGCTCTCTAACTTTTAGCAATTCTCAGCCAACTCAAGAAACACAAAGAATGAAGGGAAGTGTTCAATTTATAAAAAATCCATTGACCATGCCAAACCATTGTCCAAGAAATCAATCCAAAGGATGGAAGAATTGCATGAAGTGTAAGGAGGGGTTGGTAATTGGTTGGTGAATTGCATCATGGCCACCACTTCCCCATGATCATTAGCTAGGAAGCTTGGAGAAGAGAAGAAGAATAGGCCTTAGCCTTTTAGCCATACACGTGATTGAAAAATTAGGAGTACATGGGACTCTCAATTTGGGACAATCCAATATAACTCAGCATTCTTGTATACTCCTACACATTCTCACTCTTATGTTATATTTTAATACACATATCAACCATATATTATAATCTAATGTCACAATATGACTTAACATTTCAAGGTAGTAGATGTTGTGCAACATACATATAATCTATGTACATTCTATTTTAATGTCTACCCACATGTATATGGTTACTTACACATTTCATGATATATTTATACTATATAGTTTCAATATGCATAATCACATTGCTTTATTCATAAAACTTAATATATAGTCATGTAAGTGCCACACTACACTATATAGTATAGTCGTATTATTGTTCACATGCACATAACTGTCAATATAATATTATTATATTAATAACTTACTTATTTATGTCAATTAAATAAATTATTCACTTCCTTGATAAATTATCACCAATATTATTTTAAATCAATCATCATTGATTAATGTATTTTTGGCTCTCCATAATAACTAATTATCTATATAACTCTTATTATATTTATAGATATATTTCAAATAATAATAATCGTATATTATGAATTAATTACCAAGAAATCCATATTCTACCACAATTAATTAATATTAATTAATTGGATTAACAATTCCGTTGTTGGACATAACATACTTTAATTCATGGTTTATCAATGTCACACGTATCACATAATTGTTCCATTTAATTTCCAAAGTGAAACATTTGTTTTCTCCAACTGACTACTGGCGCAGCTGCGCCAGTTTGTACTGCTGTGACGGTGCAACTGCGCCGTGCCCTGACAGTGCCAAGACTGGTTTAGCTTCAGCCCGAGTCAATTTTCATCGCTAAACTCGTTTTATACGATAAGAATTACTGTCCATCTGAGTAATATTACAAGTCTAAGAGCGTACTCATTAACTACATGAAATCACATGATCAACACGATTAATCTTCCTAATTCCCGTTTTAACTCGCTTAATGGATTTTCACATTTCGCATTATGCCACACAAGGCATTTCACAATACTCATTGTAAATTCACACATCTTAAAACACATTGATCTTAATACGAATCAATTAATTTAAACGACTCACAAACTAATAACACTTATATTCACAGAAATATTATTTCCATTAATATATTCATTTTATAATACGTGAAAATTATCGGGTATATTGTCACTATTTGATCTTTGACTTAAGTATCATTGTTCAATTCTATATTATTGTGTTGAACCTTTAAATAGAAAGTAAACTCTTATTGATTGGACTAATCTATAATTGAATAGTGTTCTAAAATTCTATAACCACTGATAAGCTAGTTCCAAACTAAACCTTCTTTAGTGCGGAAATTTTAAAGTCAAACTGAGATGAACAACCCTAATATAGGGGATTTTGTATGCGTTAGCGTTTAGATGTTTGTGCACAATACATGGTACAAATGGTTGATCCCCCTAAGTACGTAAGGAAGGGTCTGTATAGTCTAAATGACAGTTGAGGTTGGGGTAAAAATACCTAATTACCGGGGACATAGTTCGTGGTCTTAAGACCCTCAGATGTAAATCTTAACTTGTTTTCTATTCTTGATTCATAGAACAAATTCTCTATTATTCAGTATTCATTGCTTAACCTTATATTGTTGCTATTATCACTTTTTATATTAGTAAGCAATTGTTTGCTCACTCTTGCGATTAACACTGCAGCTAAAGTTGAAAATTTTGATGAGTCGTCTTCTAGCAAAGGAAAGGGCAAGATGCCCAAGTGATGACGACTTATTTGAATTTACTTAACTGAATTTATGTTATAAGACTTATGTTATTTTGTGATGTATTCCGCAGACTTATGTAATAGTTTAAGGTTAGATTACCTGGGAATGTTTTTAAGTTGATGTAACCCTTTAATGGGGAAGATAGTTATTTAAGTTATGTCTTTATCCTTGTTTATGGGTAGATAGATGTAAATATTTTGGAAAGTGAGCACCAAATCATATGGGAATGAAGTACCCGGATTTGGGGGTATCACAGGTTGGTATCAAAGCTTTAGGTTATGAACCTTAGGTGGGGAACATTAGGAAGTAACCTTTAAGGAGACAGAAAATGTAGTGGTGTCAAACTCTTATCGAGTTCTAAGGAATCAATTTAGGAAATTCATTAAATGATAAACAATAAAAGACATTATGCGCTATGTGTTAATAACTTATGTGCTCGCACGTATCGAAGAGTGTTACATAATAAATAAACTTAAAAGTATTTTGTTATTAGGATGTCTACTGTTGGAGGATCTAGTCCAACTAGGGGAATGATACCTCAGATACCTAGAGATGAGGAACCCCGAGATGTCCATGTTGTACGGGAATAGTTGATTCAAAGGGAGCTTTCTCCTTGGTTATGTCAACACCAAATAGGGAGAGATTGTTGGGAGATTGCATATTTAAATTTGATATTGAAAGCAATTATTCATGATTATATGTAAAGTCCTTCAAGGAATATATGTACAAGGACTTTGTGATAGATCAAAATTGTTAGGTTGATCTGAGCTTTTAATGTTCATTATTCTGTAAATGAATGTATAGATGAAAAGATCAAAGCTGTTAGGTTGATCTATATCTTGAGATGTAATAGATAGGCTTCAATAGAATCGTAGTCTATCGAGCTGATCAAGAGATTGCAAAAGCCAAGGCAGAATCGTAGAGCATCGAGAATCGTAGTGTGTCTGCTTTGAAGGCCTCTCCCAAGATCGTAGAGTGGTCCAAACGTTTGCCTAGCCAACTCATAGATCGTAGTGTGCTCTCGGAAGCGTAGAGTCTGCAAGTCAAGCAAGTGAAGATCGTAGTGTGCCAGTACTTAAGAGAAATCATAGTGTTCTCATTTGCTAGTATCGGATCAAGCACCAAGGTGGCAAGACACCACGATCAGAATCGTAGAGCTTCGTCTGTCTTTGTCAGAAGCATCGAGCCTTATCCAACTGTTCAAAGAACAAATCACAACAAATATGGAATGGGTTATAAAAGTTGAAATTCTCGGGAGCCTTAATGACACAACAGTCATCCTTACTATATAACAAAGAAACGTATTGAAGAAGCTAAGGAAAGGACTATGGGTCAGCAGAAAACATCTTTTCAGGTGTTAGGTGAGACAGCAGTCTGCTGTGTCAGTGGGCCAGACTGCAAATTAAAAGTTGTGCAAAAAGTCTCCATCAAATCTCAGAAATGTCAAACGCATTTAATGCTTCAATGGATGTCTTCAACGGATACATTTCTAAAGGCATCATATATACAAAACATTAGCAAACAAAAATAACTAATCAAGCACTGAACAAAAACGCTGAAGAACACTCAACGCTCAACTCTACGATCTGACAGAGAAAGCTTGCTCAGCTACTCAGTTCTTTCGAACACAAGCTTAGCAGCAACTGAGTAACATCATTCAAGAACTCAACTATTATCAAGTGAAGAAAGAAGTTCCAAGTCAGAAGGACTTGAAAAGTTCTAGTGAACTGAGAAGTACCAAGTCTGCTGGACTTGAAGAGTTCAAAAGTGAACTAAGAAGTTCCAAGACTGCTGGTCTTGAAGGAATATATGAGATTCAGAAAGTGTAAAGATATCCTTAGTGGATTTCCTACTCGAGGAGTAGAAGAGTGGACTAGGAGTTTTAAGTGCTCTAAACCACTTAAAATTGTTGTGTCTCTTACATTCTTGCTATGACTGCTATAACTGTCATAACTGCTTTATTCTTATTAAGTCGCTATATCTTAAAGGGAGAACAAACAACTTTTAAATCCACTATGTTTAAATCATTATCAAAACTAACAAAGTATTTCGAAAAAGAATTTAAAATATCTATTCAACCCCCCTTCTAGATAACTTTTGTGCCTTTGGGAACTAACAATTGGTATCAAAGCAGGTTCTATCAAATAGCCTACAAAGCTTAAGCAGATCTAATGGCACATCTGATAAGCGAATCAAATACTGGAGGAGGCAGCAAGCCACCTATGTGTAATAAAGATAAATTCGTCAACTGGAAAGTTTGTATGCAAGCCTACATGGATTCAATAGATGAAGATCTATTTAAAACTGTTCAGAATGGGCCCTACGTTCCTACAAAGCTTACACCAACTTCAGACGACCCAAATAGAATTCAGATCAAGGTTAAAGAAGAATGAATTGACAACGAAAAGAAAGCTGTCCAACTCGACAAGAAGGCCAAGAACATTTTGTTCCAATTTTTGGAAGATGACCTGTTCGAGAATGTGGTCAATAGCAAAACAACAAAGGAAGTATGGAAAGCATTGCTCATCATGCATGAAGGAACAGAAGAAGTCAGAGAAAATAAGCAATCTCTCCTGACTCAGCAATATGAAATGTTTGCACACGTTCAAGGAGAAAATATCACTTCCACCTACGAAAGATTCAATGTACTACTCAACTCTCTTTGAGCCTATGGAAAGATCTATCCAAATAAAGATCTAATCATAAAGTTCATGAGAGTTTTACCTAGCAAGTGGGATGCCAAAACCACTGCCATTAGAGAATCAAGAAATCTCCATGAAATGACTGTTCAACTGTTATTTGGCAACCTTCTCACGTATGAACTGGAGCTAACTCAACGAGTAGAAACTTTATCAGAAGGAAGAAAGAAGGATAAAAGGGTTTCTCTCAAAGCAACAGACAACATCTCTAAAGCCAACACTGAAAATGACTCTAACCATGATGAAGATGATGATGAGGACTTTGCAATGCTGGTAAGAAGACTCAGAAGGTTCATGCGTCAAGACAAACCTAGCAAATTAAAGAAAGTTAACAACTATAGTAGTCAAGAGCAGATAAATGACTTATGTTACAACTGTAAGAAGCCTGGCCATTTCATTACAAACTGCAACAAACCTCTTAGAGAAGAACTAAAGAGGAAATCAAATCCAAAGAAAGAATTCAAAGGCAATAAAAGGCCTCAGAAGAAAGACAAATGCCTTGTGGCCGGAGGATCGTGGAGTGACTCAGACAACGACTAAACTCCCGAATCTGAAGATGATGAAGATCCTCAAATGCCAAATCTCTGTTTGATGGCCAAACATGCAAAGGATAAAAAGAGCTCTAACATTCATGAAGTAAGTATAGATGAGGTATTTGACTTTAACTCTCCTGATGTAGACATTGATGATTTGAGAACTGTACTACATGGCATAACATTTGATCTGCATCAATACAAGAAATGGTTTAGAGTTCTGTCTAAAGATTATTCTCTTCTTCAAAAAGAAAAAGAAAAAGTTTAGGGAGAACTGGAAATAACCCTTCTAAGTACTAACTCTCTCTCTAAGTTTGAAGCTGAGAATAAGCACTTAAAACAGACCAATGAACTCAATGCATAAAGTGAGTCAAGTCTAACCTCTAAAATTGAGGAACTAGAAAGGACAATCTCTACATGGAATAAATCCTCTTAATCCATGGACTCCCTGATCTCCAGTTAGAAAAGTGCATCTGACAGAATAGGTTTAGGTTTTGAGGAATCCACCTCAGAACCATATGTGGAAAATATAAAGGAAACTAGCACTAGTAATGCTTCAAGTTTTAGTAGAAGCATTACATTTGTGAAATCCTCACAGAAGGAAGAACCAGTCCAGCCCTGCTCTTCTGATACAATCCATATTTCAAGGAATAAAGGATCCCATGCTGGCCTGGGTTTCAGAAAAGAGAAGAGTAACTTAGTCACTACTTTCTAACCTCGAAGGATCGTAGAGTCGAGTAAAATCAACTCCACGAATCAACTACGAAGGAACAGTAGAGGTAACCTTCACTCCTCACAAATCATGAAAAACAAGGACACATGGAAAAAGGAGAACTAGTATAAAGGAAGGATTGCTGAGAATCCACATAAGTCAAAATGGAGGAAGAATCCACATACACACACAAGCATGCATCATATTAGATGCTTTGTATGTAATAAGGTTGGTCATAAGGCTGCAATATGCTACCATAATCCTATGCATGTGAGACCCAAAATCAAACAAATTTGGGTTCCCAAGGGTACTAACAAAGTAGGACCCATGCAAGTATGGGTACCAAAATGAAAGTTTAATGTTACCACAGGAACAGAGCCCCACGATCACAACCAGGTATCTGGACAGTGGATGCCTAAGGCACATGACCGGGAACAAAGCCCTTCTATCTAACTACATAGAAAAGGAGGGTCTTTCAGTCATCTTCGGAGACAATGGCTCTGGCAAGACAAGAGGATATGGCTCAACTGGGGATGGTGCAGTATCCTTCAGTAAAGTAGCCTATGTGGAAGGTTTACAACACAGTCTTCTGAGCATAAGCCAACTCTGCGACAAGGGTCATCAAGTCACCTTCCTCAACAATCAATGTCAAGTCAGAGATCTGAAGACATCCTCTACAAAGTTGACTGGAACAAGAGAAGGAAACGTCTACACTGTTAATCTTGGTCAACTGAGCTCGGACGAGACTATATGCTTTCTAGCTAAAGCATATGAAGAAATGAGCTGGTTATGTCATAGAAGACTATCTCATCTCAACTTCAAAAGCATGTCTAAACTGGCCTCCAAGGATCTAGTAGCAGGCTTACCCAAGTTCAGCTTCATCAAAGAAAGGCCATGCAATGCTTGTCAACTTGGAAATCAGACTAAAAGCTCATTCAAGAGCAAAACTGTCAACTCAATTGACAAGCCTCTGCAACTGATTCACATAGATATATTTGAGCCAATCCCAACAACAAGCCTTGGAGGGAAGAGATACTCATTGGTCGTAGTGGATGACTACACTAGATTCACATGGGTGTTCTTTCTAAACTCAAAAGATGAAACAAGCTTCCAACTAATCAAGATGTTCAGACTGGTGATGAACGAGAAAGGGGAGAAAATCAAGGCTATAAGGAGTGATCATGGCAGAGAATTTGACTTCTCTGAGATGGACCAATTCTGCACAGATAATGGCATCAGTCACAACTTCTCAGCTCCATGAACTCCTCAACAAAATGGAGTAGCTGAGAGAAAGAACAGAACGTTGATAGAGGCTAGAAGAACTCTACTAGCAGCAACTCATTTGCCTGAATACTTCTGGGCAGAAGATGTCAACACTACATGTTACACTCAGAACAGATCGCTCATACACTCTACGATAAAGAAGACTCCCTACGAACTAGGGAAAGGAAGAAAGCTGAATGTCAACTACTTTCATGTATTCAGTTGTGCATGCTACATTCTCAACAATGGGAAACAATATCTGACAAAGTTCCAACCCAAGTCAGACGAAGGAATCTTTCTTAGATATGCCATAGACAGTAAGGCCTATAGAGTGTTCAACAAGAAAATGCTGAGTGTTGAAGTCTCAATTCACATCATCTTTGATGAAATAGACTTGGACAAAATAGTGTGTTAAGACACTACGAACGACAGTTCAGACACTACAAACAAGGTCGTCGAGCTCAACACCACGATCGTAGTTCCAGAAAATGAAATCGTCGAGCAAGGAGAGGAGATCGTAGAGAGAACTACACAAGACAACAAACCTCCACATCAAGAAGAAGAAATTGATCTTGAAGGTCTCAGACAAGAAGGAATCAGGACAGATGTTCCAACAAGAAATAGATGGGCAAAAGATCACACTCAAGACTTAATCATTGGAGATCCAAATGCAAGAGTCAAGACAAGAGCTGCCACCCAGAATGAGTGTTTCTATCTAAGCTTTCTATCACAAATGGAACCCAAGAAGATAGAAGATGATATGGAAGACTCCAGTTGGATAGAGGCCATGCAAGAAGAACTAAATCAGTTTGAAAGAAACAAAGTTTGGAGATTAGTTCCAAGACCAAGAAGCCATCTAGTCATTGGCACCAAATGGGTCTTCAGAAATAAGATGGATGAAGATGGAGTAATAACAAGGAATAAAGCAAGACTAGTGGCCAAAGGTTACTCTCAGGAAGAAGGCATTGACTATGACGAGACCTTTGCACCTGTTGCCAGACTAGAAGCCATCAGAATATTCCTTGCCTTTGCTGCTCACATGAAATTCAAAGTATTTTAGATGGATGTAAAAAGTGCATTCCTGAATGGTGAACTTTAAGAAGAAGTATTTATGGAACAACCTTCAGGTTTCATCAATCCAACTCTCTCTAATTATGTCTATAGATTAGCCAAAGCCTTATATGGTCTTAAACAAGCACGTAGAGCATGGTATGAAACACTAACTAGCTTTCTCATTGAAAATGGATTCACTAGAGGTAGAGTAGATACCACATTATTTCTTAGAAAGCATAAAGACAAAGTATTATTAGTTCAAATATATGTTGATGACATTATCTTTGGTTCTACTAATGAAAAATTATGTAAGAGATTTGCCAAGCTTATGCAGTGCAAGTTCGAAATGCGCATGATAGGTGAGCTGAACTTCTTTCTCGGATTGCAAGTAAAGTAGACTGATGAAGGAATCTTTATAAACCAAGCCAAGTACATTAAAGACTTACTTAAAAAGTATGGCATGGAATTAGCCTCTCCCAAGAAAACCCCAATTGAGCAACCAAGCTTGTCAAAGATGAAAAAGATAAAAGTATTGATATAACTCAATACAGAGGTATGATAGGCTCTCTTCTATATCTAACTGACAGTAGACCAGATATAATATTTGCAACATGCATATGTGCTAGATTTCAAGCTCATCCTAAGGAATCACACTTAACTGCTGTAAAAAGGATTTTTAGGTATCTCAAAAGCACACCTTACTTGGGACTTTGGTATCCCAAGGAGTCCTCCTTTGAACTAACAGGATATACAGATGCTAATTTTGCAGGTTGCAAAATAGATAGAAAAAGTACCAGTGGCACCTGTTAGTTGCTAGGAAACAGACTTGTGTCCTGGTTTAGCAAGAAGCAAAACTCAGTATCTACTTCAACTGCAGAAGCTGAATACATTGCTGCTGGCAGCTGTTGTGTTCAAATCTTATGGATGAAAAATCAGCTAGCAGACTATGAGTTTGATTTTAAATCTATACCTATTCATTGTGATAACACAAGTGCCATAACAATAACACACAATCCTGTCATGCATTCTAGGACTAAGCATATAGAAATAAGATATCATTTTATTAGGGATCATGTTCAAAATGGAACCATATCTTTACAATACATCCCTACTGAAAATCAACTTGCTGATGTCTTTACAAAGCCTCTAGATGAATCCAGATTTAATAAATTGATAAGTGAGTTAGGTATGCTAAATCTACAACCATAAAATCTATGCTCTAGTTTTTGCTAACCATGCAGATATAAATACTATGTTCAAAATCGTAGAGATAACTAAAGAAAGTCCACGATCGTAGAACTGTCTTGACATGAAGGACCACGATCGTAGAGCTTCCTCGACATGACAAAGAAGAATCCTGTGATGACATCATCTCCAACAAATCCAAGCAACCCCTCTATTAAGCGCCTCAGGGACAAACCTGATCCTTTGGTTATCCTAAGAGATTGGCCCTTCCTGAGCTACCTTGACTAGGAAGGAATGCCGAGTCAAAGTTCATCACAAGGACCAGTGCAGACAATGTTCGTAGAGCAGATTCAGTAGTGGACTCAACGATCGCAGTGCAAACTCAACGATCATAAAGACTACCTCAACGACCATAGTGCTACCTCGACGATCGTAGTCCTCCCAAAGGATACATTAGCTCAGGAGGAGCTAAGGGCAAATCAGTCTATTCCACAACAGTTAAAATCGTGGAGCCAAGCAGAACGTGACACATGCCCCACTAAGCAGATAGAGAGGAGGGAAGTTATAAGTACAGTTTGAAAATTCATCTCAAAAGTTCAAAAAGCCTGTTCCTCTTTCTCCCTCTCTCTCCCTACAAGCAGAAACCCTAGATTTCCGAAAAGCTCAACCAACCTCAGTACAAAGAAATCAATGGCGGCCTCAAATGTTATCACTAGTTACAGACTCTGTTTCGATGAATTCAAGATAGCTGACCCTCAATTTCACAAGATTCTGTCACTGTTAAAGAAAGCTGGTCTTGAAAAAGCTCTGGGTACCAGCACATGGATTTACCCTAAGCTAGTAAAAGAGTTCTACAGAAATGGAGCATTTGAGAACGATGTGATCACCACAAGGGTTAAGGGCGTTGAAATTAAACTCAAAGCTGAAGATATAAACCTAGCCCTAGGTTTCAAATTGAAAGGATTTCCATTTATAGAGGGCATTGATTTTTAGGAAGGACTGAAAAAGATGCATCATAAGAAGTTTCTGACTGTCAAAGGGAACAAAAAAAAGAGTTTTCCCCAAAGGTATGAGGTTTTGGCTGACATTGTTAGGAAATTCATATGCTGCAAGAGCTCTGGCCATGACTCTGTGAATGAAGTGCAACTTAAGCTCATGACATCAATCTGTTTTGGGATCCAACTCAACTATGGAGCCCTACTCATCGACTGGATTGAGAAGTGGATTCTCAACTCAAAAAGCTCTAGAAAGATGCTCTACGGGCGATTTATAAGCATCATCCTACCATCAGCACTAGGTGATAAGATTGGGGATAATGAAGGAGAATCCATCAATCCCAACAGAAGGATGACCCAGTAGCTGTTTGAGAACTGGAAAAGAAATCCAGCAAAAAATGTCAGGATGATGTTTGAGTCCAGTGGAAGAACTGGTGATGCAAAGGAGTCCAGGGTACCAGGAAACATGTCAGTTGTAAAGGAAACTAAAGAAGAAGAAGAAGAAATCAACAAGGAAGAACCTATTGCTTTAATCAGAAAAAGCAAGGGTAAGAGAAAAATGAAGGCTCCAATGGCAGAGGAGCCTCAAGGTTCAACTACTGATGCACCTCAAGAGAGTTCAGGCACTGAAACTCTGAGGAATTTGAAGAGAAAAGAACAACAGTCTGAGGAAGATGAAGATAAAGCTACCATCTCTCAGCTGCTTAAGAAGGGAAAATGCATCAACAAACCAAAGAAGTCCTCCTCTTCGATCATAGAGTCTCTACCAATCGTAGAGTCTAGATTTGTCTCCACTCCAGAAAAGAATGCTGTGTAGACACTCAAAATTTTGTATTCCAGTTACTAACCCTGTAGGAGGGCAGAATCGTTTTTTAGAGATAACCGTGGAGGACAACTCAACACAGTCTCGTAGATAACCCCGGGATACTCAGTTTTCCATCTCGGAGATAACCCCGAGATATTCAGTCCAGTCCCAGAGAAAACCCCGGGATACTCAGTTTTCCATCTCGGAGATAACCCCAAGATATTTAGTCCAGTCCTGAAGACAACCCCAGGATCTTTAATCCAACCTCGGAGACAACCCTGAGAAATGCAATTCCAGTTCCGGAGACAACCTCAGAAATGCTCTTTTCCACTCCCAGCCATCAGCTTCAACACTCGATAATTGCCCCGAGGCACTCATTCCCCAATCCCTGAGATAACCCCGGGAGGTCAGGCACACTTTATAGACAACCCCGAAGGTGATCAATACTTGCAGGAGTCCAATCTCAGAGATAACCCTGAGCATCGACCGCTAAATCAGCTCAAACCGGAGATAACCCCGGTGTGGGGCAAAATTTTTATTTTACCATTGCGCCGTCTCCACAACATTCATACATACATTCTACACAAAAATGTCCTACAAGAACCAAAGACCTCTAATCCCGAGTGACTACTACATAAGACAGCACACCGGATAGAATTTGAAGCCTGAAGACCAAGGGCATGGTCCCATCTTCCTGATTTCGTACAACCTCTAATCCTATGTCATTGTGTAGCTCTCGACAACAGCATGCCTGAATTGAAATTCTAAAAGTTCGAGCGAACAACATGTTGCATGCGTACACGTACTTCGAGACGGCAGGACCCGTGGAGCCCGGGGCACCCCGGGCAGCCGCAGGTACACCTGCGGCTCCCCCTCTATAAATAAAGGGCTTGGGCAGCCATTTTTCATAGAGAAAAGGTGAGGAAGCCCTGTCCAATTTGCTCTGTACACACCATAAACTGAGTGCTTTCTCATTTTAAACACTTGTGAGCTTCTATATTGCTATATTTTTACCGGCGGGAGCTGAGTGTTCATCCATTTAAAGCTATTGAAGTCTTCTTTGACAGTCTACTGTAAGCCTTCTTACACTTTCTAAAGCCTTTCTCCACTACTGTACACACACAGTTCTTCACGTTGAGAGTCGTGTTGCGTGTGTATGCCCGGACTTCGGTCCGTGGCTTTTATTTCTTTTTGTATATATATATATATATATATATATATATATATATATATATATATATATATATTTACATTTCAGTCTGGCCTGGAGTTTACTTTGTGGCCTTTTACTGCTTTATTTACATTTTGTCCCACCTGGGGTTTACTTCGTAGTAGTTGATCGCTTTTACAGCTTTATTTATATTTTGTCCCACCTGGAGTTTACTTCGTGGTTGATCGCTTTTACAACTTTATTTATATTTTTGATCCCCCATGGAGGTGCTTCGTGGTGGTTGATCGTTTATATATATATTTACAGCTTATATATATATAACTGCTTACAGCTTTCATACAAATTACTACATCATGTGAGCCTAGGAATCATGTAATCACATATTCAGTCTACTGAATCTAGATTCGGTTCCCGAGATGGACATTTTTAGTTATACATGGCTTGTAAATTATTCATGGTGTTTGAATTTCCTTAGACGGCTCTCATGCCCATAAGGAGTTCGGCACTGCTGTGTATATTATTTTCTCAAAGATGCTTCACATCTCGAAAATAAAAACAACCAAGTTGAACATTTAATAAAATGGAAGTATCAAAGGCCTCAATTACTATTGAGCATAAGGGTTTGAAAAACCTCTTTTATAAAACATCATTGCTATATCTTATTAAAACTAAACTTTTATACAAAATTCAAACCATTTGTATATAGGTGCAAACGAGGCATAGCACTACTTCGAGATAATTGCACATTAATCCACACACACACACACATTCATATAATAGTTTAATTGAAAAGTGGCGATCACCGTGGCAACACGGATGTCCAAGGGTGCCTAACACCTTTCCTCCGTATAACCAAGTCCCTGGACCCTAATGAATCTCGATTTCACAGACCCGTTAAGCAGTGTCACATCTCTGGGTCAATGTAAAAATCTTTTTCCGGTTGTGTTGGTACAACCATTTAAAAAACCAACTGGTGACTCTTACAGTCCAATCGTCGACATATACATGTCGAATCTTTTCACAACTTATTTTTTCAAACAAATCTCACCTAACATGAGAACATCAAAAGATAAGAACAGAAAAGGGACAAATAAAAATCCCGACGTCGACAGGTGGCGACTCTGTTGGGGACTCCAATAAGAGGACTTAAGCTGCTATTACAAGCTTTTCAAAACTGTTATATACTTGTGTATGGATGTTTCATTTACATTTGATGGACGTGCACGGATTCATTTACTTACTGTACTTAATGCATTACACTATATCCGCTTGTGATATTAGTACTTCACATATGTCATTATTTTCATAAACCGTGAGACACGTTGAATATGAATGTATGTTGTGTGTGGTTCCTCCATCAGAAGGCTATCTTGTCGGTGTTTAATTACTGGACTCGTAGGGAGACTAATTCCAACGAGGCTCAAGAAAGGCACCACCCACATTTGCTCCAGTTGAAAGACCATATTAACTTCCCGTCGAGTAAATTGCGATGATTTAGGAACCTTCATGCCAAAAAGCCGTGAGAGTAGCTTAAGATAGGTCAGCCTCTGATAAACCAAACGCGGAGGGAAGTCTCTTCATACTTTCCCATTTTAAATTACTTGTAAAGTCAATTACTTGTAATTTCATTCCATATTGATCTCCATGTAATGGGGAATATGAAGAAATATGTGTACACGCATATTTACAACTATTAACATGCTATCCTGTATTACAAACAACTAACTCCATTTTGCAGGATAATATTCCTAAAATGGATATATCACATAGCATGTAAACATTTATACATTCCCTAAAACTAAACTACGTCAATTTTTTTACAGGGAAGCAATTAGACCTATTACCCGTTCAAAATCCAAAAAGGCCACAAGCCTACAGCCAGTTATGTCTTCATCTAACCAAACTAATCCTAATCCTGTCTCTCATGAAGAATTTGACGGATTAAGTAAACAAATTACAAATTTGACTGTTCTGCTTAAAGAACTACACCAATCTACTCAGGGTATAAGGATACCCATACATACAGAATCCTCTGCACATGGAGGAACACATGGTACGGACAAAGAAGATCCCGTACCTGATTCTCAGTTGGATAAAACCAACAAAATTCATGATACAACCTATCTCAAAGAAGATCTAGACACCGGTGATATTAGAAATAAAGTCCTTTAAATGGAAGAGACCATCCGTTCTATCAAAGGGATTGGAGCACATGGGAGTGTTTCATATGTTGACCTTTGTATATTCCCTGGTGTGCATTATCCATAGAAGTTCAAAACTCCTGACTTTGAAAAGTATGACGGGTTAGAAGATCCTTACACACATTTTGAGGTATTTATCGGAGAACTCGGATCTTATGCCGAGGACGAGAAGCTCAGAATGCAGCTGTTCTCGAAAAGTCTGACTAGAGAAGCCTGATTGTGGTATACCAGATTAGACAACTCCAAGATCCATAGCTGGGAGGAGCTAGCTCATGCCTTCCTCAGTCAGTACAGCTTCCAGTCTCAGATGGCCCCTGACCGGTACCAAATTACTAAAGTCAGGAAATAAACCAATGAATCTTTCAGAGAGTATGCTCAGAGGTGGAGGCGCCTTGCTGCTCAAGTTGTTCCCTCTATGAATGAGTCTGAGATAATGATGACCTTCATAGACATACAAGAAGCTCCTTTCTACGAGAGAGTCTTAGCCGGTATTGGGAAACTATTCTCTGAAATGATTAAGCATGGGGAGGCTGAGATGGGATTGAAGTCAGGAAAGATTCAAGACCTAGTTGCCCTTAAAGCTGTTGCTAAGCACATCCAGTTCGGAAATTATGGAAACAACCCCTGGAGGGTCCATAAAAAGAAAGAGGAGGATGTTTCCTTGATACTTCAAGGTCAGAAAGGCAGTCAGAATATGCCTATCCAGCGGAGAAATTACTCTCCCTTTCAAGCACAGTCTTTGAACTCTTCATTGCCAAAAGGTGGAGAAGTCAGACGCACTTGAATGTTCACACCCATAGGGGACTCACTCGAGAACATTCTCAATCTTCTAACCACTCAGAAGAAAATTACTCATCTTTTTCCACCCGCCAACCGAAACGGGAAGGGTTTCAATGCTAGTCAGAAATGTGCTTATCATGCTGGAGCTCCAGGACATGATACTCAAGATTGCTGGGCCTTGAAACATAAGATCCAGGATTTTATTGATAATGGTGAGATCGTGGTAGCTAAACCCGACCAACCCCATGTGCAAGATAACCCTCTTCCTCAACACAAAGAAGAGGAGGTTAATATGATTAATTGGAGTAGTGGATAGACTTCCCATTCCATTGTCGGACCTTCCCAAACTAGCAAAGATAGTGCTGACAAATGGAATTTTGCATAGTTCCAGTTTACGATGGAACGAAAAATGAAGACTCTTTGTGAGTAAGTCGAACAATTGGCAAAACTGGTAGTCCATCAACACCAAGTCACATGCCAATTATTCAACCAGGAGCATGCTAGTCTCCTTTCTTTTGTTATGAATACTCCATCATTATCTCCAGAACGTGAAACACTGGAGGATAAAATTGTAAAAAGAGCAGATGCCAAGGCCCGGTGGGATTTTGCCAACAAAAGGGAATTTACGTACCTTAGCCAACCAATGAACGAAATATTTCAGATGCTGATCAATGAAGGAAGAATCACAGCTCTGTTACCTCCAATTAACGCTCATTCAGGGCGATTCAATACTAATGGAGTATGTCAGTATCACTCCCACTCTCGCGGTCACAACACAGAAGAATGCTGGGCACTCCGCCACCTTATTCAGAACTTAATTGACAACGGTGTCCTGCAGCTGGCAGACGATTACACTATTTTACTAGAGAGTGGGGATGCATTTCCTACAAAATGGAAGGAAGTCGTAGCAGTTATATCTTTTGGGACAGACTCAACTACCCCCCACATACAATCCAACCAGTTCAACTCAAAGGTGTTGACAATCCTTTGAAAGTGGCTGCCATGTCGAAGGATAATCCACTGTATCTTCCCCAACGGGTGATGAAGCCTACCATCAAGTCAAAGGGGAAAATTCCCATAGAGAAAGTGGAAGAATTTCTCCGTACTATGGGCCATAATGAAGCCAAGGTGGTTTTAAGCTTAAGAGAAGCTCCATATCAAATTTCCATACTGGACTTAGTTTTCTCTTCCAAAGATTATAGGAAAGTATTGCTCAAGGTTTTGGAAGAAGCCCAACTGCCTAAGTCAATAGATGTTGAGAAAATCCAGCATCTGGTGGATCACATTTTCAACAACAATGTGATATCTTTCACTGACGATGATATACCTCCCGAAGGGACTGGTCATTGCAAGTCGTTGCACATAGCGGTTTTATCTTCCGGATACATGGTGGGAGGAGTTTTGATAGATGGAGGGTCATCTTTGAATATCTGTCCTTATGCCACTTTGGTGAAGATGAATATAAATCTCAACAGAATCCGAAAAAGCCATACAATCATTAAAGCTTTCGACGGATCCCGACGAAACGCTGTCGGAGAGATTGAACTGCCAGTGGAGATTGGTCCACATACATTCTTCATATCTTTTCACGTGCTCAAAATAGTTACAGGATACAACCTGATCTTGGGAAGACTGTGATAACCCGGGATTTCGAATAATCTGAATTTTACGAATAATTTTTTTTATTTAATATTAATATTGATTATCAATTTTCTGACGAGTATCTGTGGCACGAGTCTCGAGTTGTGGTCAATTTGTGTATTGACTGAGAAAATAAGAGTAGAGTTGTGCTTAACAAAAATTAGAAACCCTAATCCTAAGTCTGGATATGGATTCGATAGAAAATATAATTAAAATAATTATATTGATGAGTATATGGTTGCACTGTAGAGAAATTTTGATCAATGATTGATCGGGTAGGGTACAATATTAGTAAATCCTAATAAGGGATTAGAAAGCCTAATCTCAAGATTAAATACCCTAACACATAGTTAGGAACCCTAATCGAATGTCGGGAAACCCTAATTTTAAATTCGGGAATCCTAAACCCTAATTAGGAAATCCTAATCCTAATTAGTAAGCCTTAAAGTGATTAGTAAACGTTAATATAATTAGGAAACCCTAATTATACTTTAGAATTCTTAATTTCTATTTAAAACACTAATTATATTTTTGAAATTTTAATTTTCTATTTTAAAACCCTAATTTAAAAAATTCTAGAAGCTAAGGTTGTAAAACCTAAGGGTTAAACCCTACGGGTTTGGACAATAGTCAAGAATGCCATTAAATTTGTAATGCAAGTGATCAAAATGCCCTTTTTGGATTTTTATTAGGTAACTTGCAAATCTTGCCACATCAAGAGTTGGTGACCAATTAAAGGCAGCCATTTGACTTATATCTCAGCCATATCTGATCCAACATTGACTAGCCATTATAGATACATTGTATCACATTGTAAGAGATTAAGAAAGAGAAAGTGTACTAAACTTGGTTCATTTTTCATCTAAGCTCTCAACAACTCTCTCTTTCACCAAACCTCCGAATTTACCAAGTGTATCAATCCCTGGTTGAGCCTCTAGATCACCAAGATCAGTTAAGGAGAGCTAAGATTAAAGATTTGTTAAGAGAAGGTATAAACCTAAACCCTACTTTTGATCTTGTATGCTAAGAAAAATTTTGTGATTATGTGTTTAGATTTGTGCTAAAGGATGTTTTATGATGATCTATGATGATCTATACTTGATCCATAGCATCAAAGTGGGTAAAAATGAAGTTTTTCAAAAACTGTCTAAGAACACAAAAGGTGGCTTGACAACCGAATGTCAGTGGCCCTAGATTCTTTTCTGTTTTTGATTTTTGTTGTTTTAAAGTTGTAATATGTAGCTTGTCTTGTGGTCTTTGATCTGGAAGTGGAATCACGGCCATCCCATGTCCAGATAGTGAGTTATTAACGGTAAAAACCCGTTGACCGAGATTGACCGGGTGAATTCTGGGTAACCCAGAAAACCATGAACAGCGTCTGACATGATTTTGTAACGCCCAGATCTGACAGGTATTATGTGTTTTGTTGATGTTGTTGTAACATACTTGTAGCCTATAATATGGACTCTATATCCATGTCTTTAGACCCTTCAAAACATCAATAGATCGGATGTAGCGGATGGTCAAAGTAGACCATCCGGTAACATTTCCTGTTTTCTGGAAATTCCAGAAAACGAAAGAACGAGTTTTCTGACAACCTTTAACCGAGCTGTATTTGGAGATTTTGATGTTGTTGAACTAACATAGTGTTATGTAGTTGTTCCTTGACATGAGACCTACATATTTGGACCATAAACCTAACCATTTGATGACCAGAACTAGAAGCGAATTGAACTTCAAAGTAGACAGTCAAAGCTGTCTGGGTTTCTGGGTAACCAAGAAAGCCCAGAAGCTTCTGACAGCTACTTTGGGGCGTTGGATCATGCTGGTAGATTAAGTTATGAACTAAATTATTGTTGATACTTGTAATGTTACATAAACACTACAAGGTCGAGTTTCAAGCAAGCCCAGAACATGAATATACAGAGAATTATGAACAGTCAAACGATGACCCTTGCTATCTGACTGTCAGTGTTCTTGAGCAACAAAAACACCTACAACGACAGAAAGTGTCGCTATAGCCAATAGTGACGGTTTTGAATATTTTTAATTTCTGATTTTCTGGAAATTAATTAAAAATAGAAATAAATTCTAAAAAATTACAAAAATGGTTTTAAAAATTATTTTAAATTATGAAAAATAACTTATAATTATTTGGGATATTTTTCATTAATATTTATAATTATTTGAATATTAATAATATTTAATTTATTTAATTAGTGTATTAAATAAATTAGAGAAAAATTATTTTAATATTATAAAAATCATTTTTAATAAGAATAAAGTGTTTAAAAATATTTTGAGTTATAAAATGTAACTTTTAATATTTTTGGATAATTTTTATTAATAAATTAATATTAATGATATTAGATTTATTTAATTATTATATTAAATAAATGATAGAAAAATGGTTTTATTGATTTAAAAATAATTTAAAAATGAGAAAAATGATTTAAAAATATTATAAGTTATAATTAATGACTTTTGATATTTTTATGATAAATTTTTAATATTTAATTATTAATGGTGATGATTTAAAAATGATTTTAATTATTGTAAAATTCATTTAAGTAGAATATTGGTGATTTAAAAATATTTTAAGTTATTAGTAATAACTTTAATATTTTGACAAGTATGTCGTTAATATTTTAATATTATTAAATATTAATGATGATGGAATTAATTAGTATTTAAATCATTTAAAAATAATTTTTGAAAAAATATTATAAATTATAATAATTGTTTATAAACTATTAAAAGTTTTCGAAAAATATTATAAATGATATATAATTTATCTAAAATAATATTGAAGCTTTGAGACCAAATTTAAGTGATAATAAATGTGTAAATTATCGGATAGGGTGACCAATACACCGAAATGAGACCGAAGTCCAATCAAACCGAACTAGTTATACTTGTTAAGTGTTTATATAGGTTATAAAATATTGATGTGGCTATGTGGTAATGTGCCTAGGAGAAAGACTAACTGTAAATTATAGTGATACGTGTTATAAATTATTGTGCTAATTGTGAGACCGATATTATTGATTATAGGTCTTACGAACGTAGTTAAATATATTATGTAGCAGTAATCAACGCGAAAGGCAAGTTTTCTAACTCAACCTTGAGTTATACTTTTTAAATATTATGGTGGTTAATTATTGTTGATTAGACCACGTCTGAGAATTATTGTTTATTATTCGTAGTTAGTGCATGTTTATCAATTCAAATTGAATTATTAATTTTGAGAATATGATTGGGGAATAACTGTTATTGGTTATTCACATCCGTAAAAGTTATTATTGATTGTAAATAGTACAGTTGATTTCTGTCTATTGTAGAATCGTATTGAGCAATGTCTTAGCTAATTATTCTGGCTAGACGAACATTTGTTAGAACTTGATAGGTTCAAGAAGAGAATTCAATTATTATTGATAGATTGATGCCAATTATTTCGGCTAGATCGAGAAGTGATTAGATATTGAAATCATAGTATTTCGTTGTTAAATCAAACTCTGATTACAAGACTGAGAAGAATAACCTTTTATACAAAGGTAACATTTCTAGTCGTATATTCGGCCTTTGTGTGCGTGTAAGTATTATACATAATATAGGGTACAAGGAGTTGGCCGCTCTAAGTACTTGCAGAGGGGTATAATTTAATCTTTATGGTTATCTGATACACCTGGGTATATCAAAGTTCAATCTTTGATAGTTACTCGAGAAGAGAAGTTCAAGATCCAATGGATCGCTTAGCATAAATCTGAAAAACATTCCACTTTGGTATTACATAGAATTAATTCTTGATTATTCATTAGAATATTGTTGAAACTTTTAAAGCGTTGTACTCTTTCATTATCAGAGTATTGTGTTGCATAGAATGCGAGAAGATTTGTTAGTTATTAAAGATTTGTTCAGCTATTTCAAAGTTTCCCTAACTTTGGTGTTATTCTATCAAATAAGATAGTCTGTTATTATTGATTCTTATACATTCATTGTATGTCTTAACTTGCGGGACAAATTTGTTGCTCACCCTTACTAAATAAAATATTTCAGTTAGGAACGAAGAGGTGTTGATTGATTTCGCAATCAATGAATACGTGCAAGTATACACGATCAACAAGTAATAAAGTGAAAGTAGAGTATCGTTCCCACGAGGAATTATTTAATAAAAATCACCAAGTACTAATTCTTAACAAAATCAATTTTATTTAAACCACCAATAATTGTGATTTCTAAATTTAAGAAAACTAAATTAAACAAAACAAAAAGATTATTCTAAAAGAAAGCAAATAAACAACTAAGAATTGATGGAATTCAGATAAATAAGAATTAAGAATCCAATATCCCCAATTATGAATTAGAAATCAATTATTCAACTATCCCAATTATTATATCTACTGAATTGTTAACAGGAATTCTCAAATGCCAAAAGCCCTATCTCGAGTGATCAATTGCCTTCTATTTAACCCAGATTAATTTTGTTATATCTCTATGCAGAACAATTGAATTAAACTCGTTACAAACCCAATTCATTTTATGTTACATGCGGCAAATAGATATTCTCATTCTATTCACAAACCTAATTATTCACTGTGCAAATAACTAAGTCACATGTCACCAAGCCCAGTTCTAACCCTAGAATTCCTTTCCCAATTCCTTCTAGAGTAACAAGGTAATTATTGATCAGATAATTAATCAATAAGCTCAAAGCAAGATGAACAATTCACTTCAACACAAATAATTGGAATAAATCAAATAACTAATTTATAGCCATAAAAAGTTCAATTGAAATCTTAATAAAAGAGTTAGTTCATAATTAATGAATTAAAATCAAGAATCCACAATTGAATAAACATTAAAAGATAAAAGTATGATAAGAGAAGATAATAGAATCTGTTGTCAGCAAATCTGATACTCCCCTCTTACTCCTGCTCTTGATCTTCAATGATCTCCAAGTTGTTTCAATCTCCTAAACTAATAAGAACTAGGGTTAATGTCTAATCTAATGGAGTGTTTAATCTAGTCTACTCTATGTAATCCCCCTTTATTTCATGTCTTCTATCAAGTATTTATAGGTTACAAGTCAAATTTTTAGGTTAGGAACAAACCCAATCCAATTTGGAGTCAAAAAGGTGTCAAAATTCGCCCAAAAACGCGTCCAGGCCATCACCAAGCCCTTCCCCAGCGCCCCAGCGCTGAGCACGATGCTGGTATTCTATCTTATAGCGCCCCGGCGCTGTAAATTACCTTGAAATTAGCGCCCCGGCGCTGCCACTTTTTCTAACATTTTCTGCTCTGACGTCCTTTGAAAAAATGGCCATAACTTCTTCGTCCGAACTCCGATTTCGATGATTCAAGATGATTCGGAAAGAGGAGAAATAGATCTACAACTTTTATTCTTTAAGTTTTTCGAAATAAGGTCCGTAGAAATACTCAAATTGGCTCTGAAGTGACTGCTGTGCAAATGGTAAGCCGAAAACGCGAATCTAGCCACCCCGAATGTCGATCCAAGTAACTTTTGTCCCAAATCCTACAAAACAATGTAAAACATACACGAATGGACACAAACACTTAAAAATTATTCTAAAAGACTTGAGAACAATAATAAATTAAGCCCGAATGTATCCAATTCATGTGTATAAAACTCACTCATCAAATACTCCCAAACTTAAACATTTGCTTGTCCTCAAGCAAAAACACAAAAGAACAAAAAAATAAACAAACAAACTCAATTACATGAATGCATATGCATGATCTACTTCCTAATATACATACGAACCTAGTAATAAATCAGTATGATATATAGCAACAGGCCTCAAAGATACCATTGGTACTCAAACAATATATCCGATCAAATCAAAATTCATAACTCTAACTAATTAGTTAATCTAAACCTGTCATCACCCATGTTGTGTGTGTGTGCTTGTTAACCATTCTAACCAACCACAATTCAAGATAATCACATAACAAACTTCTTAGAAGGAAAATTTCAGTTCCAATTCAATTACTTTTGTGAACATGACAACTCCGGTTAAAACTAAGCAATTACCAAGTCTAAGGGTAAATACAAGATTTATTTATACTTTTATTCAACCACGAGGGCATTTTTGCTCTTTCTCGTGTTTTATTCATTTTTTTTCTCATGGCTGTGCAATGTCTTATTCCCTTAGGCTTTTCAGTGCTACCTTAACGAGCTTTCGACCAACGACTCCCAAGTCATTAAGACCTTAGGGCGCTAGGTGTAAAGACAATCCCATTGGGCTTACTTACTCAAGTAACAAAGGCCACAAAACTAGACAAGCATGCCACGGTGTTTATTCTCTTTTTTTTTCTTTTTCTGGATTTTCCATTTTTTTTTCTTTTCATCATTTTTTCTCTTTTTTTTTTCTCTTTTTCATTTTGTATATATATATATATACCCCATAGATTCTCCCAAACTCAAGCTTTTACGTCATTCTAACCTTTACCGTCAGTTCACTAATTTCTTAAATTTTAACCAAGATTGTCTCTCAGAAACAAATTATGAAACCCTTGAACCAAGTGGATTAAAACAGTTAAACTTTAAGTGCTAACCGGTTACATAAGTTTCTGACAGGCTCAGATTATCATCATGATTAAAATTAGAACTCATCATCAATTATCAACACTGTTCAATTTAACAATTAATACCAATTTTATCATAGGCCGAGCTAAGATCACACCAACTAATCGCACAGATTCATGCAAAAATAAATAAATAAAAAAAATAAAAAAAAATAAAAAAAAATACAATTAAACTACATGAACACATACTAATGCAACACATATATGAATATGCAAATAACTACCATGTACTATATGCAACCTAAAAAAAACACAATGCTAACACAAAAAAAAAATGAACTACTATGCAGATAACTAACTATATGTAATACGATACTAAAATGCCCTCAAACTTAAACTAGACATTGTCCTCAATGACTAAATTAGAAAAAATTAAAGTAGATAACTTCCCTGAAAATATAGCAATCTTCCTCATTGTCCACTAAGTTTGGAGAATATGCTAGGCACATGGAACAAATTGGGCACCACTTGAATTTGACTTGACTAACCTGTAAATCATGATAGAAACACTTTTATTAAATCCAAAATAAATACAAATTCAAAACTACTAATATAAAACTTAATAAAAACTAAAAATAAAAATTAAACTTGGGTTGCCTCCCAATAAGCGCTTGTTTTATAGTCTCAGCCTGACTTCTTCAATTCTCTATCCAATTCCTCTTCGAAAGTTGAGGAACCCTCCATCCATCGAAAATAATATAGCTTTTGGTAGGTTCCCATTTACGATAACCATTGTATTAAAGTCACCTAGCATGATCTTTTTAGATAGGATCCTCATTAAGTACGACAAACCACTAGGTGCTTTTCCCATTGTGTTTGTGATCAAATTATGGCATGAAAGCTTGTCAAACACAATGGGCTCTTCCTCTATCTTCTCCTTTTCAACCCACCACGACTCCACAGTTGTACTAGCTCTTATGTCACAAAGAACTTTGCCGACGACATGACTACCTAGCGGACATGGTTTTGCAAAACTGCCCGGATTCTTGAACTTTGGTGGAGAAGGTACATGGGACACTATCAAGATTGGCTCATCTTCGTTGGTACTCAAAGTTAGATCTTTGCCAATCTCTTTTTGTTGGTCTCCAAGTCTTTCCTCTCTTTCAACATCTATATCATTTGGCACATCCGATTGCAGATTTGGTTCGGGCTCATCATCAGTCTCGTCATCCATGTCATAGAGCCAAGTGTATTGAGGATGGTTGTTCAACGCATGTGCTATCTGCCCCAATTGATTTTCCAGATTCTTGATTGATGCATTCTGACTTTGCAAACTCAGCTCTATTTGATTAAATCTTTTGTCTTGGTCCTCGTTCCTTTTGTCAGAAGCTCTAATGAATTTTTCCAAGGCTTCCTCCCAATTTGAATGTTCTTCCTGTTGTAGTGGAGGTGGACACGAGAAATCCGGTGGGTATGTTGGACTTGGAGCATAAAATTGATCTTGATTGTTACTCCATGAAAAATCCGGGTGATACCCCCATTCCTGATGATAGTTGTTGGGATAGACATAACTGTTGGGGTAATCACCACTATACTGTACCGGCTCGAAACTGATGGCGCATTGATGACTCATATGATTTTCAGCACAATAATCACAAGTAACCGCAACACTTTGACGACGTTGAGCTTCAAAAGCTTCAAGCATCCTCGAAAGTGTCTCCATCTGTGCTGACAATGCAGAAAGTTTCTTGAGTCTGTCAATCTCCGCTCCCCGTGGTTGAGTCATGTTCGTGTATGGCCATTGATACGCAAAGTCATCCATGGTACCTAAAAAGAGAGAAATATAGGAAGGGAATGAAAAATAAAAATAAAAATAAAAATGTTTAAATTAAGACTAATTTGATTGAAATTAATATTGGTAAATAATTATTAAATTAATTCCCCGGCAACGGCGCCAAAAACTTGTTGATTGATTTCGCAATCAATGAATACGTGCAAGTATACTCGGTCAACAAGTAATAAAGTGAAAGTAGAGTATCGTTCCCACGAGGAATTATTTAATAAAAATCACCAAGTACTAATTCTTAACTAAATCAATTTTATTTAAACAACCAATAATTGTGATTTCTAAATTTAAGAAAACTAAATTAAAAAAACAAAAAAGATTATTCTAAAAGAAAGCAAATAAACAACTAAGAATTGATGGAATTCAGATAAATAAGAATTAAGACTCCAATATCCCCAATTATGAATTAGAAATCAATTATTCAACTATCCCAATTATTATATCTACTGAATTGTTAACAGGAATTCTCAAATGCCAAAAGCCCTCTCTCGAGTGATCAATTGCCTTTTATTTAACCCAGATTAATTTTGCTATATCTCTATGCAGAACAATTGAATTAAACTCGTTACAAGCCCAATTCATTTTATGTTACATGCGGCAAATAGATATTCTCATTCTATTCACAAACCTAATTATTCACTGTGCAAATAACTAAGTCACATGTCACCAAGCCCAGTTCTAACCCTAGAATTCCTTTCCCAATTCCTTCTAGAGTAACAAGGTAATTATTGATCAGATAATTAATCAATAAGCTCAAAGCAAGATGAACAATTCACTTTAACACAAATAATTGGAATAAATCAAATAACTAATTTATAGCCATAAAAAGTTCAATTGAAATCTTAATAAAAGAGTTAGTTCATAATTAATGAATTAAAATCAAGAATCCACAACTGAATAAACATTAAAAGATAAAAGTATGATAAGAGAAGATAATAGAATCTGTTGTCAGCAAATCTGATACTACCCTCTTGCTCCTGCTCTTGATCTTCAATGATCTCCAAGTTGTTTCAATCTCCTAAACTAATAAGAACTAGGGTTAATGTCTAATCTAATGGAGTGTTTAATCTAGTCTACTCTATGTAATCCCCCTTTATTTTATGCCTTCCATCAAGTATTTATAGGTTACAAGTCAAATTTTTAGGTTAGGAACAAACCCAATCCAATTTGGAGTCAAAAAGGTGTCAAAATTCGCCCAAAAACGCGTCCAGGCCATCACCAAGCCCTTCCGCAGTGCCCCAGCGCTGGGCACGACACTGGTATTCTGCCTTATAGCGCCCCGGCGCTGTAAATTACCTTGAAATTAGTGCTCCGGCGCTGCCACTTTTTCTAACATTTTCTGCTCCGACGTCCTTTGAAAAAATGGCCATAACTTCTTCGTCCGAACTCCGATTTCGATGATTCAAGATGATCCGGAAAGAGGAGAAGTAGATCTACAACTTTTATTCTTTAAGTGTTTCGAAATAAGGTCCGTAGAAATACTCAAATTGGCTCTGAAGTGACTGCTGTGTAAATGGTAAGCCGAAAACGCGAATCTAGCCACCCCGAATGTCGATCCAAGTAACTTTTGTCCCAAATCCTACAAAACAATGTAAAACATACAAGAATGGACACAAACACTTAAAAATTATTCTAAAAGACTTGAGAACAATAATAAATTAAGCCCGAATGTATCCAATTCATGTGTATAAAACTCACTCATCAAGAGGCCAGCGGGTTTAAGAAGGACAAAGGCAAAGGCAAAATACTGGAGTAATTTTAATGAACACTATTAATATGTTGTATTTGTAAACCCTTTTTGTATATGTAAAGGGTATGTTTGTAATATTAAGGTTAGATAACCTAGGGCGAATATATTAACTATATCAGTTAATGTGGTGTAAATTTCTATTCATAATTAAATGGGTAGTTAAATGTTATTTATATTGTGGATCGTGAGCACCAAACTCGGGAGTCAGGTAACCCCGATTTGGGGGCGTCACAAAGACCGTGGATTCATATGGTCGGAGCCATCCCCTCCACCCTTCACCAGTAACTTAAATACATTATCAACAATAGTCTAGTCACTGTCGATGCTGAGCCAAAATGTCCTGAACAAGGTGACATACCACTCATCAGCTTCAATTCAGAAGTTGAGCCGGCCAGTTTTCATGCCCTGGAGGTGAGCAACACTCACTACCATCCTGTTGGGGCGCCATCTCTTATACCCCAAATTTCTGCCGAAGTAATGTCGGCCACTCAAGAAATGATGTCATTGGGTTATCAACCTGGACAAGGGTTGGGCAAAGATAATCAGAGCATTAAGCGTTCAATTCAAGTTGCCAATCAAACAGGGACTACCGGACTAGGCTATACTGCCAGTTCCAGTTGCAGGAATCCTCGTAAGCACAAACAGATTCCTTCAGCTTCAGCCGTACGGCCGTTATATCCACCTACATCTCCTAAGCCTGTACAGTCTTCAGTAAAGGTGCTTGCCCATGTAATGGCCATGTTATTTCCTAAACCGACACCGGTCAAGGGGAAAGAAATCCTGGTTCCAAATCCTGAAGTGGAAGAAGAGGAGCGGAGACGTAAACAAGACATCGCCAGGATGATGTCAAACATACGTATCATTGTCCATGATGATCACACAAATAGATACACCCCAGACGATGATTATCCAGACGTAATGGTCTTCATTTAGGAAAAGGACGATGATGACAGCCCTTCCATCATCGCAGTCCATCAGGACTTCACCCTTGACAATTGGAGCAACACTCCTTTCATTGGTCGACAAGGGTAAAACGGGCAGAAACTCCTTTTGCCCTGTAGATAATAACTGCTTACTTTTCTGTACAGTATTAGCAGTTATTTTGTCAGTACATGCTAACACTTTGTATGATTAAACAGTTTCATATATTAAGTGAAAGCATATTTTGTTTCAGGACTCTGAATTTAGATGTGCCTATACTTGCTAATGAGGTGCCTTTTCTCCACAAGGATTGTAACTTTGATGAAAAGTTGGACTCAGACTTGATGGAAATACAAGAGGACATTGAGATACCTCAGGAGATCAAAGGATGGGTCGAAGACAAACCTAAACCAAACCTTGATCAAACCATTTCATTCAATCTTGGAACCTTAGAAAGCCCAAAACTAATCCAGATTGGTACAGACCTCACCCCAAACCAAAGGAATGACATAGTTACATTATTAATCCAATTCCAGGATGTGTTTGCATGGTCTCATGAAGACATGGTGGGTTTGGCCACTGACATAGTCATTCATCACCTTCCCGTTAAGGAGGGATTCAAGCCAGTCAGGCAGAAGCTGAGGTGATTGAAGCTGGAGTGGAGTTTAAAAGTTAAAGAAGAAATTGTGAAACAATTTTAAGCTGGCATCATCATGGTGTCTACATATCCGAAATGGCTATCCAACATAGTCCCCGTGCCTAAACCAGGAGGAAAGGTACGAGTTTGTGTAGATTACCAGGATCTGAATAAAGCTTGCCTTAAAGATAGCTTTCCCGTGCCATTTATACACATTCTCATTAACAATACTGCTCAATACGACATGTTCTCGTGCCATTTATGGTTGCTGAAGAGGATCGTGAGAAAACTGCATTCATCACGCCTTGGGGAACCTTTTGCTATAGACGGTTGTCATTATGCCTCATCAATGCCGGAGCTACCTACCAGCGAGCCATGATGGCTCTTTTCCATGATTTAATGCACAAAGAGATAGAGATCTACGTGGATGATATCATTGTCAAATCCCAAAGGGAGGAAGACCACTTAGACCATCTCATAAAGCTCTTCAACAGGCTGTGTAAGTACAACTTGAAGTTGAATCCAGCCAAGTGCGCCTTTGGCGTTAAGTTAGGCAAGTTGCTAGGTTTCCTAGTCAGCCACAAGGGGATTGACCTGGATCCCACCAAAATCCAGGCCATTACGAAAATGCACATTCCTCAGACAAAGAAGGAAATACGGGGATTTTTGAGAAGAATTAACTTCATTAGCAGATTCATATCTCAACTCACAACAACCTGTGAGCTTATTTTTAAGTTGTTAAGGAAGAACTCTTCCATGAAATGGAATAATGAGTGCCAGAAGGCCTTCCTTACAATCAAAGAGCAGCTTGACAAAGCTCCTGGGTGGTGTGTTGGTACCACCCAGGGATCCTCTCAAGTACGTGTTCAGTAAACCCATGTTGAATTATAGGTTGTCCAGATGGCAGTTGATCCTACAGCAGTTTGACATCGTCTACGTGACGTAAAAATCCATTAAGGGTCAAGGAATTATGGATCAACTGGCTGCCGCACCTTCATAGGATTTCAAACCTTTGGAAACATACTTCCCCGATTAAGGGGTAATGACAATTCAGCAACACCATCATTACGATAAACACCAAACATGGAAAATATATTTTGATGGAGCTGTAAACATGGAAGGTTCTGGGGCTAGAGCAATTCTAATATCTGTTACGGGGGAGCAGCATCCCGTCGCAGTCAAATTGCAGTTTGCCAACACCAACAACACAGCTGAGTATGAAGGATGTATCATGGGGCTAAAACTTACCCAATCAATGGGTATCAGACGGTTAACTGTCTTTGAAGATTTTGAATTGGTAATCAGACAAACCACATGAATCTATCACACCAAAGGTCTACACTTGCTACCTTACCATCGGCAGGTTCTACAGATAGCCTCGGAGTTTGAAGAAATATCCTTCCTCCACATTCCTCAGAATAGGAATGATTTCTCGGATGCGCTAGCAACCTTGGCATCCTTGATCAACACACTTGACAAGGAAAACATGTCAACCCTTATATTTGCCCAACAAAAGGATCCAGCCTATGGGAATTACATTGGAGAAGTATCGAATCAGCTACCTCCCATCCAGCACCCTTGGTATCAATATATCAAGGAGTACTTACAAGATGGATCTACACCCGCTGAAGCGAGCCTAACTGAAAGATGGCAGATTCATCGACTGGCTATGAAATTCTACCTGAGCGGAGATGCACTATATAAAAGAGATACAGGACTAGGTCTCCTTTGATGTTTAGATAAGGACCAAGCTCAGAGGCTCATGGATGAATCCATAGTGGAGTATGTGGCCAACACATGAGCGACCCTCTACTTGTAAAGAAGATCCTCCGAATAGGGCATTATTGGCTCTCTCTCAAAGCAGACTGTGATGATCACGTCAAGAGATGTTATCACGAGCTTGTACAAGGCATGACTCGACTATCTGAAGATATTCGAACCCTTGATGCTGACATAAAGGGGGAGAATAAAGGGGAAGGAGAGAAAGACAGGGGTAGAGGTAAAGGCAAATTCATTGCGTAATCGTCAAGGAGTCCTCCTGCAAGACAGCCGCGTCATCAGACTCAACGACCTGACCAGCAGCAAATTCTCATGGCTCAACCGCTAAGAAGTTAAGAGCCCAGCTCACAAGGTGCAACCACTACACACCTACACTTGCTTATTGGAGATCCTGCGTTTATGAATAGACATGAGAATTATGAACCTCTAAGTCAAAGCGAGCTGGAAGATATATCATGGAGAAACGAAGCCAGCAAGGAAAGGAGAGCCCAAGAATATGCAAATCCTCCAAGAAACAAAAGACAAAAGAAATAGAGATAAGTTGAACTCAATTCCTATTGATGTAACTAAGCTTAATTGTAATATCTGTCTTTACAAACATCAATAAATTCATGCTTATTCTCTAGAAAGTTTAGTTGCTCACTAAAACACGAAGTCATATTTAATTTCTATTAACTGCATCTAAAAATTGATAATCATTACACAAATCTCCTTGGTTATGTCAACATCAAATAGGGGGAGATTGTTAGGAGATTACATATTTAAATTTGATATTGAAAGCATTTATTCATGATTATATGTAAAGTCCTTCAAGGAATATATGTACAAGGACTTTGTGATAGATCAAAATTGTTAGATTGATCTGAGCTTTTAATGTTCATTATTCTTTAAATGAATGTATAGATGAAAAGATCAAAGCTGTTAGGTTGATCTATATCTTGAGATGTAATAGATAGGCTTCAACAGAATCATAGTCTATTGAGCTGATCAAGAGATTGCAGAAGCCAAGGCAGAATTGCAGAGCATCAAGAATCGTAGTGTGTCTACTTTAAAGGGCCTGTCCCAAGATCGTAGAGTGGTCCAAACGTTTGCCGAGCCAACTTAGAGATCGTAGTGTGCTCTCAGAAGCGTAGAGTCTGCAAGTCAAGCAAGTAAAGATCGTAGTGTGCCAGTACTTAAGAGAAATCGTAGTGTTCTCATTTACTAGTATCGGATCAAGCACCAAGGTGGCAAGACACCACGATTAGAATCGTAGAGCTTCATCAGTCTTTGTCAGAAGCATCGAGCCTTGTCCAATTGTTCAAAGAACAAATCACAACAAATATGGAATGGGTTATAAACGTTGAAATCCTCGGGAGCCTCAATAACATAATAGTCATCCTTAGTATATAACAAAGAAACATATTGAAGAAACTAAGGAAAGGACTATGGGTCAACAGAAAACATCTTTTCAGGTGTTAGGTGAGACTGCAGTCTGCTGTGTCAGTGGGCCAGATTGCAAATCAGAAGTTGTGCAAAAAGGCTCCATCAAAGCTCAGAAATGTCAAACGCATTTAATGCTTCAACGGATACATTTCCAAAGGCATCATATATACAAAACATTAGCAGATGAAGATAACTAAGCAAGCACTCAACAAAAATACTGAAGAACACTCAACGCTAAACTCTACGATCTGACAGAGAAAGCTTGCTCAGCTACTCAGTTCTTTCGAACACAAGCATAACAACAACTAAGTAGCATCATTTAAGAACTCAACTATTATCAAGTGAAGAAAGAAATTCCAAGTCAGAAGGACTTGAAGAGTTCTAAGTGAACTGAGAAGTACCAAGTCTGCTGGACTTGAAGAGTTCAAAAGTGAACTAAGAAGTTCCAACACTGCTGGTCTTGAAAGAATCTGCGAGATTCAGAAAGTGTGAAGATATCCTTAGTGGATTTCCTACTCGAGGAGTAGAAGAGTAGACTAGGAGCTTTAAGTGCTCTGAACCACTTAAAATTACTGTGTCTCTTACATTCTTGCTATAACTGCTATAACTGTCATAACTGCTTTACACTTATTAACTCGCTATATCTTAAAGGGAGAACAAACAACTCTTAAATCCGCTGTGTTTAAATTATTATCAAAACTAACAAAGTATTTTGGAAAAGAATTTAAAATATCTATTCAACCCCCTCTTCTAGATAACTTTTGTGCCTCTGGGAACTAATAAATTGTGACGCCCCCAAAATAGGTATACAACACCCATTCTGAGTCGCCAAATACATGGTACAGAAATAACTATAACTTTATTAATACAATTGTCGTGTAAAATACGACAACACAGAAACTGTGAGTTTAAATACAAATATTGTCTTCTAGACAATATTCACACTCAAATAAGTTCTCATTACAATTATTGATACATTATTTTAAAAAAATGGTGAGGACTACTAAACAACTTTCTAGAACTATCATTCCATACCCTGACTAGTACTCGCTACATTCTCGCCTCCTGAGAAGAAAAGTGGAACAGAAAGGAAAAGGGTGAGCTCAACTAGCTCAGTAAAGAATATTATGACTAAGATAATATTGAACAAATTATCGTTAGTCTTCAACAGGGAAAAATCTAATAGAATACAATAGACAACAAATTTTAAATCAATATTCGCAGCGAAAATAATAATTCATTAGAAGAGTTAAGTAGAGAATGAAATCTACTATCTTCTATATATGAATTTAAAAGTTCATCATCAATATTTTATCCCTGTAATATCAATCAATATATATTTCTGGAATGAAATGTTCATCTTTATACTACAGACCAAAGATATTCACCAGTTAGTCATGTTCATCTAAACACCTGTTCATCTTTGCACTACGGGCCAAAGATATTCATTAGAAAATCATTCATCTTTGCACTACATGCCAAAGATATTCAGTTATATCATCATTTAGGACTGAGGATGATGAAAAATATTTTAAAGAAAACGAATCCAGTGAAATAAAAGAACAAATATTAAGGATTCGTACTTTAAACAATTCAAGTTCAAAAATACTTCATAAATAACCATAATGGAGTAAAATTCAAGAATGAAGATCAAAACATGGATACAATAAAAGCTAATATCCATAATAGATATCTTGGACAAAAAACAAAAATTTAATTTTTCTGTGAATAGTGCCGTATACGTGAATAGTGTCGTATACGTGAATAGTAACCCCGACACTAAAAGACAAGAATTTCATAAGAAAAATCTTACCAATATTCCGGCATAATGATATTGAAAGAAATAATATTATTTATAAAAAAATAACATCCCTTACCTCCAAAAAGACGGTACTTCTGACTGGAATACTGAATATAGTGCTGAAGGAACTTGCACCGTATAACAGCTCTCAAAGTATCAAAATACTCACAAAAATACGCTCGATATTATAGAGAGAGAAAACTTTAGTTTCTGGTGTAATTTTTAATTCTAACCTAAGTACCCTATTTATAGAAAAATACTTAGAACACCAAAGCAGAAAATTTAATAAAATATTAATATTTTCAAATTATATTCCTACGCACACCACACCAAACCAAAATCATTAGCCACCCACCCCACAAAAATAACAAAAACATTTTTCTTAATTAAAATATTTTAAACTTCAAAAATTAATTATTTCGGAACTTCAATAATTCATAATAAATAGCCCTTTATCAGAAAAATTCAAATCTTATGTCTATTCTATAGGAAATTCAATTCTCTACAACTTTGTAAGTTTAAGTTTTTCCAAATTCCAAGCAGAAGTTGACCAAAATTCACATACGGGCAATTTTACAGGCTATAATCAAATTTCAGTCAAGAAATAGGGTCCACAAACATGAAAAACATGTTTTAAATATTTTTAGTAACAAAAGTACTCTTCCTCCTCATTTATTCATATATCCCACATTCATTGCCAAAATATCACCATTATTATATTATTATAATATAATAATATATTTAAATGAATTATTTTATCAGAAAATATAAAATATCAATTTTCAACAATTGTCACATTAAAAAAATATTTCTCCATCTATATCCACATAAAATGAATATTTTTCTTATCAAATATATCAATAATTAATTATTCACAAATAATATTACAGAATCACAATACTGACAACCAGGCCGTTCCCAAGAAAGAGGGGACTTTCCAATAAGGATTTCTCCTTACTGGCACACAATTATATGACCAAACCTCTCGTTAGACAGAACTTTCTACACATTGCCAATAATGCTATCTAATAGTATTATTCAAATAATATGAATTATTGATCTAATAATAGAAAATACTGTGTAGTGACAATTATTGAAAAAACAATAATATAAAATATCAACATAGCAATTATTGAATCAATAAAATATTAAACAATAATTACTGTAACAATTCTTGAGTAGTGCCTTCTTACGTAAGAATCAATGATTGGTGCAATACCGTGTGCTACTGTGCAACAACGTGTATTACTGTGTTTTAACCACCGGGTATTCCAACAGTATAAACGGTAACAACTACGCCGTTATTTATAAACAACTTATATTTGTCGTTTTCTTCATCCAATCGCTTTTCGTTATGGGACCCACATAAGGCTGCGCTGTCGTACGAATATTCCCCGACAGTAAGAATATTCTACGACCAAATGAATATTCCCCGATAATAATGAATATTTTATAATCACTTGGTTATTTAAAATATTTGCGTATTTTACCCATAACTAACTACATTAATCAATTCAACCATTACTATTTCAAAATAATAAATAGAGGAAATTCAATTTCATTTATAATAAGTTGAGGTCTTACAACCTCCCCTCCTTATGAAATTTCGTCCTCGAAATTGACGTACGTACCTGGTGTTTTGAAAAGGTGAGGATACCTCGCTTTCATTTCCGTTTCCAACTCCGAGGTCATTTTTTCAATAGTATGGTTCCTCCATAAAACTTTGACTTGTGGTATGACCTTTGTGCGTAGGACATGCTCCTTTCTATCCAATATCTTGACAGGTACCTCCTCATACGTTAAGTCTTCGGCTATCTCGTCTGGTTCTAACTCAATAATGTGGTTTGGGTCTTTCACATATTTACGAAGCACAGATATATGAAAAACATTATGAACCCGAGACATGCTTGGAGGTAACGCGAGTCTATAAGCCACATTTCCTACTCGGTCAAGAATCTGAAGTAGACAAATAAATCATGGATTGAGCTTTCCTCTCTTCCCAAATCTTGTATCTCCCTTCCATGGAGCAACTCGCAACAATACATGATCCCCAATACTAAATTTCACATCCTTTCGATGAAGATCCGCATAACTCTTTTGTCGATCTTGTGCCGTTTGTATACGTTGTCGAATCATTTGGATCTTTTCCATAGTCATACGTACCAACTCTGGTCCCAACAATGTTGCTTCACCCACCTCATCCCAACATATTGGAGAGCGACACTTTCGCCCACACAATGCTTCGAATGGAGCCACACCTATACTTGCCTGATAACTGTTGTTGTAGGAGAATTCAACCAATGGTAAATCCTTATCCCAACTCCCTTTGAAGTCTAAGACACATAGTCTTAATTGATCTTCAAAAGTTTGAATAGTCCTCTCTGATTGTCCGTCCGTTTGAGGATGGTATGCCAAACTTAATCGTAAATCCATGCCCAAAGCTTTTTACAAACTAACCCAAAATCGTGAAGTGAATCTTGGGTCACGATCCGAAACTATGGATACTAGCATGCCATGCAACCTCATAATCTCATTTACGTACATAAGAGCAAGACGTTCAAGGGAATAAGTCTTTCGTATTGGCAAGAAATGAGCAGTCTTGATTAATCTATCAACAATAATCTAAATCGCATCTACGCCTTGAGAAACCTTGGGAAGACCCGTAATGAAATCTATGGTAACATGTTTCCACTTCCATTTTGGAATCTCAAGTGGTTGCAATGGACCCTTTGGCATTTGATGCTCCGCCTTCACACGTTGACAAGTTAAACACCTCGAGATAAACTTCACGATCTCTCTCTTTATATTGCTCTACCAAAATATATGTCGAAGATCACGATACATTTTAGTACTTTTAGGGTGAATTGCAAACGGTGTGTTGTGTGCCTCCATCATGATTCTATGTTTCAAGTTAGAATCGTTAGGAACGCAAAGTCTGGAGTTGACTCGAAGTATTCCTTCTTCATCGATTCTGGAATAGCACCTTCTTGCACTTTCTTCTTCATACGCATCAACTCCGGGTCTGTGGCTTGAGCAACTTTAACTTTATCGATTAAAGTTGGTTCTATGCGTATACTTGACATCATCACATGGGTCCCCGGAGTCTTGAATTCTATCTTCATCTTTTATAAATCACACAAAATGGGCCTTTGTGTAAACAGCATCGCACTCGTTCCTGCATATGATCTTCTACTTAATACATAAGCTACCACATTCGCTTTTTCAGGATGGTATTGAATGGTATGGTCGTAGTCTTTCAACAACTTGAGCTAACGTCGTTGTCGCATGTTGAGTTCCTTTTGGGTAAAAAAATATTTGAGGCTTTTATGATCCGAATATATCTCCACTTTCTCCCCATATAGACAGTGCCTCCAGATTTTTAACGCGAAAACGACTGCTGCCAACTCTAGATCATGAGTATGATAATTCCTCTCATATTCTTTAAGTTGTCTCGAGGCATAGGCTATGACTTTTCTATGTTGCATGAGCACACATCCTAACCCTTTGCCTGAAGCATCGCTGTAGATAACAAATCCATCTAAACCAGATGGTATTGTCAGAATAGGTACAGAAATGAGTCTCCTCTTAAGCTCTTGAAAACTCTTCTTGCATTCCTCGCTCCATACGAATTTTGTATCCTTCTGAGTTAGCTGAGTTAATAGAGTAGCGATTCGAGAAAATCCTTCTACGAATCTCTGATAATAACCAGCTAAGCCCAGAAAGCTACGTACTTCGATCACCGACTTTGGTTGCTCCCAAGTTTGTATTGCTTCTCCGTGTTTTGACACCACGTGCCCAAGGAATGCTACTTCCTTAAGCCAGAACTCGTATTTTTTCAACTTGGCGTATAGCTTGTTTTCACGAAGCCTTTGGAGTACCAGCTTCAAATGGTGCTCATGATCTTCATGACTTTTGGAATATATGAGGATGTCATCAATAAAGACAACAACGAACTGATAAAAAAAATCCTTGAATACTCGGTTCATCATATCCATGAAAACCGCAGGAGCATTAGTCAATCCAAAAGACATGACTAAGAATTCATAATGCCCGTACCGAGTTCTAAAGGCAGTCTTTGGAATATCCTCAGTTCTAATCTTCAGCTGATGATATCCAGAACGATGATCGATCTTTGAAAAGAATTGTGCTCCTTGCAACTGGTCAAATAGGTCATCAATACGAGGTAGCGGATACCTATTCTTGATGGTGACATGGTTCAATTCTCGATAGTCAATATAAAGTCGCATACTCCCGTCTTTCTTTTTTACAATTAAAACATGAGCACCCCAAGGAGATGTACTAGGACGAATGAAACTGATGTCCAACAACTCCTGTAGTTGGACCTTTAACTCCTGAAGTTCAATAGGAGCCATTCGATACGGGGTTTTAGAAATGGGCTTTGTACCAGGTTCAAGGTCAATAAAGAATTCAACTTCACGTTCTGGAGGTAGACCGGGAAGTTCTTCAGGAAATACGTCAGGAAATTCACTAACAACAGAAATTTTATTCAAATCTGACGTGTTTTTGTTCAAGTCCATAACATGGGCTAAGAAAGCTTGACATCCAGTTTTTAATAAACGAATGACTTTATGACTTGATATAACAGTGATTGATTTTAGTGGCTTAGTTGCTTGAATTTGAATTCGAACAACAAGTTGATTAGGAATATGAAAACTAACAACCTTACGAAAATAATCAATTTTGGCATGATGAGTAGTTAACCAATCAATCCCTAAAATTACATCAAAAGCAATTATCTTTAAAGAGATAAGGTCAACGGGTAATGTGATGGTGCCAACTTGGATTAAACAAGATTTATAAATAGGGGATGTAATGAAAGTTTCTCCTAATGGAGTCTCCACATATAAGTTAAAGTCTAATTTCTCCGGAGTCAAGTTTAAACGTTGAGCACAAGCAGGAGAGATAAATGAATGGGTGACATCGGTATCTAGTAAGGTATAAACTTCGTAAGAATTTATGATTAGCTTACCCGTGATCATCTCGTTTGGGTTCCTTGCATTCTTACCAGTCACAACGAACGCTCTTCTAGGAACCGTTGACTTTAACTTTTCTGGGACAGCCTTTTGAGTCACCATCCCTGCTGGACTTGGTTTCACTATAGTACAATCTCGAGCGATATGTCATTCCTTTCCATAATTATAGCATACCTTTAACTGTTGTGGACAGTTTGGGCTGATATGTCCCTCTTTCCCACATTTATAGCATACGACCAGTGGTCGTTCTCCTCCCTTAGAAACAGTTGTTGCTATTGTCATTGTTGAATCTTCTTTTTTTGAAATCTCCCATCGACTCGCTTCTTCTATTTTCATGGCCACGATTACCACCCGAGTGGTTACCGCTTTTGTTTGAATTTTTCTTTCCCCGCTGGTTATCGTTGCTCCGATGACTGCTGTCACCGGTATGACCCTAGTTGTGGTCCCTCGGCTGAACGTACTCGTTATCTCGCTCTAATAATTGAGCCCTGTTGACAACATCTGAATATAGAGAAAATTTATGAGAAATGAGTTACTGACGTATGTCGAGTTTCAAACCTCTTAGAAACATTCGCGTCATACGTTCCTCATTCTCCACCAAATGAGGTGCAAACCTGGATAACTCCGCGAACTTCGCCTCATACTGGGACACAGTCATGTTATTCTGTTCCAGTCTAATAAACTCTATCTCATTCATATGACGAATACTTTTAGGAAAATACTTGTCATTGAACAGTTTCTGAAATGGTGGGTTAAACCTTTAAAGCTAATGATAATATAACTAATTGGTATTGCGATTTCAATGATATGTGTAGGGTAATTGGCGAACGTTTTATACTTGTCTAGTCCTAAATTATAATTATGCAAATCATATATTATAGTTGAACGAGCTTATTGATTCTATCTTGTTTATGTTAATGCAAGCTCTTGTAATCTAATTCTATACATCGAGTGAGTTCCACATTCCGGACTCTTGTTCTTATTATTCAAGGCATATATTGTTTAACTTCATTGTTCCAAACGAGATTTTCTAACTCTTTTGGATGTAACACTTTGCATATATATACCATGTCTATTCACTTGTATATTGTCACTATTCGATCTTTGACTTAAGTATCATTGTTCAATTCTATATTATTATGTTGAACCTTTAAATAGCAAGCAAACTCTTATTGATTAGACTAATCTATAATTGAATAGTGTTCTAAAATTCTAGAACCACTGATAAGCTAGTTCCAAACTAAACCTTCTTTAGTGTAAAAATTCTAAAGTCAAAATGAGATGAAAAACCCTAATATAGGGGATTTTGTATGCGTTAGCGTTTAGTTATTTGTACATAATACATGGTACAAAGGGATGATCCCCCTAAGTACGTAAGGAAGGGTCTGTATAGTCTAAACGACTGTTAAGGTTAGGGTAAAAATACTTAATTATCAGGGACATAGTTCGCGGTCTTAAGACCCTCAGATGTAAATCTTGAGCTTATTTTCTATTCTTGATTCATAGAACAAGTTCTCTATGATTTAGTATTCATTTCTTAACCTTATATTGTTGCTATTATTGATGAGTGGGAGTTAAACCCGCGAATCGGATACTTTATGACTTAAATACTTGCCTGAATTCGTAGTTTTTATGTAGTTTTATAGAAATATAGTGTTATTGGGTTTAATCGTGCATTGCAGAGCTTCACAGTGTTTTTGCAGCTTTAAAGGGGCAAAACAGTCATTTTGCTCTTGTTCGCGCCGCGGCGCCATCTCCAGGTTCAATGGTCGCGCCGCAGCGCCATGGCCTGCCCCATGCTGACATAATCCGCGCCGCGGCGCCATACATCCTCCTTTGGCTCACGCTGCAACGCGAGCTCCGTGTCCCAATTCTTAATGTTGCGCCGCAGCGCCACTCAATACTTGGTGTCCCGCGCTGCGGCGCCACCTCCGGTTCCCAGGCAGACAAGGACTTTGTTTGACCTAGCAAAAAGGCAAAAAGCATGTGATAAGAAGGGCGGCAACTTAGATATAGATGGGAGATACCAGAAAATAGAGGGAGGAAGAAAGGAAGGAGCTTAAAGGAGGAAAGAACAATTGCTCTCCACATTTTCCGACTGTGCGCGTGAAGAGAATATTTGGCAGAAGTTAACTTCTTTCTACAGGGGTTTTTCTTATTTCAAATATTCTATTTATTGTATTTCTCTCTCATTTTATATAATGAAGCATTTTGGAATGGGTTGTTGTATTTTGCTTTTATTGTCTGATTTCTTGATAAAGAAATTGGTTCTGATAGTAATGGAAATTGATAAATGGATATTACTGTTTGTCTTTAAATGCAGCAACACCTGTTATGACCTTGACATTTGAATGTGGGGCTTAATGTGCCAATAGGATAGACATATCCTTATTTGCCTTGTGCGACCTTGTGAATGTGCTTAACGACCTCGACCCAGTTAGTTCCACCCATAGACATATGGTGTTCTAGCTTGTTAGTGATGTGCATTTGACCTTCGACAGAAGTTTATGCCTATTATTGTTCTAGGTCGACCATTCCTTGATTCATTTGTATTGCGGAGAGTTAGAAGATTAGGCGAAGCATTAGGGGAGTTGTAATCCTATCTTACCTTCCTAGAACAACCAACGTCTCTTAGTTAATTTTCTTATTAAAATAGCTTAACCCACCTTTACTTTCAATCGTTTAGATAAGTTTAGTAACGACTTTACCTTAGTATTTGTTTTTGTTAAATCTTTGTCCTCGCGGGTTCGACACTCTACTTTCTTATATTACTTGTTAAGACCGCGTATACTTGCGCGTGTTTTGCGGTTGCGAAATAACCAACAAGTTTTTGGCGCCGTTGCCGGGGACTTATAATTAATTGTTTTACATTATTAAAACTAAGTCATTACGATCTTACTTTAAACTGAATTTTCTGTTTAATTTCTCTTATCAGGTAGTCCTCATTGTTTATGCCACCTCGGAAGGGACGAAATATAATTCCTCTCGATCCCGAGGTTGAAAGAACATTCAGACGACTGCGGAGAGAAAAACCCGGGGACATACCTGCTCCTATCATTATGGCTGAACCACTTCAAAAGTCCTTGAGGGAGCATGCTATGCCTGTTACAGACGATCTCCAGGCGAGCATTCTTAGGCCCGCCATCCAAGCTAATAATTTTGAGATCAAGTCGGGCACCATTCAAATGTGCACCAATATTCAGTTTGGGGGACAACCGAATGATGATCCTAATGATCACTTAATCAATTTTCTGGAGATCTGTGACACATTTAAATGCAACGGAGTGTCTGACGATGCCATCAGACTCCGGTTGTTTCCTTTTACCTTGAGGGACAAAGCCAAGAGCTGGCTACATTCATTACCGTCAGGCTCCATTACCACATGGACTGACATGGCACAAAAATTTGTGGCGAAGTTTTTTTCGCCAGCTAAAATAGCCAGGCTCAGGCATGAGATCACGTCCTTCATTCAGTTCGAATCTGAATCCTTATACTACTCGTGGGAGCGGTTTAAGGATCTTCTAAGGAAATGCCCGCACCATGGATTGCCCGAATGGTTACCCATCCAAACTTTTTACAATGGGTTGCCAGGATCAACTCGTTTGAGTATTGATGTCGCATCTGGAGGGGCCTTCATGGACAAACATCACACAGCAGGATATGAGCTGGTGGAGACCATGGCGGCCAATAATTACCAATGGCCAAATGATAGACAAGCCCCGAGAAGACCAGCGGGGGTTTATGAAGTTGACTCTATCACAGCGTTAGCGGCTCAGGTAGCAGCACTAACGAGAAGGTTAGATAACCAGGAATCTTTAGCGATTCAGAATGTGCAGAGTGTCGTAGTTCAATGTGAGTTATGCCAAGGGAGCCACCCTACGAATCTGTGTGCGATATGCCCTGAGTCAGTTCAATTTGTTTCCAACTATGGGCGGCAACAAAACACTAACCTTCCCACTCATTACCACCCGGGGTTAAGAAATCATCCAAACTTCTCATGGAGCAACAACAACAACAGTGCCGACCAACCATAACCTTCATCTAGCAGGCCGAATTATGCTAACCCCCCTGGGTTTCCATCTCAGAATCAGTTCACCTCACAGCAGCAAAACACTCAAAATCAATTCCACCAACAACCTCCTCAACAGGAGAGGAAGCCAAGTTTAGAAGATCTCCTGTCAAGGTACATAGCCCAGAATGAAACTCGAAGTAACAATCAAGAGGCTTCCATTCAAAATCTTGAGGTACAGATGGGACAATTGGCGAATGCTTTAAACAGTCGTCCACAAGGCACCTTGCCTAGTGACACTGATGTCAACCCGAAACGGGAAGGCAAGGAACAGTGTAAAGCAGTGACTCTTAGAAGTGGGAGAACTACTAAGGACCAAAGTTGAGAGAGTGCTCATGTAGAAGAATTATTAACTGAAAAGGATCCTCCAGTGGATGAAAATATTGAGACATTAGTGGATGAAGAAAGCACACAAGATAGCCCTTCAACACCACCTCCCCCCGCGATAATGGTAAATTAGCCTCTCCCTCAGTTACCTTTCCCCCAGCGTTTGCAGAAACAGAAACTGGATAAGCAGTTTTCCAAATTCTTGGAGGTGTTCAAAAAACTGCACATAAACATCCCATTTGTAGAGGCATTAGAGGGAATGCCCAGTTACGTCAAGTTCATGAAGGACATTCTATCCAAGAAACAAAAAATGGGGGACTATGAGATGATGGCACTGACAAAAGAGTGTAGTGCCATCGTTCAAAACAAGCTTCCGCCGAAGCTAAAAGATCCGGGAAGTTTTACAATCCCGTGCACCATTGGGGACCAATTTATTGGGAAGGCTCTATGTGATTTAGGGGCTAGCATTAACTTGATGCCCCTCTCCATTTATAAAAAGTTGGGCCTAAATGAAGCCAAGCCGATAAGTGTCACCCTTCAATTGGCCGACAGATCTCTGACATACCCCAAGGGAATAGTGGAGGATGTGTTAGTGAAGGTGGACAAGTTCATATTTTCAGCGGATTTCATAGTCCTTGATTTTGAGGAGGATAGGGAGGTCCCGATAATATTGGGCAGGCCATTCTTGGCAACTGGGAGGACCTTGATCGATGTTCAGAAAGGGGAGTTAACAATGAGGGTACAGGATCAAGAAGTGACATTTAATGTTTTCAGATCAATGAAGTATCCTAATACCCCTGAGGATTGCTTCCAGATTAATACCATTGATAATTCAGTTAATGAGGTATTCTCAGAAACTTGCATTAAGGACCCTTTGGCAGCCATTTTAACTGGGGCCAGCACTACGGATGAGCCCACACAGGTGGAATGTGCCAAGTGGCTTGATGAGACCCAAAGATCAAAGAGATTTCATCGACAATTTGAGTCTTTGAATGATAATGAGGCATCCACTTCCAAGGCTCAGCCGTCGGTAGTCGAGCCTCCTGTCCTTGAGCTCAAACCTTTGCCGAATCACCTAAGGTATGCTTATTTAGGGAATTCATCTTCTTTACATGTGATAATTTGTACTTCTCTAACAAAATGTCAGGAAGAAAAGTTGCTGCCTGTGCTCAAGAAATACAAAACTGCCCTGGGATGGTCTATTTCTGTTATAAAAGGGATCAGCCCGACTCTATGCATGCACAAAATATTATTGGAGGAAGGCTCGAAGCCATCTATAGAGCATCAGAGGCGGCTAAATCCCATTATGAAAGAGGTCGTCCGAAAAGAGATCATAAAGTTGCTCGATGCGGGCATTATCTACCCCATCTCCGATAACCCTTGGGTTAGTCCAATCCAGTGTGTGCCCAAGAAAGGAGGGATGACAGTTGTGTCCAATGAGAACAACGAACTGATTCCCACAAGGACAGTAACCGGGTGGAGAGTGTGCATGGATTACAGGAAATTGAACAAATCAACGTGTAAGGATCATTTTCCCCTTCCATTCATTGATCAGATGTTTGACCGGTTGGCAAGGCACGAATACTATTGTTTACTTGATGGGTACTCGGGGTACAATCAGATTTCCATTACTCCTGAAGATCAGGAGAAGACGACATTCACATGTCCTTATGGAACCTTTACTTTTCGAAAAATATCTTTCGGGCTATGTAATGCTCCCGCAACATTCCAGAGGTGTATGATGTCAATCTTCTCTGACATGGTTGACAAGACCTTGGAGGTCTTCATGGACGACTTCTCAATTTTTGGGAGCTCATTTGACAACTGCTTGCAAAATTTAACTGTCGTTCTCCACTGATGTGTCGAAACCAACCTGGTGCTAAATTGGGAGAAGTGTCACTTCATGGTTAAAGAGGGCATTATTTTGGGTCATCGGGTTTTAGTCGGCGGAATTGAGGTTGATAAGGCAAAGATAGAGGTGATCAATAACCTTCCACCGCCCACCTCAGTAAAAGGGGTAAGGAGTTTCCTCGGGCACGCCGGATTCTACAGAAGGTTTATTCAGGACTTCTCGTGCATCACCAAACCATTGTGCACTCTTCTGGAAAAGGATCAGCCTTTTCAGTTCGATGCCTCCTGCCTAAGCGCTTTCGAGTTATTAAAGAAAAGGCTTGTCTCGGCACCTATTGTGGTAGCTCCAGACTGGGCCTACCCTTTTGAGCTGATGTGCGACGCCAGTGACTTTGCTATAGGGGCAGTGTTGGGCCAGAGAAGGAAGAAGGTCTTTCACACCATTTATTATGCCAGCAAGACATTGACCGATGCTTAGTTAAATTACACCACTACTGAGAAGGAGCTGCTGACGGTGGTTTATGCTTTTGACAAGTTCCGTTCCTACCTCATTGGAACAGAGGTGATTGTATACACTGATCACTCAGCCATCAAGTATTTGATAGAAAAGAAGGATGCTAAGCCGAGATTGATAAGGTGGGTTCTGCTTCTTCAAGAGTTTTATTTGGAAATCCGAGATAAGAAAAGGATAGAAAATCAGGTTGCCGATCACTTGTCAAGATTGGAAAACACCATGCCTTCGACAGACACTGAAAAAGCCATAAATGACTTTTTCTCGAACGAGCAACTTTTTGTAGTCCATAGCAAGGTTCCGTGGTATGCGGATTTTGCCAATTATGTTGCTTGTAAAGTTCTTCCCAATAATCTGAGTTATCAACAAAGGAAGAAATTCCTCAACGACGCCAAGCAATATCTTTGGGATGAGCCCTTCCTGTTCAAGCAGTGTTCCGATCAAATTCTGCATAGATGTTTGCCTGAAGAGGAAGTTGAAGGTGTGATACATCATTGCCATTCTTCTAACTATGGCGGTCATTTTGGAGGCCAACGAACTGCTGCTAAGGTGGTTCAGTCGAGATTTTACTAGCCCACCCTCTTCAAGGATGCCCATACTTATGTTATGAACTGCGACAGATGTCAAAGGGTGGGCACCATATCAAGACGGCATGAATTACCCCTGTAAAATATCCTGGAAGTGGAGCTATTTGATGTTTGGGGCATCGACTTCATGGGACCATTCCCATCCTCCTTCAACAATCTTTACATCCTAGTGGCTGTGGATTATGTCTTAAAGTGGGTGGAAGCAGTGGCCTTGCCGACTAATGATGCTAAGGTGGTGCTTCAGTTCCTAAAGAAGAACATTTTCACCCGTTTTGGCACACCTCGGGCCATAATTAGCAATGAAGGGTCGCACTTCTGCAATAAGTATTTTGAAGCCCTTCTAGCCAGGTATGGGGTAACTCATAAAATAGCCACTGCTTACCACCCTCAGACCAGCGGCCAAGCTGAAATTTCGAACCGAGAGGTGAAGCGAATCTTGGAAAAGATTATTAACCCAACCCGTAAGGATTGGTCGAAGAAGCTGGATGATGCATTATGGGCCTACCGCACAGCTTATAAAACGCCCATCGGAATGTCTCCCTACAGGCTAGTTTATGGTAAAGCATGTCATCTCCCGGTCGAATTGGAGCACAACGCTTATTGGGCAATTCAAAAGCTTAACTTTGATCTTGAGGCAGTCGGCGAAAAGCGGCTGTTACAACTGAATGAAGCAGATGAGTTTCGTCTGCAGGCGTATGAAAACGCCAAGTTGTACAAGGAAAGGACCATGAAATGGCATGACAAGAAGATCCTTGAGAGGCATTTTGAATCAGGCCAGCAAGTTCTTTTGTTTAACTCCCGGCTAAAGTTGTTTCCTGGGAAGTTAAAGTCCCGATGGTCGGGCCCTTTCACTGTTGCCAAGGTTTATCCGCATGGAGCAATAGAGCTTAGGGACCCAAATTCTGACTCAACATTCAAGGTGAATGGGCAAGGTGTAAAGCACTACTCGGGCGGCGAGGTTGACCGTCAAAATACCTCCATTACACTTGGAGACCCGATCTAAGTCGGGATGATAGTCAAGCCGACGACTATAAAACAAGCGCTTGGTGGGGAGGCACCCCCATCTCGGTATAAATTTTATATGTTTTTTTTCACTCATTTCTAGTTTACTTAGTGACTGTTCATTTTATTATATAACTTAGCTGATAGATTTTATGTTTTGTGTCTCTCATTTACGAGCAACATGTTTCGTATGATAATCTGCATATTATAATAGTGTTTACTGTGTTTTTAACAGTGTATGTTTGCTTGTGTAGTATAGTTGTTGTACTTATTTCAGTATGTGCAGATAACAGATGAAAAAACTCAGTGGTCAGTGGTCAGCACTCGCGCCGCGGCGCCGGCTCCTATACTGTCTTTCGCGCCGCGGCGCCACAAGAAGCACCCGGCTACTGCTAACTCGCGCTGCAACGCCGAGTAATGAACAAACATCCGCGCCGCGGAGCCACAAGAAGTACCCGGCTACTGCTAACTCGCGCCGTAGCGCCGAGTAATGAACAAACATCCACGCCGCGGCGCCAATAGCAAGTTTTTGAATTCCAGTTGCAGTTATAAGCAGGCTGTTCGGCTAAGACTCCTCATTTCTCCCATTTCTCTCAACAATCTCAGCTATCTCTCTTGGCAGCCTAAAAGAATACGACCCATCAGCCATATCACTCCCAACAAATCCGAGCAACCATCGATCGTGTCTCTTCTCAACCTACAAAATCAGACCATAGCATCGATTGTTTGTCAAAGGCATCCTCACTCAAGTGCAGGGGTTTAATTCTTAAGGTAATTTTGAGGGTTTTCATTCTACCAGAGATTTTGTTGGTTTAATTGCTTTTCTGTGTTCTTCTTCTTGTGTGATTTGAGGTGATTTCCACTACTGGAAATCTAGTTAGAGTAACAACAAGCAAAGGGCTGTCCAATTATAGTTTGGAAAACGCACACAAGGTGCTTGCTTATTTGCCTCAAAGAGTAGTCGAACTGTTTTGGCCTGTTTTCGCTGGATTTGTATTGGGGGTTTGTTTTGCATTGCTTCAGGGGTCATCTCTTCAGATTATTGGCACTGTTAAGGGCTGTTTGTGGGAACCTCATCAACAAATTACATCATGGCACCCAAAAGGCAACGACTTAGCATCGGTGGTTCTTCTTCATCTTCCGCGGCTCCACCACAGGCTTGGGACCCCGCCAAGTTTGTTAGTGAAGAAACTTTCAAGCGGTACAGAGACTCTTTCGGCAAGCGCAATTTGATTCCTGAGCAGGGGTTGCGGCCAGATCGAAAAGATGGGGAACTCATGAATATGATCATCAAGCGAAAGTGGCTTAACTTCACCAAACTGCCAGTATCAGCTGTTGTCCCGGTGGTTCAGGAATTCTATGCCAATGCCAGTCTTGAGGGTCCTGCTGTGGTTCAAGTCAGGGGAAGGTTCGTAGCATTTAACAGTATATCCATCAATGCGCTATTCGGGGCACCAAACTACGCGGGAAATGATTATATGCAGCTAGGATTCTGTTGCTATGACCAGGAGGATGTCATCCGAAGGCTCTGCAAACCCGAGACGACCTGGAAGAAAAATGTTTATACCGGTGAAAAGACTAGCTTCCCGACTGCTGTGCTCAGTCGCTATGAAAAGGCGTGGTACAGTTTCATTTGTGCCACCATGCTCCCGACTCGTCACCTAAGTGATGTGACTAAAGAAAGGGCGATTATGCTTTTCGCCATTGTCACGGGTTTGAATGTGGATATCAGAGTTCTCATCCACGACTCGATCATCAAGGCTATCAAGAGTACAGTCGTTGCAGGACTTCCCCATCCATCCGTGATCACGCTTTTGTGCAAGCAGGCTGGGGTACAGTGGGGTCTAGATGAGATAGCTTCGCCGCCCATGACTATCATCGACCATCAAACGATCAAGCGCTTCACTGTTTGGGACGGGACAGAATCTCATGTCAGGGACGAAGGATACGGACCACCTACAAAGCCGCCTCCTTCAGCCGACCCAGAGCCAAAGATAGAGCCCTCTCAAGCACCTGAGGTAGGCCCAGCTAGTCAGGGTCTTTTAGCAGACATCATGGCATCCCTCACCCTGATGCATCAGAAGCAGGACGCTGAGGCACAGAGGCAGCGGAGGCATATCGCAGCGGTGGCTCAGCGGCAGGAGATAGCGATGCAGTACCAGGATGAGCTGGTGAACACAATGCAGAGCATCTACACTGACTTTTGTGGCGAGGGCATTGAGTTCACGCCATACCATTTTCCCGACCCTCCTATTTTTCCACCATACCCTCTACCATCACCGCCTGCCAAAGCTGATCAGGACGCGCCAGACGAGGAAGAAGCCGAAGCCAATGCCGCTGCTGAGTGAGCGATCTTCAGGGAAGCCCTCTTGTATTCAATTGCTTTATGTTTAGCAATGAGGGCATTGCTCACTTCAAGTTTGGAGGTGTTTTAGCATTTATCTGTCTATCTCATTACTGCCATTTTAGGATTGCCAGACTTACTATCTTTATTATGTTTGTATTTATCAGTATCATGGTGCAGTCTTTTGAACTGCGGGTTTATGTTTAATATTTTTATCTTTATGGATGCCATAAACTGCTTTTGGTTTTATCTAGCCATCTTTTTGGGGCTTATTTAGATTTATATGCTTATGCCATGTAAATGGCCTTTTCACCCTATTTTGAGCTGCTATTTAGCAAGGGTGTTATATTTATCATTGCTGATTTTTGATTGTGGCTATGTCTAGCGCCAAAGGAGTATGTCTCTCGTAGAGTTGTGTCAAACATGACATGTACTAGGTGTAAGACCTCAACTTATTAATAAATGAAATTAAATTTCTTCTATTTATTATTTTGAAATAGAAAGGGTTGATTTGATTAATGTGGTTAGTTATGGGTAAAATATGCAATTATTTCAAAGAAGCAAGTGGTTATAAAATATTCATTTTTGGTCGGTGAATATTCGTGTGGTCGTGGAATATTCTTTCTGTCGGGGAATATTCGTACGATGGTGCAGCTATTTGTGGGCCCCATAACGGAAAACGATTGGACGAAGATAACGACAAAAATTGAGTTTTTATAAATAACGGCGTAGTTGTTACCGTTAACACTGTTGGAATACCCGGTGGTTAAAATACAGTAATACGCGTGGTTGCACAGTAGCACACAGATTGCACAGTATTTTAGAATTATTGATTCTTACGAAGGAAGTCACTACTCAATAATTGTTACAGTAGTTACTGTTCAATATTTTATTTTATTGATTCAATAATTACTTCGTTGATATTTTATATTATTGTTGTTTCAATAATTGTTGTTGCACAGTATTTTCCATTATCAGATCAATAATTTATATTATTTAAATAATATTATTAGATAGCATTATTGGTAATGTCTAGAAAGTTCTGTCTAAGGAGAGGTTTGGTCACCTAATTGCGCGCTAATAAGGAGAAATCCTTATTAGAAAGCCCCCTCTTTTCTGGGAACGGCCTGGTTGTCATAAATGTGATTCTGTAATATTATTTGTGAATAATTAATTATTGATTCATATGATAAGGAAATATTTATTTTATGTGGATTTATATGAGGAATATATTTTTGTGGTTAAAAATGAAGGAGTTAATGTTGAGGTATTTTATCTGTATTTTTGTCGGAACGGAGGTATTGAAAATTAAATTAGGGTTTTATAGATATTTTGCGAGGGTTATAATTTTTAATTCGACCGTTGAATCGTGGTAATATTTGGATATGTTATACATATATAAGTTGAGTATATGTCCACAAATTTTGAACCGTTAAAAATGAACGTATGATTTGTTATGAATTTTACGAGATGACTGGTTCAGAAATTGTTGAATTTTCGAAGTTAATTATTTTGGTAGAAAATTCTAGAATTGGTGGGCCCCACTCTTGGTTGGTGAAGAAATGTGCTGAGATTTTTATTCAAATGTGGTGGGTGGGAATAGTAGTAGGTAAAGCCATCAAGTTGCAGGTTAAGTCTGCTTCGACGTGCTAACATTTTTCTATAAATAGAGGGCTAAGTTAGAATTAAAAATCACACCAAAATTCATAAGTTTTCTCTCTTTCTCTCTCTAGATTATTGAGTGTATTTTGTGAGTATTTAGATACTTTGAAAGTTGCTATTCAGCACAAGTTTCATTCAGCCTCATATCCGATATTCAGTCAGAAGTACGGTTATTTTGAGGTAAAGGATATTATTTTCTTCTTAAATGATATAATTTTCTTCAATATCATTATGCTGAAATATTGATATAAACTTTTTATCAAATTTGAAACTTTTTGTGTCGAAGTTACTATTCACGTATACGGCACTATTCACGTATACAACACTATTCACGAATACGGCACTATTCACCGAAAAATAAAATTTTCTCTTTTTGTCCAAGATGTCTATTATGGTTACTATCCTTGATTGTATCCATGTTTTGATCTTTATTTTGAATTCTACTTCACAATTGATTATTATGAAGTATTATTGATCTTGGATAAACTGTTATACGAATCCCTATTATTTGTCCTTCTGTCTCACTGGATTCATTTTTTTAAAGATATTTTTCATCATTCTCAGTCTTAAATGATGATATTACTGAATATCTTTGGCATGTAGTGCAAAGATGTATGATTACCTGATGAATATCTTTGGCCTGTAGTGCAAAGATGAACAGGTGTTGAGATAAACGTGACTGACTGATGTTACAACTGAATATCTTTGGCCTGTAGTGCAAAGATGAATATTTGGTTAAAGATGATTATTAATTGATGTTACAGGGATAAAATATTGATGATGGACTTTTAAATCTTAGAAGATAGTAGAATTCATTCTCTACTTGACTCTTCTAATGGTTTGCTGTTTCCGCTGCAGTTGTTGATCTAAAACTTGTTGTCGATTATATTCTATCAAATTTTTCCCTGTTGAATACTAATGATAATTTGTTGTGTATTAACTTAGTCATAATATTCTTTACTGGGCTAGTTGAGCTCACCTTTTTCCTTTTTGTTCCATTTTTCTTCTCAGGAGGTGAGAACATAGCAGGATCTAGTCGGGGAATGGAGTGATAGTTCTAGAAAGATGTTTTAGCAGTCCTCACTATTTCTGTAAAATAGTATTTGAATAATTGTAATGAGGACTTATTTGAGTGTGGGTATTGTCTGGCAGACAATATTTATATTTAAACTCACAGTATGTGTTGTCGTATTTTGCACGACAATTGTATTATTGAAGTTGTAGTTTGCTTTTTGTACCATGTATTTGGCGACTCAGAATGAGTGTTGTATACCTATTTTGGGGGCGTGACACTAGGGGTTTATTAGTTGAGAAGTTTAGACTGTTATTGATCCGTCCTTCTAGCAAGCACCGACCAACTGTGTTAACTAATTATTTTTCGAGTATAGTTTGTGTGTTTATTGTGTTGAAAATTTGTTCACTCTTATAAACTTTCATTTGTGCAAGGTAATAAAAGATTTAGGTTTTTTTGCAGTGTTGGATCTTGGATTCTAGCTTGTTTTGAAAAAAAAAATTGGGAATAAGATTAGAATAGAAGTGTTTATATCGAAAGTTTTGCGGTGGGTCGAGATGGAGCGTAAAACGCACTCGCCCATAAACGCAAGGCCGATATCGAGATGGAGCATAAAATGCACTCGCTGATTAATCTTCGTTCTTGTTGTGAAGTCTTAGTTGGCTTATGTTGATTACGTGGCCTTTACTACTCGAGTTATTAGGTTCTTAGGGGTGTTCTACACCTAGTGCCCTAAAGTCGTCTGGCTTGAGAGTCATTGATCAAAAGCTCATTCATGGGTAGTTCTGTTGCCTAAGGTAATTAAGTACTATCCGAGTCTGATTTTACTGTCGGCATGCTAGAGCCTTTTGATCTTCTCCTGCATTTGCGCCTTGTTCTTAATGCTTGGTGAATGTTTAAGTTATGGAGTTTGCTTGGTTTTAACTTTCGACTGTGCAAACTTAGTTGAGCTATGATTAGTCAGGACGGTTGGTATTCACACACGCACTTATAATGGATCGAATACAGTCTTATGCTTGAAATATAATGAACCCTTACTCATTCCCGTGTTTGACTTATTCTTTGGGAGTAGCTTAATTAGGGATTCGTAGCCGCGATGCTAGTATAGATTATTATATATATATATATATTCCTTTCGCATTTTTAGTGTCTACTGTTATTATTGTGTTAGATAGTTGCTCGAGGACAAGCAAAGACTTAAGTTTGGGGGTATTTGATGAGTGGGAGTTAAACCCGCGAATCGGATACTTTATGACTTAAATACTTGCCTGAATTCGTAGTTTTTATGTAGTTTTATAGAAATATAGTGTTATTGGGTTTAATCGTGCATTGCAGAGCTTCACAGTGTTTTTGCAGCTTTTAAGGGGCAAAATAGTTATTTTGCTCTTGTTCGCGCCGCGGCACCATCTCCAGGTTCAATGGTCGCGCCGCAGCGCCATGGCTTGCCCCATGCTAACGTAATCCGCACCGCGGCGCCATACATCCTCCTTTGGCTTGCGCTGTAGCGCGAGCTCCGTGTCCCAGTTCTTAATGTTGCGCCGCAGCGCTACTCAATACTTGGTGTCCCGCGCCGCGGCGCCACCTCCAGTTCCCAGGCAGATAAGGACTTTGTTTGACCTAGCAAAAAGGCAAAAAGCATGTGATAAGAAGGGCGACAACTTAGATATAGATGGGAGATACCAGAAAATAGAGGGAGGATGAAAGGAAGAAGCTTGAAGGAGGAAAGATCAATTGCTCTCCACATTTTCCGACTGTGCGCGTGAAGAGAATATTTGGCAAAAGATAACTTCTTTCTACAGGGGTTTTTCTTATTTCAAATATTCTATTTATTGTATTTGTCTGATAATGGATAGTGCAGTAGAAATTTATGTTAGTCCCATAGTTATGAACTAACTCCATTTTTAGGATTGCAATGTAACCTTTGAATAGCTTAACCGACTTTCTCTCTCGTTTTATATAATGAAGCATTTTGGAATGGGTTGTTGTATTTTGCTTTTATTGTCTGATTTCTTGATAAAGAAATTGGTTCTGATAGTAATGGAAATTAATAAATGGGTATTACTGTTTGTCTTTAAATGCAGCAACACCTGTTATGACCTTGACATTTGAATGTAGGGCTTAATGTGCCAATAGGATAGACATATTCTTATTTGCCTTGTGCGACCTTGTGAATGTGCTTAACGACCTCGACCCAGTTAGTTCCACCCATAGACATATGGTGTTCTAGCTTGTTAGTGATGTGCATTTGACCTTCGACAGAAGTTTATGCCTATTATTGTTCTAGGTCGACCATTCCTTGATTCGTTTGTATTGCGGAGAGTTAGAAGATTAGGCGAAGCATTAGGGGAGTTGTAATCCTATCTTACCTTCCTAGCACAACCAATGTCTCATAGTTAGTTTTCTTATTAAAATAGCTTAACCAACCTTTACTTTCAATCGTTTAGATAAGTTTAGTAACGACTTTACCTTAGTATTTATTTCCGTTAAATCTTTGTCCTCGTGGGTTCGACACTCTACTTTCTTATATTACTTGTTAAGACCGCGTATACTTGCGCGTGTTTTGCGGTTGCGAAATAACCAATAATTATCACTCTTTATATTAGTGAGAAATTGTTTGCTCACTCTTGCAATTAACACTGCAGCTAAAGTTGAAAATTTTGATAAGCCGTCTTCTAGCAAAGGAAAGGGCAAGATGTCCAAGTGATGAAGACTTATTTGAATTTACTTAACTGAATTTATGTTATAAGACTTATGTTATTTTGTGATGTATTTCGCAGACTTATGTAATAGTTTAAGGTTAGATTACCTGGGAATATGTTTAAGTTGATGTAAATCTTTAATGGGGAAGATATTTATTTAAGTTATGTCTTTATCCTTGTCTATGGGTAGATAGATGTAAATATTTTGAAAAGTGAGCACCAAATCATATGGGAATGAAGTACCCGAATTTGGGGGTGTCACAGGTTGGTATCAAAGATTTAGGTTATGAACCTTAGGAAGTAACCTTTAAGGAAACAAAAAATGTAGTGGTGTCAAACTCTTATCGAGTTCTAAGGAATGAATTGAGGAAATTCATTAAAAGATAAACAATAAAAGACATTATGCGCTATGTGTTTATAACTTATGTGCTCGCGCGTATCGAAGAGTGTTACATAATAAATAAACTTAAAAGTATTTTGTTGTCAGGATTTCTAACGTTGGAGGATCCGGTCCAGCTAGAGGAATGATACCTCAGATACCTAGAGATTAGGAACCCTGAGATGTCCACGTTGTATGGGAACAGTTGATTCAGAGGGAGCCTTTTCTGTTGGTTACTGAGGAAGAACAGGAGGATGAGCCTGTGTCTGATCCTGAGGAGGAGATAGAGGAGGAAGATGAGGAAGAGGATCCTGTGGAGTTTTCACCAAACTTCATATCAGCTGAGATGTATGATGCGCTGTATGATCGAAACATTGAATTACAGGATAATATTGAGGAGCTGAAGGAGTTGGCTGAGATGCGTCAAGCTACTATAGAACAGAAGGATGCATTGATTCAGGAACTCGACTCACGACTTGGAAACACGGAGTGGGACCTAGTTCATACAAAGGGTCCGTAAGAGGATCTATTGGCTGAGAATGAGAAAATGAAGACTGATGTGGAGAAGTAAAAGGATGACTTGAAGGAGGAGTCAGCTAAGCGTGCGAGGGAAGAAGACGGTTGGATGAAGGCGACTCAGCGTGTAGACCGTACTGAAGCTAAGGTACAAACGAAGAAGACTAAGATGAACGAAATAGATCATGCCTTTCATTTTGTGATTGAAAGGGCCCAGGATCGAGTCTTTTATTACCCATCTCAATTTGAAGACTTGTCGTGGTTTGTAATGGATCGTAGGACGACATATCGTATTATGGAGGAAGAGCGTAGAGAAGCCTCTCGACGCCTTAATATGCCAAGATAGGAATAATAATAATAATAATATGTGGTTAAGTATGTGGATAAATAAATTGTAAATCCTTTATTTTGAGATAAATAAAGCGGTAGTATGAGTATGTAATCCTGAAACTTGTTTAGTTCAAAAAAATGAATGTTGGAAGCAGAGATGCTATCCTTATTATGTAAGACCCCAAATTATTAATAAATAAAATTTAATTTCTTCTATTAATTATTTTGAAATAGTAAGGGTTAATTTGATTAATATGGTTAGTTATGGGAAAAATGCGCAAATATTTTAAATAAGCAAATGGTTATAAAATATTCATTTTTATCGGAGAATATTCGTTTAGTCGTGGAATATTCTTGTTGTCGGGGAATATTCGTACGACAGCGCATTCTTTTGTGGGCCCTATAACGGAAAGCGATTGGATGAAGAAAACGACAAGTATAAGTTGTTTATAAATAACGGCGTAGTTGTTACCGTTAATACTGTTGGAATACCCGGTGGTTAAAACACAGTAATACGCGTTGTTGCACAGTAGCACGCGGTATTGCACCAATTATTAATTCTTACGTAAGAAGGCACTACCCAATAATTGTTCAGTAATTTATTTTATTGATTCAATAATTGTTACGTTGATATTTTATATTACTGTTGTTTCAATAATTGTCACTACACAGTATTTTCTATTATCGGAGCAATAATTCATATTATCTGAATAATATTATTAGATAACATTATTGACAATGTCTAGAAATTTCTGTCTAAGGAGAGGTTTGGTCACCTAATTGCGCGCCAGTAAGGAGAAATTCTTATTGGAAAGCCCCCTCTTTCCTGGGAACTGTCTGGTTGTCAGTGTTGTGATTCTGTAATATTATTTGTGAGTAATTAATTTTTAATTTATATGATGAGAAAAATATTCATTTTATATGGATATAGATGGATAAAATTTTTAAAGTAACCATTGTTGAAAATTGATATTTTATCTTTTCTGATAAAATAATATTTTATTATATTATTATAATATAATAATGATGATATTTTTACAATGAATGTGGGATATATGAGTATATGAGGAGGAAGGGTATTTTTGTTGCAAAAGTTATTTAAAACATGTCTGTGGGCCCATTTCTTGACTAAAATTTGATTATAGCATGTAGAATCACCCGGTTGCGGATTTCGGTCAATTTTTATTTAGAATTTAGAAAAATTTTCTTCTGCAAAGTTGTAGATAATGGAATTTTCTATAAAAAAGACATGTGATTTGAATTTTTCTGATAAAAGGGCTATTTATTATGAATTATTGAAGTTCCGAAGTTCTGGAATAATTAATTTTTTTTAAGTTTAAAATATTTTAATTCACAAAAACATTTTTTGTGATGTAAGCTACTTGAATGGCTGATCTTTGACTAAAAAAGTGGGCGTAAGAAATTAATATATATATATATATATATATATATATATATATATATATATATATATATATATATATATATATATATTTTATTAAATTTTCTGCTTTGGTGTTCTAAGCAATTTCCTATAAATAGGGTGCTTAGGTTAAAATTGAAAATCACACCAGAAACTGTAGTTTTATCTATCTTTCTCTCTCGATATATTGAGCGTATTCTTGTGAGTATTTTAATACTTTGAGTGTTGCTATACGGTGCAAGTTCAAGTCATAGCCTATATCCGGTGTTTCAACTAGAAGTACTATCTTTACAAGGTAAGGGATGTTATTTTCTTCTTAAATGATATTATTTTCTTCAATATCATTATGTCGAAATACTGGCTTGAACTTTTTATTAAATTTAGAATTTTTTGTGTCGGGGTTACTATTCACGTATACGACACTATTCACGTATACGACACTATTCACCGAAAAATAAAATTTTCTTCTTTTTGTCCAAAATATGTATTATGGATACTAGCTTTGATTGTATCCATGTTTTGATCATTATTGAATTTTACTCCACTATGATTATTTATGAGGTATTTTTGGACATGGAATAATTTAAATACGAATCCTTAATATTTATTCTTTTGTTTCACTAGATTCGTTTTCTTTAAAATATTTTTCATCATCCTCAGTCCTAAATGATGATATAACTTAATATCTTTTGTGACGCCCCCAAAATAGGTATACAACACCCATTCTGAGTCGCCAAATACATGGTACAGAAAGCAAACTACAACTTCAATAATACAAATGTCGTGCAAAATACGACAACACATACTGTGAGTTTAAATACAAATATTGTCTTCTAGATAATATCCACACTCAAATAAATCCTCATTACAATTATTCAAATACTATTTTACAGAAATAGTGAGGACTGCTAAAACATCTTTCTAGAACCATCACTCCATACCCCGACTAGATCCTGCTATGTTCTCACCTCCTGAGAAGAAAAATGGAACAAAAAGAAAAAGGGTGAGCTCAACTAGCCCAGTAAAGAATATTATGACTAAGATAATATACAAACAAATTATCGTTAGTCTTCAACAGGGAAAAATCTGATAGAATATAATCGACAACAAGTTTTAGATCAACAACTGCAGCGGAAACAGCAAACCATTAGAAGAGTCAAGTAGAGAAAGAATTCTACTATCTTCTAAGATTTAAAAGTCCATCATCAATATTTTATCCCTGTAACATCAATTAATAATCATCTTTATCCAAATATTCATCTTTGCACTACAGGCCAAAGATATTCATTTGTATCACCTGTCAGTCATGTTCATCTCAACACCTGTTCATCTTTGCACTACAGGCCAAAGATATTCATCAAGTAATCATACATCTTTGCACTACAGGCCAAAGATATTCATTAATATCATCATTTAGGACTGAGGATGATGAAAAATATCTTAAAGAGAACGAATCCAATGAGACAGAAGGACAAATAGTAGGGATTCGTATAACAGTTTATCCAAGATCAATAATACTTCATAATAATCAATTGTGAAGCAGAATTCAAAAAAAAAGATCAAAACATGGATACAATCAAAGATAGTAACCATAATAGACATATCGGACAAAAAGGAAAAATTTTATTTTTCGGTGAATAGTGTCGTATTCGTGAATAGTGCCGTATACGTGAATAGTGCCGTATACATGAATAGTAACCCCGACACAAAAAGTTCCAAATTTGATAAAAACTCATATCAATATTTTAGCATAATGATATTGAAGAAAATAATATCATTTAAGTAGAAAATAATATCCCTTACCTCAAGATATCAGTACTTCTGGTCGGAATACCGGTATAAGTCTGAAAGAAACTTGCTCTGATGAATAGAAACTCTCAAAGTATCTAAATACTCACAAAATACACTCAATAATCTAGAGAGAGAAAGAGAGAAAACTTGTTTCTGGTGTGATTTTCAATTCTAACTTAGCCCTCTATTTATAAGAAAATTTTAGTAGGTTTGACCTGCAACCTGATGGCTTTACCTGCTACTATTCCTACCCACCACATTTGAAATATAATTCCGCACATTTCTTCACCAACCACAAGTGGGGCCCACCAATTCTAGAATTTTCCATCAAAATGATAAACTCCGAAAATTCAACAATTTCTGAACCAGTTATCTCGTAAAATTCATAATAAATCATACGTTCATTTTTAACGGTTCAAAATTTGTGGACATATACTCAACATATATATGTATAACATATCCAAAAATTACCACGATCCAACGGTCGGATTAAAAATTATAACACCCGCAATATTTCTCAAAAACCCTGATTTGATTTTTAATACCTCCATTCCGATAAAAATACTGATAAAACACCTCAACATTAACTCCTTCATTTTTAACCACAAAAATATATCCCTCATTTATATCCACATAAAATAAATATTTCCTTATCATATGAATCAATAATTAATTATTCACAAATAATATTACAGAATCACATTTATGACAACCAGGCCGTTCCCAGGAAAGAGGGGGCTTTCCAATAAGGATTTCTCCTTACTGGCGCACAATTAGATGACCAAACCTCTCCTTAGACAGAACTTTCTAGACATTGCCAATAATGTTATATAATAATATTATTCAAATAATATGAATTATTGATCTGATAATGGAAAATACTGTGCAGCAACAATTATTGAAACAACAATAATATAAAATATCAATCTAACAATTATTGAATCAATAAAATAAAATATTGAACAATAACTACTGTAACAATTATTGAGTAGTGCCTTCTTACGTAAGAATTAATAATTGGTGCAATACCGTGTGCTACTGTATTTTAATCACCGGGTATTCCAACAGTATTAACGGTAACAACTACGCCGTTATTTATAAATAACTTATACTTGTCATTTTCTTCATCCAATCGCTTTCCGTTATGGGGCCCACACAAGGCTGCGCCGTCGTACGAATATTCCCCGACAGCAAGAATATTCCACGACCAAACGAATATTCCCCGACAAAATGAATATTTTATAACCACTTGCTTATTTTGCAAAATTTACACATTTCACCCATAACCAAAGTATTATATCAAATTAGCCCCTTATTATTCACAATAATATTTAGAGAAAATTTGATTTTATTCATTAATAAGTTGGGGTCTTACATCTTTGGCCTGTAGTGCAAAGATTAATGATTTTATGATGAATATCTTTGGCCGTAGTGCAAAGATGAACAGGTGTTGAGATGAACATGACCAACTGATGAATATCTTTGGCCTGTAATGCAAAGATGAATATTTGATTCAAGATGTTTATTGATTGATATTACAGGGATAAAATATTGATGATGGACTTTTAAATTCATAGATGATTGTAGATTTTATACTTTACTTAACTCTTCTAGTGAATTATTATTTTCGCTGCGAATATTGATTTAAAATTTGTTGTATATTGTATTCTATTAAATTTTTCCCTGTTGAGGACTAACGATAATTTGTTCTATATTATCTTAGTCATAATGTTCTTTACTGGGCTAGTTGAGCTCACCCTTTTCCTTTTTGTTCCAGTTTTCTTCTAAGGAGGCGAGAATGTAGCGTGTATTAGTCGGGGTGTGGAATGATGGTTCTAGAAGTTGTTCTAGTAATCCTCACTATTTTGTGAAATAGTGTATTAATAATTGTAATGAGGACTTATTTGAGTGTGGATATTGTCTAGATGACAATATTTGTATTTAAACTTACAGTTTTTATGTTGTATTAATAAAGTTGTAGTTGTTTCTGTACCATGTATTTTGACGACTCAGAATGGGTGTTGTATACCTATTTTGGGGGAGTCACAGTTGGTATCAGAGCTTAGGGATATGATCTCTGACGGAGATCGGGAAATTGAACTAGGAGGGGAGAGACGAGTAAATCCTTCGCTAGTGTGTCCTACCTAAGCTTATTTGTTGGTCGGTCATAATATAGGGATATTATGTGATATGTTAATTTGTTAAATTAACCCTTATTTTATGGCAGTATTTGAGAATGTCGACTGAGAATGTTAATAGTGGAGTAAATGAGACCGTGGAGACACCTTTGCTCACCAACGAGGAGAACGTGCAACAGGCTAGCAATGTTCCTCCTGTAAACAACACTGAGTAGACGATGAGATGTTTAGAAACTTTTTGCGGTTCATGCAAAACCAAACGAGGGAGACTTCTGTTCAAAATACAGGTAGGAACAATGGCAACACACAGCTGGTCACAGCCAAGCAGTTCAAAGAGTTGGGACCACCATAGTTTTGGGGAAAGTCGGATCCGATTAAGGCGGAGACGTGGGTCAAATAAATTACCAAGATATTCGATGTCTTGGGATGCACGGACGAATAGAAGGTTCCATTCGCCACCTTTATGTTCTGTAATGAGGCAAATTACTGATGGGAATCTGTGAAGCATACCCATCCAGCCGCACTCAGCATGTCTTGGGAGACGTTTCAGAAATTATTCAATGACAAGTACTTTCCTGAAAGCATTCATCATATGAAGGAAGTGGAGTTTATTAGATTGGAACAAAACAACATGACGGTGTCCTAGTACGAGGCGAAGTTTGCAGAGTTGTCTAGGTTTGCATCTCATTTGGTGGAAAATGAGGAACGTATGACGTGGATGTTTCTGAGAGGTTTGAAACCCGGCATACGTCAATATCTCATTTCTCATAAATTTTCTCTCTATTCAGATGTTGTCAACATGGCTCAATTATTAGAGCGAGATAACGAGTACGGTCAATCGAGGGACCACAACTAGGATCATACCAGTGACAGCAGTCATCAGAACAATGATAACCAGTGGAGAAAGAAAAACACGGACAAGAGCGGCAACCACTCTGGTGGTAATCGTGGCCATGAAAATAGAAGAAGCGAGTTGGGGGGAGAATTTAAAAAGATGAGATTCAACAATGACACTGTGAAGACGTCAGCACCAGCAGCAACTGGTTTTAAGGGAGGAGAACGACCACTGGTCGTATGCTATAAATGTAGAAAAGAGGGACATATCAGCCCAAACTGTCCACAACAGTTCAAAGTATGCTATAATTGTGGAAAGGAAGGACATATCGCTCGAGATTGTACTGTAGCGAAACCAAGTCCAGTGGGGATGGTGACTCAAAAGGCTATCCCAGAAAAGTCAAAGTCAACGGTTCCTAGAAGAGCGTTTGTCGTGACTGGTCAACATGCAAGGAACCCAAACGAGGTGATCATGGGTAAGCTAATCATAAATTCATGCGAAGTTTATACCTTACTAGATACCGGTGCTACCCATTCATTTATTTCTCCTACTTGTGCTCAACGTTTAAACTTGACTCTGGAGAAATTAGACTTTGACTTATCTGTGGAGACTCTGTTAGGAGAAACTTTCATCACATCCACTGTTTATAAATCTTGTTTGATCCAAGTTGGCACCATCACATTACGTGTTGACCTTATCTCTTTAATGATACTTGCTTTTGATGTGATTTTAGGGATTGATTGGTTAACTACTCATCATGCCAAAATTGATTGTTTTCGTAAGGTTGTTAGTTTTCATATTCCTAATCAACCTGTTGTGCGAATTCAAGCAACTAAGCCATTAAAATCAATCACAGTTATATCAAGCCATAAAACCATTCGTTTATTAAAAAATGGATGTCAAGCTTTCTTAGCCCATGTTATGGATTTGAATAAAGACACGTCATATTTGAATAATATTCCTGTTGTTATTGACTTTCCTGACGTATTTCCTGAAGAACTTCCCGGTCTAACCCCGGAATGTGAAGTTGAATTCTTTATTGATCTTAAACCTGGTACAAAGCCCATTTCTAAAACCCCATATCGAATGGCTCCTATTGAACTTCAGGAGTTAAAGGTCCAACTACAAGAGTTGTTGGACATCGGTTTCATTCGTCCTAGTATATCTCCTTGGGGTGCTCCTGTTTTATTTGTAAAAAAGAAAGACGGGAGTATGCGACTTTGTATCGATTACTGGGAATTAAACCATGTCACTATCAAGAATAGGTATCCGCTACCTCGTATTGATGACCTGTTTGACCAGTTACAAGGAGCACAATTCTTTTCAAAGATCGATCTTCGTTCTGGGTATCATCAGCTGAAGGTTAAAACTGAGGATATTCCGAAGACTGCCTTCAGAACTCGGTACGGGCATTATGAATTCCTAGTCATGTCTTTTGGATTGACTAATCCTCCTGCGACTTTCATGGATATGATGAACCGAGTATTCAAGGATTATTTGGATCAGTTCGTTGTTGTCTACATTGATGGCATCCTCATATATTCCAAAAGCCGTGAAGATCATGAGCACCATTTGAAGCTGGTACTCCAAAGGCTGCGTGAAAACAAGCTATATGCTAAGTTGAAGAAATGCGAGTTCTGACTTGAGGAAGTAGCATTCCTAGGGCACGTGGTGTCAAAACATGGAGTATCTGTTGACCCGGCGAAGATTAAAGCAATACAAAGTTGGGAGCAACCAAAGACGGTGACCGAAGTACGTAGCTTTCTGGGCTTAACTGGTTATTATCAGAGATTCGTGGAAGGGTTTTCTCGAATCGCTACCCCGTTAACTCAGCTGACTCGGAAGGATATCAAATTTGTATGGAGCGAGGAATGCGAGAAGTGTTTCCAAGAGCTCAAGAGGAGACTCATTTTAGCACCTGTTCTGACAATACCATCTGGTACGGATGGATTTGTTATCTACAGCGATGCTTCAGGCAAAGGGCTAGGATGTGTTCTCATACAACGTGGGAAAGTTATAGCCTATGCCTCGCGACAACTTAAAGAATATGAGAAGAATTATCCTACTCATGGTCTAGAGTTGGCAGCAGTCGTTTTCGCGCTAAAGATCTGGAGGAACTATCTATATGGGGAGAAAGTGGAGATATATTCAGACCATAAAAGCCTCAAATATTTCTTTACTCAAAAAGAACTCAACATGCGGCAACGACGTTGGCTCGAGCTGTTGAAAGATTACGACCACACTATTCAATACCATCTTGGAAAAGCAAACGTGGTAGCTGACGCGTTGAGTAAAAGATCATATGTAAGAACGAGTGCAATGATGTCAAGTATACACATAGAACCAACTTTAATCGATAAAGTTAAAGTTGCTCAAGCCACAGACTCGGAGCTGGTGCTTATGATGAAGAAAGTGCAAGAAGGTGCTATTCCAGAAGCAAGAATCGATGAAAAAGGAATACTTCGAGTCCACTCCAGACTTTGTGTTCCTAACGATTTTGATTTGAAGTACAAGATCATGATGGAGGCACACGATACACCATTTGCAATCCATCCTGGAAGTACCAAAATGTATTGTGATCTTCGACATATATTTTGGTGGAACAATATGAAGAGAGAGAATGTAAAGTCTATCTCGAGGTGTTTAACTTATCAACGTGTGAAGGCGGAGCATCAAGTGCCAAAGGGTCCATTGCAACCACTTGAGATTCCGAAATGGAAGTGGGAACACATTACCATGGATTTCGTTACGGGTCTTCCCACGGTTTCTCAAGGCATAAATGCTATTTGGGTTATTGTTGATAGATTAACCAAGTCTGCTCATTTCTTGCCAATACGGGAGACTTATTCCCTTGAACGTCTTGCTCATATGTATGTAAATGAGATTGTGAGATTGCATGGCATGCCAGTATCCATAGTTTCGAATCGTGACCCAAGATTCACTTCAAGATTTTGGGTTAGCTTGCAAAAAGCTATGGGCACGGATTTATGATTTAGTTTGGCATACCATCCTCAAACGGACGGACAATCAGATAGGACTATTCAAACTCTTGAAGATCTATTAAGACTTTGTGTCCTAGATTTCAAAGGAAGTTGGGATAAGTACCTATCATTGGTGGAATTCTCCTACAATAACAGTTATCAAGCAAGTATAGGTGTGGCTCCATTTGAAGCATTGTATGGACGAAAGTGTCGCTCTCCAGTATGTTGGGATAAGGTGGGAGAAGCAACGTTGTTGGGACCAGAGTTGGTACAAATGACTACAGAGAAGATCCAAACGATTCTACAATGTATACAAACGGCACATGATCGACAAAAGAGTTATGCGGATCTTCATCGAAAGGACGTAGAATTTGACATTGGGGATCATGTATTGTTGCGCGTGGCTCCATGGAAAGGAGTTACAAGATTTGGGAAGAGAGAAAAGCTCAATCCACGATTTATTGGTCCATTTCAGATTCTTGACCGAGTAGGAAATGTGGCCTATAGACTCGCGTTACCTCCAAGTATGTCTCGTGTTCATAATATTTTTCATATATCTGTGCTACATAAATATGTGAAAGACCCAAACCACGTTATTGAGTTAGAACTGGACAAAATAGGCGAAGACTTAACGTACAAAGAGATACTTGTCAAGATCTTGGATAGGAAGGAGCATATCCTACGCACGAAGGTCATACCACAAGTTAAAATTTTGTAGAGAAACTATGCTATTGAGGAAATGACCTGGGAGTTAGAAACGGAAATGAAAGCGAGGTATCCTCATCTTTTCGAAATACCAGGTACGTACGTCAATTTCGAGGACGAAATTTCATAATGAGGGGAGGTTGTAAGACCCCAAATTATTAATAAATAAAATTTAATTTCCTCTATTTATTATTTTAAAATAGTAAGGGTTAATTTGATTAATGTGGTTAGTTATGGGTAAAATGCGTAAATATTTTAAATAAGCAAGTGGTTATAAAATATTCATTTTTATCAGAGAATATTCGTTTGGTCGTGGAATATTTTTGCTGTCGGGAAATATTCGTACGACGACGCAGTCTTTTGTGGGCCCCATAACGAAAAGCGATTGGATGAAGAAAACGACAAGTATAAGTTGTTTATAAATAACGGCGTAGTTGTTACCGTTAATACTGTTGGAATACCCGGTGGTTAAAACACAGTAATACACGTTGTTGCACAGTAGCACACGGTATTGCACCAATTATTGATTCTTACGTAAGAAGGCACTACTCAATAATTATTCAGTATTTTATTTTATTGATTCAATAATTGCTACGTTGATATTTTATATTACTGTTGTTTCAATAATTGTCACTACACAGTATTTTCCATTATCGGAGCAATAATTCATATTATCTGAATAATATTATTAGATAACATTATTGGCAATGTCTAGAAAGTTCTGTCTAAGGAGAGGTTTGGTCACCTAATTGCACGCCAGTAAGGAGAAATCTTTATTGGAAAGCCTCCTCTTTTCTGGGAACTGCCTGGTTGTCAGTATTGTGATTCTGTAATATTATTTGTGAATAATTAATTATTAATTTATATGATGAGGAAAATATTCATTTTATGTGGATATAGATGGAGAAAATTTTTAAAGTAACCATTGTTGAAAATTGATATTTTATCTTTTTTAATAAAATAATATTTTATTATATTATTATAATATAATAATGATGATATTTTTACAATGAATGTGGGATATATGAGTATATGAGGAGGAAAAGTATTTTTGTTACAAAAGTTGTTTAAAACATGTTAAACATGTCTGTGAGCCCATTTCTTGACTGAAATTTGATTATAGCCTGTAGAATCGCCCGTTTGTGGATTTCGGTCAATTTTTGTTTGGAATTTAGAAAAACTTTCTTCTGCAAAGTTGTAGATAATGGAATTTCTTATAGAAAAGACATGTGGTTTGAATTTTTCTGATAAAGGGCTATTTATTATGAATTATTGAAGTTCCGGAATAATTAATTTTTTTAAGTTTAAAATATTTTAATTCACAAAAACGTTTTTTTTGATGTAAGTTACTTGAATGGCTGATCTTTGACTAAAAAAGTGGGCGTAGGAAATTAATATATATATATATATATATATATATATATATATATATATATATATATATATTATTATTAAATTTTCTGCTTTGGTGTTCTAAGCAATTTCCTATAAATAGGGTGCTTAGGTTAAAATTGAAAATCACACCAGAAACTGAAGTTTTATGTAAGACCCCAACTTATTAATGAATAAAATCAAATTTTCTCTAAATATTATTGTGAATAATAAGGGACTAATTTGATATAATACTTTGGTTATGGGTGAAATGTGCAAATTTTGCAAAATAAGCAAGTGGTTATAAAATATTCATTTTGTCGGGGAATATTCGTTTGGTCGTGGAATATTCTTGCTATCAGGGAATATTCGTACGACGGCGTAGCCTTGTGTGGGCCCCATAACGGAAAGCGATTGGATGAAGAAAATGACAAGTATAAGTTATTTATAAATAACGGCGTAGTTGTTACCGTTAATACTATTGGAATACCCGGTGATTAAAATACAGTAGCACACGGTATTGCACCAATTATTAATTCTTACGTAAGAAGGCACTACTCAATAATTGTTACAGTAGTTATTGTTCAATATTTTATTTTATTGATTCAATAATTGTTGCATTGATATTTTATATTATTGTTGTTTCAATAATTGTTGCTGCACAGTATTTTCCATTATCAGATCAATAATTCATATTATTTGAATAATATTATTATATAACATTATTGGCAATGTCTAGAAAGTTCTGTCTAAGGAGAGGTTTGGTCATCTAATTGCGCGCCAGTAAGGAGAAATTCTTATTGGAAAGCCCCCTCTTTCCTGGGAACGGCCTGGTTGTCATAAATGTGATTCTGTAATATTATTTGTGAATAATTAATTATTGATTCATATGATAAGGAAATATTTATTTTATGTGGATATAAATGAGGGATATATTTTTGTGGTTAAAAATGAAGGAGTTAATGTTGAGGTGTTTTATCAGTATTTTTATCGGAATGGAGGTATTAAAAATCAAATCAGGGTTTTTGAGAAATATTACGGGTGTTATAATTTTAATCCGACCGTTGGATCGTGGTAATTTTTGGATATGTTATACATATATAAGTTGAGTATATGTCCACAAATTTTGAACCGTTAAAAATGAACGTATGATTTATTATGAATTTTACGAGATAACTGGTTAAGAAATTATTGAATTTTCGGAGTTTATCATTTTGATAGAAAATTCTAAAATTGGTGGGCCCTACTTGTGGTTGGTGAAGAAATGTGCTGAATTATATTTCAAATGTGGTGGGTGGGAATAGTAGCAGGTAAAGCCATCAGGTTGCAGGTCAAACCTACTAAAATTTTCCTATAAATAGAGGGCTAAGTTAGAATTGAAAATCACACCAGAAACAAGTTTTCTCTCTTTCTCTCTCTAGATTATTGAGTGTATTTTGTGAGTATTTAGATACTTTGAGAGTTTCTATTCATCAGAGCAAGTTTCTTTCAGCCTTATACCGGTATTCCGACCAGAAGTACTGATATCTTGAGGTAAGGGATATTATTTTCTTCTTAAATGATATTATTTTCTTCAATATCATTATGCTGAAATATTGATATGAGTTTTTATCAAATTTGGAACTTTTTGTGTCGGGGTTACTATTCATGTATACGGCACTATTCACGTATACGGTACTATTCACGAATACGGCACTATTCATCGAAAAATAAAATTTTTCCTTTTTGTCCGAGATGTCTATTATGGTTACTATCTTTGATTGTATCCATGTTTTGATCTTTATTTTTGAATTCTGCTTCACAATTGATTATTATGAAGTATTATTGATCTTGGATAAACTGTTATACGAATCCCTACTATTTGTCCTTCTGTCTCATTGGATTCGTTCTCTTTAAGATATTTTTCATCATCCTCAGTCCTAAATGATGATATTAATGAATATCTTTGGCCTGTAGTGCAAAGATGTATGATTACTTGATGAATATCTTTGGCCTGTAGTGCAAAGATGAACAGGTGTTGAGATGAACATGACTGACAGGTGATACAAATGAATATCTTTGGCCTGTAGTGCAAAGATGAATATTTGGATAAAGATGATTATTAATTGATGTTACAGGGATAAAATATTGATGATGGACTTTTAAATCTTAGAAGATAGTAGAATTCTTTCTCTACTTGACTCTTCTAATGGTTTGCTGTTTCCGCTGCAGTTGTTGATCTAAAACTTGTTGTCGATTATATTCTATCAGATTTTTCCCTGTTGAAGACTAACGATAATTTGTTTGTATATTATCTTAGTCATAATATTCTTTACTGGGCTAGTTGAGCTCACCCTTTTCCTTTTTGTTCCATTTTTCTTCTCAGGAGGTGAGAACATAGCAGGATCTAGTCGGGGTATGGAGTGATGGTTCTAGAAAGATGTTTTAGCAGTCCTCACTATTTCTGTAAAATAGTGTTTGAATAATTGTAATGAGGATTTATTTGAGTGTGGATATTGTCTAGAAGACAATATTTGTATTTAAACTCACAGTATGTGTTGTCGTATTTTGCACGACATTTGTATTATTGAAGTTGTAGTTTGTTTTCTGTACCATGTATTTGGCGACTCAGAATGGGTGTTGTATACCTATTTTGGGGGCGTCACAGTTGGTATCAGAGCTTAGGGATATGATCCCTGGCTGAGATGTGAGACAAGAACTAGGAGGGGAGAGACGGGGAATTCCTTCACTAGTATGACTTGACTAAGTTTATTTGGTGTTTATTTGGTCGGTCAGAGTATAGGGATAATATATGACATGACTATTAACCCTTGTTTTATGGCAGTATTTAAGAATGGCAGCTGAGAACGTTAATAATGGAGTAAATCAGACCGTGGAGACACCTTTGATCACCACCCAGGGGAACGTGCAACAGGAAGGCAATATTCCTCCTGTAAACAACGTTACCGAGCAAACGATGAATGATGGAATGTTTAGGAGCTTTTTGCAGTTCATGCAAAATCAGACGAGGGAGACTCGTGTGCAGAATACGGGTGGAAATGATAACGCGCGGTTTGTCACAGCTAAGCAGTTCAAAGAATTGGGACCACCAGAATTTAAGGGAAAGCCGGATCCGATCATGGCGGAAACGTGGGTCAAGCAAATTACCAAGATATTCGATGTCTTGGGATGCACGGAGGAACAAAAGGTTCCATTCGCCACCTTTATGTTCCGCGGTGAGGCAGACTACTGGTGGGAGTCTGTGAAGCGTACCCAGCCTGACGCACTCAACATGTCCTGGGAAACATTTCAAAAACTGTTCAATGACAAGTACTTTCCTGAAAGTATTCGTCATATGAAGGAGGTAGAGTTTATCAGACTGGAACAAAACAACATGACAGTGTCCCAGTACGAGGCGAAGTTTGCAGAGTTATCCAGGTTTGCACCTCATTTGGTCGAAAATGAGGAACGAATGACAAGGATGTTTCTGAGAGGTCTAAAACCCGAGATTCAACAATATCTTATCTCTCATAAATTTTCTTTATATTCAGATGTTGTAAATAGGGCTCAATTATTAGAGCGAGATAATGAGTATGTGCAACCGAGGGACCACAACCAGGGTCATACCGGTGGCGGCAGTCATCGAAGCAATGAAAACCAGCAGGGAGGAAAATATTCGGACAAAAGCGGTAACCACTCTGGTGGTAATCGTGGTCGTGATAATAGAAGGAGCGAGTCGGGAGGAGATTTCAAGAAGAGAAGGTACAACAATGATAATGTGAAGACGTCAGCACAAACATCAACTATTTCTAGGGGAGGAGAACGACCACCGGTCGTATGTTACAAATGTGGGAAAGAGGGACATATCAGCCCAAACTGCCCACAACAATCCAAGGTATGTTATAAATGTGGAAAGGAGGGTCATATAGCTCGAGAGTGTTCTGTAGCAAAACCAAGTTCAGCGGGGATGGTGACTCCAAAAGCTGTCCCGGATAAGTCGAAATCAGCGGTTCCTGGAAGGGCGTTTGTCGTTACTGGCCAAAACGCGAGAAACCCGAACGAGGTGATCACGGGTAAGCTAATCTTGAATTCTTGCGAAGTTTATACTTTACTAGATACCGGTTCTACCCATTCTTTTATCTCTCCTGCTTGTGCTCAACGTTTAAACTTGACTCCGGAGAAATTGGACTTTAACTTATCTGTTGAAACTCCGTTGGGTGAAACCTTCGTTACATCTACAGTTTATAAATCTTGCATGATCCAAGTTGGCACTATCACATTACCTGTTGATCTTATCTCTTTAAAGATACTTGCTTTTGATGTGATTTTAGGAATTGATTGGTTAACCACTCATCATGCTAAAATTGATTGTTTTCGTAAGGTTGTTAGTTTTCATATTCCTAACCAACCTGTCATACGAATTCAAACTACTAAACCACTAAAATCAGTCACTGTCATATCGAGCCACAAAGCTATTCGTTTATTGAAAAACGGATGTCAAGCTTTCTTAGCCCATGTAATGGATTTGAACAAAGACAAGTCAGATTTGAATAATATTTCTATTGTTAGAGAATTTCCCGATGTATTTTCTGAAGAACTTCCTGGTCTACCCCCAGAACGTGAAGTTGAATTCTTTATTGACCTTGAACCCGGTACAAAGCCCATTTCTAAAACTCCATATCGAATGGCTCCTATTGAACTTCAGGAGTTAAAAGTCCAACTACAGGAGTTGTTGGACATCGGTTTTATTCGTCCTAGTACGTCTCCTTGGGGTGCTCCTATTTTATTCGTAAAGAAGAAAGACGGGAGTATGCGACTTTGTATCGACTATCGAGAATTGAATCATGTCACTATCAAGAATAGGTATCCGCTACCTCGCATTGATGACCTGTTCGACCAGTTACAAGGAACACAATTCTTTTCAAAGATCGACCTTCGTTCTGGATATCATCAGCTGAAGATTAAAACTGAGGATATTCCAAAGACTGCCTTCAGAACTCGGTACGGGCATTATGAATTCTTAGTAATGTCTTTTGGATTGACTAATGCTCCTGCTGCCTTCATGGATATGATGAACCGTGTATTCAAAGAATATTTGGATCAGTTCGTTGTTGTCTTTATTGATGACATCCTCATCTATTCCAAAAGCCGTGAAGATCATGAGCGCCATTTGAAGCTGGTACTGCAAAGGCTTCGTGAAAATAAGCTATATGCCAAATTGAAGAAATGCGAGTTCTGGCTTGAGGAAGTAGCATTCCTTGGGCACGTGGTGTCAAAACATGGAGTATCTGTCGACCCGGCGAAGATTGAAGCCATACAAAGTTGGGAGCAACCGAAGTCGGTAACCGAAGTACGTAGCTTTCTAGGCTTAGCTGGTTATTATCGGAGATTTGTGGAAGGATTTTCTCGAATCGCTACTCCGTTAACTCAGCTGACTCGGAAAGATACAAAATTTTTATGGAGTGAGGAATGCGAGAAGAGTTTCCAAGAACTCAAGAGGAGACTCATTTCGGCACCTGTTCTGACAATACCATCTGGTTCGGATGGATTTGTTATCTACAGCGATGCTTCAGGCAAAGGGTTAGGATGTGTTCTCATGCAACATGGGAAAGTCATAGCCTATGCCTCACGACAACTCAAAGAATATGAGAGGAATTATCCTACTCATGATTTGGAGTTGGCAGCAGTCGTTTTTGCGTTGAAGATCTGGAGACACTACCTGTATGGGGAGAAAGTGGAGATCTATACAGATCATAAAAGCCTCAAATATTTCTTCACCCAAAAGGAACTCAACATGCGGCAGCGACGTTGGCTCGAGCTGTTGAAAGATTACGATCATACCATCCAATATCATCCTGGAAAAGCAAACGTAGTAGCTGACGCATTGAGTAGAAGATCATATGCGGGTACGAGTGCAATATTGTTAACACAAAGGCCCATTTTGTATGACTTACAAAGGATGGAGATAGAGATGAAGGCTCCAAGTACCCACATGATGATATCAAATATACGAGTAGAACCGACTTTAATCGATAAAGTTAAAGCTGCTCAAGCTACGGACATGGAGCTGATGCGTATGAAGAAGAAAGTGCAAGAAGGTGCTATTCCAGAAGCAAGAATCGATGAAGAAGGAATACTTCGAGTCAACTCCAGACTTTGTGTTCCTAACGATTTTGACTTGAAGCATAGAATAATGATGGAGGCACACAACACACCGTTTGCAATCCATCCTGGGAGTACCAAAATGTATCACGATCTTCGACATACATTTTGGTGGAGCAATATGAAAAGAGAGATCGCGGAGTTTATCTCGAGGTGTTTAACTTGTCAACGTGTAAAGGCGGAGCATCAAGTGCCAAAGGGTCCATTGCAACCACTTGAGATCCCAAAATGGAAGTGGAAACACATTACTATGGATTTTGTTACGGGTCTTCCCAAGGTTTCTCAAGGCATAGATGCGATTTGGGTTATTGTTGATAGATTAACCAAGTCCGCTCATTTCTTGCCGATACGTGAGACTTATTCCCTTGAACGTCTTGCTAGTATGTACGTGAACGAGATTGTGAGATTGCATGGCATGCCAGTATCCATAGTTTCGGATCGTGACCCAAGATTCACTTCAAGATTTTGGGTTAGCTTGCAGAAAGCTATGGGCACGGATTTACGATTCAGTTCGGCATACCATCCTCAAACGGACGGACAATCAGAGAGGACTATTCAAACTCTTGAAGATCTATTAAGACTTTGTGTCCTAGATCTCAAAGGGAGTTGGGATAAGTACCTACCATTGGTGGAATTCTCCTACAACAACAGTTATCAGGCGAGCATAGGTATGGCTCCATTCGAGGCGTTGTATGGAAGAAAATGTCGTTCTCCAGTATGCTGGGACGAGGTGGGTGAAGCAACATTGTTGGGACCAGAGTTGGTACGCATTACTACAGAGAAGATCCAAACGATTCGACAACGTATACAAACGGCACAGGATCGACAAAAGAGTTATGCGGATCTTCATCGGAAGGACGTGGAATTTAATATTGGGGATCATGTATTATTACGTGTTGCACCATGGAAGGGAGTTACAAGATTTGGGAAGAGAGGAAAGCTCAATCCAAGATTTGTTGGTCCATTTGAGATTCTTGAGCGAATAGGAAATGTGGCATATAGACTCGCATTACCTCCAAGCATGTCTCGTGTTCATAATGTTTTTCACATATCTATGCTTCGTAAATATGTTAAAGACCCGAACCACATTATTGAGTTAGAACCAGACGAGATAGCTGAAGATTTAACGTACGAGGAGGTACCTGTTAAGATCTTGGATAGGAAAGAGCATGTCCTACGCACGAAGGTTATACCACAAGTTAAGGTTTTGTGGAGAAACCATGCTATTGAAGAAATGACCTGGGAGTTGGAATCAGAAATGAAAGCGAGGTATCCTCACCTTTTTGAAACATCAGGTACGTACGTCAATTTCGAGGACGAAATTTCATAAGGAGGGGAGGTTGTAAGACCCCAACTTATTAATGAATAAAATCAAATTTTCTCTAAATATTATTGTGAATAATAAGGGGTTAATTTGATATAATACTTTGGTTATGGGTGAAATGTGCAAATTTTACAAAATAAGCAAGTGGTTATAAAATATTCATTTTGTCGGGGAATATTCGTTTGGTCGTGGAATATTCTTGCTGTCGGGGAATATTCGTACGACGGCGCAGCCTTGTGTGGGCCCCATAACGGAAAGCGATTGGATGAAGAAAATGACAAGTATAAGTTATTTATAAATAACGGCGTAGTTGTTACCGTTAATACTGTTGGAATACCCGGTGATTAAAATACAGTAGCACACGGTATTGCACCAATTATTGATTCTTACGTAAGAAGGCACTACTCAATAATTGTTACAGTAGTTATTGTTCAATATTTTATTTTATTGATTCAATAATTGTTGCATTGATATTTTATATTATTGTTGTTTCAATAATTGTTGCTGCACAGTATTTTCCATTATCAGATCAATAATTCATATTATTTGAATAATATTATTATATAACATTATTGGCAATGTCTAGAAAATTCTGTCTAAGGAGAGGTTTGGTCATCTAATTGCGCGCCAGTAAGGAGAAATCCTTATTGGAAAGCCCCCTCTTTCCTGGGAACGGCCTGGTTGTCATAAATGTGATTCTGTAATATTATTTGTGAATAATTAATTATTGATTCATATGATAAGGAAATATTTATTTTATGTGGATATAAATGAGGGATATATTTTTGTGGTTAAAAATGAAGGAGTTAATGTTGAGGTGTTTTATCAGTATTTTTATCGGAATGGAGGTATTAAAAATCAAATCAGGGTTTTTGAGAAATATTACGGGTGTTATAATTTTAATCCGACCGTTGGATCGTGGTAATTTTTGGATATGTTATACATATATAAGTTGAGTATATGTCCACAAATTTTGAACCGTTAAAAATGAACGTATGATTTATTATGAATTTTACGAGATGACTGGTTCAGAAATTATTGAATTTTCGGAGTTTATCATTTTGATGGAAAATTCTAGAATTGGTGGGCCCCACTTGTGGTTGGTGAAGAAATGTGCTGAATTATATTTCAAATGTGGTGGGTGGGAATAGTAGCAGGTAAAGCCATCAGGTTGCAGGTCAAACCTACTAAAATTTTCCTATAAATAAAGGGCTAAGTTAGAATTGAAAATCACACCAGAAACAAGTTTTCTCTCTTTCTCTCTCTAGATTATTGAGTGTATTTTGTGAGTATTTAGATACTTTGAGAGTTTCTATTCATCAGAGCAAGTTTCTTTCAGACTTATACCGGTATTCCGACCAGAAGTACTGATATCTTGAGGTAAGGGATATTATTTTCTTCTTAAATGATATTATTTTCTTCAATATCATTATGCTGAAATATTGATATGAGTTTTTATCAAATTTGGAACTTTTTGTGTCGGGGTTACTATTCATGTATACGGCACTATTCACGTATACGGCACTATTCACGAATACGACACTATTCACCGAAAAATAAAATTTTTCCTTTTTGTCCGAGATGTCTATTATGGTTACTATCTTTGATTGTATCCATGTTTTGATCTTTATTTTTAAATTCTGCTTCACAATTGATTATTATGAAGTATTATTGATCTTGGATAAACTGTTATACGAATCCCTACTATTTGTCCTTCTGTCTCATTGGATTCGTTCTCTTTAAGATATTTTTCATCATCCTCAGTCCTAAATGATGATATTAATGAATATCTTTGGCCTGTAGTGCAAAGATGTATGATTACTTGATGAATATCTTTGGCCTGTAGTGCAAAGATGAACAGGTGTTGAGATGAACATGACTGACAGGTGATACAAATGAATATCTTTGGCCTGTAGTGCAAAGATGAATATTTGGATAAAGATGATTATTAATTGATGTTACAGGGATAAAATATTGATGATGGACTTTTAAATCTTAGAAGATAGTAGAATTCTTTCTCTACTTGACTCTTCTAATGGTTTGCTGTTTCCGCTGCAGTTGTTGATCTAAAACTTGTTGTCGATTATATTCTATCAGATTTTTCCCTGTTGAAGACTAACGATAATTTGTTTGTATATTATCTTAGTCATAATATTCTTTACTGGGCTAGTTGAGCTCACCCTTTTCCTTTTTGTTCCATTTTTCTTCTCAGGAGGTGAGAACATAGCAGGATCTAGTCAGGGTATGGAGTGATGGTTCTAGAAAGATATTTTAGCAGTCCTCACTATTTCTGTAAAATAGTGTTTGAATAATTGTAATGAGGATTTATTTGAGTGTGGATATTGTCTTGAAGATAATATTTGTATTTAAACTCACAGTATGTGTTGTCGTATTGTGCACGACATTTGTATTTTTGAAGTTGTAGTTTGCTTTCTGTACCATGTATTTGGCGACTCAGAATGGGTGTTGTATACCTATTTTGGGGGCGTCACATTTTATCTCTCTTTCTCTCTCGATATATTGAGCGTATTCTTGTGAGTATTTTAATACTTTGAGTGTTGCTATACGGTGCAAGTTCAAGTCATTGCCTATATCTGGTGTTTCAACTAGAAGTACTGTCTTTACAAGCTAAGGGATGTTATTTTCTTCTTAAATGATATTATTTTCTTTAATATCATTATTCCAAAATACTGGTTTGAACTTTTTATTAAATTTGAAACTTTTTGTGTCGGGGTTACTATTCACGTATACGGTACTATTCACGTATACGGCACTATTCACAAATACGACACTATTCACCGAAAAATAAAATTTTCTTCTTTTTGTCCAAAATATCTATTATGGATACTAGCTTTGATTGTATCCATGTTTTGACCATTCTTGAATTTTACTCCACTATGATTATTTATGAGGTATTTTTGGACATGGAATAATTTAAATACGAATCCTTAATATTTATTCTTTTGTTTCACTAGATTCGTTTTCTTTAAAATATTTTTCATCATCCTCAGTCCTAAATGATGATATAACTTAATATCTTTGGCCTGTAGTGCAAAGATTAATGATTTTATGATGAATATCTTTGGCCGTAGTGCAAAGATGAACAGGTGTTGAGATGAACATGACCAACTGATGAATATCTTTGGCCTGTAATGCACAGATGAATATTTGATTCAAGATGTTTATTGATTGATATTACAGGGATAAAATATTGATGATGGACTTTTAAATTCATAGATGATAGTAGATTTCATACTTTACTTAACTCTTCTAGTGAATTATTATTTCCGCTGCGAATATTGATTTAAAATTTGTTGTATATTGTATTCTATTAAATTTTTCCCTGTTGAGGACTAACGATAATTTGTTCTATATTATCTTAGTCATAATGTTCTTTACTGGGCTAGTTGAGCTCACCCTTTTCCTTTTTGTTCCAGTTTTCTTCTAAGGAGGCGAGAATGTAGCGTGTATTAGTCGGGGTGTGGAATGATGGTTCTAGTAACCCTCACTATTTTGTGAAATAGTGTATTAATAATTGTAATGAGGACTTATTTAAGTGTGGATATTGTCTAGATGATAATATTTGCATTTAAACTCACAGTTTTTATGTTGTATTAATAAAGTTGTAGTTGTTTCTGTACCATGTATTTTGACGACTCAGAATGGGTGTTGTATACCTATTTTGGGGGTGTCACATATTATGTTATGAAAAGTTTTAAATGAATAAAAATATCAAAGTTTATTGAAATGTTATGTGTTAAGCTTTAATCTTAGAATGTTTAAAGTTAAACTTTAAAATATTCAAGGAATTGAATAGTGAACTAATAAGCGTATATTTTAACAGAAAATGCCTCCTAGAAGAAGACAACCACGCCAACAATGCCAACAACCACCTCCTGAGGGGTTTACTAACAATAATAACGAGGCCAACGCTAACCCGGTCTAGTAGTTGGTGACTTTGTTAACGGGAGCACTTGCGAATCAACCGCAAGCTCAAGATACGACTTCCAAGGACTTCAAAGCATTTGGACCCCCGGTATTTCAAGGGTCTATGAATCCAGTTGAAGCCCAAGCCTGAATTATGAAAATGGAGAAGGTGTTCGACTTTGCCAGAGTCAACGAGGATCAGAAGATCGCTTTTGCAACGTCCATGTTGAAGTCTGAAGCTAGCTATTGGTGGCAGGCGAATAAAGTTCGTGGGGGACAGGGAATAGTAGCATGGGATATGTTCAAAGAAATATTTTTCGAAATGCACTTTCCGACTAGTTCTCAAAATCATTTGGAAGTTCAGTTTTTGGAGTTAAAACAAGGAACCGTGACTGTGCCAGAATATGCTGCGAAGTTTAATGAGTTGGCAAGGTTTGCCACTTATCAAGTTAATACCGATGAGCGTAAGGCGAGAAGGTTAGAACAAGAATTGAAGCCCTGACTTTATAGGAAGGTTTCAATGGTCCAGTTAAACACGTTTACAGTAGTACTGAAAAAGGCAATTATCGAATAAGGTGGAAGCGATGCCTTATGTGACACCCCCAAATCCCGGTACTTCATTTCCTCAGGATTTGGTGTTCACGTAATCAAAACATTCATTTCTAACTACCCAATTATAATAAAATTGAATACATAAAACCTGCCCATACAGGATTAAACTTAAATAAATCTCCCAGGTTATCTAACCTTTACAAACATTCATTCATGCGAAAAATTAAAATAAACTTCATTACAATCTTTAAACCAAGTCTGAAAATAAACGATTCAATTATTACAAGTCTTCAGCATTGCTTCGTCTTTTCTTTCCCTTTACTGGTACTAGGTACATCACCAGTTTCAACCTTAGCTGTAAGAAATTTTACAGGCAAGAGTGAGCAAACAAGGCCCACTTGAAATAACAATAATTAAATCATTAAACTTTTACATCATTTGTCAACATTAAGCTCAATAGAATTTAACAATATATTCTATTAACTTTTGGAAAGCTTTAACCTTTACTGAGGGTCTAATGACCTCGAATCATGTCCACAGTTATAAGTAATTTTTCAACTTAAACTTTAACAGTCATAAGACTATAAGGACTTCACGTACTTAGGGGGATCAACCCTTCGTACAATGTATTGTGCACAATCATTTCAACGCTAAGCGTAACCTCTTATAAAAGAGTTGTTCTTCTCAGTATTTAGAATACAAGTCCGTACCAAAGTGAGTTTGGTTTGGATACATCATGGGGTAATTTAGAATTCAACGGTAATCAACTAAGGTTTAGTTGATTACAAACGACATAACTGTATACTATGGAATAATCATAGTTTAATTGATGTTTATAAATTGACATCATGCTTTAGGGATAATCTAATAGCATACCAGTTGAATAATTACAACCTACCTTGCTTGAACAATAATAAGACAAGGTTAATTGAATAATAAACATCCACAACATGTATATAATTGTACATGCTAAACCACAAGTTAAGTACAAGAATAACTTGTTCCAAATAAATTTACATCATTATATGATAATCGAAATTGAAACAATAACTAGTTCAATAACACCAATGATTAGAAAACTTATACAATAAAGAACTTGCTAAATATCAAAAGTTAAGGCTTAGAAACTTGCTCAATGTAAAAGGTAGGTTTAGGAAACTTGCCTTTAGCACAAGCTACACTTTTACCACTTGAATTGATATCCTAAACATATGTCATATTGACATAATTAGTCCTAACCAACATTGTACATTTATATAAACAATTACATTCATCATATGGGTTGAATTACCCATTCATATAATCAATTCTTTTTCAAGTAGATAATACTTAATAACATGATATTTCATAGACTAATAATACTGAAATTATCATTTTACATTGTTATAATAAACACATAACATTTATTTTCAAGTTTTGTACATTTAAACAAAACTGTCAGACAGTTCTGCCAAGCCGCGCCGCAGCGCCACAGTTTGTACTGTGGCTCGCGCTGCGGCGCTGAGTCGGCGATGCGGCTCAGCGATTATACTACGAGCCGGTGCTGCGGCGCAGTGATTGTGCAACAGGTCGCTTACGTCATGGTGATGGCGCTGCGGCGCCAGCAATGAACTGCTGGGCCGCGCCGCGGCGCGAACTGTCAGCGTCGACTGACAGCTTCGGCAACCATGAAAGAAAAAGCCAAATTGGCCAAAAAGCTCGAATCTAATAGACTGGTTATCATGAAAATTGCATATAGACATCATATAAACATATTGTGAGTACTCCTAACATGTTTCTATCCATCAATTAGCATAAACATCAATTATACAACATCCAATTTCGTTGTTTTTGGCAAAACTCCATATTTTGATATTTTTCATGAAAATTAACACTGTGACTTTGTTATTAAATCAAAATAGAAATTTCTACACATCATGATTATGATTCTACATACTCTAGCAATTCTAACAGTCAATTTATCAATACCACAACCAATTAGACTTTAATTTCTATTTTAACTAAAGCCATATTCATACATAAAAACTCTCTATAAAAATATTTTCTTCATAAATTACATACTTACATGAATTAATTTCTCTATGATCATGCATAACTCATGAAACACATATACAATTGATAATCATAAAAAAATTATAATCATAACAACAAAGTTTCGTTTATAAAATTTTTCACAGAGACTTTTTGGGAAGAAGAAAAATTTTAGAGTTTTACAAAAGAAAAGATGGCCTACCTTGGATTATGAAGAAGATGATGACTCTAACTCTTTGATTATCAAGCTTTTCTCCAAAACCTGAAAAAAAAATTCTCAATTCTCTCTAGTTCTTCTTACTTTTTCTTCTTCTTCTTTCTCTGAGTTTTCTCTTTTTCTCTCCTTTCTCTCTCTTCTATCTTACGTATAATATTATAACGTAATAATAATAACAACATATATTAATGATATAATATAAGTACAGATATAAATATATCAGTTATAGGAGTTTTAAAATTTAAAAGCCAAAAGGCTTGTTTGGCTAGTCTAAATAAAAATAATCTATTAATCCTTACTCCTTGTTTGGTAAATTGAATTAAAATAAAATAGATTAATCCTTATACCTTGTTTGCTAAAATCCTAATAGATTAAAGACTTATTATACAATAAGGTATGTTTGGCAAAACTAAATTAAACTCTTTTAATTTATTTTAATAACTCCTTTATAGCAAGGTTATTAGTCACACCTTTATTAAATTAATAAATCAATTAAACATTAATCTATTAAATTACTTTAACACATAAACAATTAAAATTTCATTTCACCAACTAATATTTTAAACTACAATTTCCCATTTAAAATATTATTATTTATTTAAAAAAATATTGTAAGCTCTCTAGCTTATTTATTATTATAAAATCTCATAACAACTAATTTATTTAGCTCCTTAATTATTTACACAACAAATAATTAATTAAATTACATCAATTCAAATTGCCATATAATTCAATAAATATTTAATATTACCAATAAATATTTATTATTTAATATTTAATTATCTATTCAACCAATAATCAAATAATTAAATAATTCACATCAATTCCAATTAAATAATTCTTTATTTAATAATAACATATCCATTAAATATTTAAATAAATACATAAATATTTAATATTACACATTAAAAATCTACAATGTTACATCATTCTCTCCTTAAAAGGATTCTGTCCTCAGAATCACAACTCAAACAATTCATTCGTTACATTCTTTCCTACTTACAAAGATTCTGTCCCCAGAATCGAAGACACAGATTAAACAAATAACTCAGGGTAATCTTTCATTATTTTCTCTTCGAGTTCCCACGTAGCTTCTTCAGCGTTGTGGTTCCTCCATATCACCTTCACAGAAGGTATCACTTTATTCCTGAGCACTTGTTCTTTCCTGTCGACTATCTGGATAGGAATCTCTTCATAAGACAAATCTTTCTCGAACTGCAACGGTTCATACGCGATCACATGCTTGTAGTCGGGTTTATATGGTCGTAACACCGAAATGTAAAAAACATTATGAATATTTTCCAACTCTGGAGGTAGAGCTATTTCGTAAGCCACTTCTCCCACTCTTCGGAGCACTTCAAAGGGTCCAATAAACCTCGGACTTAGCTTTCCCTTTTTACCGAAATGAATTTTCCCCTTCCAGGGAGAAACTTTTAAGAATACAAAAGTTCCTACGTCAAATGTACGATCTTGTCTGTGTTGATCAGCATACTTTTTCTGTCTGTCTTGAGCTGCGACCAGTCTTGTCCTGATGAGTTTGACAACATCAGCAGTTTGTTGTACCAGTTCTGGTCCTAACAGTTGGCATTCACCGACTTCATTCCAACACAGTGGGGTTCTGCACTTTCTGTCGTACAATGCCTCGTAAGGTGGCATGCCGATGCTCGCGTGATAACTGTTGTTGTAAGAAAATTCCACCAATGGTAGTTGATCTTCCCAGCTTCCTTTAAAGTCCATGACGCATGCTCTTAGCATATCTTCCAATGTCTGAATTGTTCGTTTGCTTTGGCCATCTGTTTGTGGATGATAAGCCGTACTCATTCGCAACTGTGTTCCCATACATTCTTGTAGTCTCTTCCAGAAATTCGATATAAACCGCGGATCTCTATCAGACACAATTGATACTGGCACTCCGTGCCTCGAAACAATCTCCTTAATGTACAATCTTGCCAACTGATCAAGATTGAATCTAATCTATATTGGTAAAAAGTGCGCTGATTTCGTCAGTCTGTCCACTATTACCCAAATCGCATCGCATCCTCTCTGAGTAGTTGGAAGACCCCCCACAAAATCCATCGTGATGTGTTCCCACTTCCATTCCGGTATTTCTAACGGTTGAAGTAACCCGCTGGGTCTTTGATGTTCGGCCTTTACTCTCTGACATGTTAAGCACTTCGCTACACATTCTGCGACGTCCCTTTTTATATTTGGCCACCAAAAATGTCGGCGCAAATCTTGATACATTTTCGTGCTCCCTGGATGAATTGAATATTTTGAGCTATGAGCTTCGATCAAAATTTCTTCTTTCAGTTCTGGTGCTGCTGGAACCCAGATCCTTCCCTCAAACCGTAGTAACCCTTCGGTGTCGATCTTGTATTTTACATCACCGCCTTCACCCAAATTCTCTTTGATTTTTGCACACTCTTCGTCTTGTAGTTGGGCACTCTTCACTTTGTCCATTAAAGTTGGACTAGCTTCTATCTGAAATAATTGTTCGTCAGATTCTTTTGGAAATTTGATTTCCAACTCCAATTTTGTCATTGCTGAAATGAGCTCCTTTTGAGTTATTATCAGCATCAACTTCTCCCGACCTTTCCTGCTTAAAGCATCTGCAACTACATTCGCTTTACCCGGATGATAAAAGATCTCACAATTGTAATCTTTTATTAATTCCATCCACCTTCTTTGACGCATGTTCAAATCCTTCTGAGTGAAAATATACTTCAGACTTTTGTGGTCTGTGTAGATCTCACATTTCTCTCCATAAAGATAGTGTCTCCATATTTTTAGAGCAAACACCACTGCAGCTAATTCCAAATCATGAGTCGGATACCCCTTCTCATACTCCTTCAATTGTCTTGATGCATAGGCAATAACTTTGCCGTTCTGCATAAGAACACAACCCAACCCTTTATGTGAGGCATCGCTATATACCACAAAATTTCCTGTATTATCTGGCAAAGTCAATACAGGTGCCACACTTAACTTCTTCTTTAAATCTTGGAAACTCTCTTCGCACTTCTCCGTCCAAACGAATTTTACAATTTTTCTTGTCAAATTTGTTAGCGGAGTGGCTATCTTAGAAAAATCTTGAATAAATCTTCTATAATAACCAGCCAGTCCCAAGAAACTCCTCACTTCCGACGGTGTTTTTGGTTGTTCCCAATTGATTACTGCTTCCACTTTCGACGGATCCACTGAGATCCCATCTTTGTCAATCACATGCCCCAAAAATTATACACGATCGAGCCAAAATTCACACTTAGAGAACTTCGCATACAGTTTTTCCTTTCTTAGTGTCTCCAATGTCAGACGTAAGTGTTCCACGTGTTCTTCTTGAGTTTTGGAATACACTAGAATGTCATCAATGAATACCACTACAAACTTGTCTAGGAATGGTTTAAACACCCTGTTCATCAAATCCATGAACGCAGCAGGTGCATTGGTTAAACCAAAAGACATCACCAGAAACTCGTAATGTCCATACCAAGTTCTGAATGCCGTTCGTGGTATATCCTCCTTTCTTACCTTCAATTGGTGATAACCACTTCTCAAATCTATTTTCGAAAAGTACTTAGCACCCTTCAGTTGATCAAACAAGTCATCTATTCTTGGCAACAGGTATTTGTTTTTAATAGTGACTTTGTTTAACTCCCTATAATCAATGCAAAGACGCATTGACCCGTCCTTCTTCTTCACAAATAAAACGGGCGCTCCCCACGGCGATACGCTTGGTTGAATATATTTCTTGTCCAGCAGCTCTTGCAACTGAACTATTAGTTCCTTCATTTCTACCGGAGCCATTCTGTACGGGGCCTTCGATATAGGTGCTGTTCCCGGTACTAAGTCGATCACAAACTCAATTTCTCTGTCAGGCGGAAGTCCTGGCAAATCCTCTGGAAAAACGTCCTCGAATTCCCTCACTACTGGTATTTCTTCCAGCTTTGCCCCCTCTTTTGAGTATCGACTATGTAAGCTAAATAGCCCACACAATCTTGAATCAACAATTTCTTGGCCTGCATGGTCGTCAGACATTTCATTTGTCTAGGTGACTTGCTACCATAAAATACTACCTTTGAAGGAGTCATAAGGTTTACACACTTCTTTTGGCAGTCAATTACCGCTCCGTATTTGAACAACCAATCCATTCCCAAAATTACATCAAATTCCCCCAGTCTAATCGGAATCAAATCTACCAACAAGACATTCTCCTTAATGTTCACCCTACAGTTCTTGTATACGAATCTAACAGGAATTATTTCCTTATTCGCAATTTCTATGTTCAAAGGAAAATTCAGTTCTTCTCTAGGCAATTCTAACCTCTTAGCAAATTCATCAGATATAAACGAGCAAGTAGCACCCGAATCAAATAATACATGTGCATCAATATCATTGATTGGGATAATACCTGACACCAGATCCTTTGATTGCACAGCATCTTGCACAGTCATGTTAAAGGTTCTGGCTGTGGGTTTGATTGATGCTGTAGGTCCTGTAACAGCCCACGCACCTCCATTGTTATCTCCTTTGCTTCTGGTTGTCACTCCCTCCTTCTTCTTAGGACATTCACGAGCAAAGTGATCCTTGGATCCGCACGTGAAGCACGCATTCTTCTTTGATTGAGTGCAATTTGGGGCGATGTGACCCTCCTGGCCACAATTGTAGCAAACTCATTTTCCCATCAAGCACGCACCCTTGTAAAACTTTCCACATGTCGCACATGCTTCAAACTTTTTGTTCTGCTGGTTACCTTGCTGGTTTCCAGTACCCATACTCTCATTCCACTTCCTTTTCAAGTTGTTGTTGTTGTTTCCACTGCTACTACCTCCACTCTTCATCTCATTTTCATTCTTCTTCTTCTTTTGTTCCTGGTTGAATTTTGTTACCGCCTCGCCTCCACCTTCGGCGAGTACTGCTTTCTCCATTACTGCTGCAAATGTCTTCAACTGGAACAAGGAAACCCTACTGTACAACCATGGCTTCAGTCCCTGTTCAAACCTCTTCGCCTTACGCTCATTTGTGCTAACCTGATATGGCGCAAACCTCGCCAATTCATTGAATTTTGCGGCATACTCAGATACCGTCATCGTCCCTTGCTTCAGCTCCAGAAACTGTACCTCCAGCTGACTCTTCGAACTCTCCGGGAAATAGGTCTCAAAAAACAACTCCTTGAACCTATCCCAAGTCATCACTCCTGGCCCTTCACGAGTTTTATTAGCCTACCACCAATAACTAGCTTCTGCTTTCAACATGAAAGTTGCAAAAGCAGTCTTCTGGTCATCCCCTACCCTAGCGACATCGAACACCTTCTCTATCTCCATAATCCAGGTTTGAGCTTCAACTGGATTCATGGACCCACGGAATTCAGGTGGTCCAACCGCCTTAAACTCCTTAAACGTTGTACCATGGTTTTGAGGTTGATTCTGCAACGCTCCTGTCAGTAGTGTTACTAGTTGTTGAACGGGATTCGCACCAACATTGTCGTTATTGTTAGTTCCTTTAGTGGTTCTCTGTCGTGTTGGCTGACGTCTGGGAGGTATTTTCTGTTAAAATAAAACACCTATTAGACCATTACTCAACTTCTTTAAGTATTTCTAATTAACTTGCTTCTATAAAAGAAATACCCACATAGCACATAACACTTTGAACAAAATAATAACATTTATTTATTCATAAACTTTCTGAAAACATAACACAATAGCATCTCTGCTATCTACATTCCTTTCCTGAACTACAAAAGTTTCAGGACAACATCATTATTATCATATCCCATGGTTACCTAACACTAGGGACTTACACATTATTTAATACTTATTACGTACATTACCGACACATTTTCTACGATGATCTATTAAGGTACTTCGTAGCCCTATCACGTTCTTCCTCCATGACTCGAAACATTGTTCTGCGATCTAACACGAATGATGGCAGTGTCTCGAACTGAATCGGATATCCCATGACCCGATCTTGAGCTCGATTAATTGCGGTGTTAAATACTTTATCCATCTCTTCCATCTTCATCCTTTTTGCCTGCGCGTCTCTCGCTGCTCTTCCAGTTCGTTGATAAGCTTCCTCGTATGCATCTTCAGCTCTTGCCCTCTTAGCAGCTTTTTCTCTCAGCTTGCTCTCCAGTTCAGCAACCATCTCGATCAATTGTTCTTTCTCTCCTTCAGTCTGTATTAATTTCTCCTCGGCGTTAGTCAGTCGTTCTTCACGATCCTGGATCTCGCTGTCTTTTTGTGTAATTGCAGTCTGTTGTTCAGCTACTATCTCTTGCAATTCCTCAACTGTATCCTGAAGTTCCACGTTAAGGTCGTGCACTTCATCATATACACGGCCAGCTATCGAGTTAAGTGGAATCATTTCTTCCTCATCCTCCTCATCCGTCTCCACATCATCATCCTCATCTTCAACTACTGTGACCAACGGGGCTAACTCCCGTGGCAGTAGTTGTTCCCAATCTACCTGAACGTCACGAGGCTCCTCCTCTATAGGCATTTGAGGTCCCTCCTCCCTAGCCTGACTGGATTCTCCGACATTAGTCATCCTGACAACAAAATTTTAAAGTTTTAGTTATTAATCATTCTACTCGACACTCGCGAGCACATAAGTTATAAACACATAAGCACATAAGTGTTTTATTACTTCTTTCTTAAAACTCGATAAGAGTTAACTCCACTATCTTTTCAAAGGTTACTTCCTAAGGCTTTTCCCCCACCTAAGGTTCATAACCTAAAGCTTTGATACCAACCTGTGACACCCCCAAATCTCGGTTCTTCATTTCCTCAGGATTTGGTGTTCACGTAATCAAAACATTCATTTCTAACTACCCAATTATAATAAAATTGAATACATAAAACCTGCCCATACAGGATTAAACTTAAATAAATCTCCCAGGTTATCTAACCTTTACAAACATTCATTCATGCGGAAAATTAAAATAAACTTCATTACAATCTTTAAACCAAGTCTGAAAATAAACTATTCAATTATTACAAGTCTTCAGCATTGCTTCGTCTTTCCTTTCCCTTTACTGGTACTAGGTACATCACCAGTTTCAACCTTAGCTGGAAGAAATTTTACAGGCAAGAGTGAGCAAACAAGGCCCACTTGAAATAACAATAATTAAATCATTAAACTTTTACATCATTTGTCAACATTAAGCTCAATAGAATTTAACAATATATTCTATTAACTTTTGGAAAGCTTTAACCTTTACTGAGGGTCTAATGACCTCGAATCATGTCCACAGTTATAAGTAATTTTTCAACTTAAACTTTAACAGTCATAAGACTATAAGGACTTCACGTACTTAGGGGGATCAACCCTTCGTACAATGTATTGTGCACAATCATTTCAACGCTAAGCGTAACCTCTTATAAAAGAGTTGTTCTTCTCAGTATTTAGAATACAAGTCCGTACCAAAGTGAGTTTGGTTTGGATACATCATGGGGTAATTTAGAATTCAACGGTAATCAACTAAGGTTTAGTTGATTACAAACGACATAACTGTATACTATGGAATAATCATAGTTTAATTGATGTTTATAAATTGACATCATGCTTTAGGGATAATCTAATAGCATACCAGTTGAATAATTACAACCTACCTTGCTTGAACAATAATAAGACAAGGTTAATTGAATAATAAACATCCACAACATGTATATAATTGTACATGCTAAACCACAAGTTAAGTACAAGAATAACTTGTTCCAAATAAATTTACATCATTATATGATAATCGAAATTGAAACAATAACTAGTTCAATAACACCAATGATTAGAAAACTTATACAATAAAGAACTTGCTAAATATCAAAAGTTAAGGCTTAGAAACTTGCTCAATGTAAAAGGTAGGTTTAGGAAACTTGCCTTTAGCACAAGCTACACTTTTACCACTTGAATTGATATCCTAAACATATGTCATATTGACATAATTAGTCCTAACCAACATTGTATATTTATATAAACAATTACATTCATCATATGGGTTGAATTATCCATTCATATAATCAATTCTTTTTCAAGTAGATAATACTTAATAACATGATATTTCATAGACTAATAATACTGAAATTATCATTTTACATTGTTATAATAAACACATAACATTTATTTTCAAGTTTTGTACATTTAAACAAAATTGTCAGACAGTTCTGCCAAGCCGCGCCGCGGCGCCACAGTTTGTACTGTGGCTCGCGCTGCGGCGCTGAGTCGGCGCTGCGGCTCAGCGATTATACTATGAGCCGGTGCTGCGGCGCAGTGATTGTGCAACAGGTCGCTTACGTCATGGTGATGGCGCTGCGGCGCCAGCAATGAACTGCTGGGCCGCGTCGCAGCGCGAACTGTCAGCGTCGACTGACAGCTTCGGCAACCATGAAAGAAAAAGCCAAATTGGCCAAAAAGCTCGAATCTAATAGACTGATTATCATGAAAATTGCATATAGACATCATATAAACATATTGTGAGTACTCCTAACATGTTTCTATCCATCAATTAGCATAAACATCAATTATACAACATCCAATTTCGTTATTTTTGGCAAAACTCCATATTTTGATATTTTCCATGAAAATTAACACCGTGACTTTGTTATTAAATTAAAATAGAAATTTCTACACATCATGATTATGATTCTACATACTCTAGCAATTCTAACAGTCAATTTATCAATACCACAACCAATTAGACTTTAATTTCTATTTTAACTAAAGCCATATTCATACATAAAAACTCTCTATAAAAATATTTTCTTAATAAATTACATACTTACATAAATTAATTTCTCTATAATCATGCATAACTCATGAAACACATATACAATTGATAATCATAAAAAAATTATAATCATAACAACAAAGTTTCGTTTATAAAATTTTTCATAGAGACTTTTTGTGAAGAAGAAAAATTTTAGAGTTTTACAAAAGAAAAGATGGCCTACCTTGGATTATGAAGAAGATGATGACTCTAACTCTTTGATTATCAAGCTTTTCTCCAAAACCTGAAAAAAAAACTCTCAATTCTCTCTAGTTCTTCTTACTTTTTATTCTTCTTCTTTCTCTGAGTTTTCTCTTTTTCTCTCCTTTCTCTCTCTTCTATCTTACGTATAATATTATAACGTAATAATAATTATAACATATATTAATGATATAATATAAGTACAGATATAAATATGTCAGTTATAGGAGTTTTAAAATTTAAAAGCTAAAAGGCTTGTTTGGCTAGTCTAAATAAAAATAATCTATTAATCCTTACTCCTTGTTTGGTAAATTGAATTAAAATAAAATAGATTAATTCTTATACCTTGTTTGCTAAAATCCTAATAGATTAAAGACTTATTATACAATAAGGTATGTTTGGCAAAACTAAATTAAACTCTTTTAATTTATTTTAATAACTCCTTTATAGCAAGGTTATTAGTCACACCTTTATTAAATTAACAAATCAATTAAACATTAATCTATTAAATTACTTTAACATATAAACAATTAAAATTTTATTTCACCAACTAATATTTTAAACTACAATTTCCCATTTAAAATATTATTATTTATTTAAAAAAACATTGTAAGCTCTCTAGCTTATTTATTATTATAAAATCTCATAACAACTAATTTATTTAGCTCCTTAATTATTTACACAATAAATAATTAATTAAATCACATCAATTCAAATTGTCATATAATTCAATAAATATTTAATATTATCAATAAATATTTATTATTTAATATTTAATTATCTATTCAACCAATAATCAAATAATTAAATAATTCACATCAATTTCAATTAAATAATTCTTTATTTAATAATAACATATCCATTAAAATTTTAAATAAATACATAAATATTTAATATTACACATTAAAAATCTGCAATGTTACACCTTAACCAAGTATAACCAAGAACAGAAGAAGAGAAATAAGGAGAATGAAAACAAGGCTAGTGGAAGCAATGATGGAAATAACAACAAGAAAGGGAAATGGAGTGAGAATTCGAATACGGGAGGACAACAAGGAAGTCAACAAAAGAAGAAGTTTGAAGCTTGTGCTACTTGTTATGTAGTTGATTAAATTTGGTGGTTCCAAGTAACATTAGAATATTCTTGTTATGTAGTTGATTAAATATTAATTAATAGATTTAAATAAGAAGTTGGGTTGCCCTGGAGTCTTTTTAGTTGTTTAACTGATTTCATAATATGTAAAGATCTTTGTTGAAGTGTATTGGAATTTCTTCTTTTAATAATTAAATTGTTTGTTGGGACGACCAAAATTCCTATTGAAATGAGAAAGTGTTACATTAGATTATTAGTAATTGAAGTAGATCGTCTGTGATTGAATATGATTCCCTTTTCAGTGACATAGAGTGATCGAGTACTTTGTAGTGTACTTAATTGAATCATTTTCTTTCTCCGATTGGGAGTTTTTTAATCAGAAGAAAAGAGAAAGGTAGATAAGAGAAAGTTAGTTGACTTTCTCTCTTTTGTATGGGGATTGGAGTTTTGAAAAGAAAAGAAGAGAAAGGGAGGATTTTTTTAATTTTTGACAGATACATAAAATCACTCTCTCATATCTTCTCATATCTTAGAAGAATTTTTTTTGAGAGAAAGTGAGGATCATTTTCTTTCTCTTCTCTTTTTTAAATCATGGGCGTGCGAATTTCTTAGAGCATTCACATAATCCAACAGGGAAAACCCCCCGCCTCCACCCCCCAACACAAAAAAAAACAAGAGTTTTGCACTAGGGAAAAACCAATCATAAGCTTGTGTGGGTGAGTCATTTCTCTTCTTTTCTCCCCTATCTCTCCTAAAAAGAACTGGCAAGCCCACAATATCTTTCATTTTCTCTTCCTTTCTCTCCAAATTAAAACCCACAGACAGGGTGTACTTGCTCCTATTGGGAAAAATCAATTTTCCAACATCCTATTTGACATCTGACATCGTAGTCTGCATTATTTTGCTACTTCATTATTTACATTTTATTTCTTCTTACAACTAAACAATGATAATCTTCACATCTTTAACTTGCAAACCATCAAAAACTTTCTTTGCACCTTCAGTGTACTTGCATTTCCCATACATATCAATCAATGCATTTCCCAGAAGCAAATCACCACGAAACCCAAATTCGATTACATCTTTACAAATCGCTTTAGCTTTTGTAAGATCAGTTAAAGCAACACAAGCTTTAGGGTGAAGGGGCCGGAGTGAGGGGAGAAAGAGAGGAAGGCAGAGGAGAGAGAAAGTTGGTTATGGAGGAGAGAGAGAAGGGAAAGAAATATTAATGTTGAAAAAGATAAAAAGAAAAAGACTTAAATATCCCTTCAGATCCAATTTACAACCTTAGTCGATCACTTTTGACCGGTTAAGTAAAAAAAACGTGCTTTCTGTTACGTTTAATTAAATTTGGAGTGTACTTAGACACCTTTTTTGATTTGGGATGCAAAAGTTAACAAGGGTGTAAAGTTTGGGGTGCACGTTATCTTTTAGTCTTGATAATATTAGCGAATAATTTAGTAATGATGGTATGATATAAGATTAGTAAAAATATAATGATATTTTATGCAATTTAAATGTTTAGAAATAAATATATTTCTTGTTTTAGAATGAAATGACATGAAAACAAATATCTTTTAGTTTAAAAAATAGTTTTAAAATTTTATAATATTAGATATACATTTTATTTTTAGATATTTAAATCTACCACCACTACTAAACTTTAAACAAACATTATAAGTTATTCATATACAACGTCATGAATGGTTAGAGGTGGATAAAAAATTCGATATTTTTGATTTTTGGTCAAATTAACCGGTTCGGGATAAATAAGTACCGATTCAGGAACGGTACAAAAAACTGTTTGGCTTGTTCGGTATTAACCGAACCAAACAGATTATAGCGTTTACAGATGATTTATTAATTTTATTCCCAAAATCTGCGTGCTCTCTCAACTCTACTACTCTGTCCCTTTCACACTTTTCACTTCTCCGTTCAGCTAAAACCTTCACATCTTCCTTTCAATGTCCATCTGGTTCGTCGGTAGTCTCCTTCGCCTCTTAGTCTCGCCTGATCCCGTCTCCAATGCCGCCGCGATGCCTGAACAGACCCTCCATGGCTCCATTAGGTACAAGATCTAGCTCCATCAGATCTCGATATAATAAGAATTTTCATTCTTATTCCTTCTTATACACTCTCACATGTTAGAGGAAAAAATTATGTCAGCCTCTCTATACACACACGTCTACATCTCTATACAAACATGTCTTCGTCTATATGAATTGGGTTAACAAAATTCGAGCAATATAAATATACTAGGGAAGAATTTGGCGATGATGCGGAGGATCGGGAGGTCGCGTTTATCTCGGGCTTGGATCTTAAAGACTCAAAGTTTATCGAGGAGTTGGAATTGTTCCTCATGGGATTTGGATGTAGAATCACAAGACGAAGACATGCTTGAATTAAGTTTGAAAAGAGAGAACATAGGATATTGAATCGGCTGTTACACTTCATGATTTTGAGGGAAAAATTTTAGGATTAGTTATGTCAGCCTATCTATGCACACACAGTTTTTTCCCTACCTGGTTATTGGGCTTCTAGTCACTAATTTATGGGCCACTTTTGGAAGGCTCAATTATGGGCTTAGACTAATGGTCTCTTTGTCATATTGTCAAGCAGGATAATCGATAGACAAATAGGTAAAAATCGGTACCAATCTGGCTAACCGATTTGGTATATCGGTCCAACAGGTACCGGTATCGGTACCTAATTTTTGTTGAATTCAGTAAACGGTCTGGTCCGGTTCGGTACAGTAATTTACCGACGAACCTCTATGAATGGCAGCGGCAAAATAGGGATGTATGTTTAAAAAAAATTTAAAATATATATTATAAAATTATTAATTAAACTAAAGTTTTCGTTTTATAATTTTTACTACAAATAGTTTTATTTACTAAATTACAATATTGTATATATATAACTACTTGAAAGTCACAAAATATTCATTAAAATAGTAGATACAAAAATTTAACTAGCAACCAATAAACTGCATTATTATTTCAGCGGTTTTTTTACATAGTTCTTGTGTTATTTATATTTTTTGTATTATATTATATTAATATAGTAATAATAATATAATATTTAGTATAATTATTTTTATAAATAAACAATATTTTCTTCAAAAATATATTATTTGACTAATAATGTATAACTAATTATTAATAAATAAACACATACATTTAAAAATTCAACAACAATAATTCAACTATTCATATAATTTAAATATCAGTACTAGTCTTTAAATTAGTGATCATTTTTTTACATATTCACATAATGTAACGGGGAAATTTTATTTCAACTCAAATAGTTATACTTATATAACTTAATAATAATAAATTATATATTTAAATATTATTAATAGTTGATTAAATCTTTTTCCTATGAAAACAATTTTTTTGTGATTTAAAATATAAAATGTATGTTTTTCTTTATTTTTAGAGTGAAAAGACCATATTCTTAAATTTTAAAGCTGAAAGACCATGTTATGCTAGTGTGTGTGTGTGTATATATATATATATAGGGAAAAATGTATATACACAGCTGTGTAGTATAAAGTCGTCTATGACGACGGTTTTTTTGGACTATAGTGACGGTTCACCTGTCGCTACTATAGCCCAAAAAAACCGTCGCCATAGATGATGAGTTGGTTTAATACCTACGAATTTGGTATTTTTCGAACCTAAACAGTTGCTATTTCATGTTGTTTTAGTATTGTCTTACGTGTTGTTATGTGTACGTATTGCATGAGTGGAAGTGGATGGAAAGCAAGAGGAACAAGGCAAAAGCGTCAAAATGCTACTAGCACACTAGCCGAGGCGGGTGTCTATAAGCCAATTTACCCATCGGGGCGGGGGTCACAAGTGTCAGACAGGATTTGGTACACCCGCCGGGGCGAGCTTCTTTAGTATAAAATCCCCGTCAGGGCGAGCTACGCGGCTGTGAAGATGGAGTTTTCTTGTTTGGTTCTGACTCGAGAGATCTTTCGTTCATGGATTCAGGACGCGATTAGGAGAGTATTAAAGACAAATACAGGGGCAGAGAGGGGATCTAACATCATCATTAACAAAACCCTAACTCTTGGATCAAGTGTGGAGGATTGAAGCAACGATTTGGAGGACGAAGAATACAAAGGGGATTGGAGAAGAGTAGCGGGTCTATTTACAGTTTGAATTCATTCATCTTTATATTCAGAATGCTAGTATCTTTGTGGATTTCAGCTTCTTATTCATTCACCATGAACTAACTTACTATTTAATTCTACAATGGATCTTTTCGTGTAACGAAGATTGACATGCTTTTATATTAATTCATTGAGACTAATTTCAGATTTTTCTACTATGGTTTATGCTTAATTATTTAATTGCTTGATCACCAATTACTTGATAATTCATATGAACTTGAGGGACGAAGTATGGATTTTAATCTGATCATAGTAGTGTGTGATTGTGATTTCTGCATGATGATAGGATTCATGATTTATGCTTAGGATAGAGATATACATGTGCATCGTACGTAATTCAAGAAAGAACTTGTTGTGGTACTAAAGGTCATCTAGAGATAAACTATTCAAAGAAGGAAAATAAAATTAAAAATTATAGATTAAGAAAAGCGATCTGATTTCAACTAACACAAGTGGACCCAAAAAGATGTGGGTACCAAAAAGGTGAAGTGCATTCTCTCTTAACAGGTATGTCTCAAGGCAATGGTACATTCTCAAAAGTGGATTCTCGATAGTGGATGCTCTCATCACATGACAGGTGACAAATCAAAGTTTGTGGAGCTAAATCTCAAAAAGAAACATGGAACTGTCACTTTTGGAGATAATCGGCCATGTAAAATAGTCATAAAAAGTAAAATCGGAATTGGTAAGGTTAATATTAATAACGTCCGTTTCTCTTATCATGATTGATTATTATATTGCACACTTTCTTAATTTTGGAACTTAATGAATTTGATTCTTTTGTTTTGCATAGGAATATCGCATAATTAATTGAATTGAATATTTTTATTTGATCACTTGGAAAAGGGCTTATATGTGACGCCCCCAAAATAGTTATACAACACCCATTCTGAGTCGCCAAATACATGGTACAGAAAACAAACTACAACTTCAATAATACAATTGTCGTGCAAAATACGACAACACATACTGTGAGTTTAAATACAAATATTGTCTTTTAGACAATATCCACACTCAAATAAATCCTCATTACAATTATTCAAACACTATTTTATAGAAATAGTGAGGACTGCTAAAACATCTTTCTAGAACCATCACTCCATACCCCGACTAGATCCTGCTATGTTCTCACCTCCTGAGAAGAAAAATGGAACAAAAAGGAAAAGGGTGAGCTCAACTAGCCCAGTAAAGAATATTATGACTAAGATAATATACAAACAAATTATCGTTAGTCTTCAACAGGGAAAAATCTGATAGAATATAATCGACAACAAGTTTTAGATCAACAACTGCAGCGGAAACAGCAAACCATTAGAAGAGTCAAGTAGAGAAAGAATTCTACTATCTTCTAAGATTTAAAAGTCCATCATCAATATTTTATCCCTGTAACATCAATTAATAATCATCTTTATCCAAATATTCATCTTTGCACTACAGGCCAAAGATATTCATTTGTATCACCTGTCAGTCATGTTCATCTCAACACCTGTTCATCTTTGCACTACAGGCCAAAGATATTCATCAAGTAATCATACATCTTTGCACTACAGGCCAAAGATATTCATTAATATCATCATTTAGGACTGAGGATGATGAAAAATATCTTAAAGAGAACGAATCCAATGAGACAGAAGGACAAATAGTAGGGATTCGTATAACAGTTTATCCAAGATCAATAATACTTCATAATAATCAATTGTGAAGCAGAATTCAAAAACAAAGATCAAAACATGGATACAATCAAAGATAGTAACCATAATAGACATCTTGGACAAAAAGAAAAAATTTTATTTTTCGGTGAATAGTGCCGTATTCGTGAATAGTGCCGTATACGTGAATAGTGCCGTATACATGAATAGTAACCCCGACACAAAAAGTTTTAAATTTGATAAAAACTCATATCAATATTTCAGCATAATGATATTGAAGAAAATAATATCATTTAAGAAGAAAATAATATCCCTTACCTCAAAATATCAGTACTTCTGGTCGGAATACCGGTATAAGGCTGAAAGAAACTTGCTCTGATGAATAGAAACTCTCAAAGTATCTAAATACTCACAAAATACACTCAATAATCTAGAGAGATAAAGAGAGAAAACTTGTTTCTGGTGTGATTTTCAATTCTAACTTAGCCCTCTATTTATAGGAAAATTTTAGTAGGTTTGACCTGCAACCTGATGGCTTTACCTGCTACTATTCCCACCCACCACATTTGAAATATAATTCAGCACATTTCTTCACCAATCACAAGTGGAGCCCACCAATTCTAGAATTTTCCATCAAAATGATAAACTCCGAAAATTCAACAATTTCTGAACCAGTCATCTCGTAAAATTCATAATAAATCATACGTTCATTTTTAACGGTTCAAAATTTGAGGACATATACTCAACTTATATATGTATAACATATCCAAAAATTACCACGATCCAACGATCGGATTAAAAATTATAACCCCCGCAAAATATCTCAAAAACCCTGATTTTTAATACCTCCATTCCGACAAAAATACTGATAAAAATCTCAACATTAACTTCTTCATTTTTAACCACAAAAATATATATATATATCCCTCATTTATATCCACATAAAATAAATATTTCCTTATCATATGAATCAATGATTAATTATTCACAAATAATATTACAGAATCACATTTATGACAACCAGGCCGTTCCCAGGAAAGAGGGGGCTTTCCAATAAGGATTTCTCCTTACTGGCGCGCAATTAGATGACCAAACCTCTCCTTAGACAGAACTTTCTAGACATTGCCAATAATGTTATCTAATAATATTATTCAAATAATATGAATTATTGATCTGATAATGGAAAATACTGTGTAGTGACAATTATTGAAACAACAGTAATATAAAATATCAACGCAGCAATTATTGAATCAATAAAATAAAATACTGAACAGTAATTACTGTAACCATTATTGAGTAGTGCCTTCTTACGTAAGAATCAATAATTGATTCAATACAGTGTGCTACTGTGTAACAACGCGTATTACTGTGTTTTAACCACCGGGTATTCCAACAGTATTAACGGTAACAACTACGCCGTTATTAATAAACAACATATACTTGTCGTTTTCTTCATCCAATCGCTTTCCGTTATGGGGCCCACAAAAGACTGCGCCGTCGTACGAATATTCCCCGACAGGAAGAATATTCCACGACCAAACGAATATTTCCCGACAAAAATGAATATTTTATAACCACCTGCTTATTTGAAATATTTGCGCATTTTACCCATAACTAACCTCATTAATCAATTTAACACTTACTATTTCAAAATAATAAATAGAGGGAATTTAAATTTCATTTATTAATAATTTGGGGTCTTACAACCTCCCCTCCTTATGAAATTTCGTCCTCGAAATTGACGTACGTACCTGGTGTTTCGAAAAGATGAGGATACCTCGCTTTCATTTCCGTTTTCAACTCCCAGGTCATTTCCTCAATAGCATGGTTTCTCCACAAAACTTTAACTTGTGGTATAACCTTCGTGCGTAGGATATGCTCTTTCCTATCCAAGATCTTAACAGGTACCTCCTCGTACGTTAAATCTTCAGCTATCTCGTCTGGTTCTAACTCAATAATGTGGTTCGGGTCTTTAACATATTTACGAAGCATAGATATGTGAAAAACATTATGAACACGAGACATGCTTGGAGGTAATGCTAGTCTATATGCCACATTTCCTATTCGCTCAAGAATCTCAAATGGACCAACAAATCTTGGATTGAGCTTTCCTCTCTTCCCAAATCTTGTAACTCCCTTCCATGGTGCAACACGTAATAATACATGATCCCCAATATTAAATTCTACGTCCTTCCGATGAAGATCCGCATAACTCTTTTATCGATCCTGTGCCGTTTGTATACGTTGTCGAATCGTTTGGATCTTCTCTGTAGTAATGCGTACCAACTCTGGTCCCAACAATGTTGCTTCACCCACCTCGTCCTAGCATACTGGAGAATGACATTTTTTTCATACAACGCCTCGAATGGAGCCACACCTATGCTCGCCTGATAACTGTTGTTGTAGGAGAATTCCACCAATGGTAGGTACTTATCCCAACTCCCTTTGAGATCTAGGACACAAAGTCTTAATAAATCTTCAGGAGTTTGAATAGTCCTCTCTGATTGTCCATCCGTTTGAGGATGGTATGCCGAACTGAATCGTAAATCCGTGCCCATAGCTTTCTGCAAGCTAACCCAAAATCGTGAAGTGAATCTTGGTCACGATCCGAAACTATGGATACTGGCATGCCATGCAATCTCATAATCTCGTTCACGTAGATACTAGCAAGACGTTCAAGAGAATAAGTCTCACGTATCAGCAAGAAATGAGCAGACTTGGTTAATCTATCAACAATAACCCAAATCGCATCTATGCCTTGAGAAACCTTGGGAAGACCCGTAACAAAATCTATAGTAATGTGTTCCCACTTCTATTTCGGAATCTCAAGTGGTTGCAATGGACCCTTTGGTACTTGATGCTCCGCTTTTACACGTTGACAAGTTAAACATCTCGAGATAAACTCCACGATCTCTCTTTTCAAATTGCTCCACCAAAATGTATGTCGAAGATCGTGATACATTTTGGTACTCCCAAGATGGATTGCAAACGGTGTGTTGTGTGCCTCCATCATTATTCTATGCTTCAAGTCAAAATCATTAGGAACACAAAGTCTGGAGTTGACTCGAAGTATTCCTTCTTCATCAATTCTTGCTTCTGGAATAGCACCTTCTTGCACTTTCTTCTTCATACGCATCAGCTCTATGTCCGTAGCTTGAGCAGCTTTAACTTTATCGATTAAAGTCGGTTCTACTCGTATATTTGATATCATCACGTGGGTACTTGGAGCCTTCATCTCTATCTCCATCCTTTGCAAGTCATACAAAATGGGCCTTTGTATTAACAACATTACACTCGTACCTGCATATGATCTTCTACTCAATGCGTCAGCTACTACGTTTGCTTTTCCAGGATGATATTAGATGGTATGATCATAATCTTTCAACAGCTCGAGCCAACGTCGCTGCCGCATGTTGAGTTCCTTTTGGGTGAAGAAATATTTGAGGCTTTTATGATCTGTATAGATCTCCACTTTCTCCCCATACAGGTAGTGTCTCCAGATCTTCAACGCAAAAATGACTGCTGCCAACTCCAAAGCATGAGTAGGATAATTCCTCTCATATTCTTTGAGTTGTCGTGAGGCATAGGCTATCACTTTCCCATGTTGCATGAGAACATATCCTAACCCTTTTCCTGAAGCATCGCTGTAGATAATAAATCCATCCGAACCAGATGGTATTGTCAGAACATGTGCCGAAATGAGTCTCCTCTTGAGTTCTTGAAAACTCTTCTCGCATTCCTCACTCCATACGAATTTTATATCTTTCCGAGTCAGCTGAGTTAACGGAGTAGCGATTCGAGAAAATCCTTTCACAAATCTCCGATAATAACCAGCTAAGCCCAGAAAGCTACGTATTTCGATTACTGACTTAGGTTGCTCTCAACTGTGACTCATATCCTAATCATGGATATCACGTCACAATGGCACCTATCAGTTTACTACCACACAAATATGACGCCCCCTACGGAGAGTCTGGCTTTGATGCATTTCACAAAGGAAGTCACCAGATAGAGGCTCGGTTATCAACTTCTATAGTTAGATTTTTAACTCCTGAAGTTCAATAGGAACCATTCGATATTAGATTTTAGAAGTGAGTTTTGTACCAGATTCAAAGAAGATACAAAATTCAATATCACACGTAGGCCAAGAAATTCTTCAGGAAATACGTCAGGGATTTACTAACAATAGAAATATCATTCAAATCTGACGTATTTTTGTTCAAGTCCATAACATAGCTAAGAAAGCTTGACATCCATTTTTCAATAAACGAATGACTTTACGGCTTGATATGAAAGAGTTTGACTTCAATGGTTTGGTTGCTTGAATTTGAATAACAGGTTGCTTAGGAATATGAAAACTAACAACCTTACAAAAGCAATCAATTTGGCATGATGAGTAGTTAACCAATCGATTCCTAAAATCACATCAAAAGCAAGTATCTTTAAAGAGATAAGGTTAACAGGTAATGTGATGGTGCCAACTTGGATCAAACAAGATTTATAAACAGTGGATGTGATGAAAGTTTCTCCTAACGGAGTTTCCACAGATAGGTCAAAGTTTAACTTCTCCGGAATCAAGTTTAAACGTTGAGTATAAGCAGGAGAGATAAATGAATGGGTAGAACCGGTATCTAATAAAGTATAAACTTCGCAAGAATTCAAGATTAGCTTACCCGTGATCACCTCGTTCGGGTTTCTCGCGTTTTGGCCAGTCACGACAAACGCCCTTCCAGGAACCGCTGATTTCAACTTATCCGGGATAACTTTTGGAGTCACCATCTCCGCTGAACTTGGTTTTGCTGCAGAACACTCTCGAGCTATATGACCCTCCTTTCCACAGTTATAACATACCTTGGATTGTTGTGGGCAGTTTGGGCTGATATGTCCCTCTTTCCCACATTTGTAACATACGACCGGTGGTCGTTCTCCTCCCCTAGAAACAGTTGATGTTTGTGCTGACGTCTTCACGTTATCATTGTTGTACCTTCTCTTCTTGAAATCTCCTCCCGACTCGCTCCTTCTATTATCACGACCACGATTACCACCAGAGTGGTTACCGCTTTTGTCCGAATATTTTCCTCCCTGCTGGTTTTCATTGCTTCGATGACTGCCGCCACCGGTATGACCCTGGTTGTGGTCCCTCGATTGCACATACTCATTATCTCGCTCTAATAATTGAGCCCTATTTACAACATCTGAATATAAAGAAAATTTATGAGAGATAAGATATTGTCGAATCTCGGGTTTTAGACCTCTCAGAAACATCCTTGTCATTCGTTCCTCATTTTCGACCAGATGAGGTGCAAACCTGGATAACTCTGTAAACTTCGCCTCGTACTGGGACACCGTCATGTTGTTTTGTTCCAGTCTGATAAACTCTACCTCCTTCATATGACGAATACTTTCAGGAAAGTACTTGTCATTGAACAGTTTTTGAAATGTTTCCCAGGACATGTTGAGTGTGTCAGGCTGGGTACGCTTCACAGACTCCCACCAGTAGTCTGCCTCACCGCGGAACATAAAGGTGGCGAATGGAACCTTTTGTTCCTCCGTGCATCCCAAGACATCGAATATCTTGGTAATTTGCTTGACCCACGTTTCCGCCATGATCGGATCCGGCTTTCCCTTAAATTCTGGTGGTCCCAATTCTTTGATCTGCTTAGCTGTGACAAACCGCGCGTTATCATTTCCACCCGTATTCTGCACACGAGTCTCCCTCGTCTGATTTTGCATGAACTGCAAAAAGCTCCTAAACATTCCATCATTCATCGTTTGCTCGATAACGTTGTTTACAGGAGGAATATCGCCTTCCTGTTGCACGTTCCCCTGGGTGGTGATCAAAGGTGTCTCCACGGTCTGATTTACTCCATTATTAACGTTCTCAGCTGCCATTCTTAAATACTGCCATAAAACAAGGGTTAATAGTCATGTCATATATTATCCCTATACTCTGACCGACCAAATAAACACCAAATAAACTTAGTCAAGTCATACTAGTGAAGGAATTTCCCGTCTCTCCCCTCCTAGTTCTTGTCTCACATCTCAGCCAGGGATCATATCCCTAAGCTCTGATACCAACTGTGACGCCCCCAAAATAGGTATACAACACCCATTCTGAGTCGCCAAATACATGGTACAGAAAGCAAACTACAACTTCAATAATACAATTGTCGTGTAAAATACGACAACACATACTGTGAGTTTAAATATAAATATTGTCTTCTAGACAATATCCACACTCAAATAAATCCTCATTACAATTATTCAAACACTATTTTACAGAAATAGTGAGGACTGCTAAAACATCTTTCTAGAACCATCACTCCATACCCTGACTAGATCCTGCTATGTTCTCACCTCCTGAGAAGAAAAATGGAACAAAAAGGAAAAGGGTGAGCTCAACTAGCCCAGTAAAGAATATTATGACTAAGATAATATACAAACAAATTATCGTTAGTCTTCAACAGGGAAAAATCTGATAGAATATAATCGACAACAAGTTTTAGATCAACAACTACAGCGGAAACAGCAAACCATTAGAAGAGTCAAGTAGAGAAAGAATTCTACTATCTTCTAAGATTTAAAAGTCCATCATCAATATTTTATCCCTGTAACATCAATTAATAATCATCTTTATCCAAATATTCATCTTTGCACTACAGGCCAAAGATATTCATTTGTATCACCTGTCAGTCATGTTCATCTCAACACCTGTTCATCTTTGCACTACAGGCCAAAGATATTCATCAAGTAATCATACATCTTTGCACTACAGGCCAAAGATATTCATTAATATCATCATTTAGGACTGAGGATGATGAAAAATATCTTAAAGAGAACGAATCCAATGAGACAGAAGGACAAATAGTAGGGATTCGTATAACAGTTTATCCAAGATCAATAATACTTCATAATAATCAATTGTGAAGCAGAATTCAAAAATAAAGATCAAAACATGGATACAATCAAAGATAGTAACCATAATAGACATCTTGGACAAAAAAGAAAAATTTTATTTTTCGGTGAATAGTGCCGTATTCGTGAATAGTGCCGTATACGTGAATAGTGCCGTATACATGAATAGTAACCCCGACACAAAAAGTTCTAAATTTGATAAAAACTCATATCAATATTTCAGCATAATGATATTGAAGAAAATAATATCATTTAAGAAGAAAATAATATCCCTTACCTCAAAATATCAGTACTTCTGGTCGGAATACCGGTATAAGGCTGAAAGAAACTTGCTCTGATGAATAGAAACTCTCAAAGTATCTAAATACTCACAAAATACACTCAATAATCTAGAGAGAGAAAGAGAGAAAACTTGTTTCTGGTGTGATTTTCAATTCTAACTTAGCCCTCTATTTATAGGAAAATTTTAGTAGGTTTGACCTGCAACCAGATGGCTTTACCTACTACTATTCCCACCCACCACATTTGAAATATAATTTAGCACATTTCTTCACCAACCACAAGTGGGGCCCACCAATTCTAGAATTTTCCATCAAAATGATAAACTCCGAAAATTCAACAATTTCTGAACCAGTCATCTCGTAAAATTCATAATAAATCATACGTTCATTTTTAACGGTTCAAAATTTGAGGACATATACTCAACTTATATATGTATAACATATCCAAAAATTACCACGATCCAACGGTCGGATTAAAAATTATAACCCCCGCAAAATATCTCAAAAACCCTGATTTTTAATACCTCCATTCCGACAAAAATACTGATAAAAATCTCAACATTAACTTCTTCATTTTTAACCACAAAAATATATATCCCTCATTTATATCCACATAAAATAAATATTTCCTTATCATATGAATCAATAATTAATTATTCACAAATAATATTACGGAATCACATTTATGACAACCAGGCCGTTCCCAGGAAAGAGGGTGCTTTCCAATAAGGATTTCTCCTTACTGGCGCGCAATTAGATGACCAAACCTCTCCTTAGACAGAACTTTCTAGACATTGCCAATAATGTTATCTAATAATATTATTCAAATAATATGAATTATTGATCTGATAATGGGAAATACTGTGTAGTGACAATTATTGAAACAACAGTAATATAAAATATCAACACAGCAATTATTGAATCAATAAAATAAAATACTGAACAGTAATTTCTGTAACCATTATTGAGTAGTGCCTTCTTACGTAAGAATCAATAATTGATGCAATACAGTGTGCTACTGTGTAACAACGCGTATTACTGTGTTTTAACCACCGGGTATTCCAACAGTATTAATGGTAACAACTACGCCGTTATTAATAAACAACATATACTTGTCGTTTTCTTCATCCAATCGCTTTCCGTTATGGGGCCCACAAAAGACTGCGCCGTCGTACGAATATTCCCCGACAGGAAGAATATTCCACGACCAAACGAATATTTCCCGATAAAAATGAATATTTTATAACCACCTGCTTATTTGAAATATTTGCGTATTTTACCCATAACTAACCTCATTAATCAATTTAACACTTACTATTTCAAAATAATAAATAGAGGGAATTTAAATTTCATTTATTAATAATTTGGGGTCTTACATTATAAATATCGTGAATTCTTGTTAACAACTTAGGTGGATTTAATAATTGGAGAAATTGGGTAATTGATTTATATTGCATAATTGGGGATATTGTAATCTTAAACCTTTATCATCTGAATCAAGTCTTTGTGTTAAAATTAGTTTTTAGTAGTTTAATTTAGTTTTAATTGAAAAATCACAAAATTCGTTTGTTTAAATAAAATTGAATTGATATAAAACTAATAGTTAGGTTTAGTTAAATAGGATTCCTCATGGGTACTGTCGATGTAAGACCCCAACTTTTTATGAATAAAGATTTAATTTTCTTTAAATATATTTTGAATAATAAGGTGTTGATTTGATATAATAGTATAGTTATGGGTGATATGTGCAAATTTTGCAAAGTAAACAAGTTGTCATAAAATATTCGTTTGGTCGGGAAATATCCTTTTTATCGGGGAATATTCGTCTGACGACACAATCATTGGTGGACCCCACAATGGAATAACTTTCGGATATAGAAAGCGACAGAAATAACATTTTTTTATAAAAATAACGGCAAAACTTTTACCGTTAACTGTTGAAATACCGATGATAAAGTACAGTAATACGCGTGGTTACACAGTAGCACACGATATTGTACAATATCTCTGATTATTGATGCTTACGTAAGAAGCCACTCAGTTCATTTAATAATTGCCACAGTAGTAGCTGCATAGTATCTCATATTATTAATTCAATTATTGTCACAACATCATCTACACAATATTTTATATTATTAAATTAATAATTGAGATGACATAATTATTCATATTATTATTTGCATTATTGACAATGTCTAGAAAGTTCTGTCGAGGAAATGGGTTAGGTTATTTAATTGCGCGCCAATAAGGAGAAATCTTTATCGAAAACCCCCCTCTTTCCTGGGAATGATCTGGTTGTCAATATTGTGAGTTATAATATTAACGATGAATAATTGTTGAAAGATTAAAAATATGTTTATTGAAGATAAGTAATTTGTGATAAATATTTATTCAATTTTTGATATAAATAGAGGGGTTTGTCATGAAATATTTGTTGTACGTTTGGCTTATTACAGATTCCAGTTACTTAATTTTCAAAATTGCCGGTACAAAGTTGTCTCAGTTTAATTTTATTATTATTATAATAGTAATAAAACAGAAAACTTTTTATATAAAATAGAATACTTTTTATATTATGTATAAAGTTATTTGTTTTATTAGATTATAATTAGAATATATTATATTTTATATAAAGTTTTTGTTTTATTAGAATATTTTATTGCACAGTGATGAATAGTAAAAATTAGAAAATTCGCCGAATTCTTCACCCGTGAAATGTTTACTGTGCGTCCGTGATTATTTTCTTAAATAGTGTCATGTCATTCTCCTATAAATAGGATGCTTAGTTAAGAAATGAAAATCACACCAGAATCAGAGAATTTTTCTTCTACGATATTATGCGTATTTATTTTGAGTATAAGGATACTTTGAGTGTAGCAAATAATGCAAGTTTTTCTCAAGATTATCTACGCTATACCAGTCAGATTTAGTCTCCTATTAAGGTAATGGATATTATTTTCGTGTAATATTCGTAAGAAATATTATTTTCATTCATTATTCGTAAGGAATATTATTTTCATTCATTATTAGTAAGGGATATTATTTGCGTTCAATATTCGTAAGAAATATTATTTTCTTCCATACTCTATAGTATGTAAGTAATATTATTTCGTTTCATATTCCTAAATCTACACTTACTTTGATAAGTATTGCTTCTATAATTCCTGAAATTAGTAGAATATCTGATAAGTAGGTTTTAGACCTACTTATTGGCTATCAGCTTGCTAGAATTATGGCTTAAACTCAAGTATTTTTAGTGTTGTTTGATGCTTTTATCTTTGTTTTATAGGTTGCATTAAGGAAGCTCGATTGACATGGAAATGGCTTGGATTTGTCAAAGATGGTGAGCATGTGGTGAACTGAAGAATGAAACATGGCATGTGCGTGTGGGAATGACATCTGAGTAGAGGAAAGTGAAAGAAAGAAGAGGATGACAACAGAAGCTAAGGATAGCAACTGAAGTAGCAAAGCACAAGCAGAAGAAGTGAAGCAGATTGCAGTACAGTGAAGCCGCGCGGCCGCACTAGCATAAGGAACAAAGACAGCGCGCCCGCGCCAGGAAGGATCCAGAATGAAGCATGGCGCGCCCGCACCCTAATTACCATACGGGGCCACGCGGCCGCGCCAATCAAGGCTCAGAAAATGTTGACTTTTCACTTAAAGTCTGCTGTAGCGTGTGTACTTAAAAGGGGTGTATTTGCTAGTTACGAGACATCATTACAATCAGTTTTATTTTCCATTTTTAGGGTTTTGTAGAGCTGGAGAGAGTTCTTAGCTATACTCTGCCATTTGGCTTCTCTTTTTAGATCTTAGTAGCTTTTCATCATAAGGATTTCTCTTTTGGTTTGATTGTGGATATGAACTGAGTTTGGAGCTTACTTTGGATAGGGATTAATCAGATTTGCATTTTCTATTCTCTTTAATCTCTTTACTTTCATTGTAATTTCTCATGCTTAGATCAAATCCCATAATGGTTGTTGATTCAGAGATGAACTAATCACCATTATGGGATTCTAATGAAGCTTATTGTGTAGTTCAGATCTATATGCCTCGTTATACTTGACTGATTATATTTGAATTGCCTAACTTGGTTGTGCTTACTTCTTAGTTGCTTGATCACCATCTACCCTAATAACTTGTATGGAATTGAAAGAGGAAGTATAAGTTTAGATTTGACCATGTTAGCATATGTTCATGAAATTTACATGTGATAGATTTTGTGATTCGTAATCCAGATAGACATATACCGGCTTATCATGTGTAGTCGTTAAGGGAGCTTGCACTTAAATTAATATTACTTGTAAGTCACATAGACATATAGTGAGTTAGGTAATATTGATGTTCATATGAATTCTATCTAATTTTGTGGATTTTATGTGAAATGGTCATGGTGTATTGAAAAATAGTCATGTTTCACTTTCGTGCTCTCGACTAGCAATCCATAGTAATTAATTAAGTTTAACAAAAGGTGTATAATCTGGATAAAGCATTAAGTGACATTTGGATCCCATATCTTTCCAATTTGAATCTCTTCGCTTGTTAATTAGTTAGTTTGAGTTGATAATCATTTTAGTTTTTAAATCACCTTTTTATTGGATCGTTTAAGCAACCAGAAATAGCTACAAAGTTGTTGCATGATAGATTAGGAATAATTACCTTTCTCCGTGGGAACGATACTAGACTTACTCTATATTACTTGTTGACCGTGTATACTTGCACGTGTGTGTCTATTTTGTTAAACCCGAAACAAGCCAACAAGTTTTTAGCGCCATTGCCAGGGATATGTTTTTATTTTTATTACTGTCATCATCAATTTAAGTTAAATTTGTCTGACTTGAACAATTCATATCTTATCTCATTTCTATTTTTCGTTTATTTCTGTTTCAGGTACTTGTGGATAGTATATGCACACTCGATCTTCAAAGTCTGAGTTGGTACTTAGGCAGGATAATATCAACGGTAAAGCTTGGAGAATGAGTACTTGTAATTCTAACACACAAGAGAACACTGAGACATCCACAAAAATGGCAGAAGAACACAAGGGTTTGAGAGACTATTCTATGACAAACATAAATGAGCTACAGTCTAGCATAGTCAGGCCAGTAATAGCAGCGAACACCTTTGAGATTAAACCAGGGACAATTCAGATGGTACAGAATACGGTTCAGTTTGGGGGTGCTGCTACTGATGATCCTAATGAGCACCTGCTGAGTTTTATTGAAATTTGTGACACATTCAAGTACAATGGTGTGTCGGATGATGCGGTGAGGCTCAGAATGTTTCCTTTCACCTTAGGGGACAAGGCAAGGAGTTGGCTTCATTCATTACCATCAGGATCAGTGACTACGTGAGAGGATTTAGCACATAAATTTTTAGCCAAATTCTTTCCTATGGCTAAAACAGCGAAGATGAGGATTGCTATATCTTAGTTTGAGTAACAATAGGGAGAATCGTTGTATGAAGCCTGGGAGCGATATAAGGAGATGCTAAGAAAATGCCCTCACCACGGGATGCCAGATTGGATGGTAATCAATACTTTTTATAATGGGTTGGGATGGCAATCTAGGCCAATCATTGATGCCGCTCTAGGAGGAGCTTTATGGGCTAAAAGTTATGAGCAGGCCTATGAACTTATTGAGACAATGGCGGCAAATGACTTTTAGAATCCAACAGTTAGAATGCCTCAACCAAAAGTTGTAGGGTTATTAGAGGTGGATGCCATCACAGCATTATCTGCTTAAATGGCACTAATGTCGAAGAAATTGACTCTTTGGCTGAAAACAAAGTTAAGAAAGTTGCCTTCGTCTGTGAGATATGTGCGGGATCACACCAGACAGAACAATGTGCTATCACTGAGAGTCGGTACAGTTCATCAGCAACTATCAGAAACCACATAATCAATTTCAGAACTCCTACCATCCCAACAATAGAAACCATCCCAATTTTAACTAGAGTAACAATCAAAATGTTCAACAACACCAACCACAACAATTTCATCAACAATATGCACCTAAACCTCCTTACCCTCATGGATTTCAGCAACAACAATGCCAACATCATCCAGCTCCTGCTCCTCAACCGGAAAAGAAATCTAAGATGGAAGATATGATGTTGAAATACATGGAAAATATCGAAGTGTTAATAAATAGCCAAGCAATGGCTATTAAGAATTTGAAGAATCAAATGGGCCAGATGGCTAGCTTGTTGAACAACAGACTACAAGGATATCTGCCAAGTAATACAGAAGCAAATCCAAGAAGGAATGGGAAGGAAAGATATCAGGCCATTATATTGAGGTCTGGGAAAAAGACTGCAGAAATAGAGTATGGCGCGCCCGCACCATAAAATGAAGAGAACCTGGCGTGCCCGCGCCAGGGTGTAGAAGATTCTGAGCAGGGCTTGTCTGATGGAGGTACTGGGCAGCGGGTAGTTGAGACAGAACATAATAAGTTGACTGAGAAAGCCACAGTCACACCACCAGTTGTATACCCTCCTGTTCCTTACCCATAAAGACTTTAGAAATAAAGAGAAGATGAACAGTTTGCTAAGTTCTTGGAGGTCTTTAAGAAGCTGCAAATTAACATACCTTTCGCAGAAGCCTTGGAACAAATGCCAAGCTATGCGAAGTTTATGAAAGGCATTCTATCAAGGAAGAAGAAACTAGAGGATTATGAAACAGTTGCCTTAACAGAAAAATGCAGCGCAATGTTGCAGCGTAAACTACCTCCAAAGGTCAAAGATCCAGGTAGTTTTACAATACCTTGCTCCATTGGAAAACTTTCTTTCAACAAGTACTTATGTGACTTGGGGGCAAGTATCAATCTGATGCCTCTATCGGTATTCACACAGTTGGGATTGCCGGCTCCAAAGCCGACAAACATATCATTGTAACTTGCCGATATATCCATTACATACCTGAGAGGTATTGTAGAAGATGTCTTGGTGAAAGTAGACAAGTTTATCTTCCCAGCCGACTTCATTATTCTGGACTACGAAGAGGACAGAGACATACCGATCATTCTTGGGAGACCTTTTCTAGCTACTGGGCGAACACTCATAGATGTATAAAAAGGAGAACTGACTATGAGAGTCCAAGACCAAGAAGTCACATTTAATGTCTTTAAGGCTATGAAGTTCCCCACTGACGAAGAAGAGTGTTTTTGGGTTAATGGAGTTGACAGGTTACTAAATGAAGAGGCTGGACATTTGATGAGCATGGATAATTTGTTGATTTGAAACATTTATTGATTGTTTTTGCAGAGATAAAATATTGATGATAGACTTTTAAATCATAGAAGATAGTAAACATCATGCTCTACTTGACTCTTCTAATGGATTGCTATTTTCGCTACAGTTGTTGATCTAAAACTTGTTGTCTATTGTATTATATCAAATTTTTCTCTGTTGAGGACTAAGAATAATTTATTCTGTATTATCTTAGTCATAATATTCTTTACTAGGCTAGTTGAGCTCACCATTTTCTTTCATTGTTCTCTTCAAGAAATGAGAATATAGCTGGGACTAGTCAGAGAATGGAGTGATGGTCTAAGATGGTTGCTATAGTAGTCCTCACAATTCTATACAATAGTGTGATAATAATTGTAATGAAGACTTTATTTGAGTTTGGGTATTATCTACGAGATAATATTTGTATTAAAACTCACAACATATGTTTTGTCATATTTTACACGATAATTAATAGTTGTATAAATGAAGTTTGTATTTGAATTCAGTACCATGTACTTGGCGACTAAGAATGGGTTCTGTAGACCTATTTTGGGGGCGTCACAGTTGGTATCAGAGCTTAGGGATATGATCTCTGGCGGAGATCTGAGGTCATAACTAAGAGGGGAGAGACGAGTAAAACCTTCTCTAGTATGTCCTACCTAAGCTTATTTGTTATTTAATCGGTCGATCGGAATATAGGGATAATATATAACATGTTAATTTCTTTAATTAACCTTTATTTTGTGGCAGTATTTGAGAATGACATCTAAATTTTTTAGATAAGCAATGGAGCACATGCGACTATTGAGTCACCGCCAATTAATAACTAGGATAACGTGCATGAAGAAGGCAATAATCCTCATATAAACAACAACACCGACCAAATGATGAACGATGGGATGTTTAGGAGCTTTCTACAATTCATGCAACACCAAACGAGAGAGATTCCTGTTCAAAATACAGGTGGAAACAATGGAAACTCATGGCTGGTCATTGCTAAGCAATTCAAGGAGTTGGGACCACCAGAGTTTTTGGGAAAGCCAGAGCAACTTAAGGCGGAGGCATCGATTAAGCAGATCACCAAGATATTTGATGTCTTGGAATGCACAGAGGAGTAAAAGGTTCCCTTTGCCACCTTTATGTTGCATGGAGAGGCAGATTACTGGTGGGAATCCAGAAATTGTTCAACGACAAGTATTTTCCAGAAAGTATTCGTCACATGAAGGAGGTGGAATTCATCAAACTGGAATAGAACAACATGACTGTATCACAATACGAGTTAAAATTTATGAAGTTATCCCGATTTGTATCTCGTTTGGTAGATAATGAGGAGCGAATGACACGAATGTTTCTACCAGGTTTGAAGCCTGAAATTCGTCAATACCTCATTTCTTATAAACTTTGTTTGTATTCAGATGTTGTGAATATGACTCAGTTATTGGAGCGCGATAATGAGTCAGCTCAACCAAAAGATAACAACTGACAAAACGATAATAGTCATACCAGTGGCAACAGTCATCGAAGCAGTGATAACAAACGTGAAGAAAATTATCATGCCAGAAATGGTAACCACTTTGGTGATAATCCTGGCCAAAATAATAGAAGAAATGAGTAAAGTAGAAATTTTAAAAAGAGAAGATTCAAAAATGATGGAAAGACATCAGTAGCAGCACCCGTTTCTAAGAAATAAGAACGACCACCAGTCATATACTATAAATGCGGAAAGGAGGGACACATCAGTCCAAATTGTACACAGCAACCCAAAGTGTGTTTTAATTACAGAAAGGAAGGTCATTTAGCTCGATTTTATTATGCAGCGACGTCAAGTCCAGCTGGGACGGTGACACTGAAGGCTGTCCCAGACAAGTCAAAGCCGGTAGTTCAAAGGAGAGCGTTTGTCGTAACTTTCCAAAAAGTGAGGAACCGAACGAAGTTATCACGGGTAAGATAATCATAAACTCTTGTGAAGTCTATACCTTATTAGATACCGGTTCTACCCATTCTTTTATTTCACCTGCTTGTGCTCAACGTTTAAATTTGACTCCAAAGAAATTAGACTTTGACTTATCTGTTGAAACTCCGTTAGAAGAAACCTTCATTACATCCACCATTTATAAATCTTATTTAATTCAAATCGACACTTTCACATTACCTGTTGATCTCATCTCCTTTAAAATACTTGCATTTGATGTGATTTTAGGGATTGATTTGTTAACTACTCATCATGCTAAAATTGATTATTTTCGTAAGGTCATTAGTTTTCATATTCCTAACCAACCTATTATGCTAATTTAAGCAACCAAATCACTAAAGTCAATCACTGTCATATCAATCCATAAAGCCATTCATTTATTGAAAAACGTATGTCAAGCTTTCTTAGCCCATGTCACGGATTTAAACAAAAATACATCAGATTTGAATGCTATTTTTATTGTTAATAAATATCGTGATGTATTTCTTGAAGAACTTCCTGGCCTACCCCCAAAGCGTGAAATCGAATTTTGTATTGACCTTGAACCCGGTACAAAACCCATTTCTAAAACCCCGTATCTAATGGCTCCTATTGAACTTCAGGAGTTAAAAGCCTTACTACAGAAGTTGTTAGACATTGGTTTCATTCGTCCTAGTACATCTCCTTCGGGTGCTCCTGTTCTATTCATAAAGAAGAAAGATGGGAGTATGCGACTTTGCATTGTCTATCGGGAATTGAATCATGTTACCATAAAAAATAGGTACCCATTACCTCGCATTAATAACCTATTTGACTAGTTACAAGGTGCTAAATTCTTTTCAAATATCGATCTTCGTTCCGGATATCATCCGTTAAAGATTAAAACTGATGACATTCCAAAGACTACTTTTAGAACTCGGTACGAGCATTATGAATTCTTAGTCATGTCTTTTGGATTGACTAATGCTCCTGCTGCCTTCATGGATATGATGAACCAAGTATTAAAGGAATATTTAGATCATTTTGTGGTTGTCTTTATTGATGACATCCTCATATACTCCAAAAGTCGTGAAGATCATGAGCAACACTTGAGGCTGATACTCTAAAAGCTTCGTGAAAACAAACTATACGCCAAGTTGAAGAAATATAAGTTCTGGCTTGAGAAAGTAGCATTCCTTGGGCACGTGATATCAAAATATGGAATATCAGTTGACCTGGCGAAGATTGAAGTAATACAAAGTTGGGAGCAACCTAAGTCAGTAATCGAAGTACATAGCTTTCTGGGCTTAGCTAGTTATTATCGGAGATTCGTGGAAGGATTTTCTTGAATCGCCACTCCATTAACTCAGATGACTCAAAAAGATACAAAATTCAGATGGAGCAAGGAATGTGAGAAGAGTTTGCAAGAACTCAAGATGAGACTCATTTCAGCACATGTTCTGACAATACCATCAGGTTCTAAGAGATTTGTCATCTACAGCGACGCTTTAGGCAGAGGTTTAGGATGTGTTCTCATACAACATGGGAAATTCATAACTTATGCCTCACGACAACTCAAAGAACATGAGAGGAATTATCCTACTCATGATCTAGAGTTGTCAGTAGTCATTTTTGCGCTAAAGATCTAGAGACATTACCTGTATGGGGCGAAAGTGGAGATCTATACAGATCATAAAAGCCTCAAATATTTTTTCACCCAAAAGGAACTCAACATGCGGCAACGACGTTGGCTTGAGCTGTTGAAAGATTACGACGATACCATTCAATACCATCCTGGAAAAGCAAACGTAGTAGCAGACGCGCTGAGTAGAAGATCACATGCGGGTACGAGTGCGATATTGTCAACACCAAGACCCATTTTGTATAACTTACAAATGATGGAGATAGAGTTAAAGACTCCAGGGACCCACATGATGATGTCAAATATATGAGTAGAATCGACTTTAATCGATAAAGTTAAAGCTGCTCAAGCTATAGACCTAGAGCTGATACGTATGAAGAAGAAAGTAAAAGAAGGTGTTATTCTAGATGTAAGGATCGACGAAGAAGGAATACTTCGAGTCAACTCTAGACTTTGTGTTCCTAACGACTCTGATTTGAAGTATAAAATTATGATGGAGGCACACAACACACCGTTTGTAATCCATCCTGGAAGTACAAAAATGTATCGTGATCTTCGTCATACATTTTGGTGGAGCAATATGAAGAGAGAGATCGCAGAGTTTATCTCAAGGTGTTTAACTTGTCAACGTGTTAATGCAAAACATCAAATATCAAAAGGTCCATTGCAACCACTTGAAATTCCAGAATGGAAGTGGGAGCACATTAACATGGATTTCGTTACTGGTCTTCCCAAGGTTTCTCAAGGCATAGATGCAATTTGGGTCATTGTTGATAGATTAACCAAGTCTGCTCATTTCTTTCCTATACGAGAACTATATTCACTTGAACGTCTTGCTCGTATATACATAAATGAGATTGTAAGACCGTATGGTATGCCACTATCCATAATTTTTGATCAAGACCCTAGATTCACTTCACGATTTTGGGTCAGTTTGCAGAAAGCTATGGGTACGGATTTGCGATTCAGTTCTGCATATCATGCTCAGACGGACGGGCAGTTGGAGAGGACTATTCAAACTCTTGAAGATCTATTGAGACTCTGCATACTAGACTTCAAAGGAGGTTGAGATAAGTACTTGCCATTAGTGGAATTCTCCTACAACAACAGTTATCAAGCAAGTATAGACATGGCTCCATTTGAGGCGTTGTATGGACGAAATTGTCGTTCTCTAGTATGCTGCGACGAGGTGGGTGAAGCAACGTTGCTGGAACCAGAATTGGAATGCATGACTATGAAAAAGATTCAAATGATCCGACAAATGTATACAAACCTCACAAGATCGACAAAAGAGTTATGCTGATCTTCATCGAAGGGACATAGAATTCAATGTTGGAGATCATGTATTGTTACGTGTTACTCCATAGAAATGAGTTACGAGATTTGGAAAGAGAGGATAGCTCAACCCTCGATTCATTGGTCTATTTGAAATCCTTTACTGAGTGGGAACTGTGGCCTATAAACTCGCCTTACCACCAAGTATGTCTCGTGTTCATAACATTTTTCACATATCTATATTACGTAAATATGTGGAAGACCCGAACCACATTATTGAATTAGAACCAGATGAGATAGCAGAAAATTTAATGTATGAGGAGATACCTGTCAAGATATTGGATAAAAAGGAATATATTTTACGCTCAAAGGTTATAACTCAAGTCAAAGTTTTGTGAAGAAACCGCGATATTGAGTAAATGAACTGAGAGTTAGAATCTGAAATAAAAATAAGGTATCCTCACCTCTTCGACATACCAGGTACGTACACCAATTAAGAGGATAAAATTTCGTGAAGGGAGGTTGTAAGACCCCAATTTTTTAAGAATAAAGATTTAATTTTTTCTAAATATTATTTTGAATAATAAGGTCTTGATTTGATATAATGGTATAGTTATGGGTGATATGTGCAAATTTTACAAAGTAAGCAAGTTGTCATAAAATATTCGTTTGGTCGGAGAATATTTTTTTATCGGAGAATATTAGTATGACGACACAATCATTAGTGGACCTCACAACGAATGATTATCGGATATAGAAAGCGACATAAATAACCTTTTTTATAAAAATAACGACAAAACTTTTACCGTTGACTGTTGAAATACCGATGATAAAGAACAGTAAAAAGCGTGGTTGCACAGTAGCACACGATATTGTACAATATTTCTGATTATTGATGCTTACGTAAGAAGTCACTCAATTCATTTAATAATTGTCACAGTAGTTGCTGCATAGTATCTTATATTATGGATTCAATTATTGTCACAGTATCATCTGTAGAATATTTTATATTATTAAATCAATAATTGAGACGACACAGTTATTCATATTATTATTTGCATTATTGACAATGTTTAGAAAGTTCTTTCGAGAAAAAAGGTTAGGTTATTTAAGTGCTCGCTAATAAGGAGAAATCTTTATCGGAAAGCCCCCTCTTTCCTGGGAATGATTTGGTTGTCAATATTGTGAGTTATAATATTAATGATAAATAATTATTGAAAGACTAAAAATGTGTTTATTGAAGATATGTAATTTGTGATAAATATTTATTCAATTTTTGATATAAATAGAGGGGTTTGTCATGAAGTATTTGTTATAAGTTTGGCTTATTACATGGACCCCCAGTTACTCATTTTTCAAAATCGTCGGTAGAAAGTTGTCTCAGTTTTGTTTTATTATTATTATAATAGTAATAAAACAGAAAATATTTTATATAAAACAGAATACTTTTTATATTATATATAAAGTTATTTGTTTTATTAGATTATAATTAGAATATATTATATTTTATATAAAGTTTTTGTTTTATTAGAATATTTTATTGCACAGTGATGAATAGTAAAAGTCAGAAAATTCGCTGAATTCTTTGCCCGTGAAATGTTTACTGTGCGTCCGTGATTATTTTCTTAAATAGTGTCATGCCATTCTCCTATAAATAAGATGCTTAGTTAAGAAATAAAAATTACACCAGAATCAGAGAATTCTTCTTCTATAATATTGTGCGTATTTCTTTTGAGTATAAGGATACTTTGAGTGTAGCAAATAATGCAAGTTTTCCTCAAGATTATCTCCGTTATACCAGTTAGATTTAGTCTCCTACTAAGGTAAGGAAAATTATTTTCGTGCAATATACGTAAGAAATATTAATTTCATTCAATATTTGTAAGGAATATTATTTTCATTCATTATTGAATATTGTTTTCATTCAATATTCGTAAGGAATATTATTTTCATTCAATATTCGTAAGGAATATTATTTTCATTCATTATTAGTAAGGGATATTATTTTCGTTCAATATTCGTAAGAAATATTATTTTCTTCCATACTCTATAGTATATAAGTAATATTATTTCGTTTTATATTCCTAAATCTACACTTACTTTGATAAGTATTGCTTCTATAATCCCCGAAATTAATAGAATATCCTTAAGTTTTGCGCTTTATCTAGTATCGTTTCAATGGAATATTGGTCTGAACTTTCTTATTAAATTTTAATATTTTTATTCGGGATACTATTCACAAGATACTATTCACTTAAGTACTATTTACTCAGGATACTATTCACGGGATATTATTCACGATAAAATTGGTTTCTTTTCTGTCCAAATTATTTTTGATACATGAATATCATTCTTAAATTTTACTCCATAATTAGTTATCATGTTGACAATTTGAACATTCTTGAACTTTGGATAATTTGAATTATAAATCTTTAATATTTATCATTGATCTCACTTGATTAACTTTTTATATCATTGTCATCATCATCATGCTTATATTGTGGTGAAAGTCATCTTTGGCCCGTAGTGCATAGATGGACTGTTGATTGGTATGATTATGACTATGAATTGTGTATTGGTATAATCATGACCTGTTATGTTACAAACAAATTTTGTGGTGAAAGTCCTCTTTAGCCCGTAGTGCATAGATGGAGAGGTGTTTGGCATGATCATGACTACTGGTGATACAAACGAATATCCTTGACCCGTAGTGCATGGATAATGTGACGCCCCCAAAATAGGTCCACACAACCCATTCTTCGTCATCGTTAAATCTTCTGTTCTTGAAATTTCCACTTAAATCATTTCTTCTTCTATTATCTTAGCCATGATTACCTCCGAAGTGGTTACCATTTTTGGCATGATAATTTCCTCCACGATGGTTATCATTATTCCGGTGGCCGTTGACACCAGCACAATTATTATCGTGTTGTTGATCGTTATCTTTTGGTTGAGCTGACTCATAATCCCGCTCCAATAACTGAGCCCTATTCACTACATCTAAATACAAACACAGTTTGTGAGAAATGAGGTATTGACGTATTTCAGGTTTCACACCTCACAGAAACAATCGTGTCATTCTCTTCTCATTATCAACCAAGTGGGATGCAAACTGGGACAACTCGGCAAACTTAGCTTCGTACTGCGACACGGTCATATTATTTTGCTCCAGCTTGATGAACTCTACCTCCTTCATGTGACGAATACTTTCAGGAAAGTACTTGTCATTGAACAATTCTTAGAACTTCTCCCAAGACATCTTGAGTGCATCAAGCAGAGTACGCTTTACGGATTCCCGCCAGTAATCTGTCTCTCCTCGCAACACGAAGGTGGCAAAGGGAACCTTTTACTCCTCGGAGCATCCCAAGACATCAAATATCTTGGTGATCTGCTTTATCCACGTCTCTGCCATAAGTGGTTCTGGCTATCCTAAAAATTCTGGTGGTCCCAGCTCCTTGAACTGCTTAGTGGTGACCATCCATGAGTTATCAGCGTTTCCACCTGCATTTTGCACATGAGTCTTTCTCGCCTGATGTTGCATGAATTGTAGAAAGCCTTTGAACATCCCATCGTTCATCATTTGGTCGGTGTTGTTGTTTACAGGACGAACATTGTAGTCCTGTTGCACGTTCTCCTGGTTGGTGATTAAAGGTGTCTCCACGGTCTCATTCACTCCATTGCTAACATTTTCAGCTGCCATTCTCAAATACTACCATAAAACAAGAGTTAATTAAAGAAATTGACATACCACATATTATCCCTATATTCTGACCGACCAATTTAAACACAAATAAGCTTAGGTATGACACACTAGCGAAGGATTTACTCGTCTCTCTCATCTTAGTTCTATTCCCCGATCTTTGTCAGAGACCATATCCCTAAGCTCTGATACCAACTGTGACGCCCCTAAAATAGGTCCACACAACCCATTCTGAGTTGCCAAATACATGGTACAGAAAATAACTACAACTTCATTATTACAATTATCGTGCAAAATATGACAACACATATGTTGTGAGTTTAAATATAAATATTGTCTTCTAGACAATATTCAAACTCAAATAAGTCCTCATTACAATTATTGATATACTATTTTACAAAATAGTGATGACTGCTAAAATAACTGCCTTGAAACATCACTCTACACCCCAACTAGTTCCCGCTATATTCTCGCCTCCTGAGAAGAAAAATGGAACAAAAAGGAAAAGGGTGAGCTCAACTAGCCCAGTAAAAAATATTATAACTAAGATAATGTAGAACAAATTATCCTTAGTCCTCAACAAGAAAAAATCTGATAGAATATAATAGACAACAAGTTTTAGATCAACAACTGCAGCGAAAACAACAATCCATTAGAAGAGTTAAATAGAGAATGAAGTCTACTATCTTCTATAATTTAAAAGTCCATCATCAATATTTTATCCCTGTAACATCAATCAATATACATCTTGAATCAAATATTCATCTTTGCACTACGGACCAATGATATTCATTTGTATCACTAGTTGGTCATGTTCATCTCAACACCTGTTCATCTTTGCACCACGAGCCAAAGATATTCATCAGGTAATCATTCATCTTTGCACTACATGCCAAAGATATTCAGTTATAACACCATTTAGGACTGATGATGATAAAAAATATCTTAAAGAAACGAATCCAGAGAGATAAAAGGACAAAGATTAGAGATTCGTACTTTAGTTTATCCAAGTTCAAAAATACTCCATAATAAACAATTGTGGAACAAAATTCAAGAATGAAGATCAAAACATGGATACAATCAAAGATAGTAACCATAATAGACAACTTGGACAAAGAAAAGAAAATTTAATTTTTCTGTGAATAGTGTCGTATTCGTGAATAGTAACGCCGACACAAAAGATAACAATTTCATAAGAAAAATCATACTTCGTGAATAATACTCATGAATAGTACCGTATTCGTGAATAGTGTTGTATACGTGAATAGTGCCGTATACGTGAATAGTAATCTCGACATAAAAAGGTAAAAATTTCATAATAAAATTCATACCAATATTTTGGCATAATGATATTGAATGAAATAACATCATTTACGAAGAAAATAACATCCCTTACCTCAAAAGAACAGTACTTCTGACTGGAATATCGGATATAATGTTGAAGGAAACTTACAGTGAATAACAACTCTCAATGTATCTAAATACTCACAAAAATACGCTCGATATTATAAAGAGAGAAAACTTATGATTTTGGTGTGATTTTAAATTCTAACGAAGCACCCTATGTATAGGGAAATGCCAGAATGCCAAAGCAGACTAAAATTTAATAAATTCATATATTAATGAAAATTTTCATGCACACCACTTGACCAAACTCAGTACACCCCAAGTGGGGCCCACCAAATTTAGAAAATTCTACAACAACCAAAAGTGGGGCCCACCCATGTTTTTTATAAAAATATTTATTTCCAAAACTTTAATAATTCATAATAAATAATCCTTTTATCAGAAAAATACGAATTTTATGTCCATTTAATAGTAAATTTAATTCTCTACAACTTTGTAGAAGAAATTTTTTCCAAATTTCAAACAGAAAATGACCGAAATCCACATACGAATGATTTTTAATATCTCAATTCCGACAAAATACTTATAAAACACCTCAACATTAATTCCTTCATTTATATCCACATAAAATAAATATTTTTTTATCATATAAATCAATAATTAATTATTCACAAATAATATTACATAATCGCAATAATAACAACCAGGTCGTTCCCAGGAAAGTGGGGGTTTTCCGATAAGGATTTCTCCTTACTCTGCGCAATTAGGTGACCAAACCCTTTTCCTAGACAGAACTTTCTTAGACATTATCAATAATGCTATCTAATAATATTATTCAAATAATATGAATTATTAATTTGATAATGGGAAATACTGTGCAGTGACAATTATTGAATCAACAATAATATAAAATATCAACGTAGCAATTATTGAGTCAATAAAATAAAATATTAAACAATAATTACTGTAACAATTATTGAGTAGTGCCTTCTTACATAAGAATCAATAATCTATAAATACTGTGCAATACCGTGTGCACAACCATGCGTATTACTGTACTTTAACCACCAGATTTTTCAACAGTGCTAACGGTAACAAATACGCCGTTATTTATAAAAAAACTCATACTTGTCATTTTCTTCATCCGATAGTTTTTCGTTATGGGGCCCACAAATGGCTGTGTCATCTTACGAATATTCTTCGACAGCAAGAATATTCCACGACCAAATGCATATTCTCCGACAACAATGAATATTTTATAACCACTTACTTATTTTGTAAAATTTGCACATTTCACCCATAACCAAAACATTATAACAAATTAACACCTTATTATTCCAAATAATAATTAGAGGAAATTCAATTTTATTTATAAAATATTGGGGTCTTACAGATAATTTGTTGATTTGAAACATTTATTGATTGTTGCTGCAGAGATAAAATATTGATGATGGACTTTGAAATCATAGAAGATAGTAGACATTTTGCTCTACTTGACTCTTCTAATTGATTGCTATTTTCGCTGCAGTTGTTAATCTAAAACTTATTTTCTATTGTATTATATTAGATTTTTCTCTATTGAGGACTAAGGATAATTTATTCTACATTATCTAAGTCATAATATTCATTTTCTTTCATTGTTCTATTCAGAAAATGAGAATATAGTTGAAACTAGTCAGAAAATGGAGTGATGGTCCAAGATGGTTGCTATATTAGTCCTCACTATTCTATAAAATAGTGTGATAATAATTATAATGAGAACTTTATTTGAGTTTGGATATTATCTATGAGACAATATTTGTATTAAAACTCACAACATATGTTTTATCGTATTTTACACAACAATTAATAGTTGTATTGAAGTTTGTATTTGAATTCAGTACCATGTATTTGGTGACTCAGAATGGGTTCTGTAGACCTATTTTAGGGGTGTCACAGTTGGTATCAGAGCTTAGGGATATGATCTCTGACAGAGATATGAGGTTAGAACTAGGAGAGAAGAGACGAGTAAAACCTTCTCTAGTATGTCATACCAAAACTTATTTGTTATTTAATTGGTCGATCGGAAAATAGGGATAATATATGACATGTCAATTTCTTTAATTAACCCTTATTTTGTGGCAGTATTTGAGAATGACATCTAAAAATTTTGAGATAAGCAATGGAGCACATGGGACCATTGATTCTTCGCCAATCAATAACAAAGATAACGTGAATCAAGAAGGCAATAATACTCATGTAAACAACAACACCGACCAAATGATGAACGATGGGATGTTTAGTAGCTTTCTACAATTCATGCAACACTAAACGAGAGAGATTCCTGTTCAAAATGGAGGTGAAAATAATGACAACTCACGGCTGGTCACTGCTAAGTAATTCAAGGAGTTAGGACCGCCGGAGTTTTTGAAAAAATCAGAGCCACTTAAGGCATATACATGAATTAAGTAGATTACGAAGATATTTAATGTCTTGGGATGTACAGAGGAGCAAAAGGTTCCCTTCGCCACCTTTATGTTGCATGGAGAGGTAGATTACTGGTGGAAATCTGTAAAACATACTCATCTGTCCGCACTTAAGATGTCTTGGGAGAAGTTCTAGGAATTGTTCAACGACAAGTATTTTCCAGAAAGTATTCGTCACATGAAGGAGGTGAATTTCATCAAACTAGAATAGAACAACATGACTATATCACAATACGAGACAAAGTTTGTGTAGTTATCCCGATTTGTAGCCTGTTTGGTAGATAATGAGGAGCGAATGACACGAATGTTTCTACGATGTTTGAAGCCTAAAATTCGTCAATGACTCATTTCTCACAAACTTTGTTTGTATTCAAATGTTGTGAATATGGCTCAGTTATTGGAGCGCGATAATGAGTCAGCTTAACCAAAAGATAACAACTGACAAAACGATAATAGTCATACCAGTGGCAACAGTCATTGAAGCAGTGATAACAAACGTGGAGGAAATTATCATGCTAGAAATGGTAACCACCTCCGTGGTAATCCTAGACAAAATAATAGAAGAAATGAGTCAAGTGAAAATTTCAAAAAGAGAAGATTCAACAATGATGGAAAGACATCGACAACAACACCCGTTTCTAAGGAAGAAGAACGACCATCGGTCGTATGCTATAAATGCGGACAGGAGAGACACATCAGTCCAAACTGTACGTAGTAACCAAAATTATGTTTTAATTGCGAAAAGGAAGGTCATTTAGCTCAATTTTGTCATACAGTGAAGTCAAGTCCAGCTGGGACGGTGGCACCAAAGGCTGTTCCGGACAAGTCAAAGCCGGTAGTTCAAGGCAGAGCGTTTGTCATGACTTCCAAAAATATGAGAAACCCGAACGAAGTTATCACGGGTAAGCTAATCATAAATTCTTACGAAGTCTATACCTTATTAGATACCGGTTGTACCCATTCTTTTATTTCACCTGCTTGTGCTCAATGTTTAAATTTGACTCCAGAGAAATTAGACTTTGACTTATCTGTTGAAACTCTGTTGGGAGAAACCTTCATTACATCCACCATTTATAAACCTTATTTGATTCAAATCGACACTTTCACATTACCTGTTGATCTCATCTCTTTGAAAATACTTACATTTGATGTGATTTTAAGGATTGATTGGTTAACTACTTATCATGCTAAAATTGATTATTTTTGTAAGGTCGTTAGTTTTCATATTTCTAACCAAACAATTATGCGAATTTAAGCAACCAAACCACTAAAGTCAATCACAGTCATATCAAGCCATAAAGCCATTCGTTTATTAAAAAATGTATGTCAAGCTTTTTTAGCCCATGTCACAGATTTAAATAAAAATACGTCAGATTTGAATGATATTTCTATTGTTAATAAATATCGTGACGTATATCCCGAATAACTTCCTGGCCTACCCCTAGAGCGTGAAATCGAATTTTTTATTGACCTTGAACCCGGTACAAAACTCATTTCCAAAACGCCGTATCGAATGGCTCCTATTGAACTTCAGGAGTTAAAAACCCAACTACAGGAGTTGTTAGACATTGGTTTCATTCGTCCTAGTACATCTCCTTGGGGTGCTTCTGTTTTATTCATAAAGAAGAAAGATGGGAGTATACGACTTTGCATTGTCTATCGGGAGTTGAATCATGTCACCATCAAAAATAGGTACTCATTACCTCACATTGATGACCTGTTTGACCAGTTGTAAGGTACTAAATTCTTTTTAAAGATCGATCTTTGTTCCGGATATCATCAGTTAAAGATTAAAACTGATGACATTCTAAAGACTGTTTTCAGAACTCGGTAAGGGCATTATGAATTCTTAGTCATGTCTTTTCGATTGACTAATGCTCCTTCTGCTTTCATGGATATGATAAACCGAGTATTCAAGGAATATTTGGATCATTTTATGGTTGTCTTTATTGATGACATCCTCATATACTCCAAAAGTCGTGAAGATCATGCATGATGTAATGATCTTAGGAGTCTATTATCCTAGGTTAATGCACATGCTTAATTGACTTGACTAGATGTGGAAACATACCTCACACTTTTTGAGGAAACTTGGAGTTTCTTTTAGTTGTTGGGTGTTTGTGCCCCATTTCTTTGTACTTTTTATTTGCGACCCGGTTGGACTGATGACCTGGGTCTGACGTCCCTGGAGGGTACAACCCGTTCTTTCACTGCCCATATTTGAACTTTGATGTAGAGGCCTTGATTTGTGAGGACTTGGCGCAAGTTGACATTTTGACGATGAAGATTTCATTTGTTAGACCTTTTGTCGGTCATGCTTCTGTTTTTCAGTTAAGGACTCCCTTGAGAATTTTTTCCTTTTTTGTTGGGGTAACTTATGTTGCCGTGATTTCTTTCAGGAGTTCTTCCCTTTCTTTTGATGAGAAGCTTGATCCCGCCTTAGACTCATTCCATTTCTTGGAATCGAAAAATGCCCCAGCCCTTTCGCACGTTGTTAACGGGGATTCATATAAGAAACTCTCTTTATTGGGCAAGTCGAGAGTGAGCAATATCCTGCACATCAAACAAATAATATAATGCACAAAAGCTTGTTGGCTTAGGCCATCGGGATTAGTATTGTAAGGCCCCAATTTTTATGAATAAAGATTAATTTTTCTCGATATATAATTTTGAATATTATGGTGTAGATTTGATATAATGTTATAGTTATAGGTAATATTTATAAATTTTCCAAAGTAAGCAAGTTATTATAAAATATTCGATTGGTCGGAGAATATTCGTTTTAACAGAGAATATTCGTATGACGACACAATATTTGGTGGACCCCACAACAAAATTACAGTCGGAGTTAGAAAACGACAGAAATATCTTTTTATAAAAATAACGGCGAGAGTTTTACCGTTAACTGTTGAAATACCCAATGATAAAAGTACAGTAATACGCGTGGTTGCATAGTAGCACACGGTATTGATTATTGATGCTTACGTGAGAAGTCACTCAGTTATACTTCATTATTGCTACAGTAATTGCTGAATAGTATCTCACGTTATTGATTCAATTATTGTCATAATATTTTATATTATTAAATCAATAATTGAGACGATAAAGTTATTCATATTATTATTTGTATTATTGACAATGTCTAAAAAGTTCTGTCGAGAAAATGGGTTTGGTCACCTAATTTCGCGTCAATAGGGAGAAATCCTTATCGGAAAGCCCCCTCTTTCCTGAGAATTATCTGGTTGTTAATATTGCAAGTTATAATATTAATGATGAATGTTATGAAAAATGTGTTTTGTGAAGCCAAGTGAATTGAGATAAATAGAGGGGATTTTTATGAAGTATTTGCTGTAAATTGGCTTATTATTTGGACCTCCCACTTATCCATTTTTCAAAACTGTCGGTAGAAAGTTATCTCAGCTTTGTTATATATATATATATATATATATATATATATATATATATATATATATATATATATAATAAGTTTTGTTTTTTTTATGAAAAATAGAATATATTATATTTTATTATGCATAGTGTCTGCATAGTGTTTATATAGTAAAATCATGTGAATTTCTAAAAATTCGTCCGTGAACCACTGTGCAGTCCGTGATTTTTCCTTTACTGTGCATCCAAATAGTATCATGCCATTCTCCTATAAATAGGATGCTCAGTTTAGAAATGAAAATCACACCAGAATCAGAGAATTCTTCTTCTATAATATTGAGCGTATTTCTTTAGAGTTTAAGGAAACTTTGAGTGTAAAAAATAGTGAAAGTTTTTTTTCAAGAATATCCCCGCCCTACCAGTCCGAAGTACTTTCTTTTTAAGGTAAGGGATATTATTTTTGTTCAATATTCGTAAGAATAATATTTTCTTTCATACTCTATAGTATGTAAGTAATATTATTTCGTTTCAGATTCTGAATTTTACACTCATTTTGTAAAACTATAACTTCTATACTCCTTGAAATTAGTAGAATATCAATGAAATTTGCGCTTCGTCTAGTATCTTTTCATGAAAAATATTATTTTGAGCATTCTTGATAAATTTTAACCTTTTCATGCTGGGGTACTATTCACGGGGTACTATTCTTGAATTACATTCACGGGGTACTATTCACTTGGGTACTATTCACCTGGGGTACTATTCATGACAAAAATTGATTTCTGTTCTGTCCAAATCATTTTTGATACAATATTATTCTTGAATTCGTCTCCACAAAATAGTATCATGTCGACAATTTGGACATTATTAAATTTTGGATAGATTGAATTATAAATATTTAAAATTTATCCTTGCTCTCATTTAATTGAATTCTTATATCATTGTCATCATCCTCATGCTTATATTGTGATGAAAGTCATTTTTGGCCTGTAGTGCATAGATGGACTGTTGATTGGTATGATTATAACCAGGCATAGATGATCTGTAATGTTACAAATGATGTGGTAAAAGTCCTCATTGGCCCGTAGTGTATTGATGGACAGTTATTGGCATGATCATGACCATTGGTGATAACATGAATATCCTTAGCTCGTAGTGCATGGATAATTCGTGGATGTGATACTAATGAATATCCTTGGGCCGTAGTGCATGGATAATTCAGTGATGTGGATTATTTATTGAGCTGAGTCTCAGCGATAAAATTGATGATAAACTTTTTAAATCATAAAAAATAAGAGATATCATGCTCTACTTGACTCTTCTAATGGATTGCTTGTTTCGCTGCAGTTAAACTTGTTGTTTATTGTATTCTATCAGTTTAACACTGTTGAAGGCTAACGATAATTTATTCTGTATTATCTTAGTCATAATATTTCTTACTGGGCTAGTTGAGCTCACCCTTTTGCTTTCATTGTTCTCTTTAGGAAATGAGAACATAGCCGGGACTAGTCGGGGAATGGAGTGACGGTCTGAGATGGTGGTTGTAGTACTCCTCACTATTTTATAAAATAGTGTGATAATAAATATAATGAGGATTGAATTTGAGTTTGGATATTGTCTATGAGACAATATTTGTGTAAAAACTCTTAGCTCATGTTGTAAATTAAGTTTGTATTTGTATTCAGTACCATGTATTTAGCGACTCAAGATGGGTGATGTATATCTATTTTGGGGGCGTCACAGTTGGTATCAAAGCTTAGGGATATGATCCCTGGCTGAGATGTGAGACTAGAACTAGGAGGGGAGAGACGAGTAAATCTTTCGCTAGTATGACCTACCTAAACTTATTTGTTATTTAATTGGTCGGTCAGAGTATAGGGATAATATGTGGCTTGTCAATTAACCCTTGTTTTGTGACAATGTTTGAAAATGACATCTGAAAATTTTGAGATAAGCAATGGAGCACAGGAGACCGTTGAGTCACCACATATCAATAACCAGAATAATGTGCATCAGGAAGACAATAATCCTCAGGTAAACAACAACCCCGACCAAATGAAGAACGATGGGATGCGTGACACCCCAAAAATAGGTATACATCACCCATTTTGAGTCGCCAAATACATGGTACTGAATAGAAATACAAACTTAATTATACAATATGAGCTAAGAGTTTTTACACGAATATTGTCTCCTAGACAATATCCAAACTCAAATTCAATCCTCATTACATTTATTATCACACTAAATAGTGAGGACTACTAAAACAACCATCTCGGATCGTCACTTCATTTCCCGACTAGTCCTGGCTACGTTCTCATTTCCTGAAGAGAACAATGAAAGCAAAAAGGTGAGCTCAACTAGCCCAGTAATAAATATTATGACTAAGATAATGCAAAAAAAATTATCATTAGCCTTCAACAGTTTTAAACTGATAAAATATAATAAGCATCAAGTTTAACTGCAGCGGAATAAACAATCCATTAGAAGAGTCAAGTAGAACATGATATCTACTATCTTATATGATTTAAAAAGTTTATCATTAATTTTATTGCTTAGACTTAACTCAATAAATAATCCACATCACTAAATTATCCATGCACTACGGGCCAATGATATTCATTAATATCACGTCCACGAATTATCCATGCACTACGGACCAAGGATATTCGTGTAATCATTAATGGTCATGATCATGCCAACAACTGTCCATCAATACAGTACGGGCAAATGATGACTTTTACCACATCATTTGTAACATTACAGTCATGATTATACTGAATAATCCTTGGTCATAATCATACCAATCAACAGTCCATCTATGCACTACGGGCCAAAGATGACTTTCATCACAATATAAGTATGAGGATGATGACAATGATATAAGAATTCAATTAAATGAAAACAAATGATAAATTTTAAAGATTTATAATTTAATTTATCCAGAATTCAAAAACGTCTAAATTATCAACATGATACTGCTTTGTGAAGTAAAATTCAAGAATAATATTGTATTAAACATGATTTGGACCGAAAAGAAATTATTTTTTGTCATGAATAGTACCCTGGGTGAATAGTACCGGAGTGAATAGTATCCCCTGAATAGTACTTTAGGAATAGTACTCTGTGAATAGTACTCCGGCATGAAAAAGTTAAAACTTATCAATAACGTTCAGAATAATATTTTCATAAAAGGATACTTGATGAAGCGCAAATTTTAAGGATATTCTACAAATTTCATGGAGTATAGAAGCAAAACTTATCAACATGAGTGTAGAATTATGAATACGAAAACGAAATAATATTACTTACATACTACAGAGTATGGAAGAAAATATTATTTCATACGAATATTGAACAAAGATAATATCCCTTACCTTAAAAAGGAGAGTATTCCAACTGGTATAGCGGGGATATTATTGAAGAAAACTTGCACTGTTTTTTACACTCAAAGCATCCTAAAACTCGAAAGAAATACGCTCAATATTAGAGAAGAAAAATTTTCTAATCCTGATGTGATTTTCAATTCTAAACTAAGCATCCTATTTATAGGAGAATGGAAGGATACTATTTAGAAAAAATTTCACGGATCAACCGTTGAAAATAATTCACGGACTGAACTTTGCAACTTCACAGACGCTAAATTTTCAAATAATAATATATTAATCAAATAAAACAAAACTTTATAACATATATATATATATATATATATATATATATATATATATATAAACATGTTATATTGAAAAAACTCCCCACCCGTGACTTCATCAGATTCCCCTCTCCCAAATGTTTCATTTTTCTTTGTGTGGGCCCCACCTCAAGTCATTATCACCCACATGTGGGCCCCACCACTTATTATATATATATATATATATATATATATATATATATATATACTAAATAACTTTCTACCGATTATTTTGAAAAATGGGTAAGTGGAGGTCCATATAATAAGCAAAATTTACAACAAATACTTCATAAAAATTCCCTCAATATTTTTAACAATATTTATTCATCATTATTATATCTCGTAATATTAACAACCAGATCGTTCCCAGGAAAGAGGGGACTTTCCGATAAGAATTTCTCCCTATTGGCGCGCAATTAGGTGACCAAACCCCTTTCCTCGACAGAACTTTTTAGGCATTGTTAATTATGCAAATAATAATATGAATAACTTGTCATCTCAATTATTGATTTAATAATATATAAAATATTGACAATAATTGAATCAAATAACGTGAGATACTATGCAGCAATTACTGTAGTAATAATTGAGTATAACTGAGTGACTTCTCACGTAAGCATCAATAATCAATACCGTGTGCTACTATGCAATCACGCGTCTTACTGTACTTTTAACACCGGGTATTTCAACAGTTAATAGTAAAACTTTCGCCGTTATTTTTATAAAAAGATATTTCTATCGTTTTCTAACTCTGAAAATAATTTTGTTGTGGGGTCCACCAATGATTATGCCATCGTACAAATATTTTTTGTTAAAACGAATATTCCCCGACCAATCAAATATTTTATAACAACTTGCATACTTTGCAACATTTATAAATACTACCCACAACTATACCATTATACCAAATTCACACAATAATATTCAAAAATATATTTCGAGAAAAATTAATCTTTATTTATGAAAATTGGGGCTTTACAACCTCCCCTTCTTATGAAATTTTATCCTCGAAATTAGGGTACGTACCTGGTATATCGAAGAGGTAAGGATACATTGATTTCATTTCAGATTCTAACTCCCAGGTCATTTCCTCAATATCGTGGTTTCTTCACAAAACTTTGACTTTTGGTATAACCTTGGAGCGTAGAATTTGTTCTTTTTTATCCAAGATTTTAACAGGTACCTCTTCATACGTTAAATCTTCTGCTATTTCTTCCTGTTCTAAATCAATAATGTGGTTTGGGTCTTCCACATATATACATAACATAGATATGTGAAAAAAGTTATGAACACGAGACATACTTGGCGGTAAAGCGAGTCTATATGCCACAGTTCCTACTCGATCGAGGATTTTGAATGGGCCAATGAATCGAGGATTGAGCTTTCCTCTCTTTCCAAATCTCGCAACTCCTTTCCATGGAGCAACCCGTACCAACACATTATCACCAACATTGAATTCCACGTCCTTTCTCGATGAAGACCAACATAACTCTTTTGTCTATCTTGTGAGGTTTTTATACGTTGCCGAATCATTTGAATCTTCTCCGTAGTTATACGTACCAATTTTGGTCCCAACAAATTTACTTCACCCACCTCGTCTCAACATACTGGAGAATGACACTCGCCTCAAATGGAGCCATGCCAATACTTGCTTGATAACTGTTGTTGTAGGAGAATTTCACCAATAGCAAGAACTTGTGCTAACTTCCCTTGAAGTCAAAGACACATAGTCTTAATAAATTTTCAAGAGTTTGAATAGTCCTCTCCGACTGCCCGTCCATTTGAGGATGATATGCCAAACTAAATCGTAAATTCGTGCCCATAACTTTTTGTAAACTAACCCAAAATCGTGAAGTGAATCTTGGGTGTCGATCAGAAACTATGGATATTGACATACCATACAGTCTTACAATTTCATTTATGTACATACGAGCAAGACGTTCAAGTGAATAAGTTTCTCGTATAGGTAAGAAATGAGCATACTTGGATAATCTATCAATAATGACCCAAGTTGCATCTATGCCTTGAGAAACCTTGGGAAGACCAGCAACAAAATCTATGGTAATGTGCTCCCACTTCTATTCTGGAATTTCAAGTGGTTGCAATGGACCTTTTGGCACTTGATGCTCTGCCTTGACTCGTTGACAAGTTAGACACCTTAAGATAAACTCTGCTATCTCTCTCTTCATATTGCTCCACCAAAATGTATGTCAAAGATCATGATATATTTTGGTACTCCCAGGATGGATTACAAATGGTGTGTTGTGCACCTCCATCATGATTTTATACTTCAAATCAGAATCGTTAGGAACATAAAGTCTGGAGTTGACTCTAAGTATTCCTTCTTCATCGATTCTTGCTTTCGAAATAGCATCTTCTTGCACTTTCTTCTTCATAAGCATTAGCTACAGGTCCGTAGCTTGAGTAGCTTTAACTTTATGGATTAAAGTCAGTTTTACTCATATATTTACCATCATCACGTGGGTCCCTGGAGTCTTTAACTCTATCTCCATCGTTTACAAGTCATACCAAATGGGCCTTTGCGTTGACAATATCACACTAGTACCCGCATATAATCTTCTACTCAACGCGTCATCTACCACGCTCGCTTTTCTAAGATGGTATTGAATGGTATGATCGTAATCTTTTAACAACTCGAGCCAACGTCGTCATCGCATGTTGAGTTCCATTTGGGTCAAGAAATATTTGAGGCTTTTATGATCGGTATAGATCTCCACCTTCTCCCTATACAGGTAATGCCTCCAGATTTTAAGCGTGAAAACGATAGCTGCGAACTCTAGATCATAAGTAGGATAATTCCTCTCATATTCTTTGAGTTGTCGTGAGGCATAGGCTATGACTTTTCCATGTTGTATGAGAACACATCCTAACTCTCTACCTGAAGCATCGCTGTAGATGACAAATCCCTTCGAACCAGATGGTATTATCAGAACAGGTGCTAAAATGAGTCCCCTCTTGAGTTCTTAAAAACTCTTCTCACATTTCTAACTCCAACCGAATTTTGTATCTTTTCGAGTTAGCTGAGTTAATGGAGTAGAGATTTGAGAAAATCCTTCCACGAATCTCCGATAATAACCAGCTAAGCCCAGAAAGCTACGTACTTTGGTCACTGACTTAGGTTGCTCCCTGCTTTGAACTTCTTCAATCTTTGCTGGGTTTATATATATTCCATGATTTGATATCACGTGCCCAAGGAATGCTACTTCCTCAAGCTAGAACTCGCATTTCTTTCACTTGGCATAAAGCTTGTTTTCATGAAGCTTTTGGAGTAACAGCCTCAAGTGTTGCTCATGATCTTCGCGACTTTTGGATTAAATGAGGATGTCATCAATAAAGACGACCATAAAGTGATCCAAATATTTCTTGAATACTTGGTTCATCATATCTATGAAGGCAGTAGGAGCATTAGTCAATCCAAAAGACATGACTAGGAATTCGTAATGCCCGTACCGAGTTCTGAAAGCAGTCTTTGGGATGTCATTGGTTGTAATCTTTAACTGATGATATCTGAAACGAAGATCGATCTTTGAAAATAATTTAGCGCATTTCAACTGGTCAAATAGGTCATTAATGCGAGGCAACGGGTACCTATTTTTGATGGTGATATGGTTTAACTCCCGATAATCAATACAAAGTCGCATACTCCCATCTTTCTTCTTCATGAATTGAACAGGAGCACCCCAAGGAGACGTACTAGGATGAATGAAACTGATGTCTAACAATTCCTGTAGTTGGATTTTTAACTTCTGAAGTTCAATAGGAGCCATTCGATATGGGAATTTGGAAATAGGTTTTGTACCGGGTTCAAGGTTGATATAAAATTCGATTTCACGCTCTGGGGGTAGGCCAGGAAGTTCTTCAGGAAATACGTCAGGAAATTTATTAACAATAGGAATATCATTCAAATCTGACGTATTTTTATTTAAATCTGTGACATGAGCTAAGAAAGCTTGACATCCGTTTTTCAATAAACGAATAGCTTTATGGCTTGATATGACAGTGATTGACTTTAGTGGTTTGGTTGCTTGAATTCGCATAATAGGTTGGTTAGGAATATGAAAGCTAACAACCTTACGAAAATAATCAATTTTTGCATGATGAGTGGTTAACCAATCAATCCCTAAAATCACATCAAATGCAAGTATTTTCAAAGAAATAAGATTGTTAGGTAACGTGTGGTTGCCGATTTGAATCAAACAAGATTTATAAACAGTGGATGTAATGAAGGTTTCTCCCAACGGAGTTTCAATAGATAAGTCAAAGTCAAATTTCTCCGGAGTTAAATTTAAACGTTGAGCGCAAGTAGGAGAAATAAATGAATGGGTAGAACCAGTATCAAATAAGGTATAGACTTCGCTAGAGTTTATGATTAGCTTACCCGTGATAACCTCGTTCGGATTCCTCGCTTTAAGGTCACGACAAATGCTCTCCTTTGAACTACCGACTTTGATTTCTCTGGCACGACCTTTGGTGCCTCCATCCCAGCTGGATTTGACTTCACGGCATGATAAAATCAGGCTATGTGACCTTCTCTTTCGCAATTATAACATGTTTTAGACTGCTGCGTACAATTTAGACTGATGTGTCCCTCCCCTCCGCATTTATAGCATACGATCGGTGATCGTTCTCCTTCTTTAACAACAGGTGCTGGTGCTGACGTCTTTCCATCATTATTGAATCTCCGCTTCTTGAAATTTCCACTTTTATTATCTTGTCCATGATTACCACCTAAGTGGTTACCATTTCTAACATGTTGACTTCCTCCATATTTGTTGTCGCCGCTTTGATGACTGCTACCACTGGTATTATTATTTTGCTAGTTGCTCTCTTTTGGTTGGGTTGACTCATTATCGCGCTCCAATAACTGAGCCCTATTTACAACATCTGAATACAAACACAGTTTGTGAGAAATGAGGTATTGACGTATTTCAGGCTTCAAACCTCGTAGAAACATTCACGTCATTCTCTCCTCATTATCAACCAAGTGGGACGTAAATCGGGACCACTCGGCAAACTTAGCTTCGTGCTGCGACACTGTCATATTGTTTTGGTTCAGTTTGATGAACTCCACTTCCTTCATGTGATGAATACTTTCGGGAAATTACTTGTCATTGAATAGTTCTTGGAACTTCTCCCAAGACATCTTCAGTGCGACAGGTTGGGTACGTTATACAGATTCCCACTAGTAATCTGCCTCGCCTCTCAACATGAAGGTGGTAAACGGAACCTTTTGCTCCTCGGAGCATCCCAAGACATCAAATATCTTGGTGATCTACTTTATCCACATCTCTGCCTTAAGTGGTTATGGCTTTCCCAAAAACTACGGTGGTTCCAGCTCCCTGAACCACTTAGCAGTGACCATCCGAGAGTTGCCAGTGTTTCTACCTGTATTTTGCACAGGAGTCTCTCTCGCCTGATATTGCATGAATTACAGAAGGCACTGAACAATCCATCATTTATCATTTGGCCGGTGTTGTTGTTTTCTTGAGGATTATTGCCTTCCTGATGCACATTATCCTGGGTATTGATCATTGGTGACTCAACGGTCTCATGTGCTCCATTGCTTATCTAAACATTCTTAGATGTCATTTTCAAACACTGCCAAAAAATAAGGGTTAATTGACATGCCACATATTATCCCTATATTATGACTGACCAATTAAATAACAAATAAGCTTAGGTTGGTCATACTAGCGAAAGAATTACATGTCTCTCTCCTCCTAGTTATAGTCTCACATCTCAGCTAGGGATCATATCCCTAAGCTTTGATACTAACTGTGACTCCCCCAAAATAGGTATACATTACCCATCTTGAGTCGCCAAATACATGGTACTAAATACAAATACAAACTTAATTTACAACATGAGCTAAAAGTTTTTACACGAATATTGTCTCATAGACAATATCCAAACTCAAATTCAATCCTCATTACATATATTATCACACTAAATAGTGAGGACTACTAAAACAACCATCTCAGACTGTCACTCCATTCCCCGACTAGTCTCGGCTACGTTCTCATTTCCTTAAGAGAACAATGAAAGCAAAAGGGTGAGCTCATCTAGTCCAGTAAGAAATATTATGACTAAGATAATGCAGAATAAATTATCATTAGCCTTCAACAGTGTTAAACTGATAAAATACAATAAACATCAAGTTTAACTGCAGCGGAACAAATAATCCATTAGATGAGTTAAGTAGAGCATGATATCTACTATCTTCTATGATTTAAAAAGTTTATCATCAGACTCAGCTCAATAAATAATCCACATCATTGAATTATCCATGCACTACGAGCCAAGGATATTCATTAGTATCACGTCCACGAATTATCCATGCACTACGGGCCAATGATATTCGTGTAATCATCAATGGTCATGATCATGCCAATAATTGTCCATCAATGCACTACGGGCCAATGAAGAATTTTACCACATCATTTGTAACATTACATGTCATGATTATACCGAATAATCACTGGTCATAATCATACCAATCAACAGTTCATCTATGCACTACGGGCCAAAGATGACTTTCATCACAATATAAGCATGAGGACGATGCCAATGATATAAAAATTCAACTAAATGAAATCAAATGATAAATTTTAAAGATTTATAATTTAATTTATCCAGAATTCAAAAACGTCCAAATTGTCAACATAATACTACTTTGTGGAGTAAAATTCAAGAATAATATTTGTATCAAAAATAATTTGGACAGAAAAGAAATCAATTTTTATCATGAATAGTACCCCGAGTGAATAGTACCCGAGTGAATAGTACCCCGTGAATAGTATCCCGTGAATAGTACTCCGACATAAAAAAGTTAAAACTTATCAAGAATGTTCAGAATAATATTTTGATGAAAAGATACTGGATGAAGCACGAATTTCAAGGATATTCTACTAATTTAATGGAGTATAGAAGCAAAACTTATCAACATGAGTGTAGAATTATAAATACGAAAACGAAATAATATTACTTACATACTACAGAGTATGGAAGAAAATATTATTTCATACGAATATCGAACAAAGATAATATCCCTTATCTTAAAAAGGAGAGTATTCTAACTGGTATAGCGGGGATATTCTTGAAGAAAATTTGCACTGTTTTCTACACTCAAAACTTCCTAAAACTCGAAAGAAATACGCTCAATATTATAGAAGAAGAATTTTTTGATTCTGGTGTGATTTTCAATTCCAAACTAAGCATCCTATTTATAGGAGAATGGAAGGATACTATTTAGAAAAATTTTCACGGATCAACAGTTGAAAATAATTCACGAGCTGAACTCTACAACTTCACAGACGCCAGATTTTCAAATAGTAATATATTAATCAAATAAAATAAAACTTTATATATATATATATATATATATATATATATATATATACATATACATACATACTAAATAACTTTCTACCGATTATTTTTAAAAATGGGTAAGTGGGGGTCCATATAATAAGAAAAATTTACAACAAATACATCATAAACATCCCCTCAATATTTTTAACAACATTTATTCATCACTATTATAACTCGTAATATTAACAACCAGATCGTTCCCAGGAAAGAGGGGGATTTCTGATAAGGATTTCTCCCTATTGGCGCGCAATTAGGTGACCAAACCCCTTTTCTCGACAGAACTTTCTAGACATTGTTAATTATACAAATAATAATATGAATAACTTGTCATCTCAATTATTGATTTAATAATATATAAAATATTGACAATAATTGAATCAAATAACGTGAGATACTATGCAACAATTACTGTAGCAATAATTGAGTATAACTGAGTGACTTCTCACGTAAGCATCAATAATCAATACCGTGTTCTACTATGCAACCACGCGTATTACTGTATTTTTAACACCGGGTATTTCAACAGTTAACGGTAAAACTTTCGCCGTTATATTTATAAAAAGATATTTCATTCGTTTTCTAACTCTGAAAATAATTTCGTTGTGGGGTCCACCAATGATTGTGCCGTCATACGAATATTTCCTGTGACGCCCCCAAAATAGATATACATCACCTATTTTGAGTCGCCAAATATATGGTACAGAATACAAATACAATCTTTAATATACAACAAGAGAGCTGTGAGTTTTAATACAAATACTGTCTTTTAGACAATATCCACTCTCAAAATAAGTCCTCATTATATTTATTGTCACACTATTTAACAGAATAGTGAGGATTACTAATACTATCATCTGGACCGTCACTCCGTTCCCCGACTAGTCCCGGCTACATTCTCATTTCCTGAAGAGAACAGTGAAAGAAAGGATGAGCTCAACTAGCCCAGTAAGAAATATTATGACTAAGATAATGCAGAATAAATTATCATTAGTCTTCAACAATGTTAAACTGATAAAGTACAATAGACATCAAGTTTAACTGCAGCGGATCAAGCAATCCATTAAAAGAGTCAAGTAGAGAATAAAATCTACTATCTTTTATGATTTAAAAGGTTTTTCATGACTTTTATCGCTGGGACTCAGCTTAATAAATAATCCACATCATCGAATCACCCATGCACTACGGCCAAGGATATTCTTTAGTATCACGACCACGAATTATAGATGCACTACGGCTAAAGATAATCATATTTTCATCAACGGTCCTGATCATGTCATAAAACAATTAATCTTTGCACTACGGCCAAAGAGAATCCATAGCCATAATCATACCAAAAATTGTCCATCAATACACTACGGGCCAATGAGGACTTTTTTCACATCATTTGTAACATTACGGTCATGATTACACCGAATAATCCCTGGTCATAATCATACCAAGTCCATCTATGCACTACGGGCCATAGATGACTTTCAACAAAATATAAACATGAGGACGATGACAATGACATAATAATTCAATAAAACAAGTTCAAGAATTAATTTATATAGAAACCAATAACGTCCAAATTGTCAACATGATACTTCTTTGTAGAGTAAAATTCAAGAATGCTTAGAAGAATATTTTCACGAAAGGATACTGGATGAAGCGCAAATATCAATGATATTCCACTAATTTCATGGAGTATAGAAGTCAAAACTTTAACCAACTGAGTATAATATAATATATGAAACTGCAAATGGATTTTTGCCGCCATGCAGCAATCCACTTAGACAGATTATGTCCACAATTTAATAAGAAATGAATACAAAGGATCATTTACCAAGCATGTGGTAATCCACATAGACAGGTTATTACAACAGAATAATAAAGAATGGAATAGCAGAAGGATTCACCATGCGTGCGATAGACTGCACAAACAGATTATTCCCAACAGAATAATAAATAATAGAACCAGGTCCGGCGTAAAATGCACAGACATGATATTCCGACAGAATAATAAATAATGGAACCAGGTCCGGCGTAAACGCATAGACAGGATATTCCGATAAAATAATAAAGAACTGAATAATAAATAATGGAACCAGGTCAGGCGTAATACGCACCGACAGGATATTCCAATAGAATAATAAAGAATGGAATAACAACGAAAATCACCATGCATGCGATAGACTGCACAGACAGGTTATTCCAACAGAATAATAAAGAATAGAATAACAACGGAAATCACCATGTATGCGATAGACCGTCCATACATGTTATTCCAACAGAATAATAAATAGGGGAACCAGGTCCGGCGTAAAACGCACAGACAGGATATTCCAATAGAATAATAAAGACGGAACTAAGTCCGGCGTAAAATGCACAGACAGGATATTCCAACAGAATAATAAAGACAGAACCAGAAAAATTTCACCAAGTATAGGGTAGCCCGCGTATACATGTTATTCCAACAGAATAATAAATAATGGAATAACAGAAGTTCTCTTCATGAATACAAAAGAAATAATACCCCTTACTAGTACAACAAATAATATCCCTTACCGTAAAAGAAACTTGATATCGGAGTAGTGAAGTAGCAGAATACTTTTCTTCTCTCTCTCTCTCTCTATAATTTCTCTCTCTAGAGTTTCAGTGAATTCGTAAGAAAATAATAAAGGAATGAGCTTCTATTTATAGAAAAATAGACTGCATAATAACTAACTCATGAACGGTCTAGATTGATTTACTTTAATCTGACGGTCCATATTTAAAGCAAAATCTTTTAAATAAAATATAATATATTCTATTTATAATCTAATAAAATGGATAACTTTATAAAAGTATTATGTTTTATATAAAAAGATTTTACTGTGCAAAATACTATACAGGCACTATGCAACACTATGCATAATAAAATATAATATATTCTAATTATTGTCTAATAAAACAAATAACTTTATAACAATATTCTGTTTTATATAAAAAGATTTTCTATTTTATTACATTAATAATACTAATAAAACAAAACTGAGTAACTTATCACGTAAGCCTCAATAATCAATACCGTATGCTACTATGCAACCACACATACTACTGTACTTTTACTACCGAGTAGTTCAACAGTATTAACGATAAAACTTCCGCCGTTATTTTCAAAAAATATTTTTGCCGTTTTCTCAATCCGACAATAATTCCGTTATGGGGTCCACCAATAATTGTGCCATCGTACAAATATTTCCTGACAAAAATAATATTCCCCGACCAATCGAATATAATACAACAACTTGCATACTTTACAAAATTTATAAATACTACCCACAACTATAACATTATCTCAAATTCACACCAAAATATTTAAAAAAAATATTTCGAAAAAATTAAATCTTTATTCATAAAATATGGGGTTTCACAATCTCCCCTCCTTATGAAATTTTGCCTTGAAAATTTACGTACGTACTTGGTATGCCGAATAGATGAGGACACTTCGTCAGATTCTAACTCTTGAGGTATAACCTTTGAGTGTTGAATACATTCCAAGATTTTAACAGGTACATCTTCATGCGTTAAATTATCCGCTATCTCGTCCGGTTCTAAATCAATAATGTGGTTCGGGTCGTCCACATATTTACGTAACATCAATATGTTAAAAATGTTATGAACAAGCGACATACTTGGCGGTAAAACGACTCTATAAGCCACAATTCCTACTCGATCGAGGATTTCAAATGGGTCAATTAAATCGAGGGTTGAGATCACGCCTTCTTGAACCTTCTTCTTCACATTCATCAGCTCTGAGTATACAGCTTGAGCGGCTTTAACTTTATCGATTAAAGTCGATTCTAATCGTATATTCGTTATCTTCACTTGGGTCCCTAGAGTCTTTAACTCTATCTTCATCATTTGTAAGTTATACAAAATGGGTCTTTGTGTTAACAACATCTCACTCGCATACGATCTTCTACTCAACTCGTCAGCTACCACTTTTGTTCTTCCACGATGATATTGAATGGTATGGTCATAATCTTCAACAGCTTGAGCCAATGTCTTTGGCGCATGATAAGTTCGCTTTAGTTGAAGAAATATTTAAGGGTTTAAGAAATGGGTTTTGTACTTGGGTCAATACAAAATTCGATTTCACGCTCTGGGGTAGGCTAAAAAGTCTTCACGAATACGTCAGGAACTTTATTAATAATAGAAATATCGTTCAAAACTGTGACCCTCATCCAAGACTTGGATAGCACGTCACATTGATACCTATCAACTTGCCATCGTCATTCACGATGTTGCCTATAGAAAGTCTGGCTTCGATGCATTCCACACAAGAAAGTCAACAACGAAAGGACCGGGGCTCTTTACTTATGGCTTGATATGACAATGATTGACTTTAGTGGTTTGGTTGCTTAAATTCGCATAACAGGTTGGTTAGGAGTATGAAAGCTAACAACCTTACAAAAAAAATATGATGAGTAGTTAACCAATTGATTCCTAAAATCACATCAAAGGCAAGTATTTTCAAAGAGATACGATCGACAGGTAATGTGAAATTGTTGATTTGAATCAAACAAGATTTATAAATAGTGGAGGTAACGAAGGTTTCTCCCAACGGAATTTCAACAGATAAATCAAAGTCTAACTTCTCTGAATTTAAGTTCAAACATTGAACACAACTAGGTGAAATAAAAGAGTGAGTAGAATCGATATCTAACACGGTATAGACTTCAAAAGAGTTTATGACTAACATACCCGTGATAATTTTATTTAGGTTCCCCGTCATGGAAAAAAATGCTCTCTCTTAGACTACCGGCTTTGGCTTGTCTGGGACATCCTTTGGCATCACTATCCCAGCTGGACTTGGCTTCACAATACGACAAAATCGAGCTAGGTGACCTTCTCTTTCGCAAATAAAACACGCTTTGGATTGCTGCGTACAGTTTGGACGAATGTGTCTCTCCTGTTCGCACTTGAAACGTACGACCGGTGGTCGTTCTTCTTCCTTTGAAACGGGTGCTGGTGCCGATGTCTTCACGTCATTGTTGAACCTTCTCTTCTTGAAATGTCCATTCTTATTGTTTTGGCCATGATTACCACCGAAGTGGTTACCATTTCTGGCATGTTGATTCTCTCCATGTTTATTGTCACCTCTTTGATGACTATTATCATCGGTATTATCATTTTGTCGGCTACTCTCTTTTGGTTGGGTTGACTCGTTATAGCGCTCCAATAACTGAGCCCTATTAACAATATCTGAATAAAACACAGTTTATGAGAAATAAGATATTGATGTATCTCCGGCTTCAAACCTCTTAAAAACATCCGCGTCATTCTCTCTTCATTATCAACCAAGTGGGACGCAAATCGGGACAACTCGGCAAACATGGCTTCGTACTGCGACACGGTCATGCTGTTTTACTCTAACTTGATAAATTCCACCTCCTTCATGTGACGAATGCTTTCGAGAAAGTACATGTCATTGAACAGCTCTTGGAACTTCTCCCAAGACATCTTGAGTGCGTCAGGCTGGGTATGTTTTACAGATTCTCACCAGTGATCTGCCTCTTCACGCAACATAAAGGTGGCAAAGGGAACCTTTTTCTCCTCGGAGCATCCCAAGATATCAAATATCTTGGTGATCTGCTTTAACCACGTCTTCGCCTTAAGTGATTCTGGCTTTCCCAAAAACTCCGGTGGTCCCAGCTCCTTGAATTGCTTAGCGGTGATCAACCGTGGGTTGCCATTGTTTCCTCCTACATTATGAACAGGAGCCGCCTTCGCCTGATGTTACATGAATTCTAAAAAACTCCTAAACGTACCGTCGTTCGTCAATTGATCAGTGTTGTTGTTTACATGAGGATTATTGTCTTCTTGTTGCACATTGTCCTGATTATTGATCTGTGGAGACTCAACGGTCTCCTGTGCTCCATTGCTTTTCTCAACATTTTCAGATGCCATTTTCAAATACTACAACAAAACAAGGGTTAATTAACATATCACATATTATCCCTATACTCTGACCGACCAATTAAATACCAAATAAACTTAGGTAGGTCATACTAGCGAAATAATTCCCCCATCTCTCCCCTCCTAGTTCTTGCCTCACATCTCAGCCAAGGATTATATCCCTAAGCTTTGATACCAACTGTGACGCCCCCAAAATAGATATACATCACCTATTCTGAGTCGCCAAATACATGGTCCAGAATATAAATATAATTTTTAATATACAACAAGAGAGCTGTGAGTTTTAATACAAATATTATCTTTTAGACAATATCCACTCTCAAAATAAGTCCTCATTACATTTATTGTCACACTATTTAACAGAATAGTGAGGACTACTAATACTATCATCTGGACCGTCACTCCATTCCCCGACTAGTCCCGGCTACGTTCTCATTTCCTGAAGAGAACAGTGAAAGAAAGGGTGAGCTCAACTAGCCCAGTAAGAAATATTATGACTAAGATAATGTAGAATAAATTATCATTAGTCTTCAACAATGTTAAACTGATAAAATACAATAGACATCAAGTTTAACTGCAGCGGATCAAGTAATCCATTAAAAGAGTCAAGTAGAGAATAAAATCTACTATCTTTTATGATTTAAAAGGTTTTTCATGACTTTTATCGCTGGGACTCAACTTAATAAATAATCCACATCATCGAATCACCCCTGCACTACGGCCAAGGATATTCTTTAGTATCACGACCACGAATTATCCATGCACTATGGCTAAAGATAATCATGTTTTCATCAACGGTCCTGATCATGCCATAAAATAATTCATCTTTGCACTACGGCTAAAGAAAATCCATAGCCATAATCATACCAAAAATTGTCCATCAATGCACTACGGGCCAATGAGGACTTTTTTCACATCATTTGTAACATTACGGTCATGATTACACCAAATAATCTCTGGTCATAATCTTACTAAGTCCATCTATGCACTACAGGCCATAGATGACTTTCAACAAAATATAAACATGAGGACGATGACAATGACATAATAATTCAATAAAACAAGTTCAAGAATTAATTTATCTAGGACCCAATAACGTCCAAATTGTCAACATGATACTTCTTTGTAGAGTAAAATTCAAGAATGCTTAGAAGAATATTTTCACGAAAGGATACTGGATGAAGCGCAAATATCAAGGATATTCCACTAATTTCATGGAGTATAGAAGTCAAAACTTTAACCAACTGAGTATAATAGAATATATAAAACTGCAAATGGATTTTCGCCGCCATGTAGTAATCCACTTAGACAGATCATGTCCACAATTTAATAAGGAATGAATACAAAGGATCATTCACCATGCATGTGGTAATCCTCATAAACAGGTTATTCCAACAGAATAATAAAGAATGGAATAACAGAAGGATTCACCATGCGTGCGATAGACTACACAGACAGGTTATTCCCAAGAGAATAATAAATAATAGAACCAGGTCTGGCGTAAAATGCACAGACAGGATATTCCAACAGAATAATAAATAATGGAACTAGGTCCGGCGTAAACGCACACACAGGATATTCTGACAGAATAATAAAGAACAGAATAATAAATAATAGAACTAGGTTAGGCGTAATACGCACCGACAGGATATTCCAACAGAATAATAAAGAATGGAATAACAATAGAAATCACCATGCATGTGATAGACTGCACAGACAGGTTATTCTAACAGAATAATAAAGAATAGAATAACAACAGAAATCACCATGCATGCTATAGACCGCACAGACGGGTTATTCCAACAGAATAATAAATAAGGGAACCATATTCGGCGTAAAATACACAGACAGGATATTCCAACAGAATAATAAAGACGAAACTAGGTCCGGCGTAAAATGCACAGACATGATATTTCAACAGAATAATAAAGACAGAACCAGAAGAATTTCACCAAGTATAGGGTAGCCCGCGTATACAGGTTATTCCAACAAAATAATAAATAATGGAATAATAGAAGTTCTCTTCATGAATATAAAAGAAATAATACCGCTTACTAGTACAACAAATAATATCCTTTATCGTAAAAGAAACTTGACATCGGAGTAGTGAAGTAGCAGAATACTTTTCTTCTCACTCTCTCTATAATTTCTCTCTCTAGAGTTTCAGTGAATTCGTAAGAAAATAATGAAGGAATGAGCTTCTATTTATAGAAAAATGGACTGCATAGTAACTAACTCATGAACTGTCTAGATTGATTTACTTTAATCTGACGGTCCATATTTAAAGCAAAATCTTTTAAATAAAATATAATATATTGTATTTATAATCTAATAAAACGAATAACTTTATAAAAGTATTCTATTTTATATAAAAAGATTTTACTATGCAAAATACTATGCAGGCACTATGCAACACTATGCATAATAAAATATAATATATTCTAATTATTGTCTAATAAAACAGATAACTTTATAAAAGTAGTCTGTTATATATAAAAAGATTTTCTGTTTTATTACATTAATAATACTAATAAAACAAAACTGAGTGACTTATCACGTAAGCCTCAATAATCAATACCGTATGCTACTATGCAACCACACGTATTACTGTACTTTTACTACCGAGTAGTTCAACAGTATTAATGATAAAACTTTCGCCGTTATTTTCATAAAATATTTTTGTCGTTTTCTTAATCCGACAATAATTTCGTTGTGGAGTCCACCAATAATTGTGCCGTCGTATAAATATTTCCTGACAAAAATAATATTCCCCGACCAATCGAATATAATACAACAACTTGCATACTTTGTAAAATTTATAAATACTACCCACAACTATAACTTTATCTCAAATTCACACTACAATATTTTAAAAAAATATTTCAAAAAAATTAAATCTTTATTCATAAAATCTGGGGTTTCACATTTCCTGTTAAAACGAATATTCCCCGACTAATTGAATATTTTATAACAACTTGCATACTTTGCAACATTTATAAATACTACTCACAACTATAATATTATATCAAATTCACACCATAATATTCAAAAATATATTTCGAGAAAAACTAATCTTTATTTATGAAAATTGGGGTCTTACAAGATGTTCAGAGGCTTCCTACAATTCATGCAACATCAGGTGAGAGAGACTCCTATGCAAAATACAGGTGGAAACACTGACAACTCACGAATGGTCACTGCTAAGTAGTTGAGGGAGCTGGGACCCCCAGAGTTTTTGGGAAAGCCAGAACCACTTAAGGCAGAGACGTGGATAAATAGATCACCAAGATATTTGATGTCTCGGGATGCTCCGAGGAGCAAAAGGTTCCCTTTGCCACCTTCATGTTGAGAGGAGAGGCATATTACTGGTGGGAATCTGTAAAACGTACTCAACCTGCCGCACTGAAGATGTCGTGGGAGAAGTTCCAAGAACTGTTCAACGACAAGTACTTTCTCGAAAGTATTCTTCACATGAAGGATGTGGAGTTCATCAAGTTGGAGCAAAATAATATGACCGTATCGCAGTACGAGGCTAAGTTTGTCGAGTTGTCCCGGTTTGTATCCCATTTGGTAGATAATGAGGAGCGTATGACGCAGATGTTTTTAAGAGGTTTGAAACCCAAAATACGTCAATACCTCATTTCTCATAAACTTTGCTTGTATTCAGATGTTGTGAATATGGCTCAGTTATTGGAGCGTGATAATAAGTCAACCCAACCAAGAGAGAGCATGCGACAAAACGATAATACCAGTGGTAGCAGTCATCAAAGCGGTGACAACAAATATGGATGAAATTAACAAACTAAAAATGATAACTACTTCGGTGGTAATCATGGCCAAGATAATAGAAGTAGAAATTTCAAGAAAAGGAGATTCAATAATGATGGAAAGACGTCAGCACCAGCAACCATTGTTAAGGAAGGAGAACGACCACCGATCGTATACTACAACTGTGGAGGGGAGGGACACATCAGTTTAAATTGTATGCAGTAGTCCAAAGCATGTTATAATTATGGAAGAGAAGGTCACCTTGCCCAATTTTGTCATGCAATGAAGTCAAGTCCAGCTGGGATGGAGACACCAAAGGCTGTCCCAGACAGGTCAAAGCCGGTAGTTCAAGGGAGAGCGTTTATCGTAACCTCCCAAAAAGCGAGGAACCTGAACAAGGTTATCACGAGTAAACTAAATATAAACCCTTGCGAAGTCTATACCTTATTTGATACTGATTCTATCCATTCATTTATTTCTCCTACTTGCGATCAACGTTTAAATTTGACTCCGGAGAAATTAGACTTTGACTTATCTGTTGAAACTTCATTGAGAGAAACCTTCCTTACATCCACTGTTTATAAATCTTGTTTGATTCAAATTACCCTCACGTTACCTGTCGATCTTATCTATTTGAAAATACTTGTATTTTATGTGATTTTAGGGATTAATTGTGTAACGTCCACAAATTTGAAACTCCTTATTAATTAAATATGTGATTTAATTTTTAAGAGTTAGTTTTGTGAATCTATTAAACCTTATGTGGTTATGTGAATTTATGAATTGTTTTAAAGGGAGTCACTAATAGTTATTTAAATTAGTGGACTAACCCTAAGAGTTTAATATCAAAGAATTGATAGGATTATTATTAATTAAATATTCAATTTATTTGAATATAGTAGCAAGAGTTGAACATATTGATTAATTTCAATTATGAGTAATTAATTGAGAATGTGTTAATTAATAATTATTATGAATAAATAATAATTAATGTGTAAATGATTAATAATTTATAAAATGATTATATGTTTACTTGATTAATTTGTGCAAACATGAATAGTAAACCTTTATTATATGGTAGTTAAATATATATTTGATATTGTACAAGGTATCACCTTAATATGTCAATTTATAGACTATATAGTAATGAATTATTTGCATTCATGAGAGTTGCATAATAATATTGTTATATGAAATGAATTGTGTGTATTTAATGTACATGGGTTATATAATGTGAGTACATAAATAATCTCCAACTTTCCTTTGTGTAGTAGTAGTAACACATTTATATTATATTTTGGGAATTATAGTATCCAAATCAAGCCCTAAATAACTTGTTGCTGAGTTTGTCCCAAAATGTGTGTCTGAATGGTACATGAACAGTAACCTACACCTTATATACGTAACTTTCAAGTCTGTGATTATTGGCTAGGAAGGTAGCTGATGGTGGGTGGTTGAGCAACCCCTTAAGAACCAATGTATTCTTCTTCTACATTCCAGTCTCAACCTTTCATGCAAAACTAATTCCTAGTCCAAAGTTCTTCTTTAAATAGTAGCCCAATTCTCAGAGTTTATGTTGATGTTGTTTATCTGTGTGGAACCTCTGAGAATTTGAATTTGAGTGTGGGTTATCCATAGAAGAGGCAAGCAAGCTCAGAGGAAAGAAACTAAGTTCTTTAAGCTTAAGGAGGTATAAAATATTTACTTATGTTCTTGAGTTGGGTTTTTGGCAAATTCTTGTATTTCTCATGAATTTTTGGTAATGTGGTATGAATTGGCTTAAGGTCATGTTGCTTTAATTAGTATGCATGTTTAGAAGTATTAAAAGTAGTGGAGTTGCAACAAATAAATGTCTGGCAATGTTGGAGTTGAGCCTCTGCAGAAGCAGAGGCCATATTTTTCTTTCTGGTCGAAGTGGCGCGGCCGCGCTACTTCCCTAGTCTTCCACCGCGCGGCCGCGCGGGTAGCAGATCACAGTTACTCATGTTAGCTCCTTAAGATATGCTGAGCTTACTATGACAGTTAGTATATGACTATACATGACCTGAACTTGTGGACTAAGGTAGTTATGTATATAGTAAGCCATAATAGTTTTGCTTTGGACTTGGTTATTCAAAGAGGACTTAAAAGCTTTGAAAACTAGAAATTGTATACATGGAGTAATATACATTCTAACCTTGTGAACATATGTAAATAACTTGAGTATGTGCACAAATGCATATGAAAACATGAATTAGACAATATAGACGTATCTTGCATGCTTGAATGAATTTTTCTAATGGAGACTTAAAGTTTTGAAAATGAACTTGATAATCTATAAGTTGAGAGCTTGTAAGTATGCTTTTGATATCTAGCATATGAATGTATAGTTGAGGCCAAAGGACCATGTAGCATGTGCATAATGACTAGACATGATCAATCTTGTTAGCTTAACATGTGAAGTCTTGAGTAAATGAAAACGAATAATGACCTATGATATGTTTGATGAAGGGTTAAAATTAGTTATTCATATATATAACACGTGTGTTGTGCATGATTATTCATATTTGTGCAAAACGGGAGAACACTGACTTTTCTGCAGAGCAGCCATGTCTTGGTTTGCTCCAGGAGCAGCACGGCCGCGCCACTCCCTAGTACAAACCAAGCGCGGCGGCGCGGTCCTGTAGTGAGATTTGAGTTCTGTTATTAAATTGAGAACTGATGCATGCTTATATGGTTACTCTAATCTGTAATACATGTCCAGTATAGTAGCCATGTGTTAATAAGCATGTTATTGAAATATCCTATGATGAATTAGTGTTTACGACTTTAAAGTCATTAGTGATTTCAACTATGACATAGTGTGTTAGAAACTAATCGGGTAATGTAATGATACATGTATAGAAGCATGCTATATGGTGATTTGTTTCTTGTAAGTGTGGACTCATATTAGTTTACACATACTAATTGGAAAGACCGACTTGTTAATGTTAGGTCTTTTCAACACAAGTTAATTAAAGCTAGAATTATTGTAGATAAACAAACAGGCAAGTATCCTAAACCCTTGCATTACTTTATTCGACGCATATCGTAAGTAAGTTCCCTAACTTTACTCAAATTATTATTGAGCAAGTTTCCTTGAACTTCATTATTTGACTGTGAAGTTTTCTATCCTTCCCATATTGAATTGAGCAGGTTATTATTGAATTGAAAGTTATTTGTTTAAGCTTGAACTTTATTTCCAAGCATGCTATTAAGTGGTTTAATTACCTTACAATTAATCCACATTGATATTATTGATATTCGTACTTAGTGCACTTGAGTTCGTACAGTCTTGGACTTGTACTTTATTTAAAATTCTATAATTCTTGAACTGTGTCAGATAGAGTCTGAACCTTTATTCGGTTAGACAAGTATATAAAGTTTTATAAAAGCTATCCACACCAATTGATAGTAAGGATTCTTAGACTGAAAGAACACCCCTTCTATGATAGGGCAGTGCCCTAGGTATCTAATATAAGATTTAAAGAGCAGATTTAAATGTTATGCATATACATGGTGTACGCGAGTCTGATCCCCTCAAGTACTTATTTTGTAGCTAGTAACCAAAGGGTCAATTGACGATTGATTCTATTGGAGTGTTATAGTTCAAAGTTTACTTGACTAGCAGTTATTCTAAAAGCAATCATTATCTTTGCTTCTAATATTTATATTGTTGAATCCTTCAGATATTTATATTTTTGAATTCTTTGTCAGATATTTTCCTTTCATCATGATATATTTTTATTGTTATCTTTAAACTTGTTGAGCAAACTTGTTGCTCATCCTTGCTATATCATGAATTATATTGCAGCTAAGCCTGAGACCTCAAGAAAGGACAAGGGTAAAGGAAAGATGTAGAATTATTGTCAGGAGCAGATTTTACTTTGTGCTTAGTTTAAATTACTGTTATGTAATATGAACCCTAATTACTATTATAGGGTATGTTTGTAAGACTTTATTAAGGTTATCGAATCTTAGGACTAGTAACACCTTTTGAATAAATGACGTACATTTATTATTTTTTGCATTTTAGTTATCGTATGTCGTTTAGAGGTGGATGTTTGTATTTTATCGTGATGACCGAACTGGGGTCAGAGGACCCGGTTTTGGGGGCGTCACAGGATGGTATCAAAGTCGTAGGTTATAAACGTTAGGAATGCGAAACCTAGGTTATAACCTTAGTAGAAAACTCAAGTAGAGTATGTAAGTGATGGGATGAAGGAAATCCATCGAGTTTTATTGTGATATTAAAATGGTTTATTTAAATCAAAAATGGTTGATAGACGTCTTAAACTTCTTAATGCTAACATGGATAGCATATCACATAATGCCTAATTATATCTTCCTTTCCTCAGATCATGCCGCCTAGGAGACTACAGCGGAATCAGAGGGAGGAAGGATCCGTTAATAATGGTGGAGGGGAAAATGTTCATCCAATGCAGAACTTCGTTAACCTGTTAACTGAGGCAATGCAAAATAGACCCCCGCCAGCAGCAGGGCAGCCAAGATAACACTTGGCTAGTTTCAAGGACTTTAAATTGGTAGGATCACTGGAGTTCCGAGGAACCTTGGACCCAATTGAAGTCCAGACATGGATAGAAGAAATGGAGAAGGTGTTTGAGGTCGCACGAGTGGCCGAAGCACAGAAGACGAGTTTTGCCACTTTTATGATGAAAGGCGAAGCTAATTATTGGTGGAAGGCCAATAAGGGACGAGCCGACAGATGAGTTATTCCTTAGGACAGATTAAAGGAGCTATTCCTTGAGAATTACTTCTCAGAGAATACGCAACAAGATATAGAAGTTAAGTTTCTGGAACTGAAGCAAGGTAGTATGTTTGTCGCAGAATACGCGGTAAGATTTAACGAGTTAGCTCGATTCACATCACATCAGGTTGACACAGAGGCTAAGAAGGCAAGGAGGTTCGAATTAGGATTGAAACCATGGGTGAAGAAAGCAGTGATTGTATTAAAGATTAAGACTTACTCTGATCTTTTGGAAAGGGCTATCATCGCCGAAGGAGGCAATGAACCATCGCTCGATTCAAATAAAAGAAGAAGACCGGTCAAGATGGATAGAAAGGGGGAAGTAGCGGAGGCAGCAGTCCCAATAAGTGTAAATGGACAGAGAACCAATCCTCTAGAGGTAATAAGTTCGGAGGAGAGGCTAAGAAAAGTATGAAGTGTAACAACTGTGGGAGGAATCACTCGGGGGAGTGCAAGAAAGGAAAGAGTGTTTGTTATCGTTGCGGACAATCGGGGCACATGGCTCCTCAGTGTCCGAATATGCAGAAAGGAAGATATTTCTCGTGTGGAGCCACGGACCATCAAATTAAGGACTGTCCGAAGAAAAAGGGCGATGCAGCTAGCGGCAACCGTAACAACAACAACAATGGACTGAACATTGGAGGGTCAGTCAGTCAAGCCAACATACCAACGGCACGAATGTTTTACATGACCGTACAGGATGCGGTGGAGTCTAAGGACGTGGTGTCAGGTATCATTCCGATCAATGATATAGATGCATACATGTTATTTGATTCGGGTGCTACCTGCTCTTTTGTTTCCAAAGAATTTGCTAAACAGTTAGACTTACCACGTGAGAGATTAGAACACCCTATGAACGTAGAAGTAGCGAACAAGGAAATTATTCCAGTAGAATACATTCATAGGAATTGTTATGCCGAATTGCGAGGATTTAAGCTCAAAGTGGATTTGATACCGATTCGTTTGGGGGAATTCGATGTAATCCTTGGGATGGATTAATTATCGATTTATGGAGCAGTGATAGACTGTAAGAAGAAGTGTGTACACCTTAAGACTCTGAATAAGTTGAAGGTGGTATTTTATGGTAGTAAATCGCCGAGATAATCTCATTGTCTGACGATGGTGCAAGCGTAGAGATTGCTTAGGAAGGGTTGTATAGGTTATTTGGCTCACGTGGTTGATACTTGACGAGTCAAGGGCGAACTGAGTCAGATACCTATTGTAAGGGATTTCGTGGATGTCTTCCCAGACGAGATTCTGGGATTGCCATCGGATAGAGAGATTGAGTTTGTTATTGATTTGGCATTGGGGATAACACCGGTATACAAAGCGCCGTATCGTATGGCACCGGTAGAGATGAAAGAACTGATGACTCAATTATAAGAGTTATTAGATAAGGGATACCTTCGACCGAGTGTATCACCGTGGGGAGCACCAGTCTTATTCGTAAAGAAGAAAGATGGGTCGCTAAGACTTTGTATCGACTACTGAGAGTTGAACAAAGTCACCATTAAGAACAAGTACCCTTTGCCCAGGATAGACAATTTATTTGATCAGTTAAAGGGGGCAAAGTACTTTTCAAAGATTGACTTAAGGACCGGTTATCCCCAACTGAAAGTGAGGCTGGAGGAAATTCCAAAGACGGCATTCAGAACTCGGTATGGACACTTTGAGTTTCTGGTAATGTCATTTGGATTGACGAATGTGCCATCAGCATTTATGGATTTGATGAACAGAGTATTCAAACAATATTTGGATAAGTTTGTTGTCTTATTCATCAATGACATTCTAGTGTATTCAGAGACGGAGGAAGAACATGCTGAGTATCTTTGGATAGTGTTGGAGACATTAAGGAGGGAGAAGCTGTATGCGAAGTTCTCCAAGTGTGAGTTTTGGTTGCAGAGAGTGCAGTTTTTAGGGCACGTTATCGACAAAAATGGTGTTTCGGTGGATTCAGCGAAGGTAGAAGCGATTATCAATTGGGAGCAGCCGAAGACGCCAACAAAAATTCGAAGTTTCTTAGGATTGGCGGGATACTATCGCATGTTTATTCAGGATATTTTTAAATTAGCATCACCGTTGACCAATCTTACCAGAAAAACAGTTAAGTTCATTTGGGCGGAGAAGTGTGAAGAAAGTTTCCTAGAATTGAATAAGAGGCTTAGTCAAGCACCTGTGTTGGCTTTACCGGACAACACGGGAGGGTTTATCGTGTATAGTGATGCATCACATAAGGGTCTTGGATGTGCACTGATGCAACACGGCAGGGTCATTGCGTACACTTCATGTCAGCTAAAAGATTATGAGAAGGGATATCCGACTCATGATCTGGAGTTAGCAACAGTAGTTTTTACCTTGAAGATTTGGAGGCATTATTTGTATTTCGAGAAGTGTGAGATATATACGGATCACAAGAGTCTGAAGTATATCTTCATGCAAAGAGAGTTAAACATGAGGCAGCGCCTATGGTTAGAATTGATCAAAGATTATGATTGTGAAATTCTGTACCATCCAGGCAAAGCAAATGTAGTGGCAGATGCCTTGAGCATAAAAGACAGAGAGAAGTTATTAAAGTTGACCATTCAAGAAGAATCGGTTAGATATTTCGAATGACTAGACTTGGAAATTAGATATCCGATGGAGACCGACGAACAATTATTTACGATAACAGCAAGCCCGACTTTATTGGATAAGGTCAAAGAGGCACAAGAAAAGGACGAAGATTACAATAACATCAAGAAGCGATTGACTGAAGGTGATGAATTGAAATTTAAGGTTGATAGCACTGGACTGCTAAGATTTAAAGGAAGAATTTGGGTACCGTTAGTACCAGAACTGAGAGAGGAGATTTTGTAAGAAGCACACAGTACGAGATATTCGATACACCCAGGAAGCACAAAAATGTACCAAGATTTACGTCATCACTTCTGGTGGCCAAACATGAAGAGAGAGGTTGCGGAATGCGTAAGTAGATGTCTAACTTGTCAGAGAGTCAAGGCAGAGCACCAACGACCAAGCGGGTTCTTACAACCATTAGAAATTCTAGAATGGAAATTGGAGCACATCACAATGGACTTTGTGGTGGGACTTCCAGCAACGCAGAAAGGGCACGACACCATATGAGTGATTGTAGATCGTCTTACTAAGTCAGCTCACTTTTTGTTGATTAAGATTAAGTATAGTTTGGACCAGTTAGCCAAATTGTATGTCAATGAAATTATCTCGAGGAATGGGATGCCAGTATTTATTATATCAGATAGTGATCCGCGATTCACCTCAAACTTCTGGAAGAGTCTTCAAGAAAGAATGGGGACACAACTACGAATGAGTACCGCATATCATCCGCAAACCGATGGGCAAAGCGAGAGGACAATTCAAACACTTGAAGACATGCTCCGAGCTTGTGTGATGGACTTCAAGGGTAGTTGGGAGGATCACCTTCCATTAATAGAGTTCGCGTATAACAGTAGTTATCATGCCAATATTGGAATGTCGCCGTACGAAGCACTGTATAGGAGAAAATATAGAACGCCCTTATACTGGGACGAAGTTGGAGAACGTCGACTGTTGGGACCAGAATTGGTACAACAGACGGTAGAAATCATCAAGGTGATAAGAGCCCAGCTAGTAGCAACTCAAGATCGCCAGAAGAAGTATGCGGACCTACATCACAAGAAGAGAGATTTTGAATTAGGAAGCTATGTATTTCTGAAAGTTTCTCCCTAGAAAGGGAAGATTGGTTTTGGGAAGAAGGGCAAGTTGAGCCCTAGGTTCATAGGACCGTTTGAGATTCTGAGGCGAGTCGGTGAAGTGGCATAAGAGGTAGTGTTACCTCCTGAACTTGAGCACATTCACAACGTGTTTCATGTGTCAGTATTGCGGCAGTATAAACCGGACTATAAGCATGTTATCTCCTATGAACCAATCCAAGTCGAGAAAGACTTATCGTACGAGGAAGTTTCTGTCCAGATACTAGATAGGAAGGAACAGAAGCTGAGGAATAAGATTATTCACTACATTAAGGTTCTTTGGAGGAATCATGCAATCGAAGAAGCTACGTGGGAGCTAGAAGAGAAAATGAGAGCGAATTATCCGTTTTTATTTGAGTAACCTTATTTTTGCAATTCCAAGGACGAAATTTTTATAAAGGGGAGGGTTGTAACGTCCACGAATTTGAAACTCCGTATTAATTAAATATGTGATTTAATTTTTAAGAGTTAGTTTTGTGAATCTATTAAACCTTATGTGGTTATGTGAATTTATGAATTGTTTTAAAGGGAGTCACTAATAATTATTTAAATTAGTGGACTAACCCTAATAGTTTAATATCAAAGAATTGATAGGATTATTATTAATTAAATATTCAATTTATTTGAATATAGTAGCAAGAGTTGAACATATTGAATAATTTCAATTATGAGTAATTAATTGAGAATGTGTTAATTAATAATTATTATGAATAAATAATAATTAATGTGTAAATGATTAATAATTTATAAAATGATTATATGTTTACTTGATTAATTTGTGCAAGCATAAATAGTAAACCTTTATTATATGGAAGTTAAATATATATTTGATATTGTACAAGGTAACACCTTAACATATCAATATATAAACTATATAGTAATGAATTATTTGCATTCATGAGAGTTGCATAATAATATTGTTATATGAAATGAATTGTGTGTATTTAATGTACATGAGTTATATAATGTGAGTACATAAATAATCCCTAATTTTCCTTTGTGTAGTAGTAGTAACACATTTATATTACATTTTGGGAATTATAGTATCCAAACTAAGCCCTAAATAACTTGTTGCTGAGTTTGTCCCAAAATGTGTGTCTGAATGGTACATGAACAGTAACCTACACCTCATATACGTAACTTCCAAGTCTGTGATTATTGGCTAGGAAGGTAGCTGATGGTGGGTGGTTGAGCAACCCCTTAAGAACCAATGTATTCTTCTTCTACATTCCAGTCTCAACCTTTCATGCAAAACTAATTCCTAGTCCAAAGTTCTTCTTTAAATAGTAGCCAAATTCTCAGAGTTTAGGTTGATGTTGTTTATCTGTGTGGAACCTCTGAGAATTTCAATTTAAGTGTGGGTTATCCATAAAAGAGGCTAGCAAGCTCAGAGGAAAGAAACTAAGTTCTTTAAGCTTAAGGAGGTATAAAATATTTACTTATGTTCTTGAGTTGGGTTTTTGGCAAATTCTTGTATTTCTCATGAATTCTTGGTAATGTGGTATGAATTGGCTTAAGGTCATGTTGCTTTAATTAGTATGCTTGTTTAGAAGTATTAAAAGTAGTGGAGTTGCAGCAAATAAATGTCTGGCAATGTTGGAGTTGAGCCTCTGCAGAAGCAGAGGCCATATTTTTCTTTTTGGTCGAAGTGGCGCGGCCGCGCCACTTCCCTAGTCTTCCACCGCGCAGGTAGAAGATCACAGTTGCTCATGTTAGCTCCTTCAGATATGCTAAGCTTACTATGATAGTTAGTATATGATTATACATGACCTGAACATGTGGACTAAGGTAGTTATGTACATAGTAAGCTATAATAGGTTTGCTTTGGACTTGGTTATTTAAAGAGGACTTAAAAGCTTTGAAAACTAGAAATTGTATACATGGAGTAATATGCATTCTAACCTTGTGAACATATGTAAATAACTTGAGTATGTGCACAAATGCATATGAAAGCATGAATTAGACAATTTAAACGTATCTTGCATGCTTGAATGAATTTTTCTACTGGAGACTTAAAGTTTTGAAAATGAACTTGATAATCTTTAAGTTGAGAGCTTGTAAGTATGCTTTTGATATCTAGCATATGAATGTATAGTTGAGGCCAAAGGACCATGTAGCATGTGTATAATGACTAGACATGATCAACTTTGTTAGCTTAACATGTGAAGTCTTGAGTAAATGAAAACGAATAATGACATATGATATGTTTGATGAAGGGTTAAAATTAGTTATTCATATATATAACATGTGTGTTGTGCATGATTATTCATATTTGTTCAAGACGGGAGAACACTGACTTTTCTGCAGAGCAGCCACGTCTTGGTTTGCACCAGGAGCAGCACAGCCGCGCCACTCCCTAGTATAAACCAAGCACGGTCGCGCGGTCCTGTAGTGAGATCTAAGTTCTGTTTTTAAATTGAGAACTGATGCATGCTTATATGGTTACTCTAATCTGTAATACATGTCCAGTATAGTAGCCATGTGTTAATAAGCATGTTATTGAAATAAATGTCTAGTATGACCTACCTAAGTTTATTTGGTATTTAATTGGTCGGTCAGAGTATAGGGATAATATGTGGCATGTCAATTAATCTTTTGTTTTGAAGATGTATTCTAGAATGATAGTTGAAATACATGAGATGAGCAATGGCAAAATCATGATATAGAGGAAATAACTGTGAAGGTATAATCCGAATAGAAAGCAAGGTATTCTCATCTCTTCGAACTACTAGGTACGTAAATTTCAAGGGCAAAATTTTATAAGGAGGAGATATTGTGAGACCCCAAATTTTATGAAATGAATGTATTCAATTTTTTTTATAATTATTATATTTAGTAAATGGTTAAATTGATAAAAGGTTAAAGTTAAGTGTGATATGTGAATTTTTTTTAAAGTAAGCAAGTTGTCATAAAATAATCGGTGATAAAAGTACAGTAATACGCGTGGTTGCATAGTAGCACACGGTATTGATTATTGATGCTTACGTAAGAAGTCACTCAGTTATACTCAATTATTGCTACAATAATTGCTGCATCATATCTCTCATATTATTGATTCAATTATTGTCACAATATCATCTGCATAATATGTTATATTATTAAATCAATAATTGAGACGATAAAGTTATTCATATTATTATTTGCAATATTTATAATGTCTAGAAGTTCTGTCAATGAGAGGTTTGGTCACCTAATTGCGCGCCAATAAGGAGAAATCATTATCGGAAAGCCCCCTCTTTCTTGGGAACGACCTGGTTGTTAAATATTGTGAGTTATAATATTAATGATGAATAAGTTCGTGTTGATTAAAGATGAAATTGATAGTTCCATTGTGTTGGGATTATTAGTGTTAGTAGAAATCGACATTTATTTCGATACTAATTAATGTTTGGAGGTTATATTGACCAATAGGGTAATTCACCGGATAAATGAGCAATTAATTGCTATTAATTCACATGCTTATAACTATGTGTCACATGATTTACTATTGATTCACATGATTTACTATTAGGGGAGGTGGTGCAAGTTTGATAATACTTGCAGGACTAAATTAAAAATGAAGAAAAAGAGGAATGTATTATACTGTAATATTTCGAGCCCCAAAATGTGCAATTATCGAAACTATATTTTTCTATAAATAGAAGCTCATTCTTCCTTCATTTCTCACCAATTCACTAAGTCTCACAAGAGCAATTATAGAGATAGAAGCTATAGAGAGAGAATCTATAGAGAGAAAGGAGAAGAGAAATCTGCTTTCTCACTATTTCAGTATTCAGTCTTCTTCTGAAGTAAGGGTTATTTTTTTATATTCTGAAGAGATATTATTTTTTCTATTCGTATGAATATTATTATCGTTCAATATTCATTATATTCGTTTAATATTCGTAAGGAATATTATTTTCGTTCAACCGTTCTAAGTAAGGGGTTTCTGTCAGGGGCAGTTTCATAATTTTTTCGACCCTCAAAAATTCTGGAAAAATTTAAAATGATAATTTGATGAGTTTTTTAGTTTGTGTCCAGAAATGGCGATTTTTGGATGTGTAGATTAGGAGTTATGAATTTTATAGGAAAAGTCTATTTTAAAAGTAACCCTTATAACTCCTTGTGGTTAACTCCAAAATTTGTGAAATTTTTATTGAGAGTACATATATATAAAAGGAGTATACCCTGTAAATTTTGAATTTTTTGGACAAAAGTACAGTTTTTGATAAATGTCTAAATATTCAGCAGTTTTAGCCATATAAAAATAGTAAATAAATTTTAAAAATTCTGAGAAAAATATATGTTCAGTATGAGACTATGTTCTGCTAAATCCCAAAAAAGAAAATTTGTTTGTACTAATTTGGTATTTTTCATGAAAATAGACTAATTATGAGTAAATGAATTAAATATGTTATGTGAAGTAAGAAAATTGGAAAATAGGATTTAATGTCTTGAGAATCCTATATAAGGTATATGCAGATTTTTCATGAGAGTTTTGGTTATTGATGATGAAATCTTATGAGTTTGGCATTTTAGGATGATTAAATGCATTAATTAGTAAAGTGTAAATAATTAAAATAAATTATTTATAAGTTTAAGAAATAATTAAAATATTGTGGTAATATTATTAATATTAGATTATGAGATTATTAAGTGATTTATAACATTTGGATTAAGGTGTTATAAATATTGATATGGATTTTATTTTGAAACTTTATCTTTTTGTGTCGGGGTTACTATTCACGTATACGATACTATTCACGTATACAGCACTATTCATGCATATGGTACTATTTGCGTATATGATATTATTTATGTATACGGTACTATGTACGAATACGGAGTACTATTCATGACTTACTCTTCACGAGTTTTATTTACGAGTTACTATTCACGGGGTACTATTTACCCGAAAAATATATTTTTTTTCTGTCCAAATTATTTTTGGTACATGAATATTATTCTTGAATTTTACTCTACAAAGCAGTATCATGTTGACAATTTGGATATTTTTAAACTCTGGATAAATTTAAAGTCGTTAATATCTATCCTTGATTTCGTTTAATTAATGCTTATATCATTGTCATCATCCTCATGCTTATATTGTGATGAAAGTCATCTTTGGCTTACGTGCATATATGTACTATTGATTATTGATTTTACAGTTGTATATTTTTGGCTTACGTGCAAAGATGGGCTGTTGATTATTGATTTTATAGTCGTATATCATTGGCTTACGTGCAAGATGGACAGGTGTATGACATGATCATAACCATTAGTGATAATAACAAATATCCTTGGCCCTTAGTGCGTGGATAATTCGATGATGTGATTGGCAGGATCATGACCATTAGTTAACAATTGAATGTCTTTGGCCGTAGTGCACTGACATGCAATTGATTGGTATGATCATGACCACTGGTTTTATAGTTGAATATCTTTGGCCTGTAGTGCAAAGATAGACAACTGATTGGTATGATCATTGTTATTACGTTTGAATATCTTTAGCCTCTGGGGTAAGGATATTGAGTAAACGTTCTATTAAGCCTTTGTGGCAAGGAGAAACTGTTGATTTACATGATTATAAATATGAATTGTGGATTTAACTATAATCTTTGGTGGTTTAGGTGAAGACAGGTGATGATAGTTCTTTTTGTTTTGGGTATAACAAAGAACTGTTGTTGAGTATTATAGGAATGAAATATTAACGATGGACTTTTAATCTAGAAGAGATAGTAGACTTTATGTTCTACTTAACTCTTCTAATGGATTACTTATTCCGCTGCAGTTGTTGATCTAAAACTTGTTGTCTATTATATTGCATTAGTTGTTATACTGTTGAAGGCTAAGGATAATTTATTCTGCATTATCTTACATAATAATTCTTACTGGGTTAGTTGAGCTCACTCTTTTCTTTCATTGTTCTCTTCAGAAAATGAGAATATAGCTGGGACTGGTCGGGGAATGGATTGATGGTCCGAGATGGTGGCTATAGTAGTCCTCGCTATTTTTATAAAATAGTGTGATAATAATTGTAATGAGGACTCCATTGAGTGTGGATATTGTCTAGAAGGCAATATTCGTGTTTAAACTCTCAGCTATGTTTTGTCGTATTTTGCACGACAATTGTATAATTAAGTTTGTAGTTGAGTTATGTACCATGTATCTGGCGACTCAAGATGGGTGATGTATACCTGTTTTAGGGGCAACACAAAGTATTCCTGTATTACAACTCTATCAACTTTTTATCATCTCTGCACTAGGTTACATGGTACATAAGTGATAAATAAAAATATATTTTGATATTTTAAATCATTATCGTCTAGCTGAAACAAGTAGTATAGACTATTCTTTAAACCATTCAAAAACCATTGTAATTTAGTTTTATCATCTCAACAAGTAACGATGTGTCGGTGGCCCGAAGTCCAGTCATACACAATGGTCACTAGAAGTTGAGAATAAAAATTCATTTTCAGAAAGCACATAGTGCGTATTTAACTTGATGTCACAAATTTCCAAATCTAGCATAACTAGCAGATTTGGAAAACCTATGTCTCCACTAATAATCAATTGCCTAATATTGCTATCTATTCCTATTATCCTCAATACTCCATTCACACTTAGTTCTACCCAGTTCGTCAAACTTACCACACATATGAGTTCAGGAACTTGCCACAATCATATGAGTTTAAGAACTTATCATAGACAGACCTTTGGCGTCCATTCGCTGAGGGGTTCATAAACATTTCATATAATTATGAGTCACAAACCTGCCATAAGTATGAGTTTTAAGAACTCGCACTTAACCTTATATTCTCTAACTATACCCTACCTATCTGTTATACACCTGAGAAAAGAATCACCTTCTCAACAGGTATATAGCAAATAGCGCGACACAGACATTTCAATGATTATCAGTACCAGAAACTAAGTGGGTTTTACAGCAAGTACAATTCCCCGCCCATAACAAGGAATCATACAACTCAGTTGCTGACATGAGTCCTCAATTGAAATCCCCACCTAATCTTAAATCCCTTCTCAATACGAATTTTATTTAATCCGTATTTCATAATCCTTTCCTGAATTCGTACCAATTCATAGTACAACTGATACACAATACACTTACGGTAAACTTTTCAATCATTAGATTGATTCTTTTCCCTGTTAGAACTTTATCAGATCACGGGGTGATCTCATCGTATATATTACGATTTATTTCTATACTATGATCGTTTTGTTTTACAATCTCATGTCCTTGTACTTTTAGTCTTTTAGACTCTATCTATTCATCACTATTGTTCAACTTTATTATCAGAGTTAGGGGACTCCGTATCTTTTATAACCCGCCGAGATTCGTTTTTGAATCTTACCGACTCTGTGACAACCCGAATTTTTATAAGTTATTAAAATAAGAATTTAATAATTAAAATTCTTATTATGAGGTGTATATATTTTGAATTATGTGATTTGGTGTGAAGAGAATTATATATTCATATGTTGGAGAATGTGAGATTTAATAGTTAATTAAACTATTAAAGAAATTAAATAATATTAGTTAATTTAATTAAGTTGAAATTGTATTATGAGATAATACAATTTTAATTGTTATGCCTTGTGGGCAATGGAAATTATTATGAGTTAAGTTTCATAAATAGTGTGAATAATTCACTTAATTAAAATAGTGAATTAATACAAGTATAATTGATTTAATAAAGTGAGAAAGTAATATATTGCATGAAAATGTAAATGTTAGTATAATGCGAGTAAAATATTTATTAAGTACATTAAATATTTTAGTTGGAAACTTTATGGAATAAAATGAATATTTATGGTAATAAATAAATATTTGATGAAAATTGTTATGGGATAATTTATTTAAGTGTGATAAAATAGATGAGATTTATACGTATTTTATTACGCGAGTATAATGGTGATATTCTAATTTAATTAAATAATTAAATTAGAGGAGTGCGAATTTGTTAAATAATGTTATGTTATAATAGTTGAATAGAAATTATAATTTTACTGATAAGGTTAATTATACTTCTTAATGAATTAAAGGTACATAATCTAGTTTATGTGTTCTTGAGTTTCTTTTAAAATTGGGTTTTGGTTAATGAATTTGTGGGTTATGGTGTTATATATGTTATTAAATTTTATAATTTCATACTAGTCATCTAAAAATGATTTTTTTAGAAATCAAATTCATGTATTTATGCTAAAGAAAAGGAATTTGGGTTTTAATGGTAATGTGTGTTTTTGTATGCTTTGAGACTAAAATTTATGATGAATTCATGATTGAAACTTTAAATTGATGGATGATTGTTGTTCTCCTCTATAAAACGAAAATAATGCAACTTGAACGGATCGAATCGGTTAAGAAACGAATTCGTGATAAATGAATACATTTAGCATGTTAAAAATATGAAAATTAGTATAAACCAAATCCTACATCGACTAAATTGAGAACTTTACCCCTTTGCTAAACCTATAAATAGAAGGGCTTGACCCTTTGTTTCATTCACCAACAGTAAGACCTCCAATTTTGAGAAAGGCTTTGTTGTGGGAGAACTTTTTATAAAAACCTCCTTAGTTAAATTTTGGCGTGGAAGTGTGTAGTCAGTTTGTGGAACTCGTATTTTCGGGTATGTTTCTTATTTAATTTTTAGTAATGTTATTATTTTAAATATTATATTTAGTTTGTTAGTTAAAATTTGAATTTTGGAAGTTTAGTTAGTAAACTAGTTAGTTTACTATGTTTATTTTGGCTTGGAATTGATTATGTAAATGAGTTCTAATAATGGTAATTAGAGATATGGAGCCGAGACCTTAGACGAGTCTAATTATGTTAAATAAAACTTATTTGTAAAGAAAGTTGGGTTGGAACGAGTCAAGACGAGTTTTGGATGTCAAAAATAGTAGTCCGAAAAACTAGTGGACTGCTGATCCAAAAATAAAAATTCGGGGTTAGCTAAAATATTTAGAAAATTCTGGGCTTTTGGTATGTTATAGTACACTGAAAAAGCTTTCCATAGACTTTGGAACGGACTAATTCTGATCGGAGCAAAGAATTATGACGATTCAAAGTAGTCGCGTTAAAACTGCCTAACCAACTCGGGGCAGTCACCTTGAACTAAATTTTTGGAATTCTGTGTTTAGAATTTGGAAAAGGTCAAAGAATAAAAGTTGTACTCCCGGAAGTTAGCTTCGCATGGGCTCAAGAATCGCTCAAAAATGTTCTAAAACGGAAAAGTTATGACTGTTTTAGCGAGAGAGGGTAAAGCTGGGAAAGAATGAAAAACAGTTTTGAACGCCCCTTTTTGAACACTGTTTTGGACTATCTATCTTATCCGAAATGGGTGTCCAATCACTTTTAAAAATAGGTTAATATGATGTTTACAACATATCCAAAGTTGAATGTCATCGGACTTATGAGATATAGAGTAAAGTTTACATTACAACTACTATGCGTTGCTATGTGACTAATAGTTGATATGTACGATTATATAATTGTGTAGGGCACGTGAAGTGCAGATAACTGTAAGCTGTTAAACTGTTATTGTAAACAACGATCAAGGCAAGTCTTTCAGTTCCTATTTGCTATGTGAATTTGATGATGAACTATTTGAAATTTTTATTGCAAATAGCATGGTGTGTTATATTAATGTTGAAAGTATGAAATGTTAAAGTCAATTTATGACTGCGTTGATTGAGTAATGAATGTTGATTGAGTAAGGAACTCAATCTTTATACTTGTTATATGAACTACAACATGTATGTTATGTTAGTCCAATGTTTATGAGATGTATATCGAGCATGTTATTATGTGCTATGTGATTCATGAAAACTGTTAGATTTTGCTGGGCTGTCGAGCTCAACCTTGCAAATAACCATTTTTGCAGGTTAAAGATTTAAGGTAAAGTTATGTGCTACTTGAAAGATATGAATCAGATGTGATACTTGAAGATTTATATACTTTGGCTGAGTTATTAATATTTGAACCATGTTTAAGGTTCCGAATAATGTATTAATGTTAAATTGTAATATCGTTTTGCAATGTAAACTCTTGTAGTATTAAAATAATTTTGGGACAGTTAGATGTAAAGGTTGAAAGTTTTGGGAACGAGAATAGTTTGTAAAAGAAAATTTTAATTATTTCGCAAATTTCAATGGTTGTATTATCTTTTAATGATGTAAGATTTGAGGTTGAATATATTGTTAACGATCGAAGTCGAGAATTAATTTATTTAAATTTTGGGGTCGTTACAGACTCACTAACTCTAATTGAGTTAGTACTTACCCTAATCACTGTAGTTATTATATAGTCTCAGGTAACCCTACCTAAGGTTTATTGTGACGCCCCCAAAGCAGGTATACATCACCCATCTTGAGTCGCCAAATACATGTTAAAAAATTCAAATACAACTTAATTATACAACAGTAATGTAAAATACGACAAAACATAATCTAAGAGTTTTAATAAGAATATTGTCATCTAGACAATATCTATACTCAATGGAGTCCTCATTACATTTATTGTCACACTATTTTATAGAATAGTGAGGACTACTAAAACAACCATCTGGACCGTCAATCCGTTCCCCGACTCGACCCAGCTATATTCTCATTTCCTGAAGAGAACAGTGAAAAAAAGGGTGAGCTCAACTAGCCAAGTAAGAAATATTATGACTAAGATAATGCAGAATAAATTATCCTTATCCTTCAACAGTATAACAATTGATAGAATATAATAGACAACAAGTTTTAGATCAACAACTGCAGTGGAATAAGCAATCCATTAGAAGAGTTAAGTAGAGCATAAAATCTACTATCTTCTATGATTTAAAAAGTTTTTCATCAACTTTATCGCTGAGACTCAGCTTAATAAATAAAATCGAATCATCCCTCCACCACGACCAAAGATATTCATGTAATCATCAATGGTCATGATTATACCGAATAATCCCTGGTCATAATCATACCAACAATTGTCCATCAATGAACTATAGGCCAATGAGGACTTTCACCACATCATTCGTCACATTACGGTCATGATTATACCGAATAATCCCTAGTCATAATCATACCAAGTCCATCTATGCATGTAAGCCAAAGATGACTTTCATCACAATATAGGCAGGAGGATGATGACAATGATATAAGTATTTATCAAATGAAATCAAGGATAAATATTAAAGACTTTAAATTTATCCAGAGTTTAAAAATATCCAAATTGTCAACATGATACTGCTTTGTGGAGTAAAATTCAAGAATAATATTCATGTACTAAAAATAATTTGGACAGAAAAAAAATATATTTTTCGGGTAAATAGTACCCTATGAATAGTAACGCGTGAATAGTAACACGTGAATAGTAACTCATGAATAGTAACTCATGAATAGTACTCCGTATTTGTACATAGTACCGTATACATAAATAATGTCATATACGTAGATAGTGACATATACATGAATAGTGCCGTATACGTGAATAGTATCGTATACGTTAATAATAACCCCGGCACAAAAAGATAAAGTTTCACAATAAAATTCATATCAATATTTATAACACCTTAATCCAAATGTTATAAATCACTTAATAATCTCATAATCTAATATTATTAATATTACCACAATATTTTAATCATTTCTTAAACTTATAAACAACTTATTTTAATTGTTTACACTTTACTAATTAATACATTTAATCATCCTAAAATACCAAACTCATAAGATTTCATCACCAATAACCAAAACTTTCATAAAAAATCTACATATACCTTATATAGGATTCTCAAGTCATAAAATCCTATTTTCCAATTTTCTTACTTCACATAACATATTTAATTCATTTACTCATAACTAGTCTATTTTCATAAAAAATACCAAATACAAACAAATTTTCTTTTCTGGGATTTAGCAGAATATAGTCCCATATTGAACATATATTTTTTTCAAAATTTTTAAAATTCATTTACTATTTTTCATATGACCAAAACTGTCGAATATTTAGACATTTATCATAAACTGTACTTTTGTCCAAAAATTTCAAAATTTACAGGGTATACTCCTGTTATATATATGTACTCCCAATAAATATTTTATAAATTTTAGAGTTAACCACAAGAAGTTATAAGAGTTTACTTTTAAAATAGTCTTTTCCTATAAAGTTCATAACTCCTAATCTATACATCCAAAAATCGTCATTTTTGGACACAATCTAGCTCATCAAATTATCATTTTAATTTTTTCCAGAATTTTTGAGGGTCAGAAAAATTACGAAACTGCAAATGGATTTTCGCCCGCCATGCGATAATCCACGTAGATAGATCATTTCCACAATTTAATAAGGAATGAATACGAAGGATCATTCACCATGCATGCGGTAATCCACATAGACATGTTATTCCAACAGAATAATAAAGAATGGAATAACAGAAGAATTCACCAGGCATGCGATAGACCGCACAGACAGGTTATTCCAACAGAATAATAAATAATAGAACCAGGTCATGCGTAATACGCACAGACAGGATATTGCAACAGAATAATAAAGAATGGAACCAGGTCATGCGTAATCCGCACAGACAAGATATTCTAACAAAATAATGAAGAATAGAATAACAGAAGAATTTAACCATGTATACGATAGTCTGCGTATACAGGTTATTCTAACAGAATAATAAGGAATTGAATAACAATAGCTCTCTTCATGAATACGAAAGAAATAATACCCCTTACCTTAAAAAGAAAATTGGAATAGTGAGGTAGCAGACTTCTTTTCCCCTTTCTCTCTATAATTTTTCTCTATAATAATTGCTCTATAGCTTTAGTGAATTGGTGAAAAATAATGAAGAAATGAGCTTCTATTTATAGAAAAATATAGTTTTAATAATTGCACATTTTGGGGCTCAAAATATTACAGTATAATACCTTCCTCTTTTTCTTCATTTTTAATTTAGTCCTGCAAGTATTATCAAACTTGTACCACCTCCCCTAATAGTAAATCATGTGAATTAATAGTTCATTCATGTAACTCAATAGTATAATCATGTGAAAAAACTAATTACAGTATAGTACCTTCATATATACCTCTATTTTTAATTTAGTCATGCAAGTATTATCAATCTTGCACCAATTCCCCTGATAGTAAATCATGTGAATTAATAGTACACATATGTGAACAAATAGTTATAAGAATGTGAATTAATAGCAATTAATTGCTTATTTATCTAGTGAATTACCCGATTGGTCAATATAACCTCCAGACATCAATTATTATCGAAATAAATGTCGATTTCCACTAATACTAATAATTTCCACACAATGGAACTATCAATTTCATCTTTAATCAACACGAACTTATTCATCATTAATATTATAACTCACAATATTTAACAACCAGGTCGTTTCCAGGAAAGAGGGGCTTTTCGATAAGGATTTCTCCTTATTGGCGCGCAATTAGGTGACCAAACCTCTCATTGACAGAACTTCTAGACATTGTCAATTTTGTAAATAATAATATGAATAACTTTACCGTCGTACAGATATTCTCCGACCAAATGAATATTTTATAACAACTTGCATACTTTACAAAATTTTCACATATCACCCTTAACTTTAACCCTTTCTCAATTTAACTATTTACTAAATAAAATAATAATTATAAAAAAATTGAATACTTTCATTTTATAATTTTGGGATCTCACATTTATAACCTACAGCTTTGATACCAACTGTGAAGGCCACAAATTCGGGTCCCAAATCACTGCGGATCTGGTATAATCATTTCTATAACTATTGTGAAAGATATAAACATAAATTGTTTATACAATAAACTTTACACACTATTCTCCAAGGTCGAGTAACCTTAACTTATACATAATTCATAACCTGTCTAATATATAACATTATTATTATACTGTACTATTACAATTTAGCTGCACATATTATCCCAAGCTGAACTTGGCTTATCCTTTCCTGTACCCGAACTAATACACCTTATCTGCAATGTTTATCATGATATAGCAAGGGTGAGCTATAAGTTTGCCCAGCAAATTTAAGTTCAATAAATTAAGGATATATCATGATTGAAAGAATTGAACAAAAATTGGCTACAGTTCTACAATATAATTGTGAACTAGCTTGAACAAATTTTATATAGCTGAACGAACATTGAACATGAACATATCAATTATATCTGGATCGAATGGCAATGAAGGTGATCAGCCTTTCATACCTGATGAATACATGTAATATGCACTGGATACGATTCAACAATTCATAGACATGGCAATCAGCAACGATTAACCACAAGTATATTTGAATGAAACAACTCGAGGTCGAGTTAAGAAAAACTTACTTGTTCGGTTGATTACCATTACGCATTCTATTAGCTTTGTCGGAATACCTAATATAAATTATATCGATCTACAAATTAGAATAACATCATCACAATATTTAAAATAACCTAAACATGTTATCACATAACCCTATCAGTCTATACAACACATAAAACCTAACCTCAAGTCACACTGTTACAGTCCGAGTCGAGTTCGGTACAATTCTAACATCCCGATTGCGTAATCGGACAATTATCGAGTTTAAGTTCAATTAAACTCTACCTAAACACTTAACAATTATCTTAGATAATTTTATTAGCAGTCAAAATAATTTTCATAAGCTCGTAATAATTTTTTACATAATTATTATCATTTATCACGATTTTTCAATTAGTAATATCGTATTTATAAGAATTAAATACCAAACAATTTCTTTATCATTAATATTTATTTAATACTAAATATTAATAAAAATCATAACATAATATTATAATATATTTATAATATATCCAAGTATTTTTAATACCTTAAAATTATATTTATATGATTTTTAAACCTTTAAATTCATTATCCGATAATTGCTTTTAATATTAAAATATTAATATTTTCATGACAAAATATCAAAAGTTATATTTCATAACTTAAAATATTTTTATAACACTTAAATCATTTTGTATGATTTTTAAATCATTAATTCTATTTTTCTATAATTTATTTAATATATTTATTAAATAAATTAATTATCATTAATATTAATTAATTAATAAAATTCATCACAAAATATTAAAAGTCATTAAAAATAACTTAAAATATTTTCTTACACCATAATATAATTTTTCATGATTTTTTATGTATTAAAATTATTTTTAAATAATTTATTTATTATTATAATTAAATAAATTAAATACCATTATTATTACAAAAATATTAAATATATTCAGAATAATTAAAAACTAATTTTCAGGCTTTAAAATAATTTTTAGAAATTTATTATGTAATTTTAATAATTAAAAACTATTTTTTCTATTTATTTAATAAAATAAATAATTTTAAAAATAAACTGTCGCTAAAAGGCCCTATAGCGACGAAACTATCGCTATAGGTGTTCTTGAGCTGTTCATGAGCCTGCCCAGAAACTCATGTCAATGTTACATGGTAGGTAGTTTGACCGTATACACATTTGATCTTATGGTTTCTGGGTTATCTAAAGTGTTAGGATTGTAGTATAAGTGTAATACTACCACTACATATTAAGGTCATGGCCAAGTTACAATAAATCAGAAAGTTATTGGCCATTAAAATAATGTCAGGACTGTTCTTCAATTTTTGGGTTTTCCAGAAATGAAGAACAGTCAAGGTACCTATATTGCAAGCTTTGAATCTAGAGTTCTGAGCCTGATGTGTAGGTTTTATTGGTTCAAACGTGTAGTATTGATGTCGAACAACAACAATACACCAACATATCAACATATCAACATCACGTTTTAAAGATTTTGGCCGGTCAAAGTATGCTAGAAAAACTGTCGTCGAAAAGATTTCTGGGTTGCCCAGAATCTTCATCCGGCAGTTTGGTCAACTCTAGTTTGACCCTAAGCAACATCCAGGTGATCTAATGGTTTGAGTATGTAGATTACATGTCAGACTACAATATCCAACCAACAACATGACATAAACACTAAACTCAGTGAGATCTAGAGCCTGCAATATCACTGTCAGACAAAATCTGGGTTTCTGGGTTGCTTAGAAACCCGTTTTTGTGTTCGGTTAACAAAGTTTGACTGCTTATAACATGAAATCTAGATATGATCCAACCCTGATTCAAGTTCCAGATCAAAGCCTACATTGCATACTACACATATAAAACTTCAAACGCCATATATCATTAACACAGAAGAATCAAGAGGCTCTAACTTTCGGTTGTCAGACCACACTTATCAACTTTTTCAGATTTCTATAAACTTCAAAATCGTGCATCTAAATGTTATAGATCCTTGATCTAACAACCCAGATCATTAAATAACATCCTTATACACATCCTAAAACAACAAATCATAACAAATAACATCAGATCACAAATTTAGGGTTTATACCTTCTAAGCTTAGATCTTTGATTTCTGACTTTTGATTCTGATATTGGCTTGCTATGAACTGATTATGGCTCATCTTCTCTCTCTCTCTCTCACTCTAAATTTTGAAAAGTTAGAGAGAGAATAGGCTTGGCAAGAATGAGAGATAAAGTAAGATTTTTACTTTTAATCTTCTAAATTTAAATTTAATGTATACAAGCTATGCAAGGTGGCAAGGAAATCTGATATGGGAAGATTTTTAAGCACATGGGATAAGTTAGAGCAACGACTCACCAAGATTGTGTAATCTTTTACTTAAAGTTTACGAAAATGGTATTTTAGTCTTTTTGCATACAATTTTAATGGCATACTTGACCTTTTATCCAACCCTTAGGGTTTGAACCCTTAAGGTTTAACCCTTAGAGTTAAAGGTTCTTAAAAATCAAATTTCTAGGATTTCTAAATTAGGTTTTAAAAATAGAAAATTTAATATCTATAAATTATAATTAGGATATTCTCTAAATATATTAAGATTTCCTAATCATAATTCAAGCTTGCTAATTAGGATTAATATTTCCTAATTAAAATTTTTAAATAATAATTAGTGTTTTCTCCAAAATGACATTAGAGTTTATAACACAAGAATTAGGGTTTTCTAAATTGTCAATTAGGGTTATCCCTAATTAGATTTGTGATTAATACACAAAAACCTTATACATAGCATTTAAATCCCCAAATTAGGGTTTTCAACTTTTGAATTAGGGTTTCAGATTCCCAGACTGAAATTAGGGTTTCCAGATCCGGTTTTAGGGTTTCTTATAAATTGTAAGAATTTTCTAACTGAACATTGACGTTCTTAATATAATCAGGGTTGAGGTTTTTCATAGATATAGCTTATCTGGTCAACCCTTGACCCTTATTCACATACTGTACATATAAACAAGCATATACACAGAACATATACACTTATATCCTTAATCCTGAATAATTCACCACAAAAATTTTAAATTCACAAAATTCCTTCTCGAAAATCTCAAATCCATTCACTTATTTTACGTCTAGGTTTATTATTCAACCCTTATTCCATCATTTAAGATTTAAATAAATATCTAAATTCTCGGGTTGTCACATAAAATGTTGACGATTTGAAATATTAATTTTATAGAGCCACTAATTGGTAGGATTGAAATTGTTATACCAACTCAACCGAGTTTATGAAAAGTTTTGCAAAAAGGCCCAATTATTGGACTCTGTTTAACAGACCTTGGAAACCGAGATTCATAGAGCTCGGGGACTTGCCTAAGCGGGGGGAAGATGTTAGGCACCCCCCGACTTCCGTGAAAACACGGTTACCTCATCTTTTCAATTCCCTAATTATTCGAAACGTGTGTGTGTATTTAATTGGGTCTAAGTGCTTTGTTTGAAAGTAGTGCTATCCCTCTTTTGCACCTATATACAAAGGGTTTGACTTGTATAAAAGTTCAATTTTAATACAAGACATATAAAACAATGTTTTAAAAACAGGTTTTCAAACCCTTATGCTCACATAGTAATTGATGTATTTGATACTTCCATTTTATTCTGTATTCGGCTTGATTTGATTTTATTGAGATGCGAAATATCTTTAATAATATAATATATAAGTGTCGGGCTTCTTATGGGCATTAAAGCCATCGAAGTGACCCGAGCACCACAAGCAATGATTTTATTAATTTGAGGCCTTAAATCCAGATCACCGTTTTAAGGTCCCCTCATTTACATTTACAAAGAATTACAAGCTATCTATACAGCTCAAATACGTCCATCATGGGAATCAAATCTAGCTCCATGGATTTAATCGTAGATCTCTTGATTCCTAGGCTAACAAGATATCACTGAGAAGCTTGCACAACAAATATCGAAATAAACTGCAAAATAGAATTTAGACGTCGCAAAACAAAGTATTTATCAGTTAAATCCTTGCATGCGTGTAGCCAAGCTTCCATTTTCCTCTAGATACAGATCTAAGGTCGCATATTCACTTAATATTTACAAACCTTAGAAAGAAAACTAGATTTAAATAAATCCTAGCCATTCTAGCTTAACGGTTCCATTTTTACAACTTTTGAACCGGTTAAAAGTTACATATGGCTAGATTTAGATAAATCTATTCCATAAATTTTAAATATTACAGCTTTATATTGAATGAATAGTTAAAACTGATATCTAATCATAGTAAATAGTTAACACACACACACACACAGATATATATATATATATATATATATATATATATTAAAGCAGTAAAAAGTCATAGATTAACAATCCAGGCCTAAAGAACACTTAAAAGCTTCAGATTTGAAAGGATCTTACAGTGTGTAGCGAGGAAGGCTTTAGACTGCTTTTGAAGCTTGAAAACTCAGTTTTCACCAGTTAAAACTTGATATATTGTAATATATATATATATATATATATATGTATGTATAAAAGTGTTTACAAAGAAGAATATTGGAATTTGGAACAATGTTAGAAGGGTTAAGAGCTGAAATGGACGGAATTTCCTCTCTTTTCTTCTTTTTTTTAAATGGCTGATAAGAGGGGTCTATTTATAGACCAAATCAGTCGCGGGTCAACTCGCGGCAGCCGTGGGTCTACCTGCGGCTGACCCGGGTGGGCTCGGCCCTGTGGGTCTGTTTATCTCAAAGTACGTGCACTCCGATCAACGCTCTGTCTGCTAGAACTTTCTTAACTTTCAATCTGAGAATCCGATGAAGGTGTGCTATTTTTGAGAGCTACACAATGACATGAGATTTAACCTTTTTCGAATATGGGAAGACGGGTCCATGACCAGATCTTCGAGTATTCACAGTCTGTCCGTTGAGCTGTCTTGTGTTGTTTTCACTCGGGATTGAAGTTATGGTTCTACATAACCTTCATTACAGTGATTTGACTTTATTTGATGTTGAGTTGGTAAAATTACTCTTCTACTCTCCCAGGATAGTTCCGGGCTTGATGTGGCGGCATCTGTCTTCCTCGGGGTTATCTCCAAGGTTTGACTACTAGTGCTTCCTGTCTGTATTCAGGATTATTTCTGAAGTTAATTTGATGATTTTTTGGGGTTGTCGCCAGGATTTGACTTGATCTCCCGAGGTTTGACTTGATCCCCCAAGGTTGTCACCGGGATTTAACTTGATCTCATGGGGTTGTCACCAGGGTTTGAATTGATCTCCCGAGGTTATCGTCGGAGTTTGACTTGATCTCCTGGGCTTGTCGTCGGGGTTTGACTTGATCTCCTGGGGTTGTCGCCAGGGTTTGACTTGATCTCCCGGGGTTATCGCCGGGGTTGGACTTGATCTCCCGAGGTTGTCACTGAGTTTTGACTTGATCTCTCGGGGTTGTCACCGAGGTTTGATTTAATCTCCCGGGGTTGTCACCGGGGTTTGTCTTGATCTTCCGGGGTTTGACTTTATCACTCGGGGTTGTCATTGGGATTTGATTGCTGCCAGCTTTTTTTTTCCTTAGGGTTGATCTCCAAGGTTGATTTGATGTTCCACGGGAATGTCTCCGTGGCTAGATTTGATGTTATGGTCCTCTAGGGTTATCTCTGGAGTGTGAAAAAGATGATTTTGCCCTCCTGCATAGTTAGTAATAGGAAAATGAAATTTCGAGGGTCTACAGGTAAGACACTCTTTCCTATCACTTTTTTACTTGTTGACCGTGTATACTTGTACGTAATTGTTGATTGTGAAATCGGATAACAAATTACAGAAAAGATCTATTTAGTTAGAAAATAATCCACGGAAAGTAGGCAAGTTCCCTAGCTATATATGCCAGTCCTTTGAGTTGTTCAAGTTTTTAAGCTTGTGTACAAGTTTTCTAATTGTTGCAAATTCTCTAAATTGTGTAAGTTACTTGATATATGAGATTTCCTGAATTATTCATTTTTGCACTTATGTGCAATTGTGAACCGTTCTTTGATGAACCATAATTGTTTCCTTAATTATCATGTAATTTATGAATTATTTTATGTTACGAGTCTATGCCACTTATTTCAGCTAGACATAATTGATGTGATAAATTAAGTTATTGATATTACCTTTGCAAGTGATTAAATCCAATCTAAATTGTTTTGTGTGGATTCCAAGACTAAGACTAAGTATGAACAACCCTGATACAGTGGATACTTATGTCGGGTAACCGACTTGACGCCTTAAGAATAAAAGGATTGTTATGCATAACATGGGGTACGATAGGCTGATCACCTAGAGTACCAGTGGGAGTTTTTCAGTCTATATGATTGTTAAACATTGTGGCTAGTTCACAGTTTTTAATTGTTAAACTTAGTGTGAGTTCATGGTCCTTAAGATCGCTTAGTATGATGTTAAAAATGATTGAGATTAAAGGAATTCTTTTATTTATTCATGTTGTTTCATAAATTTCTAATAATCAAAATGTTGAAGCTTTTTGACAATTGTCCATCTTATTCATAATATATCGTGTTAGTTCCCAGATGGCAAACAATAGATCTAGAAGGGGGGGTTGAATAAATCCTTTTTAATTTCAAAAATCTTTTCCATTTTAGTTTGCATTGCTGAGTGACTAGTAGATGACAAACTTAAGAATTGTTTTAAACACAACGGAATAAGTTAAGGTTCCCCTTCATAGATGTTATGTTGACCATTTATCTAGAGTTAGTTTAGTTGTAAGTAGTTATCATGTTGATAACAATTATAGCAGTTATAATGTAAATGACAGAATGTAAAAGACACAAGGGATTTTAAGTGGTTCAGAGACTTAAGCTCCTAATCCACTCTTCTACTTTAACGAGCAGGGATTCCACTAAGGAAGTCTTTACATCACTGAATCACTAAGATTCCTTCAAGGCCAGCAGCCTTCGAACTTTAGTTCACTAAGAACTCTTCAAGTCCAGCAGACTTGGAACTCCAGTTCACTAAGAACTCTTCAAGGCCCGCAGCCTTGGAACTCAATTTAGTCCTTTGGACAAGGACCCTTTTATCCCTGGCTTTTGTTGTTGTTTTTGTTGGTGCTGAGCTGCCAAGATGACTTTAAGCTTGTTCATCCTTGATTCTTGGCAGCTTGTTGTGATCCTCTATGGATTCTGCATCGAGACTGGATCACTATTGGACATACTGCTAAGTTGTTCATGAAGCTCGATCTCTTTGAGTACTTAGCAGTTTGTCACTTTTTCCTTAGTGCAACTGATCTTGAGGTTGGTCCTTTTCTGATCTCAGCTTGCACTCCTTCACCACATGAGGTTTGCTAAGTCTTTGCATATTTGGTAGGCTTCGTCTGGCACTTAGAATCCCCTGAACCTTGATTTTGCATCTGTTCTTCTTTAGCTCTTGGTGGTTCGTGGTGATTCATAGACTGGCTCTTTGAATCTACTTTCTGATCTGTCAATCTCTTGAATGCTATTATCTTGGCCTTCTCGGCTCTCAGCTTGGCTGACATTCTTAATGGCATTCTCATTGTTGTTGAGTGAAGCCTTTTTCTATTAAAGCTCTTCTCTTAACTTACTTCACTTCTACTTTCGTAGTCTCGCTGCCTTTGAGACATATTCTATTTTTGCTCTTTAAAACTCGTAGAGTCAACAACTTGTCAACTACCAACTTCTTCTCTTGTTGAGCTTCTGTTGTTAAATAACCTTTTATAAGCTTCCCGTTGGATTATAGCCGTTAGGAGTTATTTGAATTGATTCGCAGATCTCGAGATATTTGGTGCAGACTGCAGATGTGACATGACAGCCCCGTTTTCACTTTTTTGACACTACAGTTTACTATTTCACCTACCACATCAAAAATGTCACTTTAACGTGTAAGACTGGTAGTCACCTTTATTTCTACTTTCTAATTTCTTGATCAGAACATCAGGAGTTGTCCTTCTGCATCGATGCTTTCAATCTCTAATGTTTGAATGCCAGTCTTTGTATTGAGACATTGCTAAGGCTTTAATACTCAGATGACTAAACTCTATGATTTTGATGCAGATGACCTTGAACTTAATCGTAGTTAGTCTGTTGAATATTGCTCGTTGACTGATTGAGATAACACTATGATTCTGAGAGTGTTCTTTGGATTTGCAATGTAGAACCTCTAATACTCCACTCGTGCAGTGCTTCTTCACTTCTGCTTGCCTTGACTTACACTTAACTTCAAGACTTATCAGGTTTGTCATGCTTAGTCTCTTTCTCCTTGTGATCCCCCGTTCACATATCATCAATGGTCTGACCCATGTTTAATCACTACTACAAAATAGTAAATAGACAACACTTAAACCATAACGTTTTTTATAAACATATTGTGGTATTTTTTTTCACAACGTTTTTAAAAAAACGTTGTAGATATATATGCAAAAACGTTATCTATTTAAAAGGGCATTTTTTTGGTTTTAACTAGATAACATTTTTTTAAAAACGTTGTCTATTAAAAAAATACGGAGCTTGAACACTTAAAATTTAAAAGACGTATAGTCTTTTTCTCTCCTAGCCTTCCAACATCGCTTCCAACATCTAAAGCAGTTCTCTGCTCTCCCAAATCCCAATCTCTACACCTTCCTCTATCTCTCATTCATCTTCACTCTCTCACCTCAATCAGATCGAAAAATAACATGGTAGGCTTTGAAATCGGTGCCATCCCCTTCAACCCCGACGGCTGGGGACCAGTTAAACCCTAGAAGCTGAATAAGCTCTGTTTGTAGGTCAGCCATCTTGGTGGTTCTCCTGTGAGAGGTTGCACCAAAGCCAGTAGTAACACCAAACGTCTATAGGGCTAACAAGAGGAGTTATGTTGCAGCGGATTTGTCTGTGAGCCTTAACTTTGTAGTATGTGGAAATAATAACCAAACGGCTTCTTCTGGTGAAGAGGATGATAATATGTGCTTCAAGAGAAGAAGAGCAGATGATGCAACAGTGTCTTTCTTCCCAAAACAAACTTCAATTGATAGAAATATTGTTCACGATCCCCAATCGAAGGTGGTGGAAGTTAGTCCTAGTTCCAAAGAGGGTTTAGATCTTGAGCTAAGGCTTGGTGATCCATCCACCTAAGGTGAAGTGAAATTGCAAATCCTTTTGTGCTCATATGACATATATACCGCTTCTTTTTTATGCATTTCTGTTGCAATATTTCTGTTGTATTTCCCTTTTTTTCGTTTGATCTAAGGTTAAGGCCTCCTTGCCTCAAGGTATGATAAGTTGCCTCTCTTTGAATACTTATTAATTGCAACATCTAACTTTTTGGAAATCACCAAAATGATTTGAAATGATTTCTATTTTTAAATTGGATATCAACTAGATTTTACTCAAGTAACACATGCATAAGAGATGAATGAATCGATATTCTCCAGGCATCTACTTTGTCATGGAAAACTCAGAAATTTGAAGTTTGGAATCTTAATGTCTTTAGTATATTAACTCTTAATTTGTCTTCTAGGTAAAATTATTAGATAGAATTAATGAGTTAATTTTCATTGCTGAAACAAATTATGAATGATGGAGGTGTGCTTCTAGGATCTAACCTACTATATGTTCTGGTATGAGGCAGCTATATGTATATCATTTGTCTAAATTAATTGTGAAAAATGAAAACAGAACATGTCATCTTCCTCAAGAATCTTGAAAACGGATTGACTTGCAGCATGTATATATATGATTTAAGGTTGTTGTATGATACACAAGCATATATATATATATATATATATATATATATATATATATATATATATATATATATATGACGTGTGATGCCCCAAAAATAGGTATACAACACCCATTCTGAGTCGCCAAATACATGGTACAAAAAGCAAACTACAACTTCAATAATACAATTGTCGTGCAAAATACGACAACACATATTGTGAGTTTAAATACAAATATTGTCTTCTAGACAATATCCACACTCAAATAAGTCCTCATTATAATTATTCAAACACTATTTTACAGAAATAGTGAGGACTGCTAAAACATCTTTCTAGAACCATTACTCCATATCCCGACTACATCCTGCTATGTTCTCACCTCCTGAGAAGAAAAATAGAACAAAAAGGAAAAGGGTGAGCTCAACTAGCCCAGTAAAGAATATTATGACTAAGATAATATACAACAAATTATCATTAGTCATCAACAGGAAAAAATCTGATAAAATATAATAGACAACAAGTTTTAGATCAACAACTGAAGCGGAAACAACAATTCATTAGAAGAGTTAAGTAGCGAATGAAATCTACTATCATCTATGAATTTAAAAGTCCATCATCAATATTTTATCCCTGTAACAACAATCAATAACCATCTTTAATCAAATATTCATCTTTACACTACAGGCCAAAGATATTCATTTGTATCACCAGTCGGTTATGTTCATCTCAACACCTGTTCATCTTTGCACTACGGGCCAAAGATATTCATCAGTTAATCATTCATCTTTGCACTACAAGCCAAAGATATTCAGTAATATCATCTTTTAGGATTGAGGATGATGAAAAAATATCTTAAAGAAAACGAATACAATGAGACAGAAGGACAAATATTAGGGATTCGTATTATAGTTTATCCAAGTGCAATAATACTCCATATTAACTAATTGTGAAGGAGAATTCAAAAATAAAGATTAAAATATGGATACAATTAAAGATAGTAACCATAATAGACATCTTGGACAAAAAGAAAAATTTTTATTTTTCAGTAAGTTGTGTCGTATTCGTGAATAGTGCCGTATACGTGAATCGTAACCCCGACACAAAAAGTTCTAAATTTGATAAAAATTTCATATCAATATTTCAGCATAATGATATTGAAGAAAATAATATCATTTATGAAGAAAATAATATCCCTTACCTCAAAATATCAGTACTTCTGATCAGAATATCGGATGTAAAGCCGAAGGAAGCTTGTACTGAATAGCAACTCTCAAAGTATCTAAATACTCACTAAAATACGCTCGACAATATAGAGAGAAAGAAAACTTGTTTCTGGTATGATTTTTAATTCTAACCTAAGCGCCTATTTATAGAAAAATACTAGAACGCCAAAGGAGACTAAATAATAAAATATTATTATTCTTTTTTTTCCTCTACGCATCCTCCACCAACCAAGCCAGCCAACATGGAAGAAAAAATAGCAGCCCATGTGTATTCAACACCAACCAAAAGTGGGTCCCACCCATAAATTAAAAAAAATCATTTTATTTTCTGAAACTTCAATAATTCATAGAAACTAGCCCGTTTATCAGAAAAATACGAATTTTATGTCCATTCCATACAAAATCAAATTCTCTACAACTTTGTAGCTTTAGATTTTTCAGAATTCCAGACAAAAAATATTCGAAATCCATAAACGGATGATTTTCAACACCTCATAAAATTCATAGCAAATCATTCGTTCATTTTTAACGGTTCAAAATTTGTGGATATATACTCAACTTATATATGTATAACATATCCAAAAATCATAACGATCCAACGGTCGAATTAAAATTGTAACTCACGCAATAGAGCTTTAAAAATACCGATTTAATCTTTTAATACCTCCAATCCGACAAAATACTTGATAAAACACCTCAACATTAATTCCTTTATTAATAACCACATAAATAAATCCATCATTTATATTCACATCAAATAAATATTTTCTTATCATATAAATTAATAATTAATTATTCACAAATAATATTACAGAATCGCAATTATGACAACCAGGCAGTTCCCAGGAAAGAGGGGGCTTTCCAATAAGGATTTTTCCTTACTGGCGCGCAATTAGATGACCAAACCTCTCTTTAGACAGAACTTTCTAGACATTACCAATAATGCTATCTAATAATATTATTCAAATAATATTAATTATTGATCTGATAATGGAAAATACTGTGCAACGAAAATTATTGAAACAACAATAATATAAAATATCAACATAGTAATTATTGAATCAATAAAATAAAATATTAAATAGTAATTACTGTAACAATTATTAAGTAGTGCCTTCTTACGTAAGAGTCAATAATTGATGCAATACCGTGTGCTACTATGTTTTAACCACCGGGTATTCCAACAGTATTAATGGTAAAAACTACGCCGTTATTTATAAACAACTTATACTTGTCATTTTTTTCATCCAATCGCTTTCCGTTATGGGGCCCACACAAGGCTGCGCCATAGTATGAATATTTTCCGACAGAAAGAATATTCCACGACCAAACGAATATTTCCCGACAACAATGAATATTTTATAACCACTTGCTTATTTTGAAAAATTTGCACATTTTACTCATAACCAAAGTATTATATCAAATTAACATCTTATTATTCAAGATAATAATTAGAAAAAATTCGATTTTATTTATAATAAGTTGGGGTCTTACAACCTCCCCTCCTTATGAAATTTCGTCCTCGAAATTGACGTACGTACCTGGAGTTTCGAAAAGGTGAGGATACCTCGCTTTCATTTCTGATTCTAATTTCCAAGTCATTTCTTCAATAGCATGGTTTCTCCACAAAACCTTTACTTGTGGTATAACCTTTGTGCGCTGGACATGCTCTTTTCTATCCAAGATCTTAACAGGTACCTCCTCGTACGTTAAATCTTCGGCTATCTCGTCCGGTTCTAACTCAATAATGTGGTTCGGGTCCTTCACATATTTGCAAAGCATAGATATGTGAAAAATATTATGAACACGAGACATGTTTGGAGGTAATGCGAGTCTATAGGCCACATTTTCTATTCGGTCAAGAATCTCAAATGGACCAACAAATCGTGGATTGAGTTTTTCTCTCTTCCCAAATCTTGTAACTCGCTTCCATGGTGCAACATGTAACAATACATGATCCCCAATATTAAATTTCCCGTCTTTTCGATGAAGATCAGCATAACTCTTTTGTCGATCTTATGAGGTTTGAATACGTTGTCGAATCATTTGTATCTTTTCTGTGGTCATGCGTACTAATTCTGGTCCCAACAATGTTGCTTCTCCCACCTCGACCCAGCATACTAGAGAACGACACTTTCTGATGAGTAGGTATTTAAACTACGATTTATGTTCGTTTAGCTTGATATATTGTTAGTCTTTGGTAATTTCATGTTACATTTGATAGGTTGTTTGCTTGTTACAGGATAATACATGGGCTTAATCAAAATGTGATCAAAATGTGGCAATTAGAGGAAGATTTCAAGTAATTTGGATGTTTCTGATTACATAGCGCGGGGCGCGCTATGTTGCATGGACCCATAGCGCGGGGCGCGCTGGAGCGAGGAATTCTTCTGGGATGATAGCGCGGGGCGCGCTCCTTGAGCATGTAACATAGCGCGGGGCGCGCTGCGTCGGGATTGTTGGGCGAATTTTGCTGTTTGGCTAGAAGTTAGGCTATGTTGGGAACTAATAATTCTTTATGTAATGAGATAGTAGTAGGAGTCTATGTGTGGGAGTTTTTGATTCATGAGTGGTTGATTTTGAAAATGTTTCATGTCTCCACTTGGTTTTTTACTTGGGGAGTTAGAGTTGGATTAGGAGAAGTGTGGAGCTGATGTTGATATCTTTTTATGCTGAGTTTGGAGAGGTTGGTTGAGAAGGAGATACAACAGACGAAGCATAATTCAAGTGCAACTTTGGAGGAGAAATTTTCAGAGACTGTCACGCCGATTACAAATTGAGTCTACGTGAAGGGGTTTTTAATATTTTTTTCTTCTTTTTAGTCTTATTAGTAATTGGAAGGATGTTTTCAGCAAATTATTCAGTTTTGAGTTCATTCGTTATGAACTAATTCACTTATTAGACTTGTGATGGATCTTTGGGTGAAACGATGATTCTATAGCTTTGATTTCCAATTTAATAATATATCTTCAGTTTATCTATGTTAATGTGAGCGTGAATTTATGAATTGCCTGATCAACAGTTCTTTGTGGATTTGAATGGAATCGAGAGAGGAGATTCGAATCTAGACCTAGTTAATATAGCATGTGTCATGAATTTTGTCGATAGCAGATTTTTGATTATTGTTAAGGTATAGATACACTTGACATCACATGTAATCGTATAGAGAGCTTGGACTTAAACCTTCTTTAATTGCAGTTCACATAGAGATATAGTGAGTTGGTTAACTTAGGTGTTTAACAGATTTCTATATTAATTGTGGATTGATGTTAATACGGTATTAGTGCATCGAGAGTTGGCTAGTATTACATTCGTGTTCTTGATTAATAAACTGAGATATTAAAGTGAGTTGGAATAAAGGATTGAAAATCAGAGTGAAGCTAAGGGTGAAATCATAAGTCTAATTCTCTATTAATTGTTTAAAATTCCGGATTTAGATATTGGTGACTGTTTTGTGATAGTTTGTTTATTTATTAACTTAGTTTCTATAAATTAAAATCATTGAATTGATTAGTTTAATAAAATTAGGATTAATAGAAAATTGATAATTGTGAAGTTAAGTTTCTTATTGAATTGTCTCTGTGGGAATGATACTCTATTCATCACTTTATTACTTGTTGACGACGTACACTTGCGTGTTTTGAGCGTGATTAGATTTTAGCCAACAAGTTTTTGGCGCCGCTGCCGGGGATCTTTTTAGTATAAATCTTAATAGTTTTACAATATCAGTTTAATTAATCTAGTTTTACTTAGACATTTTTTTATTTTTGTTTTGTATCTTCTATTTCAGGTGTGGAAGCAGTTTATGCAAACTCGGTCCAAAAATCCAGATTTGCTTCCTTTTGACGACGATATTGACAATAGGTTTCAGAGGTTGAGCAAGTGGATCAAGGAAACGAGACAAGAATTTGAAACACCAAAGAAAGAAGAGGAAATGGCAGCCGAAGATCGGAAAGCATTAAGGGACTACGCCACACCCAATGTGACTGAATTGCAGTCAAGGATCACCAGGCCCGTAATAGCAGTGAATACATTTGAAATTAAGCCAGGGATGATACAAATGATTCAGAATTTAGTTCAGTTTGGGGGATTGGCAAATGACGATCCGAACGAGCATCTAGTCAGTTTTTTGGAATTGTGCGACACATTTAGGTTCAATGGGGTGTCAAATGAAGTTGTGAAACTACGATTATTCCCATTCTCTTTACGGGACAAGGCAAAGAGCTGGTTACATTCTTTACCATCCGGTTCGATAACTACATAGGAGGATTTAGCTCAGAAATATTCTTTCCACCGGTGAAAACTGCAAAGATGAGAAACGAGATAAAGATGTTTGAACAGCAACATTGGGAGTCGTTATATGAGGCTTGGGAGAGATACAAAGAATTGATCAGAAAATGCCCACATCATGGATTGCCCAAGTGGCTGTAGATGAACACTTTTTACAACGGGATACATGGGAATCTCAGGACTGTTAGGTTTTAAAATCAAAGTAGCAATCAAATTGCAAAATTAGCGGAAGCATAATAAAATCAGATTTTAAAATCTTTCACAAACCAATCACTCGGATCATCATTTATGCATATTATTAATTAAAACGAAGAACAAAAAATTATGATATTATACCCTTGTAGAAACGAGCTTCCTCAGGTACGAGTTCACCTCCTACTTCTCTGCGATCTCCTTGAATCTCCGGGTAGATTCCTTCCTTTGATCAATATAAGCCACCCAAGTGTATGGCCTCTAGAGGTGATCCACCAAGGAAGAAGAATTTTCAAGAAGAATGGTGTATCGGCTCAAACCCTAGTTTTTTCAATCTCTATAGAAAAAGGGGCGTACTCTCCAACTATTGGAATTACGTATATCTTTTATATCTGATATAAGACTCCTCTTATAAAGATATCAGATAACCCTATTTAATTAAAATAAGGCATTATTTATTTAATTAAACTCTTTTAATTAAATGGGCTCCCTAATCTTATTAGGGATAATTAATTAAACTCCTTTAACTAATTTTCCCTCCTAATCCTATTAAGAATAAATGAGAGTACTTATATTAAATTAATTCCTAAATTATTTTAGAAATTAAAATAATAATAATTATAATAATATTAATAAGACTCCTCTTATTAATTTATATTTAATATTTCTAAAATATTAAATAATAAATATTAAGCTATTTAATTTATTCTATCACCATAGATTAAATTAAATATACTTAACATATTATTACGATTATGTCATTAACTTCTTAAATAATTATTCTTCCTTTTATGGTGTGACCCTTTAGGTTCTCCATATTAAACCGGTTGTGAATAAATCAATTAGAACAATTCTAATCTTATTTAAATAAATAAATTAAACGATTAATTTATTTAAATAAATAATATTTATTCTACAATAGGGATAAGCCTCCCTAGCGATCAACGACTTTTCAGATAATATAGATTTCAACATTAATCATAAAAGAACCTTTGAGTTAATAGTTACCGTACAATTCAATCCTTCCACCATACAATGTCCCAATTAAATATAAGACATGTAATTACGGTCAAGTCTTATTTTATTTAATTATATGTATTTTGATTCCTAAATGCACAACTCCTAATGAATGCAAATTAGAAAATACTTTCTAATTTCATTCCACCTTGGCCAAGGATTCCTGGGTTGTCATTTATCGAATCACATAGGACATTTCTCTTCTTTTACTAGAAGTGGTAGATTCTTTATTTATCATTCATTATCTTCATATATAACTTATTACACCCAAGCATACCCTTTGATATACTCTAAGAGTCTTAAGGAATAAGTCAAAGTGTAATTAATTATATATAAGATACTATGATGATCTCAAGTCTAAGGATCATTTGTACTACTATCACTACAGGAATTCCTATCGACAGGTAAGTAAAACTCCATTAGGTATTCCTTAGCGAGTCACGTTCAGTGAACTTATTCTCCAATAAGCACCTACATACTTACTTTAGTATCTCCACACAAATGATCATGAGATCAATCATTCTCATCCAATGAGCAAGCAACATATGTACCAATCTATCCGGATTCACTAATCCCCTTTTTAGTAATCCATTGATTGGGAACTTTTTAGTTTTAAGCTATCTAAGAATTTAGATCTCATTAGCATGATCTCATCATGATTCTAAAAGCATTGCTTAAAACTATGGGTTTATCACATATTATTAAAACAACACCATGTTGATAATAAATGCCTTTATAAATAATTTTTTTATTAATAAATAAATAAGATTGATTACAAAGTATATGATTTATCATCATACATGTATGCATACTACTTTCAATCTCCCGCTTGCATTAAAGCCAATCGCCTTGGTATCTCATACCCATCTTCTCTAAGTGGCAATCAAACTGCTGTTGTGTTAACGCTTTAGTAAATGGATCTGCAATATTGTCTTGAGAGTCCACACGCTCCAGGGTGACGTCTCCTCTTTCAATGATCTCTCTGATCAAATAAAATCATCGCAACACGTGTTTGGATTTCTGATGAGACCTGGGTTCCTTAGCCTGCGCAACAGCTCCGGTGTTGTCACAGAATAAAGGTACTAGTCCTGTAATGCTATGAACCACACCAAGTTCGGTAATGAACTTCTTCATCTAAACAGCTTCCTTTGCAGCTTCACTTGCAGCTATCTACTCTGCCTCTGTCACTGAATCAGCAAGTGTTTGCTGTTTGGAACTCTTCCAACTCGCTGGGCCACCGTTTAAGGTAAACACATACCCCGAAACGGATTTACTGTCATCTTGGTCTGTTTGAAAACTTGAGTCTGTGAATCCCTCTAGTTTCAATTCAGACCCACCGTAGACAAGAAATACATCCTTAGTTCTTCTTAAGTACTTTAGGATATTTTTCACTGTCTTCCAGTGTTCTTCTCCTGGATTCGACTGATATCTACTTGTTACACTAAGTGTATGAGCGACATCTGGTCTAGTACGTATCATACCGTACATGATATATCCTATTGCTGAAGCATAAGGAATCTTACTAATACGGTCTCTCTCCTTAGGTGTCTTTGGGGCCTGTTTCTTGGAGAGATGTATTCCATGGCTCATCGGCATGAGACCTCTTTTGGAATTTTCCATGCTAAACCTCTTTAGCATCGATTCAATGTACGTTCCTTGGGACAAGCCAAGCATCCTTTTAGATCTATCTCTATAGATCTTTATCCCCAAAATATATGATGCTTCTCCCAAGTCCTTCATGAAGAAGTGTTTAGATAACCAGATTTTAATTGATTGTAGGATAGGAATATCATTCCCTATCAGTAATATATCATCAACATATAATACGAGGAATGAAACAGCGCTCCCACTAACCTTCTTGTACACACATAGTTCATCCACATTTTTGATAAAATCAAACTCTTTGATTGTCTCATCAAAACGGATGTTCCATCTACGAGAAGCTTGCTTCAATCCATAAATGGATCGTTGTAGCTTACAGACTTGATTTGTTCCAACCTTTGAAATAAATCCCTCTGGCTGTGTCATGTACACATCTTCCTCAAGTTTCCCATTGAGGAAGGCCATTTTCACGTCCATCTGCCAGATTTCGTAGTCATGGTAAGCTACAATCGCAAGCAAAATTTGAATGTACTTGAGCATTGCTACTGGTGAGAAGGTTTCATCATAGTCAACTCCTTATCTTTGTTTGAAACCTTTTGCGACCAGTCGGGCCTTATAGGTCTCTTCTTTGCCGTCTGCTCCAGTCTTTCTTTTAAAGACCCATTTACACCCAATAGGCTTAATGCCTTCAGGTGGTGAAACCAAAGTCCATACTTGGTTCTCATACATGGAGTCCATCTCGGATTTCATGGCTTCTTGCCACTTCTCTGATTCTTTACTACTCATAGCCTGTTCGTAATTCAATGGATCATCATCATCAATGATGCGTACCTCATTGTCATCTTCTATGACAAGTCCATACCTATCAGGTATCTTTAGTACTCTTCCAGATTTACGAATAGGGTGTGGTACAGAAGGAATCTCTACTTGGACAAGTTCATCCATTTGATCTGTAGTGGGTTGTGGTTCTTGAATTTCTTCAAGATCTATTTTCCCCCCACTGACCCCTTCAAGGATAAATTCTTTTTCCAAGAAAGCAGCATGTTTGGCAACAAACACCTTTTGTTCAGTAGGATTGTAGAAATAATATCCTAAAAGTACACTTATCAGATCTTGTCCCAAGCTTATCATTTTGAAACCTTTTCACATAAGCTGGACATCCCCAAATCTTAACATGCTTAAGAGTAGGCTTCCTCCCTGTCCACATCTCATATGGAGTCTTAGGGACGGATTTTGAGGGAACCTTATTTAGTAGATATGTAGCCGCTTCTAGGGCATATCCCCAGAATGACACCGAAAGATCGGTAAAACTCATCTTGGAACGAACCATGTCCAACAGTGTTCTATTTCTCCTTTCAGATACACCATTCAGTTGTGGCATCCCAGGTGGAGTCCATTGTGAGATTATACCATTTTCTTTGAGACAATTGAAAAACTCACTGCTTAAGTATTCACCACCTCGATCTGATCGAAGAATTAATTTTAATACTTTTGTCCGTTTGTTTCTCTACTTCACTTCTGAACTCTTTGAACTTTTCAAATGATTCAGATTTGTATTTCATTAAATACACATATCCAAAATCTTGAGTGATCGTCAGTGAATGTAATAAAATAAGAATACCCTCCTCGTGCATTCGTTATCATAGGTCCACATACATCTGTGTGTACCAACGATAACAACTCTGTAACTCTTTCTCTTTTTCCACTAAAAGGAGATTTAGTCATTTTTCCCATGAGATAAGATTCACAAGTTGGATATGATTCATAATTCGATAGCTCTAGGAGCCCATCGTTATGCAACTTGGATAATCTTGTTTCATTAATATGACCGAGTCTACAATGCCACATATAGGTATAATTAACATCATCTCTTTTTCTTTTCTTAGTTTGTTCAATTTGAAGTATATTTTCATGCAAGTCAAGAATGTAAAGTCCATTTCGTAAATTACCAACACCATATAAAACATAATTATTATAAATAGAACAACTATTGTTCTTTATTATAATATCAAAACCATCCATATCCAATATAGATATTGAAATAATGTTTCTAATAAGTGACGGAACAAAATAACAATTATTTAAACTAATGGATTTGCCCGTAGGCAGTGCTAAACAATAAGTCCCTACAGCTAATGCAACAACCTTTGCTCCATTTCCCACTCGTAGGACGACCTTATCCTTGCTCAACTTTCTACTTCTGACCAGTCCCTGCATATTATTACATATGTGAGAACCACAGCCGGTATCCAATACCCAAGTAGAAGATTGACTTTCAGAAAAATTAATTTCAATCATAAACATACCTTGATTAGGATTCGAAGCTTCTCCAAGCTTCTTCTGCTTTTGTTCTGTAAGATAATCCTTGCAGTTCCTCTTCCAGTGACCCGGCTTGTTGCAATGGAAGCAAATTCCTTTGCTAGCTGGATCATGTTTCTTTTGATCCTTCACTTTCGCCTTTCCCTTAGCCTTCTTGGATTTCTTCTTTTCAGAAGATACCTTAGGCCTCTTCCTTTTCTTGGAAGAATCATCCACCAGTAAGACATGGTTTTTCTTGGATGGAAAGTGACCTTCAGCAGTTTTTAACATGTTAAGTAATTTAGGCAAGCTGACGTCCAACTTATTCATGTGAAAATTCACAACAAATTGTGAGAAGGTGTCATGGAGTGACTGCAAGATCAAATCTTGACTCAACTCCCCATTCATGATGAACCCAAGCTGTCCAAGACGTTCAATCAGATTGATCATCTTTAAGACATGAGTCTCAATGGTAGTGCCTTCGGTCATTCGAGATCGGAAGAGCTCCTTAGATATTTCATATCTAGCAGTCCTACTTTGCTCACCATACAACTCTTGAAGATGCAGTAACATAGTAGGAGCATCCATGGTTTCATGCTGACGCTGAAGCTCGTTACTCATAGATGTGAGCATTATGCATTGAGCCACAGATGCATCATCTTGCCACTGTTTAAAAGTAGCAATCTCTTTCTCAGAGGCTGTCTCTGCAACTTTTGCAGGTACGGGCGAATTTAGGACATAAGAAATCTTTTCAGTAGTGAGAACAATTCTCAGATTCCTTAACCAGTCCGTGTAATTCGGTCCGGTCAATTTGTTGGCATCAAGTATGCTACGCAGTAAAATTAGTGAATGTGACATTTTCAAAATTCTTCATGTAAAAAGACAATATTTTAGCAAACATTCATTTAATTAATTACCAAAATAAATTAGGTCTTATTTTATATTGGTATCTCCCACTATTTTCTTTAAACTATATTACCCTCATGAATATAGTTCGACAATATCTAATTAAAGATTTGCTAGTGAGAATAAGGATCCCATTTTAAATGTATATAGCCTTGTGTGTGCACAACAAACTTTATATAAATAAATAGGTAGACAACTCTTGTCAATTACATCATCATGTAACTCCTTATATTTTATCTCTTAAATTACAATGGTCAAGTGTGTGCACATCCGAACTAAAATGATTTAAGTTAAGTCATACCCAACATTTCCATATAAGTGAAGAGAAAACTACAGCCCTTGTGTGTGCACAACAAAGCGGTAATGTTCAATTCCTTATAAACATCAAATGTAATAAAAATAATATCTCAAATATTTAATACTCACCTTGTGTGTGCACAACAAACTCATATTAAATATTCAATGCTCTATTATTTTTATCATGCTAGAAGGCGACGTTCGATATTCCAAATATCTTTGAGCGTTACAACTTAATATAATTTCATTGAGGGGTTTGTTATTATTAGTCTCATTTTGTTTAGCGCGCATGCAAATATATATATAAAATATGCGTTATATTATTAAACATGTGAAGCATGTTTGCATAATATATAATATATATAATACTGGCATGCACATATAGAATACTATATTCTACCCGGATTGATTATGGACTTTTATTCTAGTTTGGTTCACTAGAGCCACCAAGTGAACCAAAAGGTCAAACCCTAGGTGCAAGAATAAACATTTAAATATAACTATTACATTTAAACCCGGGTTCCATTACAAACGGGTCTTCGAGCGCTCCTTTCTCTTTGATCTCCAGTTCTTCAAAAAATTCTAACTAATCCTATTACATTAAACTATTTAATTTAAATAGAAACCTTGATTAGCAGTCAAGGAGAAGTACATAGGAGAGAGATGGAATTTACATCAAGAAGGAAACCAGAAAAGACGAGGTACGCAGACCCCATTTAATAAAACTCATTCATTCAAACATCCAACTAAAATAAATCCAATCACATTGGTCAATAGTCCATAATCAATCTCATTTATTATCATACATATCATCATATGTATCAATAAATAAAATCATTCCGTATATATATGAATATCATTTAATGGGTATTTTTAAATTGCATGAAATCTAATTTCAAAATTAAAATAAACTATTTATTTTAATTATAAAATTATTACGTTAATCTTATTTTATATATATAATAATAATAATAATAATAATAATAATAATAATAATAATAATAATAATAATAATAATAATAATAATAATAATAATAATAATAATAATAATAATAATAATAATAATAATAACTTGATACATGGTTAACGTGATACCATCCTTGAAAACATTTCCTGGACATGTAGGTGCTATGGTATACATATATAAATATAAATATATTATATATCATATACATATACTAACCACGTGGAACAATGTATCAGGCAACATTATAAAGACATATCACGCAAATATCCGTGCAATATGATTAAAAAAATGGACAAGTCGTGAATCAGTAGATTGGTTTTTTTTTTAAAATAAAGTGACCCATGAACTCGGTAAAAAAAGTTTTTCGAAAACAGTTTTCGGAAAAAATATTTTTTTTTCATAAAATAATAATTTTATACAACAAATTATGCCTAATAAATTATTCAAAATACATACCCATACATATATGGAATCAAAATAATTAATAATTCGCATAAAGTTTGGCTCTTGATACCACTGTTAGGTTTTATGAAAATCAAAATAGCAATCAAATTGCAAAATTAGCGGAAGTATAATAAAATCAGATTTTAAAATTTTTCACAAACCAATCACCCGGATCATCCTTTATGCGTATTGTTAATTAAAACGAATAACAAGAAATTATGAAATCATACCCTTGTAGAAATGAGCTTCCTCAGATACGAGTTTACCTCCTACTTCTCCGCAATCTCCTTGAATCTCCAGGTAGATTCCTTCCTTTGATCAATGTAAGCTACCCAAGTGTATGGCCTCTAGAGGTGATCCACCAAGGAAGAAGAATTTTCAAGAAGAAGGGTGTATTGGCTCAAACCCTAGTTTTTTCTATCTCTAAAGAAAAAGGGGCGTACTCTCCAACTATTGGAATTACGTATATCTTTGATACTATTGGAATTACGTATATCTTTGATATTTGATATAAGACTCCTCTTATCAAGATATTAGATAACCCTATTTAATTAAAATAAGGTATTATTTATTTAATTAAACTCTTTTAATTAAATGGGCTCCCTAATCTTATTAGGGATAATTAATTAAACTCCTTTAACTAATTTTTCCTCCTAATCTTATTAGAAATAAATGAAAGTACTTATATTAAATTAATTTCTAAACTCTTTTAGAAATTAAAATAATAATAATTGTAATAATATTAATAAGACTCCTCTTATTAATTTATATTTAATATTTCTAAAATATTAAATAATAAATATTAAGCTATTTAATTTATTCTATCACCATAGATTAAATTAAATATACTTAACATATTATTACGATTATGCCATTAACTTCTTAAATATTTATTCTTCCTTTTATGGTGTGACCTTTTAGATTCTCCATATTAAACCGGTTGTGAATAAATCAATTAGAACAATTCTAATCTTATTTAAATAAATAAATTAAACGATTAATTTATTTAAATAAATAATATTTATTCTACAATAGGGATAAGCCTCCCTAGCGATCAACGACTTTCCAGATAATATAGATTTCAACATTAATTATAAAAGAACCTTTGAGTTAATAGTTACCGTACAATTCAATCATTCCACCATACAATGTCCCAATTAAATATAAGACATGGAATTACTGTCAAGTCTTATTTTATTTAATTATATGTATTTCGATTCCTAAATGCACAACTCCTAATGAATGAAAATTAGAAAATAATTTTTAATTTCATTCCACCTTAGCCAAGGATTCCTGGGTTGTCATTTATCGAATCACATAGGACATTTCTCTTCTTTTACTAGAAGTGGTAGATTCTTTATTTATCATTCATTATCTTCATATATAACTTATTACACCCAAGCATACCCTTTGATATACTCTAAGAGTCTTAAGGAATAAGTCAAAGTGTAATTAATTATATATAAGATACTATGATGATCTCAAGTTTAAGGATCATTTGTACTACTATCACTATAGGAATTCCTATTGACAGGTAAGTAAAACTCCATTAGATATTCCTTAGCGAGTCACGTTCAGTGAACTTATTCTCCAATAAGCACCTACATACTTACTTTAGTGTCTCCACACAAATGATCATGAGATCAATCATCCTCATCCAATGAGAAAGCAACATATGTACCAATCTATCCGGATTCACTAATCCCTTTTTTAGTAATCCATTGATTGGGAACTTTTTAGTTTTAAGCTATCTAAGAATTTAGATCTCATTAGCATGATCTCATCATGATTCTAAAAGCATTGCTTAAAACTATGGGTTTATCACATATTATTAAAACAGCACCATGTTGATAATAAATGCCTTTATAAATAATTCTTTTATTAATAAATAAATAAGATTGATTACAAAGTATATGCTTTATCATCATATATGATTGGCTTGTATGCATACTACTTTCAAGGACAAGTATTGATGCAGCGTCAGGAGGAGCATTCATGGCTAAGAGTTACGAGGAAGCATACGAGTTGATTGAAACCATGGCGGCTAATAACTACCAGTGGCCCACAGCGAGAATGACACAAGTGAAGACAGCTGAGGTGTTAGAAGTAGATAGTATGACAGCGATGCAAGCACAAATATCTGCACTTTCAAAGATGTTGGAATCGGTAACAGTAGAACAAGCACAACAAACACAGCAAGTACAGCAAGCGGCAATAATATGCGAGTTGTGCGCGGGAGAGCACCCAATAGAGTAATGTGCGATTAACCCAGTAGCTGTGTAGTTCATTGGCAGTTACAACAGAATTCTGCAAAACACATTTCAGAACAATTACAATCAAGGAAATAGGAATCATCTGAATTTCTCATGGAGCAACAATAAGCAAAATCAAGCTTCACGACAAGCATATCCACCAGGATTTCAGAACCAGCAACAACCAGCTCAATATCAAGAAAGGAAATCCGATCTGGAGGAAGTGTTGGCAAAATTCATGACTAGCACTGATTTGGCTATAAAAAATCAAGCTATTTCTACGAAATCACACGAGATGGCTATCACAAATCTAGAGAATCAGATAGGTCAAATTGCATTGGCATTGAATAACAGACCACAAGGAACATTACCTAGCGACACTGAGAGAAATCCGAAGGGAAGTCATGAGCAATGTCAAGCAGTTATGTTGAGAAGTGAAAAACATCCCGGGGGTAATAATGCAGAAAATTCAGCGACACCGAAGGAAAAGGTGGATGACAGTAACGTGGGGGAAGGTAACAAGGACTAGGAAATAAAGTTAAACAATAAGCCAATTGTTTGCCCTCCACCACCGTTTCAGCAGAGGGTGCAAAAATAGAAGTCAAATAAGCAGTTCACAAGGTTTTTAGATGTGTTCAAGAAACTCCAGATTAATATCCCATTCGCAGAGGCCCTAGAGCAAATGCTGAGTTATGCGAAGTTTATGAAAGGAATTCTGTCGAGGAAAAATAAATGAGAGGAATTTGAAACAGTGGCACTAACAGAGGAGTGTAGTGCGGTGTTACAGAAGAAGCTACCACCAAAACTCAAAGACTCGGGTAGCTTTACTATCCCGTGCACTATCGGTAAAATGTCGTTTAACAAATGTTTATGTGATTTGGGAGCGAGTATAAACCTGATGCCATAGTTAGTATACTCAGAATTGGGTTTGCCCGCGCCAAAGCCTACAAATATTTCATTGCAGTTAGCGGATAGGTCAGTTACATATCCGAGAGGCATTGTAGAGGACATTTTGGTTAAAGTGGATAAGTTTATATTCCCTGCGGACTTTATCATTCTGGATTTCGACGAGGATAAGAACATCCCGATTATCTTAGGGAGCCCTTTTTTGGCCACGGGAAGGACAGTCATAGACGTGCAAAAAGGAGAACTTACTATGAGAGTCCAAGATAAAGAAATAAAATTTAATTTGTTCAAGGCCATGAAATACCCTACGGATGAGGAAGAATGTTTTCAGATGGATTTAATTGAGCAAATCACCAGCGAAGATATTAGCAAGAGTTTGGTTAACGATCCGTTGGATACAATCTTGTTGGGGGATGAAGAAAAAGACGACCCAGAATTTGTGGACTTATTACAGATGCTAGACTCTTTGCCACGAGTTAGCCGATTCAGAGCACCGTTTGAACCTTTGGACACGGAGGAAAAAGCTGCTAAAAAACTAAAATCATCATTGGAGGAGCCACCAACATTGGAGCTTAAGCCACTCCCTAAACATCTCAGGTATGCGTATTTAGGCAATTCAAATTCTTTACCTGTAATTATTTCTGCTGCACTTAACGAATTGCAGGAAGAAAAGTTGCTGAGGGTGCTTAGGGATCACAAATCAGCGATTGGATGGACGATTGCGGATATAAAGGGAATTAGCCCATCATTTTGCATGCACAAGATTCTGATAGAGGATGATGCAAGACCATCGGTGGAGCATCAACGTCAACTTAACCCAATTATGAAGGAAGTAGTCAAGAAGAAAATTATGAAATTATTGGATGCCGGGATCATATATCCAATTTCTGACAGTAAATGGGTTAGTCCGGTTCATTGTGTGCCAAAAAAAGGGGGAATGACGGTGATACAAAATGAGGACAACTAGTTAATTCCAACAAGGACAGTGATAGGTTGGAGGGTGTGCATCGATTATAGGAGGTTGAATAAGGCAACCCGAAAAGATCACTTCCCGCTACCATTTATCGATCAAATGTTAGATAGATTAGCGGGACATGAGTTTTACTATTTATTGGATGGATACTCGGGTTATAATCAGATCGCCATCGCTCCTGAGGATCAAGAAAAGACAACATTTACATGCCCTTATGGCACATTTGCATTCAGGAGGATGTCATTCGAACTCTACAGCCGAAACCCAATGGCGACATTCAAGGTCAACGATCAACGGATAAAGCAGTATTGGGGCAGAGATGCGAATTGGGATGCTGACAACATAACCCTAGTTGATGCTCAGTGACACGAGAGTCATCGTCAGGCTTATGACGTTAAAACTAGCGCTACTTGGGAGGACAAAGAAGAAAACATTCTGCCATCATAGCGCGGGCCGCACTTTCCAATAGGCAAAAGCAGCGCCGAGCGTGCTACTAGACCAGACAATTCAGACCATACAGCGCTGGGAGCGCTAATTCGCCATCAGCACAGCGCTGGGTGCGCTTGAACCAGCGCGGGGCTCGCCAGATTTACTAGATCTTCTGACCCAATTACGATGACCGCGCTGTCTCCTCTGATATCGCAGCGCGGGCTGCGCTGCGTTAATTTCCCAAGCGCCTACATCTAAAATCGAGATCTTGCCTCTCCTTTACCCAATTGAACTCATTCACCTCTCCTTCACCAAATAAAATTCCACCACTTCTCTTCTATTACTTCAAATTCCAATCCTCATTAAATTCACCAAGCATGACAACATCTCATAACTCCTTCTCCTCTTCAACTTCTACTCCATTGCTACCCCTTCACCTTTCATCTTCTATTATTCAATTCACATTGGAATCCCCTCTCCTATATAAATTCCAAACTTCACTCACCCAATTCATATCAACTATACACTACATCTATTACATACCTTAAACCAATCACTTGGGGAGACATACTCAAACGGGGGGGGGGGGGGGGTTCAATAAGCGCAAGGAATTACATCTCACCTCTTGCTTGCTCATCTTCTCCAGTCTGAATATCAAGTAAGTAGACAAAATTGGGTATTGGTGTTTATTTTCATAGTTCGGCCTGCAAGATTACACTAAGTATCCTATTTTGGGAGAAAAACTCAGTTCACCCATCAACTGTTCGATAAAACGCCTGAACCAAACCTTGAACCCATTCACTCCACAAACCACCATGTCATCCAACAAAAGACAACGTCCATCCTCCTCCACTGCTAGGCCTCAGTAGGACCACACTAGGTTTGTTAGTGAGAGGGCCGCTGACCGATTCAAGACAACCATCGACAAGAAAATATTGGTGCTCGAACGTGGGTTGAAGCCGAATGCTAATTTGGATGGCGACATGGCTTTGCAAATTGTGGAGCGGAATTGGTTTTAGTTGGTCAAACAACCACTTCCAGCGGCAATTAACATAGTGAAAGAGTTTTACACAAATACAATAGAGCATGTCAATCATGTAGTCATGGTTCGGGAGAAACCGGTGGCATTTCACGCCGATACTATTAATGAGTATTTTGGGTTAGAGGCACCATAAGATGACAGATATGAAGATGACTTGCCCGAGTTAGACGAATTGATAGTTAGATTATGCAAATTGGATACACAATGGGTCATTCAAACCGGAACAAATGAAAAGATAAGCTTTCCACACTCTTCACTTAGTCGCTATGGAAAAGCTTGGTACGCATTTTTGTGTGCTCGATTAATGCCCACGCGCCATCAGACCGAAGTCACTAAGGCATGAGCTCGGTTATTGTATGGAATTGTACATCACCATTTCAATTTGGACAACTCAATTGCTTTCTATAATGTCAATGTGGGGGAATGTATTCAAGAGTCCATTGACCGGGTGTTACGCGGAAGTACTACTGGAGGTTTATTGCATGGATTCTTAATCACTGACTTGTGGTGAAAAGCGGGAGTGCAGTGGCAACCTACCGAACCTATCCAACACCTAATGGAAATCATCGATCATGCAACAATTAAGAAGTATAAGGTCTGGGAAGGGGCTAGATCACATCCACGTGGTGAAGGCTATATTATGATCCGACAACCCTCACCCCCAGTTACAGCTGAACTAAGGCAGGAGCCACCACCGAGGACTTCAAGGAATCAATTTCTTTGGTTGGATAAACGTCAAGATTTAATGCATGAGTACAAAGCAAATGCATTTAACACGCTTGCTGATGCGTTTTCCCACTGCAATCCATCTGCACCTCCAGTTGTCATACCCAATCCTCCCAATCTGCCTGCATATTTTACAGAGGACGACGATGAGCAGTAATTCGTTTACAGGGAAGGCCTCATACTTTTCTTTGAATTATTTTGGCGTAATGAGGTCATTACTTGTTTTAAGTTTGGGGGTACTGTTTCATGCTTTTTAGTCATATCTGTTTTTTAGTTCCATATGTTAAAATAAATAAATAAATAAATTTAAAAATATTATCGTGGGCATATAGTTGCATGAATCCAGTTATTAGATTGTATATGTGATTATTGGCCAATGACGAAACTGAAATGGTGTAGACAAGTATATTACTAAGTATAAGAATCTTGATGTGGTTTCTATTATGATGTGGATCTTGTTCTGCTTAAAACTAGTATAATAAGAATAGCACGTTAATAACATTCGTGTTACTGGATTGGTTCAAATTGTTACATAACATTTTTCTAAAGGATAGTGATAGTATAAACGAAAAGATTGACAGAGATAGCATTAACCTAAGTTTGGGGGAAGACTGGGGTATATAAGCTCTAAAAAAAAGAAAAAAAAGTGGTATGAAGAAAATATTGGGAATTAGTTGAGTCTTGTGGTGGGTTGAGAAGAAATACTCCCCATAAACACAAGCGTGAGATGGATCGTAAAATGCACTCACCAACCATCTATCTAAAAAAAATGAGATGAGAAGAAAAGACGGGGAAATAAAGGTAATGAGCCCACCGTCTATGAAAGAAAAAAATGGTGCAAAAGAAGTGAGCATAAATACCCTATTCGAAACTTGAGCTTGGGTAATTGTTTGAGCTAAGCTTGATCTGGTTTGTTTTTGGAATTTTTTTTAGTTTATGATGTATGATTCCTGATAAGAAACTCGTTATGTAACTGAATTTGATTCAATATCAGTTGGCATGAGTGGTTCACACACACACTGTATTAGTTATAACAGGGTAAGATGTATGGAATGATAGCAAGTGCGGAATGATTTTGATATGAAGTATGACGTGTTTACATGTTTTTCTAAGGCCGCATGAGCAAATCATATTTATTATCTTAATTTTGGATTCATAGTTAGGTTAGTACATTGCATTGCATTTTGCTTGAGGACAAGCAACGATTAAGTTTGGGGGAATTTGATGAGTAGGTTTTCAACCTACGATTTATGTTCGTTTAGCTTGATATATTGTTAGTCTTTGGTAATTTCATGTTACTTTTGATAGGTTGTTTGCTTGTTGCAGGATAATACATGGGCTTAATCAAAATGTGATCAAAATGTGGCAATTGGAGGAAGATTTCGAGTAATTTTGATATTTCTGATTACATAGCGCGGGGCGCGCTGTGCTGCATGGAGCCATAGCGCAGGGCACACTGGAGCGAGGAATTCTTCTGGGATGATAGCATGGGGCGCGCTGCTTGTGCATGTAACATAGCGCGGGACGCGCTGCGTCGGGATTGTTGGGCGAATTTTGCTGTTTGGCTAGAAGTTGGGCTATGCTGGGAACTAATAATTCTTTATGTAATGAGATAGTAGTAGGAGTGTATGTGTGGGAGTTTTTGATTCATGAGTGGTTGATTTTGAAAATGTTTCATGTCTCCACTTGGTTTCTTACTTGGGGAGTTAGAGTTGGATTAAGAGAAGTGTGGAGCTGATGTTGATATCTTTTTATGCTGAGTTTGGAGAGGTTGGTGGAGAAGGAGATACAACAGACGAAGCATAATTCAAGTGCAACTTTGGAGGAGAAATTTTCAGAGACTGTCACGCCGATTACAAATTGAGTCTACGTGAAGGGGTTTTTAATATTTTTTTCTTCTATTTAGTCTTATTTGTAATTGGAAGGATGTTTTCAGCAAATTATTCAGTTTTGAGTTCATATATTATGAACTAATTCACTTATTAGACTTGTGATGGATCTTTGGGTGAAACGATGATTCTATAGCTTTGATTTCCAATTTAATAATATATATTCAGTTTATCTATGTTAATGTGAGCGTGAATTTATGAATTGCCTGATCAACAGTTCTTTGTGGAATTGAATGGAATTGAGAGAGGAGATTTGAATCTAGACCTAGTTAATATATCATGTGTCATGAATTTTGTCGATAGTAGATTTTTGATTATTGTTAAGGTATAGATATGCTTGACATCACATGTAATCGTATAAAGAGCTTGGACTTAAACCTTCTTTAATTGTAGTTCACATAGAGATATAGTGAGTTGATTAACTTAGGTGTTTAACAGATTTCTATCTTAACTGTGGATTGATGTTAATACGGTATTAGTGCATCGAGAGGTGGCTAGTATTACATTCGTGTTCTTGATTAATAAAATGGGATATTAAATTGAGTTGGAATAAATGTTTGAAAATCAGAGTGAAGCTAAGGGTGAAATCATAAGTCTAATTCTCCATTAATTGTTTAAAATTCTGAATTTAGATATTGGTGACTGTTTTGTGATAGTTTGTTTATTTATTAACTTAGTTTCTATAAATTAAAATCATTGAATTGATTAGTTTAATAAAATTAGGATTAATAGAAAATTGATCATTGTGAAGTTCTGTTTCTTATTGAATTGTCTATGTGGGAACGATACTCTATTCATCACTTTATTACTTGTTGACCACGTACACTTGCGTGTTTTGAGCGTAATTAAATTTTAGCCAACACTTTCGTCCATACAAGGCTTCAAATGGAGGCATACCTATACTTGCCTGATAACTGTTGTTGTAGGAGAATTCCACCAGTGGCAAGTATTTATCCTAACTTCCTTTGAAATCTAGAACACAGAGTCTTAATAGATCTTCAAGAGTTTGAATAGTCCTCTCTGATTGCCCGTCCGTTTAAGGATGGTATGCTGAACTGAATCGTAAATTCGTGCCCATAGCTTTCTGCAAGCTAACCCAAAATCGTGAAGTGAATCTTGGGTCACGATCCGAAACTATGGATACTAACATGCCATGCAATCTCACAATCTCATTCACGTACATACGAGCCAGACGTTCAAGGGAATAAGTCTCACGTATAGGCAAGAAATGGGCATACATGGTTAATCTATCAATAATAACCCAAATCGCATCTATACCTTGAGAAACCTTGGGAAGACCCATAACGAAATCCATGATAATGTGTTTCCACTTCCATTTCGGAATCTCAAGTGGTTGCAATGGACCCTTTGGCACTTGATGCTCGGTCTTTACTCGTTAACAAGTTAAACACCTTGAGTTAAACACCAAAATGTATGTCGAAGATCATGATACATTTTGGTACTCCCGGGATGGATTGCAAATGATGTGTTGTGTGCCTCCATCATGATCTTGTGCTTCAAATCAAAGTCGTTAGGAACACAAAGTCTGGAGTTGACTCTAAGTATTCCTTCTTCATCGATTCTTGCTTCTGGAATAGCACCTTCTTGCACTTTCTTCTTCATACGCATCAGCTCCAGGTCCGTAGATTGAGCAACTTTAACTTTATCGATTAAAGTCTGTTCTACTCGTATATTTGATATCATCACGTGGGTACTTGGAGCCTTTACCTCTATCTCCATCCTTTGCAAGTTATACAAAATGGGTCTTTGTGTTGACAATATCGCACTCGTACCCGCATATGATCTTCTACTTAATGCATCAGCTACTACGTTCGCTTTTCCAGGATGGTATTGGATGGTATGGTTATAATCTTTCAACAACTCGAGCCAACATCATTGTCGCATGTTGAGTTCCTTTTGGGTGAAGAAATATTTGAAGCTCTTATGATCCGTATAAATCTCCACTTTCTCCCCTTACAGGTAGTGTCTCCAGATCTTCAATGCGAAAACGACTGCTGCCAACTCTAGATCATGAGTAGGATAATTCCTCTCATATTCTTTGAGTTATCGCGAGGCATAGGCTATGACTTTCCCATGTTGCATGAGAACACATCCTAACTCTTTACCTGAAGCATCGCTATAGATAACAAATACATCTGAACCAGATGGTATTGTCAGAACAGGTGCCGAAATGAGTCTCCTCTTGAGCTCTTGGAAACTCTTCTCGCATTCCTCGCTCCATACAAATTTTGTATCTTTCCGAGTCAGCTGAGTTAACGGAGTAGCGATTCGAGAAAATCCTACCACAAATCTCCGATAATAACCAGCTAAGCCCAGAAAACTACGTACTTCGATCACCGACTTCGGTTGCTCCCAACTTTGTATGGCTTCAATCTTCGCTGGGTCGACAGATACTCCATGTTTTGACACCACGTGCCCAAGGAATGCTACTTCCTCAAGCCAGAACTCGTATTTCTTCAGCTTGGCATAAAGCTTGTTATCGCGAAGCCTTTCCAGTACCAGCTTCAAATGGCGCTCATGATCTTCACGGCTTTCGGAATAGATGAGGATTCCATCAATAAAGACAACAACGAAATGATCTAAATATTCCTTGAATACTCGGTTCATCATATCCATGAAAGCCGCAGGAGCATTAGTCAATCCAAAAGACATGACTAAGAATTCATAATGCCCGTACCGAGTTCTGAAGGCAGTTTTTGGAATATCCTCAGTTTTAATCTTCAGCTGATGATATCTAGAACAAAGATCGATCTTTGAAAAGAATTGTGCTCTTTGTAACTGGTCGAACAGGTCATCAATACGAGGTAGCGGATACCTATTCTTGATGGTGACATGGTTCAATTCTTGATAGTCAATACAAAGTCGCATACTCCCGTCTTTCTTCTTTACGAATAAAACAGGAGCACCCCAAGGAGACGTACTAGGACGAATGAAACCGATGTCTAACAACTCTTGTAATTAGACTTTTAACTCCTGAAGTTCAATAGGAGCCATTCGATATGGGGTTTTAGAAATGGACTTTGTACCGGGTTCAAGGTCAATAAAGAATTCAACTTCACTTTACGGGGGTAGATCAGGAAGATCTTCAGGAAATACGTCAGGAAATTCACTAACAACATAAATTTTATTCAAATCTAACGTGTCTTTATTCAAATTCATAACATGGGCTAAGAAAGCTTGACATCCGTTTTTCAATACACGAATAGCTTTATGGCTTGATATGACAGTGACTGATTTTAGTGGTTTAGTTATTTGAATTCGTATGACAGGTTGCTTAGGAATATGAAAACTAACAACCTTACGAAAATAATCAATTTTGGCATGATGAGTATTTAACCAATCAATTCCTAAAATCACATCAAAAGCAAGTATCTTTAAAGAGATAATATCCACAGGTAATGTGATGGTGCCAACTTGGATTAAGCAAGATTTATAAACAGTGGACGTAACGAAAGTTTCTCCTAACGGAGTCTCCACTGATAAATCAAAGTCTAATTCCTCTGGAGTCAAGTTTAAACGTTGAGCACAAACAGGAGAGATAAATGAATGTGTAGAACCAGTATCTAGTAAGGTATAAACTTCATAAGAATTCAAGATTAGCTTACCCGTGATCACCTCGTTCGGGTTTCTCGCGTTTTGGCCAGTCACGACAAACGCTCTTCCAGGAACCGCTGATTTCAACTTATCTGGGACAGCTTTTGGAGTCACCATCCTCACAGAACTTGGTTTTGCTACAGAATACTCTCGAGCTATATGACCCTCCTTTTCACAGTTATAACATACCTTAGATTGTTGTGGGCAGTTTGGGCTGATGTGTCATTCTTTCCCGCATTTGTAACATACGACCGGTGGTCGTTCTCCTCCCCTAGAAACAATTGATGTTTGTGATGTCGTCTTCACGTTATCACTGTTGTACCTTCTCTTCTTAAAATCTCCTCCCGACTCACTTCTTCTATTTTCACGGCCACGATTACCACCAGAGTGATTACTGCTTTTGTTTGTATTCCTTCCTCCCCGCTGGTTATCATTGCTCCGATGACTGCTATCACCGGTCTGACCCTGGTTGTTGTCCCCTGGTTGAACATACTCATTATCTCGCTCTAATAACTGAGCCCTGTTTACAACATTTGAATGTAAAAAAAATTATGAGAGATAAGATACTGCCGAATCTCGGGTTTAGACCTCTCAAAAACATCCTCGTCATACGTTCCTCGTTCTCCACTAAATGAGGTGCAAACCTGGATAACTCCACGAACTTCGCCTCGTATTGGGACACCGTCATGTTGTTTTGTTCTAGTCTAATAAACTCTACCTCCTTTATATGACAAATACTTTCAGGAAAGTACTTGTCATTAAACAGTTTCTGAAATGTTTCCCAAGACATGCTAAGTGCAGTTGGATGGGTACGTTTCACAGATTCCCACCAGTAATTTACCTCATTACGGAACATAAAAGTGGCGAATGGAACCTTCTGTTCCTCCGTGCATCCCAAGACATCGATATCTTGGTAATTTACTTGACCCCACGTTTCCGCCTTAATCGAATATGGCTTTCCCCAGAATTCTGGTGGTCCCAACTCTTTGAACTGCTTGGCCTTGACAAACCGTGCGTTGCTATCATTTCCACCCGTATTCTGCACACGAGTCTCCCTCGTCTGATTTTGCATGAACTGCAAAAAGCTCCTAAACATTCCATCATTCATCGTTTTCTCGATAACGTTGTTTACAGGAGGAATATTGCCTTCCTGTTGCACGTTCTCCTGGTTTGTGACTAAAGGTTGTTCCACAGTCTCATATACTCCATTGTTAACATTCTCGGCTGCCATTCTCAAATACTGCCATAAAACAAGGGTTAATTAAATAAATTAACATATCACATAATATCCTTATATTATGACCGACCAACAAATAAGCTTAGGTAGGGCACACTAGCGAATGATTTACTCTCTCTCCTCTCCTAGTTCTATTCCCCGATCTCCGCCAGAGACCATATCTCTAAGCTCTAATACCAACTGTGACGCCCCCAAAATAGGTATACAACACCCATTCTGAGTCGCCAAATACATGGTACAAAAATCAAACTACAACTTCAATAATACAATTTTCGTGCAAAATACGACAACACATACTGTGAGTTTAAATACAAATATTATCTTCTAGACAATATCCACGCTCAATTAAGTCCACATTACAATTATGTAAACACTATTTTACAAAAATAGTGAGGACTGCTAAAACATCTTTTTAGAACCATCATTCCATACCCCGACTAGATCCTGCTATATTCTCACCTCCTAAGAAGAAAAATGGAACAAAAAGGAAAAGGGTGAGCTCAACTAGCCCAGTAAAGAATATTATGACTAAGATAATATATAACAAATTATCATTAGTCTTCAACAGGGAAAAATCTGATAAAATATAATAGACAACAAGTTTTAGATCAACAACTTCAACGGAAACAACAATTCATTAGAAGAGTTGAGTAGAGAATGAAATCTACTATAATCTATGAATTTAAAAGTCCATCATCAATATTTTATCCATGTAACAACAATCAATAACCATCTTTAATTAAATATTCATCTTTGCAGTACAGGCCAAAGATATTCATTTGTATCACCAGTCGGTCATGTTCATCTCAACACCTGTTCATCTTTGCACTACGGGCCGAAGATATTCATCAGTTAATCATTCATCTTTGCACTACAGGCCAAAGATATTCAGTAATATCATCATTTAGGACTGAGGATGATGAAAAAATATCCTAAAGAAAACGAATCCAATGAGATAGAAGGACAAATATTAGGGATTCGTATTATAGTTTATCCAAGTGTAATAATACTCCATATTAACCAATTGTGAAGGAGAATTAAAAAATAAAGATCAAAACATGGATACAATCAAATATAGTAACCATAATAGATATCTTGGACAAAAAGAAAAATTTTCATTTTTCGGTGAATAGTGTTGTATTCGTGAATAGTGCCGTATACGTGAATCGTAACTCCGACACAAAAAGTTCCAAATTTAATAAAAAGTTCATATCAATATTTCAGCATAATGATATTGAAGAAAATAATATCATTTAAGAAGAAAATAATATCCCTTACCTCAAAATATCAGTACTTCTGATCAGAATATCAGATGTAAAGCCGAAGGAAACTTGTACTGAATAACAACTCTCAAAGTATCTAAATACTCACTAAAATACGCTCGACAATATAGAGAGAAAGAAAACTTGTTTCTGGTGTGATTTTCAATTCTAACCTCAGCGCCTATTTATAGGAAAATGCTAGAACGCCAAAGGAGACTAAATAATAAAATATTATTATTCTTTTTTTTTTCTCTACGCATCCTCCACCAACCAAGCCAGCCAACATGGAAGAAAAAATAGCAGCCCATGTGTATTCAACACGAACCAAAAGTGGGTCCCACCCATAAATTAATAAAAATTATTTTATTTTCTGAAACTTCAATAATTCATAGAAAATAGCCCGTTTATCAGAAAAATATGAATTTTATGTCCATTTCACACGAAATCGAATTCTCTACAACTTTATAGCTTTAAGTTTTTCTGAATTTCAGACAGAAAATATCTAAAATCCACAAACGGATGATTTTCAACACCTCATAAAATTCACAACAAATCATTCGTTCATTTTTAACGGTTCAAAATTTGTGGATATATACTCAACTTATATATGTATAACATATCCAAAAATTACAACGATCCAACGGTCGGATTAAAATTTTAACTCACGCAATAGAGCTTTAAAAATACCGATTTGATCTTTTAATACCTCCAATCCGACAAAATACTTGATAAAACACCTCAACATTAATTCCTTCATTAATAACCACATAAATAAATCCATCATTTATATCCACATCAAATAAATATTTTCTTATCATATAAATTAATAAATAATTATTCACAAATAATATTACAGAATCATAATTATGGCAGCCAAACATTTCTCAGGAAAGAGGGGGCTTTCCGATAAGGATTTCTCCTTACTGGTGCGCAATTAGATGACCAAACTTCTCTTTAGACAGAACTTTCTAGACATGACCAATAATGCTATCTAATAATATTATTCAAATAATTTGAATTATCGATCTAATAATAGAAAATACTGTGCAGTAACAATTATTGAAACAACAATAATATAAAATATCAACATAGCAATTATTGAATCAATAAAATAAAATATTAAACAGTATTTACTGTAACAATTATTAAGTAGTGCCTTCTTACGTAAGAATCAATAATTGGTGCAATACAGTGTGCTACTGTGTTTTAACCACCGGGTATTCCAACAGTATTAACGGTAATAACTATGCCGTTATTTATAAATAACTTATACTTGTCATTTTCTTCATCCAATCGCTTTCCGTTATGGGGCCCACACAAGGCTGCGCCGTCGTACGAATATTCTCCGACAGAAAGAATATTCCACGACCAAACGAATATTCTCCGACAACAATGAATATTTTATAACCATTTGCTTATTTTGAAAATTTTGTACATTTTACTCATAACCAAAGCATTATATCAAATTAACATCTTATTATTCAAGATAATAATTAGAGAAAATTCGATTTTATTTATAATAAGTTGGGGTCTTACATGACGACAGATATATGCTTGTGAACTACAGTCCCTTGAAAGATTGACAAGGTAATTCTGAAGATCATATAGTGTCAAGCATGTGTATTTCGAAAGTCCTTGATGTTGCTGGTAGAAAGTACTTGCTCAGCTAAGGATACGTATATATGTGGTAAAAGTTAAATAGTCCTTCTGGATACTCCCTCCATTTGGAAATAAGAGTCTGTTCTTTTGTTGACATATTAATTTTTTATATTTGTAATTTGTTTTTATTTATTCAAAATACTGAGAATGCTGATGCTAAAATTTGCTATATGAGAAAAAAAGTTATGGAAAAGGGTGTTTTAGAAAAATCTTAATATGAAAAATGCCAAAAAGTCAAATAAGAATTTTATTTTGAATCAGAATATATAAAATAACAGTGAGAGCAAGTACGATGAGGGAAGTTCATAGTCTAGCTAGTAGGTACTGTAATAAGGTTAGTGCATGTACGTGAAGAATATAAGGGGCTTAGAAATTAATTAACTGACTAAAAACTGCATGGGATGATGCAGTGGGCTGGTTCATTTTCCCATCCCAGCATACCTCACTGACATTCCCATCGGACTATTAGTCTCGGGATTATAAAATAGTTTAATAGTCTTGATATTATAATTATAATCCCAAGATTATAATCCTAGGATTAATAGTCTTCGGATTATAATTCCGGGATTATAATCCTTACAAACAAACATATCCTTTGAGTTTTCTTGCTCTTTGTTACCAACTTCCTATACTTATGGAATTTTTGCATCTGTTCAACGTTGTTCTGAAGATATGAATGTTTTGGTGGTATATATTCATCCTTTACATTCTCTTTGCCAGCACAAATTAGTGCAATACCTATTGTTGATGATGAAGGAGCTCTTATGAATATCTTGACCAGGAGGTAATAGACATTTACTGTATCTAGAGCATCAGTAAATATTGCTAAATTTTCATCTCTTTCATGATTTTGATCTCACAATCAATTTACCCTTTGATTAGTGATATCACTACATTGGCTAAAGGCAGTGTATATGCTCAAATTCAGCTGGATGGAACAACAATAATTCAGGCAAGTCCTGTAGATCATATTTAATCATTGTTTCGTTGGACATGGATGCAATTGGGAAAAAAACTACTACTATGTAATAGTTTGACATTCAAAATTATAGTTATATGCTGACCTATCTGTTGCTATATATGTTTTGAATACTTCAATAATTAGAGCTAGAGAAAATGGATGAATATGATCTCCCCATCTTAATTCTAGACCTGAAATTCTTGGAGAGAGAGCATGTTCATAGCAGCTTGTTCGAATGCTCAAGGCCAAATAGTTGGCATGTTTGTAACAGCTATACCTATTTGTTTGAATGTTCAAGGACAAATAGTTGCTAATTATTTATGATCTGTCAATTAAATGTGTTACTGCAAATTGTGTGTGATTAGCAAAAATAGCAACTGTTGATCCTTCATCATTTTAAATTCCCTAATTTTGGAATTAAATTCAAGCACTGGCACTAGTAGATTCAGAAACACACAATAGGTGTCAGATTTGTAGGCGTTCTGATTCCTTGTACACGGTGATGGAGCTCCTTTCTGATCCAGGTCAGTATCTGCATTTGCTTTTGACCTCTTCATGTATTTTCAAGTATTTTTCAGAGTATCAACTTGTATTTTCCTTTTGTGTTACAGTTGTGAGGCGTATTATTGTCATGGATTCTGATAGACAGCATGTGGAAGGCATAATCACTCTTAGAGATGTATTTACTTTCTTTCTGAGCTACCTTACATGAGCATTCTGTAATGATATTATGTATTATCCATGTATTATCCCGTTCTTCTAATGATATTCTGTCTAGATTACCCTATGTTATTAATTCTGTTGTAAATTCTTTTACTATTTGGCTCCTACACCATTTAAGCAAGCCGCATTTGTGTCAAACATTATTGTGTAGAATTATTTGTTAGTTTATTTTGTCTGTTCTTGAATTTTTCTTCAATGTTTGGTTCTGGCAGTTCTGCCTTACAAATCAAGATGCAAAGATTAACATTTAATTGAGATATTACATTTAACCCCCCTTATGTAACAGAATGATATTTGCACAACGTCAGATCAGTGTTTGAATCATTTTGACTTCTTGTTTGTCGTATAAAAATTTGCTTATTTCTGTCACAGTTAATTGAGAAGTAAAGACTGATTGAGTTTGCAGAATCACTTCGCAGTAAGCTCAACTACTTTGATGAATTGGAGAATGTAAGGTTTGAAAGGTATGTTACCTAGAATAATATGTTCCAAATATTCCTGTGTATATGTGAACTATCTGCCCTACTATTAATTGATTTGTGTTGTTTAAATTTCAAGCAGAATTTAAGTATGTGCCTTTCACACATTTATCAGAATGGAATTATTTGTATTGATTTGCGTTCTTATTAAAACAGACTTTTTTATCTGAATGACTTTCAACCATAGTTTAAGGTAATGTCATCAACACTAAAATTGATGCCCTTGACAACATTAAGGCATTGGGGATTAAAATCAGTGAAGCACAAATATCCTTTCTTTTATGATCCATAATTTTTAAATACTCCTTCCATCCAAGTTTGCTTGTCCTAATTTCCTTTTTGGTTTGTCATTGATGTTTATAAATAACTGCAACGTGATCCTAAGGTGAATACTTTTACTAATATAGTCTCTCGTCTCTCTCAAGAATCAGGATCCATAAACTAGTTTTAATGCAGGGCTGTCATGGATAAGACTGGAGATGCAGATGACTGTATTTCAACTCCATAGGCCGTAGATTTGTGTACATTAGTTGAATTTTTTAAAGAGTATCTTAACTATTATGATTTCTGTACTAAAATCTTTGTAGGTTGTTGTGACAACCCCAAAATAGGTCCATTCCATCCAACCTATTCTGAGTCGCCAAATACATGGTACAAAAAATAACTACAACTTTACAACAATTATCGTGCAAAATACAACAACACATATGCTGTGAGTTTGGATATAAATATATACCAAATGTGACTCATATCCCAACCGTGGACAACACCTCACAATGACACCTTACATAAATGTATAATCAAAAACTGTTTTAGAAATTAAAATATTTGGGAAGTGCTCAAGGAAACCTTTGTACATGGGAGGCCATGCTTCTAGGTTGTGATAGATATCATATGGCCACAGAATTATCCTTGGTTGACCCAATATACCCCAAAGAAAAACGAGAAGATTACTATCATATTCTTCCCAATGGTGAGTCTTCTCTTGACTTATCATTATCTCCACTGTCTCTAATTGAGAATTATACTTCAAACAAATACCAAGATTATATAGGTAGTGCTCGTAAATATACTCAGCAAGTGGATGAGCACAATCCTGTCTTATGATGACACGAGGTTGTATGTCATTAGACATCTTGTATGATAGTGGCAAAACACCCTTCCAACGTTGGGTTCGCTTCACCCTAGATGATTCACCAAATATAACTACTAAATGATGACCACCGTTCTATTCCCCTGTTACCCCCGCTCGACCCAGCTACACTCTTATTACCTGAAAGGAATTATGAAACAGAAGGGTGAGCACAACTACCCCAGTAAAGAATATCATGACTAAAGATAAATAAGTTATCAATAGCCTTCAACAGAACTAAATCAGAGATTTAGAACATATGGTAAATGATAAAAATTTTAACCATAGTTGCAGCGGAACGAGCAATCCATTAGAAGAGTCAAATAGACTACAAAATCTATTATCTTCTCCATGTTAAAAATCCACCAACAATGTTTTATCTCTGTAACATCAATTAACAATTCTGGTCCACAATCATATGAATAACTCATAATCATAATTATAGTTCTAAATTTCTCTTCTCATCTAGGACGAAGATAATTTTCATCACCTATCTTTACCTGAAACATCAAAGATCATGGTTACACCAAATCACATTTCCTGTTCATAATCATACTAATAACTTCATCTTTGCACTACGACCAAAGATATTCAACAACATGTCATCTTTGCACTACGGGCCAAAAATATTCATCAACAATTCATCTTTGCATTACTGGCCAAAGATATTCAACCACAGGTCATCTTTACACTATGGGCCAAAGATATTCATCACCAGTTTATCTTTGCACTACAGGCCAAAGATATTCAACATCAGTTCATATTTGCACTACAGGCCAAATATATTCATCAACAGTTCATATTTGCACTACAGGCCAAATATATTAATATATCAAAGAAATATATAATCATTTCAGAATTTATATAAACAATAATTATAACCATGTTGATCAATTCACCTTTGCACTTAAGCTAAAGATATTCAATTATAAATTCAATTGTGACGCCCCCAAAATAGGTATACAACACCCATTCTGAGTCGCCACAATACATGGTAGAGAAACAACTACATCTTTTACTATTACAACATAAGATTTGTGAGTTTAAATACAAATATTGTCATCTAGACAATATCCACACTCAAATAAGTCCTCATTACAATTATTGATACATTATTTCACAAAAATGGTGAGGACTACTAAAATAACTTCCAGAACCATCATTCCATACCCCGACTAGTACTCGCTATATTCTCGCCTCCTGAGAAAAATGGAACAAAAAGGAAAAGGGTGAGCTCAACTAGCCCAGTAAAGAACATTGTGACTAAGATAATACAGAACAAATTATCGTTAGTCTTCAACAGGGAAAAATCTAATAGAATACAATAGACAACAAGTTTTAAATCAATATTCGCAGCGGAAAATAATAATTCATAGAAGAGTTACGTAGAGAATGAAATCTACTATTATCTATGAATTTAAAAGTCCATCATCAATATTTTATCCATGTAACATCAATCAATATTCATCTTTGCACTACAAGCCAAATATATTCATCAGTTGGTCATGTTCATCTCAACACCTGTTCATCTTTGCACTACGGGCCAAAGATATTCATCAGAAATCATTCATCTTCGCACTACAGGCCAAAGATATTCAGTTATATCATCATTTAGGACTAAGGATGATAAAAAATATTTTAAAAGAAATGAATCCAGTGAAACAAAATAACAAATATTAAGGATTCGTATTTCGATTTATCCATGTCCAAAAATACCATATAAATAATCATAATGAAGTAAAATTAAAGAATGATCAAAACATAGATACAATCAAAGCTAGTATCCAGAATAGATATTTTGGACGAAAAGAAGAAAATTTCATTTTTCGGTGAATAGTAACTCGTGAATAGTAACTCATGAATAGTAACCCGGACATGAAAAATTTCAAATTTGATAAAAATTTCCAACCAATATTTTGGCATAATGATATTGAAGAAATAATATCATTTTCGAATAAAATAACATCCCTTACCTCGTAAAGACAGTACTTCTAGTTGAAACACCGGATATAGGCAATGACCTGAACTTGCACCGTATAGCAATACTCAAAGTATTAAAATACTCACACGAATAGGCTCACTAATATAAAGAGAGAAAGAGAGAGAAGATTTCAGTTTCTGGTGTATTTTTCAATTCTAACCTAAGCACCGTATTTAATAAAATATTAATATAATTATACAAATTTTTTTTAGCCCACCTTTTGGTCAAAAACACCAGTTACACATGTTAATGATGTCCAAAAAAATTCAAAAACTGTTTTTCTCATAATAATTAACTAAAACTCCCAAAAATCAATTATTTCGGAACTTCGGAACTTCAATAATTTATAATAAATAGCCCTTTTATCAGAAAATTCGAATCTCGCAAGTTTTTATAGGAAATTCAATTCTCTACAACTTTGCATAAGAAAGTTTTTCCAAATTCCAAACAGAAATTGACCGAAATCCATAAACGGACATTTTACAGGCTATAATCAAATTTCAGTCAAGAAATGGGCCCACAGACATGTTTAACATGTTTTAAACAACTTTTACAACAAAAATACTCTTTCTCCTCATATACTCATATATCCCGCATTCATTATAAAAATATCATCATTATTATATTATAATAATATAATAAAATATTATTTTATCAGAAAAGATAAAATATCGATTTTTAACAATTACCACTCTAAAAATTTTCTCCATCTATATCCACATAAAATGAATATTTTTCTCATCATATAAATTATATTCACAAATAATATTACAGAATCACAGTACTGGCAACCAGGCCGTTCATAGGAAAGAGGGGGCTTTCCAATAAAGATTTCTCCTTACTTGCGCGCAATTAGGTGACCAAGCCTCTCCTTAGACAGAACTTTCTAGACATTGCTAATAATGTTATCTAATAATATTATTCAGACAATATGAATTATTGCTCCGATAATGGAAAATACTGTGTAGTGACAATTATTGAAACAACAGTAATATAAAATATCAACGCAGCAATTATTGAATCAATAAAATAAAATACTAAACAGTAATTACTGTAACTATTATTGAGTAGTGCCTTCTTACATAAGAATCAATAATTGGTGCAATACAGTGTGCTACTGTGCAACAACACGTATTACTGTGTTTTAACCACCAGGTATTCCAACAGTATTAACGGTAATAACTACGCCGTTATTTATAAACAACTTATACTTGTGGTTTTCTTCATCCAATCGCTTTCCGTTATGGGGCCCACAAAAGACTACGCCGTCGTACGAATATTTTCCGACAGGAAGAATATTCCACGACCAAACGAATATTCCCCGACAATAATGAATATTTTATAACAACCTGCTTATTTGAAATATTTGCGCATTTTACCCATAACTAACCTCATTAATCAATTTAACCCTTACTATTTCAAATAATAAATAGAGGAAATTAAATTTCATTTATTAATAATTTGGGATCTTACACAATGGTCATGATCATACCAGTCAACAATTCAACTTTGCACTACTGGCCAAAGGGAACTCATAGTCATGATCATACCAAAAATCTACCCATCTTTACACTCAAGCCAAAGAGAAATATCATCATTAGGGTTATAAAAATGTTATATATGATAATAAAATCAGTATAATCAACATATAGATTTAATCTCAAGAGTAATATTCATAAATCAACTACAATTTGGTCAGGAAAAAAACCAATTTTGTCGTGAATAGTAACTCGTGAATAGTAACTCATGAATAGTAACTCGTGAATAGTAACTCGTGAATAGTAATTCATGAATAGTAACTCGACATGAAAAAGGTAGAAATTCCACAATAAAATCCATACCAATATTTCGGTAAAATGATATTGAAAGAATAATATTTCTTAAGCTTATAAACAATTTATTTTAATTATTTACACTTTACTAAATAATGCATTTAATCATCCTAAAATGTCAAACTCATAAGATTTTATTACCAATAACCAAAACCCTCATCAAAAATCTGCATATACCTCATATAGGATTCTCAAGCCATAAAATCCTATTTTTTAAATTTTCTTACTTCATATAACATATTTAATTCATTTACTCATAACTAGTCCATTTTCATGAAAAATACCAAATCAGTTCCAAAAATATTTCTTTTCTGGAATTTAGCAGAATATAGTCCCATATTGAACATATATTTTTCTCAGAATTTTTAAAACTCATTTACTATTTTTCATATGGCCAAAACAGCCGAATATTTAGATATTTATCAAAAATTATACTTTTATTCAAAAATTCTGAAATTTATAGAGTGTACTTCTATCATATACATGTACTCTCAATAAAAATTTCACCAATTTTGGAGTTAACCACAAGGAGTTATAAACGGTTACTTTTAAAATAGTCTTTTCTCATAAAATTCATAATTCTTAATCTATACATCCAAAAATTACCATTTTTGGACACAATCAATAAAACTCATCAAAATATCATTTTAAATTTTTTCAGAATTTTCTGAAGGTCAGAAGAAGTACGAACTGAAAAATGTAATAACCCTTAAAATCCTTTACTATCCCTTACCTCAAAAGAGCAGCACTTCTGACTGGATATCGGATATGACGCTGAAGGAAACTTGCACTGATGAATAACAACTCACCAAGTATCTAAATACTCATAAAATACACTCGATAATCTAGAGAGAAAAAGAGAGAAAACTTATGAATTCTGGTGTGATTTTTAATTCTAACTTAGCCCTCTATTTATAGGAAAATATTAGCACGCCGAAGCAGACTTAACCTGCAACCTGATGGTTTTACCTGTTACTATTCTCACCCACCATATTTGAATAAAAATCTCAAAACATTTTTCACCAACCAAGAGTGGGGCCCACCAATTCTAGAATTTTTTACCAAAATGATTAACTTCAAAAATTTAACAATTTCTGAACCAGTCATCTAGTAAAATTCATAACAAATCATAAGTTCATTTTTAACGGTTCAAAATTTGTGGACATATACTCAACTTATATATGTATAACATATCCAAATATTACCACGATCCAATGGTCGGATTAAAAATTATAACCCTCGCAAAATATCTCAAAAACCCTAATTTGATTTTTAATACCTCCGTTCCGACAAAAATACAGATAAAATACCTCAACATTAACTCCTTCATTTTTAACCACAAAAATATATCCCTCATTTATATCCACATAAAATAAATATTTCCTTATCATATGAATCAATAATTAATTATTCATGGATAATATTACAGAATCACATTTATGACAACCAGGCCGTTCCCAGAAAAGAGGGGGCTTTCCAATAAGAATTTCTCCTTACTGGCGCGCAATTAGGTGATCAAACCTCTCCTTAGAAAGAACTTTCTAGAAATTGTCAATAATGTTATCTAATAATATTATTCAAATAATATGAATTATTGATCTGATAATGAGAAATACTGTGCAGTGACAATTATTAAACAACAATAATTTAAAATTTCAACGTAGCAATTATTGAATCAATAAAATAAAATATTGAACAGTAATTACTGTAACAATTATTGAGTAGTGCCTTCTTACATAAGAATCAATAATTTCAAAAATATTGTGCAATACCGTGTACTACTGTGCAATAACGCGTATTACTGTATTTTAACCACCGGATATTCCAATAGTGTTAACGGTAACAACTACGCCGTTATTTATAAAAACTCAAATTTGTCGTTTTTTTCATCCGACAGTTATTCTGTTATGGGGCCCACAAATGGTTGCGCCGTCGTACGAATATTCCCCGACAGAAAGAATATTCCACGACCAAACGAATATTCCCCGACAACAATGAATATTTTATAACCATTTGTGTATTTTGAAAAAAAATTCATATATCACCCTTAACTTTAACATTTATTAATTTAACCATTTACTGAATAGTAATTATAAGAAAAATTGAATACTTTTATTTCATAAAATTCGGGGTCTTACAGGTGTACCTACCTCCAAGGGCCAAGCACTTGCTGATGAGTATGGCATCAAATTCTTTGAAACTGTGAGTATGCTAAGAATTTATTATCATGTTGTTGGTTACATTGTTCTCAAGGTTAAAATTAATTTTCTACTGCAGAGCGTAAAAATAAATCTCAACGTGGAGGAAGTTTTCTTTTCTATTGCAAGGGATATAAAGCAAAGGCTTGCAGACACCGACTCAAAGGCTGAGGTAATCACCCATCTGTTGTAAATTAAATCTAAAAAAACAATCATATTAAAATGCCTTTCAATCATCTGTTTTCTTTTCTCTCTCTCTCTCTCTCTCTCTCTCTCTCTCTCTATTTTCCCCTAATTTCGTTGTTGGTATCATAGGCTCTCATTACTCTAAACTTTGACATTCTTTGAGGCTTGTTTGTGTTTGAGGAAAATAAAATGTTTTAAACCTCTATAAGCTTGCATCGATATGTTGGTTGATTTTTTGTTGTCTTGTCGAGAATATATGACAAACACATATTCCCTTGTTACATATATAGATTTTGATTATAGAACTTAACCATCTCTGTCTTGTGTTATCAGTTTATAATCGTAAGGAAGTTTATATTTTTCTCTTAGTAATTGCATATTTGCTTTCTATAAAGTTCTTAACTTTATTTACTTTTTGTTCTTTTAAGCTTCCTCGTCAAAAGTATTTGAATTGGTGAATGTGTTAAACATTTTTGGCCGTTTCCACTTTTTTTTTTCAGGTCCCATATTAAAAAGAAGTACCACTCTGAACTGCGGTATCAAAAAATTGTTAGATCTGAACTCATTTCGATAAAGGATGTCTTGAAGTTATCTTTAACAAATCCCCTTGAAACATTATTGATAATTTGTGAGGCTTGTGCCACCATTAATATTAACTGCCTTTCTACTTGCAAGATATTTATTTGCATCCATTTTAAAGCCGGGAATGATGATGACTGAGCTATGTGAGACCTTGGAGAATACCGTTCGCAAGTTAATATCAGAGAATGGTCTACAAGCAGGAATTACATTTCCGACAGGATGCTCGTTGAACTAGTAATCATCTATTTAAAGTGTTGTATTGCCTATTGTTATGAATTCCCATCTTTGCTAATTTCTTTCTTATTCTTTCTCACCTAATTGTTTGTGTTTAAAATTTAATAACAGGGTTGCATTCCATTGGACCCCTAATTCTGGAGATAAAACTGTGCTGCAGTATGATGATGTGATACTTTTAATTTTTTTTGGCCATACTTTTAATTTTTTATATATGAGCCATACTTTTAATATTTTTTTTGGCCATTATCTAGGAATCGAGAATAGATGTACGTCTTTGTGATGTTGGTGCTGCAATCCAAGAGGTCATGGAGTTATATGAATAATATCTTTTATAAGTTTCTTTAACATTGCGTTCTTAGTGCTTGTAACAACCCGATATTTCCTACATAAATAAATAAGAAATTTTGCGTATAATTTATTTATTTATTTATTTAAGGATGAGAATTTGTACAAGATAATGTGTATGTGTATGTATGTGGTAAATAAAAATATATTTATTACATAAATATTTACAAATAATTTTATTTTAGAACTATTGATTTTTATAAAGTATATTCTTATAATAATTAATTTAGAGTAGAAATATTTTTATTAACTATTTTTCATGAAAATATAATCATATATTATTTAAATAATATATGGAGTGATTTTTAGAATAAATATAATAATTATTTTATTATATGAAATTTAGTACAGGCTATTAAGTTAATTGTTTTACCTAAATTATTAAGGTTAAATATGAAAAATAAATCAAATATAGAATCCAAACCCTAATTTTAGATTATTGTCAAGGTATGAGAATAATAATATAATATTAATTATATTTTGATTTTTCAATGCTATGATTATGTACTGTATTTCTGTATTGATAATGGTTGGTCAATTATAGTGTTTAATTTTAAAATCCTAGTAATAATGTTAAGCCCTAATTTGAGATCCAAATTAGAGTGCGAGATTGTTTTATATGTGTATTATATGATGTTGTGATTAATTAGGAAAAACCCTAAATATAGGACACATTAATTGTAAATTAAAACCCTAATTTCGTAAATTAGAAACCTTAAATCAATAATTAACTTATTGATAAATGAAAACCCTAATTTAAAACTCAAGATGAGTTCGACACTGTTATATAACTATGTTATATGGTGTATGCATGCTAGGTATTATATGACTTTTTGATTAATTAGGTATACCCTAATTAATAATTAGAAATATTAATTTTTAGAAACCCTAATATTTATTCTATAAACCCTAATTTATTTAAATTATAAACCCTAATTGTTGGTTTGGAAAGCTTAATGCTAATTAGTGTATCTTAAACCTAATTAGTAAGGTGTTAAGTAATTAAAAACCTAATTAATTAAGAAACCTTAATTTTGTATTTTAGAAACTAAAATTTATTATTTTATTTTTACAAACCCTAAATTGGTAATTCTAGGAAATTATTTTTTTAAACTCTAAGATGGCTCAAACCCTAAACCCTAAGGGTTTGTGCCAAGATTACACAAATGCCATTAAAAATATAAGCAAAAGGACCATTTTGCCCTTATTGCATAATTGAGGCTTGCTTGCAAATCTTGCTAAAATTGGAGTTGTTGAACAACTTAGATCACCCCATGTGCCTTAAATCTCAGCCATCAGCCATTTAATAAGCCAAATACATTGCATATGTGTTCTATAAATAGATCAAGAGAGAGAAAAGATCAATTTTTAGCCATTTTGCACAAACACATATCCAAGAGCTCCTCCTACTAAAACCCAAGAAATATTGAAGTGTACCAGTCACAAAACCAAGCCCCATGAAAATCATTAACAGATCAGGAAGCTAGAAATCAAAATCGATCAAGAAGGTATAAAACCCTATTCGAAAATCTGACTTTTGATCCTATGTTAGATGTTAGGATTTTATGTTAAAACGTGTTGTTTGTAGTCTATTTAAGTGATCTGGGTTGACACATGTCAGATCCATAACACCTAAGTGCTCGAAATTAAAATTTTTCAAAATCTGAAAAATGTGGTTTTTGGGTCTGACAGTCAAATGTCAGACCCCATAGATCTTTGGTTGTTAAGTGTTTTTGTTGTTTAAATGTTTTAAGTTGTAGTATGTCATGAGTTCTTTCATATGAAACTTGAATCAAGACCATAGCATCAGTATATTGAAAGTTATTAAGGGTCAAAGGTCGTTGACCGACCATGACCGAACGAATCTAGGTAACCCAGATTACCCAGAAAAGTCTGACAACCATTTTGAAGTCCATGGATCTTGCTGTGTTTAAGTTATTTTGCTATGTTGATGTTATATACTTGTAGATTATCATGAATACTACACATTAAAACCCAGGTAACAACCAGATCCTTTACTTGATCAAAAATATGGGTAGTCAAACTAGGGTTGACCACCAGCCTTATGAATTTCTGGGAAAAACCCAGATTCGTGAAGAACACATTTTCTGGCATAGGTTGACCAGCTTTGATCTTACTCATGTGTTGTATTTAGGTTGATTTAGTGTTATTATTCTGTTCTATCACATATGTACTACAATCTGGTATCATAACAACACTTAAAACATGACCAGACACCGGAGTAATCAAGGCCCAAATAGGAACCCTTGAAACTGCTTGAGTTTCTGGGCAGTCCAGAAACTCAAGAACACGCCTGACATGATATTTGGAAGCTCCGATCTCTTTTGTTTTATGTTGTTTATTCGTGTTTGTCGTTGAATCGTATAGTATTACATTAGTTCTACACACTGTGATCAATAGATAGACGAGAAACATCATGATCTGATTGTTAAGCTTGGTCAAAGTAGCACCCTCGTTAACTGACTATGCATTCTGGGTTTCATGAAGAACACGAAGAACACCTATAGCGACGGTTCTGTCGCTATAGGCAGTCTTTAGCGACAATTTATTTTTAAAATTAATTAAATAAATAGAAAAATTAGTTTTTAATTATTAAAAATACAAAATAAATTATTAAAAATTATTTTAAATTTCAAAAATTAGTTTTTAATTATTTTACATATATTTCATAAATATTTAATATTTTTGAAATATTAAAAGTATTTAATTTATTTAATTACAATATTAAATAAATTATTTAAAAATGATTTTAATATTGGAAAAATCATTAAAAATTATATTACGATATAAGAAAATATTTTAAGTTATTTTTAATGACTTTTAATATTTTTTGATAAATTTCATTAATATTTAAATATCAATGGTAATTAATTTATTTACTTAATGAATTAAATAAATTAATTAAAAATAATTTTATTATATTAAAAATCATTTTAAATAATAATAAGGTATTTAAAAATATTTTAAGTTATAAAATATAACTTTTAATATTTAAAGTTAAATTTCATTAATTAATTATTATTAATGATATTAAAGTTATTTAATAATTATATTAATTAATTTAGTTTAAAAATGATTTTAATAATATAAAATTTATTTTAAATGAAAATAAAGTGTTTAAAAATATTTTAATATTTAAAGGATAATTTCATTAATAATTAAATATTAATGATTATTAAGTTATTACTAATGATATTAAATTTATTTAATAATTATATTAAATAAATAGTTTATAAATGGTTTTATTAATTTAAAAATCATTTAAAAGGGATAAAAATGAATTAAAAATATTTTAAGTTGTAAATAATGACTTCTAATATTTTGATATATAGAACATTAATACTTTGATAATAATGGTAATTATTTAGAAATGATTTTAAATGTTTTAAAAATTATTTAAGGATAATTTTAATATTATAAAAGTATTTCAAGTTATTATAAATAACTTTAATATTTTGGAAATGATTTCATTAATAGTTTAATATTAATTAGATATTAATGATAATAGAATTGATTAGTATTTAAATCATTTAAATATGATTCCAATGTTTGAAAATTTATGATAAATCATAATAAATGTTTTAAAATTATATTAAGTCATTTAAAAATAATATGACTGATATGTACAGATATTGAGTTGCAGAATAGAGTCTTAGACTCGATAATTACCCGATAAAGCTGTCGGTAGACCGACATGTTTCAGAAATTGATCTGGACTTAGATAATGTGATTAGATAAGTGATTATTTGTGATTCAATGGTTGTTAAATCTATGTGCCAATGTGATTAGGGTATGTGCTGACTGCAATAAACAGTGTTATGTGTTAAAGTATGTTGTTCTAATAGAACAAACGATCTTATTAATGATAGGTCGTGAGATAAGCGATAAATCTAAATTGCAAACTGTAAGCAGCGCTTCAGGCAAGTATCCTACCTTTGTATTTTCTTTATGCAATTGGACAAGTGTAAGAATGTTTTAGAATTATACAATTACTATACAGATTGTTAAACCTATATTATATACGCCCATTGTTTATCAACATGTTAGTATAAGGTAATTCAAATATATATTCTGTTCGTTAATTTCTATAAATGATTATACAAGTGTCCCCACTTGGATAATCATTGTATTTAATCACATGTTGATACACCTTTGATATACATATATGTTGAATTATAGATTATTATTGAAACGAGATAAAACCTTTGATTTGGAATCCTGACAAATATGAACATCCCTATACAGAAAAACTTTTTATGCACCCAAGGTGGAACAGAGTGAACGATCCTATCGTTCCTGTAATGTAGTATTGATCAATGCAGGGCATAACGGGCTGATCACCCCCGTGCCCGTAAGTTATGTCGGTTTACAGATGAATTTCTGTTTAACCTTTTCAAAAATGAAAATAATGTTCATGGCATGTCACTATAACCCCAGTTATAGTCATTATGTAATTTTAAAAATTTGAAAGAGAGTTGTTATGTTATTATTATCAATTCAGAATACTTCACGACTATTGACTGGTTGTAGAAGAATAGTACAAAGAAAATATTTAAATCCTTTCAGCTATATATATATATATATATATATATATATATATATATATATATATATATATATATATATATAATTGCTATTACTTGCTGGGCACTCAAATGCTCATCCTTGCTTAAATTTAAATGTTTTCAGCTAAGTGCGAACGACTAGAGAGCTCAGCTAAGAACAAAGGAAAATGGAAGGTTGCTGAATGAACGAATTATGTTATGTAATAGTTTGATGATATTAAGACAATTATGATATATATTATCTATCATGAGTTGTAATGAATGTTTAAAGGTTACGTACTTGGGAGCTAGACTCTGATAATTATATAAATTAAGTTGATCTTTTATATTATTGTTATTATTATTAGTATTATTCCGCTCATAGAAATGGTATCGTGAAGAACCGAGTTCGGGTTTCAAGTACCCGAGTTTGGGGTCCTCACAAGTTGGTATCAGAGCTTAGGGGTTAAAAACCTTAGGTGGGCTAGACCTTAGGCTATAACCTTAGAACAGAGGGAAACGTTGAAAATATAAATAACTCATATAGAGTTTAAAAAGAGATGAATTTACTAAATTCATCGTCAAACAAAATAAAAGATAACTTATATAAAACTTTTATTTGCTGTGTGTATATACTATATGCTAATTAGGATAATTTATGTGTGTAGATGTCAGGTGAAAAATGATTCGATTACCCTCGCATCGTAAAGAAGGAGCCAATATCGAAGCCGATAGCTGAAATAAAGGCTCAGAATGAAAATAACTCAGAAGATGTGGTTATTGTGGAAAATATAGTACCAGATCCGGAGATGGTGGAGCTGACAGATAGCGATTCAGACACTAAAGTTGAAGCTGATCAAGCATCAACAGAGGTGCAGAATCTGAAGAACAAGGTTTTTTCTCTGGAAAGGCTGTGGGAGATAGAAAAGCTGTTGAATAGTCAGTTGCGTCAAGCGTTAATAGAAACAATGGAAGGACAAGATAAGCTTAAGATCTAAATTGGTCAGATGGGAGCTACAAGCAACACATCGTGTGCAGCTCCGGACAAGAAGGGGAAAAGAAAGATAGAAGACCATGACTTAGGAAAATCCAATAAGAAGAAATGGAAAAGAATATGTTATCTTTGCAGCTATGAAGGACATACCACTCCGTATTGTCCTGACTACAAAAACGGAGCATGTTTTATCTGTGGGATAGAAGGTCATCAGGCGAAAAGTTGTCCAATGAAAAAGAATAATAAATAAGTAGCATAGGTTCTGTTGTGATGTAGGTGTGTTTAATGTAATATGTGCGCTAAGTATGTCTGTGAAAGGTAATGTTTCCAACTTTTGTGTTAAGCCAAGTCTGTAAATCCCGACTTTTGTAGTCACAAAGGGATGAATGATGTTTAAAGCATTATGTGCTATGCTATGTAAAATATTCGTTAAATGAATATGAATCTAAGTTTGAGAAATAAAATAAGTTTAGAATATTAAACTTATTTGATAAGGTTTAGAATGTAAGTTAAATTATGATTTTATTTAATCAGATAATGTCGCCAAGACGTCAAACTCGCAACCAAAGGGCAGAAGAGTCTGTCAATAATGTTGAGGGACAACAACAAGCTGATCCAATGCAGCAATTTGCAAACATGTTAGCTCAGGCTATGCAACAGGGAATACCAGTCGCTGGAAACCAGCCGGACAACCGCTTAGCTAACTTCAAAGACTTTAAGATTGTAGGACCACCGAAATTCAAAGGTACAACTGACCCTGTTGAAGCCCAAACTTGGGTTAAGGAAATTGAAAAAGCATTTGTGGTAGCTAGGGTATCCGAGGGGCAAAAGACCGCTTTTGCCACCTACATGATGAAGGGGGAAGCAAATTTTTGGTGGGAAGCGAATCAGGCTAGGGCAGGAGAAGGTGTAGTCACATGGGATAGATTTAAAACTTTGTTTTTCGAAAACTATTTTTCACCAAGTATACAGGCGAGGATGGAGGTTAAATTTTTAGAGTTGAAGCAGGAGAATATGACGGTGTCTGAATACGCCGCTAAATTCAATGAGTTAGCTAGGTTTGCCCCGCATCAAGTCGATACAGAAGCTAGGAAAGCGAGAAGGTTTGAGCTGAGATTGAAACCCTGGCTCTACAACAAAGTGGCGGTGTTGCAAATTCCTACATTTGCAGCACTCATGGAGAAAGCGATCATAGCTGAGGAGGGAAGTGAGGCCATGAGCCTTTACAATAAGGAGAGGAAGAATAAGGGTAAGACCGAAGGAGCTGGAAAAGTAGGAGTTAATAGTGGGAGCAGGAGTGGAGATAGCAAGAGGAAGGTAAGCAGTTTTGCTAGTGTACAAGTGAAACAGGAAGGTGTTAAGAAACAGATAGTGCCATGTAAGACATGTGGGAAGAATCACTCGGGGGAATGTTTGAAAGAAAAATTTGTTTGCTACATGTGCGGGCAGGAGGGTCATATCTCTCCTAACTGCCCCAATCCTAGGATGAATAGTGGATGTTTTATATGCGGATCGACAGAACACAGGGTGAAAGATTGTCCGAAGAGGAGGGTGGAGATAGGAAGTGTGAACATGGGCACTGGCAGTGGGACGTTAGCAATCACGGGACCGACTTTGTCAAGCAAGCCAACAAAATCTACTGCGAGGGTCTACAACATGACGGTTCAGGATACGGCAGCAGCTGGCACTGGAACTCCAGGTATTATTCGTATGCCTTTTATTTTCTTATGCATGATTTTCCTATAAATAGTAAATTATTTTATAAAGAAATTTTGAGGAGGAATTTGAGTTCTTTTAGAAACCAATTTTTCCGTGTAATCAGAAAGACAAGCTTTATGTGAGCAGTTAAAGATCAGTTTGATCAAAGTTGATCGAGATCTACTTGCAATGATTATGTATGCTATGTGCCGTGTATGTATAGGTTTTAAAACGGTGATTCCGGGGACGGAATCTTTATAAGGGAGGGTGAATGTAACAACCCGATATTTTCTACATAAATAAATAAGAAATTTTGCGTATAAATTTTTTTATTTATTTATTTAAGGATGAGGATTTGTACAAGATAATGTGTATGTGTATGTATGTGGTAAATAAAAATATATTTATTACATAAATATTTACAAATAATTTTATTTTAGAATTATTGATTTTTATAAAGTATATTCTTATAATAATTAATTTATAGTAGAAATATTTTTATTAACTATTTTTCATGAAAATATAATCATATATTATTTAAATAATATATGGAGTGATTTTTAGAATAAATATAATAATTATTTTATTATATGAATTTTAGTACAGGCTATTAAGTTAATTGTTTTACCTAAATTATAAAGGTTAAATATGAAAAATAAATCAGATATGGAATCCAAACCCTAATTTTGGATTATTGTCAAGGTATGAGAATAATAATATAATATTAATTATATTTTGATTTTTCAGTGCTATGATTATGTACTGTATTTCCATATTGATAATGGTTGGTCAATTATAGTGTTTAATTTTAAAACCCTAGTAATAATGTTAAGCCCTAATTTGAGATCCAAATTAGAGTGCGAGATTGTTTTATATGTGTATTATATGATGTTGTGATTAATTAGGAAAAACCCTAAATATAGGAGATATTAATTGTAAATTAAAACCCTAATTTCGTAAATTAGAAACCTTAAATCAATAATTAACTTATTGATAATTGAAAACCCTAATTTAAAACTCAAGATGAGTTCGACACTATTATATAACTATATTATATGGTGCATGCATGCTAGATATTATATGACTTTTTGATTAATTAGGTATACCCTAATTAATAATTAGAAATAATAATTTCTAGAAACCCTAATACTTATTCTATAAGCCCTAATTTATTTAAATTGTAAACCCTAATTATTGGTTTGGAAAGCTTAATGCTAATTAGTGTATCTTAAACCTAATTAGTAAGGTGTTAAGTAATTAAAAACCTAATTAATTAAGAAACCTTAATTTTGTATTTTAGAAACTAAAATTTATTATTTTATTTTTACAAACCCTAAATTGGAAATTGTAAGAAATTATTTTTTAAACTCTAAGATGGCTCAAACCCTAAACCCTAAGGGTTTGTGCCAAGATTACACAAATACCATTAAAAATATAAGCGAAAGGACCATTCTGCCCTTATTGCATAATTGAGGTTTGCTTGCAAATCTTGCTAAAATTGGAGTTGTTGAACAACTTAGATCACCCCATGTGCCTTAAATCTCAACCATAAGCCATAATAAGCCAAATACATTGCACATGTGTTCTATAAATAGATCAAGAGAGAGAAAAAGATCAATTATTAGCCATTTTGCACAAACACATATCCAAGAGCTCCTCCTACTAAAACCCACGAAATATTGAAGTGTACCAGTCACAAAACCAAGCCCCACGAAAATCATTAACAGATCAGGAATCCAGAAATCAAAATCGATCAAGAAGGTATAAAACCCTATTCGGAAATCTGACTTTTGATCCTATGTTAGATGTTAGGATTTTAAGTTAAAACGTGTTGTTTGTAGTCTATTTAAGTGATCTGGGTTGACACATGTCAGATCCATAACACCTAAGTGCTCGAAATTAAATTTTTTCAAAATCTGAAAAATGTGGTTTTTGGGTCTGACAGTCAAATGTCAGACCCCATAGATCTTTGGTTGTTAAGTGTTTTTGTTGTTTAAATGTTTTAAGCTGTAGTATGTCATGAGATCTTTCATATGAAACTTGAATCAAGACCATAGCATCAATATATTGAAAGTTATTAAGGGTCAAAGGTCGTTGACCGACCATGACCGAACGAATCTGGGTAACCCAGATTACCCAGAAAAGTCTGACAACCATTTTGAAGTCCATGGATCTTGCTGTGTTTAAGTTATTTTGCCATGTTGATGTTATATACTTGTAGATTGTCATGAATACTACACATTAAAACCTAGGTAACAACCAGATCCTTTACCTGATCAAAAATATGGGTGGTCAAATTAGGGTTGACCACCAGCCTTATGAATTTCTGGGAAAAACCCAGATTCGTGAAGAACACATTTTCTGGCATGGGTTGACCAGCTTTGATTTTACTCATGTGTTGTATTTAGGTTGATTTAGTTTATTATTCTGGTCTATCACATATGTACTACAATCTGGTATCATAACAACACTTAAAACATGACCAGACACCGGAGTAATCAAGGCCCAAAAAGGAACCCTTGAAACTGCTTGAGTTTCTGGGCAGCCCAGAAACTCAAGAACACGCCTGACATGATATTTGGAAGCTCCGATCTCTTTCGTTTTATGTTGTTTATTCGTGTTTGTGTTTGAATCGTATAGTATTACATTAGTTCTACACACTGTTATCAATAGATAGACAAGAAACATCATGATCTGATTGTTAAGCTTGGTCAAAGTAGCACCCTCGTTAACTGACTATGCATTCTGGGTTTCATGAAGAACACGAAGAACACCTATAGCGACGGTTCTGTCGCTATAGGCAGTCTTTAGCGACAGTTTATTTTTAAAATTAATTAAATAAATAGAAAAATTAGTTTTTAATTATTAAAAATACAAAACAAATTATTAAAATTTATTTTAAATTCTGAAAATTAGTTTTTTATTATTTTACATATATTTCATAAATATTTAATATTTTTGAAATATTAAAAGTATTTAATTTATTTAATTTTAATATTAAATAAATTATTTAAAAATAATTTTAACATTGGAAAAATTATTAAAAATTATATTATGATATAAGAAAATATTTTAAGTTATTTTTAATGACTTTTAATATTTTGTGATAAATTTCATTAATATTTAAATATTAATGGTAATTAATTTATTATATTAAAAATCATTTTAAATAATAATAAGGTATTTAAAAATATTCTAAGTTATAAAATATAACTTTTAATATTTAAAGTTAAATTTCATTAATTAATTACTATTAATGATATTAAAGTTATTTAATAATTATATTAAATAATTTAGTTTAAAAATGATTTTAATATTATAAAAATCATTTTAAATGAAAATAAAGTGTTTAAAAATATTTTAATATTTAAAGCATAATTTCATTAATAATTAAATATTAATGATTATTAAGATATTACTAATGATATTAAATTTATTTAATAATTATATTAAATAAATAGTTTATAAATGGTTTTATTAATTTAAAAATCATTTAAAAGGGATAGAAATGAATTAAAAATATTTTAAGTTGTGAATAACGACTTCTAATATTTTGATATATAGAACATTAATACTTTGATAATAATGGTAATTATTTAGAAATAATTTTAAATGTTTTAAAAATTATTTAAGGGTAATTTTAATATTTTAAAAGTATTTCAAGTTATTATAAATAACTTTAATATTTTGGAAATAATTTTATTAATAGTTTAATATTAATTAGATATTAATGATAATAGAATTGATTAGTATTTAAATCATTTAAATATGATTCCAATGTTTGAAAATTTATGATAAATCATAATAAATGTTTTAAAATTATATTAAGTCATTTAAAAATAATATGACTGATATGTACAGATATTGAGTTGCAGAATAGAGTCTTAGACTCGATAATTACCAGATAAAAGCTGTCGGTAGACCGACATATTTCAGAAATTGATCTGGACTTAGATAATGTGATTATATAAGTGATTATTTGTGATTAAATGGTTGTTAAATTTATGTGCCAATGTGATTAGGGTATGTGCTGACTGCAATAAACAGTTTTATGTGTTAAAGTATGGTGTTCTAATAGAACGAACGATCTTATTAATGATAGGTCGTGAGATAAGCGATAAATCTAAATTGCAAACTGTAAGCAGCGCTTCAGGCAAGTATCCTACCTTTGCATTTTCTTTATGCAATTGGACAAGTGTAAGAATGTTTTAGAATTATACAATTACTATACAGATTGTTAAACCTATATTATATATGCCCATTGTTTATCAACATGTTAGTATAAGGTAATTCAGATATATATTCTGTTCGTTAATTTCTACAAATGATTATACAAGTGTCCCCACTTGGATAATCATTGTATTTAATCACATGTTGATACACCTTTGATATACATATATGTTGAATTATAGATTATTGTTGAAACGAGATAAAACCTTTAATTTGGAATCCAGACAAATATGAACATCCCTACACGGGAAAACTTTTTATGCATCCAAGGTGGAACAGAGTGAACGATCCTATCGTTCTTGTAATATAGTATTGATCAATGCAGGGCATAACGGGCTGATCACCCCCGTGCCCGTAAGTTATGTCGGTTTATAGATGAATTTCTGTTTAACCTTTTCGAAAATGAAAATAATGTTCATGGCATGTCACCATAATCCCAATTATAGTCATTATGTAATTTCAAAAATTTGAAAGAGAGTTGTTATGTTATTATTATCAATTCAGAATACTTCACAACTATTGACTGGTTGTAGAAGAATAGTACAAAGAAAACATTTAAATCCTTTCAGCTTATATATATATATATATATATATATATATATATATATATATATATATATATAATTGCTATTACTTGCTAGGCACTCAAATGCTCATCCTTGCTTAAATTTAAATGTTTTCAGCTAAATGCGAACGACTAGAGAGCTCTGCTAAGAACAAAGGAAAAGGAAAGGTTGCTGAATGAACGAATTATGTTATGTAATAGTTTGATGATATTAAGACAATTATGATATATATTATCTATCATGGGTTGTAATGAATGTTTAAAGGTTACGTACTTGGGAGATAGACTATGATAATTATGTAAATTAAGTTGATCTTTTATATTATTGTTATTATTATTAGTATTATTCCGCTCATAGAAATGGTATCGTGAAGAACCGAGTTCGGGTTTCAAGTACCCGAGTTTGGGGTCCTCACAATGCTGCTTTTTTTGTCAATTATGTCGTAGAGTCATAGCATGTGCATAAGTGGAATTTTCACGGTACTTACTCATAATTTATCAGCTATCATTAGCTATTTCCTACTGTTGCATGGAATATAGTACAGCAGCCTATCCATCCATATGTAGTACCACTGTACCACTGTTTTTGAAAGCTTTGAGCAAGCTGACCCCTCGACAACTCGACTGTAAGCTGTCTATACAAACTCAACTACCTTAAATGAGCATTTTGTAAAGTGTTGACTGAAACTTTTTGTTACTTTCAGGCATGGTGGAACTGGACTTGGTCTATGCATTGTACGAACCTTGGTGAGCAAAAAAAAAAGATTCTTACACATCTTATTCAAACTATTGGCATGCTCTCATGAGATGAAATGGATGGTTATAGGTGAACCAAATGGGTGGAGAAATCAAAGTTAAGAAAAATGGACCCAGTACTTTCATGCAACTATATTTTCTTCTCAATGCCCCTACAGATGGGACGAGGGAGCATTGCAGTTTAAAATTTCCAGACCATAACCTGACAGTAGGTGCAACTATTCTATAACATCTTCATTAGTCCAAGAACCGAATTTAACTACATTCATATCACAGTGGACACACACACACACACACACACACACACACACATATATATATATATATATATATATATATATATATATATATATATATATATGTACAAAATGATAAACTTATGAGACTACAAAATACAGCTATTGCTTGCACTCAGTGGAAGAATAGGTAGATTGATTATGTCCAGGATTACAAAGACACGAAATGTACATGTATGAAGCATCCGAATGGAATGAACTGACGTAGAAACTTCTGGAACTTTTTCAAGGAGCACAACCCTGTTTTAGCCATTCTTCTAAATAGGTATGCTAATGCATTACTTTGGCACAGGGAATTTCCTGTCATGTTTCAGTTGATGAAATGACTTTAGGAGTTAGGACATAAAATTGTTTCTCTGTTTTGTCACATGGTTATGTTAAGTTGATGTTTTCTGAACTTCCAACTGATTCTATTTTAGATTCTTAGAAAGTTCATTTCTGGTATTGCAGGAGAGATTCGTTCTTAAATGAACTACTGTTGTTGGAATGGAATACAAAGGAACATGATGCACGTGTAATCTCTCAGTATTCTGAGGCTGGACCCCTAGCCCATAACATAGTTGAAGTTCCTCATTCATATGGATTTGCATTCCTATTTAGGGTTGGTGATGTTCTATTAATGAATCTTAGGGATGCTCATAACCCTTGTTGTGTCTACAGAACAAGCTTAATTTTTCTATCCACTGTTGTAGAGGAACTAAATTTTGTTGAAGAGTCATGTAGAGTAAATAATGTTGATGAAGAATGTATTTTTGATGTGGCTACCACAACCTTTTTTTTCTTTATCTACAACATTTTAAAAATATTGTATAATTTGGTTAAAAACGGTGTCTGATATATTAAACTACAACGTTTTTATCCAGAAAACGTTGTGGAATCATACATTCTCCAATGTTTTTAAGCATCTGCTAATTTATGAAAAATAAATCTACAACATTTTTTTCTTAAAAATGTTGTGTAATGTGCTTAACTACAACGTTTTAAAAACGTTGTGTAAGGGTGTCAAATAGATGACACCCTTAACCACGATATTTTTTTGACTGAAACAACAATGTTTTTTCTGCGTTATCTATTTACTATTTTGTACTAGTGAATCTTCTATGTCTATTCTGTATAGGTTGGCCAATGTTTCCTTTATAGACCTCATCAGTTTCTGCTTCTAACCTGGTAAGCACTACGATCATAGTTATACCCAAGTTAGTCATCTTTTATTTATCTTGATAGCTACTACATTGCTGACTTCCTTTAGTCATTCTCATCATCTGAAGTCTTCTTACTATTACTTGTGGAAGACTTCCCTTAAATGGCTTCACTACTCAATCAGGATGCTGATTGACTTTATTCTTCGATCTTCTATTTGCTTGCTCACCATTAGATGAATGCTCTCTGGTTTCCTTCAGGTAGATTTTATCTCTATAGTTCGGTCCAGAGGCTTCATTCTTTGGATGCTTTGGGAGTGCTCATATGTTAAGAATTGTGTTAACACTACGATTCTTCCTTGGCATTTAGAGCACTGATAGGCTTTATCGAAGACTTTTTTCTGCAGACTACGATTTAGCTTTGGTTTTGCAGACACTACGACTCCGAGTGTAGATTATACATCAGACTACAATTTTTGACTTAACACTTGTTGTTCTTGTCTGATCTAGCCTGACTACGATTTCTGCCTCTAGTATGATTAGTAGACTCTACGACTTCAAGTGTGATCTACGATTCTTGACTTGGCTTGGCAGGTTCTTGAATCAACTCTCAAATTTTGAGTGAGGCCCTCCAAGGAAGACTACGATCTAGTCACTTTCTCGATACTCTACGATTCTGCCTGGGCTTCAGCAATCCCTCGGCTAGCTTGATGAATTGCGATTCTACCTTGATAGTCTCCGAGTTCTTTGTTTCTCCTGGCCGTCTTCTAAGGCTTGTGCAGTACTCGACGATCAGACATGCCTATCTATTATATCAAATAAGATCAACCTAACAAGCTTGATCTTTCTATACTTAGTCCTTGTACATCATGTTCGTTTGAAGGACTTTACAAAGCTATTTCATTCATGTAGGATCAACCTAACATATTTGATCATTTCAGTCTAAGTCCTTATACATATATTCCTATTGTCTATTCAAGGACTTTACAGCTTAATTCAATGTAGACATATTTGCATATTCACTCATTATGATCATAATCAAATCTTATATAAATAGAAATATCATTCACATGCTTATTCCTAACAATCTCCCCCTATTTGATTATGACAAAAACAATTAGTGCATATGTATGAGATGAATGAATCTTAAGATACAGTGAGCTACTATATTGCTAGAGTAGGTAATATGAATGATATATTAAAAGCATTTGATTACAGCTGAATAGTAAACCTAAATTCTGGATCTAGAGTTAATTATTATATATAGAGATGTACCTTCATCTTCATGTATGTCTCCTGGATTCCCTCTGTTGTTACTACTCATCTGCTTGATCTTCTTGCTCCTGCTCCCCCTGGGATGGTTACTTCATTTCTTCTTAATCTTCTGGTTCCTGCTCCCCCTGAGATGTAATCTTCATTTCTTTATCTTCATGATGCTTTAACTCAGATGCATACTCTTCTTCTTTGTTTTCTGCTTTGCTCTTCAGATTCTGCTTTGGCTCCCCCTCAGATGATGGTATACTTGCTGCTATGTTGACCTGCTTCTTCTTCTTCTTCTTCTCCTTCTTTGCCTTAGCCTTCATTCTTTTCTCCTTACTCTTTTTTGAATACCTCTTTTTCTCTCCCTTTTTGTCATGAACCAGTTGGGAAAGCTGTTGGACATTTGTCATAAGCTGCTCTGTCAGATAGGATGAGTTGCTGACTTCAATCTTGAGTTCTTGTTGACTTAGCTCCAACTGTAGAGAGAGAGAGACTGCTTGAGGAAGTCAATCTTGTCAGAGAGGGACACGATTTAATCTGTATTATCCTTCTGAACTTGCAGAGCTTCTTCCTTCTGTTCATTAATAAACTTCAGATAGATTTGATCTCTCTCTTTTATTTTGAAAGATATATCTGATATTGTGGCTTGAAGTCTATTTTGAAGTACATTATCTCCTTCTTCTGACAACATCTTTTCCTCTGCAGCAATGAGAGATATCTTCTCAACCAGCTCGTCAGAATTCTTTAGTAACTCTTGCTCCTGAGGAGTTTGGTCATTTGGTTTAGCAGACTTTTGCTGAACACCATATTGAACTCCACGATTCTCACTTTTGGACAATTTTTCGAATGTGGTGAGAATCTAATAAACCATTGAGTTCCAATCATTGTTAGAGGACGAGGGAATATTGGATAATTCTGCTTGAGCAGAGTAGAGCTTCTCAATCTGAGATTGATTATCTTCAATGGTAGAGTGGATGGACTCTACGATCATGAACTTGGATATAATCCTTCTGCCATCTGAACCTACTCTACAATTGTGGGAAATGTAGTGGTTACCAGCATGTCGATAGATCTTGAAATGAGACTGGTCTTTGATCAGCTTTGTTGCAAACTTCTTTACTCTTGGAAAGTTTTGAGACACCAGCTCCAAGTTTGGAAAATACGAGTAACACCAGCTGAAGTAACTCCCATCTTCACCAGTATATGCCTTTAACAAGGGCATCCATGGGTAGAACCATTTCATCAGGAGATCATCATGATTGTACAGTATTGTAGTGCAATCTAAATCCATGTCTTTCCAATTGTTAAACAAATCTTCTGTTGACATCCTTATTACTTTGAGTCGTTCATTTCCATGGTTTATCCACTTCCCTGGTAGTACATCTGATGGTTCATCAAAGACTTCCACTACTAATCTTCGACGGACTTTTGCTGGAGAGGGAACATGATAGTTTGTTGATTCCTGATCTTCAGAGTTGGAATCTGTCTCCATCTTTGAGCTTGAATCATGCTCAATCATTTCATCTGATTCATCAGTGAATCCTTCTTGCTGAATTTCATCACTTGTACCTTCTTTAGTACCCTTAGAATTCTCTCCCTTGGATTCAGACTTATCATCACTTAATTCAATTATTGCAATAGAAGATTCTCCTTTCTTCTTTAGGACAGATCTAGCAAGCAATCTATTGCTCTTTCTTCTCCTTGGAGATTTAGCTATAGGAGATTCAGTCCTTTCTTTATCTTCAGATTTTGAAACCTTTGAATCATCAGATGAGCTTCTTTGGGATTCAGCCACAGGAACAGATAATTCCTCTTTAGACTCTGAGTCCTCTGAAGTGGCAAAAGAACTCCTTGAGACTCCAGTAGTGGGAGATCTAATTTCTTCAAATTTATCCACTTCCTTATCAGCAGAATGACTACTTGAGAATTTATTCATAGAGTTTTCAGTTTTCTTTTCTTCTTCTGAGTCTACTCTCTTTTCTTCAGCAGATAGACTTCTTTAGTGAACTGATGTTGACTTCTTCATTACCTTTGCTTTCTTCTTAGATGGCCTTTAGAGCAATTTGTTACTCTTTCTCCATTTTGGGGTTGCTGTAGTTGATACTTTTTTCTTTTCCTGCTCCATGCCTCTTTTTATCAGTGGAGAGACAGTTTGGTGGAACCTCTGTATTCTTCACAATCTTAGTTTGCTTCTTTGTTGGAGTAGCTGCTACAGGTAGAGAGTCATTAGATTTAGACAACTTGTTTTCCATTTCTTTTGCCTTACTCTTCTTTGTAGAGACCTTGCTGCTGCTGCCAGATGTCATTAGCTTTTTATTTTCCATGGGATTTTTTATCCAATTTTCAAACAGCTGTGGGGACATCACTTTATGAACATTCAGTGGTTCTCCCTCATCATCCTTTATCTTACTCTTCAATTTATTCTTCAGTATGATGCTCAAGAGTCTTCCACAAAAAACTTTTGTGAGGTGTTTATCTGCAGACTTCTTCAGCTTAGTTTTTTCCATCCATTTGGACAACCAGTCAATTAGAATGGCTCCAAAATTCATCTGTTGTTCCATGACGATTGCAGTCATAACTCTCAATTGCTGATCACTGACAGTATCATGTGCAGTGCCCTTGCACAAGATGCATTTTCCCGTAATCTCAAACAGGAATTCAAACTCTTCAGGGAACTCCTTCTTCTTTATATCTTGCAAATTTACATTCCTTTAGCGCATTACCTTTTTGCCTTTTTCAATGTCGATGTTCTCAAGGTTTATCAGACCTTGGTTAGGAAACCCCAGACATTGGTTAATGTCTGATACTCTTATCTTTAGGCTTACTCTTTTGACCTTTATGGACAGAAGCCCAGAATCTATCATTGCGTTTGAGTAGAATTTCTTCACTAGATCGGTATAGACTGAAGTGTTAGCTTCCAAGCACTCTAAAAACCCAGCATTCTTTACAAGCTCAAGTATATCCTTGAACTTCTTTTATGATCTTTTGAACTTCTTGAAGCCGAGTTGGATTCCAGTTATAACACGCCACTCTTCCATTTTGAAAGTTTGAAGTATATGGGTATTTAATTTCAGAACTCTTATGAGGGATAGTTGAATAAAATTTGGGCGAAGCTGTGACGCCCCCAAATTCAGGTACTTGAAACCCAAACTCGGTGCTTCACGATACCATTTCTATAAGCGAGATAATAACAATAATATAAATACCAAACTTAATTTACATATATCAGAGTCTAATCCCAGGTACGCGACCTTTAAATATTTATTACATAATAATTAATAGATAGCATTATCTTAATAAGGTCTAAATATTACATAAGATAATATAAACTTATTCGGTCAGCTTTCCTTTTCCTTTGTTCTTGCCTGAACCTTATTGTTGATCACGCTTAGCTGAAAACATTTAAATTTAAAGCAAAAATGGGCATTAGAGTGCCCAGCAAGTAATAACAACAATAAATATTAGCTGAAAGGATTAAATATTTTCTTTGAATGACACTTCAACAACGAATCAACAGTTGTGAAGTAAGCTGAACCAATAATAACAACATATCAATTCTATATCAAAATTTTGAAACTACGTATTGACTATAAATGGTGAGCAGTTGACAGACTATGAACTTCATTTTTAATTTTCAAAAAGGTATACATAACTTCATCTACAAACTGTCATAACTTACAGGCACGGGGGGTGATCAGCCCATTATGCCCTGTATTGATCAATACTACATGTTCGAACGATATTTTTGTCCAGCATATCCACCTTAGGCGCACAAAAGTTTCCCATGTTCGAGATGTTCATACCTAGTTTGGAATCCGAACCAAAACAATTCTGTTGGATATAATAAAGTTCTAGCTTATTCAACAATATTTTTAAGTTTGTGTCTAGCCGAATCAAATAGCTTAGACGACTTTTAAGTCAACGTATACATACTGGAAACCAATAAGTATGCATCAACATGTGATTAAATACAGTGATTATCCAAGTGAGGACATTTGTCAAACCATATTTAAAAATTAACGAACAGAATAAATGTTTGGATTATACAATAATACTATGTTGATAAACAATGATTGGATAATTTAAGAACTTGTATGAATACAAATGTTTGGATACAAAATCGATAACAATAGAGTTAATAATCTGGCACAATGATAATATAATTATGAAACTTTCTTACTCAAGTCCATTGCATAAAGTAAATGCAAAGGGTAGGATACTTGCCTGGTCTGCTGCTTACAGTTACGCAACTTAGTTTTATCTTTTATATCAAGACCTATCATTAATAAGATCATTCTATCGATTAGAAATACATATCATAACACCTAGTACTGCTAATTGCAGCCAGCACATAACCTAATTGTGACGCCCCCAAAATAGGTCCATTCCACCCAACCCATTCTGAGTCGCCAAATACATGGTACAGAAACAACTATAACTTTATTAATACATTTGTCGTGCAAAATACGACAACACATATACTGTGAGTTTAAATACAAATATTGTCATCTAAACAGTATTCATACTCAATTAAGTCCTCATTATACTTATTGATACACTGTTTTACAAAATAGTGAGGACTACTAAAACAACTGTCTTGAACCATCATTCCACACCCCGACTAGTACTCGCTACATTCTCGCCTCCTGAGAAGAAAATAGAACAACAAGGAAAAGGGTGAGCTCAACTAGCCCAGTAAAGAATATTATGACTAAGATTATATACAACAAATTATCCTTAGTCTTCAACAGGGAAAAATCTAATAGAATACAATAGACAACAAGTTTTAAAACAATATTCGCAGCGGAAATTAATAATTCATAGAAGAGTTACGTAGAGAATGAAATCTACGATTATCTATGAATTTAAAAGTCCATCATCAACATTTTATCTCTGTAACATCAATAAATATCTGGAATCAAATAGTCATCTTTGCACTACAGGCCAAAGATATTCATCAGTTGGTCATGTTCATCTCAACACCTGTTCATCTTTGCACTACGGGCCAAAGATATTCATCAGAAATCATTCATCTTTGCACTACATGCCAAATATATTTAGTTATATCATCATTTAAGACTGAGGATGATGAAAAATATTTTAAAGAAAACGAATCCAGTGAAGCAAAAGAACAAATATTAGGGATTCGTATTACGGTTTATCCATGTCCAAAAATACCTTATAAACAATCATAATGGAGTAAAATTCAAGAATGATCAAAACATGGATACAATCAAAGCTAGTATCCAGAATAGATATTTTGGACAAAAAGAAGAAAACTTCATTTTTTGGTGAATAGTAACTTGTGAATAGTAACTCGTGAATAGTAACTCGTAAATAGTAATCTCGACATGAAAAGTTCTAAATTTGATAAAAAGTTCAGATCAATACTTCGGCATAATAATATTGAAGAAAATAATATCATTTAAGAAGAAATAACATCCCTTACCTCGGAAAGACGGTACTTCTGACTGGAATACTAGATATAGTGCTGAAGGAAACTTGCACCGTATAGCAACACTCAAAGTATCAAATACTCACAAGAATACGCTCGATATAGAGAGAGAAATAGAGAGAAAATTGTGTTTCTGGTGTGATTTTCAATTCTAACCTAAGCACCCTATTTATAGGAAAATGCTGAGAACACCAAAGCAGAAAATTTAATATAATAATAATATATTTATCAAATTTTCCTTAGCCCACCTCTAGACATCTGATCTCAGCCCATTTATATCACATGTTAGCCCACTTAAATGCCAAAAAACATTTTTCTTCAAAATAATAAATAAAACTTCCAAAAATCAATTATTTCGGAACTTCAGAACTTCAATAATTCATAATAAATAGCCCTTTTATCAGAAAATTCGAATCTCGAGAGTTTTTATAGGAAATTCAATTCTCTACAACTTAGCAGAAGAAAGTTTTTCCAAATTCCAAACAAAAATTGACCGAAATCCATAAACCGACGATTTTACAGTCAATAATAAATTTTCGGTCAAGAATTGTGTCCACCAACACACAAAACATGTGTTAATCATTTAATGCCACAAAAATACTCTTCCTCCTCATATACTCATATATCCCACATTCATTGTAAGAATATCACCATCAATATATTATTAAAATAATATATTTAAATGAATTATTTTATCAGAAAAAGATAAAATATTAATTTTCAACAATTGTCACATTAAAAATTTTCTCCATCTATATCCACATAAAATTAATATTTTTCTCATCATATAAATCAATAATTAATTATACACAAATAATATTACAGAATCACAGTACTGGCAACCAGGTCGTTCCTAGAAAAGAGGGGGCTTTCTAATAAGGATCTCTCCTTATTGGCGCGCAATTAGATGACCAAACCTCTCCTTAGACAGAACTTTCTAGACATTACCAATAATGTTATCTAATAATATTATTTATATAATATGAATTATTGCTCCGATAATAGAAAATACTGTGTAGTGACAATTATTGAAACAACAGTAATATAAAATATCAACGCAGCAATTATTGAATCAATAAAATAAAATACTGAACAGTAATTACTGTAACCATTATTGAGTAGTGCCTTCTTACGTAAGAATCAATAATTGGTGCAATACAGTGTGCTATTGTGCAACAATGCGTATTACTGTGTTTTAACCACCGGGTATTCCAACAGTATTAACGGTAACAACTACACCGTTATTTATAAACAACTTATATTTGTCGTTTTCTTCATCCAATCGCTTTCCGTTATGGGGCCCACAAAAGACTGCGCCGTCGTACGAATATTCCCCGATAAGAAGAATATTCCTTGACCAAACGAATATTCCCCAACAACAATGAATATTTTATAACCACCTGCTTATTTTTAAAATATTCGCACATTTTACCCATAACTAACCACATTAATCAAATCAACCCTTACTATTTCAAAATATTAAATAGAGGAAATTAAATTTTATTTATTAATAATTTGGGGTCTTACACTAATCACATTGTCACACCTGTTTAACAGTTATTGTATCACAAACAAACACGTATCTAGTCAAATTATCTAAGTCCAGATCAATTTCTAAAATATTTCGGTGTACCGAAGACTTTATCGGGTAATTATATAGTCTAAAACTCTATTCTGTAGTTCAATAGATGTAATTATCAGTCAAATTATATTTAAATGACTTATAATAATTTTTAAATATTTATTATAATTTATCATTATTTTTTAAACATCGGAATCATTATTAAATGATTTAAATATTAAATAATTATATTATCATTAATATTTAACTAATATTAAAATATTAATGAAACCATTGCCAAAATATTAAAGTTATTTATATTAACTTAAAATATTTTTAAAGTATTAATATTACCCTTAAATAATTTTTAAAATAATTAAAGTTATTTTTAAATAATTACAATTAATATTCAAATATTAATGCATTATTTATCAAAATATTAAAAGTCATTAATTATAACTTAAATTTTTTTAAAACATTTATATCCTTTTTAAATAATTTTTAATTCAATAATTTTTTTTTTAAACTATTTATTTAATATATTTATTTAATAAATTTAATATCATTAATATTAAATTATTAATAAAATTTACCTTTAAATATTAAAAGTTATATTTTATAACTTAAAGTATTTTTAAACATTTTATTTTTATTTAAAATGATTTTTATAATATTAAAATTATTTTTAATTAATTTATTTAATATAATTATTAAATAAATCTAAATATCATTAATATTAAATAATTAATGAAATTTACATTAAAATATTAAAATTTTAATTTTGTAACTTCAAATATTTTTAAATACATTATTATCATTTAAAATGATTTTTAATATAATAAAATTATTTTTAATTAATTTATTTAATGTATTTATTAAATAAATTAAATATCAATAATATTTAAATAAATATTAATATTTATGGAAAATATGCCAAATTATTAAAAGTTAATTTTTATAACTTAAAATAATTTTTAAATTAATTTTTAGAAATTAATTTCTATTTTTAAATGATTTTTGAAAAATAAATTAAATAAAATTAAAAAGTCTGTCGCTATAGCCTTTAGCGACAGAAACCATCGCCTAAAGTGATCTTGAGGAACCCAGATCTTCATAGTCAGTAACCAAGGGTACCACTTTGACCAAGTGTAATGATCAGATCATGATGTTTGTGGGCATGTTTTTGGTCAGATCTTGTAGTACTAATGTAACACTACAAGATCCAACAACAATCACGATCCAAATGCATCAAACAAGAAAGATCTAGGCCATTGAACAAGCTGTCAGAGCTGTTCTTCATTTTCTGGGTTACCCAAAAATGAAGAACAGTTCGACTGGCTATATTTGGGCTTCCACTACTTGTGATTCTTGTGTTCTTTTTGTGATTTAGAGGTTTCAGTGTGTAGCCAACATGCAAATGTATAGATCTATTACATAAAATCACCATAACAACAACAAAGCAAGCAGATCTATGCCGGTCAAAGTCTGTCATAGGTCATGTTCATCAGTTATCTGGGTTACCCAGAAAACTGATTTCATGATCGTCTGACCTTCTTTGACCAACCACGAAATCTAGCATATTTGATATCTAGAGGTTTTAAAAGCATGGATCTAAAGTGAAACTAACATACTACAACATGGTTGCAACAACAAACTTATATCACACTACACCTGTAAGATTAGAGGCTGCAAATATGTTGTCAGAAGCTTCTGGGCAAATCTGGGTTACCCAGACAACTGAAAGTCATGGTCGGTCAACTATGTTTGACCAGCCATAACTTCAAATTTGTTCATGCTCTGACCTTGATTCAAGTTTCAGAATACAGATCTCATAGCATACTACATGATTAACCCTTAAAACCACCAAAAACATAAACATATTGAGATTTAAGAGGTCTGACATTCGTTGTCAGACAACAATTTTAAAAATTTCCAGATTTTGAAAAACATCAAATCCGAGCCTATAGATGTTATGGATCTAATATCTAGCAACCCAGATCATAAATATACACTACAAACAACCTATTACAACACAAAATCATAACTTCTTACACATCATAAAAGGTCAGATTTTTAGGTTTAGGGTTATACTTCTCTTGATCAAATCCTTGATTCTAGGATATTAATTTGTTAGTGAAGATAGTGGGGCTTGCTCTTGGGACTGATATACTAATATATTTCGTGGGTTTTAGAGAGAGATGGTCTTGGATGAGTGTTGTGAACAAATGAGCAAATATGAGCACTTTTCTCTCTCTTATTCTATATATATAACTTAGATGCAATGTATTGGTGATATAAGATGGCTGAGATGTGTATAATTCAGTCATATGGAAGTCAAAGGTGGTTCACCAGCTAAAGTGTTGACCAATTTTGCAAGTTAGCTAAAAAATAATGCATGAAGGGCATAATGGTCTTTTGGTTTGTGGTTTTAATGGCCATTTGGTAACTTGGCAAACCCTTAGGGTTTAACCCTAAGGTTCTACAATATGATTTTCTAGGATTTTTGCATTTAGGGTTTAAAAATGAAAATTTTAGTTTCTAAAAATGGACAATTAGGGTTTCATAACCACATTATGTTTCTTAATTATATAAAATATTAAAATTAGGACTTAAGATTTATAAATTATAATTAAGCTTGCTAAGTTAGCAATTAAAGTTAATAAATTGGCAATTAGGATTTTAAATTTAGAAATTAGGGTTTCTAGTTAATTAGGGTTTTTAAATATTAATTAGGGTTTATCTAATTAACATTAAATTCTATAATACGTAACATAATTCATATAACACAATTACTACACAGACTTGAATCTCCCATTTTAGTTTCAAAATAGGGTTAAACAAATTAATGCTAGTGTTTGGTCATGATACAACATAGTTGACCAACCATTATCGGTCTACACATACAGTACATATTTATAGCACTGAAATATAATTAATATAGTATTATTATTCTTATTACTTGTTCAAAATCTAGAATTAGGGTTTGGATTCCATATCTGATTTATCTTGCATATATAGCATTATTAACTAAGTTAAAATAATTAACTTAACTTATTTGAATAAATTCATATAATAAAATATTTATTATAATAATTCTAATAATCATTTCATATATTATTTAAATAATAAAATCATTTCTACTACAAAATTAATTTATTATAAAAATATAATTTATAATGATCAATAATTCTAAAATAAAATTATTTGTAATTATTCATGTAATAAATATATTTTTATTTATCACATAAATATATACTCTTTATCTTATACATATTCCCACCTTTAAAAAAAATTATACGCAAAATTTCTTATTTATTTATATTGAAAATATGGGGTTATTACAGAAGCTCGAGGTTTAATGGATTCAGGCTTTGAAGAGGATTTTAGGGTTTGAAAAAGGGAGGGAGAGAAAGTCGATAGCTTTTGATAACTGTTTGGAGATTTTAAATTTGTCTTTATGACAGTTCCTTCCGACTCTGCATAAGCTATGATGTGTCAAACAGTCATTGGTTGCACGATGCCCAGTAAGAGACTGTAACTCCCCGTAAACTGATTAGTTTTTTAGTTTTTAATTTTCTTTTACGAAAATAAGAATTACTGACGTGGGCTGACCGCTGACTTTTTCAGTACGTAGAGTAGCTTTATGAGATAGCTATAAATTCTACGATTTTCTTTGTCAACTCAACGATCGTCTTCTGAGAGAGGCTTCAGTGAGTGATTTGTCAATGATCCCCATCTTGGAGTTTCATGGCTTGACCATTGATGAGCCCCAAGAGAGTTCGGGCACTGACATTCTGAGGAGAATTTCCAAAATGCCTTTTTTAAACTTTATTTGTAACTTCCCTCCACATGATCTAAATAGTGGGACACTTGTCGAGTTCTGCCGAGCTCCATGATTTTGAATGATGTGGAAAATATTGTTCTGCCCTTAGCTCCCCCTGAGCTAGTGTTTCCTTTGGGAAGACTACGATCGTCGAGGCTGCTCTACGATTTTGAGTTTACTGCTGATCATATTCTTCGATCATTGTCTGACCTGGTTCTTATGATGAGCTCTGTCTTAACATTCCTTCTAGGTTATTAAGGTAGCTCAAGAAGGGCTAACCTCTTAGACTGCACTAAGGGTCAGGTTTGTCCCTGAGGCTCTTATCAGAAGGATTGTATATACTTGGTGGTAAGAATATCATCATGATAGGCTTTTTCTCAGAGTTTGTTTATTATCATTTGAAGTACTTGATGTTGGCATTTGTCAGTGGAAGAGGGTGAAGTGCTTTCAGCTATGTCATTTGTATGGATAGGAGACTGTACTGATAAGTATTGCGATCGTAAAGTTTAGTATGCTTATACTCTACGATTGGAATGTTGACTATGGGGAATCTTAGATTAAGATGGTGAGACTTGATGATCAGTCTTAGAGTTTTAGGGACTCTACGAACAGTAGTAAGGATTCATTCGATACATCAACCACAGAGTTTTGGGACTCTTTAACTAGGACATTTCTATTTTAGGTTAACTCTTGTCTCTATGATCTTGACAAGAGTGGTCTTGATATTTGTGGAGTGGTTAATATACATGTACCTTGGTTGCCCTCTCCTTCAAGTTTATCTCAGATCTTCTTGCAAGTATTACACTTCTTCATTTGGCTCCCTAAGCTTTACCATCTTCATCATTTGCATCTAGAACTTCCTCAGACTGATCAATAGCTTCAAGTTGAAATCATCATGGATGAATAAACCTTTGATGGGTTGGCAAATATGAACTCTACGATCGGTAGTGACTCTACGATCGAGATGAGTGAAGACTTCTTTGATTTGTGGCTTCATTTTCCCTTCTTAGGCAGCTGACCTTGTAGCTGTTTAAACCCTTGTGACTGAAGCTATCTACTTTAGCATTCCTTATGTGGTTAGATAGATTAAGTACCTTCAAGTTAGGAAAATTTCTATTTTTGGTACCCTTGATTGTTTGGGTCCTGCTAGGTCAGTTATCTCAAGATCTCAATCCCTCACATTCTTAAATTTATGTCACATTTGCATCAATAATCACATTTATGCATATTTTGAATTTAGATATGATATTTATGATGCATGATGATGAGTGTGTGAATGATTACGTATTTTGATGGGCCATTCTTTTTCTTTGACTGTTTCATTCTTTGCTTGGTTGTGTTCATAGATCTTGAATGTTCTTAGAGTGTAGATCAACTCTATTGTTTATTTGCATCTGGTTGATTCATGGAGATGATCAGTTTCTAAGACTCTTCAAGATGCTCCTCTAGTGTTGATCATACTCTATATTTTATCAAGAACACATAACATTGGTTTTGTATATATTTGCATACATGCCAATCCTTTAGCAAGAGTTACTCCACTTAAGCTTTAGGATTAAGATTAACTTATGACATACTCCAGACTTCTTTCAGGAAGCTATCTTCAATCTGAACTTTGAGTGGAGAGAGAGTTTGTTGTCAATTAAATATCCAACCTTAATGTACTCTCTCTCTTCCCCTTTTAAGGAAGAGTGTGGTCTCTTGATAGAGTATTGTTGTAGTACATAAGGTGATACAACACAATATTCATGTAAGTTGTTAATGAGGAATCGTACCTTTACACTGTCAGTTTCTTGACATTCATTTGTCTTGCTATAATGATGTTGGGCATTGATGTGCAAATCTTTACGTTCATTGTTGACAACTTGTTGCTCTATTTGACCTTGGATGAATCAGGCATCGTCTTGGAGTTAATAGCATAGGAAAGTCTTGGCAGCTTTAGTTCTTTGATAATCTTGAATCTCAAGAACAGATCCAATTGATTAGCCAACTTCTGAATAATTATTTCTTTGCATGTATAGGCGTTTCATCTTTTAGAACGGTGGATGACAAACTCTTTGTTTTTGATGCCCTTCTTGACTTTCCATCACAAGTCTGCAGACTGCTGATTTACTTTGGACATGGATTGGTCTTATTGCTGTATTACTTTGGAACAGGGACCAATCTGAGTATCTTCAAGTAAATGTGCACATTTACTTGTATGTATAATTTCTAATGTGAGAGCTCATTAGTGATTACAAACAACTTACTACTAAACTAAGTTTAGACCATAGTCTGTGCCTCGGATCAGACTCAAAGCGTTAGCTTTTAGAATGTAATATGAGAACCTGCTCTGATACCAATTGTTAGTTCCCAGAGAGCACACAATAGATCTAGAAGGGGGGGGGGAGGGGTGTAAGAACCCGAATTTTTAAAAAATATTAAAATAAGAATTTTGTAAATAAAATTCTTAAGGCATGAGAATGGTTCGAATAAGAATATATATGCGTTGAGAGGTATGTAGTATTGTGTTGCATGGGGTAATATAAACTATGCAATAAGCGATTTCTATGTTTAATAAATATATTATTATTATTATTATAGATTTGTTATTTATTGGAGAAGCAAGTTATTTGAAGTAAAGAAGATGGATAGAAATTTATCTATCGATATTAAATAATTTATGTGAAATTATTGTATCATAGTAAGTTGGTGACATTAAATATCTTTGATAATCACCAATTTCTTGAATATATGTACGAGCAAGTAGCAAGTCTAAGGCAGTGCAAACGTACCTTTAATGGTGGATGTATAGGAGCTGGGCTAAACGATTCCTTCAGAGAGCGGAGGTATATACATATTAGTAATCGATCTAACTCACTGTGAAAATAGTGTAGACGAGACGGAAACTAATTTGTTGGTTGTTTGTGGGAAATCACTCAGTGTACTATATTGAATACTATTAAAAACTCGATGTGTGCTAGGTTTAGACTTGTATATATGCACGTTGTTGACGAGAGAAGAAAATCGATATATCTTTAGATGAATATTGGTTAGAGATTTATTGATTAATATTGAGATATGATTAAATGTATAGATTAAATAAATTGTGTTGAGAAAATCTATAGAAAGGAAAGAGAAATAATTATAGTAGATTTCTAATAAAGGATATTAAAATAAATTCTAGCATTTGATTATTCTAATAAAAGAGGAAATATTATTTTGATATTACCTTATATAGCTTTGTACGAGGTAATGTGTGTAAGTAAGTAATATGGTAAATATATTAAAATATATTTGCTATATAAGTTGATGGAAACAATTTATCATAATAAGAAATGAACATATTTTCTATATATAGTGTGCATGTGTGTCGTGCATGTAAATATTTTAATAATACATAGATATTATATTAAGAGTAATATCTTGAGAAAATGAGTAAATCGTTTTATTATGATTAGTTCCTATATTTAGAGAAAACATGATAAAAATGTGACGCCCCCAAAATAGGTCCACGGGACCCATTCTGAGTCGCCAGATATCACACTACAGAAATCAAATACAAACTTTATTTATACAACTGTTGAACTGTCGTGTAGAGTACGACAACACATAAGGTTTGAGTTTTAATACAAATATATGTAACTCTCATGGTGTTTCGACCACTACCTTACAATGGTACTTTACAAAAAAGTACAGTCAATAACTGTTTTAGAAATTAAAATCTTTGGAAAATGCTCAAGGAAACCTTCGTACATGGGAGGCCATGCATCTAAGTTATAATAGATATCATATGTCCACATAATTATCCTTGGTTGACCCAAAAGTTCCCAAAGAAAAATGAGAAGATTACTATCATGTTCTTTCCAATGGTGAGTCTTCTCTTGACATATAATTATCTCCATTGTCTTCAATTGAGAATTATATTTCAACCAAACTCCGAGATTATATAGGTAGTGCTCATAGATATAATCAGCAAGTGCATGTGCACAACCCTATCTTATGATAACATGAAGTCGTAGGTCATTAGACATCTTGTATGATAGTGACACAACACCATTCCAAAGTTGGGTTCACCTCACCCTATTCGGTTCACCAAAATCAACGGTTAAAATGACATATAAAATACGATACACTTATCTAAAATTATTTCCATACTATTTTAGGGAAAACCTCAACAGCTATAGACCATCGTTCTATTCCCCTGTTACCCTCGCTCGACCCAGCTATACTCTTATTACTTGAAAGGAATTGTGAAGCAAAAGGGTGAGCACAACTAGCCTAGTAAAGAATATCATGACTAAAGATAATTAAATTATCAATAGCTTTTGTCAGTAATAAATCAGAGATTTAGAACATATGGTAGATAATAAAACTTTTTAACCATAGTGGCAGCGGAACGAGCAATCCATTAGAAGAGTCAAATAGACCATAAAGTCTATTATATTCTCCATGTTAAAAGTCCACCAACAATATTTTATCCCTGTAATATCAATCAACAGTTCCTGTCCACAATCATGTGAATAACTCATAATCATAATTGTGATTCTAAATTCCTCTTCACACCCAAGACGAAGATAATTTTCATCACCTGTCTGTACCTGAAACATCAAAGATCACAGTTATACCAAATCACAACTCCTGTTCATAATTATACAAATAAATTCATCTTTGCACTACGGGCCAAAGATATTCATTAACAGTTCATCTTTGCACTACAGGCCAAAGACATACAACTGTATTTTAGAAGAGTCAAGTAGAGTATGATATCTACTATCTTCTACGAATTAAAAGTTTATTATTAATATTTTATTGCAGAGACTCAGCTCAATACATCATCGAATTATCCATGCACTATGGCCAAGGATATTTGTTAGTATTACATCCATGAATTATCCATGCACTACGGGCCAAGGATATTCATTAGTATCACAACCACGAATTATCCATACACTACGGGCCAAAGATATTCATGTTTTCACCAATAGTTATGATTATACCAAACAACAATTCATCTTTGCACCCTTAGCCGAAGAGAACGCATGGTTATGATCATACCAACATATGTCCATCAATGCACTACGGGCCAATGAGAACTTTTACCACATCATTTGTAACATTACGGTCATGATTATACCGAATAATCCATGGTCATAAGCATACCAATCAACAGTCCATCTACGTACGTAAGCCATAGATGACTTTCATTACAATATAAACATAAGGATGATGACAATGATATAAGCATTAATCAAACAAAATCAATGGTAAATATTAAAGACTTTAAATTTATCCCGAGTTTAAAAATATCCAAATTGTCAACATGATACTACTTTGTGGAGTAAAATTCAAGAATAATATTCATGTACCAAAAATAATTTAGACAGAAAAAAAATATATTTCTCGAGTGAATAGTATCCCGTGAATAGTACTATATGAATAGTACTTCGGGAATAGTACCTCGTGAATATTACCCCGGGCATGAAAAGTGCCCCAAATATATATGTTTCCATGACTTAATTTAATGTAGTAATGTTAAATCATTATAATTGATTTAATGAGCCCAAAAAGGAATTAACCTTAGTATTTGAGATCCATTTTACTGATACATAAGAGAGTATTGTAGCCTTGTCCCAATTTCTCAGTCATTTTCCTTCTCACGTGAATAGTAAATTTTATGAAATGAAAGTATTCAATTTTTTTATAATTATTATTTTATTTCGTAAATGGTTAAATTGATAAAAGGTTAAAGTTAAGGCTGATATGTGAAAATTTTGCAAAGTATGCAAGTTGTTATAAAATATTTGTTTCATCGGAGAATATTCTTTTTGTTCGGGAATATCCGTACGACGACACAATCATTGGTGGATTCCACAATGGAAGTATTGTCGTAGTAAGAAAACGACAAAATTATCATTTTATAAAAATAACGGCTAAAGTGTTACCGTTAAAACTGTTGAACTACCCGGTAGTAAAAATACAGTAATACGCGTGGTTGCATAGTAGCACACGGTATTAATTATTGATGCTTACGTAAGAAGTTACTCAGTTATACTCAATTATTGCTACAGTAATTGCTACATCATATCTCTCATATTATTGATTCAATTATTGTCACAGTATCATCTGTATAATATGTTATATTATTAAATCAATAATTGAGACGACAAAGTTATTAATATTATTATTTGTAATATTGACAATGTTTAGAAGTTCTGTCAAGGAGAGGTTAGATAATCTAATTGCGCGCCAATAGGGAGAAATCCTTATCGGAAAGCCCCCTCTTTCCTGTGAACGGCCTGGTTGTTAAATATTATGAGTTATAATATTCATGATGAATAAGTTTGTGTTAATTAAAGATGATATTTGTAACGACCCCAAAATTCATACAATTTAATTCTTGACTTCGGTCGTTAATAATACATTCAACCTTTAATTTTACATCATTAAACGATAATACAACAATTGAAATTTGTAGAATAATTAAAATTTTCTATTATAAACTATCCTCGTTCCCAAAACCTTCAACCTTTACATCTAAATATCTTAGAATCATTTTAATACTACAATAGTTTACATTCGCAAAATAATATTATAATTACAACATTAATACATTTACCAAAACATTAGACATGGTTTACAAGAATAACAACTTAGCTAGGATATTAAATCATCATATATCACTTTTGATCGATAACAATCAAGTAGCACATAGCGTTACCTTCAATTCTTGAATCTACAAAAATGATTATTTGCAAGAATTTCCTCAAATCTATTCATTGAATAATTTCAACACATTACCTTAATATATGTTTTATATTTTCTACTCTCACCATTCTTGATAATAAATTCTTATAAGTTTTATTTCATAACATTTAGTTAGACTCAATTATATTTGAGTATTACATATTCTTTGACCCGTTCATTATCTTTCTCTAAGGATCATTATCATACACTATATGATCAAACTCTCGGGACATTACATTCACCAATTCTTCTAAGAATTTCGTCCTCAAAATTTTTATTTATTAATCTTTATTCATTCAATCTATCAAAATAGATTTTTACGTTAATACTTTATTCAGTCATTGGGTTTTATAACCACTTCCTTTCTACAAAGATCTTTCTACAATTATTAACTTTTCTATTAAAAGTTTTACATTATTCTTTGATAACTCATCTCCTTCTCATATCAACACTTCTTTTCTCACTTATTCAATATATTCATCATTCAGTGTCGCATCCTACAACTTACTTCTTTCTAAGGAATATCATCCTTACCATATTCGCCTTTTAGAATAGCAAGAATCTTCCATAATTGCTCAATAATTAGGAAGTAGTATGAATAACTCAGGAATTTAAAAGATTCCAAATCATGCTGAGGGGTCACAAGACCGTAAACTCTATTCTCGATTTACTAGTGCTTCAACTCAATCCTTTACACTGCAAACCAGAGTGTTTATCAATCACAAAGACTGAAAACACTCTCCTTATGTACAGTAGGTGGCCAGCCTATTGTACCACTACGTTGGGCTGCAACGTAGTGTTTTGTAACGACTATATGCGTTACGCTCAGAACCATTGTCCCCAAAAACATGTCCCCTTATAGGGTTGTTCACCTCAGCTTTTCAACATCTGAATCCGCACCAAAATAATTTGATTTGCAATAACTTTTCAATAAACGCTTAAATTTCATGAACATCTTTCAATATTCGTCTAGCTGAATCAAATAGCATAGACCTCTACAACAATTCGGACATCAACCGAAATATACATATACATACATAGATATGAATTCTCATATCTTAAAGAAATCTCAAAAATCTTTTTATGACGTCATGATACCGTAATGTATTTACAGTCCATTGAGGATTCCGTCATTTGGTGATTTTATCATACTATATCATACCATAGTGGGCTGACGATCCTTAGATCACATCCAACATTATGTAATACTGCATTGATGACTCCATCATTTTTATCATCTTTGCACCAGGTTACATGATGCATTAATGATATAAAATACATTTTGATATATTACAAATCATTTTTGTCTAGCCGAAACAATTATCACAGACATACGAATAACAATATTATTGTTAAAACTCATTGGTTCCATCATTTGATCCAATGTTTTTCAAGAAAATAGAAGTGTAAACAGCAAATCGAAGTCAATAAATTCTGAAAGTCTAGCATAGCTAGTAGATTTAGAGTACCTATGCTTCCACCATCAACTCTACTTTATATAATGATCCATTGCTTAATAGGTCTATCTATTCCTATCATCCTCAATACTCCATTTACACTTATCTATACCCAGTTCGTCAAACTTACCACACGTTATGAGTTTAGGAACTTGCCACAATCATATGAGTTTAAGAACTTATCCTAGTCAGACCATACGCGTCCATTCGCTGAGGGGTTCAAAAACATACCATATAATTATGAGTCACAAACCTACCATAAGTATGAGTTTTAAGAACTCGCACTTAACCTTATAATATTCTCTAACTATACTATACCTATCTGTTATACACATGAGAAAAGAATCACCTTCTCAACAGGCATATAGCAAATAGCGCGACACAAACATTCCAACGATTATCAATGTGATAAACTGAGTGCAAGCACAAAACCCTCGCCCATACAAAGGTTTGTACAACTCAGCCATCACATGAGTTCTCAATTGAAATCCCACCTAACTCTATCTTGCTTATAACCTGCTCTTTGCTCGATACGAATTCCTTGTATCACATTATCTATAACTCCTCATGAGTTATCTCGTACTATTTCATAGTACTCCATCTTCATAGCATTAAGTTATAATTATTCAAACATTATAGACCATCTTTCTTTTATAACTTAAACAGACCACGTCGTGATCTTATTCTATAATCATCTCCCTTAAAATTCTTTTCTTAACTCGTGATCGTTTTGTTTTACGATCCTCTTTCTTTCTCTTTTTCATCATTTACGACATTATTCGTTATCTTGGCTTTTGGAGTTAGGAAACTTCCATTTCTTATCTTTATATCTCTTCAAGATTCTTCCTTAAATCTTCTTGTTTATATAACAATTCTTCCTTTAAGAATTTCTAACTTCATTTACATTGCTCAACATTTCATTCAAGTTCTACACTTTCATCATACGTATCCACTTTCTATACTTGGCACATATCGAGTCTCTACCGATTTCAATATGGTACGCTGAGTGGTTTCTCATAAATAATCAATAAACTAGGTTCCGAGTTGCTAGTTCGTATATACCTCCGCTCTATGAAGGAATCGTTTAGCCCAGATACCATACATCAACTACGAAAGAGTATAATTGCACCACTTAGATATAACTCTCTATTCTTAACTTCTGTATCATTCTCTTTTTTATAGACATTGTCTATTTATTACCACCTTACATCCTTATTGTTGGAGTTGGGTAACCCCACATTCATATTCCTTATAACTCTGCGACATTCTTCTTTGAATCATTTCACACAAGTTTTATCCCTTCTTTATACGTTTCTTACATTACTTCTTATTGTTCAAACTCTAGTTGAGCTTAGTCGTTCCTTATCTTCACCTCTCTTCTCTAAGGTTATAGCCTAAGGTACTCTTACATAAAGTTTCTAACCCATCAGCTATGATACCAACTGTAACGACCCCAAAATTCATACAATTTAATTCTCGACTTCGGTCGTTAATAATACATTCAACCTTTAATTTTACATCATTAAACGATAATACAACCATTGAAATTTGCAGAATAATTAAAATTTTCTATTACAAACTATCCTCGTTCCCAAAACCTTCAACCTTTACATCTAAATATCTCAGAATCATTTTAATACTACAATAGTTTACATTCTCAAAACAATATTATAATTACAACATTAATACATTTACCAAAACATTAGACATGGTTTACAAGAATAACAACTTAGCTAGGATATTAAATCTTCATATATCACTTTTGATCCATAACAATCAAGTAGCACATAGCGTTACCTTCAATTCTTGAATCTGCAAAAATAGTTATTTGCAAGAATGAGCTCGACAGATCAGCAAAATCTAACAGTTTTCATGCATCACGTAACACATAATAACATGCTCAACATACAACAATAATCATAAACAAACATAGCATACATGTTGTAGTTCACATAACAACTATAAAGATTGAGTTCCTTACTCAATCAACATTCATAGTTTAATCATCATAGTCATAGATTGACTTTCACATTTCATACTTTTAACATATACAATACATCATACACTAAAATTTTAAAGCAGATCATCATCAAGTTCACATAGCAAAAAGGAACTAAAAGACTTGCCTTTACCGGCGTTCTACCAACACGCTAATACTTCGCGTCCTTGCACAACCTACACTGTATGTGAGATTGATAATAAATAAAATCAATAATCAATCTCATGGTCAAATTTATTCTAAGAACTTACTTTATCTTATTATCCTTTATAATATCTTTATAGACATCTAACTGTGTTTTATATGCAACTCGGTTTTATTTTCATTTTCATCACCACACATGCTAGACTATCTCACTTGTAGTTTAATGTGCGTATATCACACCATTTTATTTTACCAATTTAGTTTCAAAAATGCATATTCAACACATTGTTTACATGTTTAATTTTCCTTCATAAATCAAAAATTAACCTTTTCGATTTCTTTCCATTATTATTCTTGTATTATCATCTCTTCATACTTAGATGTCCAATATTAGCCATTAGTTAGACACTTTGTATACCAAAGTTTAGAAACACTATTACTTTTAGGTATTTTATCGAGCACGTTATGTGCACACATTAACTTATCTCAACTCTTGATCTTAAATGGTTAATTATGCATAGAATATGATAACACATATCTATATTCATTATATATGTCAAAACATATTTTTAATAATCAAAATATACCATCACCCAAAATCTTAATTCAAACATAATTATAAAACTCATCTTCACAATTTCTTTAACAAAACGTTGCTTTCGTTTTTAACGTATCTCATTCGTTACATGTCCGTTTTTGTTCCTTCTTATATAGAATTAACCCTTACTCAGTGTACAACAACCTCATCTAGGCCTTAAAGTTAGACCCTTATCCATCTAAACCAGATTCTGCAATTCATCAACTAGTGTAGAAAATTTCATTTTCTGGACATCCTTACTAAACAATTTATTTCGGACATGATCCGGTCCATAAAATGGCTCAATCTTGAGAGTCTAGCTAGTAAACTTCCATATCTACAACTTTGCAGTTTTATGTTTCTTCAGATTCAAAACACACGAATTTATATGAATTTTTCAAAGTCAAAAACCTTAACAGTTTTGATTTTCTGGATAGATTATTTTCCCTTCGGACCAGCCTTACTAAAACAGACATTCCAAGAAATCTACAAAGAGTTTTCATGTGATTCCACTTTCAGAATATAGCTTACTTCCATATCTTCGATTTCATATAAGGCTCACTTTCTAACTCATTATACCCAAAGAGATATGAATTTCACAAGATATGTCTATAATTACTCAAAACCTACGAATTTTGTTCTTCAAATTTTCTTTCCATTTCATTTTCTTTCTTGAATCCTCTTGTTTGATTCTTGATAATCCAAGATTAAACCAATACAAACAAGATTAAGCATGATCTATTACCCTAGAACATAAATCTACCCAAAAATCAAAGATTAAATAAGAGTTTAGAAATTACCTTCTTCTAGCTTTTTCTTCTTCTTCTTCTAGCTCATCTCAATTCCTCTATTTCTCTCTATCTCTCTCAATTTCTCAAAACAACTTCTATATAACCATTATCCTACATTATGAAGAACATAAAAATATAATTAAAATAAGGAATTTAGATTATAGCCTTATTAGTATGAATTTAAGAGAGTGATGAAGATGATGATGATGGGGCTTGTTTTGTCTTCTCAAAGCTTTTCCTTCTTCTTCTTTTTCTTCCTCTTCTTCTTCTCCTACAACTCTCTCTAACTCTCTTCTTCTTTCTTTTGTTTGTTTTCTAAAACTAACATACTAACTTGTAGTATATACATATAATATACAATACTAGTAATATATAATATATATAACTCCTAGTAATTATTAGATATACTAATTACTAGTTAATACATAGGTTACACCAACTTAAACTTAAAAAGCCTAAGACCATGTTTGGCAAATACTCATTATTTTAATTAATCAATAGCTTAACATCAATCAATCTCATCAAATTGTCACATAATTATATTTACTTGTTAATTATAATTTCGTGTAACAATCATCACATAACTCATCAAATTTAATTATCTCAATTAAATTAGAACTATAACATAAAAGTATTATATTAATTAAATTAAATACTAAATATTCATTTAATTAATCTACTACACTTAATTACATTACTCTATAATCAAAACAAAATTTATTTATTTACTCAATAAATAATTCAATTAAATATTTATATATATTAAAATTAATATATAGCATTCTCTTCACATCAATTTATATATTCTACAATATATGACATACACATACTCACACCCAACATATTTAATAAATAATACTTTTATTTATAAAATTCTCATTTATAAATTCTAAAAATCTGGGATGTCACAATATTGATAGTTCCATTGTGTGGGAATTATTAGTGTTAGTGAAAATCGGCATTTATTTCGATAATAATTGATGTCTGGAGGTTATATTGACCAATCGGGTAATTCACCGGATAAATAAGCAATTAATTGCTATTAATTCATATGCTTATAACTATATGTTCACATGTGTGTACTATTATTGATTCACATGATTTACTATTAAGGGAGTTGGTGCAAGATTGATAATACTTGCATGACTAAATTAGAAATAGATGTATAGTTGAAGGTACTATACTGTAATTAGTTTTTTTATATGATTATACTATTGAGTCACATGAATGAACTATTAATTCACATTATTTACTATTAGGGGAGGTGGTGCAAGTTTGATAATACTTGCAGGACTAAAATCAAAATGAAGAAAAAAGAGGAATGTATTATACTGTAATATTTTGAGCCCCAAAACGTGCAATTATCGAAACTATATTTTAAAATAAATAGAAGCTCATTCTTTCTTCATTTCTCACCAATTCACTAAAGCTATAGAGCAATTATTATAGAGAGAAAGAAGAAGAGAAGTCTGCTACCTCACTAATCAAGTATCCAGTTTCTTCTAAGGTAAGGGGTATTATTTCTTTCGTATTCATGAAGAGAGTTATTTCTTTCAATATTCGTAAGGGTTGTTATACTATTCTTTATTATTCTGTTGGAATAACCTGTCTGTGTGGTCTATCGCATGCCTAGTGAATTCTTCTATTATTTCATTCTTTATTATTCTGTTGGAATAACCTGTCTATGCAGTCTATCGCACGCCCGATGAATTTTTTTGTTATTCCATTCTTTATTATCCTGTTGTAATAACCTATCTATGTGGATTACCACATGCATGGTGAATGATCCTTCGTATTCATTCCTTATTAAATTGTGAAAATGATCTATCTAGGTGGATTATCGAATGGCGGGCAAAAATTCATTTGTAGTTTCATATATTCTATTATACTCAGTTGGTTAAAGTTTTGGCTTCTATACTCCATGAAATTAGTAGAATATCCTGGATATTTGCGCTTCATCCATTATCTTTTTATGGAAATATTCTTCTGAGCATTCTTGAATTTTACTCCACAAAGCAGTTTCATGTTGACAATTTGGACGTTATTGATTTCTGAATAAATTAAATTATAAATCTTTAAAATGTATCTTGGACTTGTTTTATTGAATTATTATGTCATTGTCATCATCCTCATGCTTATATTGTGATGAAAGTCATCTTTGGCTTACGTGCATAGATGGACTTGGTATGATTATGACCAGGGATTATTCGGTATAATCATGACCGTAATGTGACGAATGATGTGGTGAAAGCCCTCATTGGCCTGTAGTTCATTGATGGACAGTTGTTGGTATGATTATGACCAGGAATTATTCGGTATAATCATGACCATTGATGATTACATGAATATCCTTGGCCGTGGTCCAGGGATGATTCGATTTTATTTATTAAGCTGAGTCTCAGCGATATAGTTGATGAAAAACTTTTTAAATCATAGAAGATAATAGATTTTATGCTCTACTTGACTCTTCTAATGGATTGCTTATTCCGTTGCAGTTGGTGATCTAAAACTTGTTGTCTATTATATTCTATCAGTTGTTATACTGTTGAAGGCTAAGGATAATTTATTCTGCATTATCTTAGTCATAATATTTCTTACTGGGCTAGTTGAGCTCACCCTTTCTTTCATTGTTCTCTTCAGGAAATGAGAATATAGCTGGGACTAGTCGGGGAACGGAGTGACGGTCTAGATGATATCATTAGTAGTCCTCACTATTTTGTTAAATAGTGTGATAATAAATGTAATGAGGACTCTATTTGAGTTTGAATACTGTCTAGAAGACAATGTTCGTATTAAAACTCTCAGTTTATGTTTTGTCGTATTTTACACGACTGTTCTAAAATTAAGTTGTATTTGAGTTATGTACCATGTATTTGGCGACCCAAGATGGGTGATGTATACCTATTTTGGGGGCGTCACAGTTGGTATCAAAGCTTAGGGATATGATCCCTGACTGAGATGTGAGACAAGTACTAGGAGGGGAGAGACTGAGAATTCCTTCGCTAGTATGACCTACCTAAGTTTATTTGATATTTAATTGGTCGATCAGAGTATAGGGATAATATGTGATATGTTAATTAACACTTGTTTTGTTGCAGTGTTTGAAAATGGCAGCTGATAATGTTGACAATGGAGTGAATGAGGCCGTTGAGACACCTTTAATCACTAACCAGGTTAATGTGATGTTAGACGAAGAATAAATTAGAGATATCTATGTGCTGAGTGAAGAACTAATAGTTGCACCCTAGCTAGTTGCAGAGGTAGTAGCTGAGAGTGAGGAAGAATAGGAAGAAGAGGAACATGAGGAGAATTTATTAGAAGAATTTTATGATATAAATTTAGAATTACAAAATCGTATTCATAAGTTAGAAGAGCAGGCTGAAGAACGGCAGGCGGTCGTGGAGCAAAGAGATGTAACAATTCAAAATTGTGTTACCCGATGTGCGATGCTTGAACAGAAGCACTCTTTGGCAGAGTATAAGATATTAGAACTGGAATATGAGAATGCTATGATCAAACTTCTGATGAAAGAAGAAGCAACTGAACGAATGAGAATAGATGATGCATGGGGTAAAAGCCGCACGACGCGTTGATATTGTAGAAAAAGACGTTCGATCCAATAAGGTCAAAATAGATAAAATGGATTTCGCTTTTTGGACAACAATTGGGAGAATCCAATATCAAGTTCGGAATTACCCTGTGCAGAGCGGTCAATCCCAATTTGATATGGATCGGAGAGTAATGATTTGAATCATGGATCAGGAATGTGACGAAGCAATTAAGGGTGAAATGTACTCTATATCAAAGTTAAGTCCAACTGGGATGGTGACGTCAAAGGATGTCCCAGATAAGTTAAATTTGGTAGTTTAAGTGAGAGCGTTTATCGAGGAACCCGAACGAAGTTATCACAGGTAAGTTAATCATAAACTCTTGCGAAGTCTATACCTTATTCGATATCGGTTCTATCCACTCTTGTATTTCACTTAGTTGTGTTCAACGTTTGAACTTGGCTCTTAAGAAATTAGACTTTGACTTATCTGTTGAAACTCTGTTAGGAGAAACCTTCGTTACATCCACTGGTTATAAATCTTGTTTAATTTAAATCGACACTTTCACGTTACCTGTCGATCTTATCTCTTTGAAAATACTTGCATTTGATGTGATTTTAGGGATTGATTGGTTAACTACTCATCATGCTAAAATCGATTATTTTCGTAAGGTTGTTAACTTTTATATTCCTAACCAACCAATTATAAGCAACCAAACCAGTAAAGTTAATCATTGTCATATCAAGCCATAAATAAAGAGCCCCGAGCCTTTCGCTGGTGACTTCCAAGTCTTGGAATACACCGAAGCCAGACTATCCATAGGGGACGCTGTGAATGACGATGACAAGTTGATAGGTATCAATGTGACGTGCTATCCAAGTCTTGGGATGAGAGTCACAGTTTTGAATGATATTTCTATTATTAATAAATTTCCTAACGTATTCCTGAAGACTTCCTAGCCTACCCACAGAGCGTGAAATCAAATTTTGATTTGACCCCAATACAAAATCCATTTTTAAAACCCTCAAATATTTCTTCACCCAAAACGAACGTATCATGCGCCAAAGATGTTGGCTCGAGCTGTTAAAGATTACGATAATGCCATTCAATACCATTGTGGAAAAAATGAACATGGTAGCTGACATGTTGATTAGAAGATCGTATGCGTTTACGAGTGTGATGTTGTTAACACAAAAACCCATTTCGTATAACTTACAAATGATGAAGATAGAGTTAAAGACTCTAGGGACCCACGTGAAGATAGCGAATATACGAGTAGAATCGACTTTAATCGATAAAGTTAAAGCCGCTCAAGCTTCAGACCCAGAGCTGATGAAAACGAAGAAGAAGGTTCAAGATGGCCTTATTCTAGAAGCAAGAGTCGATGAAGAGAGAAAATCTCAACCCTCGATTTAATTGACTCATTTAAAATCCTCGATCGAGTAGGAACTGTGGCCTATAGACTCGCCTTACCGGTAAGTATGTCACGTGTTCATAACGTTTTGTTTAAGTATCGATGTTACGTAAATATGTGGACGACCCGAACCACATTATTTAATTAAAACTAGATGAGATAGCAGAAGATTTAACGTATGAGGAGATACGTGTTAAAATCTTGGATAAGAAGGATCGTATTCAACACTCAAATGTTATACCTCAAGAGTTAGAATCTGAAATGAAGTCAATGTATCCTTATCTCTTCGACATACTAGGTACGTACGTAAATTTTGAGGGCGAAATTTCATGAGGGGAGATTGTAAGACCTGAAATTTTACGAAATGAAAGTATTCAATTTTTTTATAATTATTATTTTATTTCGTAAATGGTTAAATTGATAAAAGGTTAAAGTTAAAGGTGATATGTGAAAATTTTACAAACTGTGCAAGTTATTATAAAATATTCGTTTGGTCGGGAAATATTCTTTTTGTCGGGGAATATCCGTACGAAGGCACAATCATTGGTGGATCCCACAACGGAAGTATTGTCGCAGTAAAAAAATGACAGAATTATCATTTTATAAAAATAACGGCGAAAGTGTTACCGTTAAAACTATTGAACTACCCGGTAGTAAAAGTATAGTAATACGCGTGGTTGCATAGTAGCACACGGTATTAATTATTGATGCTTACGTAAGAAGTCACTCAGTTATACTCAATTATTGCTACAGTAATTGCTGCATCACATCTCTCATATTATTGATTCAATTATTGTCACAGTATCATCTATATAATATGTTATATTATTAAATCAATAATTGAGACGACAAAGTTATTAATATTATTATTTTCAATATTGACAATGTCTAGAAGTTCTGTCAAGGAGAGGTTAGATAATCTAATTGCGCGCCAATAGGGAGAAATCCTTATCGGAAAGTCCCCTCTTTCCTGGGAACGACCTGGTTGTTAAATATTGTGAGTTATAATATTAATGATGAATAAGTTTGTGTTGATTAAAAATGATATTGATAGTTCTATTGTGTGGGGATTATTAGTGTTAGCGGAAATCAGTATTTATTTTGATAATAATTGATGTCTGGAGGTTATATTGACCAATCGAGTAATTCACCGGATAAATGAGCAATTAATTGCTATTAATTCACATGCTTATAACTATGTGTTCACATGTGTGTACTATTGATTCACATGATTTACTATTAGGGGAGTTCATGCAAGATTGATAATACTTGCATGATTAAATTAGAAATAGAGGTATAGTTGAAGGTACTATACTGTAATTAGTTTTTTTACATGATTATACTATTGAGTCACATAAATGAACAATTAATTCACATTATTTACTATTAGGGGAGGTGGTGCAAGTTTGATAATACTTGTAGGATTAAATTAAAAATGAAGAAAAAGAGGAAGGTATTATACTGTAATATTTCGAGGCCCAAAATGTGCAATTATCGAAACTATATTTTCCTGTAAATAGAAGCTCATTCTTCTTTCATTTCTCACCAATTCAATAAAGCTATAGAGCAATTATTATAGAGAGAAATTATAGAGAAAAAGAAGAAGAGAAGTCTGCTACCTCACTAATCCAGTATCCAGTTTCTTTTAAGGTAAGGGGTATTATTTCTTTCGTATTCATGAAGAGAGTTATTTCTTTCAATATTCGTAAGGGTTGTTATACCATTCTTTATTATTCTGTTGGAATAACCTGTCTGTGTGGTCTATCGCATGCGTGGTGAATTCTTCTATTATTCTATTCTTTATTATTCTGTTGGAATAACCTGTCTGTGCGGTATATCGCATGCCTGGTGAATTCTTCTGTTATTCCATTCTTTATTATTCTATTGGAATAACTTGTCTGTGCGGTCTATCGCATGCTTGGTGAATTCTTCTGTTATTCCATTCTTTATTATTCTGTTGGAATAACCTATTCTGTTGTCTATTATATTCTATCAATTGTTATACTGTTGAAGGCTAGGGATAATTTATTCTGCATTATCTTAGTCATAATATTTCTTATTGAGCTAGTTGAGCTCACCCTTTCTTTCATTGTTCTCTTCAGGAAATGAGAATATAGTTGGGACTAGTCAGAGAACGGAGTGACGGTCCAGATAATAGCATTATTAGTCCTCACTATTCTATTAAATAGTGTGATAATAAATGTAATGAGGACTCCATTTGAGTTTAATACTGTCTAGAAGATAATATTCATATTAAAACTCTCAGTTTATGTTTTGTCGTATTTTACACGACTGTTGTAAAATTAAGTTGTATTTGAGTTATGTACAATGTATTTGGCGACCCAAGATGGGTGATGTATACCTATTTTGGGGGCGTCACAAATAGGCCATTGGCCTATCCTACTCCTCTATTGCTTAAACTCAGTAATGGCTAGATAGGGTGATGATGAAGTGAAGAATGGAGAGGAAGGAGCAGGTAACCAACCCTTTATTGCCCATTGGCATCTTCTTCTTCATCTTAGTTTAAATCTTTGGGCAAAATCATTGTATGGACAATGATTTCCCTATAAATAGGAACTCTTCCTTCTCATTTATGTTGGTTGAGCTATCTGAGAAAATTGGCTGTGGAAGGATTTTATAATTGAGAGCAATCAGAGGTTAGGAGAGCTATGGTTAGCAAATTGGAGCAATCAAGAGGTATAATTCTTAAACTATGTTCTTAAATTCAAGTATTTGCAAGTTCTTAAAAAAGTGTTAAAAATACTTGTTTTGAGTTGAAAAGTTTATGGCGAAAGCATGATAGAATATTTCAATTGATGCTAGACATTGTTAATATGGTTGAATACGAAATCAACGAAAATTAAACGAAGTAATTTGGTCAAGTAACGAATCCGTAGTGAAGAGAATCGCCAAATGTGTTAGACTTTGGAAAATGGCATACATCTTGAATTGATTCTTGAATTTGATTGTTTGCATATTTGGAATTGTTAGAAGCATGCTAGGGATGTTTAGTAATAAGTTTATATTAATTAAGTATCATTACATTGCTGTTTAGATGGGAGTTTGGCATGTTAGCTCGTAGCAGGGGAGTGCCATTGTTCTAATTGCAGCAGGTACCCCCGCCCCAGCGAACTTTTATAGTGTAAAACCCCCTCCCCGACGGGCGGTAGTCTGACTTATAAATGTTGAGAAAATCTGACCGGACATATTTTACAAAAATGGGCATAACGTTTTCATACAAACTCCGATTGAGGAGATTTTAGATGATCCGGAATGAGGACGAATAGACTTACAACTTTTTTTCTTTAATTTTTTCAATTTGAGGTCGTTAGACGGGGTCAAAATAGTCATTTTGAGGACTGATGTGTATTAGGAGGCAATCAGAGGGCGTCAGGTATACACATATATAACTGTAGTGATCCCGATGATGGAATATGTTATTCTAAGTGATAAAACATAGATATGCATGATAATAGACATGACACATAAGATTACCTTACTACTAATGGAATGCTTTAGCATGAGTTAGTATGTGTTTTAAAATGAAACTTGGAGTTTTTAAAACGATTATTGATGAACCTTGAGTCTTTGAAGTTATGATATTTTAGACACATAAATATTGTTGAGTTATGGGTATACCTAAGCATGGGAAGTGATTTAAAGTTGTTTTACTTATTATCAACTTACAATAGCTTAGTTGAAAATGATTTCTAAAGAAAACTTAAAACTTTGAGAATGAATTTAAAGTAACTTGTGTACTTAAAGTTCTAAATGTGATAACATACATACATGGCTTAGTTAGCTATGAAATGAGATTAAAAGTTGCACCTAGTTGCTTTAACTTGGCCTAGAATGACTTTAAAAAGTGAACTTGAACGCCTTATGCCTCTAGACATGACGAATATGTTCATCATCTAGCTAAGCATGAATTGGACCTTTCAAGTGTGGTTTAAGATAAGTTTTCAAATAATGAACTATGTTATGCCTATGTAAATAAGATATATACATGTGAGCATGCTATTAGAGGCTTATTGGTACCAATATATGGTTTAAAAGCTTATAACAACGAATCTTGTTAAAAAAAGTTGTTAAGCCTTATTAATTGAAATAAATCATTATAGAGCTAAGTAGTTTGAATATGAACTTGAAAATAGATCATGCATCTATAAACTTTAAAAATGTATCAGACACATAGCGAGTCAAGTGTGTGATAAATGTATATAAATGTTGATGTCAAGTACGGATGGTTAAGGTATACCTATACACACCTAGCTATTCTAAGAGTATGATGAGAAAGCAAAATGAAGGTTTTACAAACCTAGTTAGGAAACGATGTAATATTTATTATTATATTAAGATCATATGAAATGTATGACTGATGGATATGAATCCATGATTATATAACTGTGTAAGAATACACGCAGTGTAGATAAATGTTAAGCAATTAAGTCGTAGTTGATAAATTACGCATCAGACAAGTCTTTTAGTTCCTATTTGATATATGAATTCGATAACTGTTAGTTGAGCTATATTATGCTATGCGAATATATGAAATGCATATGAGATATGTATGAAAGTTGATCTTTGATGATATGCTTGTGAAGTAAATCTATATGCTTGTAATGTAAGAAGTAACATGCGTAGTAAATATTAATTGATTATGAATGCATGAATTGAGTATGTTATTATATGCTATGTGCCGCATGAAAACTATTAGAATTGTTAGGCTGTCGAACTCTGATAAGTGGATTTTATATACATGAATTGATATTCATTTCAAGTTTAAATTCATAGTTATCTTCATGTTTTGTGTTCATTTTTACTCGTTTCATGTTATTTTATGTGTAGGATGGTCATGGATGCAAGTGGTGAAGAATGGCGGAGTTTTGGAGCAAAAGTGGAAAAACTCTTGAAAGCAAAAATTTTCTTTAGTAGAAGCCTGGCCCGCCAGGGCGGGCCTTTCTGAGTCTGTACCCCCCGCCGGGGCGGGGGTCCTGATTCCTACACTCTCCTGTTTGGTTTTGATGTCTGCTGGTGCACGGTTTTTGGGACTTTGTTAGGGGCCTGGACTCTAGAAAAGGGAGATTTCGGCTAGAACAAAATGGGAGAGCTGAATATTACGTTGCAATAGACTAATCACACGAGACGAGGGGAACACAACATAATACAGAGAATAATTTTCGGATTCAAGTGCGAGCTTTGGAGGAGTAATTTTTAGAGATTATCGTGACGGTTGCAAATTGAGGCTACGTGAAGGGGTTTTCATTATTCTTCTTCTATTTAGTTCTTTATTTGTAATTGAAAGGATGGTTTCTTTAGATTATTTAGTGTTTAATTCATTCGTTATGAACTAATTTACTTATTAGACTTGTGATGGATCCTTGGGTGAAACGATGATTTTATAGCTTTGATTTCCAATTCAATAATATATTCTCAGTTTATCTATGTTAATTCGAGCGTGAACTTATGAATTGCCTGATCAACAATTCCTTGTGGATTTGAATGGAATCGAGAGAGGAGATTCAAATCTAGACCTAGTTAATATAGCATGTGTCATGAATTTTGTCAATAGCAGATTTTTGATTATTGTTAAGGCAGAGATATGCTTAACATCATATGTAATCAAATAGAGAACTTAAGCTTCAACGTTTTTCAATTGCAGTTCACATAAAAATATAGTGTGTTGGTTGATTTAGGTGTTTAACAGATTTCTATCTTAATTGTGGATTGACCTTAATACGGTATTAGTGCATCGAGAGGTGGCTAGTATTACATTCGTGTTCTTGATTAATAAACTGGGATATGAAATTGAGTTGGAATAAAGATTTGAAAATCAAAGTGGAACTCAGGGTGAAATCATAAGTCTAATTCTCCGTTAATTATTTGAAATTCCGGATTTTGATATAAGTGATTGTTTATTTATTTATTAATTTAGTTTTTATAGTTTTAAAACCATTGAAGTGAATATTTTAATAGAATTAGGGTTAATAGGAAATTGATAATTGTGAAGTTAAGTTTCTTATTAAATTGTCTCTCACGTAACGATACTCTATTCATCACTCTATTACTTGTTGACCACGTACACTTGCGTGTTTTGTGCGTATCGATTTACACCAACAAGTTTTTTGGCGCCGTTGCCGGGGAGCTTTTTAGTATAAATCTTAATAGTTTTACAATATCAGTTTAATTAATCTAGTTTTACTTGGACATTTTTTATTTTTGTTTTGTTTCTTCTATTTCAGGTGTGGAAGCAGTTTATGCAAACTCCGTCCAAAAATCCAGATTTGTTGCCTTTTGACGACGACATTGACAAAAGGTTTCAGAGGTTGAGCAAGTGGATCAAGGAAACGAGATAAGAATTTGAAACACCTGAGAAAGAAGAGGAAATGGCAGCCGAAGATCGGAAAGCATTAAGGGACTATGCCACACCCAAGGTGACTGAACTGCAATCAAACATCACTAGGCCCGCAATAGCAGCGAATACATTTGAAATTAAGCCAGGGATGATACAAATGATTCAGAATTTAGTTCAGTTTGGGGGATTGGCAAATGACAATCCGAACGAGCATCTAGTCAGTTTTTTGGAATTGTGCGACACATTTAGGTTCAATGGGGTGTCAGATGAAGCTGTGAAACTACGATTGTTCCCATTCTCTTTACGAGACAAGGCGAAGAGCTGGTTACATTAATTACCATCCGGTTCGATAACTACATGGGAGGATTTAGCTCAAAATTTCCTTGCAAAATTCTTTCCACCGGCGAAAACTGCAAAGATGAGAAACGAGATAACGATGTTTGAACAACAACATGGGGAGTTGTTATATGAGGCTTGGGAGAGATACAAAGAATTGCTCAGAAAATGCCCACTTCATGGATTGCCCAAGTGGCTGCAGATGAATACTTTTTACAACGGGTTACATGGGAATCTCAGGACAAGTATTGATGTAGCGTCAGGAGGAGCATTCATGGCTAAGAGTTACGAGGAAGCATACGAGTTAATTGAAACCATGGCGGCTAATAACTACCAGTGGCCCACAGCGAGAATGACACAAGCGAAGGCAGCTGGGGTGTTAGAAGTAGATAGTATGACAACGATGCAAGCACATATATCTGCACTTACAAAGATGTTGGAATCGGTAACAGTAGCACAAGCACAACAAACACAGCAAGTACAACAAGCAGCAATAATATGCGAGTTCTTCACTGTTCACGGTTAAATCTTAGTTTTCATTACCTTACGGTCAAACCATACACGGAGTGTAGGTTCTGCCCGTTTAATATTCACGTACACTCAACCCGTACGTCGGTTAAAGTCTTTAACGCTTACTTTATTTCAACATTCTTTATCCGACTCACCCTCGAACTTTCATTAATCTCATTACCGTTCGCTACGGCTTTCTTATGATAATTCATATCTTACTTACTACTTTCGTCAACATCCAAGTTATACACCCACTGTACACTTAGAACGTTCGTCCGACGCGATTACTATTCATGAGCATCGTTTGCGTACTCGACGTCCACGTTGCTCGTCTCTTAATCTCTCGTTCAACCTTCACTCAAGGTTTTAATTGCATTCAATCGTTATCCAACCCATGAACCCCATGCTCATTATTCTTTCTTAATGTCAAAGCCATACCGTTCATTGTATGCTAAGACCAAGCGTCCATTGCAACAACGTTGCATTCACAGCGTCTATACGCTTTACACTTATCTCCCCTTACCATGACATAACATCAGAATGTTATTCATTACCTTCATCACTCAACGTCTAAGGAGTCATAATCATAGCAATCCCTCACGTTCATTCATTACGACTACGGTCCCCGGATATCGGTTACGTAATCTAGCGCTTACATTCTTCATCTCTTAATCTCGTTTAATCTTTTCGTTCAATCTTTAATAAAGGTTTAAAACACTTGATTAAGTGTTACATTAAGTGAACTATATGTTCATACTTCTTTCTTGCACATCCCCCGAGAAATTGAGCAGTTAAAATCTTATCTCTGGGTATTGCCCTGCACTGGCGCTGCGGCGCCGTGCCCTTCCTTTCCTCTCGCGCTGCGGCGCGACCTACTTCTCTCTCCTCTCTTCCCGGGCTGGCGCTGCGGCGCCAAGTCCGTCCTTTCCTCTCGTGCTGCGGCGCCACTCTCCAGAAGGTTATGGCCGATCTTGAGCTGCGGCGCCGGCCTCCAAGGCACGACTCGCGCTGCGGCGCCGAGCATGAAACCTAGAAAATTTTTCTAAGTCTTTCATTAATTTTGAGACGTGTACTTTACGATCTCATAACTTCTTCATTATAACTCGGAACAAGATCGTTCCAATGCCATTCTCTTCATTATCTTGCGTACTTCAATACCCCTAAGACAAAACTTTGTTCTGAATCCGTTAACTTACAATTCAATTGGCTTAATATACACCCTTCGATCATTTTTATGCTTTTAACGTTTTTCGTTCGTTCGTCCGTAATTCGGTCATCCGAACTCGGAATTTGTTCGTTCTTGAGTCCACGACTCACGTTTTATACGTTCTCTTACATTCTTATGAAACCTTATACATTCGGGTTCATTTACTAACTTTCTAATTCTCGTTCGTCTTTTACAAAAATTTCGTCATAACTTCGTTATAGCTCCGTTTTAATCCGTTCTTCATGAACGTTTCTACCGTTCCTAACCAAGCAATAAGAAACTAACTTATACGCGATGGTTTTAAACTTGTCCATCAACAACAATTACACTACGATAGTTTTAAATTTGTCCATCAACAACGTTCTTCGTGTTCTTCGCGTTCTTTCTTTCGTTCTTCATTTTTAATCGATATTTTGGATTACGATTTCACTTTTTCTTGGAATTTGATATTATAGAACACCATTCCTTACTTATTTGACCTACTCAATCATAAGATTCATTCGGATCGCTCAAAATCCTTACGAATCTTATACTTCCTTAAGAAATTTATAAACTAAATTTCTTATTTTTATTTCTTCATTTCTCATGATTTCAACCATATGAAATCATTCTCAATATCTTTTACTCCTTATTATCATTAAGTTATGTTTTTGAACATAAAAACTTAAAGAAAAATTAGAAGAACTAGGGTTCGAATTACCGTTCTTCTTTAATCTCCTTCCGTCGGACAAAGCGTGCATTCAAGCTAGCTTTTCCTCATTCCTCTCCTTCTCTTTCCAACATTCGAGCTCTCTCTCTTTCTCCCTCAAAGAGTAGGATTTTCAAAATTCCATTCAAATGAGATTAAGCTTCCTATTTATAGATTTTCAAGGCTAGGGGTATTTTGGTCATTTCGCCTCCTAACCTCCTTACTATTCCCACCTCCTCCAACACTTAGCCACCAAGTAAACTTGGCATCCACCCTTACTTGGTGGCCAAGTGGCCAGCCCACATGCCCATGGGTCATCCCATGGGTTGCCCCAATTGTTATTACCCATCGGTTCGATCCGCGGTTTATCTTCTTGGTTTGGGCCTTAACCCTAATTCTTATTGGGCCTATCTTAGGTTTGATTTCACAAATCATTGGGCTTGACATAATTCAAGTCCAATTGGATTCTACAAAGTCCATGAACTCAAAGTCCATTAAGACTAATCGTATTCTATGCATTCCATTCTCGTATTCTCGTATTCTCTTCGTATATCATTCGTATGATATTCATATTATACGTCGTACTAATCTTCATACTATACTCGTATAATAACTAGTATTATACTCGTATCTCTCACGCATAATAGCCCTAGTTATTATACGTACTCATTAAAATTCTCAGAAATTACTTTTCATAACCCTTAGGTTTTACGTCCGCAGGCGAAAACTTCGTTTTTGCCATAACTGAAATATTATTGAATATTCCATCACGTCTCATCATTTTACGTAATCTATAACTTCTCAGAATTTCAAAATAAAACTCAGAGCAGAAACTGATGAATAGTGCCTATTTCGTCTTTTTCCCCGAAAAATATTTTGTTCCCAGAAAACTTTCATTTTTGTCTTGAAAATTCTTACTCGTTCAATCTAGCTCGTAGCCAGAATCCTCCCGACTTATAATCATTCTAGGTTATAGAACGATTAATAAACACATAGCACAAAATAGTATTAATAAAAATTCATTTTATTAATAACTAATTCTTTAAATCTTAATTTCTGGACAATCCGAATTTTCGGGTTGTCACACAGAATTTGTGGACTTCTTACAGATGCTAGACTCTTTGCCACGAGTTAGCCGATTCAGAGCACCGTTTGAACCTTTGCACACGGAGGAAAAAGCTGCTAAAAAATTAAAACCGTCATTGGAGGAGCCACCAACATTGGAGCTTAAGCCACTCCCTAAACATCTCAGGTATGCATATTTAGGCAATTCAAATTCTTTACCTGTAATTATTTCTGCTGCACTTAATGAATTGCAGGAAGAAAAGTTGCTGAGGGTGCTTAGGGATCACAAATCAGCGATTGGATGGACTATTACGGATATAAAGGGAATTAGCCTGTCATTTTGCATGCACAAGATTCTGATGGAGGATGATACAAGACCATCGATGGAGCATCAACGTCGACTTAACCCAATTATGAAGGAAGTAGTCAAGAAGGAAATTCTAAAATTATTGGATATCGGGATCATATATCCAATTTCTGACAGTAAATGGGTTAGTCCGGTTCATTGTGTGCTGAATAAAGGGGGAATGACGGTGATACAGAATGAGGACAACGAGTTAATTCCAACAAGGATAGTGACATGTTGGAGGGTGTGCATCGATTATAGGAGGTTGAATAAGGCAACCCGAAAAGATCACTTCCCGCTACCATTTATCGATCAAATGTTAGACAGATTAGCGGGACATGAGTTTTACTGTTTATTGGATGGATACTCAGGATATAATCAGATCGCCATCGCTCCCGAGGATCAAGAAAAGACAACATTTACATGCCCTTACGGCACATTTGCATTAAGGAGGATGTCATTCGGACTATGCAACGCACCAACAACTTTCTAACGGTGTATGATGGCTATTTTTTCAGATATGGTGGAGAAGAATGTTGAAGTCTTCATGGACGATTTCTCGGTCTCCAGAGACAATTTTGATACTTGCCTAGAAAATCTGGTCATGGTTTTGCAGCGATGTAAGGATACAGACCTCATACTCAATTGGGAGAAATGTCACTTCATGGTTAAAGAGGGCATAATTTTGGGCCATAAGGTGTCGGCTCAAGGACTAGAGGTGGACAAAGCAAAGCTGGATACGATCGAGAAACTGCCTCCACCGAGCTCAGTTAAAGGTATTAGAAGTTTTCTGGGGCATGTTGGGTTCTACAGGAGGTTTATAAAAGACTTCTTTAAGATTGCAAAACCACTATGCTGTCTTTTAGAGAAGGATGCTACTTTCAGCTTTTTTGCGGAATGCAAGTTAGCGTTTAACCTATTGAAAAAGAAATTAACTACAGCCCCCGTGATAGTCACACCGGACTAGAAAATGCCATTCGAGCTTATGTGTGATGCGAACGACTATGCGGTTGGGGCTGTTTTGGAACAAAGACGAGACAATGTGTTTCACGCCATATACTATGCAAGCAAAACACTCACAGAGACTCAAATGAATTACACTACCACGGAAAAGGAATTACTTGCAGTGGTGTACGCATTTGACAAATTCAGGGCAAACTTGATCAGGACTAAGGTGACAGTTTATACGGACCATTTGGCGATTCGGTACCTAATAGCGAAAAAAGATGCTAAGCCACGCCTTATTTGATAGTTTTTCCTACTTCAAGAGTTCGATTTAGAAATTAAAGATAGAAAGGGGATAGAGAATCAAGTTGCCGACCATTTATCAAGGCTGGAAAATCAGGAGAAAAAGGATGAAGATAAATGCGCAATCAACGAGTCATTCCTGGATGAGCAACTATTTGGGTTAAATGCAGAATATCCGTGGTATGCAGACTTTGCGAATTATGCGGTGAGCAAAATGCTTCCCCCTGATCTTACAGGACAACAGAAAAAGAAGTTTTTTCATGATGTCAAGTGGTACATGTGGGATGAGCCTTATTTATTCTAACAGTGCGCCGACAAGATGATTAGAAGGCGTATCCCCTACAGTGAAGTGCACAACATATTACTGGAATGCGACTCATTGGCATATGGGGGACATTATGGGAGCGAGCGCACCGCAACAAGAGTGCTTTTAGCCGGATTTTATTGGCCGACATTGTTCAAAGACGTCCACCAATTCGTGAAAACATGTGATAGATGCCAAAGGGTGGGAAACATATCTAAACGGAATCAGATGCCCCTACAAACAATTCTTGAAGTGGAAATCTTCGATGTATGGGGCATCGATTTCATGGGATCCTTCCCTTCGTCCTTGAGTAATCAGTATATTTTACTCGCTGTGGATTACGTCTCGAAGTAGGTGGAAGCTGCAGCACTACCGTCCAACGATGCCAAGGTGGTCCTTAAATTCCTACAAAAAAATATTTTTATGAGGTTTGGCACGCCAAGAGCAATAATCAGTGACGAAGGTAGTCACTTCTGCAATAAATCTTTTACAGCTCTGTTGGATAAGTATGGGGTTAACCACAAGGTGGCTACATCGTATCACCCTCAAACTAATGGACAGGTTGAGGTATCAAACAGAGAAGTTAAGAAGATATTGGAAAAAGTCGTAAATTCGAGTCGGAAAGATTGGTCACTTCGGTTGGATGACGCATTATGGGCGTACCGGACTGCGTACAAAACACCAATCGGGATGTCACCTTATCAACTCTTGTATGGAAAAGCATGCCACTTACTGGTGGAGCTACAGCACAAGGCCTACTGGGCCATACAGAAATTGAATTTTGATCAAGCTGCTATAGGAGAAAAGAGGCTACTCCAACTAAATGAGCTCGACGAATTCCGACTCCAAGCCTATGAGAATGCCAAGCTATATAAAGAAAAGGTTAAAAGATGGCACGAACAGAAAATTGTGCAATGAACATTCGAATCGGGTCAACCAGTCCTCTTGTTCAACTCACGGTTGCGATTGTTCCCAGGAAAGCTTAAGTCGAGATGGTCGGGACCATTCACTATAAAACGAGTATTTCCTCATGGCGCCGTTGAACTCTACAGTCGTAATCCATTAGAGACGTTCAAGGTAAATGGTCAACGGATAAAGCATTACTGGGGTGGCGAGTCGAACTGGGACGCCGAAGACATTACCCTCACCAATACACAGTAAAATAGGGAGTAGTCAAGCTGAACGACTTAAAATCAAGCGCTAATTGGGAGGCAACCCAACTTTTCTTTATTTTTCATAGTTCATGTTTAATTGTTAGGATGTAGTTTTTAGTAAGTAGTAGTTAGGTCTTATCAAGTAAAACTTTTGCTAAAAATCTCAATAAAACTCCAAGTCGTAATTAATCTAACATATTGCATGTTTATGGTTGCAGGAGGGGTCCAAAGTGAGTAAGAGCAACAACGGGCAAGAAAACAAGAAAAATCAGAGAATTTTGATATGCACTTTTTAAAGCAAAAAAGTCGAAGTCAGTGGCACCCCCCGCCGGGGCGGGAGTCCATAATTCTGGGAAAACATGCTCATCTTAAACGCACATCCCTTCCTTATTTCCCTACATACACACCTATTCCCTCTCTTGCTCTCATTCTCCATCAACCACACTACCTAGCCTCCATACCAACCCACTACTACCCATCACCTAAATCCATTGCACCCACTTTCTGCCCCACAAATTCCATTACCTCCTACATTCAAGTACACCACTTCCTCTCTTATTCATCACTCCTATATATAAACCCTACCCTAGACTTCCCATATTCATCACCACTAAACTCGAATTCTTCAAGAAATTGGAAAACACATAGCACACTTAAGAGTACGTTACATTCGTGTTGCGTTTTCATCTTTTCTCAACTGAATTCCATAAGACACAACCTAAGTTTGGGGGAAGAACGGGTTGTGCACACCAAGTGTTTGATAATTGACTGAACCAAGTGTAAGGGGAAGGGAGTGTGTGCTAGCAAGTTTTAACATCCGAAATTCAATGGCTTCACAACCAACTTCCAAACGCCAAAGAGGAGAGGGTTCAAGTTCCGCTGCACCAACACGAACATTCGACCGCCAAAAATTTAGAAGTGCAGCCGCCGTCGACCGGTACGATTATATGGTTACCAAGGCTCTTACACCGGAGCGGGGGTTAGCACGGATGCTCACGACGGAGAGATGATGCAACAAATCTATTAAAATGGTTGGGTCAAGTTCACTGAGGAGCCCGAGGCCGTCGTCGTTAATGTGGTCAAGGAGTTTTATGCAAACACCGAGGACAAGGCACCGTTCAATGCTTTCGTGCGAGGTTGATTGGTCCCGTTTAGTGCAGATGCCATAAACACGTATTACCAGTTATGGGTTCCTCGACAGTGCCAATATGCTCATTTGAGAGATTTTGACCCGGACTATGAGGAGTTTATTAAGGATATGACCAAACCGGGTACAACATGGATAAAGGGTCAGAAGGGAGGCACAATGTTTCACAGTAAAGATCTTAGTCGGTATGGGAAAATCTGGTATGCCTTCATATGTGCGAAACTATTACCATCCACGTATACCTCAGACGTCACCAAGGAGAAGGCACTACTCCTATTTGCTATTGTACAAGACTTCATCATCGACGTCGGGGCCATAATTAATTTTTCAATTCGCCGATGTCTACATGGTAATTTCTCAGGAGGCTTGCCACATCCGTCCCTTATATGTGGATTGTGTCGTCAAGCAGGTGTTAGATGGTCTGATGATGAGCCCACCATTATGCCACTGTAGCTGCTAGATTCGAGGATGATAACACGATATTCGGTGTGGGCCGGAGGTGAATCTCATCCTCAAGGTTTAGGATTTCTATTTCTATGAGCTTCGAAAGACGAGGCTGATGCTGTTGACACCTCGGGGGATGAGGATGAAGGTATGGGAGATTAAGGAACCGAGAAGGTACCGCAGACCGAGGCCATATCTAGTCCTCAGTTCCTTGAGTTCCAAAATTAGATGAATGCGCACAATAAGGCAGGACGCCGGGAAATGAGGCGATTGGCGATGCGACAAGATCACATGTTCGATGCTATGAACGCATCTTTCGCCTCACTCAACACAACACTCCAAAAGCTTCAACCCGGCGGCTCAGTGTCCATACCAACAACCCGGACCACTGCCTCGATTTCCTCCGAGTGATTCAGATGATGAAGAGCACCAACCACCTCCCCAGACTTAGGCATTTTCAGGGAAGTCCTCATGCACTTAATTTTATTTTTATCCAATGAGGGCATTGTGTTACTAAAGTTTGGGGGATTTAATTATTTAGTTGCATGCATTTTGTTATTTTTGTTTTCATTGCTAGTTGCATTATAGATTAGGTTTTTGCATAGTAGTCTAGGTTATTTATTTTTGATTTTGCATTGTTTTCATTATTATTTTTCATGTTAAAAAAAAATTTAGTTAAATATTGTGTTTGCATATGTTCAATAATGCTGTAGTTTACGTTATTTGTGTGCCAATTGTGACACCCCCAAAATAGGTCCAATCCATCCAACCCATTCTGAGTCGCCAAATACATGGTACAGAAAATAACTACAACTTCAATAATACAATTGTCGTGCAAAATACGACAACACATATACTGTGAGTTTAAATACAAATATTGTCTTCTAGACAATATCCACACTCAAATAAATCCTCATTACAATTATTCAAACACTATTTTACAGAATTAGTGAGGACTGCTAAAACATCTTTCTAGAACCATCACTCCATACCCCGACTAGATCCTGCTATGTTCTCATCTCCTGAGAAGAAAAATAGAACAAAAAAGAAAAGGGTGAGCTCAACTAGCCCAGTAAAGAATATTATGACTAAGATAATATACAACAAATTATCGTTAGTCTTCAACAGGGAAAAATCTGATAAAATATAATCGACAACAAGTTTTAGATCAACAACTGCAGCGGAAACAGCAAACCATTAGAAGAGTCAAGTAGAGAAAGAATTCTACTATCTTCTAAGATTTAAAAGTCCATCATCAATATTTTATCCCTGTAACATCAATTAATAATCATCTTTAACCAAATATTCATCTTTGCACTACAGGCCAAAGATATTCATTTGTATCATCAGTCGGTCATGTTCATCTCAACACCTGTTCATCTTTGCACTACAGGCCAAAGATATTCAGTAATATCATCATTTAGGACTGAGGATGATGAAAAATATCTTAAAGAAAACGAATCCAATGAGACAGAAGAACAAATAGTAGGGATTCGTATAACAGTTTATCTAAGATCAATAATACTTCATAATAATCAATTGTGAAGCAGAATTCAAAAATAAAGATCAAAACATGGATACAATCAAAGATAGTAACCATAATAGACATCTTGGACAAAAAGGAAAAATTTTATTTTTCGGTGAATAGTGCCGTATTCGTGAATAGTGCCGTATACGTGAATAGTACCGTATACGTGAATAGTAACCCTTCCAAATTTGATAAAAACTCATATAAATATTTCAGCATAATGATATTGAAGAAAATAATATCATTTAAGAAGAAAATAATATCCCTTACGAATATTAAACGAAAATAATATTCATTACGAATATTAAACGAATATAATATTTCTCGCGAATATTGAACGAAATAAAATTTCTTATGAATATTGAACAGAAATAATATTCATACGAATACGAAAAATAATATCTCCTCAGAATGTGAAATAAATAATACCCCTTACCTCAAGATATCAGTACTTCTGGTCGGAATACCGGTATAAGGCTGAAAGAAACTTGCTCTGATGAATAGAAACTCTCAAAGTATCTAAATACTCACAAAATACACTCAATAATCTAGAGAGAGAAAGAGAGAAAACTTGTTTCTGGTGTGATTTTCAATTCTAACTTAGCCCTCTATTTATAGGAAAATTTTAGTAGGTTTGACCTGCAACCTGATGGCTTTACCTGCTACTATTCTCACCTACCACATTTAAAATATAATTCAGCACATTTCTTCACCAACCATAAGTGGGGCCCACCAATTCTAGAATTTTTCACCAAAATGATTAACTCCGAAAATTCAACAATTTCTGAACCAGTCATCTTGTAAAATTCGTAATAAATCATACGTTCATTTTTAACGGTTCAAAATTTGTGGACATATACTCAACTTATATATGTATAACATATCCAAAAATTACCATGATCCAACGATCGGATTAAAAATTATAACCCCCGCAAAATATCTCAAAAATCCTGATTTTTAATACCTCCATTCCGACAAAAATACGGATAAAAACCTCAACATTAACTCCTTCATTTTTTAACCACAAAAATATATCCCTCATTTATATCCATATAAAATAAATATTTCCTTATCATATGAATCAATAATTAATTATTCACAAATAATATTACAGAATCACATTTATGACAACCAGGCCGTTCCCAGGAAAGAGGGGGCTTTCCAATAAGAATTTCTCCTTACTGGCGCGCAATTAGATGACCAAACCTCTCCTTAGACAGAACTTTCTAGACATTGCCAATAATGTTATCTAATAATATTATTCAAATAATATGAATTATTGATCTGATAATGGAAAATACTGTGCAGCAACAATTATTGAAACAACAATAATATAAAATATCAACGCAACAATTATTGAATCAATAAAATAAAATATTGAACAATAACTACTGTAACAATTATTGAGTAGTGCCTTCTTACGTAAGAATCAATAATTGGTGCAATACCGCGTGCTACTGTATTTTAACCACCGGGTATTCCAACAGTATTAACGGTAACGACTACGCCGTTATTTATAAACAACTTATACTTGTCGTTTTCTTCATCCAATCGCTTTCTGTTATGGGGCCCACACAAGGCTGCGTCGTCGTACGAATATTCCCCGACAGCAAGAATATTCCACGACCAACCGAATATTCACCGACCAAAAATAAATATTTTATAACCACTTGCTTATTTTGCAAAATTTGCACATTTCACCCATAACCAAAGTATTATATCAAATTAACCCCTTATTATTCACAATAATATTTAGAGAAAATTTGATTTTATTCATTAATAAGTTGGGGTCTTACACCAATGATGAGATTGTGAACAAGTTAACCAATACAGTATTGATTATTAGAACTGTGATACAATTTCTATTATGAATCGACTCTTGAACTTGTTTGAAACTGTTATAAAAAGGTTAGCACTAAGAACATCTTTGTTGACCGGTCAGTTCAAATTAATACATAAATAGTTTCTAAAGGATAATGTTTGGGTGAACCAGAAACGACAAGGATAGGCAGTAAAGGCTTAAATTAGGCAAGAACCTAAGTTTGGGGGAGTATATGTGGGGTATATAAGCTTTGTTAAAAAAAATGGCACTTGTTGAGTCTTGTGGTGGGTTGAGGAGAAATACTCCCCATAAATACAAGCGTGAGATGGAGCGTAAAACGCACTCACCAACCATCTATCTAAAAAAAAGAGAGGAATAATGACGGGAAAAGAAAAGAAAAGAGCAAAAGAGCCCCTGTGTTAAAAAAAAGAAGGGAAAAAGAAGAAAATATAAGTATCCTGCATGTACCCTTGAATTTTGGTATTGTTTAATTTTAGTTGGGTTGTGCCTATCTTTGAAATTTATAAGTTTGCACTGTGTATTCCTTCTAAGAAGTTGTTTATGTATTGAATTTGGATCTGTATCAGTTATCTTAGATGTTAATCACACACACACGCTATACCAGTGATAATTGTTCAAGATTTGAGAATTAGTACGAATGTGTGGATTGGTTTTGGTAAATCATATTGTAAAGTTGCTTGTTTTCTCTGAGGCCGGCGGGATAAGTTAGTTTTTGTGCTATTGTTGGATTTTTAGGCATTTAGAATGTTATTGCATCTTATTGCATTGTATAACATGTAGTTTGTTTTGTGCTCGAGGACTAGCACGGTTTAAGTTTGGGAGATTTTGATAAGTGGATTTTATATACACGAATCGATATTCATTTCAAGTTTAAATTCATAGTTATCTTCACGTTTTGTGTTCATTTTTACTCGTTTCATGTTATTTTATGTGTAGGGTGGTCATGGATGCAAGTGGTGAAGAATTGCGGAGTTTTGGAGCAACAGTGGAAAAACTCATGAAAGTAAAAAATTTCTTTAGCAGAAGCCTGGCCCGCCGGGGCGGGCCTTTTTGAGTCTGTACCCCCCGCTGGGGCGGGGGTCCTGATTCCTGCACTCTCCTGTTTGGTTTTGATGTCTGCTGGTGCACGGTTTTTGGGACTTTGTTAGGCGCCTTGACTCTAGAAAAGGGAGATTTCGGCTAGAACAAAAGGGGAGAGCTGAATATTACGTTGCAATAGACTAATCACACGAGACGAGGGGAACACAGCATAATACAGAGGATAATTTCCGGATTCAAGTGCGAGCTTTGGAGGAGTAATTTTCAGAGATTATCGTGACGGTTGCAAATTGAGGCTACGTGAAGGGGTTTTCATTATTCTTCTTCTATTTAGTTCTTTATTTGTAATTGAAAGGATGGTTTCATTAGATTATTCAATGTTTAATTCATTCATTATGAACTAATTTACTTATTAGACTTATGATGGATCCTTGGGTGAAACGATGATTTATAGTTTTGATTTCCAATTCAATAATATATTCTCAGTTTATCTATGTTAATTCGAGCGTGAACTTATGAATTGCCTGATCAACAATTCCTTGTGGATTTGAATGGAATCGAGAGAGGAGATTCAAATCTAGACCTAGTTAATATAGCATGTGTCATGAATTTTGTCAATAGCACATTTTTGATTATTGTTAAGGTAGAGATATGCTTAACATCATATGTAATCAAATAGAGAACTTAAGCTTCAACCTTTTTCAATTGCAGTTCACATAGAAATATAGTGTGTTGGTTGATTTAGGTGTTTAACGGATTTCTATCTTAATTGTGGATTGACGTTAATACCGTATTAGTGCATCGAGAGGTGGCTAGTATTACATTCGTGTTCTTGATTAATAAACTGGGATATGAAATTGAGTTGGAATAAAGGTTTGAAAATCAAAGTGGAACTCAGGCTGACATCATAAGTCTAAATCTCCGTTAATTGTTTGAAATTCCGGATTTTGATATAAGTGATTGTTTTTGTGATTGTTTATTTATTTATTAATTTAGTTTTTATAGTTTTAAAACCATTGAAGTGAATAGTTTAATAGAATTAGGATTAATAAGAAATTGATAATTGTGAAGTTAAGTTTCTTATTAAATTGTCTCTGAGGGAACGATACTCTATTCATCACTCTATTACTTGTTGATCATGTACACTTGCGTGTTTTGTGCGTATCGATTTACACCAACAAACTCACCCTTGCAAATAACCACTTTTACAGGTTAAGGACTCACGATAAAGATTACGTGCTACTTGATAGATAAAGTTCAATAGCATCGGAGGAGATTACTTTATTTATTTAAATATATGCTCTTGAACCATGTTTAGGTTCTAGGAGATATACATGACAGTAGTTTATGATGTGTAATACATGTTAAGTTATACTATCTGATACATAGAGGAATTCGAATCAAGATGTAAAGATTTATACAGTAATTCGAATAGAATGAATCATAACATAAATTGATTCAAGGATATGAAATTGATTCAAGTTAAGATATCAATAAAAGATTTATTTTTAAGGAGATTGAAAAAGTTTAAATTATTTCGCATATTTATATAACATCAAATATCATGTAAGACAGGAATGGTAAATGACCAAGATTAGAAACTTATAAAAGTTTGGGTCATTATACAGATCCCGGAAATGGAAAGAATTTATATTCTAAATTGTAATAAGCAAAGTTATATTCATTATGTTATGAATAAAATATATAAATATATAGTTTGACGATAGTAGTATCGTGGCGGACCGGATTCGTGATTCGAAGGTACCCGAATTTGGGGGCGTCATAGGAGGGATTGAATAGATCCTTTTTAATTTCAAAAATCTTTTCCATTTTAGTTTGCATTGCTAAGTGACTAGCAGATGACAAACTTAAGAACTATTTTAAACATAACAGAATAAGTTAAGGTGTGACGCCCCCAAAATTAGGTATACATCACCCATCTTGGGTCGCCAGATACATGGTACAGAATTCAAATACAACTTACTAATACAACTATCGTGTACAATACGACAAAACATAAACTGTGAATTTGAATACAAATATTGTCTTCTAGAGAGTATCCATACTCAAAAGGATTCCTCATTACAATTATTATCACACTATTACATAGAATAGTGAGGACTACTAATGCTATCATCTAGTCCATCACTCCGTTTCCCGACTTGTCCCAGCTATATTCTCAATTCCTGAAGAGAACCGTGAAAGAAAGGGTGAGCTCAACTAGCCCAGTAAGAAATATTATGACTAAGATAATGCAGAATAAATTATCATTAGTCTTCAACAATGTTAAACTGATAAAATACAATAGACATCAAGTTTAACTGCAGCGGATCAAGCAATCCATTAAAAGAGTCAAGTAGAGAATAAAATCTACTATCTTTTATGATTTAAAAGGTTTTTCATGACTTTTATCGCTGGGACTCAGCTTAATAAATAATCAACATCATCGAATCACCCCTGCACTACGGCCAAGGATATTCTTTAGTATCGCGACCACGAATTATCCATGCACTACGGCTACAGATAATCATATTTTCATCAACGGCCCTGATCATGCCATAAAATAATTCATCTCTGCATTACGGTCAAAGAGAATCCATAGCCATAATCATACCAAAAACTGTCCATCAATGCACTACAAGCCAATGAGGACTTTTTCCACATCATTTGTAACATTACAGTCATGATTACACCGAATAATCCCTAGTCATAATCATACCAAGTCCATCTATGCACTACAAGCCATAGATGACTTTCAACAAAATATAAACATGAGGATGATGACAATGATATAATAATTCAATAAAACAAGTTCAAGAATTAATTTGTCCAGGAACCAATAACGTCTAAATTGTCAACATGATACTTCTTTGTAGAGTAAAATTCAAGAATGCTCAGAAGAATATTTCCATAAAAAGATACTGGATGAAGCGCAAATATCAAGGATATTCCACTAATTTCATGGAGTATATGTAACGACCGAGAAATTTGGATCTTATTGTAAAATGATTTTATTAATTTAAATAATAATAAAATCTTATTCTATGTGTTATCAAGATGATTGTCGTTATATAACCTAGTGACGTTGGAATGTCGTAGTATTTGAGCTACGTGGATGAATTAAAGTGTTTGAATTTTCAAGACGAAAATAAAAGTTTTCCAAGAAATTTTCCGAAAAAAACACTATTCATCGATATTTGCTCGGGATATAATTTTGGATTTCCGAGAAATACGTAATGATAGAATAATAAGGTGAGATGGATTATGTAATAAAAATCTAGTTATGAAAAAAAAATGATATTTCGCTTGTGGACTTAATTTATAAACGTAAAGGAAGACGGAACAGTAATGAATATGTAATAATGGTATGATACTTATGTATTGTACAAAGAAATGAAAATGAGTATAATATGAAGTATTATACAAGTTGTATGAAGGATGAAATTCTGTATATAAATTCTATAGGAATTAGAATACGAAAATAATACATAAACTATGAGTATATGTATTAAGAAATGTTAATGGACTTGATATAGTTTTCAAAAGAAGACTGAAATGTTAAACAAATGTTTTGTCGGTAAAACGACAGGCACGTGAGGTTGCCAAATGATTAAACGTACATAAGTTTAATAGATGTAGTGTTGATCAATATAGAGTACAATAGGCTGATCACCTAGAAGTGCTCGTAAGTAATATCGGGCTTACGAAATTCGTTCCGGGTTGTCCTTTTTAATAAAGAATGAATACTCAAGGTCTTTGACCGGAGGGAATGTTTTAACTAAGTATTGTTGTTATTGTAGAACATTTTGAAAGAAAAGATGAAGTGCTATTTTGAATTATCAATAGTACTTCATAACTATTATTCCGTTATTAAAGATATACGATTCGTATGTGTCAAGCATGTTGTTATTGAATTGTTATACTTGCTGAGCTAGCCATGCTCACTCTTGCCTGAACCATATGAATGCAGCTATGACTGAACGTCCCAAAGGATCAAAAAGAGTTAAAGGAAAAGCTAAGGCAGATTGTTAAGCTGTCTTGTAATAGTATAGGTCTATTGTTGTAATGTAAATGATATTATGACAAAGAACCTCTGTAATGGGTATAGAACCTGGGAAATTGTAAATATTACTTTAATATATAGAAGTTATATTCGTTCTTTGAGACTTTTCAATAGAATGAATATATGAATGTTGTACAGTATTGCACCATCTGTCAGGTTGGAAGATACCTGGATTTGGGGGCACTACAAGTTGGTATCAAAGCCTAGATTATAAAACTTCAGGGGGAAAATAGAACCTTAAGTCATAACCTTAAGAAAGAATAAAGAAGTAAAAGATGGAAAGTAACTCTATAAAAATGCATTATATTATGCTATGTGTTTCTATTATTTCACTGACGTGTACTAATCCAACTATATTGTTTTATTGTAGATGTCAGGAGAAAATGATATGTATAGAGCTATACATGTAGTGAGCGAGAATTCGGTTAATCGGGTAGAGATACTACAAAATCCTGTAGCCGTAGAACCAGAAGTGGTGACAATTGAGTATGGAGACTCAGACAATTTAGACTATATGTCTATATTTTATGGAATGATAGAAGAGGGGGTGGACGTGATGTCCTTTGATCAGGTTCCACATACAGAGGAATTGTCTACGGGAGAATCAATGAAGGCATTTTTTATGTCAGTATTGCATAGAAATATCCATTACTGCCAGGAGGTTAAGGAGTTGAAAGAGGAACTCCAAGCTGTCCGGGAGGACAAGGCTAGTATGGAAGGAATGTGAGAAGAGGAGCACGATGATAGAGTCCTAGCTTTGGACAAGGTCCGAGATTTGAAAGAAGAAGTCTTTGAGCTCAAGCAGGAGCTAAAGACTAAACAGCAGAAGTTGGCGAGGATGTCCTATATACAAAGGAGTTCTCATGTAGATTTCCAGCAGCAGTTAGCTGGATATCAGATAGAAGCAGGACAGACCTGTCATACCATCAGTAGAGATGTTGTTGCCGGTTTGGCTAGAGCAGATTTTGAGAATGCCTTACGGCTGATGTAATCTAGTAATAGCTAGAGTAGCTTAGATATGTAAATATTATATATCTAGTAGTGACGTAAAACCCTATTTTGTATAAACAAAGGGTAGTCTTGTATAAAATCCCAATTTTTGGAAAGTAATTGCGGGATTGTAATGTAATCAGCTAAGGCTGAGCAATGTAAACAATGTAGTGTTATACTACAAGTTATGAATCAATATAAGTCTTTTCTTGGAAAATATTGAGTAATGAGTATGAGTTATTGATTTATTATAAATAATAACAAACCAACAAGAATAAAGTAATAATGATGTGTTGTTTTCTTAACAGTAAAATACCGCCAAGAAGGAGACAACGAAATCAAGACGCTAATGTTAACCAATCGGAGGGTGGTCCGGTTAATCCAATGCAGGAGTTCGTTAACCTTTTAACGGCTGCATTTAATAGAGCGGGGGCTAATGTACCCGTGATTCCTGGAGTAGTACGAGCTACTACTTTTAAAGACTTTAAAAGTGTAGGTCCACCGGAGTTCAAAGGAACTACGAACCCTACAGAAGCCCAGACTTGGGTAAAAGAAATCGAGAAGGCATTTGTAATAGCAAATATTGAGGAGGGTCAAAAGGTTGCCTTTGCAACCTATTTGATGAAAGGAGAGGCCAACTTCTGATGGGAGTCAAACCAGGCTAGGGCCGATATAGGAAATCTAACGTGTGAGAGGTTTAAGGAGATTTTCTTCGAGAACTATTTTCCCACGAGTATGCAAAGGAGGATGGAAATGAGGTTTCTTGAATTGAAACAAGGGGAGATGACAGTTCCCCAGTATGCTGCCAAGTTTAATGAACTGGCACGATTCGCTCCACATCAAGTGGACACTGAAGTGAGAAAGGCTAGGAGATTTGAGCAGGGCTTGAAACCCTGGCTCTATAGCCGAATCTAAGTGTTCCAAAGTACTTCCTTTGGAACCATATTAGAAAAGGCAATAATTACCGAAGGTGGGAATGAGGCTCTCAGCCAGTACCATAAGGATAAGAAAAACAAGGGCAAGGTTGATGGAGGAACCAAAAGAGGAAGGGATTTAACTCTAGGAATACCAGAGTAAAATAAGGGGATTCTAAGAGAAGGATGGAGGCCTATAAAACCTGCGGGAAGACTCACTTAGGAGTCTGTCTCAAAGGAAAGACAGTATGTTATAATTGTGGACAGGAAGGGCACATTTCGCCTAACTGTCCAAATCTGAAGAAAAATCACGGATGTTTTGTATGTGGATCAACTGATCACATAGCAAATAATTGCCCGAAGAAGGGGACGGAAGGAAGTAAGGGAACTAATAGTGGTAAGTTAGCCATTAGTGGTCCATCTCAACCAGGTAAATCAATGGCTCGCACTTTTAATATGACGATCCAAGATGTTGTGGCATCAGGGGAGGTAGTTGCAGGTATTATTCCGATCAATAACATAAATGCATACGTGCTTTTTGATTCGGGTGCTACTTGTTCGTTTATAGCATGTGATTTTGCTAGACTACTAGAATTATTTCCCGAAAAATTACCTATACCTTTGAACATTAAGGTAGCAAATAAAGAGATAATTCCTATTGAAGATATTCATAGGAGTTGTTGCGTAGAAGTACGGGGTTGTAAGTTATTGGTAGATTTAATACCGATAAAGTTAGGAGAATTCGACGTAATTCTTGGAATGGATTGGTTAATTAATCATGGAGTAATTATAGATTGCCAAAAGAAATGTGTGAGAATCAAGTTGTTGAAGCAACCTCCTGTAGTATTTTACGGTAGTAAGTTGTTGGGACGTCCGTGTTACCTTATGATGACACAAGCTAGAAAATTATTAAGGAAAGGTTGTGTGGGTTACCTTTGCCATGTTGTGGATACCAAGAGAGTGGGAGCAACCATGGAACAAATACCTATAGTAAATGAGTTCATGGATATATTTCCAAGTGAGTTACCGGGGTTACCGCCGGATAGGGAGATCGAATTTGTGATAGACGTTGTGCCAGGAGCGGCACCAATCTCAAGGGCACCTTATCGTATGGCGCCTGTGGAAATGAAAAAACTAATGGTTCAGTTACAGGAACTATTGGACAGAAAGTACATTCAACTAAGTGTTTCTCCGTGGGGGGCATCAGTGTTGTTTGTCAAGAAGAAAGACGGATCGTTAAGGCTTTGTATCGACTATCGGGAGTTGAACAAGTTAACGATAAAGAATAAATACCCATTGCCCAGGATCGATGATCTCTTTGATCAATTAAAAGGGGCAAAGTATTTTTCTAAAATAGATTTGCGGACGGGGTATCATCAGTTGAAAGTTAGGAAGGAAGATGTACCAAAGACGGCATTAAGGACTCGTTATGGTCATTACGAGTTTTTGGTAATGTCATTTGGGTTGACGAATGCACCTGCTGCATTTATGGATATGATGAACAGAGTGTTCAAATCATATTTGGACCAGTTCGTCGTTGTGTTTATCGATGATATTTTAGTCTATTCTAAGACGCCAGAAGATCATGCTGAACACTTAAGATTAGTGTTGGAAACACTAAGGAAGGAGAAGCTATATGCGAAATTCACCAAATGTGAATTTTGGCTGGAAAAGGTGCAGTTTTTAGGTCATGTCATTGACCAAGAAGGGATTTTAGTAGATCCAGCGAAGGTGGAAGCAGTGATGAATTGGGAACAACCGAAAACACCGACTGAGGTGCGGAGTTTCCTAGGGTTAGCAGGGTACTATCGAAGATTTATCCAAGATTTTTCGAAGATAGCTATCCCGTTAACTAATTTGACAAGGAAGATGGTGAAATACGTATGGACGGATAAATGTGAAGACAGTTTTTAAGAACTGAAGAAAAGATTAAGTGAAGCGCCTGTTTTGTCCTTGCCAGATGACACAGGAAATTTTGTAGTGTACAGTGATGCTTCGCATAGAGGACTTGGTTGTGTTCGTATGCAGCATGGTAAAGTCATTGCGTATGCGTCACGGCAGTTGAAGGATTATGAGAAAGTTTATCCTACTCATGATCTGGAACGGGCTACGGTAGTGTTTGGCCTAAAGATATGGAGACATTATCTTTATGGGGAAAAATGTGAGATATATACGGACCATAAAAGTCTAAAGTATATCTTCACTCAGAAGGATTTAAATATGAGACAGAGAAGATGGTTAGAGTTGATAAAGGATTATAATTGTAAAATCCTGTATCACCCTGGAAAAGCCAATGTAGTTGCCGACGCCTTAAGTCAGAAGGGTCGGGAAAAGTTGTCTATGTTAACGGCTCAAAATGAGTTAATAACAGAGATGGCTAGGATGAAATTAGAGGTAAAGTTGCTAATTGAGGCGGAGCAGAGACTATTTGTGACGGAGATATAGTCTACTATCGTAGAAAGAGTCAAGGAAGTACAACTCACGACAGACGAGTGTAATCAAATGAAGAAGCGGTTATCCGAGAAGGAAGATGTTAAGTATAGTTTTGATAATGAAGGATTATTAAGATTTGAGGGGAGAATTTGGGTTCTGAATGAGACGGAATTAAAGGAGCAAGTGTTACAATAAGCTCATAATTCGAGGTACTAGATACATCCTGGTAGCACTAAGATGTATCAAGACCTTCGACAGATTTTTTGGTGGCCGAACATGAAGAGAGAAATAGCAGAGTATGTGAGTAGGTGCTTGACTTGTCAAAGAGTTAAGACCGAACATCAACGACCCAGTGGCTTATTATAGTCATTGGAGATTCCAGAATGGAAGTGGGAGCATATTACAATGGATTTCGTGGTGGGACTTCCGACAACGAATAAAGGATATGATGCAATTTGGGTAATAGTGGACCGGTTGACGAAGTCGGCTCACTTTTTGCCAATTAGGGTCAAGTATAACTTGGACCAATTAGCTAAACTTTATGTTAAGGAAATTATTTCTAGACATGGAGTACCGGTATCGATTGTGTCAGATAGTGATCCACGATTCACATCGAACTTTTGGAGGAGTTTGCAAGAGCAGTTGGGAACACAGCTAAAGCTAAGCACGGCTTATCATCCTCAGACTGATGGGCAGAGTGAGAGAACAATTCAGACATTAGAAGACATGTTGAGGTCTTGCGTCATGGATTTCAAGGGTAGTTGGGATGATCACCTACCACTAGTAGAGTTTGCGTATAACAATAGTTATCATGCAAGCATAGGCATGCCGCCGTACGAAGCTTTGTATGGAAGAAAGTACAGAACACCGTTATGTTGGGATGAGGTGGGAGAACGTCGTATGCTAGGACCAGAATTGGTGCAGCAGACAGCGGAAGTGGTAAAGTTAATTCGGATGCGTCTCGTCACAGCTCAGGATAGACAGAAAAAGTATGCGGACTCGCATAGACTAGGTCGAGAGTTTGAGGTGGGTTCGTATGTATTTCTAAAGGTATCTCCCTGGAAAGGAAAGATACGCTTTGGAAAGAAAGGAAAGTTAAGTCCAAGGTTTATAGGACCTTTTGAGGTATTAAAACGGGTAGGAGAGGTAGCTTATATGATAGCATTACCTCCAGACCTAGAACGAATATATAACGTGTTTCACGTATCTGTATTACGTCCATATAAGCCGGACTATAGGCATGTAATCGAGTATGAGCCAATTCATATCGAGAAGGACTTAACGTATGAAGAGTTGTCGATGCAAATCATTGATAGAAAGGAACAAGTTCTGAGGAACAAGATAATACCATCAGTGAAGATATTATGGAGGAACCACGATGCTGAAGAAGCAACGTGGGAGCTAGAAGAAAAGATGAAGAAAAATTTTCCTCATCTAGTTGATTAAAATAAGACGAGATCCTGAGGACAGAATCTTTATAAGGGAGGAAGAATGTAACGACCGAGAAATTCGGATCTTAACCTAGGACAGAATCTTTATTATTAATTTAAATAATAATAAAATCTTATTCTATGTGTCATCAAGATGGTTGTCGTTATATAACCTAGTGACGTTGGAATGTCATAGTATTTGAGCTACGTGGATGAATTAAAGTGTTTGAATTTTCAAGACGAAAATAAAAGTTTTTCGAGAAATTTTTCGAAAAAACACTATTCATCGGTATTTGCTCGGGATATAATTTTGGATTTCTGAGAAATACGTAATGATGGAATAATAAGGTGAGATGGATTGTGTAATAAAAATCTAGTTATGAAAAAAAAATGATATTTCGCTTGTGGACTTAATTTATAAACGTTAAGGAAGGCGAAACAGTAATGAATATGTAATAATGGTATGATACTTATGTATTGTACAAAGAAATGGAAATGCGTATAATATGAAGTATTATACAAGTTGTATGAAGGATGAAATTCCGTATATAAATTCTATAGGAATTAGAATACGAAAATAATACATAAACTATGAGTATATGTATTAAGAAATGTTAATGGACTTGGAAGATTAGTTAACAATTATATACAAGTCCAAGTGAATTAAAGGGAGAGGCCCAATTATTAATTAATGAACCAATTAGTGTTTATTAATTTATAGCCAAAGGTTAATTTAATCCAAGCCCAAGCTAGAGTCCAATGAATGGGTTGACCCATGGGGCAAACCATATCAATATGGTTAATATGTGGTTGCCAAGTTAATGTAGGGACCAAGTATTAAGAGTAATGACCAAGTATAGGATAAGTGTTGTGTTAGTCAAGTAATGAATAGTAAGGAGGTGGCTTAAGGAGGTGAGATGGTTTAATGACTAAACTACCCTAGCTTGGTAATTTCTATAAATAGAGGAAGCTTACAAGCCATTTGTTGGTTGTTCAAATAATCTAGACTACTAAAGTGCTTAAGTGTTAGAGAGAATAAGCTACACATAAGTCATTCCATAAGTAAGAAGAAGGAGAAAGCTACCTTACCAAGACTTCAAAAGGGTAAGACTTCTTCTCCAATTATCTTCTATCTCCACCATGATAGGTTGATAAGAAAAGATGGATTAAGAAACAAGAATGATAAGAAGCAAGAAGTCATGGACTTAAGCCACATAAGTTGGTAATAAGTCATTTAAGCTAACATAAGTTATAAACTTATGTGAAGATAATATGAACTTATAAGGAGTTATGAAGAGAATTGATATGACGGTAAAAGAATTTATATAATCATATATATCATGTATACCTAAGTAAAGTTATATGTGAAGCACATGTAAAGTATGATGATTAAGAAACTCTAATTGTCATAAGTCATAAATAATCAAATCTTAGATAGTTTATAATTTTATAAGTTATAAGCTCATGAGGAGTCAAAGTCCAACAATGAAAATAAGTTGTTATATTATGTATGTTGAGATGTTCACATGATGAATGAAGTTCATTTGTAATGTTGAACAAATCGTAAGAATGAAGATTTGCCAAAAATTGCACGATTGGACGACAATCGTCGAATTTGTAAAATTCTCGGAATGGAAGTCGAATTTTGTGTTTGATCACGGAATTATTGCTTTACAATGGAGTTAAGTCATATTTGGCATTTAAGAGTTGCGGACTAGAAAATGACCGGATTCTGACTTAGAACGAATAAACGAGCGTTGAACGTTCACGAACGTTTATCGTTTTTGTTAAAAATGAACCAATAGGTGAATTTTTAGCAAACAAAGTTAAATAGATAAAATTCTTAGATGATCATGTAGATTACGTAATTTGTGAACCGTAGGCTTTTGAATGAGCCAATTCGGACTTATAACGAAGAAGTTAGGCGTCCGGGAAGTTCACAAAATTTCAAAACTGAAATTTTTATCTGGTGCACAGAGTTGGCGCCGCGGCGCCAACCCAAGGCAAAAGGCCCGCTCCCCAGCGCCATGCACAGTACGAAAAACCTCTGCAGAGTGGCGCCGCAGCGCGCCCATTACATAAGGACTCGCGCCCCAATGCCAAGTCCGGTACATACTAGGATAAGGCTCGCGCCACAGCGCGAGATGTGAATATAAGACCGGCGCCGCAGCGCCAGTCTCTGAACAAGGATGATCAAGAATGTTTTAAGTACAAAGAAAGGAAACGGGAATAAACACAAACCAAAGGAAGATAATGTAACATTGTTTAAACTTTGTTAAACCTTAAGGAATGTAATGTAAAGGTTAAGATATCCTAGTCAAGGATAAATGCAATGGTAATGATAAACAAAAATGAATAGTAACTGAATCTAATACACAATTAGATTGAGAAGAAAGGTAAGATATAGTCATATACATACTTGATTATATGTGACCTAATGTAAGGCATTATGTGATCATGTACTGTAGGGACTTGAAAGACTTAAACATAAAGATAATTTATCATAGCAGACGCTAAAGGCAAGTATTCTAACTCTTGTTACATTTCAATCTAAACAAGTTTAAGATTCATGTATTCTTTCGCATGAATTGAGGTATGTTGAGGTTAAAGCCAATTCCCTTTGGCTAGACTTGATAATCTACTCTTGTATTATCAAATATTGCTATCTTTTTGTCAATTACTTGATATGGTTTTCAAAAGAAGACTGAAATGTTAAACAAAATGTTTTGTCGATAAAATGACAGGCACGTGAGGTTGCCAAATGATTAAACGTACATACGTTTAATGGATGTAGTGTTGATCAACATAGAGTACAATAGGCTGATCACCTAGAAGTGCTCGTAAGTAATATCGGGCGTACGGAATTCGTTTTGGGTTGTCCTTTTTAATAAAAAATGAATACTCAAGGTCTTTGACCGGAGTGAATGTTTTAACTAAATATTGTTGTTATTGTAGAACATTTTGAAAGAAAAGATGAAGTGCTATTTTGAATTATCAATAGTACTTCATAACTATTGTTCAGTTATTGAAGATATACGATTCGTATGTGTCAAGCATGTTGTTATTGAATTGTTATACTTGCTGAGCTAGCCATGCTCACTCTTGTCTGAACCATATGAATGCTGTAAGACCCCGAATTTTATGAAATAAAAGTATTCAATTTTTCTTATAATTACTATTCAGTAAATGGTTAAATTGATAAAAGTTTAAAGTTATAGGTGAAATATGAAAAAAAAATTTCAAAATAAGCAAGTGGTTATAAAATAATCATTGTTGTCGGGGAATATTCGTTTGGTCGTGGAATATTCTTTCTGTCGGGGAATATTCGTACGACGGCGCAGCTATTTGTGGGCCCCATAACGAATAACTGTCGGGTGTAGAAAACGACAAATTTGAGTTTTTACAAATAACGGCGTAGTTGTTACCGTTAACACTGTTGGAATACCCGGTGGTTAAAATACAGTAATACGCGTTATTGCACAGTAGCACGCGGTATTGCATAGTATTTTTGAAATTATTGATTCTTACGTAAGAAGGCACTACTCAATAATTATTACAGTAATTACTGTTCAATATTTTATTTTATTGATTCAATAATTGCTATGTTGAAATTTTGTATTATTGTTGTTCAATAATTGTTGCTGCACAGTATTTTCTATTATCAGATCAATAATTCATATTATTTGAATAGTATTATTAGATAGCATTATTGGCAATGTCTAGAAAGTTCTGTCTAAGGAGAGGTTTGGTCATCTAATTGCGCGCCAGTAAGGAGAAATCCTTATTGGAAAGCCCCCTCTTTCCTGGGAACGGCCTGGTTGTCATAAATGTGATTCTGTAATATTATTTGTGAATAATTAATTATTGATTCATATGATAAGAAAATATTTATTTTATGTGGATATAAATGAGGGATATATTTTTGTGGTTAAAAAATGAAGGAGTTAATGTTGAGATTTTTATCCGTATTTTTGTCGGAATGGAGGTATTAAAAATCAGGGTTTTTGAGTTATTTTGCGGGGGTTATAATTTTTAATCCGACCGTTGGATCGTGGTAATTTTTGGATATGTTATACATATATAAGTTGAGTATATGTCCACAAATTTTGAACCGTTAAAAATGAACGTATGATTTGTTATGAATTTTAAGAGGTGGCTGATTCAGAAATCAGGTTATAAATCATTTTGGTAGAAAATTCTAGAATTGGTGGGCCCCACTTGTGGTTGGTGAAGAAATGTGCTGAATTATATTTCAAATGTGGTGGGTGGGAATAGTAGCAGGTAAAGCCATCAGGTTGCAGGTCAAACCTACCAAAATTTTCCTATAAATAGAGGGCTAAGTTAGAATTAAAAATCACACCAGAAACATAAGCTTTCTCTCTTTCTCTCTCTATATTATGAAGCATATTTTGTGAGTTTTTAGATACTTGGTGAGTTGCTATTCATCAGTGCAAGTTTTCTTCAGCATCATATCTGATATCCAGTCAGAAGTACTGCTCTTTTGAGGTAAGGGATTGTAAGGGATAGTAAGGGATATTAAGGGATTTTAAGGGTTGTTATGATTTTCAGTTTCGTAATTTTTCTGATCTTCAAAAATTCTGAAAAAATTTGAAATGATATTTTGATGAGTTTTCTTGATTGTGTCCAAAAATGGTGATTTTTGGATGTATAGATCGAGAGTTATGAATTTTATGAGAAAAGACTATTTTAGAAGTAACAGCTTATAATTTCTTGTGGTTAACTCCAAAATTGATGAAATTTTTATTGGGAGTACATGTGTATGATAGAAGTATACTCTGTAAATTTTAGAATTTTTGGACAAAAGTATAATTTTTGATAAATGTCTAAATATTCGGTGGTTTTGGCCATATGAAAAATAGTAAGTGAGTTTTAAAAATTCTGAGAAAAATATATGTTCAATATTGGACTATATTATGCTAAATCTCAGAAAAGAAATATTTTTGGAACTGATTTGATATTTTTCATGAAAATAGACTAGTTATGAGTAAATGAATTAAATATGTTATGTGAAGTAAGAAAATTAGAAAATAGGATTTTATGGCTTGAGAATCCTATATGAGGTATATGCAGATTTTTGATGAGGGTTTTGATTATTGGTGATAAAATCTTATGACTTTGGCATTTTAGAATGATTAAATGTATTATTTAGTAAAGTGTAAACAATTTAAATAAATTGTTTATAAGCTTAAGAAATGTTATTCTTTCAATATCATTATACCGAAATATTGGTATAGATTTTATTGTAGAATTTCTACCTTTTGTGTCGGAATTACTATTCACGAGTTACTATTCACGACAACATTGGTTTCTTTTTCTAACTAAATTATAGTTGATTTATGAATATTACTCTTAAGATTAAATCTAGATGTTTTGATTATATTGATTTTACTATTATATATAACATTTTTATAACCTTGATGTTGAAATTCTCTTTCACTGGAGTGTAAAGATGGGTAGATTATTGGTATGATCATGACTAGGGTTCTCTTTGGCCTGTAGTGCAAAGTTGAATTGTGACTGGTATGATCATGACCATTGAATTTATAATTGAATATCTTAAGCTTAAGTGCAAAGGTGAATTGATCAACATGGTTATAATTATTGTTTATATAAATTCTGAAATGATTATATATTTCTTTGAGATATGAATATATTTGGCCTGTAGTGCAAATATGAATTGTTGATGAATATCTTTGGCATGTAGTGCAAAGATGGCCTGTTGATGAATATCTTTGGCCTGTAGTGCAAAGATGAACTGTTGTTGAATATCTTTGGCCCGTAGTACAAAGATGGTTTGTTGATGAATATCTTTGGCCCGTAGTGCAAAGATGGATTTGTTAGTATGATTATAAACAGGAACTGTGATTTGGTATAACCATGATCTTTGATGTTTCAGGTAAAGACAGGTGATGAAAATATTCTTCGTCCTGGGTGCGAAGAAAAATTTATAGTCACAATTATGATTATGAGTTATTCATATGATTGTGGAAAGGAACTGTTGAGTGATGTTACATGGATAAAATATTGTTGGTGGATTTTTAACATGGAGAAGATAATAGACTTTATAGTCTATTTGACTCTTCTAATGGATTGCTCGTTCCGCTGCAACTATGGTTAAAATTTTTATCATTTACCATATGTTCTAAATCTCTGATTTATTGTTGATGAATGCTGTTGATAATTGAATTATCTTTAGTCATGACATTCTTTACTGAGCTAGTTGTGCTCACCCTTTTGCTTCACAATTCCTTTCAGGTAATAAGAGTGTAGCTGGGTCGAGCGAGGGTAACAAGGGAATAGAACGGTGGTCATCATTTAGTAGTTATATTTGGTGAAGAAAATAGGGTGAGGCAAACCCAACGTTGGAAGGGTGTTTTGCCACTATCATACAAGATGTCTAATGACATACAACCTCGTGTCATCATAAGACATGATTATGCTCATCCACTTGCTGAGTATATCTATGGGCACTACCTATATAATCTTGGTGTTTGTTTGAAGTATAATTCTCAATTAGAGACAGTGCAGATAATGATAAGTCAAGAGAAGACTCACCATTGGGAAGAATATGATAGTAATCTTCTCGTTTTTCTTTGGGGTCTATTGGGTCAACCAAGGATAATTCTGTGGCCATATGATATCTATCATAACCTAGACGCGTGGCCTCCCATGTACGAAGGTTTCCTTGAGCACTTCCCAAATATTCTAATTTCTAAAACAGTTTTTGACTATACCTTTATGTAAGGTGTCATTATGAGGTGGTGTCCACGGTTGGAACATGAGTCACATTTGGTATATATTTGTATCCAAACTCACAGCATATGTGTTGTTGTATTTTGCACAACAATTGTTGTAATAAAGTTACAGTTATTTTCTGTACCATGTATTTGGCGACTCAGAATAGGTTGGATGGAATGGACCTATTTTGGGGTCGTTACATTTGGTATCAGAGCCATAAGTAAAGAGCCCCGAGCCTCTCGCTGGTGACTTCCTGTTGATGGGGGATGCACCGAAGCCAGACTCTCCGTAGGGGACGCCGTTCTGCGGTGGCAAACTGATAGGTACCAATGTGAGGTGCTGTCCACTGATGGGACATGAGTCACATTTGGTATCAGAGCTATAAGTAAAGAGCCCTGAGCCTCTCGCTGGTGACTTCCTGTTGATGGGGGATGCACCGAAGCCAGACTCTCCGTAGGGGACGCCGTTCTGCGGTGGCAAACTGATAGGTATCAATGTAAGGTGCTGACACAAGTTGGTGTCCAGAGTTACATTTGGTATCAGAGCTTAGGGATATGATCTCTGGCTGAGATCGGGGAATACAACTAGGTGGGGAGAGACGAGTAAATCCTTCGCTAGTGTGTCCTACCTAAGCTTATTTGTTGGTCAGTCATAATATCGGGATATTATGTGATATGTTAATTTGTTAAATTAACCCTTGTTTTAAAGCTGTATTCTAGAATGATATTTGAAATACAGGAGATGAGCAATGGAGAAATTATGATGACAGAGAAGATGGAATCTGAAATGAAAGCAAGGTATTCTCAACTCTTTGAAATACCAGGTACGTAAATTTCGGGGACGAAATTTCATAAGGAGGGGAGATTGTAAGACCCCGAATTTTATGAAATAAAAGTATTCAATTTTTCTTATAATTACTATTCAGTAAATGGTTAAATTGATAAAAGTTTAAAGTTATAGGTGAAATATGAAAAAAAAAATTCAAAATAAGCAAGTGGTTATAAAATAATCATTGTTGTCGGGGAATATTCGTTTGGTCGTGGAATATTCTTTCTGTCGGGGAATATTCGTACGACGGCGCAGCTATTTGTGGGCCCCATAACGAATAACTGTCGGGTGTAGAAAACGACAAATTTGAGTTTTTACAAATAACGGCGTAGTTGTTACCGTTAACACTGTTGGAATACCCGGTGGTTAAAATACAGTAATACGCGTTATTGCACAGTAGCACGCGGTATTGCATAGTATTTTTGAAATTATTGATTCTTACGTAAGAAGGCACTACTCAATAATTATTACAGTAATTACTGTTCAATATTTTATTTTATTGATTCAATAATTGCTACGTTGAAATTTTGTATTATTGTTGTTCAATAATTGTTGCTGCACAGTATTTTCTATTATCAGATCAATAATTCATATTATTTGAATAGTATTATTAGATAGCATTATTGGCAATGTCTAGAAAGTTCTGTCTAAGGAGAGGTTTGGTCATCTAATTGCGCGCCAGTAAGGAGAAATCCTTATTGGAAAGCCCCCTCTTTCCTGGGAACGGCCTGGTTGTCATAAATGTGATTCTGTAATATTATTTGTGAATAATTAATTATTGATTCATATGATAAGAAAATATTTATTTTATGTGGATATAAATGAGGGATATATTTTTGTGGTTAAAAAATAAAGGAGTTAATGTTGAGATTTTTATCCGTATTTTTGTCGGAATGGAGGTATTAAAAATCAGGGTTTTTGAGATATTTTGCGGGGGTTATAATTTTTAATTCGACCGTTGGATCGTGGTAATTTTTGGATATATTATACATATATAAGTTGAGTATATGTCCACAAATTTTGAACCGTTAAAAATGAACGTATGATTTGTTATGAATTTTAAGAGGTGGCTGATTCAGAAATCAGGTTATAAATCATTTTGGTAGAAAATTCTAGAATTGGTGGGCCCGACTTGTGGTTGGTGAAGAAATGTGCTGAATTATATTTCAAATGTGGTGGGTGGGAATAGTAGCAGGTAAAGCCATCAGGTTGCAGGTCAAACCTACCAAAATTTTCCTATAAATAGAGGGCTAAGTTAGAATTGAAAATCACACCAGAAACATAAGCTTTCTCTCTTTCTCTCTCTATATTATGAAGCATATTTTGTGAGTTTTTAGATACTTGGTGAGTTGCTATTCATCAGTGCAAGTTTTCTTCAGCATCATATCCGATATCCAGTCAGAAGTACTGCTCTTTTGAGGTAAGGGATTGTAAGGGATAGTAAGGGATATTAAGGGATTTTAAGGGTTGTTATGATTTTCAGTTTCGTAATTTTTCTGATCTTCAAAAATTCTGGATAAATTTGAAATGATATTTTGATGAGTTTTCTTGATTGTGTCCAAAAATGGTGATTTTTGGATGTATAGATTGAGAGTTATGAATTTTATGAGAAAAGACTATTTTAGAAGTAACAGCTTATAATTCCTTGTGGTTAACTCCAAAATTGATGAAATTTTTATTGGGAGTACATGTGTATGATAGAAGTATACTCTGTAAATTTCAGAATTTTTGGACAAAAGTATAATTTTTGATAAATGTCTAAATATTCGGTGGTTTTGGCCATATGAAAAATAGTAAGTGAGTTTTAAAAATTCTGAGAAAAATATATGTTCAATATTGAACTATATTATGCTAAATCCCTGAAAAGAAATATTTTTGGAACTGATTTGATATTTTTCATGAAAATGGACTAGTTATGAGTAAATGAATTAAATATGTTATGTGAAGTAAGAAAATTAGAAAATAGGATTTTATGGCTTGAGAATCCTATATGAGGTATATGCAGATTTTTGATGAGGGTTTTGATTATTGGTGATAAAATCTTATGACTTTGGCATTTTAGAATGATTAAATGTATTATTTAGTAAAGTGTAAACAATTTAAATAAATTGTTTATAAGCTTAAGAAATGTTATTCTTTCAATATCATTATACCGAAATATTGGTATAGATTTTATTGTAGAATTTTTACCTTTTTGTGTCGGAATTACTATTTACGAGTTACTATTCACGACAACATTGGTTTCTTTTTCTAACTAAATTATAGTTGATTTATGAATATTACTCTTAAGATTAAATCTAGATGTTTTGATTATATTGATTTTACTATTATATATAACATTTTTATAACCTTGATGTTGAAATTCTCTTTCACTGGAGTGTAAAGATGGGTAGATTATTGGTATGATCATGACTAGGGTTCTCTTTGGCCTGTAGTGCAAAGTTGAATTGTGACTGGTATGATCATGACCATTGAATTTATAATTGAATATCTTAAGCTTAAGTGCAAAGGTGAATTGATCAACATGGTTATAATTATTGTTTATATAAATTCTGAAATGATTATATATTTCTTTGAGATATGAATATATTTGGCCTGTAGTGCAAATATGAATTGTTGATGAATATCTTTGGCATGTAGTGCAAAGATGGCCTGTTGATGAATATCTTTGGCCTGTAGTGCAAAGATGAACCGTTGTTGAATATCTTTGGCCCGTAGTACAAAGATGGTTTGTTGATGAATATCTTTGGCCCGTAGTGCAAAGATGGATTTGTTAGTATGATTATAAACAGGAACTGTGATTTGGTATAACCATGATCTTTGATGTTTCAGGTAAAGACAGGTGATGAAAATATTCTTCGTCCTGGGTGCGAAGAAAAATTTATAGTCACAATTATGATTATGAGTTATTCATATGATTGTGGAAAGGAACTGTTGAGTGATGTTACATGGATAAAATATTGTTGGTGGATTTTTAACATGGAGAAGATAATAGACTTTATAGTCTATTTGACTCTTCTAATGGATTGCTCGTTCCGCTGCAACTATGGTTGAAATTTTTATCATTTACCATATGTTCTAAATCTCTGATTTATTGTTGATGAAGACTATTGATAATTGAATTATCTTTAGTCATGACATTCTTTACTGAGCTAGTTGTGCTCACCCTTTTGCTTCACAATTCCTTTCAGGTAATAAGAGTGTAGCTGGGTCGAGCGAGGGTAACAAGGGAATAGAACGGTGGTCATCATTTAGTAGTTATATTTGGTGAAGAAAATAGGGTGAGGCAAACCCAACGTTGGAAGGGTGTTTTGCCACTATCATACAAGATGTCTAATGACATACAACCTCGTGTCATCATAAGACATGATTATGCTCATCCACTTGCTGAGTATATCTATGGGCACTACCTATATAATCTTGGTGTTTGTTTGAAGTATAATTCTCAATTAGAGACAGTGCAGATAATGATAAGTCAAGAGAAGACTCACCATTGGGAAGAATATGATAGTAATCTTCTCGTTTTTCTTTGGGGTCTATTGGGTCAACCAAGGATAATTCTGTGGCCATATGATATCTATCATAACCTAGACGCGTGGCCTCCCATGTACGAAGGTTTCCTTGAGCACTTCCCAAATATTCTAATTTCTAAAACAGTTTTTGACTATACCTTTATGTAAGGTGTCATTGTGAGGTGGTGTCCACGGTTGGAACATGAGTCACATTTGGTATATATTTGTATCCAAACTCACAGCATATGTGTTGTTCTATTTTGCACAACAATTGTTGTAATAAAGTTACAGTTATTTTTTGTACCATGTATTTGGCGACTCAGAATAGGTTGGATGGAATGGACCTATTTTGGGGTCGTTACAAATGCAGCTAAGACTGAACGTCCCGAAGGATCAAAAAGAGATAAAGGAAAAGCTAAGGCAGATTGTTAAGCTGTCTTGTAATAGTATAGGTCTATTGTTGTAATGTAACTGATATTATGACAAAGAACCTCTATAATGGGTATAGAACCTGGGAAATTGTAAATATTACTTTAATAAATAGAAGTTATATTCGTTCTTTGAGACTTTTCAATTGAATGAATATATGAATGTTGTACAGTATTGCACCATTTGTCGGGTTGAAAGATACCCGGATTTGGGGGCGCTACAGTATAGAAGTCAAAACTTTAACCAACTGAGTATAATAAAGAATGGAATAACAAAAGAAATCACCATGTATGCGGTACTTCGCATAGACAGGTTATTCCAATAGAATAATAAGTAACGGAACCAGGTCAGGCGAAATTCGCACCGACAGGATGTTCCAACAGAATAATAAAGAATGGAATAACAACAGAAATCACCATGCATGCGGTACTTCGCATAGACAGGTTATTCCAACAGAATACTAAATAACGGAACCAGGTCCGGCGTAAAACGCACAGACAGGATATTCCAACAGAATAATTAAGACGGAATCAGGTCCGGCGTAAAACGCACAGACAGGATATTCCAACAGAATAATAAAAACGGAACCAGGTCCGGCGTAAAACGTACAGGCAGGATATTCCAACAGAATAATAAAGAATGGAATAACAGAAGAATTTCACCAAGTATAGGGTAGCCCGCGTATACAGGTTATTCCAACAGAATAATAAATAATGGAATAACAGAAGTTCTCTTCATAAATACAAAAGAAATAATACCCCTTACAGGTACAACAAATAATATCACTTGCCGTTTTAAAGAAGAACTGAAATAAAGAAGTAGTTAAGCAGCAGAATACTTTTTTTCTTTCTCTCTATAGTTTCTCTCTCTAGAGTTTAGTGAATTCGTAAGAAAATAATTAAGGAATGAGCTTCTATTTATAGGAAAATAGAATGCATAGTAACTAATCCATGAACGGTCCAGATTGATTTACTTTAATCTGACGGTCCATATTTAAAGAAAATTTTTTTAAATAAAATAAAATATATTCTATTTATAGAATAACTTTAATAAAGTATTATGTTTTATATAAAAAGATGTTTCTGTTTTATTACGTTAATAATACGAATAAAACAAAACTTCATTATTGCTAAATAATTCATATTATTAATTGACAATAATTGAATCAAACTGAGTGACTAATCACGTAAGCCCCAATAATCAATACAGTATGCTACTATGCAACCACACGTATTACTGTACTTTTACTACCGAGTAGTTCAACAGTATTAAAGATAAAACTTCCGCCGTTATTTTCATAAAATATTTTTATCGTTTTCTTAATCCGACAATAATTCTGTTGTGGGGTCCACCAATAATTGTGCCGTCGTACAAATATTCCCCGACAAAAATATTATTCTCCAGCTAATCGAATATAATACAACAACTTGCATACTTTGTAAAATTTATAAATACTACCCACAACTGTAACATTATCTCAAATTCACACCATAATATTTAAAAAAATATTTCGAGAAAATTAAATCTTTATTCATAAAATCTGGGATTTCACATAAGGTTCCCCTTCATAGATGTTATGTTGACTATTTATATAGATTTAGTTTAGTTGTAAGTAGTTATCATGTTGATAGCAGTTATAGTAGTTATAATATAAATGACATAATGTAAAAGACACAAAGGGATTTTAAGTGGTTCAGAGACTCAAGCACCTAATCTACTCTTCTGCTTCAACGAGCACGGATTCCATTAAGGAAGTCTTTACATCAATGAATCACTAAGATTCCTTCAGCACCCTTGGAACTTTAGTTCACTAAGAACTCTTCAAGTCTAGCAGACTTGGAACTCTAGTTCACTAAGAACTCTTCAAGGCCCGTAGCCTTAGAACTCAGTTTAGTCATTTGGACAAGGACCCTTTTGGCCCTGGCTTTTGTTGCAGTTGTTGTTAGTGCTGAGCTGCCAAGATGACTTTAAGTTTGTTCATCCTTGATTCTTGGCAGCTTGTTGTGATCCTCTTTGGATTCTGCATTGAGACTGGATCACTATTGGACATACTGCTAAGTTGTTCATGAAGCTCGATCTCTTTGAGTACTTAGCAGTTTGTCACTTCTTCCTTAGTGCAGCTGATCTTGAGGTTGGTCCTTTTCTGATCTCAGCTTGCACTCCTTCACCACATGAGGTTTGCTAAGTCTTTGCATATTTGGTAGGCTTTGTCTGGCACTTAGCATCCCCTGAACCTTGATTTTACATCTGTTCTTCTTTGGCTCTTGGTGGTTCGTGGTGATTCAAAGACTGGCTCTTTGAATCATCTTTCTGATCTGCCAATCTCTTGAATGCTATTATCTTGGCCTTCTCGGCTCTCAGCTTGGATGACATTCTTAATGGCATTCTTATTGTTGTTGAGTGAAGCCTTTTTTTATTAGAGCTCTTCTATTAACTTGCTTCACTTATACTTTCGTAGTCTCACTACCACTGAGACATATTATGTTTTTGCTCTGTAGAACTCGTAGAGTCAACAACTTGTCAATACCAACTTCTTCTCTTGTTGAGCTTCTGTTGTTAAATAACCTTTCATAAGCTTCCCGTTGGATTATAGCCATTAGGAGTTATTTAAATTAATTCGCTGAGCTTGAGTTATTTGGTGCAGACTGCAGATATGACATGACAGCCCCTTTTTCACTTTCTTGACACTGCAGTTTACTATTTCACCTACCACATCAGAAATGTCACTTTAACGTGTAAGACTGGTGGTCACCTTTATTTCTACTTTCTAATTTCTCAATCAGAACATTAAAAGTTGTCCTTCTGCATTGATGCTTTCAATCTCCAATATTTGAATGTCAGTCTTTGTATTGAGACGTTGCTAAGGCTTCAATACTTAGATGACTGAACTCTATGATTTTGATGCAGATGACCTTGAACTAGATCGTAGTTAGTCTGTTGAATATTGCTCGTTGACTGATTGAGATAACACTACGATTCTGAGAGTGTTCTTTAGATTTGCAATGTAAAACCTCTCTTACTCCACTCGTGCAGTGCTTCATCACTTCTGATTGCCTTGACTTATATTAGGTACTGACAACTTATCTGATTACTCTGGCCCTCCTTAACTTCAAGACTTATCAGGTTTGTCATGCTCAGTCTCTTTCTCCTTGTGATCTCCCATTCACATATCATTAATTGTCTGACCCATGTTTAATCTTCTATGTCTATTCTGTATAGGTTGGCCAGTGCCTCCGTTATAGACCACATCATTTTTTGTTTTACCCTGGCAAGCACTACGATCATAGTTATACCCAAGATAGTTATCTTTTGTTTATCTTGACAGCTACTACATTGCTGACTTCCTTTAGTCATTCTCATCATCTGAAGTCTTCTTACTATTGCTTGTGGAAGACTTCCCTTAAATGGTTTCACTACTCAATCAGGATGCTGATTGAATTTGTGCTTCGATCTTCTATTTGCTTGCTCGCCATTAGATGAATGCTCTCTGGTTTCCTTCATGTAGATTTCATCTCTATAGTTCTGTCCAGAGGCTTCATTCTTTGGATTCTTTGGGAGTGCTCATATGTTGAGAATCGTGTTAACACTACGATTCTTCCTTAGCGTTGTGAGCATTGATAGGCTTTGTCGAAGACTTTGTTCTGCATACTACGATCTAGCTTTGGTTCTGCAGACATTACGACTTCGAGTGTAGATTATACATTTATGCCTTAACACTTTTTGTTCTTATCTGATCTGGCTTGACTACGATTTCTTCCTCTGGTATGATCAATAGACTCTACGACTTCAAGTGTGGTCTACGATTCTTGGCTTGGCTTGGTAGGTTCTTGAATCAACTCTATGATTCTGAGTGAGGCCCTGCAAGGTAAACTATGATCTAGCCACTTTCTCGATACTCTACGATTCTGTCTTGGCTTCAGCAATCCCTCGGCTGGCTCGATGAATTGCGATTCTGCCTTGATAGTCTCTGAGTTCTTTGTTTCTCTTGGCAGTCTTCTAAGGCTTGTGCAATACTCGACAATCAGGCAGGCCTATCTATTACATCAAATAAGATCAACCTAACAAGCTTGATCTTTCTATACTTAGTCCTTGTACATCATGTTCTTTTGAAGGACTTTACAAAGATGTTTTATTCATGTAGGATCAACCTAACATATTTGATCATTTCAGTCTAAGTCCTTGTACACATATTCCTATTGTCTATTCAAGGACTTTACAGCTTAATTCAATGCAGACATATTTGCATATTCATTCATTAAGATCATAATCAAATCTTATATAAATAGGAATATCATTCACATGCTTATTCCTAACATATCATTCTTTGAATTGCCATATATTTGCTGAGGAAATTAGTTGCTCACTCTTACAAATTATATTTCCAGTTAAAGTTAGGTCCAGAAAGGTCGAACACTAAGTATAAAGGACAGGGTAAAGTGGAATAGGAGAATTAGAGAATAAATAAATAATATTATATTAATGATGTAATATTTTGGGATGTTTATATTTGAATGTGATGCAAGTAAATTCTGGGTAAATGTATTACTGAGTGATGTATATATTGATAATGTATAATAGTTTGTATTATGTAGTTAGTTATGTATCATGAGATGAATAGTGATGCACCAAGTCTGGAGTAGTGAGTACTTGGATTTAGGGGCGTCACAGGTTGGTATCAGAGCTGTAGATTACAACTTACAACGGAAGCATCTCTCGAATTCTTTGGTCTTTGACTTACTCCTATAATTTCATAAATTTTTACTTTTGTTATGATTTTTATTGTCCTTATGAGATCCTTTATTCATACATTGCTCTTTTAGCCTTGTCTTTTCATTATGTGATCTACATGATCATTTTTCCTTTTGCAGTTTAATTGTTTAGTGACATTTTTCAACTATTAGGCAACAAACTAAGGACCAAAAAAACATGAACTTCATCATTATGATTCAACTTTATAGTGATAGCTGGTTCACTAAATCTTAAAACTCACTCATATGCTCAGATACATTGCTTCTATCTTTATATTTAAGGTTCACAATTTTTCGAATCACAAAACACTTTGATCGATTCGAACATGACTACAGAAGTGGCTGCACTTGCAACTTCTTTTCCCCGCACACCTTAACTAACTTTTCCCACCGTAACTAATTCCCAGTTTCTGTCTAATAGATAATTACCATTAGCCCTCCTCCTATCAACAGAAGACACGTAGCTTCTCTTTTTTACTTCTTTACACCTACAAACTAGTAGCTTAAATATTTTTAATATGTATAAGATGAAATATATAAGAACAAATCAAAATAGATGATAAATTAAGTACGTGAGGATGTTGGATCTTACTAAAAGATAAATATAATATATCTTCATTCGTTAGTGTTATCTGGAACTATTCGTCGTGCGTTCAAATTGAACTCGTATAGTGGTGAATCAACTTAGAAGGATTTGTCTTCTCGTCAACAGTATACACAAAACGAATTTTATTTAGATACATTTTTTGTGTGTTCAAGTTGAGTGAAACTAGTGAAGAACACCACCAAACAAGAGCGGCCTACACCCCGTACTCCTCTATTAAAGTTTTAGTAATTGTCCGTGCCTGAAGGCAAGACGTAACGAAATCATTACTCTCTCCGTTTCAACGATCTGAAAATTAGAATAAATCTAAATTGTACTTGTGATTTGTCGCCCAAATCAATTAGAATGAATTTGAACCGTCTTTGTACTTTCTCGCCCAAATTCAAATTGGGTTAAGTCTTATTATTATAGATGCTTGATGGCAAACATCTTGTAACCCTTTGGAAGGTATAATTTCATGTTAGAAACTAATATTTTCACATAAAAATGGGTATTTCCACATAATCTTTCTCACATGAATAGTGAGTGAGTTTTATTTCCATGTAAAAAATACTTATGTGAAAATATCATTTTAACATATGAAAATATTAATTTGCTTTCATGTTTCTCAATCTTTTTGGCTTTCGTGCACTGGCAATGATTTGCTTTAAAAATTTTATTTAGATAAAATAACTTGTATTAATTATAGAGTTCACATATATTACTTTTACCTATCTTTGTATTTTTTTAGAAATAATAGTACAAGATATACTACGTTCAAAACAAATAAAAAATTCCTAATATGTTTTTAAAGTATCATTAATTGTCCATTTTTTCCATATAATTTAACCTTTTCTTTTGTATAGATTTGCACATTATATATATATATATATATATATATATATATATATATATATATATATATATATATAGAGAGAGAGAGAGAGAGAGAGAGAGAGAGTCTGGATCTTAAGCTCACCCCTTATCCAACTCACCTGAGCTCACCCCTCCTTTAGCGACGGACCCGGCGACGGTTCGGTCATACAACCGTTGTCTATAATTTTAGCGACGGACAACATATAGCGTCGCTAAAAGTATAGACGCGGTTATATGACCGAATCGTCTTCGGGTCCGTCGCTAAATGGGGGTGAGCTCGGGTGAGTTGGATAAGGGGTAAGCTTAAGATCTGGACTATCTCTCTCTCTCTCTCTCTCTCTCTCTATATATATATATATATATATATATATATATATATATATATATATATATATATATATATATATATATATATAATGAAAGATATGATAATCATATATATGTTGTATTCTCATTGAGCCCAACATGTTCTTAGGGAAGCAAACTTTGTGGTAAACATCCTTGCAAGAACTTCATTAAACCAATCGGATGTTTATGTAATCTTTTTATCATCGCCTTTTTTTGTCAACTCTTTTTTGAACTATGATATTTCAGGGAGGGGTGTAACCCGTTTGAACAATGTTACCTCGTCTTAATTTAATTTAAGTTTTTTTTTTATTTTACAGAAAAAAGTTTATGGTAAAGCTTATTATATTTGTAGTATTGGTATAAATGACTTAAATATAAATTATGAGTAAAATGCAAAAGTGATCATTGTACTCATAGTATATTTGGATATTGTGCCCTTTCTTGTTGGTCAATTCAAAACAAACACTCTACTATATAAAAATTTAGATAACATACCTCAATCTCATAACTTTAACCAATGTCCAACCAAGCTACATGATATAGTTGTAAATAAAAAAATATAAATTTTATTTATACAAGTTTCTCCATTTAAACCAAAAAAAAGAAAGATAAATAAGTTGGTTTGATATCCCGAATATTTATGAGTTTAGTAAATCATGATGTTAAACTACTACGATGATTGTGGTATACGACGATGCTTATAAAAGGAAATTGATGAGTTAAAGACAGGATAATAGTACTCAACATATAATTGATGTAAGACCCCAACTTTTATGAATAAAGATAAATTTTCTATAAATATCATTTTTGAATATTAAGGAGTGAATTTGATATATAATGTTATAGTTGTGGGTAATATTTATAAATTTTACAAAGTACGCAAGTTGTTATATTATATTTGATTGGTCGGGGAATATTCGTTTTAACAGGGAATATTCGTACGACGACACAATCATTGATGGACCCCACAGCGGAATTATTGTCGGAGTTAGAAAACGACAGAAATATCTTTTTATAAAAGTAACGGCGAAAGTTTTACCGTTAACTGTTGAAATACCCGGTGATGAAAAGTACAGTAATACGCGTGGTTGCATAGTAGCACATGGCTTTGATTATTGATGCTTACGTGAGAAGTTACTCAGTTTTACTCAATTATTGCTACAATAATTGCTGCATCATATCTCACGTTATTTGATTCAATTATTGTCGATATTTTATATATTATTAAATCAATTATTGAGATGACAAGTTATTCATATTATTATCTACATAATTAACAATGTCTAGAAAATTCTGTCGAGGAAAGGCTTGGTCACCTAATTACGCGCCAATAGGGAGAAATCCTTATTGGAAAGCCCCCTATTTTCTGGGAACGATCTGGTTGTTAATATTGCTAGTTATAATAATATGAATAAAAGTTGTTAAAAATATTGAAGGAATTTTATAAAGTATTTGTTGAAGATTTTGGCGTATTATTTGGACCCCCATTTACCCATTTTTCAAAATAATCGGTATAAAATTATTTGGTATATATATATATATATATATATATATATATATATATATATATATATATATTATGTGTGTGAAAGTGACATGTGGGGTGGGACCCACATGTGAGTTGAAAATGGAATTGGGGTGGGGGGGAGTTAACGTATTTGGGAGGGAGTTAGTATTATATATATATATATATATATATATATATATATATATATATATGTGTGTGTGTGTGTATATATTATTGTTGTTTTGTTGAAATTGCATCTATGAAGGAAATTACATCCGTGAATAAAATTGCATCCGTGAATGAAATAAGCATCCGTGAATGAAATAACTGTTGCGTCCGTGATTTTCTTACACAGTGCCCCTTCCATTCTCCTATAAATAGGATGTTTAGTTAGAATTGAAAATCACACCAGAATCAGTGAACTCTTCTTCTATAATATTGAGCATATTTCTTTCGAGTTTTAGAAAGCTTTAAGCGTAGAAAATAGTGAAAGTTTTCTTCAAGAATATCCCGGTTATACCAGTTAGAATACTCTTCTTTTCAAGGTTAGGGATGTTATTTTTGTTCAATATTCATATGAAATAATATTTTTTCCCCACTCTGTAGTATGTAAGTAATATTATTTCGTTTCAAATTCAGAATTGTATTTATTTTGTTAAAGTTTTGGCTTCTATACTCCATAAAATTAGTAGAATATCCTTGATATTTGCGCCTAATCCAGTATCTTTTTATGGAAATATTATTCTGAGCATTCTTGATAAGTTTTAACTTTTTCATGTCGGAGTACTATTTACAGGGTTACTATTCCCGAAGTTACTATTCATGGGATTACTATTCCCAAAGTTACAATTCATGGGATACTATTCACTCGGTTACTATTCACCTGGGTACTATTCATAATAAAAATTGATTTCTTTTCGGTCCAAATCATTTTTGATACAATGTTATTCTTGAATTTTACTCCACAAAGCAGTATCATGTTGAAAATTTGGACATTATTGAATTCTGGATAAATTAAATTATAAATCTTTAAAAAATTATCCTTTGCTTTCTTTTAATTGAATTTTTATATCATTGTCATCATCCTCATGCTTATATTATGTTGAAAGTCATCTTTGGCCGTAGTGCATAGATGGACTTGGTATGATTATGACCAGGGATTATTCGGTATAATCATGACCGTAATGTTACAAATGATGTGGTAAAAGTCCTCATTGGCCCGTAGTGCATTGATGGACAGTTGTTGGCATGATCATTACTATTGATGAAAACACGAATATCCTTGGCCCGTAGTACATGGATAATTTGTGGTCGTGATACTAATGAATATCCTTGGCCGTAATGCAAGGATGATTCGATGATGTTGATTATTTATTAAGCTGAGTCTCAGCGATAAAACTGTTGATAAACCTTTTAAATCATATAAGATAGTAGATATCATCCTCTACTTGACTCTTCTAATGGATTGCTTGTTCCGCTGCAGTTAAACTTAATGTTTATTATATTTTATCAATTTAACACTGTTGAAGACTAACGATAATTTATTCTGCATTATCTTAGTCATAATATATCTTACTGAGCTAGTTGAGCTCACCCTTTGCTTTCATTGTTCTCTTCAGGAAATGAGAATATAGCTGGGACTAGTCGAGGAACGGAGTGACGGTCCGGATGTTTGCATTAGTAGTCCTCACTATTTTGTGAAATAGTGTGATAATAAATGTATTAAAGACTTATTTTGAGTTTGAATACTGTCTAGAAGACAATGTTTTTATTAAAACTCATAGCTCATGGTGTATATTTAAGTTTGTATTTGTATTCCGTACCATGTATTTGGCGACTCAGAATGGGTAATGTATACCTATTTTGGGGGCGTCACAGTTGGTATCAAAGCTTAGGGATATGATCCCTAGTTGAGATGTGAGACTAGAACTAGGAGGGGAGAGACGGGTAATTCCATCGTCAGTATGACCTACCTAAGTTTATTTGTTATTTAAATGGTCGGTTAGAATATAGGGATATTATGTGGCATGTCAATTAACCCTTGTTTTGTGGCTGTATTTGAAAATGACATCCGAGAATGTTGAGAATAGCAATGGAGCACAGGAGACCGTTGAGTCACCACAGACCAACCCCCAGGATAATGTGCATCAGGAATGCAATAATCCTCAGGTGAACAACAACACCGACCAAATGGCGAATGACGAAATGTTTAGGAGCTTTCTGTAATTCGTACAACATCAGGCAAGAGAGACTCCTATCCAAAATGCAGGTGGAAACAATAGCAACTCTCGGACGGTCACAGCTAAGCAGTTCAAGGAGTTGGGGCCACCGGAGTTTATTAGAGAGCCAAAACCACTTAAGGCGGAGACGTGAATAAAGTAGATCACCAAGATATTTGATGTCTTGGGATGCTCCGAGGAGCAAAAGGTTCCCTTTGCCACCTTTATGTTGCGAGGAGAGGCAGATTACTGGTGGAAATCGGTAAAGCGTACTCAACTTGCCGCAGTAAAGATGTCTTGGGAGAGTTCCAAGAACTATTCAACGACAAGTACTTTTCTGAAAGTATTCGTCACATGAAGGAGGTAGAGTTCATCAAGTTGGAGCAGAACAATATGACCGTGTCGCAGTACGAAGCTAAGTTTGCCGAGTTGTCCTGGTTTGCATCCCACTTAGTTGATAACGAGGAGAGAATGACGCGAATATTTCTAAGAGATTTGAAACCCGAGATACGTCAATACCTAATTTCTCACAAACTGTGTTTGTATTCAGATGTTGTAAATAGGGCTTAGTTATTGGAGCGCGATAACGAGTCAACCCAACCAAGAGAAAGCAGTCGACAAAATGATAATACCAGTGGTAGCAGTCATCGAAGCGGTGACAACAAATGTGGGAGGAATCAACACGCCAGAAATGGTAACCACTTCGGTGGAAATCATGGCCAAGACAATAAAAGTGGACATTTCAAGAAGAGGAGATTCAACAATGATGGAAAGACGTCAGCACCAACACCCGTTGTTAAGGAAGAAGAGCGACCACCTATCATATGCTTCAAATGCGGAGGGGAGGGACACATCAGTCCAAACTGCGCGCAATAGTCAAAAATGTGTTACAATTGTGGAAGAGAAGGTCACCTAGCTAGATTTTATCGTATAGGGAAGCCAAGTCCAGTTGGAACGGTGACACCAAATGCTGTCCCAGACAAGTTAAAACCAGTAGTCCAAGGGAGAGTGTTTGTTGTGACCTCCCAGAAAGCAAGGAACCCGAACGAGATCATCACAGGTAAGCTTATCATAAACTCTAGTGAAGTATATACCTTATTTGATATTAGTTCTACCCATTCTTTTATTTCTCCTACTTGCGCTCAACATTTAAATTTGACTACGGAGAAATTAGACTTTGACTTATCTGTTGAAACTCCGTTGGGAGAAACCTTCATTACATCCACTGTTTATAAGTCTTGTTTGGTTCAAATCGGTACCTTTACATTACTTGTCGACCTTATTTCCTTAAAAATACTTGCATTTGACGTAATTCTAGGGATTTATTGGCTAATCACTCATCATGCAAAAATTGATTATTTTCGTAAGGTTGTTAGCTTTCATATTCCTAACCAACCTATTATGCGAATTCAAGAAACTAAACCATTAAAATCAATCACTGTCATCTCAAGCCATAAAGCTATTCGTTTATTGAAAAATGGATGTCAAGCTTTCTTAGCTCATGTCACAGATTTAAACAAAAATACGTCAGTTTTGAATGATATTTCTATTGTTAATAAATTTGACGTATTCCTTGAAGAACTTCTTGGCCTACCCCCAGAGCGTGAAATTGATTTTTGTATTGACCTTGAACCCGGTACAAAACTCATTTCCAAAACCCCATATCGAATTGCTCCTATTGAACTTCAGGAGTTAAAGACCCAACTGTAGGAATTGTTAGACATCGGTTTCATTCGTCCTAGTATGTCTCTTTGGGGTGCTCCTGTTCTATTCGTAAAGAAGAAAGATGGGAGTATGCGACTTTGTATTGATTATCGGGAGTTGAATCATGTCACCGTCAAAAATAGGTACCCATTGCCACATATTGATGACCTATTTGACTAGTTGCATGTCACCAATTTTTTTTTCAAAGATCAATCTTCGTTCTAAATATCATCAATTAAAGATTAAAATTGATGACATTCCAAAGATTGCTTTCAGAACTCGGTACGAGCATTATGAATTCCTAGTTATGTCTTTTGGATTGACTAATGCTCCTGCTGCCTTCATGGACATGATGAACCGAGTATTCAAGGAATATTTGGATCATTTTGTGGTTGTCTTTATTGATGACATTCTCATATATTCCAAAAGCTGTGAAGATCATGAGCAACACTTGAGGCTTATACTCCAAAAGTTTCGTGAAAATAAGCTTTATGCCAAGTTAAAAAAATGTGAGTTCTGGCTTGAGGAAGTAGCATTCCTTGGGCACGTAGTATCAAGTCATGGAATATCTGTTGACCCGACAAAGATTGAAGTAATTTAGAGCTGGGAGCAACCTTAATCAGTGACCGAAGTGCGTAGCTTTCTCGGCTTAGCTGGTTATTATCGGAGATTCGTAGAAGGGTTTTCTCGAATCGCAACTCCATTAACTCAGCTAACTCGAAAAGATACAAAATTCGGTTGGAGCGAGGAATGTGAAAAGAGTTTTCAAGAACTTAAGAAGAGACTCATTTCAACACCTGTTCTGACAATATCATCTGGCTCGAAGGGATTTGTCATCTACAGTGATGCTTCGGGCAAAGGGTTAGGATGTGTTTTCATGCAACATGGGAAAGTCATAGCCTATGCCTCTCGACAACTCAAAGAATATGGGAGGAATTATCCTACTCATGATTTAGAGTTGGCAGCTGTTGTCTTCGCATTTAAAATTTGGAGGCATTACCTGTATGGGGAGAAAGTGGAGATCTATACTAATCATAAAAGCCTCAAATACTTCTTCACTCAAAAGGAACTAAACATGCAGGAAAGACGTTGGCTCGAACTGTTGAAAGATTATGATCATACTATTTAATACCATCCTGGAAAAGCGAACGTAGTAGCTGACGCATTGAGTAGAAGATCATATGCAGGTATGAGTACATTATTGTCAATGCAATGGCCCATTTTGTATGACTTACAAAGGATGGAGATAGAGTTAAAGACTCTAGGGACCCATGTGATGATGGCGAATATACGAGTAGAACCGACTTTAATCGATAAAGTTAAAGCTGCTCAAGCTACAGACTTGGAGTTGATGCGTATGAGGAAGAAAGTACAAGAAGGTGCTATTCCGGAAGCAAGAATCGATGAAGAAGGAATACTTCGAGTTAACTCCAGACTTTGTGTTCCTAACGATTCTGACTTGAAGTATAAAATCATGATGGAGGCACACAACACACAGTTTGCAATCCATCCTGGGAGTACCAAAATGTATCGTGATCTTCGACATACATTTTGGTTGAGCAATATGAAGAGAGAGATAGCGGAGTTTATCATAAGGTGTTTAACTTGTCAACGTGTCAAGGCGGAGCATTAAGTGCCAAAAGGTCCATTGCAACCACTTAAAATTTTAGAATGGAAGTGGGAGCACATTATCATGGATTTTGTTACTGGTCTTCTTAAGGTTTCTCAAGGCATAGATGCAATTTGGGTCATTGTTGATAGATTGACCAAGTCTGCTCATTTCTTACCTATACGAGAAACGTATACACTTGAACGTCTTGCTCGTATGTACATAAATGAGATTATAAGACTATATGGTATGCCAGTATCTATAGTTTCTGATCGAGACCCAAGATTCACTTCATATTTTTGGGTTAGTTTGCAAAAAGCTATGGGCACGAATTTACAATTTAATTCGGCATATCATCCTCAAACGGACGGGCAGTCAGAGAGGACTATTCAAACTCTTGAAGATCTATTAAGACTCTGTGTCCTTGACTTCAAGGGAAGTTGGGACAAGTTCTTACCATTAGTAGAATTCTCCTACAACAACAGTTATTAAGCAAGTATCGGCATGGCTCCATTTGAGGAGTTGTACAGAAGAAAGTGTCGTTCTCCAGTATGCTAGGATGAGGTGGGTGAAGCAACGTTGTTGGGACCGAAATTGGTACGTACGACTATGGAAAAGATTCAAATAATCCGGTAACGTATTAAGACCTCACAAGATCGACAAAAGAGTTATGCTGATCTTCATCGAAAAGACGTGGAATTCAATATTGGAGAGCATGTGTTATTACGTGTGGCACCATGGAAGGCAGTTACGAGATTTGGAAAAAGAGGAAAGCTCAATCCTCGATTCATTGGTCCATTTGAAATCCTTGACTGTGTGACACCCCCAAATCCCGGTACTTCATTACCTCAAGATTTGGTGTTCACTTAATCAAAACATTCATATCTAACTACCCAATCACAATAAAATTGAATAATAAAATCTGCCCATACAGTATTACATTAATAAAAACATTATCTCCCAGGTTATCTAACCTTTAAGTACAATTATTCAAATGCGGACATTAAATATATGCGTTATTACATCAATAAAATTATAGTCTGATAAATAACTGTTAACATATTATAAGTCTTCAAAACTTGTTCATCTTTCCCTTGCCTTTACTGGTGCTAGGTACATCTACCTTCTCATCCTTAGCTGTAATGATTATTTAAGCAAGAGTGAGCAAACAAAGCTCACGTGAAATAAGAATGAATAAACTTTACAACATTTGCCAAATAATAGGCTCAATAGAACTGAATGATATGTTCTATTAGCATTCTGAAATATACTACTGAGGGTCTAATGACCACGAACCATGTCCATAGTTATAAGTAATCTTTCAACTTTAACTTTAACAGTCATATGACTATAAGGACTCCAGTCATATGACTATAAGGACTCCACATACTCAGGGGGATCAATCCTTCGTACAATGTATTGTGCACAAACATTTCAACGTTAAGCGTAAAACCCCTAATAATAGGGTTGTTCATCTCAGTATTTAGATAACAAGTCCGCACCAAAGTAAGTTTGGTTTGGATACATTTCAAGGTAATTTGGAATTCAACGAACATCAACTAAGGTTTAGTTAAATAAAAGTTAGCAATACTATGTTATGGAATAATCATAATTGAATAAACATTTCATTCTAAGTTAATGCTTTAGGAATAATCTAATAGCATAAGTATTGAATAATTTACATACCTTGCTTTGAACAGCACTAAGCTAAGGTTAAAATCTTAGAATTGGATACTAAGCATGCATAACGAATAGCAATTTGAATAATAACAACTATTCAACAACCGTATATTGGATTAAATAAACTTGCGTGCTGTTTGACAAGTTAAGTACAAGAATAACTTGCTTAACATAAAACCAAGGTTTAGAGAACTTGCATCATCATGAACAAACTAGATACAAGAGCTTGCGAAATTACAGTTGGAAATAAACTTGCATGACAATAATTAGATTAACTCCACGAATGTGTAGAGTTAGAAAGCTTGTTCGATTGTAAAAGTAGAATTAGAAAACTTACACAATTTAAAAGGAGAAGTTTAGAAACTTGCTCAATGTAAAAAAAAATTGGTTTAGAAAACTTGCCTCAAGCGTAAGCTATAATATCAAATTCACGTTCACCTACACATAGGTTTAGAACCACAATACCTATTAAATATGCTAATATGCTAAAATGATAAGTTTAATTAGACATACAATACAACTATCATTTTAGCACAAGTCTTATGCTACTATACAAACATCAGAAATTTCAAGTGTGTTGACCATCACAATACCTGTTTACTATTTATTAAGTTTAATAATACACAATATGTCATTTTCATAGTTTACTATTCATTTAAAACTTTGAATTTACTAACCACATAATACAACTATGGTTTAACCTTGTTGTAACGTGTTTGACATGCTAACACATCATTATTCCATGTATAGTGGTAAAATAGAATCTGCAGCAACAGCAGATGTGACGCCCCCAAAATAGGTCCAATCCATCCAACCCATTCTGAGTTGCCAAATACATGGTACAGAAAATAACTATAACTTTATTATTACAATTGTCGTGCAAAATACGACAACACATATACTGTGAGTTTAAATACAAATATTGTCATCTAGACAATATTCATACTCAATTAAGTCCTCATTATACTTATTGATACACTATTTTACAAAATAGTGAGTACTACTAAAACAACTGTCTTGAACCATCATTCCACACCCCGACTAGTACTCGCTACATTCTCGCCTCCTGAGAAGAAAAATAGAACAACAAGGAAAAGGGTGAGCTCAACTAGCCCAGTAAAGAATATTATGACTAAGATAATATACAACAAATTATCGTTAGTCTTCAACAGGGAAAAATTTAATAGAATACAATAGACAACAAGTTTTAAATCAATATTCGCAGCGGAAAATAATAATTCATAGAAGAGTTACGTAGAGAATGAAATCTATTATTATCTATGAATTTAAAAGTCCATCATCAGCATTTTATCCTTGTAACATCAATCAATATTCATCTCCGCACTACAGGCCAAAGATATTCATTAGTTGGTCATGTTCATCTCAACACCTGTTCATCTTTGCACTACGGGCCAAAGATATTCATCAGAAATCATTCATCTTTGCACTACAGGCCAAAGATATTCAATTATATCATCATTTAGGACTGAGGATGATAAAAAATATTTTAAAGGAAACGAATCCAGTGAAACAAAATAATAAATATTAAGGATTCGTATTTCAGCTATTCCATGTCCAAAAATACCTCATAAATAATCATAGTGAAGTAAAATTCAAGAATGATCAAAATATGGATACAATCAAAGCTAGTATCCAGAATAGATATTTGGACAAAAAGAAGAAAATTTTATTTTTCGGTGAATAGTAACTCGTGAATAGTAACTCATGAATATTAACTCGTGAATAGTAACCCCGACATGAAAAGTTTCAAATTTGATAAAAAGTTCAGAACAATATTTCGGCATAATTATATTGAAGAAATAATATCATTTACGAAGAAAATAACATCCCTTACCCCGGAAAGACGGTACTTCTGACTGGAATCCTAGATATAGTGCTGAAGAAAACTTGCACCGTATAGCAACACTCAAAGTATCAAATACTTACAAGAATACGCTCGATATAGAGAGAGAAATAGAGAGAAACTTGTGTTTCTGGTGTGATTTTTAATTCTAACCTAAGCACCCTATTTATAGGAAAATGCTTAGAACACTAAAGCAGAAAATTTAATATAATAATAATATATACATATAAATTTTCAAGCCCACCTTAGAAAATCTGAAATCAGCCACCTTGCACATGTTTATGATATCCAAAAAACGTTTTTCTTCAAAATAATAAATAAAACTTCCAAAAATCAATTATTTCGGAACTTCAGAACTTCAATAATTCATAATAAATAGCCCTTTTATCAAAAAATTAGAATCTCGCGAGCTTTTATAGAAAATTCAATTCTCTACAACTTTGCAGAAGAAAGTTTTTCCAAATTCCAAACAAAAATTGACCGAAATCCACAAACGGGAGATTTTACAGTCAATAATAAATTTTCGGTCAAGAATTGTGTCCGCCAACAAAAAAAACATGTGTTAATCATTTAATGCCACAAAAATACTCTTCCTCCTCATATACTCATATATCTCACATTCATTGTAAAAATATCACCATCAATATATTATTAAAATAATATATTTAAATAAATTATTTTATCAAAAAAAGATAAAATATTAATTTTCAACAATTGTCACATTAAAAATTTTCTCCATCTATATCCACATAAAATCAATATTTTCCTCATCATATAAATCAATAATTAATTATACACAAATAATATTACAGAATCACAGTACTGGCAACCAGGCCGTTCCCAGGAAAGAGGGTGCTTTCCAATAAGGATTTCTCCTTACTGGCGCGCAATTAGATGACCAAACCTCTCCTTAGACAGAACTTTCTAGACATTGCCAATAATGTTATCTAATAATATTATTCAGATAATATGAATTATTGCTCCGATAATAGAAAATACTATGTAGTGACAATTATTAAAATATCAACGCAGCAATTATTGAATCAATAAAATAAAATATTGAATAGCAATTACTGTAACCATTATTGAGTAGTGCCTTCTTACGTAAGAATCAATAATTGGTGCAATACCGTGTGCTACTGTGCAACAACGCGTATTACTGTGTTTTAACCACCGGGTATTCTAACAGTATTAACGGTAACAACTACGTCGTTATTTATAAACAACTTATTTTTGTCGTTTTCTTCATCCAACCGCTTTCCGTTATGGGGCCCACAAACGACTGCGCCGTCGTACGAATATTCTCCGACAGTAAGAATATTCCACGACCAAGCGAATATTCCCCGACAACAATGAATATTTTATAACCACTTGCTTATTTAAAATATTTGCGCATTTTACCCATAACTAACCACATTAATCAAATCAACCCTTACTATTTCAGAATAATAAATAGAGGAAATTAAATTTTATTTATTAATAATTTGGGGTCTTACAACCTCCCCTCCTTATGAAATTTCGTCCTCGAAATTGACATGCGTACCTGGTGTTTCGAAAAGATGAGGATACCTCGCTTTCATTTCCGTTTCCAACTCCCAGGTCATTTTCTCAATAGCATGGTTCCTCCACAAAACTTTAACTTGTGGTATGATCTTCGTGCGTAGGACATGCTCCTTCCTATCCAAGATCTTGACAGGTACCTCCTCGTACGTTAAGTCTTCGGTTATCTCGTCTGGTTCTAACTCAATAACGTGGTTTGGGTCTTTCACATATTTACGAAGCATAAATATGTGAAAAACGTTATGAACACGAGACATGCTTGGAGGTAACACGAGTCTATAGGCCATATTTCCTACTCGGTCAAGAATCTGAAATGGACCAATAAATCGTGGATTGAGCTTTCCTCTCTTCCCGAATCTTGTAACTCCCTTCCATGGAGCAACTCGCAACAATACATGATCCCCAATATCAAATTTCACGTCCTTTCGATGAAGATCCGCATAACTCTTTTGTCGATCCTGTGCCGTTTGTATACGTTGTCGAATCGTTTGAATCTTCTCTGTAGTCATTCGTACCAACACTGGTCCCAATAACGTTGCTTCTCCCACCTCATCCCAACATACTGGAGAGCGACACTTTCGTCCATACAATGCTTCAAATGGAGCCACACCTATACTTGCCTAATAACTGTTATTGTAGGAGAATTCCACCAATGGTAGGTACTTATCCCAACTCCGTTTGAAATCTAGGACACAAAGTCTTAATAGATCTTCAAGAGTTTGAATAGTCCTCTCTGATTGTCCGTCCGTTTGAGGATGGTAAGCTGAACTAAATCGTAAATCCGCGCCTATAGCTTTTTGCAAGCTAACCCAAAATCTTGAAGTGAATCTTGGGTCACGATCCGAAACTATGGATACTGGCATGCCATGCAACCTTACAATCTCATTCACGTACATACTAGCAAGATGTTCAAGGTAATAAGTCTCCCGTATCGGCAAGAAATGAGAAAACTTGGTTAATCTATCAACTATAACCCAAATAGCATTTATGCCTTGAGAAACCGTAGGAAGACCCGTAACGAAATCCATGGTAATGTGCTCCCACTTCCATTTCAGAATCTCAAGTGGTTGCAATGGACCCTTTGGCACTTGATGCTCCGCCTTTACACGTTGACAAGCTAAACACCTCAAGATAAACTTTGTAATCTCTCTCTTCATATTGTTCCACCAAAATGTATGTCGAAGATCACGATACATTTTAGTACTTCTAGGATGGATTGCAAATGGCGTATTGTGTGCCTCCATCATGATCGTGTACTTCAAATCAGAATCGTTAGAAACACAAAGTCTGGAGTGGACTCGAAGTATTCCTTCTTCATCGATTCTTGCTTCCGTAATAGCACCTTCTTGTACTTTCTTCTTCATACGCATCAGCTCCCGGTCTGTGGCTTAAGCAACTTTAACTTTATTGATTAAAGTTGATTCTACGCATATACTTGACATCATCGCACTCGTTCCTGCATATGATCTTCTACTCAATGCGTCAGCTACCGCGTTCGCTTTTTCAGGATGGTATTGGATGGTATGATCGAAATCTTTCAACAGCGCGAGCCAACGTCGGTGTCGCATGTTGAATTCTTGGAAGCTCTTCTCACATTCCTCGGTCCATTCTAAGTTTGTATCTTTTTGAGTCAGCTGAGTTAACGGAGTAGCGATTCGAGAAATTCTTCCACGAATCTCCGATAGTAACCAGCTAAGCCTAGAAAGCTACGTAGTTCGATTACTGACTTAGGTTTGCTCTCAACTGTGACTCATATCCCAATCTTGGATAGCACGTCACAATGACACCTATCAGTTTACTACCGCACGAATATGGTGTCCCCTACGGAGAGTCTGGCTTTGGTGTATTCCACAAAGGAAGTAACCAGATAGAGGCTCGGTTATCAACTTCTATAGTTGGGTTTTTAACTCCTAAAGTTCAATAGGAGCCATTCGATATGAGATTTTAGAAATGGGTTTTGTACCGGGTTCAAAGTCGATATAAAATTCAATATCACGCTCTGGGAGTAAGCCAAGAAATTCTTCAGGAAATACGTCAAAATTTTTACTAACAATAGAAATATCATTCAAATCTGACGTATTTTTGTTCAAGTCCATAACATAGCTAAAAAAGCTTGACATCCGTTTTTGAATAAACGAATGACTTTACGGCTTGATATGAAAGAGTTTGACTTCAATGGTTTGGTTGCTTGAATTTGAATAACAGGTTGCTTAGGAATATGAAAACTAACAACCTTACAAAAGCAATCAATTTTGGCATGATGAGTAGTTAACCAATCAATTCCTAAAATCACATCAAAAGCAAGTATCTTTAAAGAGATAAGATCAACAGGTAATGTGATGGTGCCAACTTGGATCAAACAAGATTTATAAACAGTGGATGTAACGAAAGTTTCTCCTAACGGAGTTTCAACAAATAAGTCAAAGTCTAATTTTCTCTGGAGTCAATTTTAAACGTTGAGTATAAGCAGGAGAGATAAATGAATGGGTAGAACCGGTATCTAATAAGGTATAGACTTCGAAAAAATTTATAATTAACTAACCCGTGCTAACTTCGTTCGGGTTCCTCGCATTCTGACCAGTCACGAAAAATGCTCTTCCAGGAACCGTTGACTTTGACTTTTCTGGGACAACTTTTTGAGTCACCACCCCCGTTGGACTTGGTTTCGCTACAGTGCAATCTCGAACGATATGTCCTTCCTTTCCACAGTTATAACATACCTTAAACTGTTGTGGACAGTTTGGGTGGATATGTCCTTCTTTTCCGCACTTATAGCATATGACCGGTGGTCGTTCTCCTCCCTTGGAACCAGTTGCTGCTGGTGCTGACGTCTTCGTATTATCATTGTTGAATCTTCTCTTTTTAAAATCTCCTCCCGACTCGCTTCTTCTATTCTCATAGCCATGATTACCACCAGAGTGGTTGCCGCTCTTGTCCGTATTCTTCTTTCTCCGCTGGTTATCATTGTTCTGATGACTGCTGTCACCGGTATGATCCTGGTTGTGGTCCCTCGATTGACCGTACTCGTTATCTCGCTCTAATAATTGAGCACTATTGACAACATCTGAATAGAGAGAAAATTTATGAGAAATGAGATATTGACGTATGCCGGGTTTCAAACCTCTAAGAAACATCCGCGTCATACGTTCCTCATTCTCCACCAAATGAGGTGCAAACCTGGACAACTCTGCAAACTTCGCCTCGTACTGGGACACCGTCATGTTATTCTGCTCCAGTCTAATAAACTCTACCTCCTTCATATGACGAATACTTTCAGGAAAGTACTTGTCATTGAATAGTTTCTGAAATATCTCCCAAGACATGCTGAGTGCGGCTGGATGGGTACGCTTCACAGATTCCCACCAGTAGTCTGCCTCGCCACAGAACATAAAGGTGGCGAATGGAACCTTCTGTTCCTCCGTGCATCCCAAGACATCAAATATCTTGGTAATTTGCTTGACCCATGTCTCCGCCTTAATCGGATCCGGCTTTCCCCAGAATTCTGGTGGTCCCAACTCTTTGAACTGCTTGGCTGTGACTAGCTGTGCGTTGTCATTGTTTCTTCCTATATTTTGAACAGGAATCTCCTTCGTCTGGTTTTGCATGAATCGTAAAAAGCTTCTAAACATCTCATCGTTCACCGTCTGCTCAGTGATGTTGTTCACAGGAGGAACATTGCCAGCCTGTTGCACGTTCCCCTCGTTAGTGAGTATAGGCATCTCCACCGTCTCATTTACTCCACTGTTAACATTCTCAGTCGACATTCTCAAATACTGCCATAAAACAAGGGTTAATTTAACAAATTAACATTTCACATAATATCTTATATTATGACCGACCAACAAATAAGCTTAGGTAGTATACGCTAGCGAAGGACTTACTCGTCTCTCCCCTCCTAGTTCTATTCCCCAATCTCTGCCAGAGATCATATCCCTAAGCTCTGATACCAACTGTGACGCCCCCAAAATAGGTCCAATCCATCCAACCCATTCTGAGTCGCCAAATACATGGTACAGAAAATAACTACAACTTTATTATTACAATTGTCGTGCAAAATACGACAACATATATACTGTGAGTTTAAACACAAATATTGTCATCTAGACAGTATTCATACTCAATTAAGTCCTCATTATACTTATTGATACACTATTTTACAAAATAGTGAGGACTACTAAAACAACTGTCTTGAACCATCATTCCACACCCCGACTAGTACTCGCTACATTCTCGCCTCCTGAGAAGAAAAATAGAACAACAAGGAAAAGGGTGAGCTCAACTAGCCCAGTAAAGAATATTATGACTAAGATAATATACAACAAATTATCGTTAGTCTTCAACAGGAAAAAATTTAATAGAATACAATAGACAACAAGTTTTAAATCAATATTCGCAGCGGAAAATAATAATTCATAGAAGAGTTACGTAGAGAATGAAATCTACTATTATCTATGAATTTAAAAGTCCATCATCAGCATTTTATCCCTGTAACATCAATCAATATTCATCTTCGCACTACAGGCCAAAGATATTCATTAGTTGGTCATGTTCATCTCAACACTTGTTCATCTTTGCACTACGGCCCAAAGATATTCATCAGAAATCATTCATCTTTGCACTACAGGCCAAAGATATTCAATTATATCATCATTTAGGACTGAGGATGATGAAAAATATTTTAAAGGAAACGAATCCAGTGAAACAAAATAATAAATATTAAGGATTCGTATTTCAGCTATTCCATGTCCAAAAATACCTCATAAATAATCATAGTGAAGTAAAATTCAGGAATGATCAAAACATGGATACAATCAAAGCTAGTATCCAGAATAGATATTTGGACAAAAAGAAGAAAATTTTATTTTTCGGTGAATAGTAACTCGTGAATAGTAACTCATGAATAGTAACTCGTGAATAGTAACCCCGACATGAAAAGTTCCAAATTTAATAAAAAGTTCAGAACAATATTTCGGTATAATGATATTGAAGAAATAATATCATTTACGAAAAAAATAACATCCCTTACCTCGGAAAGACGATACTTCTGGCTGGAATACTAGATATAGTGCTGAAGGAAACTTGCACCGTATAGCAACACTCAAAGTATCAAATACTTACAAGAATACGCTCGATATAGAGAGAGAAATAGAGAGAAACTTGTGTTTCTAGTGTGATTTTCAATTCTAACCTAAGCACCCTATTTATAGGAAAATGCTTAGAACACCATAGCCGAAAATTTAATATAATAATATATATATATATATATATATATATATATATATATATATATATATATATATATATATAAATTTTCAAGCCCACCTTAGAAAATCGGAAATCAGCCACCTTGCACATGTTTATGATGTCCAAAAAAATACAAAAAACGTTTTTCTTCAAAATAATAAATAAAACTTCCAAAAATCAATTATTTCAGAACTTCAGAACTTCAATAATTCATAATAAATAGCCCTTTTATCAGAAAATTTGAATCTTGCGAGTTTTTATAGGAAATTCAATTCTCTACAACTTTACAGAAGAAAGTTTTTCCAAATTCTAAACAAAAATTGACCGAAATCCACAAACGGGAGATTTTACAGTCAATAATAAATTTTCGGTCAAGAATTGTGTCCGCCAACACAAAAAACATGTGTTAATCATTTAATGCCACAAAAATACTCTTCCTCCTCATATACTCATATATCCCACATTCATTGTAAAAATATCACCATCAATATATTATTAAAAGAATATATTTAAAAGAATTATTTTATCAGAAAAAGATAAAATATTAATTTTTAACAATTGTCACATTAAAAATTTTCTCCATCTATATCCACATAAAATCAATATTTTTCTCATCATATAAATCAATAATTAATTATACACAACTAATATTACAGAATCACAGTACTGGCAACCAGGCCGTTCCCAGGAAAGAGGGTGCTTTCCAATAAGGATTTCTCCTTACTGGCGCGCAATTAGATGACCAAACCTCTCCTTAGACAGAACTTTCTAGACATTGTCAATAATGTTATCTAATAATATTATTCAGATAATATGAATTATTGCTCCGATAATAGAAAATACTGTGTAGTGACAATTATTAAAATATCAACGCAGCAATTATTGAATCAATAAAATAAAATATTGAATAGCAATTACTGTAACCATTATTGAGTAGTGCCTTCTTACGTAAGAATCAATAATTGGTGCAATACCGTGTGCTACTGTGCAACAACGCGTATTACTGTGTTTTAATCACCGGGTATTCCAACAGTATTAACGGTAACAACTACGCCGTTATTTATAAACAACGTATTTTTGTCGTTTTCTTCATCCAATCGCTTTCCGTTATGAGGCCCACAAAAGACTGCGCCGTCGTACGAATATTCTCCGACAGTAAGAATATTCCACGACCAAGCGAATATTCCCCGACAACAATGAATATTTTATAACCACTTGCTTATTTAAAATATTTGCGCATTTTACCCATAACTAACCATATTAATCAAATCAACCCTTACTATTTCAGAATAATAAATAGAGGAAATTGAATTTCATTTATTAATAATTTGGGGTCTTACAGCAGACTTCAACATCTCAAACCAGGGTATGGCGCAGATGCGCCATACAAAGGCTTGGGACCGGTGCAGCTGCAATATTGTTCACACAAAAACCCATTTCGTATAGCTTGCAAATGATGGAGATAGAGTTAAAGACTCTATGGACCCACGTGAAGATAGCGAATATACGAGTAGAATCGACTTTAATCGATAAAGTTAAAGCCGCTCAAGCTTCAGACCCGGAGCTAATGAAAATGAAGAAAAAGGTTCAAGAAGGCGTTATTCTAGAAGTAAGAGTCAATGAAGAGAGAACATCTCAACCCTCGATTTAATTGGCCCATTTAAAATTCTCGATCGAGTAGGAACTGTGGCCTATAGACTCGCCTTACCGGTAAGTATGGCGCGTGTTCATAACGTTTTTTTTAAGTATCGATGTTACGTAAATATGTGAACGACCCGAACCATATTATTTAATTAAAACTAGACGAGATAGCAGAAGATTTAACGTATGAGGAGATACGTGTTAAAATCTTGGATAAGAAGGATCGTATTCAACACTCAAAGGTTATACCTCAAGAGTTAGAATCTGAAATGAAGTCAAGGTATCCTCATCTCTTCGGCATACCAGGTACGTACGTAAATTTTGAGGGCGAAATTTCATAAGGAGGGGAGATTGTAAGACCCGAAATTTTATGAAATGAAAGTATTCAATTTTCTTATAATTATTATTTTATTTCGTAAATGGTTAAATTGATAAAAGGTTAAAGTTAAGGGTGATATGTGAAAATTTTACAAAGTGTGCAAGTTGTTATAAAATATTCATTTGTTCGGGGAATATCTTTTTTTTGGGGAATATCCGTACGACGGCACAATCATTTGTAGATCTCACAACGGAAGTATTGTCGTAGTAAGAAAATGACAGAATTATCATTTTATAAAAATAACGGCGAAAGTGTTACCGTTAAAACTGTTGAACTACCCGGTAGTAAAAGTATAGTAATACGCGTGGTTGCATAGTAGCACACGGGATTGATTATTGATGCTTACGTAAGAAGTCACTCAGTTATACTCAATTATTACTACAGTAATTGCTGCATCATATCTCTCATATTATTGATTCAATTATTGTCACAATATCATCTGTATAATATGTTATATTATTAAATCAATAATTGAGACGACAAAGTTATTAATATTATTACTTGTAATATTGACAATGTCTAGAAGTTCTGTCAATGAGAGGTTAGATAATCTAATTGCGCGCCAATAGGGAGAAATCCTTATCGGAAAGCCCCCTCTTTCCTAAGAACTTCCTGGTTGTTAAATATTGTGAGTTATAATATTAATGAGGAATAAGTTTGTGTTGATTAAAGATGATATTGATAGTTCCATTGTGTGAGAATTATTAGTGTTAGTGGAAATCGGCATTTATTTCGATAATAATTGATGTTTGGAGGTTATATTGACCAATCGGGTAATTCACCGAATAAATGAGCAATTAATTGCTATTAATTCACATGCTTATAACTATGTGTTCACATATGTGTACTATTGATTCACATGATTTACTATTAGGGGAGTTGGTGCAAGATTGATAATACTTGCATGACTAAATTAGAAATGGAGGTATAGTTGAAGGTACTATACTGTAATTAGTTTTGTCACATGATTATACTATTAAGTCACATGAATGAACTATTAATTCACATTATTTACTATTAGGGGAGGTGGTGCAAGTTTGATAATCCTTGCAGGACTAAATTAAAAATGAAGAAAAAGAGGAAGGTATTATACTGTAATATTTCGAGCCCCAAAACGTGCAATTATCGAAAATATATTTTTCTATAAATAGAAGCTCATTCTTCCTTCATTTCTCACCAATTCACTAAAGCTATAGAGCAATTATTATAGAGAAAAATTATAGAGAGAAAGAAGAAGATAAGTCTGCTACCTCACTAATCCAGTATCCAGTTTCTTCTAAGGTAAGGGGTATTATTTCTTTCGTATTCATGAAGAGAGTTATTTCTTTCAATATTCGTAAGGGTTATTATTGTGACGCCCCAAAAATAGGTCCAATCCATCCAACCTATTCTGAGTAGCCAAATACATGGTACAGAAAATAACTACAACTTTATTACTATAATTGTCGTGCAAAATAGAACGACTCATATATTATGAGTTTTGATACAAATATATACCAACTGTGACTCTCATCCCAACCTTGGATAGCACGTCACAATGACACCTAACATAAAAGTACAGTCAATAACTGTTTTAGAAATTAAAATATTCGAAAAGTGCTCAAGAAAATCTTCGTACATGGGAGGCCATGCGTCTAGGTTATGATAGATATCATATGTCCACAGAATTATCCTTGGTTGACCCAATAGACTCCAAAGAAAAACGAAAAGATTCCTATAATATTCTTTCCAATGGTGAGTCTTCTCTTGATATATCATTATCTCCACTGTCTCTAATTGAGAATTATACTTCAACCAAACACTAAGATTATATAGGTAGTGCTCGTAGATATACTCAGTAAGTAGACATGCACAACCCTGTCTTATGATGACTCGAGGTTGTATGTAAAATCCCAAATTTTACGAATAAAGATTTAATTTTCTCGAAATATTTTTTTTAAAATTATGGTGTGGATTTGAGATAATGTTATTGTTGTGGGTAATATTTATAAATTTTGAAAAGTATGTAAGTTGTTGTATAATATTCGATTGGTCGGGGAATATTCTTGTTGTTGGGAAATATCCGTACAACGGTACAATCATTGGTGGACCCCACAACAGAATTATTGTCGGATTGAGAAAATGATAAAAATATTTTTATGAAAATAACAACGAAAGTTTTACCATTAAAACTATTGAACTACTCGGTAGTAAAACTACAGTAATACGCGTGGTTGCATAGTAGCACACGGTATTGATTATTGATGCTTACGTGAGAAGTCACTCAATTTTGTTCAATTATTGCTACAGTAATTGTTGCATAGTATCTCACGTTATTTGATTCAATTATTGTCAATATGTTATATATTATTAAATCAATAATTGAGATGACAGAGTTATTAATATTATTATTTACAATATTAACGATGTTTAGAAGTTCTGCCAAGTAGAGGTTTGGTCACCTAATTGCGCGCCAGTAGGGAGAAATCATTATTAGAAAGCCATCTCTTTCTTGGGAACGACCTGGTCGATTAATATTGTGAATTATAATAATGATGATAAATGTTGTTAATTATATTGAGGTGTCTTTTTATGAAGTCACGGAAGTTTATATATATAAATTTTGTTTTAGTATTATTAATGTAATAAAACAGAAAAGCTTTTTATATAAAACAGAATACTTTTATAAAGTTATCTGCTTTATTAGACTATAAATTGAATATATTATATTCTATTATGTATAATATTTTGCATAGTAAAATCTTTTTATATAAAACATAATACTTTTATAAAGTTATTTGTTTTATTAGACTATAAATAGAATATATTATATTCTATTATGCATAGTATTTTGCATAGTAAAATCTTTTTATATAAAACAGAATACTTTTATAAAGTTATTTATTTTATTAGACTATAAATAGAATATATTATATTTTATTATGCATAGTGTTGCATAGTGCATGCATAATGTTTTGCATAGTAAAATCTTTTTATATAAAACAGAATAATTTTATAAAGTTATTTATTTTATTAGATTTTAAATAATATATATATATATATATATATTTAGAATATATTATATTTTATTGCATAGTATCCTTTCAATTCTCCTATAAATAGGATGCTTAGTTAGAATTGAAATCACACCAGAAATTCAGAGAATTCTCTTCTATAATCTTGAGCGTATTTCTTTAGAGTTTTCAGAAGCTTTGAGCGTAGAAAAACAGTATAAGTTTTTTTCAAGAATATTCTCGCCCTACCAGTCGGAATACTCTTCTTTTTAAGGTAAGGAGTATTATTCTTTCATATTCATGAAGAGAATTATTTTCTTTCCAATACTCGTAAGAGCTGTTATTCCATTCTTTATTATTATGTTGGAATTGTAACATTCCAGATTTTTTTTAAAATGTAAGTTATAAATATTTATTGATTTATATAAATATTTATTGGATGTGTTTAGTATATAATTGTTCAATTTGATTGAGTTGATTTAGTTAATTATGTATTTGTTAAATAATTAATATGATTAGTTAACTATTTATTTGTTAAATAATTAATGTGTTATGTGGATTGAGTTATGTGATTAAGTAATTGATTTAATAAATTATTATTAAATAAAGTGTGACAAATAACTATGTTATAAGAGTTATTAAAATAAATTAAAATAGTTTTAATCTAGTTTTACCCAAACAATGCTTAAGGATATAAATTCTTTAAAATTTAAATGGTTTGCCAAATAAGCCTTATGGCTTTTGATATTTTTAATTTATAAAATAAATAAAATGAAATAAATAATAAATATAATGTATACGTTATTTTGGGTAACTGATGATGGCTATTAAGGCCATATCAGTTTTGTTTTTTTACGCATACTAGTTGCTGGGTTTTGAGAGAGTTCAGAGAATAGTAGAGAGAATTGAGAAAAGAGTTTGAGAGATTGAGGGAGATTGGTCTTCAACTAACAAAGATTGTATAAGCTAATTGAAGGTATGTTCTACCACTTTGATATTATTTAAGAGTATTTCGGTGAAGCTTTGTTATACTCTGTGAATTCTATTTCTTCTATGCTCTGTGAGTCCTAGTTTTTCTTCCGAATTGTTGTTATGTAACTAAGTTATGGGAGTTGTACATGTTTATAGTGATTAGATATGGTGTTTAAACAATTATCGCATGCAAATTTCGTTTACAGTAGGAAGAAAATTTGTCAGTATATGTATTCTTGGTATGTTTCCATATGTAATCATGTAAGTACCAATTTTAATGGCCAATTTGGTTGTGAAACTGTAAATTGATGTTTGTTTATGGTATTTCATTGAGATACGAACGGAATGTAGGTTGAATAGAGTATTTTGATCTATTAATGAATTCACAGTGTTTACTGTGTTATCAACTATGGAGTTTTAGTTTTTTTTAAACCGTGTTTTCAAAATTTAAGTTTTCTAAAATATTGGTTTAGTCGTTGTTAATTAGTATCTGAATAATTGGTTATGATTATGGGTAAATTATGTTAGTTGTTCATGTAAATTTAGATGTTAGCAGTATCATTTAGTATAAAATTTAGTTGTTCTGTTCTTCGTCGTTGGGTTCTCTGAGTTTCGGTGCCCCAGCGCCAAAGTTCGTGCCCCAGCGCCAAAAATGGGCCAGTAGCTCGCGCCCCAACGCTGTAACTCGTGCCCTGGCACTGGTACTCGCGCCTCGGCGCCACTGATCCGCGCCCCGACGCCGAAAATATTGTCTGAGTTGGGCAGTTTTGACCTCCTGTAGTAAAACGACCATAACTTTCTCATACGAACTCCAATTGAGTTGATTCAAGATGATCCGGAACGAGGACGAATAGACCAATAACTTTCATTCTTTAGGTTTTTTAATTTGAGGTCTTTAACAGTAGTCAAAATGGACATCTTTAGGACTGTTGTGTATTTGGAGCCAATCGGAGGGCGTCGGGATGCGCGAATGCAAGTGCAACCCTTTGTGTATTAGTATAACTTAATGATAACATGTTGGACATGTAATATGATGTTGTATCAAGTTGTTAATGTGTATGTGGTGCAATGACTTGATCACTTAAGCAGTTGTAATAAAGCTAAATATTGATCATGAAAAGATGTGATATTGTTAGGAAGTTATATGAAACTAATAGTAGTGTAACTAATGTGTATTGTCAATACATATGGTATGTGTAGGACTTATGGTAAACGTGAGTAGTGATTGTTTAACCTACGCACGAGGCAAGTTCCCTAACCTTTGCTACTTTATTATTCAGCAAGGTTACTTTGCATTGTTATGTTATACTTATGCAAATTCTCTATTTCTAATCCCTTGTTTAACGATTTATTGTCATGCAAGTTCTTTAACCCTCATTTATTGTTGAGCAAGCTAGTTAATCTTTGTTTCTTTATTCCAATCGAGATTACCTTGGTTATTCAAAGTTTGTACTCATTTATTGTTGAGCAAGTTAGTTAATCTTTAACTCTTTATTCAAAGTCTGTATTATTATTGTAAGAAGTGTGTTTATTCAGCTACTAATAACTGTTGTTTGATCTTCATTCTTCAGTATCACTGTACTATCTTACGTTATTGTACCGAACTCTAAGTTGCTTAGCGATTCTTTACCAATTCAACTAATCCTTAGTTGATGAATGTTCTAAACTCTAAATTGCCCTTGAAGTCTACCCAAACCAAACTTCCTTTGGTTTGCATATGTACTCACACAAATTTTGAAAGCATGTTGTCGATGATAACATTTGTTCAATTTAGAAATTATTAATACTCTAGCTCTTATTGATTCATCAATATACCTTGTTCATAAAGATATTATAATCAAACTCTGAATAGTTATTTGTTTCTATCTGATTCAACCAGTACTTGGTTGATGAGCATTCTAAAGATCTAGAATTCCTTGAAAGCTAATTCCCAATCAAACTCCATTTGGTTCGGAACCTGATGATCTAAGCTGAGATGAAAAACCCTATTATTAGGGGATTATTTTAAAAATACGCAATAGCGTTAAAATATTTGTGCAATACATAGTACAAAGGGCTGATCACCTGGAGTATGAGATGATGGTCCATATAGTCGTTTAGACTGTTAAAGATTACAGTGGAAACACCTGTGAACCTAGGACATAGATGATGATTATAGTCTTTTAGACTGTTAAAGGTTAAAGTATAAATACTTGTAAACCTAGAATAGAGTTCGTGGTCTTGTGACCCTCAGTATATTCTTTGATGTTGTTATCTATTGTTAACTTAAACGTTCATTATTCCTTTGAACTCATTGCTGTTGAATTAAAGTTTCTTGTTCCGGTAAGAATACTTTACCATTGAAAGCTCAGTTAATTGTCATTCATAAAACGTTATTGTATATTATCCTTCTTGTGAGCAATTGTTTGCTCAATCTTGCACACAACAATGCAGATGAAGTTACGAAGTTTGAAAAGCTTTCTACAAGCAAGGGCAATGACAAAGTGCTTGATTAGACGACAACGTTTAATTTATATTTTTATTTATGAAGCTTATGTAATGGATTTAATTATAATCATGTTTTAATTTTCCGCTGGTAATTGTAATAAAGGTTAGATGACCTGGGATTTATTTGAGATTATGTAACCCTTTAATGGGAGATTTATTATTTTAACTTTTGAGTGTAATTTTATCCTTTGGACATGGGTAGTTAGTTATGATTTAATTGGACAGTGAACACCAAATCTGTGGGATTAAAGTGGCCAGATTTGGGGGTGTCACAGGAATAACCTGTCTATGCGAAGTACCGCATACATGGTGAAATTCTGTTGTTATTCCATTCTTTATTATTCTGTCGGAATATCCTGTCGGTGCGTTTACGCATGACCTGGTTCCATTCTTTATTATTCTGTCGAAATACACTGTCTGTGCGTTTATGCATGACCTCGTTCCATTACTTATTATTCTGTTGCAATAACCTATCTGTGTGGTCTATCGCATGCATGGTGAATCCTTCTGTTATTCCATTCTTTATTATTCTGTTGGAATAACCTGTCTGTGTGGATTACCACATGCATGGTGAATGATCCTTTATATTTATTTCTTATTAAATTGTTGAAATGATCTGTCTACGTGGATTACCGCATGGCGGGCAAAAATCCATTTGCAGTTTCATTTATTCTGTTATACTCAGTTGGTTAAAGTTTTGGTTTCTATACTCCACGAAATTAGTAGAATATCCTGGATATTTACGCTTCATCCAGTATCTTTTTATGGAAATATTCTTCTGAGCATTCTTAAATTTTACTCTACAAAGCAGTATCATGTTGACAATTTGGACATTATTGGTTCCTGGATAAATTAATTCTTGAACTTATTTTATCGAGTTATTATGTTATTGTCATCATCCTCATGTTTATATTATGTTGAAAGTCATCTGTGGCATGTAGTGTATAGATGGACTTGGTATGATTATGACCAGGGATTATTCGGTATAATCATGACCATAATGTTACAAATGACGTGGAAAAGGTCCTCATTGGCTCGTAGTGCATTGATGGACAGTTTTTAGTATGATTATGGCTATGGATTCTCTTTGGCCAACGGTTCAAAGATGAATTATTTTATGGCATGATCATGACCATTGATGAATACACGAATATCCTTGTCCCGTAGTGCATGGATAATTTGTGGTCGTGACACTAATGAATTTCCTTGGTCGTAGTGCAGGGATGATGTGGATTATTTATTAAGCTGAGTCTCAGCGATAAAAGTGATGAAAACCCTTTTTAAATCATAAAAGATAGTAGATTTTATTCTCTACTTGACTCTTTTAATGGATAGCTTGTTCCGCTGCAGTTAAACTTGATATTTGTTATATTTTATCAGTTTAACACTATTGAAGGCTAACGATAATTTATTCTGCATTATCTTAGTCATAATATTTCTTACTGGGCTAGCTGAGCTCACCCTTTTGCTTTCATTGTTCTCTTCAGGAAATGAGAACGTAGCAGGGACTAGTCGGGAAACAGAGTGATGGTTCAGATGAAAGCATTAGTAGTCCTCACTATTCTATGAAATAGTGTGAAAATAAATGTATTGAGGACTTATTTTGAGTTTGAATACTGTTTAGAAGACAATGTTGTATTAAAACTCACAGCTTATGTTTTGTCGTATTTTACACGACAGTTGTATAATTAAGTTTTTATTTGTATTTGTACCATGTATTTGATGACTCAGAATAGGTGATGTATACCTATTTTGGGGGCGTCACAGTTGGTATCAAAGCTTAGGGATATGATCCCTGGCTAAGATGTGAGACAAGAACTAGGAAGGGAGAGATGGAGAATTCCTTCGCTAGTATGACCTACCTAAGTTTATTTGGCATTTAATTGGTCGGTCAGAGTATAAGGATAATATGTGATATGTTAATTAACCTTTGTTTTGTGGCAGTGTTTGAAAATGGCAGCTGAAAATGTTAACAATGGAGTGAATGAGACCGTTGAGACACCTTTAATCACTAATCAGGTTAATGTGACGTCAGACGAAGAAGAAATTAGAGATATCTACGTGGTGAGTGAAGAACTAATAGTTGCACCCGAGCTAGTTACAGAGGTAACAACTGAGAGTGAGGAAGAATTGGAAGAAGAGGAACCCGAGGAGAATTTATTAGAAGAATTTTATTATCGAAATGTAAAATTGCAAAATCGTATTCATGAGCTAGAAGAGCAGGCTGAAGAACGGCAGGTGGTCGTGGAGCAAAAGGATGCAACAATTCTAGCTTGTGTTACCCGATATGTGATGCTCGAACAGAAGCACTCTTTGGTAGAGTATAAGATGATAAAGCTGAAATTTGAGCTGAAAGAAGAAACAACTGAACGAGTGAGAATGAGTGATGCATGGGTAGAAGCCACACGACGCGTTGATATGGTGGAAAGAGACGTCTGATCTAAGAAGGCTAAAATAGATGATATGTATTTCTCTTTTTGGACATCAATTGAGAGAACCCAACATCGAGTTTTAAATTACCCTCTACATTGCGGTAAACCCCAATTCGATATGGATCGAATATTAATGATTCAGATCATGAAATAGGAGTACGACGAAGCAGTTGAGGGTGGAATATGCCCTATAAAAAAGTCAATCCCAACGGTAGTGATGACACTAAATATTGCCCTAGATAAGTCAAAGCCAGGTAGTTCAGGAGAGAGCGGTTGTCATGACTTCCCAAAAAGTGAGGAATCCGAACGAGGTGATCACGGGTAAGTTTATCATAAACTCTAACGAAGTATATACCTTATTTGATACCGATTCTACCCATTCTTTTATTTCTCCTACTTGCGCCCAACGTTTAAATTTGACTCCGGAGAAATTAAACTTTGACTTATCTGTTGAAACTCCGTTTGGAGAAACCTTCGTTACATCCACTGTTTATAAATCTTGTTGATTCAAATCGACACTTTCATGTTACCCGTCGATCTTCTCTCTTTGAAAATACTTGCCTTTGATGTGATTTTAGGAATCGATTGGTTAATTACTCATCATGTTTTTCGTAAGGTTGTTAGCTTTCATATTCCTAATCAACCTGTTATGCGAATTCAAGCAACCAAACCACTAAAGTCAATCACTGTCATATCAAGCCATAAGTAAAGAGCCCCGAGCCTTTCGCTGATGACTTTCTTGTGTAAAATGTAACATTCCATAATTTTAAAGCGTGATATTAAATATTTATTGATTTATTTAAGTATTTAATGGATATGTTATTGTTGAATAAATAATTGTTCAATTTGAGTTGATGTCGTTTAGTGAATTATTTGTTGAATAAATAATTAAGGAGCTAAGAAAATTAATTGTTATGAGATTATATACTAATTTAATTTAATAATTAAGTTAGAGAGCTAATAATGATTAAATGAATTATAATATTTATAATTAGAATTTGTAATTAAAATAAAGTGTTAGTTGGTTGAATAAAATTATAATTATAAAGGAAATTATAATTACGTGGTAATGATTTATGTGTTAAAGTAATTTAATAGAGTAGTATTTGAATTGATTAAATTATTTATTTATTTTAATAGAAGTGTGACAAATAACCTTGTTATAAAGGAGTTATTAAAATAAATTAAAAGTGTTTAATTTAGTTTTGCCAAACAAAGCCTAATGCCTATTAAGTCTTTAATCTAATTGTGTTTTACCAAACAAGGCATAAGGATTAATTGATTATTTTTTTAGTAGTTAGCCAAACAAGCCTTATGACTTTTGATTTTCAAAAACTTACATAACTGATATAAGTTATATCTATATTTATATTATATCATTAATATATATTATTACTATATACGTTATACAATTCTACGTATGTTAGAAGAGAAAAGAAAGACTCAGTTGAAGAAAAGGGAGAGAAGAAGAAGAATACAGAGAAAATTTGATATTACTCTAGAGAGAAAGTGAGTGATTTCTAACAGGTTTTTGAGAAAGGAATTGGGAAAAAGAAGCTTGATAATCAAAATGATAGCCATTATCTTCTTAAATCAAAGGTAGGATATTAATCCTCTTATTTTATTTTAAAGTTTAGTTTTCTTATTCCAAAAAGTTCTCTGTAAAATAATTGTAAAAGATGAATTGTGGATATATATATATATATATATATATATATATATATATATATATATATATATATATATATATATATAGCTTTGTATGATATTAAGTGTATTTGTAACTGTAATTGTTATATTAGCACATGTATGTATATATGAGAAGTATGCTAGCATTCACAAAGAAAGAAGAATTGGTTTTGCAGTAAACATTCACGTATGAACGTGGTTTGTAGAAATATCAAAATTAGTATATGTTAATTGTGAAATTGTGAAATTGAACTGCAAATGGTTAATTGGGTATAAACTACAGAGAATCGTAGTTTGAAGTAATTAAAATCAAATTGGTATAACAGTGTATAAACGTCAGTTATGGAGTTTGGTTTTTAAAATAAAGCTTTCAATGATTTAAGATTTCTAGAATCATGATTTAGTCGTTGGTAATTAGTATATACATGTTGGGTAATGTGTATATGTGTAATTAACTTAGGTTATACATGTTAATTGGTGTTAATTAGTGTTAGAATTGAAGTAACAGACAAACAAATCAGTTGTTCTGTTCTTCGTGGTTGGGTTCTGCGAGTTTCGGCGCCCCAACGTCAAAATTCACGCCCCAGCGCCAAAAATCGCGCCCCGGCGCCAAAATTCACGCCCCAGCGCCAGAAGTTGGCGCCCCAGCGCTGAAATTCGCGCCCCAGCGCCAACCTCGCACCCCAGCGCCACTAGTTGGCTTAGTCCTCGCGCTCCAGCGCGGGGACAGAAGTCTGACTTGGACAGTTTTGACCTCCTGTAGTAAAATGGCCATAACTTCCTCATACGAACTCCGATTGAGGTGATTCAAGATGATCCGGAAAAAGGACGAGTAGACCTACAACTTTTGTTCTTTAAGTATTTCAATTTGAGGTCATTAAGATGGGTCAAAATGGTCATCTTTAGGACTATTGTGTTTTCGGAGGCAATCGGAGGGTGTCGGGCATGCACATATGCATGTGTAGTGCTCTAGACCGTAAAAGATGATGTCCTAAGTTATAAAACATGAATCTTAGTAAATATAATGATGCTTAACATTAATAAATAATGTATTAGATAAGTTATAGAAGCATAGTAAGCATACACAAGAGAGGCAAATCGGGCGTGTGACGAATGAACGTCGAAACGCCGTGCCAAGTGCTAATGAACTTAAAAAGTGTTTCAATTCAATTGAAATGGATATTATAAGATATGGAATGGGTTTAATATAAAACCAATAAGTAGTCCTAGCAAGACTTAAGCACTTGAATGAACTGCGAATATGAAATACAGTGAGATATAAGTTGAAAGTTAACACAATATAATTGAACATTGTGTGCTAATTAATAGGAAAGATTTTGAGATGTGGAGTAGAGTTTACATTACAATTGCTATGTGTTGTTATGTGACTAATAGTTGATGTATATGATTATATAATTGTGTAGGGCACGTGAAGTGCAGATAACTGTAAGCTGTTAAGCTATTATTGGTAAACAACGATCAAGGCAAGTCTTTCGGTTCCTATTTTCTACGTGGATTTGATGAACTGTTTTAAATTGCATGATATGTTAAGCATGTTGAATCATGAAATGTTAAAGTCAATATATGGCTACATTGTTTTGGCTACGTAATGATGATTGAGTAAGGAACTCAATCTTTATATTTGCTATGTGAATTAAAAGCATGTATGCCATGTTACTTTAATGAGATGTATATCGAGCATGTTATTATGTGTTATGTGATGCATGAAAACTGTTAGATTTTGCTGGGCTGTCGAGCTCACTCTTGCAAATAACCACTTTTGCAGGTCAAGATTTTAAGGTAAAGATACGTGCTATGTGAGTTATAGAGATCTATATTCACGAAGATTACTTATGTTTTATGAGAAATGTATTTCATATTTTGAACGTAACATGTTGTTGAATTGTAAGTTGAGCTATCCAATGTATATGGATATTTAGTTATGCTGTAAGACTTTGTATAGTCATTTTATTGTAACGATTCATGATATAAGATTGAATCAAAGAGATGTAATGTAATGGTTGCGATTCAGGGCAAGAAAGAAGGAAATGTATAAAAGTTTTAAATATTCCGCAATTTTATTAAGTTTAACATCGAATAATGATGTATTAATTAGAGATTGAATGTATGGTTAACGACTGAAGTCGGGATTTAAATTGTATAGATTTTGGGGTCGTTACAGTTGGTATCAGAGCTGATAGGTTAGAAACCTTAGGCAAGAGTACTTTAGGCTATAACCTTAGAGAAAAGAGGTGAAAATAAGGAACGAATAAGCTCAAATAGAGTTTGAACAATAAGGGATTAAAACTTGCGTGAAATGATTCAAAGAAGAATCTCGTAGTGTTATGAGGAATGTGAATGTGGGGTTACCTAAATCCAGGATGTAAGGTGATAATAAATAGACAATGTCTATAAAAAAAAGAATGATAAAGAAGTTAAGAATAGAGAGTTATATTTAAGTATGGTGCAATTGTACTCTTTAGTAGTTGATGTATAGTATCTGGGCTAAACGATTCCTTCATAGAGCGGAGGTATATACGAACTAGCAACTCGAAACCTAGTTTGTTGGTTGTTTGTGGGAAACCACTCAGCGTACCATATTGAAACTATTAGAGACTCGATGTGTACCAAGTGTAGAAAGTGGATACGTATGATGAAAGTGTAGAACTTGAATGAAATGTTGAGCAATGTAAATGAAGTTAAAAATTCTTAAAGGAAGAATTGTTATATAAATAAGAAGATTCAAAGAAGAATCTTGAAGAGATATAAAGATAAAAAAAAGCCAAGATAGCGAATAATGTCGTAAATGATAAAAAAGAGAAAGAAAGAGGATCGTAAAACAAAACGATCACGAGTTAAGAAAAGAATTTTAAGGGAGATGATTATAGAATAAGATCACGACATGGTCTGTTTAAGTTATAAAAGAAAGATGGTCTATAATGTTTGAATAATTATAGCTTAATGCTATGAAGATGGAGTACTATAAAAAAAATACGAGATAACTCATGAGGAGTTATAGATGATATGATACGAGGAATTCGTATCGAGTAAAGAGTAAGTTATAAGCAATATAGAGTTAGGTGGGATTTCAATTGAGGACTCATGTGATGGCTGAGTTGTACAAACCTTTGTATGGGTGAGGGTTTTGTGCTTGCACTCAGTTTATCACATTGATAATCATTGAAATGTTTGTGTCGCGCTATTTGATATATGCCTGTTGAGAAGGTGATTCTTTTCTCATGTGTATAACAGATAGGTAGAGTCTAGTTAGAGAATATTGTAAGATTAAGTGCGAGTTCTTAAAACTCATACTTATGGTAGGTTCGTTACTCATAATTATATGGTATGTTTTTGAACCCCTTAGCGAATGGACGCCTATGGTCTGACTATGATAAGTTCTTAAACTCATATGATTGTGGCAAGTTCCTGAACTCATAACGTGTGGTAAGTTTGACGAACTGGGTATAGATAAGTGTAAATGGAGTATTGAGGATGATAGGAATAGATAGACTAATTAAGCAATGGATCATTATAGAAAGTGGAGTTGATGGTGGAAGCATAGGTATTCTAAATCTACTAGCTATGCTAGACTTTCGAAATTTATTGACTTCGTGCTAATGTTTACACTTCTATTTTCTTGAAAAACATTGGATCAAATGATGGAACCAATGAGTTTTAACAACAATACTGTTATTCGTATGTCTATGCTAACTGCTTCGGCTGAACAAAAATGATTTGTAATATATCAAAATATATTTTATATCATTAATGCATCATGTAACCTGGTGCAAAGATGATAAAAACGATGGAGTCATCAATACAGTATTACCTAGTGTTGGATGTGATCTAAGGATCGTCAGCCCACTATGGTATGATGTAGTATGATAAAATCACCAAATGACGGAATCCTCAACGGACTGTAAATACAGTGCGGTATCATTACGTCATAAAAAGATTTTTGAGATTTCTTTGAATTATTAGAATACATATGTATTATTGTATGTATATGTATATTTTGGTTGATGTCCGAATTGTTGTAGAGGTCTATGCTATTTGATTCAGCTAGACAAATATTGAAAGATGTTCATGAAATTCAAACGTTCATTGAAAAGTTATGCCAAACCAAATTGTGTTGGTGCGGATTCAGATGTTGAAAAGCTGAGATGAACAACCCTAATATTAGGGGTTACACTTAGTTTATACTTTGCGCTGAAATATTTGTGCACAATACATGTACGAAGGATTGATCCCCCTAAGTATTTTGGAGTCCTTATAGTCTTATGACTGTTAAAGTTAAAGTTGAAAGATTACTTATAACTGTGGACATGGTTCGTGGTCATTAGACCCTCAGTTGAATGCTTGCACTCTAAATTCTGAGATGAACAACTCTTTTATCAGAGGTTACGCTTAGTTTATACTTTGCGCTGAAATGTTTGTGCACAATATATTGTACGAAGGGCTTAACACCCTAAGTACGGAGGTCCATATAGTCGTATGACTGTTAAAGGTTCAAGTCAAGATATACTTGACAACCTGGGGACATAGTTCAAGGTCTTGTGACCCTCAGCATGATTTGGAATCTTTTAAATTCCTGAGTTATTCATACTACTTCCTAATTATTGAACAATTGTGGAAGATTCTTGAAATTCTAAAAGGTGAATGTGGTAAGGATGACGTTCCTTAGAAAGAAGTGAGTCATAGAATACGACACTGAATGATGAATATGTTGAATAAGTGAGAAAAGAGATTTTGAAGTCAGAAGGATATGAGTTATTAAAGAATAATGTGAAATTTTTAATAGAAAAGTTTAATAATTGTAGAATGATCTTTGTGGAAAAGAAGTGGTTATAGAATCCAATGAATGAATAAGGTATTAACGTAAAATCTATTTTTGATAGATTGAATGAATAAAGATTAATAAAAAAAAATTTCGAGGACGAAATTCTTAGAAGAAAGGGTGAATGTAATGTCCCGAGAGTTTGATCATATAATATATGATAATGATCCTTAGAGAAAGATAATGAATGGGTCAAAGAATATATAATACTCAAATATAATTGAGTCTAAGTAAATGTTATGAAATAAATCTTATAAGAATTTATTATCAAGAATGGTGAGAGTAGAAAATATAAAACCTATATTAAGGTAATGTGTTGAAGTTATTCAATGAATAGATTTGAGGAAAACCTGAGTAAGGTAGGGTTTCGGTGATTCTGGGGACAGAATCTTTGTAAGTAGGGAAGAATGTAACGAATGATTTATTTGAATTGTGATTCTGAGGACAGAATCCTTGTAAGGAGGGAATGATGTAACATTCCATAATTTTAAAGCGTGATATTAAATATTTATTGATTTATTTAAGTATTTAATGGATATGTTATTGTTGAATAAATAATTGTTCAATTTGAGTTGATGTCGTTTAGTGAATTATTTGTTGAATAAATAATTAAGGAGCTAAGAAAATTAATTGTTATGAGATTATATACTAATTTAATTTAATAAATAAGTTAGAGAGCTAATAATGATTAAATGAATTATAATATTTATAATTAGAATTTGTAATTAAAATAAAGTGTTAGTTGGTTGAATAAAATTATAATTATAAAGGAAATTATAATTATGTGGTAATGATTTATGTGTTAAAGTAATTTAATAGAGTAGTATTTGAATTGATTAAATTGTATATTTATTTTAATAGAAGTGTGACAAATAACCTTGTTATAAAGGAGTTATTAAAATAAATTAAAAGTGTTTAATTTAGTTTTGCCAAACAAAGCCTAATGTCTATTAAGTCTTTAATCTAATTGTGTTTTACCAAACAAGGCATAAGGATTAATTGATTATTTTTTTAGTGGTTAGCCAAACAAGCCTTATGGCTTTTGATTTTCAAAAACTTACATAACTGATATAAGTTATATCTATATTTATATTATATCATTAATATATATTATTACTATATACGTTATACAATTCTACGTATGTTAGAAGAGAAAAGAAAGACTCAGTTGAAGAAAAGGGAGAGAAGAAGAAGAATACAGAGAAAATTTGATATTACTCTAGAGAGAAAGTGAGTGATTTCTAACAGGTTTTTGAGAAAGGAATTGGGAAAAAGAAGCTTGATAATCAAAATGATAGCCATTATCTTCTTAAATCAAAGGTAGGATATTAATCCTCTTATTTTATTTTAAAGTTTAGTTTTCTTATTCCAAAAAGTTCTCTGTAAAATAATTGTAAAAGATGAATTGTGGATATATATATATATATAGCTTTGTATGATATTAAGTGTATTTGTAACTGTAATTGTTATATTAGCACATGTATGTATATATGAGAAGTATGCTAGCATTCACAAAGAAAGAAGAATTGGTTTTGCAGTAAACATTCACGTATGAACGTGGTTTGTAGAAATATCAAAATTAGTATATGTTAATTGTGAAATTGTGAAATTGAACTGCAAATGGTTAATTGGGTATAAACTACAGAGAATCGTAGTTTGAAGTAATTAAAATCAAATTGGTATAACAGTGTATAAACGTCAGTTATGGAGTTTGGTTTTTAAAATAAAGCTTTCAATGATTTAAGATTTCTAGAATCATGATTTAGTCGTTGGTAATTAGTATATACATGTTGGGTAATGTTTATATGTGTAATTAGCTTAGGTTATACATGTTAATTGGTGTTAATTAGTGTTAGAATTGAAGTAACAGACAAACAAATCAGTTGTTCTGTTCTTCGTGGTTGGGTTCTGCGAGTTTCGGCGCCCCAACGTCAAAAATCGCGCCCCGGCGCCAAAATTCGCGCCCCAGCGCCAGAAGTTGGCGCCCCAGCACCAAAATTCGCGCCCCAGTGCCAACCTCGCGCCCCAGCGCCACTAGTTGGCTTAGTCCTCGCGCCCCAGCGCGGGGACAAAAGTCTGACTTGGATAGTTTTGACCTCATGTAGTAAAATGGCCATAACTTCCTCATACGAACTCCGATTCAGGTGATTCAAGATGATCCGGAAAGAGGACGAGTAGACCTACAACTTTCGTTCTTTAAGTTTTTCAATTTGAGGTCATTAAGATGGGTCAAAATGGTCATCTTTAGGACTATTGTGTTTTCGGAGGCAATCGGAGGGTGTCGGGCATGCACATATGCATGTGTAGTGCTCCAGACCGTAAAAGATGATGTCCTAAGTTATAAAACATGAATCTTAGTAAATATAATGATGCTTAACATTAATAAATAATGTATTAGATAAGTTATAGAAGCATAGTAAGCATACACAAGAGAGGCAAATCGGGCGTGTGACGAATGAACGTCGAAATGCCGTGCCAAGTGCTAATGAACTTAAAAAGTGTTTCAATTCAATTGAAATGGATATTATAAGATATGGAATGGGTTTCATATAAAACCAATAAGTAGTCCTAGCAAGACTTAAGCACTTGAATGAACTGCGAATATAAAATACTGTGAGATATAAGTTGAAAGTTAACACAATATAATTGAACATTGTGTGCTAATTAATAGGAAAGATTTTGAGATGTGGAGTAGAATTTACATTACAATTGCTATGTGTTGTTATGTGACTAATAGTTGATGTGTATGATTATATAATTGTGTAGGGCACGTAAAGTGCAGATAACTGTAAGCTGTTAAGCTATTATTGGTAAACAACGATCAAGGCAAGTCTTTCGGTTCTTATTTTCTACGTGGATTTGATGAACTGTTTTAAATTGCATGATATGTTAAGCATGTTGAATCATGAAATGTTAAAGTCAATATATGACTACATTGTTTTGGCTACGTAATGATGATTGAGTAAGGAACTCAATTTTTATATTTGCTATGTGAATTAAAAGCATGTATGCCATGTTACTTTAATGAGATGTATATCGAGCATGTTATTATGTGTTATGTGATGCATGAAAACTATTAGATTTTGCTGGGCTGTCGAGCTCACTCTTGCAAATAACCACTTTTGTAGGTCAAGATTTTAAGGTAAAGATACGTGCTATGTGAGTTATAGAGATCTATATTCACGAAGATTACTTATGTTTTATGAGAAATGTATTTCATATTTTGAACGTAACATGTTGTTGAATTGTAAGTTGAGCTATCCAATGTATATGGATATTTAGTTATGCTGTAAGACTTTGTATAGTCATTTTGTTGTAACGATTCATGATATAAGATTGAATCAAAGAGATGTAATGTAATGGTTGCGATTCAGGGCAAGAAAGAAGGAAATGTATAAAAGTTTTAAATATTCCGCAATTTTATTAAGTTTAACATCGAATAATGATGTATTAATTAGAGGTTGAATGTATGGTTAACGACCGAAGTCGGGATTTAAATTGTATAGATTTTGGGGTCGTTACATAGAATGCACCGAAGCCAGACTTTCTGTAGGCGACGGTGTGAATGACGGTGGCAAGTTAATAGGTATTAATGTGACGTACTATCCAAGTCTTGGATGAGAGTCACTGTTTTGAATGATATTTCTATTGTTAATAAATTTCCTGATGTATTCTTGAAGACTTCTTAGCCTACCCCTAGAGCGTGAAATCGAATTTTGTATTGACCCCAGTACAAAACCCATTTCTAAAGCCCTCAAATATTTTTTCAACCAAAATGAACGTATAATGCGCCAAAGACGTTGGGTCGAGCTATTGAAGATTATGATAATACCATTCAATACCATCGTGGAAAAGTGAACGTGGTAGCTGACGCGTTGAGTAGAAGATCGTATGCGTTTATGAGTGCGAATATACGAACCTACGTGAAGATAACGAATATATGATTAGAACCGACTTTAGTTGATAATGTTAAAGCTGCTAAAGCTATAGACCCGAAGCTGATGAATACGAAGAAGAAGGTTCAAGAGGGCGTTATTTTAAAAGCAAGCATTGCTGAAAAGAGGAAATCTCAACCCTCGATTTAATTGGCCCATTTGAAATCCTCGATCGAGTAGGAACTATGGCCTATAGACTCGTTTTACCGTCAAGTATGTCGCGTGTTCATAAAGTTTTTCACTTATCGATGTTACGTAAATATATGGTTGACCCAAACCACGTTATTAAATTAGAACAAGACGAGGTAGCAGAAGATTTAACGTATGAGGAGATACGTGTTAAAATCTAGGATAAGAAGGATCGTATTCAACACTCAAAGGTTATACCTCAAGAGTTAGAATCTGACGAAGTGTCCTCATTTGTTCGGCATACCAGGTACGCACGTAAATTTCGAGGGCTAAATTTCATAAGGAGGGGAGATTGTAAAATCCCAAATTTTATGAATAAAGATTTAATTTTCTCGAAATATTTTTTTTAAAATTATGGTGTGGATTTGAGATAATGTTATTGTTGTGGGTAATATTTATAAATTTTGAAAAGTATGCAAGTTGTTGTATAATATTCGATTGGTCTGAAAATATTCTTTTTGTCGGGGAATATCCGTACGACGGTACAATCATTGGTGGACCCTACAACGGAATTATTGTCGGATTGAGAAAATAACCAAAATATTTTTATAAAAATAACGGCATAAGTTTTACCGTTAAAACTGTTGAACTACTCGATAGTAAAAGTACAGTAATACGCGTGGTTGCATAGTAGCACACGATATTGATTATTGATGCTTACGTGAGAAGTCACTCAGTTTTGTTCAATTATTGCTACAATAATTATTGCATAGTATCTCACGTTATTTGATTCAATTATTGTCGATATGTTATATATTATTAAATCAATAATTGAGATGACAGAGTTATTAATATTATTATTTGCAATATTAATGATGTCTAGAAGTTCTGCCAAGGAGAGGTTTGATCACCTAATTGCATGCCAATAGGGAGAAATCCTTATTGGAAAGCCCCCTCTTTTCTGGGAACGACCTGGTCAATTAATATTGTGAATTATAATAATGATGATAAATGCTGTTAATTATATTGAGGTGTCTTTTTATGAAGTCACGGAAGTTTATATATATAAATTTTGTTTTATTAGTATTATTAATGTAATAAAACAGAAAAGTTTTTTATATAAAACATAATACTTTTATAAAGTTATTTATTTTATTAAACTATAAATAGAATATATTATATTCTATTATGCATAGTATTTTGCATAGTAAAATCTTTTTATATAAAACAGAATACTTTTATAAAGTTATTTATTTTATTAGACTATAAATAGAATATATTATATTTTATTATGCATAGTATTGCATAGTGTCTGCATAGTGTTTTGCATAGTAATTTTTTTTTATATAAAAACAGAATACTTTTATAAAGATATTTGCTTTATTAGATTTTAAATAATATATATATATATATATATATATATATATATATATATATATATATTTAGAATATATTATATTTTATTACATAATATCTTTTCAATTCTTCTATAAATAGGATGCTTAGTTAGAATTGAAATCACACCAGAAATTCATAGAATTCTCTTCTATAATCTTGAGCGTATTTCTTTAGAGTTTTCAGAACCTTTGAGCGTAGAAAAATAGTATAAGTTTTCTTCAAAAATATACTCGCCCTACCAGTCAGAATACTCTTCTTTTTAAGGTAAGGGGTATTATTCTTTCATATTCATGAAGAGAATTATTTTCTTTCCAATACTCGTAAGAGCTGTTGTTTCATTCTTTATTATTATGTTGGAATAACCTGTCTATGCGAAGTACCGCATACATGATGAAATTCTGTTGTTATTCTATTCTTTATTATTCTGTCGGAATATCCTGTCGGTGCGTTTACGCATGACCTGGTTCCATTCTTTATTATTCTGTCAGAATACCCTGTCTGTGCGTTTACGCATGACCTAGTTCCATTATTTATTATTCTATTGGAATAACCTATCTGTGCGGTCTATCGCATGCATGGTGAATCCTTCTGTTATTCCATTCTTTATTATTATGTTAGAATAACCTATCTGTGTGGATTACCACATGCATGGTGAATGATCCTTTGTATTTATTTCTTATTAAATTATGGTAATGATCTGTCTACGTGGATTACCGTATGGCGGGAAAAAATCCATTTGCAGTTTCATATATTATGTTATACTTAGTTGGTTAAAATTTTGGCTTCTATACTCCATGAAATTAGTAGAATATCCTAGATATTTGCGCTTCATCCAGTATCTTTTCATGGAAATATTCTTCTGAGCATTCTTAAATTTTACTCTACAATGCAGTATCATGTTGACAATTTGGACATTATTGGTTCCTGGATAAATTAATTCTTGAACTTGTTTTATTGAATTATTATGTCATTGTCATCATCCTCATATTTATAATATGTTGAAAGTCATCTGTGGCCTGTAGTGCATAGATGGACTTGGTATGATTATGACCAGGGATTATTCAGTATAATCATGACCGTAATATTACAAATGATGTGAAAAAAGTCCTCATTGGCCCATAGTGCATTGATGGACAATTTTTGGTATGATTATGGCTATGGATTCTCTTCGGCCAAGGGTTCAAAGATGAATTATTTTATGGCATGATCATGACCATTGATGAATACACGAATATCCTTGGCCCGTAGTGCATGGATAATTTGTGGTCGTGATATTAATGAATATCCTTGGCCGTAGTGCAGGAATGATGTGGATTATTTATTAAGCTGAGTCTCTGCAATAAAAGTGATGAAAAACCTTTTTAAATCATTAAAGATAGTAGATTTTATTCTCTACTTGACTCTTTTAATGGATAGCTTGTTTCGATACAGTTAAACTTGATGTTTGTTATATTTTATCAGTTTAACACTGTTAAAGGCTAACGATAATTTATTCTGCATTATCTTAGTCATAATATTTCTTACTGGGCTAGTTGAGCTCACCCTTTTGCTTTCATTGTTCTCTTTAGGAAATGAGAACGTAGCGGGGACTAGTCGGGAAATGGAGTGACGGTTCAGATGATAGCATTAGTAATACTCATGATTCTATGAAATAGTGTGAAAATAAATGTATTGAGGACTTATTTTGAGTTTGAATACTGTTTTGAAAATAATGTTGTATTAAAACTCACAGCTTATATTTTGTCGTATTTTACACGACAGTTGTATAATTAAGTTTTTATTTGTATTTGTACCATGTATTTGACGACTCAGAATAGGTGATGTATACCTATTTTGGGGGCGTCACATTGTATGTTATTAGACATCTTATATGATAGTGGCAAATCACCCTTCCAAAGTTGGGTTCGCCTCACCCTATATGATTCACCAAATATAACTACTAAATGATGTATAAAATACAACACACTATTCCAAAGTTCTCAATAAAATTATTTCTATACTGTTTAGGGAGAACCCTCACAGCTAGAGACCACCGTTCAATTCCCCTGTTACCCCCGCTCGACCCAGCTACACTTTTATTACCTGAAAGGAATTGTGAAGCAAAAGAGTGATCAAATATAGCCCAGTAAAGAATATCATGACTAAAGATAATTAAATTATCAATAGCCTTCATCATTAATAAATCAGAGATTTAGAACATATGATAGATGATAAAACTTTTCAACCATAATTGTAGCGGAACGAGCAATCCATTAGAAGAGTCAAATAGACCATAAAGTCTATTATCTTCTCCATGTTAAAAATTCATCAACAATGTTTTATCCCTGTAACATCAATCAATAATTCTGGTCCACAATCATATGAATAATTCATAATCATAATTGTGGTTCTAAATTCCTCTTCTCATCCAAGACGAAGATAATTTTCATCACCTGTCTTTACCTGAAATATCAAAGATCATGGTTATACCAAATCACTGTTCCTATTCATAATCATACTGATAAATTCATCTTTGCACTACGACCAAAGATATTCGTCAACAGTTCATCTTTGCACTACTGGCCAAAAATATTCAACAACAGATCATCTTTGCACTACAAGCTAAAGATATTCAACAACAGATCATTTTTGCACTACAGGCCAAAGATATTAATATCTCAAAGAAATATATAATCATTTCAGAATTTATATAAACAATAATTATAACCATGTTGATCAATTCATGTAACATTCCATAAATTTTAAAGTGTAATATTAAATATTTATTGATATATATAAATATTTAATGGATATGTTATTATTAAATAAATAATTGTTTAAACTGAGTTGATATGATTTAGTTAATTATTTGATTATTTGTTGAATAAATAATTAAATAATAAATATTAAATATTTATTGGCAATACTAAATGTTTATTGAATTATGTGGTAATTTAAGTTGACGTGGGTTAGTTAATTAATTATTGAATAAATAATTAAGGAGCTAAGTAAATTAATTATTATGAGATTATATAATAATTTAATTTAATAAGTAAGCAAGAGAGCTTATAGTGATTTAAATAGATTATAATATTTTAAATGGGAAAGGGTAATTTAAAATATTAGTTGGTTAAATAAAATTATAATTTTTAAAAGAAATTATAGTTATGTGATATTAAATTATGTGCTAAAGTAATTTAATAGATTAATATTTTAATTGATTTATTAAGGTGACAAATAACCTTGCTATAAAAGAGTTATTAAAATAACTTAAAGGAGTTTTAATTCCGTTTTGGCCAAACAAGGCTTAATGCCTATTAAGTCCTTAATTTATCCAAACAAGGTGTAAGGTTAATGGGTTATTTTTTTATAGTAACCAAACAAGCCTTATGGCTTATGTTTTCAAAAACTTTTAACTGATGTCAATTATGCATTTTATATTTATATTATATAATTAATATATATAATATCTAGTTACGTTAGATTGTTAGTACGCTCTAGAGTTAGAGGAGAGAGGTTAGAGAGAAGAAGGAAAAACTCAGAGGAAGAAGAAGAGGAGAAGAAGAAAAAGTGAGAGAATCCTAGAGAAATTGGGAGTGAAGAGGAGAAAAGCTTGGCAATCAAATAGATTCTTCAAGGTATTTCTCCTATACTTTTAGTTTTAAGAGTTAGTTTTTATCTTCCCAAATTCTCCATAAAATCCTTGTGTAAGTATGAAGTATTGTTGGTATGAGGCTTAATATGACTTACTTGTAATGTTAAAACTATTTTCATGAGTTATAATCAAAGAATTGTGGTTATGTATGAAGTTTGTGAAGAAAACTTTTTTTTTACAGAGAGTTTTTGGTGATTATATATTGTTTAGTTAAAATAGAAATTGAGGGTTAATTAGTGGTTTAGTTGATAAATTGACCATTTAATTTGATAGAGCATGTATAATTGTTGATAAAAATACTTTGAATTAGTGATTTTGGTTGGAAAAACAAAAGTTATAGTGTTGATTTTTCATAGAAATATAAAAACATGAGTTTTTTCCCAAAAACAGTGAATTTGGGTTTGTTAATTTGGTTGTTTATGTTGTTGTATGGGTATAATCATGTTTAGAGTTTTTGAAATATGTTTATATGAAGTCTATATGTAATTTACAGGATAATTAGTCTGTTAGAAATGAGCTTGTAGGCCAAAATTGGCTTTTTCTATGTTGTTGCCGAGGCTGCCTGCCGAGGTCTGCAACTCGGCGCCGCGGCGCCAATTTGTAATACCTTTGTGGCGCCGCAGCGCCATACTCACGCCGCAGCGCGACCTGGTAGCTTTGATCCTCACGCCGCAGCGCCATGGCCACGCCGCAGCGCCGGCCCACAGTATAACTGTGGCGCCGCAGCGCGAGTTGTCAGAAAATTCTGACAGTGTACTTTTTGTACACGAAATTTTAAGAACACTTTATGTAATGATAGTAGGACTGAAAAATATTGATTTTAGTAGTTCTACACTATTAATAATAATGTTATTACATATTAAGTTGTGTTATAATTGATTATGTGATTAAATAATCAAACCTAAATGATGAACGTACTTAGTTATGTTTGTAATGTGTTAATGGCTAACTATGTCATGATGACATATATTATAGGATATGAAATGAGTTTAATATAAAACTAATAAGTAGTCCTAGCAAGACTTAAGCACTTGAACGAAATTCGAGTTTGACTAAGAAGAAATATAGTGAGTCATAAATCGAAAAGTTAACACAATCTAATTGAACATTGTGTGATGATAGGAAAGATTATGAGATGTGGAGTAGAGTTTACATTACAATTACTAAGTGTTGTTATGTGACTAATAGTTGATGTGTATGATTATATAATTGTGTAGGGCACGTGAAGTGCAGATAACTGTAAGCTGTTAATCTATTATTGGTAAACGACGACCAAGGCAAGTCTTTCGGTTCCTATTTTCTACGTGGACTTGATGAACTGTTATAAATTGCATGATATGTTATGTATGTTGAATTCATGAAAGATTAAAGTCAATATATGACTGCTTTGTTTTGGCTAAGTAATGATGATTGAATAAGGAACTCAATCTTTATATTTGTTATGTGAATTGAAAACATGTATGCCATGTTACTTTAATTATTATGAGATGTATATCGAGCATGTTATTATATGTTATGTGATGCATGAAAACTGTTAGACTTTGCTGGGCTGTCGAGCTCACTCTTGCAAATAACCACTTTTGTAGGTACAGATTTTAAGATAAAGATATGTGCTAAGTGAGTTATAGAGATCTATATTCACGAAGATAACTTAGGTTTTATGAGAAATATATTTAATATTTTAAATGTAATATGTTGTTGAATTGTAAGTTGAGCTATCCAATGCATATGGATCTTTAGTTATGATGTAAGACTTTGTATAGTCATTTTGTTGTAATGATTCATAATATTTGATTTGGATCGAAGAGATGAAATGTAAAGGTTACGATTTAGGGCAAGACAGAAGAAGATGTATAAAAATTTTAATTATTCTGCAATATTTAGTGATTTTTAATATCGAACAATGATGTAAAATTTGAGATTTAATGTATGGTTAACGACCGAAGTTGAGAATTAAAATGTATAAATTTTGGGGTCGTTACAGTTGGTATCAAAGCTGATAGGTTATAAACCTTAGGTAGGAGTACCTTAGGCTATAACCTTAGAGAAGAGAGGTGAAGATAATGAACGAATAAGCTCAAATAGAGTTTGAACAATAAGAAGTAATGTAAGAAACGTATAAAGAAGGGATAAAACTTGCGTGAAATGGTTCAAAGAAGAATCTCGCAGAGTTATAAAGAATATGAATGTGGGGTTACCCAACTCCAATAATAAGGATGTAAGGTGATAACAAATAGACAATGTCTATAAGAAGAGAATGGTAAGGAAGTTAAGAATAGAGAGTTATAGTTAAGTATAGTACAGTTGTACTCTTTAGTAGTTGGTGTATGGTATCTGGGCTAAACGATTCCTTCATAGAGCGGAGGTATATACGAACTAGTAACTCGGAACCTAGTTTGTTGGTTGTTTGTGGGAAACCACTCAGCGTACCATATTGAAACTGTTAGAGACCTGATGTGTACCAAGTGTAGAAATGGATACGTATGATGAAAGTGTAGAACTCGAATGAAATTTTGAGCGATGTAAATGATGCTAGAAATTCTTAAAGGAATTTTTTTTATATATAAACAAGAAGATTCAAAGAAGAATCTAAGAGATATAAAGATAAGAAATGGGAGTTTCCTAACTCCAAAAGCCAGAATAACGAGTAATGTAGTAAATGATGAAAAAGAGAAAGAAAGAGGATCGTAAAACAAAACGATCACGCATTAAGAAAATAATTTTAAGGGAGATGATTATAGAATAAGATCACGATGTGGTCTGTTTAAGTTATAAAAGAAATATGGTCTATAATGTTTGAATAATTATAGCTTAATGCTATGAAGATGGAGTACTATGAAATAGTACGAGATAACTCATGAGGAGTTATAGATGATGTGATACGAGGATTTCGTATCGAGCAAAGGGCAAGTTATAAGCAAGATAGAGTTAGGTGGAATTTCAATTGAGGTCTCATGTAATGGCTGAGTTGTACAAACCTTTGTATGGGCGAGGGTTTTGTGCTTGCACTCAGTTTATCACATTGATAATCATTGGAATGTTTGTGTCGCGCTATTTGTTATATGCTTGTTGAGAAGGTGATTCTTTTCTCATGTGTATAACAGATAGGTAGAGTATAGTTAGTGAATATTATAAGGTTAAATGCGAGTTCTTAAAACTCATACTTATGGTAGGTTCGTGACTTATAATTATATGGTATGTTTTTGAACCCCTCAGCGAATGGACGCCTATGGTCTGACTAGGATAAGTTCTTAAACTCATATGATTGTGGCAAGTTCCTGAACTCATAACGTGTGGTAAGTTTGACGAACTGGGTATAAATAAGTGTAAATAGAGTATTGAGGATGATAGGAATAGTTAGACTTATTAAGCAATGGATCATTATAGAAAGTGGAGTTGATGGTGGAAGCATAGGTACTCTAAATCTACTTGCTATGCTAGACTTTCGAAATTTATTGACTTCGTGCTAATGTTTACACTTCTATTTTCTTGAAAAACATTGGATCAAATGATGGAACCAATGAGTTTTAACAACAATACTGTTATTCGTATGTCTATGCTAATTGCTTCGGCTAGACAAAAATGATTTGCAATATATCAAAATGTATTTTATATCATTAATGCATCATGTAACCTGGTGCAAAGATGATAAAAACGATGGAGTCATCAATGCAGTATTACCTAGTGTTGGATGTGATCTAAGGATCGTCAGCCCACTATGGTATGATGTAGTATGATAAAGTCACCAAATGACGGAATCCTCAACGGACTGAAAATACAGTGCGGTATCATGACGTCATAAAAGGATTTTTGAGATTTCTTTAAGATATGAGAATACATATGTATGTATGTATATGTATATTTTGATTAATGTCCGAGTTATTGTAGAAGTCTATGCTATTTGATTCAGCTAGACAAATATTGATAGATGTTTATGAAATTCAAGAGTTTCTTGAGAAGTTATGCCAAACCAAATTATTTTGGTGCGGATTCAGATGTTGAAAAGCTGAGATGAACAACCCTTTTATAGGGGATTACACAGAGGCGTTGAGATGTTTGTGCACAATACATTGTACGAAGGGCTGATCACCCTAAGTACGAGGAGTCCCTATAGTCTTATGACTGTTAAAGTTTAAGTTGAAAGATTACTTATAACTATGGACATACGTATAGCGTTTAAATGTTTGTGCACAATACATCGTACGAAGGGCTTAACACCCTAAGTACGGGGGTCCTTATAGTCTTATGACTGTTAAAGTTGAAGTTGAAAGATTACTTACAACTGTGGACATAGTTCGTGGTCTTATGACCCTCAGCATGATTTGGAATCTTTTAAATTCTTGTTATTCACATCGCTTCCCAATTATTGAGCAATTGTGGAAGATTCTTGATAATCTATAAGGTGAATGTGGTAAGGATGATATTCCTTAGAAAGAAGTAAGTCGTAGAATGTGACACTGAATGATGAGTATATGGAATAAGTGAGAAAAGAAATTTTGAAATGAGAAGGAGATGAGTTATCAAAGAATAATGTAAAAAAAAAAAAATTTAATAGAAAAGTTAATAATTACAGAAAGATGTTTGTGAAATAAGTGGTTATAGAAACCAATGAATGAATGAAGTATTAGTGTAAAATCTATTTTGTTAGATTGAATGAATAAAATTTCGAGGACGAAATTCTTAGAAGAAATGGTGAATGTAATATCCCGAGTGTTTATGATAACAATCCTTAAAAAAAATGAGTTCAAGTGAAAGTTATGAAATAAAACCTACAATTTGTTAAAGTAATGAATATAGTAGGAAATATAAAACCTATATTTAGATAAAATGATGAAAGATTACTCTGAGTTAATTATTTAATTTGTCTTCGATTCTGGGGACAAAATCTTTGTAAGTAGGGAAGATTGTAATGAATGAATTATGTGAGTTGTGATTCTGAGGACAGAATTCTTGTAAGGAGGGAATGATGTAACAATCCAAAGATTTTATTTGTAATTTAAAATATTTGATTTATTTGAGTTGTTATTCTGGGGACAGAATCCTTGTAAGGAGGGAATGATGTAACATTCCATAAATTTTAAAGTGTAATATTAAATATTTATTGATATATATAAATATTTAATGGATATGTTATTATTAAATAAATAATTATTTAAATTGAGTTGATATGATTTAGTTAATTATTTGATTATTTGTTGAATAAATAATTAAATAATAAATATTAAATATTTATTGGCAATATTAAATATTTATTGAATTATGTGGTAGTTTAAGTTGACGTGGGTTAGTTAATTAATTATTGAATAAATAATTAAAGAGCTAAGTAAATTAATTATTATGAGATTATATAATAATTTAATTTAATAAGTAAGCAAGAGAGCTTATAGTGATTTAAATAGATTATAATATTTTAAATGGGAAAGGGTAATTTAAAATATTAGTTGGTTAAATAAAATTATAACTTTTAAAAGAAATTATAGTTATGTGATATTAAATTATGTGCTAAAGTAATTTAATAGATTAATATTTTAATTGATTTATTAAGGTGACAAATAACCTTGCTATAAAAGAGTTATTAAAATAACTTAAAGGAGTTTTAATTCCGTTTTGGCCAAACAAGGCTTAATGCCTATTAAGTCCTTAATTTATCCAAACAAGGTGTAAGGTTAATGGGTTATTTTTTTATAGTAACCAAACAAGCCTTATGGCTTATGTTTTCAAAAACTTTTAACTGATGTCAATTATGCATTTTATATTTATATTATATAATTAATATATATAATATCTAGTTACGTTAGATTGTTAGTACGCTCTAGAGTTAGAGGAGAGAGGTTAGAGAGAAGAAGGAAAAACTCAGAGGAAGAAGAAGAGGAGAAGAAGAAAAAGTGAGAGAATCCTAGAGAAATTGGGAGTGAAGAGGAGAAAAGCTTGGCAATCAAATAGATTCTTCAAGGTATTTCTCCTATACTTTTAGTTTTAAGAGTTAGTTTTTATCTTCCCAAATTCTCCATAAAATCCTTGTGTAAGTATGAAGTATTGTTGGTATGAGGCTTAATATGGCTTACTTATAATGTTAAAACTATTTTCATGAGTTATAATCAAAGAATTGTGGTTATGTATGAAGTTTGTGAAGAAAACTTTTTTTTTACAGAGAGTTTTTGGTGATTATATATTGTTTAGTTAAAATAGAAATTGAGGGTTAATTAGTGGTTTAGTTGATAAATTGACCATTTAATTTGATAGAGCATGTATAATTGTTGATAAAAATACTTTGAATTAGTGATTTTGGTTGAAAAACAAAAGTTATAGTGTTGATTTTTCATAGAAATATAAAAACATGAGTTTTTCCCAAAAACAGTGAATTTAGGTGTGTTAATTTGGTTGTTTATGTTGTTGTATGGGTATAATCATGTTTAGAGTTTTTGAAATATGTTTATATGAAGTCTATATGTAATTTACAGGATAATTAGTCTGTTAGAAATGAGCTTGTAGGCCAAAATTGGCTTTTTCTATGTTGTTGCCGAGGCTGCCTGCCGAGGTCTGCAACTCGGCGCCGCGGCGCCAATTTGTAATACCTTTGTGGCGCCGCAGCGCCATACTCACGCCGCAGCGCGACCTGGTAGCTTTGATCCTCACGCCGCAGCGCCATGGCCACGCCGCAGCGCCGGCCCACAGTATAACTGTGGCGCCGCAGCGCGAGTTGTCAGAAAATTCTGACAGTGTACTTTTTGTACACGAAATTTTAAGAACACTTTATGTAATGATAGTAGGACTGAAAAATATTGATTTTAGTAGTTCTACACTATTAATAATAATGTTATTACATATTAAGTTGTGTTATAATTGATTATGTGATTAAATAATCAAACCTAAATGATGAACGTACTTAGTTATGTTTGTAATGTGTTAATGGCTAACTATGTCATGATGACATATATTATAGGATATGAAATGAGTTTAATATAAAACTAATAAGTAGTCCTAGCAAGACTTAAGCACTTGAACGAAATTCGAGTTTGACTAAGAAGAAATATAGTGAGTCATAAATCGAAAAGTTAACACAATCTAATTGAACATTGTGTGATGATAGGAAAGATTATGAGATGTGGAGTAGAGTTTACATTACAATTACTAAGTGTTGTTATGTGACTAATAGTTGATGTGTATGATTATATAATTGTGTAGGGCACGTGAAGTGCAGATAACTGTAAGCTGTTAATCTATTATTGGTAAACGACGACCAAGGCAAGTCTTTCGGTTCCTATTTTCTACGTGGACTTGATGAACTGTTATAAATTGCATGATATGTTATGTATGTTGAATTCATGAAAGATTAAAGTCAATATATGACTGCTTTGTTTTGGCTAAGTAATGATGATTGAATAAGGAACTCAATCTTTATATTTGTTATGTGAATTAAAAACATGTATGCCATGTTACTTTAATTATTATGAGATGTATATCGAGCATGTTATTATATGTTATGTGATGCATGAAAACTGTTAGACTTTGCTGGGCTGTCGAGCTCACTCTTGCAAATAACCACTTTTGTAGGTACAGATTTTAAGATAAAGATATGTGCTAAGTGAGTTATAGAGATCTATATTCACGAAGATAACTTAGGTTTTATGAGAAATATATTTAATATTTTAAATGTAATATGTTGTTGAATTGTAAGTTGAGCTATCCAATGCATATGGATCTTTAGTTATGATGTAAGACTTTGTATAGTCATTTTGTTGTAATGATTCATAATATTTGATTTGGATCGAAGAGATGAAATGTAAAGGTTACGATTTAGGGCAAGACAGAAGAAGATGTATAAAAATTTTAATTATTCTGCAATATTTAGTGATTTTTAATATCGAACAATGATGTAAAATTTGAGATTTAATGTATGGTTAACGACCGAAGTTGAGAATTAAAATGTATAAATTTTGGGGTCGTTACAGTTGGTATCAAAGCTGATAGGTTATAAACCTTAGGTAGGAGTACCTTAGGCTATAACCTTAGAGAAGAGAGGTGAAGATAATGAACGAATAAGCTCAAATAGAGTTTGAACAATAAGAAGTAATGTAAGAAACGTATAAAGAAGGGATAAAACTTGCGTGAAATGGTTCAAAGAAGAATCTCGCAGAGTTATAAAGAATATGAATGTGGGGTTACCCAACTCCAATAATAAGGATGTAAGGTGATAACAAATAGACAATGTCTATAAGAAGAGAATGGTAAGGAAGTTAAGAATAGAGAGTTATAGTTAAGTATAGTACAGTTGTACTCTTTAGTAGTTGGTGTATGGTATCTGGGCTAAACGATTCCTTCATAGAGCGGAGGTATATACGAACTAGTAACTCGGAACCTAGTTTGTTGGTTGTTTGTGGGAAACCACTCAGCGTACCATATTGAAACTGTTAGAGACCCGATGTGTACCAAGTGTAGAAATGGATACGTATGATGAAAGTGTAGAACTCGAATGAAATTTTGAGCGATGTAAATGATGCTAGAAATTCTTAAAGGAATTTTTTTTATATATAAACAAGAAGATTCAAAGAAGAATCTAAGAGATATAAAGATAAGAAATGGGAGTTTCCTAACTCCAAAAGCCAGAATAACGAGTAATGTAGTAAATGATGAAAAAGAGAAAGAAAGAGGATCGTAAAACAAAACGATCACGCATTAAGAAAATAATTTTAAGGGAGATGATTATAGAATAAGATCACGATGTGGTCTGTTTAAGTTATAAAAGAAATATGGTCTATAATGTTTGAATAATTATAGCTTAATGCTATGAAGATGGAGTACTATGAAATAGTACGAGATAAGTCATGAGGAGTTATAGATGATGTGATACGAGGATTTCGTATCGAGCAAAGGGCAAGTTATAAGCAAGATAGAGTTAGGTGGAATTTCAATTGAGGTCTCATGTAATGGCTGAGTTGTACAAACCTTTGTATGGGCGAGGGTTTTGTGCTTGCACTCAGTTTATCACATTGATAATCATTGGAATGTTTGTGTCGCGCTATTTGTTATATGCTTGTTGAGAAGGTGATTCTTTTCTCATGTGTATAACAGATAGGTAGAGTATAGTTAGTGAATATTATAAGGTTAAATGCGAGTTCTTAAAACTCATACTTATGGTAGGTTCGTGACTTATAATTATATGGTATGTTTTTGAACCCCTCAGCGAATGGACGCCTATGGTCTGACTAGGATAAGTTCTTAAACTCATATGATTGTGGCAAGTTCCTGAACTCATAACGTGTGGTAAGTTTGACGAACTGGGTATAAATAAGTGTAAATAGAGTATTGAGGATGATAGGAATAGTTAGACTTATTAAGCAATGGATCATTATAGAAAGTGGAGTTGATGGTGGAAGCATAGGTACTCTAAATCTACTTGCTATGCTAGACTTTCGAAATTTATTGACTTCGTGCTAATGTTTACACTTCTATTTTCTTGAAAAACATTGGATCAAATGATGGAACCAATGAGTTTTAACAACAATACTGTTATTCGTATGTCTATGCTAATTGCTTCGGCTAGACAAAAATGATTTGCAATATATCAAAATGTATTTTATATCATTAATGCATCATGTAACCTGGTGCAAAGATGATAAAAACGATGGAGTCATCAATGCAGTATTACCTAGTGTTGGATGTGATCTAAGGATCGTCAGCCCACTATGGTATGATGTAGTATGATAAAGTCACCAAATGACGGAATCCTCAACGGACTGAAAATACAGTGCGGTATCATGACGTCATAAAAGGATTTTTGAGATTTCTTTAAGATATGAGAATACATATGTATGTATGTATATGTATATTTTGATTAATGTCCGAGTTATTGTAGAAGTCTATGCTATTTGATTCAGCTAGACAAATATTGATAGATGTTTATGAAATTCAAGAGTTTCTTGAGAAGTTATGCCAAACCAAATTATTTTGGTGCGGATTCAGATGTTGAAAAGCTGAGATGAACAACCCTTTTATAGGGGATTACACAGAGGCGTTGAGATGTTTGTGCACAATACATTGTACGAAGGGCTGATCACCCTAAGTACGAGGAGTCCCTATAGTCTTATGACTGTTAAAGTTTAAGTTGAAAGATTACTTATAACTATGGACATACGTATAGCGTTTAAATGTTTGTGCACAATACATCGTACGAAGGGCTTAACACCCTAAGTACGGGGGTCCTTATAGTCTTATGACTGTTAAAGTTGAAGTTGAAAGATTACTTACAACTGTGGACATAGTTCGTGGTCTTATGACCCTCAGCATGATTTGGAATCTTTTAAATTCTTGTTATTCACATCGCTTCCCAATTATTGAGCAATTGTGGAAGATTCTTGATAATCTATAAGGTGAATGTGGTAAGGATGATATTCCTTAGAAAGAAGTAAGTCGTAGAATGTGACACTGAATGATGAGTATATGGAATAAGTGAGAAAAGAAATTTTGAAATGAGAAGGAGATGAGTTATCAAAGAATAATGTAAAAAAAAAAAAATTTAATAGAAAAGTTAATAATTACAGAAAGATGTTTGTGAAATAAGTGGTTATAGAAACCAATGAATGAATGAAGTATTAGTGTAAAATCTATTTTGTTAGATTGAATGAATAAAATTTCGAGGACGAAATTCTTAGAAGAAATGGTGAATGTAATATCCCGAGTGTTTATGATAACAATCCTTAAAAAAAATGAGTTCAAGTGAAAGTTATGAAATAAAACCTACAATTTGTTAAAGTAATGAATATAGTAGGAAATATAAAACCTATATTTAGATAAAATGATGAAAGATTACTCTGAGTTAATTATTTAATTTGTCTTCGATTCTGGGGACAAAATCTTTGTAAGTAGGGAAGATTGTAATGAATGAATTATGTGAGTTGTGATTCTGAGGACAGAATTCTTGTAAGGAGGGAATGATGTAACAATCCAAAGATTTTATTTGTAATTTAAAATATTTGATTTATTTGAGTTGTTATTCTGGGGACAGAATCCTTGTAAGGAGGGAATGATGTAACATTCCATAAATTTTAAAGTGTAATATTAAATATTTATTGATATATATAAATATTTAATGGATATGTTATTATTAAATAAATAATTATTTAAATTGAGTTGATATGATTTAGTTAATTATTTGATTATTTGTTGAATAAATAATTAAATAATAAATATTAAATATTTATTGGCAATATTAAATATTTATTGAATTATGTGGTAGTTTAAGTTGACGTGGGTTAGTTAATTAATTATTGAATAAATAATTAAAGAGCTAAGTAAATTAATTATTATGAGATTATATAATAATTTAATTTAATAAGTAAGCAAGAGAGCTTATAGTGATTTAAATAGATTATAATATTTTAAATGGGAAAGGGTAATTTAAAATATTAGTTGGTTAAATAAAATTATAACTTTTAAAAGAAATTATAGTTATGTGATATTAAATTATGTGCTAAAGTAATTTAATAGATTAATATTTTAATTGATTTATTAAGGTGACAAATAACCTTGCTATAAAAGAGTTATTAAAATAACTTAAAGGAGTTTTAATTCCGTTTTGGCCAAACAAGGCTTAATGCCTATTAAGTCCTTAATTTATCCAAACAAGGTGTAAGGTTAATGGGTTATTTTTTTATAGTAACCAAACAAGCCTTATGGCTTATGTTTTCAAAAACTTTTAACTGATGTCAATTATGCATTTTATATTTATATTATATAATTAATATATATAATATCTAGTTACGTTAGATTGTTAGTACGCTCTAGAGTTAGAGGAGAGAGGTTAGAGAGAAGAAGGAAAAACTCAGAGGAAGAAGAAGAGGAGAAGAAGAAAAAGTGAGAGAATCCTAGAGAAATTGGGAGTGAAGAGGAGAAAAGCTTGGCAATCAAATAGATTCTTCAAGGTATTTCTCCTATACTTTTAGTTTTAAGAGTTAGTTTTTATCTTCCCAAATTCTCCATAAAATCCTTGTGTAAGTATGAAGTATTGTTGGTATGAGGCTTAATATGGCTTACTTATAATGTTAAAACTATTTTCATGAGTTATAATCAAAGAATTGTGGTTATGTATGAAGTTTGTGAAGAAAACTTTTTTTTTACAGAGAGTTTTTGGTGATTATATATTGTTTAGTTAAAATAGAAATTGAGGGTTAATTAGTGGTTTAGTTGATAAATTGACCATTTAATTTGATAGAGCATGTATAATTGTTGATAAAAATACTTTGAATTAGTGATTTTGGTTGAAAAACAAAAGTTATAGTGTTGATTTTTCATAGAAATATAAAAACATGAGTTTTTCCCAAAAACAGTGAATTTAGGTGTGTTAATTTGGTTGTTTATGTTGTTGTATGGGTATAATCATGTTTAGAGTTTTTGAAATATGTTTATATGAAGTCTATATGTAATTTACAGGATAATTAGTCTGTTAGAAATGAGCTTGTAGGCCAAAATTGGCTTTTTCTATGTTGTTGCCGAGGCTGCCTGCCGAGGTCTGCAACTCGGCGCCGCGGCGCCAATTTGTAATACCTTTGTGGCGCCGCAGCGCCATACTCACGCCGCAGCGCGACCTGGTAGCTTTGATCCTCACGCCGCAGCGCCATGGCCACGCCGCAGCGCCGGCCCACAGTATAACTGTGGCGCCGCAGCGCGAGTTGTCAGAAAATTCTGACAGTGTACTTTTTGTACACGAAATTTTAAGAACACTTTATGTAATGATAGTAGGACTGAAAAATATTGATTTTAGTAGTTCTACACTATTAATAATAATGTTATTACATATTAAGTTGTGTTATAATTGATTATGTGATTAAATAATCAAACCTAAATGATGAACGTACTTTGTTATGTTTGTAATGTGTTAATGGCTAACTATGTCATGATGACATATATTATAGGATATGAAATGAGTTTAATATAAAACTAATAAGTAGTCCTAGCAAGACTTAAGCACTTGAACGAAATTCGAGTTTGACTAAGAAGAAATATAGTGAGTCATAAATCGAAAAGTTAACACAATCTAATTGAACATTGTGTGATGATAGGAAAGATTATGAGATGTGGAGTAGAGTTTACATTACAATTACTAAGTGTTGTTATGTGACTAATAGTTGATGTGTATGATTATATAATTGTGTAGGGCACGTGAAGTGCAGATAACTGTAAGCTGTTAATCTATTATTGGTAAACGACGACCAAGGCAAGTCTTTCGGTTCCTATTTTCTACGTGGACTTGATGAACTGTTATAAATTGCATGATATGTTATGTATGTTGAATTCATGAAAGATTAAAGTCAATATATGACTGCTTTGTTTTGGCTAAGTAATGATGATTGAATAAGGAACTCAATCTTTATATTTGTTATGTGAATTGAAAACATGTATGCCATGTTACTTTAATTATTATGAGATGTATATCGAGCATGTTATTATATGTTATGTGATGCATGAAAACTGTTAGACTTTGCTGGGCTGTCGAGCTCACTCTTGCAAATAACCACTTTTGTAGGTACAGATTTTAAGATAAAGATATGTGCTAAGTGAGTTATAGAGATCTATATTCACGAAGATAACTTAGGTTTTATGAGAAATATATTTAATATTTTAAATGTAATATGTTGTTGAATTGTAAGTTGAGCTATCCAATGCATATGGATCTTTAGTTATGATGTAAGACTTTGTATAGTCATTTTGTTGTAATGATTCATAATATTTGATTTGGATCGAAGAGATGAAATGTAAAGGTTACGATTTAGGGCAAGACAGAAGAAGATGTATAAAAATTTTAATTATTCTGCAATATTTAGTGATTTTTAATATCGAACAATGATGTAAAATTTGAGATTTAATGTATGGTTAACGACCGAAGTTGAGAATTAAAATGTATAAATTTTGGGGTCGTTACAGTTGGTATCAAAGCTGATAGGTTATAAACCTTAGGTAGGAGTACCTTAGGCTATAACCTTAGAGAAGAGAGGTGAAGATAATGAACGAATAAGCTCAAATAGAGTTTGAACAATAAGAAGTAATGTAAGAAACGTATAAAGAAGGGATAAAACTTGCGTGAAATGGTTCAAAGAAGAATCTCGCAGAGTTATAAAGAATATGAATGTGGGGTTACCCAACTCCAATAATAAGGATGTAAGGTGATAACAAATAGACAATGTCTATAAGAAGAGAATGGTAAGGAAGTTAAGAATAGAGAGTTATAGTTAAGTATAGTACAGTTGTACTCTTTAGTAGTTGGTGTATGGTATCTGGGCTAAACGATTCCTTCATAGAGCGGAGGTATATACGAACTAGTAACTCGGAACCTAGTTTGTTGGTTGTTTGTGGGAAACCACTCAGCGTACCATATTGAAACTGTTAGAGACCCGATGTGTACCAAGTGTAGAAATGGATACGTATGATGAAAGTGTAGAACTCGAATGAAATTTTGAGCGATGTAAATGATGCTAGAAATTCTTAAAGGAATTTTTTTTATATATAAACAAGAAGATTCAAAGAAGAATCTAAGAGATATAAAGATAAGAAATGGGAGTTTCCTAACTCCAAAAGCCAGAATAACGAGTAATGTAGTAAATGATGAAAAAGAGAAAGAAAGAGGATCGTAAAACAAAACGATCACGCATTAAGAAAATAATTTTAAGGGAGATGATTATAGAATAAGATCACGATGTGGTCTGTTTAAGTTATAAAAGAAATATGGTCTATAATGTTTGAATAATTATAGCTTAATGCTATGAAGATGGAGTACTATGAAATAGTACGAGATAACTCATGAGGAGTTATAGATGATGTGATACGAGGATTTCGTATCGAGCAAAGGGCAAGTTATAAGCAAGATAGAGTTAGGTGGAATTTCAATTGAGGTCTCATGTAATGGCTGAGTTGTACAAACCTTTGTATGGGCGAGGGTTTTGTGCTTGCACTCAGTTTATCACATTGATAATCATTGGAATGTTTGTGTCGCGCTATTTGTTATATGCTTGTTGAGAAGGTGATTCTTTTCTCATGTGTATAACAGATAGGTAGAGTATAGTTAGTGAATATTATAAGGTTAAATGCGAGTTCTTAAAACTCATACTTATGGTAGGTTCGTGACTTATAATTATATGGTATGTTTTTGAACCCCTCAGCGAATGGACGCCTATGGTCTGACTAGGATAAGTTCTTAAACTCATATGATTGTGGCAAGTTCCTGAACTCATAACGTGTGGTAAGTTTGACGAACTGGGTATAAATAAGTGTAAATAGAGTATTGAGGATGATAGGAATAGTTAGACTTATTAAGCAATGGATCATTATAGAAAGTGGAGTTGATGGTGGAAGCATAGGTACTCTAAATCTACTTGCTATGCTAGACTTTCGAAATTTATTGACTTCGTGCTATGTTTACACTTCTATTTTCTTGAAAAACATTGGATCAAATGATGGAACCAATGAGTTTTAACAACAATACTGTTATTCGTATGTCTATGCTAATTGCTTCGGCTAGACAAAAATGATTTGCAATATATCAAAATGTATTTTATATCATTAATGCATCATGTAACCTGGTGCAAAGATGATAAAAACGATGGAGTCATCAATGCAGTATTACCTAGTGTTGGATGTGATCTAAGGATCGTCAGCCCACTATGGTATGATGTAGTATGATAAAGTCACCAAATGACGGAATCCTCAACGGACTGAAAATACAGTGCGGTATCATGACGTCATAAAAGGATTTTTGAGATTTCTTTAAGATATGAGAATACATATGTATGTATGTATATGTATATTTTGATTAATGTCCGAGTTATTGTAGAAGTCTATGCTATTTGATTCAGCTAGACAAATATTGATAGATGTTTATGAAATTCAAGAGTTTCTTGAGAAGTTATGCCAAACCAAATTATTTTGGTGCGGATTCAGATGTTGAAAAGCTGAGATGAACAACCCTTTTATAGGGGATTACACAGAGGCGTTGAGATGTTTGTGCACAATACATTGTACGAAGGGCTGATCACCCTAAGTACGAGGAGTCCCTATAGTCTTATGACTGTTAAAGTTTAAGTTGAAAGATTACTTATAACTATGGACATACGTATAGCGTTTAAATGTTTGTGCACAATACATCGTACGAAGGGCTTAACACCCTAAGTACGGGGGTCCTTATAGTCTTATGACTGTTAAAGTTGAAGTTGAAAGATTACTTACAACTGTGGACATAGTTCGTGGTCTTATGACCCTCAGCATGATTTGGAATCTTTTAAATTCTTGTTATTCACATCGCTTCCCAATTATTGAGCAATTGTGGAAGATTCTTGATAATCTATAAGGTGAATGTGGTAAGGGTGATATTCCTTAGAAAGAAGTAAGTCGTAGAATGTGACACTGAATGATGAGTATATGGAATAAGTGAGAAAAGAAATTTTGAAATGAGAAGGAGATGAGTTATCAAAGAATAATGTAAAAAAAAAAAAATTTAATAGAAAAGTTAATAATTACAGAAAGATGTTTGTGAAATAAGTGGTTATAGAAACCAATGAATGAATGAAGTATTAGTGTAAAATCTATTTTGTTAGATTGAATGAATAAAATTTCGAGGACGAAATTCTTAGAAGAAATGGTGAATGTAATATCCCGAGTGTTTATGATAACAATCCTTAAAAAAAAATGAGTTCAAGTGAAAGTTATGAAATAAAACCTACAATTTGTTAAAGTAATGAATATAGTAGGAAATATAAAACCTATATTTAGATAAAATGATGAAAGATTACTCTGAGTTAATTATTTAATTTGTCTTCGATTCTGGGGACAAAATCTTTGTAAGTAGGGAAGATTGTAATGAATGAATTATGTGAGTTGTGATTCTGAGGACAGAATTCTTGTAAGGAGGGAATGATGTAACAATCCAAAGATTTTATTTGTAATTTAAAATATTTGATTTATTTGAGTTGTTATTCTGGGGACAGAATCCTTGTAAGGAGGGAATGATGTAACATTCCATAAATTTTAAAGTGTAATATTAAATATTTATTGATATATATAAATATTTAATGGATATGTTATTATTAAATAAATAATTATTTAAATTGAGTTGATATGATTTAGTTAATTATTTGATTATTTGTTGAATAAATAATTAAATAATAAATATTAAATATTTATTGGCAATATTAAATATTTATTGAATTATGTGGTAGTTTAAGTTGACGTGGGTTAGTTAATTAATTATTGAATAAATAATTAAAGAGCTAAGTAAATTAATTATTATGAGATTATATAATAATTTAATTTAATAAGTAAGCAAGAGAGCTTATAGTGATTTAAATAGATTATAATATTTTAAATGGGAAAGGGTAATTTAAAATATTAGTTGGTTAAATAAAATTATAACTTTTAAAAGAAATTATAGTTATGTGATATTAAATTATGTGCTAAAGTAATTTAATAGATTAATATTTTAATTGATTTATTAAGGTGACAAATAACCTTGCTATAAAAGAGTTATTAAAATAACTTAAAGGAGTTTTAATTCCGTTTTGGCCAAACAAGGCTTAATGCCTATTAAGTCCTTAATTTATCCAAACAAGGTGTAAGGTTAATGGGTTATTTTTTTATAGTAACCAAACAAGCCTTATGGCTTATGTTTTCAAAAACTTTTAACTGATGTCAATTATGCATTTTATATTTATATTATATAATTAATATATATAATATCTAGTTACGTTAGATTGTTAGTACGCTCTAGAGTTAGAGGAGAGAGGTTAGAGAGAAGAAGGAAAAACTCAGAGGAAGAAGAAGAGGAGAAGAAGAAAAAGTGAGAGAATCCTAGAGAAATTGGGAGTGAAGAGGAGAAAAGCTTGGCAATCAAATAGATTCTTCAAGGTATTTCTCCTATACTTTTAGTTTTAAGAGTTAGTTTTTATCTTCCCAAATTCTCCATAAAATCCTTGTGTAAGTATGAAGTATTGTTGGTATGAGGCTTAATATGGCTTACTTATAATGTTAAAACTATTTTCATGAGTTATAATCAAAGAATTGTGGTTATGTATGAAGTTTGTGAAGAAAACTTTTTTTTTACAGAGAGTTTTTGGTGATTATATATTGTTTAGTTAAAATAGAAATTGAGGGTTAATTAGTGGTTTAGTTGATAAATTGACCATTTAATTTGATAGAGCATGTATAATTGTTGATAAAAATACTTTGAATTAGTGATTTTGGTTGAAAAACAAAAGTTATAGTGTTGATTTTTCATAGAAATATAAAAACATGAGTTTTTCCCAAAAACAGTGAATTTAGGTGTGTTAATTTGGTTGTTTATGTTGTTGTATGGGTATAATCATGTTTAGAGTTTTTGAAATATGTTTATATGAAGTCTATATGTAATTTACAGGATAATTAGTCTGTTAGAAATGAGCTTGTAGGCCAAAATTGGCTTTTTCTATGTTGTTGCCGAGGCTGCCTGCCGAGGTCTGTAACTCGGCGCCGCGGCGGGAATTTGTAATACCTTTGTGGCGCCGCAGCGCCATACTCACGCCACAGCGCGACCTGGTAGCTTTGATCCCCGCGCCGCAGCGCCATGGCCACGCCGCAGCGCCGGCCCATAGTGTAACTGTGGCGCCGCAGCGCGAGTTGTCAGAAAATTCTGACAGTGTACTTTTTGTACACGAAATTTTAAGAACACTTTATGTAATGATAGTAGGACTGAAAAATATTGATTTTAGTAGTTTTACACTATTAATAATAATGTTATTACATATTAAGTTGTGTTATAATTGATTATGTGATTAAATAATCAAACCTAAATGATGAACGTACTTAGTTATGTTTGTAATGTGTTAATGGCTAACTATGTCATGATGACATATATTATAGGATATGAAATGAGTTTAATATAAAACTAATAAGTAGTCCTAGCAAGACTTAAGCACTTGAACGAAATTCGAGTTTGACTAAGAAGAAATATAGTGAGTCATAAATCGAAAAGTTAACACAATCTAATTGAACATTGTGTGATGATAGGAAAGATTATGAGATGTGGAGTAGAGTTTACATTACAATTACTAAGTGTTGTTATGTGACTAATAGTTAATGTGTATGATTATATAATTGTGTAGGGCACGTGAAGTGCAGATAACTGTAAGCTGTTAATCTATTATTGGTAAACGACGACCGAGGCAAGTCTTTCGGTTCCTATTTTCTATGTGGACTTGATGAACTGTTATAAATTGCATGATATGTTATGTATCTTGAATTCATGAAAGATTAAAGTCAATATATGACTGCTTTGTTTTGGCTAAGTAATGATGATTGAGTAACGAACTCAATCTTTATATTTGTTTTGTGAATTGAAAACATGTATGCCATGTTACTTTAATTATTATGAGATGTATATCGAGCATGTTATTATATGTTATGTGATGCATGAAAAATGTTAGACTTTGCTGGGCTGTCGAGCTCACTCTTGCAAATAACCACTTTTGCAGGTACAGATTTTAAGATAAAGATATGTGCTAAGTGAGTTATAGAGATCTATATTCACGAAGATAACTTAGGTTTTATGAGAAATATATTTAATATTTTGAATGTAATATGTTGTTGAATTGTAAGTTGAGCTATCCAATGTATATGGATCTTTAGTTATGATGTAAGACTTTGTATAGTCATTTTGTTGTAATGATTCATAATATTTGATTTGGATCGAAGAGATGAAATGTAAAGGTTACGATTTAGGGCAAGACAGAAGAAGATGTATAAAAATTTTAATTATTCCGCAATATTTAGTGATTTTTAATATCGAACAATGATGTAAAATTTGAGATTTAATGTATGGTTAACGACCGAAGTTGAGATTTAAAATGTATAAATTTTGGGGTCGTTACAATTCACCTTTGCACTTAAGCTAAAGATATTCAATTATAAATTCAATAGTCATGATCATACCAATCAACAATTCAACTTTGCATTACTGGCCAAAGAGAACCCATAGTCAGGATCATACCAATAATCTACCCATCTTTACACTCAAGTCAAAGAGAAATTTCATCACCAGGATTATAAAAATATTATATATGATAATAAAAACAATATGATCAACAACTGCATTTAATTTCAAGAGTAGGATTCATAAATGAACGATAATTTTGTCAGAAAAAAACTAATTTTGTCTTGAATAGTACCCGTGAATAGTAACTCGTGAATAGTAACTCAGGAATAGTAACTCATGAATAGTAACTCGTGAATAGTAACTCATAAATAGTAACTCGTATTCGTACATAGTACCATATACGTAAATAATGTCATATACGTAAAGAGTGCCATATACATGAATAGTGTTGTATACGTGAATAGTGTCGTATATGTGAATAGTAACCCCGACATGTAAAAGATAAAAATTTCACATTAAAATTCATACCAATATTTTGGTATAATGATATTGAAAGAATAACATCATTAGAAAGAAAATAAAATCTCTTACTATCCTTTACCTCAAAAGAACCGTACTTCCGGCTGAAATATCAGGTATAAGGCTGAAGGAAACTTACACTGTTGAATAGCAACTCACAAAGTATCTAAATACTCACAAAATACACTCGATAATATAGAGAGAGAAAGAGAGAACTTGTTTTTAGTGTGATTTTCAATTCTAACTCAGCACCCTATTTATAGAAAAATGTTAGAACGCAAAAGCAGACTTGACCTGCAACCTGATGGCTTTACCTGCTACTATTTTCACCCACCAAAAATTTTAGCACATTTCTTCATCAACCAAAAGTGGGGCATACCCATGTTTTTAATAAAAATATTTTAATTTTTGAAACTTCAATAATTCATAATGAATAGTCATTTTATTAGAAAAATTCGAATTTCATGTCCTTTCCATAAGAAATTTAATTCTCTACAACTTTGTAAGTTTAAGTTTTTCCAAATTCTAAACAGAAAATGCCCGAAATCCACATACGGGCGATTTTTAATACCTCCATTCCGACAAAATATTGATAAAATACCTCAGCATTAATTCCTTCATTTATAACCACATAAAATAATTAAATCCATCATTTTTATCCACATAAAATAAATATTTCCTTATCATATAAATTAATAACTAATTATTCACAAATAATATTACAGAATCACAATTATGACAACCAGGCCGTTCCCAGGAAAGAGAGGGCTTTTCGATAAGGATTTCTCCTTATTGGCGCGCAATTAGGTGACCAAACCTCTCCTTGACAAAACTTTCTAGACATTGCCAATAATGCTATCTAATAATATTATTCAAATAATATAAATTATTGATCTGATAATGGGAAATACTGTGCAATGACAATTATTGAAATAAGATTAATATAAAATATCAACACAGTAATTATTGAATTAATAAAATAAAATATTAAACAGTAATTATTGTAACAATTATTAAGTATTGCCTTCTCACGTAACAATCAATAATTCAATACTGTGCAATACCGTGTGCTACTGTGCAACCACGCATATTACTATTTTTTTAACCACCGGGTATTCTAACAGTGTTAATGGTAGCAACTATACCGTTAATTGTAAAAACTTAAATTTGTCATTTTCTTCATTTTGTTCGTTATGGGGCCCACAAATGGCTGCGCCATCGTCCGAATATTTCCTGACAGAAAGAATATTCTACGATCAAACGAATATTCCCCGATAATAATGAATATTTTATAACCACTTGTTTATTTTGAAAAATTTGCACATTTCACCCATAACCAAAGTATTATATCAATTTTACACCTTATTATTCACAATAGTAAATAGAGGAAATTCGATTTTATTCATTAAAAAGTTGGGATGTTACAGTTATACCATTCTTTATTATTCTGTTGGAATAACATGTCTGTGTTGTCTATCGCATGCCTGGTGAATTCTTCTGTTATTCCATTCTTTATTATTCTATTGGAATAACCTGTCTGTGCGGCCTATCGCACGGTTGGTGAATTCTTCTATTATTCCATTCTTTATTATTCTGTTGGAATAACCTGTCGGTGCGGTCTATCGCATGCCTGGTGAATTCTTCTATTATTCCATTCTTTATTATTCTGTTAGAATAACCTGTCTACGCGGACTACCGCATGCATGGTGAATTCTTCTGTTATTCCATTCTTTATTAACCTATTGGAATAACCTGTCTATGTAGATTACCACATGCATGGTGAATGATCCTTCGTATTCATTCCTTATTAAATTGTGGAAATGATCTGTCTACGTGGATTACCGCATGGCGGGCAAAAATCCATTTGCAGTTTCATATATTCTATTATACTCAGTTGGTTAAAGTTTTGGCTTCTATACTCCATAAAATTAGTAGAATATCCTGGATATTTGTGCTTCATCCAGTATCTTTTCATGAAAATATTCCTCTGAGTATTCCTGAATTTTACTCCACAAAGCAGTATCATGTTGACAATTTAGACGTTATTAATTTCTGGATAAATTAAATTATAAATCTTTAAAATTTATCTTGAACTTATTTTATTGAATTATTATGTCATTGTCACCATCCTCATGCCTATATTGTGATGAAAGTCATTTTTGGCTTACGTGCATAGATGGACTTGGTATGATTAAGACCAGGGATTATTCGGTATAATCATGACCGTAATGTGACGAATGATGAGGTGAAAGTCCTCATTGGCCTGTAGTTCATTGATGGACAGTTGTTGGTATGATTATGACCATGGATTATTCTATATAATCATGACCATTAATGATTACATGAATATCTTTGGCCGTGATGCAGGGATGATTCGATTTTATTTATTAAGCTGAGTCTCACGATAAAGTTGATGAAAAACTTTTTAAATCATAGAAGATAGTAGATTTTATGCTCTACTTGACTCTTCTAATGAATTGCTTATTTCGCTGCAGTTGTTAATCTAAAACTTATTGTCTATTATATTCTATCAGTTGTTATACTGTTGAAGGCTATGGATAATTTATTCTGCATTATCTTAATCATAATATTTCTTATTGAGCTAGTTGAGCTCACCCTTTCTTTCATTGTTCTCTTCAGGAAATGAGAATATAGCTGGGACTAGTCGGGGAACGGAGTGACGGTCCAGATGATAGCATTAGTAGTCCTCACTATTCTGTTAAATAGTGTGATAATAAATGTAATGAGGACTCCATTTAAGTTTAATACTGTCTAGAAGACAATATTCGTATTAAAACTCTCAGTTTATGTTTTGTCGTATTTTACACGATTGTTGTAAAATTAAGTTGTATTTGAGTTATGTACCATGTATTTGGCGAACCAAGATGGGTGATGTATACCTGTTTTGGGGGCGTCACAAATAGGCCATTGGCCTATCCTACTCCTCTATTGCTTAAACTCAGCAATGGCTAGATAGGGTGATGATGAAGTGAAGAATGGAGAGGAAGGAGCAGGTAACCAACCCTTTATTGCCCATTGGCTTCTTCTTCTTCCTCTTAGTTTAAATCTTTGGGCAAAATCATTGTATGGACAATGATTTCCCTATAAATAGGAACTCTTCCTTCTCATTTATGTTGGTTAAGTTATCATAGAAAATTGGTTGTAGAAGGATTGTATAATTGAGAGCAATCAGAGGTTAGGAGAGCTATGTTTAGCAAATTGGAGCAATCAAGAGGTATAATTCTTAAACTATGTTCTTAAATTCAAGTATTTGGAAGTTCTTAAAAAAGTGTTAAAATACTTGTTTTGAGTTGAAAAGTTTATAGCGGAAGCATGATAGAATATTTCAATTGATGCTAGACAATGTTAATATGGTTGAATACGAAATCAATGAAAGTCAAATGAAGTAATTTGGTCAAGTAACGAATCCGTAGTGAAGAGAATCGCTAAATGTGTTAGACTTTGGAAAAATGGCATAAATCTTGAATTGATTCTTGAATTTGATTTTTTGCATGTTTGGAATTGTTAGAAGCATGCTAGGGATGTTTAGTAATAAGTTTATATCAATTAAGTATCATTACATTGCTGTTTGGATGGGAGTTTGGCATGTTAGCTCATAGCAGGGGAGTGCCATTGTTCTAATTGCAGCAAGTACCCCGCCCCAGCGGACTTTTATAGTGTAAAACCCCCGCCCCGATGCGGGGTAGTCTGACTTATAAATGTTGAGAAAATCTGACAGGATATATTTTACTAAAATGGGCATAACGTTTTCATACAAACTCCGATTGAGGAGATTCTAGATGATCCGGAATGAGGATGAATAGACCTACAACTTTGTTTCTTTAATTTTTTCAATTTGAGGTCGTTAGACGGGGTCAAAATAGTCATTTTTAGGACTGATGTGTATTTGGAGGCAATTAGAGGGCGTCAGACATACACGTATATAAGTGTAGTGCTCCCGACGATGGAATATGTTATTCTAAGTGATAAAACATAGATATGCATGATAATAAACATGACACATAAGATTACCTTACTCCTTATGGAATGCTTTAGCATGAGTTAGTATGTGTTTTAAAAAGAAACTTGGAGTTTTGAAAACGAATATTGATGAACCTTGAGTCTTTGAAGTTATGATATTTTAAACACATAAATATTGTTGAGTTATGGGTATACCTAAGCATGGGAAGTGATTTAAAGTTGCTTTACGTATTATCAACTTACAATAGCTTAATTGAAAATGATTTCTAAAGAAAACTTGAAACTTTGAGAACGAATTTAAAGTAACTTGTGTACTTAAAGTTCTAAATGTGATAACATACATACATGGCTTAGTTAACTATGAAATGAGATTAAAAGTTTCACCTAGTTGCTTTAACTTGGCCTAGAATGACTTTTAAAAGTGAACTTGAACGCCTTATGCTTCTAGACATGACGAATATGTTTATCATCTAGCTAAGCATGAATTGGACCTTTCAAGTGTGGTTTAAGATAAGTTTTCAAATAATGAACTATGTTATGTCTATGTAAATAAGATATATACATGTGAGCATGCTATTAGAGGCTTATTAGTACCAATATATGGTTTAAAAGCTTATAACATCGGATCTTGTTAAAAAAAGTTGTTAAGCCTTATTGATTGAAATAAATTATTATGGAGCTAAGTAGTTTGAATATGAACTTGAAAATAGATCACGCATCTATAAACTTTAAAAATGTGTCAGACACATAGCGAGTCAAGTGTCTGATAAATGTATATAAATGTTGATGTAAAGTACGGATGGTTAAGGTATACCTATACACACCTAGCTATTCTAAGAGTATGATGAGAAAGAAAAATGAAGGTTTTACAAACCTAGTTAGGAAACGATGTAATATTTATTATTATATTAAGAGCATATGAAATGTATGACTGATGGATATGAATCCATGATTATATAACTGTGTAGGAATACACGCAGTGTAGATAAGCTTTAAGCAATTAAGTCGTAGTTGATAAATTACGAATCAGGCAAGTCTTTCAGTTCCTATTTGATATATTAATTCGATAACTGTTAGTTGAGCTATATTATGCTATGCGAATATATGAAATGCATATGAGATATGTATGAAAATTGATCTTTAATGATATGCTTGTGAAGTAAATCTATATGCCTGTAATGTAAGAAGTAACATGCGTAGTAAATATTAATTGATTATGAATGCATGAATTGAGTATGTTATTATATGCTACGTGCTGCATGAAAACTATTACAATTGTTGGGCTGTCGAACTCACCATTGCAAATAACAACTTTTGCATGTTAAGGACTCACGATAAAGATTACGTGCTACTTGATAGATAAAGTTCAATAGCATCAGAGGAGATTACTTTATTTATTTAAATATATGCTCTTGAACCATGTTTAGGTTCTAGGAGATATACATGATAGTAGTTTATGATGTGTAATACATGTTAAGTTATACTATGTGATACATAGAGGAATTCGAATCGAGATGTAAAGATTTATACAGTAATTCATATAGAATGAATCATAACATAAATTGATTCAAGGATATGAAATTGATTCAAGTTAAGATATCAATAAAAGATTTATTTTTAAGGAGATTGAAAAAGTTTAAATTATTCTACATAATTATATAACATCAAATATGATGTAAGACAGGAGTGGTAAATGACCAAGATTAGAAACTTATAAAAGTTTGGGTCATTATACAGATCCTGAAAATGGAAAGAATTTATATTCTAAATTATAATAAGCAAAGTTATATTCATTATGTTATGAATAAAATATATAAATAGTTTGACGATAGTAGTATCATGGCGGACCGGATCCGAGGTTCGAAGGGACCCGAATTTGGGGGCATTACAGGGGGGATTGAATAGATCCTTTTTAATTTCAAAAATCTTTTCCATTTTAGTTTGCATTGCTAAGTGACTAGCAGATGACAAACTTAAGAATTGTTTTAAACACAACGGAATAAGTTAAGGTTCCCCTTCATAGATGTTATGTTGACCATTTATATAGAGTTAGTTTAGTTGTAAGTAGTTATCATGTTGATAGTAGTTATAGCAGTTATAATGTTAATGACATAATGTAAAAGACACGAAGGAATTTTAAGTGGTTCAGAGACTCAAGCTCTTAATCCACTCTTTTACTTCAACGAGCAGGGATTCCATTAAGGAAGTTTTTACATCAATGAATCACTAAGATTCCTTCAAGGCCAGCAGCCTTGGAACTTTAGTTCACTAAGAACTCTTCAAGTCTAGCAGACTTGAAACTCCAGTTCACTAAGAACTCTTCAAGGCCTATAGCCTTGGAACTCAGTTTAGTCCTTTGGACAAGGACCCTTTTGGCCCTGGCTTTTGTTGTTATTGTTGTTGGTGATGAGCTGCCAAGATGGCATTAAGCTTGTTCATCCTTGATTCTTGGCAGCTTGTTGTGATCCTCTTTGGATTCTGCATCGAGACTGGATCACTATTGGACATACTGCTAAGTTGTTCATGAAGCTCGATCTCTTTGAGTACATAGCAGTTTGTCACTTCTTCCTTAGTGCAGCTGATCTTGAGGTTGGTCCTTTTCTGATCTTAGCTTGTACTCCTTCATCACATGAGGTTTGCTAAGTCTTTGCATATTTGGTAGGCTTCGTCTGGCACTTAGCATCCCTGAACCTTGATTGTACATCTGTTCTTCTTTAGCTCTTAGTGGTTCGTGGTTATTCGTAGACTGGCTCTTTGAATCTTCTTTCTGATATGCCAATCTCTTGAATGCTATTATCTTGGCCTTCTCGGCTCTCAGCTTGGCAGACATTCTTAATGGCATTCTCATTATTGTTGAGTGAAACCTTTTTCTATTAAAGCTCTTCTCTTAACTTGCTTCACTTCTACTTTCGTAGTCTCACTGCCACTGAGACATATTATGTTTTTGCTTTGTAGAACTCGTAGAGTCAACAACTTGTCAACTACCAACTTCTTCTCTTGTTGAGCTTCTGCTGTTAAATAACCTTTCATAAGCTGCCCGTTGGATTATAGCCGTTAGGAGTTATTTGAATTGATTCGTAGAGCTCGAGTTATTTGGTGTAAACTACAGATGTGACATGACAGCCCCTTTTTCACTTTTCTGACACTACAGTTTACTATTTCACCTACCACATCAGAAATGTCACTTTAACGTGTAAGACTGGTGGTTTAGGTGAAGACAGGTGATGATAGTTCTTTTTGTCTTGGGTATAACAAAGAACTATTGTTGGGTATTACAGGAATGAAATATTAATGATGGACTTTTAATCTAGAAGAGATAGTAGACATTATGTTCTACTTGACTCTTCTAATGGATTGTTTATTCTGCTGTAGTTAAACTTGATGTTTATTATATTTTATAAGTTTAACACTGTTGAAGGCTAAGGATAATTTATTCTGCAATATCTTAGTCATAATAATTCTTATTGGGCTAGTTGAGCTCACCCTTTCTTTTATTGTTCTCTTCAAGAAATGAGAATATAGCTAGGACTAGTCAGGGAATGGAGTGACGGTCCAGATGATAGCATTAGTAGTCCTCACTATTCTGTTAAATAGTGTGATAATAAATGTAATTAGGACTCCATTTGACTTTGAATACTGTCTAGAAGACAATATTCGTATTAAAACTCTCAGTTTATGTTTTGTGTTATTTTACACGACTGTTGTAAAATTAAGTTGTATTTGAATTTTGTACCATGTATTTGACGACTCAAGATGGGTGACGTATACCTATTTTGGGGTCGTCACAACAATCCTCATGCTTATATTATGGTGAAAGTCATCTTTGGGCCGTAATGCAAAGATGGACTGTTGATTAGTATGATTATGGTCAGGAATTGTGTATTTGTAGAATCATGATCATTAATGTTACAGATAAAGGTTTGTGGTGAAAGTTCTCTTTGGCCTGTAATCTATAGATGGACATGTGTTTGACATGATCATGACCACTGGTAATACAAACGAATATCTTTGGCCCATATTGTATAGATAATTAGTTGATTTGAAATAATTATTGATTGGTGTTACAGGGATAAAATATTGATCATGGACTTTTAAATCATAGAAGATAGTAGACATTATTTGTAACAACCCGATATTTTCTATAAAAATTAAATCAGAAATTTTGCGTATAATTTTTTTTTGAGGATTTGTACAAGATAATGTGTGTGTGCAATTATGTAATAAATAAAAATATATTTATTACATGAATGTTTACAAATAATTTTATTTTAGAATTATTGACTATTATAAATTATATTATTTTAATAATTTACTTGTATTGTTAGACAAAACTTTAGTTGGTTGCCAACTTTTGACTTTCCTAGCAATTAAAATCCAGCAAATCAGCCTATTAAATCAGCAACATGCATTGTATTTATGTATATATAGTATTGGAGAGAGAAAATGTCAAATTTAAGCTCATTCATACACATTCACTCCACCAACTCTCTCTCTCTCTCTCTCTCTCAAGACCCAAGAATTATTGTAGTGTATCAGTCCCCAAGACCAGCCCCACGAACAACCACATCAACATCAAAAGCTAGGATCAAGAAATTTTTCAAAGAAGGTATAAACTAACCCTAGAAAATCTGACTTTGATCTGCATGTTAGATGTTATAAATTTGTGTTAAAACATGTTGTTTGTAGTCTATTTAAGTGATCTGGGTTAGTATCATGCAGATCCATAACACCTAAGTGCTCGAGATTAAAATTTTTCAAAATCTGAAAAATGTGATTTTTGGGTCTGACAATCAAATGTCAGACCCCATAGATCTTTGATTATCAAGTGTTTTTGTTGTTTAAAAGTTTTTATTTGTAGTCTGGTATAAGATCTCTCATTTGGTTCAAGAATCAAAGTCAGATCATGAACCGATTGGAAGTTATTCACGGTTAAAGCCCGTTGACCGAGCATGACCGGCTGAATTCTGGGTAACCCAGAAACTTGTTTTCTAGCGCCTGACAAGATTTTGCAAGCCTTGATCTGTCAATTAGTTAAGCTTTTTGATGTTGTTGTTGTAACTAGTTTATAGTCTGTTATATGCTCTTTAAAGTCATCTCTTAATATTCCACAAACAATCAACTGATCAAAGGTAGTGGACGGTCAAACCTGACCATCTGATCACGAGTTACTTTTCTGGAAATTCCAGAAACCGGAAGAACACATTCTCTGACAATGTTTGACCAGCTTTGATCTTTCTTGTGTGATGATGATATGATGATTTGTTGTTACAAAGTTGTTCTATGACATCTTGGCTATAACCTTTAGATCACATTAAACAGAACCAAGATACAAGATATAAAGATCGAAAGGAGAGTACCTTAACTGTTCTTCATTTCTGGGAAACCCAGAAATTAAAGAACAGTCCTGACAAGGTTTTTAATGGGCCAGAACACAATGTTATGATGATTTATCGACATAAAACTTGTTAGTGATTATAGTATTACATTACTACTACACGTATAAACCATTAGCAAACCCTGAAACATATATATTAGTGATCTATACTTAGTCAAAGTAGGTACTCGGTTAATAGCCTTTGAAGGTTCTGACATGCTCAATAACACCTATAGCGACAGTTTCGTCGCTATAAGGCCATTTAGCAACAGTTTATTAATAAAATTAATTATTTTTATTAAATAAATCTGAAAATTAGTTTTTAATTATGAAAAATACAAAATAAATTATTAAAAATTATTTTAAAATCCAAAAATTAGTTTTTAATTATTTTAAATATATTTCATAAATATTTAATATTTTTGAAATATTAAAAGTATTTAATTAATTTAATTATAATATTAAATTAATTATTTAAAAATGATTTTAATACATGAAAAACCATTTAAAATTATATTATGGTATAAGAAAATAAATTAAGTTATTTTTGATAACTTTTAATATTTTGTGATGAATTTCATTAATTAATTGACATTAATGTTAATTAAAGTCATTTAATAAATGTATTAAATAAATGATGAAAAATAGAATTAATGATTTAAAAATTATATAATAATTATATAAAGGTTATAAAAAATATTTTAAGTTATAAAATATAACTTTTGATATTTTGTCATGAAAAATATTAATTATTTAATATTAATGATATTAGATTTATTTAATGCTTATATTAAATAAATTAGTTTAAAAATGATTTTTAATAGTAGAAAAAATTATTTTAAATGAAAATAAATAGTTTAATAATATTTTAAGTTATAAAATATAACTTTTTATATTTAAAGGTAAATTTTATTAATTAATTATTATTAATGATATTAAGGTTATTTAATAATTATATTAAATAAATTAGTTTAAAAATGATTTTATTATTATAAAACTCATTTTAAATGAAAATAAAGTATTTAAAGATATTTTAAGTTATAAAATATAACTTTTAATATTTAAATGATAATTTCATTAATAATTTAATATTAATGATATTAATAATAAATGATATTAAGTTTATTTAATAATTATATTAAATAAATAGTTTTAAAATGGTTTTATTTATTTAAAAATCATTTAAAAAGGATATAAATGAATTAAAAATATTTTAAGTTATGATTAAGGACTTTTAATATTTTGATAAGTAATACATTAATACTTTAATATTAATGACAATTATTTAAAAAATGATTTTTAATTCTTTTAAAAATCATTTAAGGGTGATATTAATACTTTAAAAGTATTTTGAGTTATTATAAATAACTTTAACCTTTTGGCAATGGTTTCATTAATAGTTTAATATTAATTAAATATTAATGATAATAGAATTGTTTAATATTTAAATCATTTAATAATGATTCCGGTGTTTGAAAATTCATGATAAATTATAATAAATGTTTTAAAATTATTATAAGTCATTTAAAAATAATATGACTGATACTTACAGTTATTGAACTACTGGATAGAGTCTTAGACTCGATAATTACCCGATAAAGCCGTCGGTACACCGACATGTTTCAGAAATTAATCTGTATTTAAATAATTTGATTCAATGGTTGTGGAACATATGTGACAATATGATTAGGTTATGTGCTAACTGCAATAAGCAGTGCTATGTGTTATAGTATGTTATTCTAATCGATCAAATGATCTTATTACTGATAGTTGTTGTATAACGATAGGACTAAGTTATGAACTGTAAGCAGCGCATCAGGCAAGTATCTTACCTTTGCATTTCCTTTATGCAATGGACATGAGTAAGAAGTTTCAAAATTATATTATTATTATGCTATATTATTAACCCTATTATGATATATTCTATATCCCAGATCATTGTTTATCAACATGTTAGTATATGGTAATTCAATTATATATTCTGTTCATTAATTTCTATATATGGTTATACAAGTGTCCCCACTTAGATAATCATTGTATTTAATCACATGTTGGTATATATATATATATATATATATATATATATATATATATATATATATATATATATATATATATATATATATATATATATATATATATATAAGCCGTCTAAGCTATTTAATCAGCTAGACATAAATTTTGAAATGTCGTTGAATATGATAAAAAAAAAACTTTTTGTATCCAATCAAATTGTTTTGATTCAGATTCCAGTCTAAGTATGAACATCCAGATCACGTGAAAACTTTTATGCACCCAAGGCGGACAAAGTGAACGATCCTATCGTTCTTGTAATGTAGTATTGATCAATACAGGGCCCATGGGAAGTACAACCTAACGCCCGTAAGTTATGACGGTTTGCAAATAAAGTTCTGCTAAACCTTAGCGAAAACTAAAAACAATGTTCATAGTATGTCGACTACCCTATATATATAGTCAATATGTAGTTTCAAAATTTGGAGATAGAATTGTTATGTTGTTGTTATCGGTTCAGTTTACTTCACAACTATAAATTCGTTGTAGAAGTGATGTACAAAGAAAATATTTAATTCTTTCGGATACTTATATTTCTAATTGATATTACTTGCTGGGCATTCAAATGCTCACCCTTGCTTAAATTTAAATGTTTTCAGCTAGGCATGAACAACTCGAAGGTTCAGACAAGAACACGTGAAAAAGGAAAGCAAACATAACATGTTTAATGGTATCTTTTGTAATAGTTAGACAATACATAGACAATGATATGTTTTATATATCATGAAAAGAATTATAGTAAAGGTTGCGTAATTCGGATTAGACTCTGATAAATGTAAGATAAGTTTGATATTTATATTATTGTTATTATTATTAGTATTATTCCGCTCATAGAAATGATATCGTGAATAACCGAGTTCGGGTTTCAAGTACCCGAGTTTGGGGTCTTCACATCATTCTCTGCTTGACTCTTCTAATTGATTGCTATTTTTGCTGCATTTGTTGATCCAAAACTTGTTGTCTATTGTATTCTATCAGATTTTTCACTGTTGAAGACTAAAAATCATTTATTCTTCATTATCTTAGTTATAATATTATTTACTTGGCTCGTTGAGCTCATCCTTTTTGTTCCATTGTTCTTCTCAGGAAATGAAAGTGTAGTTGGGACTAGTCGGGAGGTAGAGTAATGGTCCGAGATAGTTACTATAGAAGTCTTTACTATGTTGTGAAATAGTGTGATAATAGTTGTAATGAGGACTTTATTTGAGTTTAGAAATTATCGTATTATGTATGGTGTAATATTTGTATTCAAACTCACAGTATGTGTGGTTGTATTTTGAACAACAATTTAATAGTTGTAAATATGGAAGTTTGTATTTGGAGTTTGTAGAATATATTTGGTGACTCAAAATGGGTTGTATGGACCTATTTTTGTGGGAGTCACACCGATAACGTGGTCATTTTCCGATTAATTGTCAAAAAACTTATACAACCCAGGATTTAAACTCAAAGTCCCTAATTTGAAATCTTAGTCATAAGACCACATGAGTACCACGGCGTAGTTGTTAAATTTACTCAAGAATTAAGTTTTATAACAAAACAATTCTTTTCCCCCAGATTATTAAAAGACAAAGATTTCTCTGACCACTCTTCCCTTTCTGTCTCTCTCATCCACCCCAACAATTACAGCTACCGCATCGCTTCTTTCTCCTTGTCCACCACCGAAACCACCAACATCTCCATCCCCTCTTCCTCATCATTTTCCACTCATTATTTTACCACAATCCCTCAACCCCTCGATATTCCTTCTTCTATCCTCCACCTTGCCATCGTCACCTCCACCTCTTTTCAGATCTACATGAACCAAGAAGTAACAATAATATGAGGAATTGGATGACTTCTTTACACTTTTTTATCCCAAAATTGAAATATTTTTTTCTTGTTAAATAAAAGTAAAAAATATGGGTAATTTCCAAATGGTTAATTTAGCCTTGTTTGGTGAGATATATATTATCTATTTTTTATTTTTATTTTAGGAATCAAAAAAATTTATTGTAATTTTGGAATTTTAAGTTTTATATTGATTTGATGTGATGTTCTAGTTATGAAGGAGGAAGTCGTGGTTGTTACGGTGGCGGAGCAACTAATGTTTCATCATCGGAAGACGTTTACTTGGAGAGAGGGATTAAAAAACATATGCAACACAACTGTAGAAGGTAGGAGAAGTGGGGGTTTTTTCTCCTATTGCTGATTTGGTTACCTAGTTTAGATGAAATAATAATAATAATAATAATAATAATAATAATAATAATAATAATAATAATAATAATAATAATAATAATAATAATATTAATAATAATAATAATAATAATAATACCAAATTGATTTGGTATAAAACTTAATCATTTTAATATTTTTCTTGGGGAAATGAATTGATTTGGTATAAATCTTAATCTTTTTGCTAAAGTAATAGCTTGTCTTGTGTAGCTTAGTTGGTCTCATGACCAAGATCTCAAATTTGAGGTTTTAGGTTCGATTCTTGTGGGGACTGTGTTTTTGACAATTATTTGGAAAATTCACATGTAAGCGGTTCCACATGGAAAAAATGTCCATGTCAACGGTGCCACGTCAGCATGTCAACGCACATGTGGCACTTGGGGGCTCAATATCTAAATTTTCGAATAAAAAGGGCCTCGATTTGCATTGACCAAAAGAAAAAGGTTCCATGCCCAAAAAACACCTAAAGTTCAGTGGCAACATATACATTTTACCCTTAAATGGATAAATGAGTAAATAAAAGAGGAAAACTTAATTTTTGTCAAATGGTGGGCCCTAGGGGGTGGCTGGTATGTTGAAAATAAAAGTGGGAGGTCAATTGAAATGGGGGGCATGAGGGGACAAAACCAAAAACAAGGAAGAAAAGAAAAGGAAAAGAAAGAAAAGAGAAAGGAAAACCCTCCCCACTTCTTAGTCATGTCACGCACTCGGTTGCAAATTTCGGAGGAGAGAAAAGAGAGAGGGAGGGGTTGATCCATGAAGAAGGAAGAGAAAAAGAAGATGAAGATGATGAATAAGAAGAAATTAAAAGAAAAGGTAATTTATAACCTTTGATTTATTTTTAGATTTAAGTTTTTATGAATATTATGTAAAGATTATATATTTATGTATATATTGGATGATTTAAACTTGTATAATCAAGGATTAAACAAGAGAAATCAAGAAATTAAAGGGAAGTTTTGCTGGAAAATATTCTCAGATATGGTTTCAACATGAGATCTCTAACGGATTTTAAAACTATATAAAACCATGGTTGGACTCCTAAAATATAGTAAATCTTATATGGGCAGAAAAATATGATGAAAAACTCATCGGAAAACTGTACAATTGCGGGAGAAGATGATCGAAAAATTCACTACTGACGAACTTTTTCGGTAAGCCTGTTTCTCTATGTTAGAGGTGGAATTTAGAGAAACTTTCTTCTATAAAGTTGTAGACAATTAAATTTCACATAAAAAGGACATAAGATTCTTAGTTTTTTTTTTATAAAAGGGCTAATTACTATGAATTTTTGAAGTTTCCACATATTGGAAATTATAATTAAAATATAAAAAAATAATTTGGGATGAAATATTTTTATAGAAATCTGATAATATCATTTTAGATTTTAAATTTTTTTTTGATGAATTATTGAAGAAAAAAAATATTTATTGTATTTTAAAGCTATTTAAAGTTAGTTTAAAATGGTGGAAATTCATAGAAAGTTCTATGAATAATGAAAAATTATGAAACTTGATGGAAAATCTTAAATTATTATTTCAGAATTAATGGAAATTTTTGGAGAATTATTAAAGAGCATAATTATTTATTAAATGTTTAAGCTATTTAAAGTTAGTTTAAAAATTAGTGGAAATTCATAGAAAATTCTATGAATGGTGGAAAATTATGAAATTTGCTGGAAAATTTTATAAGCAAATTTTATAATAATATAAGATTAATATTTATGATGTTTTGAGGATATAAAATTACGTGGATTTATTATTTCTATTTTGAAACTATTAAATAATAGTTCTTATAAATAGAAATAATTATAGAAAATTGTCAAATAATCTTATAGTTCTTATAAATAGCAATGATATATTTTGATGTAAAATAATATATTTTGAAGTAAGAAATAGGTTGTATGAAATTTTAAGAAATTTTTGGATGTAACTCCGAATATTGGAGATTATTGAAAAAGCAAACGAAAATGTTAAAACATAATTATAGGAAGTAATTAATGTTATGATGAGAAGATTATTATGTTAATGAAAAATATTATATGATGTTGTAGATGACTCAGAATTGAGTACAAGAGCAAGTATATTGTATGTAAATGAGGTCGATGATGAACTACGGATCGAGGCAATTTTCGTAACTTACACAACTTTGAATATTGTGCAAGTTTCTATTCGTATGTGTACTTTGTATAATGACGTGATTGTTGAATTTCATTTATTACATGAAGTTCTGTAACGACCCCAAAATTTCAATAACTTAACTCTCGACTTCGGCTGTTAACAATACATCTTTATCCTAACTTTACATCATTAATCGACGATATAATCAATAAAATTTGCTGAATAACTAAAACATTTCTATCTTCATTCTTTAATTCCCCCGAATCATAACCTTTATCATTTACATATCTTTGAATCAAATTTTATTTTATGATTCACTTCATCATAGTTATTATATAAAACCTTACATCTCAATTTGATATCCTTTATATACTTCAGATAACTCAAACTTTACAACTTAACATGAATTAAACATCATAAACCATTAAGTACATTTCCAGAACCTTAAACATGGTTTAACAGAATAACAACTAAAGCTAAAAATTTTAATCTGTATGCATTACATCTGATCCATCTCATTCAAGTAGCACATAGCGTTACCTTGAATCATTAACCTACAAAAATGGTTATTTGCAAGATTAAGCTCGATAGCCCAGCAAATCTAAAAGTTTTTATGCATCACGTAGCACATAAATAACATGCTCAGATTATACTACATAATCATCAGACTAACGTAACATACATGCTGCAGTTCACATATCAAGTATAAAGATCGAGTTTCTTACTCAATCAACGTAGTCATAAATTGAAGTTAACGTTTCATACTTACAACGTATATAATACATTATGCTCTTTGCAATACAGATTTAAAATAGTTTGTCATCAAGTTCACATAGCAAATAGGAACTAAAAGACTTGTTTGGCTCGTAGATTACCAATTACAGCTTAGCTGCTTTGTATTGATCCTACAACAGTTCAAATATTCATATACACGTACATCAGTTACATATACAATGAATACAATTAGATTACACTGACTTTTAGTCTTATTCTCTTACAACTTGCATTTCTTTAAAAACTTATAACCTATCTTGATGTTTTAACTTTTCCTCAACTGACACTTAAATTTAGTTAAATCACTAAATTAATCTCCGTCTCACTTCTCTTATACATCTCTTTTAATCAACACTTAACGTTTGGTTAAGTCGATATAGTTAATCTTACATCATATTAGACGTATTACATTTGTTAACTTTAATTAAGTTAACACTGACCTTAGGTTCCTTCTCGTTACTCTATAATTGTCGCTTAACTTTCAGTTAAATCGTTAGAGTTTGTTTTTCTTTTCATCATATAAGTTGTATATTAGGTTCACTTCAATTTAATTAGGAACCTTCATGTCATGTTCCTAAATTACATCTTTTAATCTTCACCTAACATTTAGTCAAGTCCTATAAAGCTTTCCATTATAACACTCAATTGGAAATATTGAGTTACATTCATCTTACACTTCATAATCCTTATTTTAATTCATTACTTAACAATAAGCTAAGCCTTTACCGTTTCCCATTATACCACATTAAGTGTCTAATGTTAATTAAAACAAAATATAACCAATTTCCATTAACCACACTTCAAAACTTTCCTATCTACATCTGGCCAGGGAACGGCGCTGCAGCGCTCGATTTAGCCTGGCTACCAGTGTTGCGGCGCTGGCACTGGAACTCAGTTGACCAAGTTGCCCAGTACTGCGGCGCCCGAAATGGCCTAGGGCCTGGCGCTGCGATGCCAGTTAGCATAATCAGAATCTACAACTTCGTGAATAGCACAATGCAAAGTCACAACACCTAATTCTTCACCAAACTCTAATTTAAACATTCTCAGATGTCATAAACTCTGTAAACACATAACCTAACACATATGAATTGATTCTAACAACACCACAACTTTAAATCACCAATTTAGAGCATCAAAAATCCAAGTTTATGCTCATTCTTCATATTTCAACATATTTAGCGATTACAACTCGCACGAATTCGTTTCTCAACCAAATTTATTAATTCAACTTGCATTATTTTCATTTTTTAACGTATTCTCAACATCTACTATCAATTTACAGATTATTACAAGATTTCTTAGCCAATTTTAGCCTTAAAGTAGACCAAAACACACATATTACTACAAAACTCTAATTTCTCCTTCTTGGACATGTTTTCATAAATTTATTTACTTCAAAATCATTCTTGGATGATATATAATTAATTAAATACAACCCAGAACATATATAATCAATTTCTTGACAAATCCTCCAAAAATCTATTTACAAAAAAACTAAAGAAATCAAAAACTAGAGTTTTAGGGCTAGTTTATTACCTTTGATTCTCTCTTAGCCTAGTCAGATGATCAACTACTTGATCAACCTTCTTCTTTTTCCCTTAAATCCTCCAAGTTACTTCTTAAATTTTCACAAAGAACTCTTCTCTCAACTCACTCTCTGTCTCCTCTATTCTTTGCAAATAAACTGACCACCACTTTAACGTGGTTTAGCCAGTTACAAAACTCAGCAGTTACAAATACACAAGGTCACAAGACCTTGTTTGGCCAGCTTTAATCTATTTTCTTTTTGATTTATTTTTCATTTTATTTCATTTCATACTATATAATATATCCTCTTTTCCTCTAAGTGTCACACTTTTATTATACTGCTAAATTATTTAGCTAGCTACGCCGAATAATTACACAATTATATTATGTATACTTATTACACTATACATTATGAAATTATATTCATGAACATCTTTATAAACATTTCAATTAGAATAATTAATATTTATTCTAATAATCATTCTAATAATTTATATAATTATTATGTATAATTATTTAACTTCTTTCCTTCTATAAATTGTCCCAAGACAATTTATTTAATCTGTACATCTAGTAACGATTTAAATATTAATTTAATTCATTAACCCTAACACAAATATTTATTTATAAATATATTGGTTCTTTCTCATCCCATAGCTTAATCCATTTTTCTTTGGCATGATATAATATATTAAGCCATTACACTATATGCAATATATTAATTCTCATATTATTAAAATAAATATATTCACATTAATTCACTATTTCAATTAAATAAATTATCCACATTATTTACGAAACGTAATTCATAACAATTACATTGCCAATCAAGGAATAATAATCATTATTATTCAGTTAATTTCATTTACCTCCATATTCCCTTTTTGTAACCAACTTTTTTATTTTCTTTAATCAACTACTAAATCTCATATATATTTAATTTCTTCCCACCAAACCACATAACCCAAAATATATTCGTCTCATAAAAAGAATTTTTTTTATTAAATTCTTATTTAATAATTTTTGAAAATCTGGGTTATCACAAGTTCGTTGTACTGTCGACGTCGGGATTTTTATTTATCCCTTTTCTATTCTTGTTCTTTGATGTTCTCATTTTAGGTGAGATTTGTTTGAAAAAATAAGTGAAAAAGGTCCGACATGAATAATGTCGACGATGGACTGTTAAGAGTCGCCAGTTGGTTTTTTAACAGGTTGTACCAACACAACCGAGAAAAGGTTTGCACATTGACCTAGTGATGTGACACTGCTAAACGGGTCTGTGAAACTGAGATTCATTAGGGTCCGGGGACTTGCTTATGCGGAGGGAAGGTGTTAGGCACCCCCCGACATCCGTGTTACCACGGTGACAGCCACTTTTCAAGAAACTGTTGTATGAATGTGTGTGTGTGGGTCAATGTGCTGTTATTTGGAAGTAGTGCTATGCCTCGTTTGCACCTATATACAGAGAGTTTGAATTTGTGTAAAAATTTAGTTTTAAACAAGATATAGTAGTGATGTTTTATAAAAGAGGTTTTTCAAACCCTCGTGCTCAATAGTAATTGAGGCATTCGATACTTCCATTTTATTAAATGTTCAGCTTGATTGCTTTTATTTTCGAGATGCAAAGCATCTTCAAGAAAATAATATACAAAGCAGTGCCGAACTCCTCGTGGGCATGAAAACTGTAACGCCCCGAAATTCGATCTATTTTCACATCCGGATTCCGTACGTCACTACCCATTTTCTTCCAAACATACATCATTATATACTAAAATATAATAACACATATTCTAAAATCCCAGCTTGTGTAACCACAAAACCTCTTTCATTACAAATAATGATAATTACATTATTCTTTACATCTTACATGAGTGACTTTCATCCGCCACAAAGGATTCATAACTGTTCATTTAAACTAGTCTATAGTTTAATTCTATCATTCTATATTACAAGTCTTCACTTGCTCTTCACGCACATTCATATAATGAATGTCACTTCGTCTAAATACCGCTCAGCTTGATCTTTACGGGATCCTTAAGTTCTTTCTAACATCGTTCGCTGAAAATGTTTTTATTTAAAGCAAGTGTGAGCATTCAATTGCCCAACAAGTCATAACAGTTGAACAAACAACTTCAAGAGTTTAAACATTCTTCAGAACCTCGATAACCGAACAAAGGTTATGAAGCAGCTTGAATAATAGGAATAATCTTGATTCCTATCATCTTAAAACCATACTCATTTTCACTTTAAAATACTTTCATTCTTCTACCTTTTTCATACACATTCTGTTCTGGCTAGAATCATTAGCACAGACTTAACAATAACAGTTCATAAATAAATCGAGCATACTTGTATTGAACAGTTCAAATATAGAACATTTCATCTCACAGAAACACCGAAGTGTTCAAATTGTAGCACAAGGCCTCATACGTTCTACCACCTGGTACAAATATCACACATTCGCACATAGACAGAACTTCCCTAGTTCAACATCTGAGAAGTTTTAGAAACTAGCATTCATTTAAAATATGAATGAAGTTAGAAAACTTGCCTTACGCATAGCTACAACTTACAGTTTACGCTGAAATGCTTATTCCAAAGCCCTATATAACAAATAAGGAAATAACAAGTACACCAATTAGTCATATACTTGACTTACGCATTGGTTTACTTAACTTTACTTCTTAAGGTTCGCGCTATTGTAATTTAAGTTTACGCGACTAACTTTCTTTACTACCGGTTTACGGCTTCATGACATTCGGAGATGTCTTACTCAACACGTGCATCATCTTTGATGATTCACCTTCTTATCTTCTTCTTATACTTCTCTAGGACTCAGCACACATCGTTTTTCTGCTAGCAGTCCATATGGTACTCTGAGTGGTTTCCCACAAACAACCAACAAACAAGTTCCCGTCTCATCTACACTGCCCACACAGTGAGTTAGATCGGTTGCCAGTTTTGTATATACCTTCGCTCTCTAAAGGATTTGTTTAGCCCAGCTCCCATATGTCAACCATCAAAGGTTACGATTGTACTACAACCTAACTTACCTTAACTTATCCGAACCATTAAACTATAATGTTCGTTAAGTCAACTTCTTATTCCTTATGGCTTTCTGGCAACTAAATGTCATACCTCAGGATTCATTCTTTATCGTCTAAGTCATACAATCTTTTGTATACTCGGAACAATCATTCATTGTCAATACTATGAGACCATAGCGTTAAACATTTCATATGAACTTATTCATATCTTATAACGTCCGGTTCCCTCAACTCGGAACATTGTCCAAGTTATAGTTATTAACTCGGCTTCTTAACGTTATACGTTATTATCTTCAATTTAGTTTTTTCACCGTTCACAGGTTCAATCAATAGTCTTCACTATCATACGGTCAAACCATACACGGGGTGTATGTTCTACCCGTTTCACACTCGCTTACACTCAACCCTTACGCTGGTTAAAGTGTTCAGCGCTTACTTCATTCTAACATTCTCTTTCCGACTCACACTCGGACTTTCTTTAATCTCATTACCGTTTGTTACGACTTTCCTTGATAATTCATATCTTACTTACTACCTTTATCAACATCTATGTCATACAACCACGGTATACTTAGAACGTTCGTCCAACGCGAATACAATTCACAAGGATCGTTTACGCATTCAACGTTTTACTTGTTCGTCTTTTAATCTCTCATTCAACCTTTACTCAAGGTTTCAATTACTTTCATCATTATCCATCCCATGAACCCCATGTTCATTATTCTTTCTTAATGTCGAAGCCATACCGTTCGTTGTACGCTAAGACCGATCGTTCATTGTAACTACGTTGCATTCATAGCGTCTATACGCTTTACATTCATCTCTCAATGCCATGTCATAACATCAAAATGTTATACATTAACATCGTCAACCAACGTCTAAGGAATCACAACCATAGCAATCCCTCACGTTCGTTTATCACGACTACGGTCCCCGGACATCGGTTCCGTAACCTGCATCTACATTCTTTGTCTTTTATTCTCGTTTAATATTTTTGTTCAACCTTTGCTAAAGGTTTAAAACACTTGACTAAGTGTTACATTACGTGAACTATATGTTCATACTTCTTTCTTGCACATCCCCCAGTATCTGAGAACTAAAAATCTCATTTCTGGGCATTGCTATGCACTGGCGCTGCGGCGCTGTACCCTTCCTTTCCTCTCGTGCTGCGGCGCCACTCTCGAGAAGTGTATGGCCGAGCTCGCGCTGCGGCTCCCCTTCTCGCGCTGCGGCGCCAAGACAAAAACCTAGAAAATTTTTCTAAGTGTTAAGTCAAGTTTGAGATGCTTACTTTACGATCTCATAACTTCTTCGTTATAACTCGGAACGAGGTCGTTCCAAAGCCATTCTCTTCCTTATCTTACGTACTATAATATGCCTCAGACAGAACTTCATTCTGAATCCTTTAACATGCCATTCAATTGGCTTAATCATAACCCTTCGTTCATTTTACGCTTTTAACGTTTTTCGTTCGTTCGTCCGTAATTCGGTCATCCGAACTCGGAATTCGTTCGTTCTTGAGTCCACGACTCACGTTTTATACGTTCTCTTACATTCTTACGAAACCCTACACGTTCGGGTTCAGTTAATAACTTTCTAATTCTCGTTCGTCTTTTACGAAAATTTTGTCATAACTTCGTTATAGCTCAATTTAAATCTGTTCTTCATGAACGTTTTTAACGCTCCTAACCAAGCAAGAAGCAACTAATTTATACACGATGATTTTAAACTTGTCCATCAACAACATTTACACTACGATGGTTTTAAATTTGTCCATCAACAACGTTCTACGCGTTCTTCACGTGTTCTTCGCGCTCTTCGTTTTTAATCGATATTTTGGATTACGATTTCACTTTTTCTTGGAATTTGATGTTATAGAACACCATTCCTTGCTTAATTCACCTACTCGTTCATAATATTCATTAGGATCGCTCAAAATTCTCACGAATCTTATACTTGCTTAAGAAATTTATAAACTAAATTTCTTATTCCTTATTTCATATTTTCTCATGATTTCAACCATATGAAATCATTACTAACATCTTTTACTCCTTATTCTTATTAAGTTATGTTTTAAATATATTAAACTTAAAGAAAATAGTAGAAGAAACTAGGGTTCGGACTACCGTTCTTCTTTATTTCTCTTCCGTTAGACAAAGCCGGCGATTCGCGAGCTTTTCTATTTCACGATCACTTTTGATCCGAGCGTTCATGATCATGCTTTTCCTCTTCTCTCCCAACCGAGCTCTCTCTCTCTCTCTCTCAAGTTCTAGGATTTTCAAAATCCCACAAAAATGAAATTAAGCTTAGTATTTATAGAATTTCCAATCAAAGGGCATTTTGGTCATTTCCCCTCCACCTCCTTACTATTCCACACATGGCAACCAAGTTAACTTGGCCACCACCCTTACTTGGTGGCCAAGTGGCCGGCCCACATGCCCATGGATCACCCCATGGGTTGCCCCAATGGTTCTTACCCATTCGTTTACCCATCGGTTCGATCCGCGGTTTCTTTTCTTGGTTTGGGCCTTAACCCTAATTCTTATTGGGCCTAACTTGGGCTTAACTTCACAAATCATTGGGGTTGACATAATCCAAATCCAATTGGATTCTACAAAAGTCTATGAACACAAAGTCCATTAAGACTAATCGTATTCTACGCATTCCATTCTCGTATGCTCTTCGTATATTGTTCGTACGATATTCGTATTATACATCGTACTAATCTTCATAATATACTCGTATAATAACTCGTATCATACTCGTATTTCTCACGCATAATAACCCTAATTATTATACACGATAATAACATTCTCGGAACTCACATTTCCTAACCCTTAGGTTTTGAGTCCGCAGGCGAAAACTTCGTTTTTGCCATAACTGAAATATTATTGAATATTCCATCACGTCTTAAGATTTCACGCAATCAAAAACTTCTCGGAATTTCAAAATAAATCTCCGAGCAGAAACGGGTGAATAGTGCCTATTTCGTCTTTTTCCCCGAAAAATATTTTGTTCCCGGAAAAATTTCATTTTCGTCTTGAAAATTCTTACTCGTTCAATCTAGCTCGTAGCCAGAATCCTCCCGATTAATAATCATTCTAGGTTATAGAACGATTAATAAACACTTAGCACATAATAGTATTAATAAAAATTCGTTTTATTAATAACTAATTCTTTAACATAAATTCTTGACAATCCGATTTTTCGGGTTGTCACATTCTTCCCTCCTTCAAAGAATTTCGTCCTCGAAATTTTAGCTTACCCTTCTCCTCAACTTCTCTTCAAAGAAGTTCTTATCTTTCCATCATTCCTAACCTCCATAACCTATCAAGAATCATAAAGCGAAAGGAATAACTAGGAATGTAAAAATTCCTTTAAAACATTTCATTCTTTTGCTGAGGGGTCAAATTGACCATGAACTCCTACAAGGTTAAATAGCCTCTCGCCGTACCTTTCTTACACGGTAAGTTTACAATCACAAAGAAGGTAAACTACCTCTTCCATACGTAGGTGATCAGCCTAACGTATAACCCCATTTCAGGGTATGTTCACCTCAGACTTAGTACCAAAAATTTGGATATTTCTTGAAACATTCGTCTAGTCAACTCGCTTGACCTCGACTATTTCTTTAAATTCTTTTCAAAATGTTTCATGACGTCATGATACCGTACTCTTCACAGTACGTTGAGGACTTCGTCAGTTTATGACTTCGTCATTATACATCATACCATAGCAGGCTATTGATGCTCTGATCAAATTCTATACCAGGTTTAATTGCATTAACAACTCCATCTTTTTACCATCCTTGCATCAAATGCACTGATGATATAAAATTCATTTTGATATTTTAAATTAATTTCTGCCTAGCCGAAATAATTGGCATAGACATAAAAAGCATAGCTCTTTTAAAATCCATTGGTTCCAAAAAGTTGAACCAATTCTTTTCTTTTTCAAAATGTACAATTCAGCACGATTTGAATAAACTTCAAAATCTAGCATAGCTAGAGGATTTGGAATATCCTATTCTCCATCTTCCTTTATTGTCTTTCTGCGACAATACTTAAACTTCTCTAGCACCTTCAATGCTAAGTCTACTGAAAATACTTCGTTTTCAGTCTAAACATTCCTATTTCTTATTACAGTCCATCAACTTATCACACATTATGGGTTCAAGAACTTTCCACAATAATATGAGTTTAAGAACATCCAGACAGACCTTTGGCGTCCATTCGCTGAAACATTCGAAAACATACCATACTATTATGAGTCGCAAACTTACCATAAGTATTAGTTTTAAGACTCGCACCTACCTTAACCTTCTCTATCTATCAAGTATATACATGAGAAAAGATTCACCTTCCCGTCATATTCATCTTAATAGCGCGACCAATTCCAATGATTATCACTGTAATAAACTGAGCAGTTGTTATACCAAGCACAAACCTCTGCCCATACAAAGGTTCATACAACTCAGCCATCACATGAGTCCTCAATTGAAATCTTACAACTTCTGACTTCCTCTGTACGTAATACAAATTTTCTTTAATTCGTATAGTAACCTTTACAACTCAATCTGAGTTCTTCTTCCCGTACTACTTCGTAGTACCATTCATTCATAGCAGTAGCTATAAATCACTCATCGTTTAACAGCTCATCTGTTACTACGATTTACTATGATCACGTGGTGATCTTCTTATCATTCTCTCTACGATTATAGTCTTAGGTACTCTTACCTAAGATTTATAACCTATCAGCTCCGATACCAACCTGTAACGCCTCGAAATCTGATCTATTTTCACATCAGGATTTCGTACGTCACTACCCCATTTTCTTCCAAACATACATCATTATATACTAAAATATAATAACACATATTCTAAAATCTCAGGTTCTATAACCACAAAACCTCTTTCATTACAAATAATGATAATTATATTATTCTTTACATCTTACACGAGTGACTTTCATCCGCCACAAAGGATTCATAACTGTTCATTTAAACTAGTCTATAGTTTAATTCTATCATTCTATATTACAAGTCTTCACTTGCTCTTCACGCACATTCATATAATGAATGTCACTTCGTCTGAATACCGCTCAGCTTGATCTTTACAGGATCCTTAAGTTCTTTCTAACATCGTTCGCTGAAAATGTTTTTATTTAAAGCAAGTGTGAGAATTCAATTGCCCAACAAGTCATAACAGTTGAACAAACAACTTCAAGAGTTTAAACATTCTTCAGAACCTCGATAACCGAACAAAGGTTATGAAGCAGCTTGAATAATAGGAATAATCTCGATTCCTATCATCTTAAAACCATACTCATTTTCACTTTGAAATTCTTTCATTCTTCTACCTTTTTCATACATATTCTGTCTGGCTAGAATCATTAGCACAGACTTAACAATAACGGTTCATGAATAAATTGAGCATACTTGTATTGAACAGTTCAAACATAGAACAGTTCATCTCACAAAAATACCAAAGTGTTCAAATTGTGGCACAATGCCTCATACGTTCTACCACCTGGTACAAATATCACACATTCGCACATAGACAGAACTTCTCTAGTTCAACATCTGAGAAGGTTTAGAAACTAGCATTCATTTAAAATATGAATGAAGTTAGGAAACTTGCCTTACGCATAGCTACAGCTTACAGTTTACGTTGAAATGCTTATTCCAAAACCCTATATAACAAATAAGGAAATAACAAGTACACCAATTAGTCATATACTTGACTTACGCATTGGTTTACTTAACTTTACTTCTTAAGGTTCGCACTATTGTAATTTAAGTTTACGCGACTAACTTTCTTTACTACCGATTTACGGCTTCATGACATTCGGAGATGTCTTACTCAACACGTGCATCATCTTTGATGATTCACCTTCTTATCTTATTCTTATACTTCTCTAGGACTCAGCACACATCGCTTTTCTGCTAGTAGTCCATATGGTACTCTGAGTGGTTTCCCACAAACAACCAACAAACAAGTTCCCGTCTCATCTACACTGCCCACACAGTGAGTTAGATCGGTTGCCAGTTTTGTATATACCTTCGCTCTCTAAAGGAATTGTTTAGCCCATCTCCCATATGTCAACCATCAAAGGTTACGATTGTACTACAACCTAACTTACCTTAACCTATCCGAAACATTAAACTATAATGTTCGTTAAGTCAACTTCTTATTCCTTATGGCTTTCTGGCAACTAAATGCCATACCTCAGGATTCATTCTTTATCGCCTAAGTCATACAATCTTTTGTATACTCGGAACAATCATTCATTGTCAATACTTTGAGACCATAGCGTTAAACATTTGATATGAACTTATTCATATCTTACAACGTCTGGTTCCCTCAACTCGAAACATTGTCCAAGTTATACTTATTAACTCGGCTTATTAACGTTTTACATTATTATCTTCAATTTAGTTTCTTCACCATTCACAGGTTTAATCAATAGTCTTCACTATCATACGGTCAAACCATACACGGGGTGTATGTTCTACCCGTTTCACACTCGCTTACACTCAACCCTTACGCTGATTAAAGTGTTCAGCGCTTACTTCATTCTAACATTCTCTATCCGACTCACACTCGGACTCTCTTTAATCTCATTACCGTTTGTTACGGCTTTTCATGATAATTCATATCTTACTTACTACCTTCATCAACGTCTATGTCATACAACCACGGTATACTTAGAACGTTCGTCCAACGTGAATACAATTCACAAGGATCGTTTACGCATTCAACGTTTTACTTGTTCGTCTTTTAATCTCTCATTCAACCTTTACTCAAGGTTTCAATTACTTTCATCATTATCCATCCCATGAACCCCATGTTCATTATTCTTTCTTAATGTCGAAGCCATACCGTTCGTTGTATGCTAAGACCGATCGTTCATTGTAACTACGTTGCATTCATAGCGTCTATACGCTTTACATTCATCTCTCAATGCCATGTCATAACATCAAAATGTTATACATTAACATCGTCAACCAACGTCTAAGGAATCACACCCATAGCAATCCCTCACGTTCGTTTATCGCGACTACGGTCCCCGGACATCGGTTCCGTAACCTGCATCTACATTCTTTGTCTTTTATTCTCGTTTAATCTTTTCGTTCAACCTTTGCTAAAGGTTTAAAATACTTTACTAAGTGTTACATTACGTGAACTATATGTTCATACTTCTTTCTTGCACATCCCCCAGTATCTGAGAACTAAAAATCTCTTTTCTGGGCATTGCTATGCACTGGCGCTGCGGCGCCATGCCCTTCCTTTCCTCTCGCACTGCGGCGCCACTCTCCAAAAGTGTATGGCCGAGCTCACGCTGCGGCGCCCCTTCTCGCGCTGCGGCGCCAAGACAAAAACCTAGAAAATTTTTCTAAGTGATAAGTCAAGTTTGAGATGCTTACTTTACGATCTCATAACTTCTTCGTTATAACTCGGAACGAGGTCGTTCCAAAGCCATTCTCTTCCTTATCTTACGTACTATAATATGCCTTGGATAGAACTTCATTCCGAATCTGTTAACATGCCATTAAATTGGCTTAATCTTAACCCTTTGTTCATTTTACGCTTTTAACGTTTTTCGTTTGTTCGTCCGTAATTCGGTCATCCGAACTCGAAATTCATTCGTTCTTGAGTCCACGACTCACGTTTTATACGTTCTCTTACATTCTTATGAAACCCTACACATTCAGGTTCAGTTACTAACTTTCTAATTCTCGTTCGTCTTTTACGAAAATTTTGCCATAACTTCGTTATAGCTCAATTTTAATCCGTTCTTCATGAACGTTTCTAACGCTCCTAACCAAGCAAGAAGCAACTAATTTATACACGATGGTTTTAAACTTGTCCATCAACAACATTTACACTACGATGGTTTTAAATTTGTCCATCAACAACGTTCTACGCGTTCTTCGCGTTCTTCGTTTTTAATCGATATTTTGGATTACGATTTCACTTTTTCTTGGAATTTGATGTTATAGAACACCATTCCTTACTTAATTAACCTACTCGTTCATAATATTCATTCGGATCGCTCAAAATCCTCACGAATCTTATACTTGCTTAAGAAATTTATAAACTAAATTTCTTATTCCTTATTTCTTATTTTCTCATGATTTCAACCATATGAAATCATTACTAACATCTTTTACTCCTTATTCTCATTAAGTTATGTTTTAAATATATTAAACTTAAAGAAAATAGTAGAAGAAACTAGGGTTCGGATTACCGTTCTTCTTTATTTCTCTTCCGTTAGACAAAGCCGGCGATTCGCGAGCTTTTCTATTACACGATCACTTTTGATCCGAGCATTCATGATCATGCTCTTCCTCTTCTCTCCCAACCGAGCTCTCTCTCTCTCTCTCTCAAGTTCTAGGATTTTCAAAATCCCACAAAAATGAAATTAAGCTTACTATTTATAGAATTTCCAAGCAAAGGGCATTTTGGTCATTTTCCCTCCACCTCCTTACTATTCCACACTTGGCAACCAAGTTAACTTGGCCACCACCCTTACTTGGTGGCGAAGTGGCCGGCCCACATGCCCATGGGTCACCCCATGGGTTGCCCCATTGGTTCTTACCCATTCGTTTACCTATCGGTTCGATCCGCGGTTTCTTTTCTTGGTTTGGGCCTTAACCCTAATTCTTATTGGGCCTAACTTGGGCTTAACTTCACAAATCATTGGGCTTGACATAATCCAAATCTAATTAGATTCTACAAAAGTCTATGAACACAAAGTCCATTAAGACTAATCGTATTCTACGCATTTCATTCTCGTATGCTCTTCGTATATTGTTCGTATGATATTCGTATTATACGTCGTACTAATCTTCGTAATATACTCGTATAATAACTCGTATCATACTCGTATTTCTCACGCATAATAACCCTAATTATTATACGCGATAATAACATTCTCGGAACTCACATTTCCTAACCCTTAGGTTTTGAGTCCGCAGGCGAAAACTTCATTTTTGCCACAACTGAAATATTATTGAATATTCCATCACGTCTTAAGATTTCACGCAATCAAAAACTTCTCGGAATTTCAAAATAAATCTCCGAGCAGAAACGGGTGAATAGTGCCTATTTCGTCTTTTTTCCCGAAAAATATTTTGTTCCCGAAAAAATTTCATTTTCGTCTTGAAAATTCTTACTCGTTCAATCTAGCTCGTAGCCAGAATTCTCCCGATTAATAATCATTCTAGGTTATAGAACGATTAATAAACACTTAGCACAGAATAGTATTAATAAAAATTCATTTTATTAATAACTAATTCTTTAACTTAAATTCTTGACAATCCGATTTTCCGGGTTGTCACAAAAACCATCTGAGGAAATCCAAATACCATGAATAAATTTACAAGCTGCTTACTGCTGAAAATGTCCATCATGGGAATTGAATCTAGATTCAGTAAACTGAATCTATGATCACATGATTCCTAGGTTCACATAATACCGCAGTTTATATGAAAACTGTAAGCATTTATATATATAAAAGTTGTAAATATATATATACAGACATGATCAACCACCACGAAGCACCTCCATAGGGGGTCAGAAATGTAAATATATAAAAGCGGTATATATATATATATATATATATATATATATATATTGACATGATCAACCACCACGAAGCACCTCCATATATATATATATATATATATATATATATATATATATATATATATATATATACAAACTGAAATGAAACTGCGAACCGAAGTCCGGACATACACACGCAACACGACTCTCAACGTGAAGAATAGTGTGTGCAAAGATGAAGAGAAAGGCTTTAAAGTGTGTAAGAAGGCTTACAGTGGGCTGCCAAAGAAGACTTCTATAGCTTTAAGTGGATGAACACTCGGCTCTCGCCGGTAAAAAGTAGCTATATATGAGCTTACAAATGTTTAAAATGAGAAAACACTCAGTTTAGGGTGTGTACAGAGCAAATTAGATAGGGCTTCCTTATCTTTTTCTCTTACAAAATGGCCACCCCAAGCCCTCTATTTATAGTGGGGGCCGCAGGTGTACCTGCAGCTGCCCCGGGCTTCACGGGTCCTGCTGTCTTAAAATACGTGCACGCGTGCAACGTGATGTCCGCTTGAACTTTCAGAACTTCAATCCGGGCATCCGAATGAGGTGTATAAGACCTATTTCAAACCGCCGTTGTTGAGAGTTACACAATAACATGGGATTAGAGGTTGTACGAAGTCAGGAAGATGAGACCATGCCCTCCGGTCTTCATGCTTCAAATTTTATCCGTTACCCTACGTAATAGTTACTCGGGATTGGACTTCCTTGGCTCTTGTAGGACATTGTTGTGTAGAAATGTATGTCTGAAATGTTAAGATGGGGTGATGTGGCGTCAAGGTGGTAAGATGATGACTTTGCCCCTCACCGGGGTTATCTCTAGTTTGGGCTGATAAAGCAGACGTTGGTCAGGGTTATCTCTGAGATTGGACTGCTGCAAGTGTCGAAGGTCCTCATGAGGTGTGTCTGTCTTCCCGGGGGTTATCTCTGGGTCTTGTATTGAGTGCCTCGGTGTGAGTGTCGAGTGTTCTAAAGCTATTTGCATGGCTTTGAAACAAGCATTTCTGGGGTTATCTTCGGAACTACAACTGCATTCCTTAGGGTTATCTCCAAGGTTGGCGCTGCTATTCCCGGTGTCGGGACTGAGACTGAATATCTCGGGGTTATCTCCTAGATGAATCAGCCTTCTCTGGTGAAATTTTCGGTATTGGAACTGTAGGCCTCAGGGTTATCTTTGAGGTTGAAACTGATACTCCCGGTGTATGTTTCGGGGTTGAAACTGAACTTTCAGTAGAATCCGAACTAGATGTGACCTGTCTTCCAAGGTTATCTCTGAAAGACAAATCTGCCTCTTGCAATGTCAGTAACAGGTGTGTATAAAATTTTGAGTGTCTACAGATGCCCCTCTTTATCATATTCATGCAATGTAATGGCATGGATAGGATAAAGAATCCTATACACTTAAAATGCAATAGGATAAATATGATGCTATGCGTAGCAACGTGATGCAAATGTTTGATGCATATGGATTGTTTTCCCAAATGCTAGGGATGATTGTCGGCTCCCTGTCGCTTCAACCGGGGATGGCAATGATGACAATCTTGGATATGTGATCCAAACTTCTTAGGATGTTGACGTTGGGGCTATCACCAAAGTCCTGAATCCTTGATACAGACTTTATTCCAAAGATGTGCCTCTCGTGTACAAGAGACATATGGGGATAAAGCTTTTGTCTGCTTGAGGATGTGTATAACATATTCTATCATCGATCTTCCCCGATGATGTGGATCCTTTCCTGGTTTGTGTCGCTAGGACATAGCAATGTTCTGTCAGATTTACTGCCAAAAGTAGATGTTGTCAGGGATGCCTGGCCTTCGTTGACGTGTAAACCAACAGATGACCATGCGTTGTAACCCCCGCCGGGGATCTACTTGACTTTTGCTGACGTGTATATCAACGGATGAACTCCTTGCTGGGGATAAATGGCAAGGCGGCTTGGCCTTTATTAATGTGTGTATCAAGTGATGAACTCCCTGCTGAGGATAAATGGCAAGGCTGCTTGGCCTTTGTTGATATGTGTATCAACTGAAGCAATCACCGGATGGCTTCCGATGCGTCGTTAGGTTTACTTACCAACGATTTAACTGACGTCAAGGTTGCTTGACCTTCGTTGACATGTATATTAACAAAAAATATGCGTTGTAACCCCCGCCGGGGATCTATTTGATCCTCGCTGACGTGTGTGTCAATGAACAATATGCGTTGTAACCCCCACTGGGGATCTATTTTTGGACAGATGACCATGAGTTGTAACCCCCGCTGGGGATCTACTAGAAAAGATTAGGCTGATGACCCTGCATTGACGGCATTGGACCTCTGTACGGTATTGCCGAATGTGATCTGCAATGACTTGGATCATCGGTATAGTATACCCTGTGTTCGGGCGAATACCAATGAATGATATGAAAGCCACAGTCGGGCCTAGAAAAACCAGGATTTCAGGCTATTCCGCTCAATCGCGTAGCATTTTTATCACTGATTCGGCCTTTTTAGCTTGTGAAAACTCCTTTGCAAATCGAATTGGACTGAGCCAGAGGGGTGGGACCTACGTAGGGGTGCCGCAGGTACACCTGCAGTAGCCGCAGGTGAACCTACGGCCAACCGTGAATGGCTATTAATGCTGCAGTTTGCTTTCTCAAGTCATTTCATGTTGCGTCGCAAAAGAAATCTGAGAGCTCTTCTTCAGATCTGCTGAGTTCAGACATCTTTCTATAAATTCTGTCACCGTACAAGTGTTCTACACTGTCCTGGTAACGTATGCATACCTTCTTTTCCAGTTTTTATCTGTTGGAAAATGAATTATCACATGAAATGCATCTAAACACATAGTAGTGAATATGCATGCTCAAATGACTTGATAAAAAATATTCAACATAGTAAATGTTAGTATTAAACCATGCTGAACATAATGATGAAAAACTTTGACTTTTGAGAAAGTCAAATTGGCACCTTTTTTTGCTATTTCTTATCCTATTTGAGGATAAATGAGCAAAGGTGATAAAGCAAAGTAATCCTGGTAATTAGGCTATCCTTATGGATTGACGACTTTGATTTTTTAATGTAACAATGACTGTGGGCAGGTGTGCTACTGAATGGCCACCTAATCATGCCTATGTGCATGTGGATAGTCCTATTTATAGAGGAAACTATGGCAAAATTTTCCAAAATGTAGGCATTGATTAATCATACATTTTTAACTCTACTATAGACGTATGTTAAAATAATGCATGCATAGATGTAGTCATTAAATGCATTTTGAAAAGCTCTAAGTTAGAAAGTACCACACCCTTTCTTAGGTGATTTGGAGACTTGTTGACCAGATATTATGGATCTGGATCAACCGAGTAGTTCCTGCAGGACCACTTTTGGTGTACATAGGAGGGCTTCTGAAGTGCCTCGACCCTGCTCTCTTAAACAGCCTCGTCATTTGGTGGACGCAGTGATACGTCCAGTCCGGGTTGATGTGTTAGACGTCGAGGACGAGGAGGAGGATGTTCTGGTTGCGGACCTCGTTCTTGCTACACATGTTCCTCATAGGGACCTCCCGAGTATTCAGGTGGCAAACCCAGAGCTTTTGGGTGACTTGAGTCGACATCCCTCGATGTATCTGTATGCTAACGAGGTATCAAGTTAGATCTTAATCTTCCTTCTTTCCTATTGATAAGGAATAAAGGATTCTGATGTCGATCTGCATTTTATGTAAGTTCCCGACTTTACACAGCCTCAAGGGAACTGGTTCAGCATTCACTCCATGTACCAGGCTCTGCATCTTGCCTATAGAGCGATTGTGCATGACTGGGGATTTCGAGCGTTCTTTTCCATCCTTCCTTGCCACTGTCCTTGGGGTTATCTCAGGGCATTGTCTGAGAGCTGGTTTCACTAGACTCAGTTTCTCCATTTACTGGACTGTGAGGTGATGATGACGCCGATGGATTGGCGGTTTATCACGAGTATGGAGTTTAGAGGGGCACCAGTGCCTTGCACGGCGGATATTACCCCCACTGCCGTCAGATCCTTGTTAGGAGTTCCGAACGAGGTGCTCAAGGCCAGGACTGTGCGTGTGGGTCCTTTGAGCGTAGATGCTATGAGTGGGCTATTGAGTGAACCCATACCGGCTGATGTCCGAGTCAGGGATCACATTCTTCGGCGACTGTTCTTGATGATCATTAGGGGCTGCTTCATAGCAGATAACACTCCTACACCTTTGGCTATTTCCTCAGGGGCATGCGTATGCGCTCGCAGGGCTTGACCGAGGCTTGGTTAGGATTTTACCCATTTCTGCTGGTGAGTATTTCTCTTGTAATTTACCATGTACAGGTTAAGAGTGTTAACTGACAGCAGATGTTTATTTTTATGTTGCAGTTTTGGGCCTATGAGAGGCTCCCATGTTTACGTCCTGTGAGTGTATTAGGGTTAGATACCTATCCACGAGGACGAAGATGGCATCATTCCATACTGGCAGAGGTCCTTGTAGCTCGCCTACAGCTGGAGTTATTGACAGCTGATGTCATCACATGGATTCCATATTCTGGGGAGCATTTGGCCATTAGATTTGAGGATGGGTACCTGACTGGTGTCGAGTACGTTATTTCCACCCATAGGGTTCCTCTCTTCACAGATAGAGGATGGGAGCTCTATTTAGGAGAGCGTGCTTTTAGGAGCACTACAGGAGAGATCCATGTACCGATCTTTCCTCCTGCCAGGTGTTATTGGCCTGTGTCACAATCACCCGTCATTGATATCCCATTGTTGGGTGTTGACAGTTTTGCATTGTTAGAGGGTCCCTGCACTCAGGATGTATTCCAGCATTGTGGATCCCTCGTACTATTGGAGCCCAGACCCACGCCACTCAGTTCATGGGAGATATGGTTCTAGGATCCGTGATGATGACAGATTGGCTAGCCTGTATCCGAGATCTGACTCATGTGACACAGATTGACAGCTTGACCCAGCGACTTGACCGGGCACATTTCTTTATCTAATATTTGGGTAGAGATCCGGCAGAGGCAGATTCGTTTGATCCTTCCAGCGCAGGAGCTGGCCCCTCAAATGACCCATTTGGCTTTGTCGGCGCAGATCCCCCTTTGTATAGGCCTGACATCCTTGCTGATAGAGATCCAGTGACCCAGGAGGAGTTACATTAGGTGGATAGGATTGATGATGTAGATACTGACACCATTGTCTATTTCTAATGTGTATTCTCGTTATCTCTTTTGATAGGCCTCTTGTTAGATATTGGGTGGTTGTGCCCCATTCTCGCTATATCTTTTGATATGCCTCTGTTAGTAGTAGGGCATCTGTGCCCTATTTCCCAGTATTTTTAGTTATACAAAGATGATGTATTTAGGAATGTATGTACTATCTTCTATTCCCTGCATTATATTATCATCTATTATCTGTTATGCATGTATCATATTATGCATATATATGTATGTCCAGAGATATTCAGCATTGACCCCTAGATGGTATTATGATACGGCCCACACAAATGTCTTCTTCGACAGTCAGCCGCATAGATCACACCCCGCCATTATTGGTGGCATCCCGTTTGGGATATTGGTATGATAGTATGTCACCCTCAGATATGGTGACTGTAGATGAGCTGTTGCAGTATACAATGACCCTTTTGATGCTTCAGCTCCCCGCAAGATTTATGGAGGGCATGCTGGAGCACTGGGTACCGGAGAGGCAGGTTTTCTAGTTTGGGACGCAGGAGTTAACTCTAACTCTAGAGGAGTATGCACGTTTACCGATGCAGCCACTTGACAGACCTTGTGTGCGTATGGCCATTAGTGACATGAACCGTCAATTTATGACTCTCACTGGACTGAGGCGGAGAGTTGTACTGGATGAGATCACATCCGCCCACGTGATATCCCAACGTTTTCTGATTGACAGATTTGGCTTTAAGGACAACTATGCTCGGTATTCTGGGGATTTCACTATACCAGAGGACCAGTGGCATTTGGCCAGAGTGGATGCATTACTGCTGTGTGTATTATCATACGTATATATGCCACGATACATGGTTGAGTTGGACATCGGTGCCATTATGGTAGTAAGAGCTCTCAGGGAGGGTCGTACCATTATTCCGATGATCATGGCAGAGACACTGAGGTCAGCCACATTCTGCAGGACTTACCCTTTAGGGGTATTCAAAGGTAGTTCAGTCATGTTGTACGTGTGGTTTATGTCACACTTGAGACCGATTGGCACATTTAGACGACACGGGTATTGTTTCACCCATGAGATAGCTATGTCGTATTCATTCCAGCCTACGGAGTGTACATATCCTGCATCTTGGTCCGTTTTCCTAGCTGGGACTGGAGATTCGTTTGCTATCTTGCCGTGTACAGGGCTCAGTTTGCCCTACAGTTTCATTACTCATGCTCCGGGCATGGATTATCTTCCTCTCGCTGGTTTGAGGGGCATGACTATATACCACCCACTGGCCGAGATGTCACAGTTTGACCAGTTTTAGGATTTCCATCCTTTTGATGGGGTGTTAGGTCAGTGCTTAGCTTCTCGCCATCTATCAGCAGAGGATCGATCCCGGGTGTATGCTTGTTGGGATCAATGTGAGATAGCTATTTTTTCTGTCAGCTATCCGGGTTATTCTGCAGAGTATTCGGCATGAATGGAGACAAAGACTTCATTGGCTGTGGTAGTATCCACAGTGCCAGGTAGTAATTCAGATGGTGGAGAGCCCACGGAGGACATTGATTCTCCCACCGAGGAGAAGCCATTTACTGGGTTGCCAGCTCTCTTAGATTCTCCCAGTACTAGTACTGTGGTGATCCATCATTCAACACAGTACTTTGAGAAGAGTCTTCATTTGATGACCTTTGAGAGAGATCAGGCTAGAGCCCTAATGTTGACAACTCTTGATGGGAGAGACGCAGCTCTGTTTGAGAGAGACGAGGCAATAGCTCATAGAGATGCCGCTGTCGTTGAGCGAGATCAGACCAGATCAGCCAGAGATGCAGTGATAGTTGAGAGGGATAGCGCCATATCTGCTCGGGATGTAGCCATCACAGATAGTACCACAGTGAGATCCCTGACCACTGACATGCTTATCGAGATGAGTGTGTACATTGATGAGCATCGCGTCACCATGCAGATGGCTGTAGATCTGTTGGCTCGTGTGGATATCCTTGTACAGGAGACCACAACATTACCTCATTCTCTTGAGAGAGATGCTATGTTAGATCTGCTAGCCCACATGCACAAAGATCTGTAGATAGCCTTGTATTTTCTTGCACATACTAGCTTAACCATTTTTTCATGTATAGTTTACATTGTGTATATCAAACAGTATTATATATAGCAGGGAAATATATTTTTGTTCACTTCCCTTTTAGATATGCCTGAATACTTGCTTGATATTTGCCTGCTTCTTCAGGGCTTGTGATCTTGATGTATTCTGAATTCCTCCTTGCTAGATGGACATTGACTTGTCTTTGGATAGTTCAGAATGGATCTTGGATCTATGTGTATCCCTACCATCTTTGGTGTCTTGGGACTGATTTCTGTATAGAAATGTGGAGAGGAGTGTGGCTTTCCTCTCTGAGATTGACCGCACCATAGATGGTTGCCAGTACTCCTATTTAGGAGGAGCCTAGTTAATTCCATTTCTTATGGATTGGTGTTGCTCTTCAAGGAACAACCGCAGCTTAGATGGTCGCCGAGTCTCCCGTTTAGATGCGGAGGTCAGGTAATTCCATCCCTTTGGTCTGAAGCCAATGAAATGTTGTGGATTGAAGTTTGATCCCAGTACCATTGACAAGTATTTGTGTTTTGGTAGGGGTTAGACCGAACCATGATTGGCTGCCTACGTACTCTTGTTGAAGAGAAGATCAGGTCTACGTAGTTCGAACCTGATGTAAGAGGTTCAACGCTGTATGTGGCAGAAAGGTGTAGGAATGTTTTTTTTCTTGTTTTTGTAATGAGAAGGGTGTAGGAATATTTTTGTTATTTTCATTTTATTGCGACCGGGCCATATAAAACGGTTACCTACGTACTCCCGTGTATCAAGGAGATCAGGTCGACGTAGTTAGCCCCTCAGGACGATTAGTAGCCAACAAAAAGTTTGATCCTATGTGGAGGACAAACTGCGGGGGAAGAAAGATTAATCCTAAGTTCAGGATAAACTGCAGGTGTGAAAAGTTTAATCCCATGTTTGGGGACAAACTGCAAGCGTGAAGGGTTCAATCCCTGGTGGGATAACTGAAGTTGAGTAATGGTTAAAAAACCGAGTGAAGAGGAAAGGATCTGATGATCCGAAAACCAGGCTGCTGGCTTGAAAGTGTGTTTCCCTGAGGGGCGCAGTGTGGAAAAGAGTTATATGTAATGAAGGGTTAAAGAACCGGAATGACTGGTGATCTGATGATCCAACACCAAGATGTTTGCTTGATGGTAACTTCAGACATAGTATCGTTTCACGGTGTCCGAGTTAATAAGCTGTGGAAATTCATCGCCGTCCATTTCCTGCAATTTGAGAGCACCTCCTGTCAATACTTCTTGACAATAAACGGGCCTTCCTAGTTAGGTGCGAATTTTCCCTTAGACTGATCTTGGTTGTCGATGATCTTCTTCTAAACCAAGTCATGTCGTTTAAACTGCCGTAGCTGGACTTTTCTGTTGTAGGATCTAGCGATCCTTTGTTAATATAACTGACCATGGAAGATATTCGCGGTTCGCCTTTCATCTATTAAAGACAATTTGTGATACCAGTCTTATACCCATTGGTCTTCATCCAGTTGAGCATCTAACACTCTGAGGGATTCCATTTCTAGCTCTATGGGGAGTACTGCTTCCATCCCATAGGTTAATACGTAGGGGGTTGCCCTAGTTGAAGTGCGCATTGATGTTTTATAAGCTAACAGAGTAAGAGGTAATAGGTCAGGCCAGCCTTTGTGGTTGGCAGACATCTTTTGCATGATTTTCTTGATGTTTTTGTTAGCCGCTTCAACAGCACCATTCATCTTTGGACGGTAGATGACGGAGTTAAGATGTTTGATGTGGAATTTACTGCATTACTCCTCCATCATTTTGTTATTAAGGTTCTTAGCATTGTTTGATACAATTACCTCTGGTTGTCTATATCGACAAATGACATTGTTTCTAATGAAAGCAATGATGACTTCTTTGGTAACCCTGGGAAAGGAGGCTACTTCTACCCATTTGGTGAAGTAGTCGATCATGGTGAAGATAAATTGATGTCCATTACTGGCTTTAGGCTCGATGGGCCCGATCACATCCATTCCCCACATTGAGAAGGGCCAAGGAGAACTCATATTGTGGAGCTCTCATGGAGGGGCGTGAATAGCATTCCCATGAATTTGGCACTGATAACATCTCTTGACGTGGTCATTGCAGTCAACCTTGAGAGATAGCCAGTAATGTCCTGTTCTGAGGATCTTCTTTACAAGTAAAGGTCCGCTCATGTGTGGGCCACATACTCCACCATAGACCTCATCCATGAGTCTCTGAGCTTGATCCTTGTCCAGGCATCTGAGGAGACCTAATCCTGCATCTCTCTTGTAGAGTGCATCTCCGCTCAGGTAGAATTTCATACCAAGTCGATGAATCCGCCTTTGCTCAGTCAGGCTTGCCTCAGCGGGTGTAGATCCATCTAGCAAATACTCCTTGATATGCTGATACCAAGGTTGTTGGATGGGAGGTAGCTCATCCGATACTTCTCCATCATAGTTCCTATGGGCTGGTGCCTTTTGCAGGGCCAATGTGACGCTTGGCATGTGTTCTTTGTCAGTTATGTGAACCAAGGAGGCCAAAGTTGCTAATGCGTCTGCGAAGTCATTCCTATTACGAGGAATGTGTAGAAAGAAGATCTCTTCGAACTCCAAAGCCATCTGTACAACTTGCCGATGGTAAGGCAGTAAATGTAGCTCTTTAGTTTGATAGATTCCCGTGGATTATTTGACGACCAACTCTGAATCCCCAAAGACAGTTAACCGCCTGATGCCCATTGAACGGGCAAGTTTTAGCCCCATGATACAGCCTTAATACTCAGATGTGTTGTTGGTGCTGACAAACTGCAATTTGACGGCGACGGGATACTACTCCCCCGTACCGGATATTAGAACTACTCCACCTCCAGAACCTTCCATATTAACAGCTCCATCGAAATACGTATTCCATGTTTGACGTGTATCGTACTGATGGTGTTGCTGAATTGCCATTACCTCTTCATCGGGAAAGTATGTTTACAGGGGTTTGAAATCCCATGAAGGTGCGGCGCCCAGTTGATCCGCGATTCCTTGACCTTTAATGGACTTTTGTGCCACGTAAACGATGTCAAATTGTTGCAGAATCAACTGCCATCTGGACAGTCGACAATTCAGTATAGGCTTATTGAACACATACTTGAGAGGATCCACGCGGGATATTGTGACATCCCCAAATTTGGGTATTTTCCAACCCGACAGATGGTGCTACACGGTGCTACAGTTCACACAAACATTCAATTGAAATGCCTCAAAAGAACGAATATGTGTTATATATATTCGAAATAATATTATCATTCCCCATGTTCTTTATAACCGTTACATTTGTCCTGGTCTTAATATCAATTATTATTCTTACAAAACTATACTATTACATAAATAATCTATGGGTTCGCCTTCGCCTTCCCTTTATCCTTGCTGGATCCATTGATCTGTTTGATCTTAGCTGCATTTATATGGTTCAAGCAAGTGTGAGCCTAATTAGTTCAGCAAGTACAACAATTCTAATAAAACAGCATGCTTGAAACATAGGAATCGTATATCTTCAATAACTGAACAATAGTTATGAAGTACTATTGATAATTCAAAATAATACTTCTTTTCATTCAAAACGTTTTACAACAACAATATTCAGTAAAACATCAATTCTGGTCCAAGACCATGAGCATTTTATTAGTACTTTGAAAAGGACATCCCAGCACTAAGTTCGTAAGTCCGGCATAGCTTATGAGCACTTCTAGGTGATCAACCTATAGTACCATATGTTGATCAACACTACATTCATTAAACGTTTATACGTTTAAGTTGTAGCAACCTCACGTGCCTGTCGTTTGACGACAAAACAATTTAGCATACTCAGGCTCCTTTTGAAAACCACACAAATATTAGTTGGTAAATCATTGTCAATACTTTGGTATATTGTAAGAAATCCAACATATCGTAAGTCTAGCCAAAAGAATTGGCATTGACTTCACCAGACATTATCTCATGCGAAGAGTATATGAATCACAAAGCTTGTCCAGATCAAACTGGAATAAGGGTTACAGTACTTGCCTTTAACATCTACTTATAGATATAACACGTGCACTTTTAGTTCTTTAAGGTTTCTACAGTATATGGTAACATCACGTAGCACATTAGGTCATGAATAACATACATGGTTCCTAAAGAATCTTACCCTTCTTCTCAATCTAATTACATATTAGATTTGTTATTTATTGGTTCCGGCTTTCCGTTACGTCATTCTTACGTTCACATGCAATTGATTTTCTTTAACCCTAAGTGATCATACTTAAGGCTTGAATATGTCTTAACAATGTTGCATTAATATCTTTAGTTAATTGTTCATCAATTATCATTCATGCTTTACTTGTATCCATTCTTTACTATCTAGGTTTTAAGGACGGCGCTGCGGTGGCGGCTATTCTTCTCTGTGCCGCGCTGCGGCATCACACATTAATACTAGAAAACCAGATTCGACGCTGCGGCGCGAGTCCCTTAGTTACGGGTCGCGCTGCGACGCAAACTAATAGTGGCTGAGGGCCATTTTGGCACTGCGGCGCGGGACATTTTTCTTTGGGTTGGCGCCGCGGCGCCAGCTCTGTGCACCAGAAAATTTTGACAGACTTTTCAACTTGTGAGATTCCCGGACTCGTAACTTCTTCGTTATAAGTTCAAATTGGCTCGTTAAAGATCCTACGGTTCACAAATCACATACTCTACGCGTTCATGCAAGAATTTTATCTATTCGACTTCGTTTTCTAAAAAAAATCACCTATTAGTCCATTTTTAACGAAAATGATAAACGTTCGTGAACGTTCAATGTTCGTTTCTTCATTCTAAGTTGGAATCCGGGCATTTTCGAGTCCGCAACACTATAATGCCAAATACGACTTGTCTCCATCGAAAACCAATGTTTTCGAGTTCAAACACAAAATACGACTTCCATTCCGAGAATTTTACGAATTCGACGATTAACGTCCATCATGTGAGTTCCGACAAAACTTCATTACTAACGACTTGTTCATCATTTTAAATGGATTCATTTCATTAATTAAACATCTCAACCTATATATTACAATAACTTATCTTGATATTAGATTATGGCTTATTTCTTATAAGTTCATAACCAAACAAATTACAATGTTTCATTCCTTATGACTTATTGTTGAATTAAGTCCTTTTATTAACATTCTAACATTTTATCAACATACTAACTTCATTCATGTAAATATGTTGCAATTTCATGTATGATCAGGATAAGTTCATAACTTACTTAGGTTTAAATTACTTATTCAATGACTTATACGGCTTAAGTCAATTGCTTATCCAATCCTCATATGTTCTTATCATATAAGTTCATTAGGTTACACTTCTCTTATCACCCTACTATGGTAGAGATAGAAGAGACAAGATCATTTACCTTTGAAGACTAACTTCTTCTTTGAAAAATCTAACAATGGAAGGTTGAACTTGTAAGTGCTTATTCTCTCTACCAACTAAGTTGCTTTGTAAATAAAGTTTGTTAGATGAAATAACAACCAACAAATGAATTGGGAGCTTGCTATTTATAGAAGGGCTAAGGTTAGGGCATTCTAGTCATTAGGACATCCCACCTCCTTACTATTCATTTGCTTAACAACTAAGTAAACTTGCTAGCTACTCTCTTTGCTTGGCCATTACACTTATTACTTGGTCTCCACAAAACATATCCAAAACTTGGGTACCAAGATCACCCATGGGTTGCCCCATGGATCCCCCTTCTCCAATGGATCAAAACCTTGGGTTAATGTTAATTAAATTAACTTATACTTTGGGCTTGCCTTTAATTTAAAAATGGGCTTACATTAATAAACTATTGGGCTTAACATTACCATAACTTGGGCTTGCCCCTTTAAACTTAGTAGTCTTGCACTTCCTACAAAATCCACAAATTTATTTCATTAGACTTTAATTATTAACATTCTTAAATTAAGTCCGCTTGCGAAATATTGCGTTTTCCATACTTAGATTATTATTACATAATCCATCTCACCTCAATATTATAACGTTACGTATTTCTCGGAAGTTCAAAAATAATTCCCGAGCGAAAAATGATGAATAGTATTTTTTGAAAAATGTGACGCCCCCAAATCCGGGTACTTGAAACCCGAACTCGGTGCTTCACGATACCATTTCTATGAGCGGAATTCTACGAATAATAATAACACTAATATGAATAACAACTTAATTTACATAATTATCAGAGTTTATCTCCCCAGGTACGAGACCTTAAAGTACATTCCATACAATACATGATATATATATATATATATATATATATATATATATATATATATATATATATATATATATATATATATATCATTGTCTTAATAATATAAACTATTACAGCAACTACCACAAATCTTATTCAGTTAGCTTTCCTTTTCCTTTGTTTCTGCACGACCTTTTTGGTTCTTCAAACTTAACTGAAAACATTTAAATTAAGCAAGAATGAGTATTTGAGTGCCTAGCAAGTAATAACAATAATATATATTAGCTGAAAGAATTAAATGTTTTCTTCGAAAGACACTTCTACAACGAATCAACAGTTCTAAAGTAAGTTGTACCAAGAATAATAATAACATAACAACTCTCTTTCACATTTTTGAAACTACGTATTGACTATAAGTAGGGTTAAGTGACATATCATGAACATTGTTTTTTTTTTTCGAAAAGGTTGAACAGAAATTCATCTACAAAACCGTCATAACTTACGGACACGGGGGTGATCAGCCTGTTGTGTCCTGCATTGATCAATACTACATTTTAAGAACTCTCTTCGCCTTGGACGCATAAAAGTTTTCCCTATGTAAGGGATGTTCATACTTGTCTGGGTTCTAAAGCAAATGTTTTATCTTGTTCAACAATAATCTATAATTCAACCTATATATATAAGGGTAATTGACAAAGGTATATCAACATGTAATTAAATACAATGATTATTCAAGTGGGGACACTTATATAACCATTTTATAGAAATTGACGAACATAATATATATCTGAATTACCATATACTAACATGTTGATAAACAATGAGCGGATATAGAATATGTCGCAGTAGAGTTGATAATATAGCATAATAATAATTTAATTCTGAAACTTCTTACTCATGTCCATTGCATAAAGGAAATGCAAAGGTAGGATACTTGCCTGAGCTGATGCTTACAATAACGCAACTTAGATTAATCTTTTATACAGCGACCTATCAGTAATAAGATCATTCGCTCGATTAGAATAATATACTATAACACATAGTACTGCATTTCGCAGTTAGCACATAACCTAATCACATTATCACACATATCCAACAGTCATTGAATCATAATTAATCATTAATACAGTCAAAATATCTAAGTCTAGATGAATTTCTGAAACATGTCGGTGTACCGACAGCTTTATTGGATAATTATTGAGTCTAAGACTCTATTTTGTATCTCAATATTCATAAGTATCAGTCATATTATTTTTAATTTACTTAAAATAATTTTTAAACACTTATTATAATTTATCAAGAATTTTCAAACATCGGAATCATAATTAAATAATTTAAACATCAAATAATTCTATTATTATTAACATTTAATCAATATTAAATTATTAATGAAACTGTTGTCAAAATATTAAAGTTATGTATAATAACTCAAAATGCTTTTAAAACATTTATATTACTCTTAAATGATTTTTAAAACATTTAAAATTATTTTTAAATAATTACCATTAATATTAAAATATTAATGCACTATTTATCCAAATATTAAAAGTCATTTATTATAACTTAAAATATTTTTAATTCATTTATATCCTTTTTAAATGATTTTTAAATAAATAAAACCATTTTTAAACTATTTATTTAATATAATTATTAAATAAACTAAATATCATCAATACTAGATTAATATCATTAATATTAAATTAATAATATTTTTCATGACAAAATATCCAAAGTCATATTTTATAACTCAAAATATTTTTATGATACTATAAATGATTTTTAAAATCATTAATTCTATTTTCCATAATTATTTCATATATTTATTAAATAACTTAAACATCATTAATATTAATTAATTAATGAAATTTCATTACAAAATATTAAAATTCATTAAAAATAACTTAAAATATTTTCTAACACAACAATATAATTTTTCATGATTTTTCATGAATTAAAATCATTTTTAAATAAATTATTTAATATTATAATTAAATAAATAAATACTTTTTTTATATTCCAAAAATACTAAATATTTTTGAAATATACTCAAAATAGTTAAAAACTATTTTTCAGACTTTAAAATAATTTTTCAGAATTTATTAAATATTTTTAATAATTAAAATCTAATTTTTCTAATTTTTAAATCATTTTCGAAATTGTCAGAAATTAAAAATTTTAAAATAAATCAAAACTGTCGCTAAAGGCTTTAGCGACGCTTATCTATTGCCTTAGGTGTTCTTGAGCCTCAAGAACACTGACAAGACAGTTATCAAGGTGCCTAGTTTGACCGATTATAATTCTCAATCCATTACGTTTCTGGAAAATCTAACACTTGGATCTTGTATTGCTCATGTAATGCTACAATTACCAACAAACATCATGACTAAAAATCATCAGATCTAAGAGTTATTAGCCATCAAAAAGTCTGACAAGTCTGTTCTTCAACTGAAGAACAGTCGAGGTGCCTACTTTGGATCCTTATAACTTCCAATCTGTGTATTGTTTGTGTGATCTATCAATTGGAGTGTGTAGACAACATGTAGGACTACAACTACAAAGCATCATAACACATTAACATCATAACATGAGCAAGATCTGGCTGGTCAAACTTCAACACGGAATCTGCTCAAAAAAATTATGGGTTTGTGTTCTTCAGCGTTTTCGGTCAACGGGTTTTGACCATGAATAATTCCCGATGTACAAAAGCTATGAACTTGCTTCTTTTTGAATATTAAAGACCACATATCCGACTACACATAACAGCTTTTAAACAACAAAAAGCATGATCGAGCAAAGATTTATAAGCTCTGACATTTGCCAAAAAAATATTTTCTGGACACTTAGAATATTTTCTGGGTTTGAAGAACAGCCGGTCAATGCCAGTCAACCCACTTTGACCTTAAATAACTTTTGATCCAAAATAGATATGGACCTGATTCGTTTTGGAGATTAAAGACCACATAACAAGATACACATATCAACTTTTAGAACACAAAACAGATTAAAGATCACAGAGATATAAGGCTTGACATTTGTTAAAAAATCACAGAAAATAAATTTTCTAGATTTTAGAAATCTTCAAATCCGAGCTTCTAAATGTTATGGATCCAACATCTAGTAACCCAGATCATCCTTAGACACTATAATCAACATGTTCTAACATTTAAACATAACATCTAACACCAAAAATTAAAAAAAAAATCAAGCTAATGTTTATACCTTTTCTAAGCTTTGATTCTTGATTTTTGACTTATGATTTGTTATGATTGGTAGTAGGACTTTGTTTTGGGACTGAAATACTATAATAATTCGTAGGTTTTAGAGAGAGAAGCTCAAGGAAAAGAGTTGTGCAATTTTTAGTGTACAAAATGCCTTAATTCTCTCTCCAATCTATATATAAACCAAATTAGATGCATTGAATGCTCAAAATAGTTGATTGAATTTGAATAGAATTGAGTCTTGGATGCTAAATTGGTAGGGTAGGATGTTTGCCATGCTTTGATAGCAATAATACACAATAATTCACTAATAATACACTAAAGAGACAAAAAGGGTATTTTGGTAATTTTTTATATAATTTCAAGGGCATTCTTGTACAAGGTGATTAAATCTAGGGTTTATTCACTAGATTAAAAATCTTACAATTTCCCAAATAAATTATAGGGTTTGGACAATTTAAAATTTAAAGTGTAATACAATTTTAATTTAAAACATACTAATTAAATTAGGGTTTTTAATAAAAATTAGGGTTTTTAAATTAGGGTTCCTAAATATTATTAGGATTCTCAAATTAATTAGGGTTTCCTAATTATCTTTATAATTCACAAAATAATAATTAGGGTTTCTAAAATTTGCAATTAGGGTTTTCAAATAAATAATTAGGGTTTTTCCTAATTATCAGCATAAAACAATAATTAGGGTTTCTTCTAATTACAGAAACTCTAATACGCAGAAGAATTCATATAACATAATTACTACTCAGTCTTAACTCATAATTGAGTTTAACAATTAGGGTTTCACAACACAATATTAGGTTATGACCCAATTTACCACAATTGACCAACATTAACAGTTTACAGATATACGGTATATATTTAAGCACTGAAAATTAAAATATAATTAACATTACATTATTATTCTCATTCCTGGATAAAAATCCAAGTTTAGGGTTTGGATTCCATATCTGACTTATCCTTCGTACACAACATCAATAATCAAGTTAAAATAATTAACTTAAATATTTTGAACAAATTCATATAATAACATATTTATTATTATAATTCTAATTGTCACTTCATATATTATATAAATAATATATAAATTATATTTTCATGGAAAATAAATAATAAAAACATTTCTGCTTACAGAAATTAATTACCATAAGAATATAATTTGTAGTAATTAATAATTCTAAAATTATTTCTAATTTTTCAAGTAATAAATATATTCGCATTTAACATCACAATACTTGACACTTATTCTCATTGTAAAAAATAAATTTATATGCAAAATTTCTTATCTATTTATATAAAAAATATCGGGTTATTACATTCACCCTCCCTTATAAGGATTCCGTCCCCGGAATCACCGTTTTAAAACTCATATATACAAGGGTACATAGCATATATAATCATTGCAAGTAGACCTCGATCATAATTGATCGAACTGATCTTTTACTATTCAGCATAATGCTTGTCTACCTGATTAAACATAAGTTTAATTTCTAAAAGGACTCAAATTCTTCATTCAAAATTTCTTTATAAATTAATTTACTATATATATAAGAAAATCATATAAGATATATAAGTTATTCGAATAACACCTGGAGTTCTATTTCCAGCTGCCACAGTATCCTGGACCGTCATGTTGAAGACCCTCAGAGTTACTTTTGTTGGGTTATTGGTTGAGGTCGGTCCTGTGATTGCTAAAGTCCCACTGCCTTTCCCCGTGGTTACATTTCCTGCCTCCATTCTACTCTTTGGACAATCCTTCACCTTATGTTCAGTCGATCCACATATAAAACACCCACTGTTCATCCTTGGGTTGGGGCAGTTGGGAGAGATATGACCCTCCTGCCCGCACTTGTAACATACAAACTTACCCTTCAGGCACTCACCAGAGTGATTCTTCCCGCAATTCTTGCACTGCAATACCTGCTTCTTCACACCTTCCTGTTTCACCTGAACATTCCCAGAAAAATTCCCCTTTCTTTTCTCACCCCTATTTCCACTATTTCCTTCCACCTTCAAAGATCCTTCTGCCTTGCTTCTGTTCTTCTTCTCCTTGTTGTAAAGGCTCATGGCCTCACTCCCCTCCTCAGCTATGATAGCCTTCTCCATGAGTGCTGCAAAAGTATTGATTTGCAATACTGCCACCTTATTGTAGAGCCAGGGTTTTAAGCCCAGCTCAAACCTCCTTGCCTTTCTAGCCTTCGTATCAACTTGATGTGGAGGAAACCTAGCCAACTCATTAAACTTTGCGACATACTCCACAACAGCCATGTTCTCCAGATTTAACTCCAGAAATTTCACCTCCATCCTAGCTTGCATACTAGCTGAGAGACAGTTTTTGAAAAATAAAGTCTTAAACCTATCCCAAGTAACTACTCCTTCTCCTGCCCTAGTTTTATTTGCCTCCCACCAAAAGTTGGCTTCCCCTTTCATCATATAAGTGGCAAAAGCAGTCTTTTGCCCCTCATCTACCCTAGCAATTACGAACGCCTTTTCTATTTCATTAACCCATGTCTAGGCTTCTATAGGGTCAGCTGATCCTCTGAATTCTGATGGTCCTACTGCTTTGAAGTCTTTAAATTTTGCCAAGCGATTATCTGGCTGGTTTCCTGCGGCTGGTATTCCCTACTGCATAACCTGAGCTACCATGTTTGTAAAGTTTTGTATCGGGTCTTGTTGTTGTTCCTCCGTGTTGTTGAGAGATTCTTCTACCCTTTGGTTTCGAGTTTGACGTCTTGGCGGCATTATCTGGTTAAGTAAAACCATAAATTTTACTTTATTAACTTATATTCTAAACCTTATTGCATAAGATTAATATATTAAACTTGTTTCATTTCTCAAACTTAGATTCATATTCATTCATCGAATATTTTACATAGCATAACACATACTACTTTACACACCAGCTATCCCTTTGTGACTACAAAAGTCGAGATTTACAACATTGACCAACACAAAAGTTGAAAATATTTTATTACACAAACATACTTATCACACATATTACCTTAAACATACCTACACAACAAAACCTATACTACCTATTTACTAAGACTCTCTCTCGGACAATCTTTTGATCGATGACCTTCCATCCCACAAACAAAACGTACGCCTAGATTAAAGTCGGGTAAATGATGAGAGGTATGTCCCTCATGTCTGCAATTGTAACATATCTTTTTCCCTTTCTTCTTATCAGGTTTTCCTAAATCATGGTCTTCAATCTTTCTTTTTCCCATATCTCTCGGAGCTGCACACGATGTGTTGCTTGAGGCTCCTATCTGATCAATTAGGATTTTAAGCTTATCCTGCTCTTCTATTGTTTCTATTAACGCCTGACGTATTTGAATATTCAACAGCTTTTCTATTTCCCACAGCTTTTTCAAAGAAGAAACCTTGTTCCTCAATCCTGCACCTCCGTTGATGCTTGATCAGCTTCAACTTTAGTGTCCGAATCACTATCTGTCAGTTCCACCAATTCCGGATCTGGTACTACACTTTCCATAATAACTACCTCGTCCGAGTTGGTTTCATTGTGAGCCTTTATTTCAGCTATTGGCTTTGATATTAGCTCGGGTGTATGGATCTGATTCTTCTTCAAGTTATAAGCCCATACCAATCCTTTTCCACCAGACATCTACACACATAAATTATCCTGATTAGCATATAGTATATACACACAGCAAATAATAGTTTTATAAGAGTTATCTTTTATTTTGTTCAATGATGAATTTATTCAATTCATCTCCTTTTAAAACTCTATATGAGTTATTTGTATTTTCAACGTTTCCCCTTGTCCTAAGGTTATAGCCTAAGGTCGATCCCACCTAAGGTTTCTAACCCTAAAGGTCTGATACCAACCTGTGACGCCCCGAAATCCGGGTACTTGAAACCCGAACTCGGTGCTTCACGATACCATTTCTATGAGCGGAATTCTACAAATAATAATAACAATAATATGAATAACAACTTAATTTACATAATTATCAGAGTTTATCTCCCCAGGTACGAGACCTTAAAGTACATTCCATACAATACATGATATTATATATATATATATATATATATATATATATATATATATATATATATATATATCATTGTCTTAATAATATAAACTATTACAGCAACTACCACAAATCTTATTCAGTTAGCTTTCCTTTACCTTTGTTTCTGCACGAGCTTTTTGGTTCTTCAAACTTAACTGAAAACATTTAAATTAAGCAAGAATGAGTATTTGAGTGCCTAGCAAGTAATAACAATAATATATATTAGCTGAAAGAATTAAATGTTTTCTTTGAAAGACACTTTTACAACGAATCAACAGTTCTAAAGTAAGTTGTACCAAGAATAATAATAACATAACAACTCTCTTTCACATTTTTGAAACTACGTATTGACTATAAGTAGGGTTAAGTGACATGTCATGAACATTGTTTTTTTTTTTTCGAAAAGGTTGAACAGAAATTCATCTACAAATAGCCATAACTTACGGACACGGGGGTGATCAGCCCGTTGTGCCCTGCATTGATCAATACTACATTTTAAGAACTCTCTCCGCCTTGGGCGCATAAAAGTTTTCCCAATGTAAGGGATGTTCATACTTCTCTGGGTTCTAAAGAAAAGGTTTTATCTTGTTCAACAATAATCTATAATTCAACCTATATATATATAAGGATAATTGACAAAGGTATATCAACATGTAATTAAATACAATGATTATTCAAGTGGGAACACTTATATAACCATTTTATAGAAATTGACGAACATAATATATATCTGAATTACCATATACTAACATGTTGATAAACAATGAGCGGATATAGAATATGTCGCAGTAGAGTTGATAATATAGCATAATAATAATTTAATTCTGAAACTTCTTACTCATGTCCATTGCATAAAGGAAATGCAAAGGTAGGATACTTGTCTGAGCTGATGCTTACAATAACGCAACTTAGATTAATCTTTTATACAGCGACCTATCAGTAATAAGATCATTCGTTCGATTAGAATAATATACTATAACATATAGTACTGCATTTTGCAGTCAGCACATAACCTAATCACATTATCACACATATCCAACAGTCATTGAATCATAATTAATCATTAATACAGTCAAAATATCTAAGTCTAGATGAATTTCTGAAATATGTCGGTGTACCGACAGCTTTATTGGATAATTATTGAGTCTAAGACTCTATTCTGTATCTCAATATTCATAAGTATCAGTCATATTATTTTTAATTGACTTAAAATAATTTTTAAACACTTATTATAATTTATAAAGAATTTTCAAACATCGGAATAATAATTAAATGATTTAAACATCAAATAATTCTATTATCATTAACATTTAATCAATATTAAATTATTAATGAAACTATTGCCAAAATATTAAAGTTATGTATAATAACTCAAAATGCTTTTAAAACATTTATATTACTCTTAAATGATTTTTAAAACATTTAAAATTATTTTTAAATAATTACCATTAATATTAAAATATTAATGCACTATTTATCCAAATATTAAAAGTCATTTATTATAACTTAAAATATTTTTAATTTATTTATATCCTTTTTAAATGATTTTTAAATAAATAAAACTATTTTTAAACTATTTATTTAATATAATTATTAAATAAACTAAATATCATCAATATTAGATTAATATCATTAATATTAAATTAATAATATTTTTCATAACAAAATATCCAAAGTCATATTTTATAACTCAAAATATTTTTATGATACTATAAATGATTTTTAAAATCATTAATTCTATTTTCCATAATTATTTTATATATTTATTAAATAACTTAAACATCATTAATATTAATTAATTAATGAAATTTCATCAAAAAATATTAAAATTCATTAAAAATAACTTAAAATATTTTCTAACACAACAATATAATTTTTCATGATTTTTCATGAATTAAAATCATTTTTAAATAAATTATTTAATATTATAATTAAATAAATAAATACTTTTTTTATATTCCAAAAATACTAAATATTTTTGAAATATACTCAAAATAGTTAAAAACTATTTTTCAGACTTTAAAATAATTTTTCAGAATTTATTAAGTATTTTTAATAATTAAAATCTAATTTTTCTAATTTTTAAATCATTTTCGGAATTTTCAGAAATTAAAAATTTTAAAATAAATCAAAACCGTCGCTAAAGGCTTTAGCGACGCTTATCTGTTGCCTTAGGTGTTCTTGAGCCTCAAGAACACTAACAAGGCAGTTATCAAGGTGCCTAGTTTGACCGATTATAATTCTCAATCCATTACGTTTCTGGGAAATCTAACACTTGGATTTTGTATTGCTCATGTAATACTACAATTACCAACAAAACATCATGACTAAAAATCATTAGATCTAAGAGTTATTAGCCATCAAAAAGTCTAACAAGTCTGTTCTTCGACTGAAGAACAGTTGAGGTGCCTACTTTGGATCCTTATAACTTCCAATCTATGTATTGTTTGTGTGATCTATCAATTGGAGTGTGTAGACAACATGTAGGACTACAACTACAAAGCATCATAACACATTAACATCATAACATAAGCAAGATCTAGCTGGTCAAACTTCAACACGGAATCTGCTCAAAAAAATTATGGGTTTGTGTTCTTCAGCGTTTTCGGTCAACGGGTTTTGACCATGAATAACTCCCGATGTACAAAAGCTATGAACTTGCTTCTTTTTGAATATTAAAGACCACATATCCGACTACAGATAATAACTTTTAAACAACAAAAATCATGATCGAGCAAAGATTTATAAGCTCTGACATTTGCCAAAAAAATATTTTCTGGACACTTAGAATATTTTCTGGGTTTGAAAAACAGCCGGTCAATGCCAGTCAACCCACTTTGACCTTAAATAACTTTTTATCCAAAATAGATATGGACCTGATTCATTTTGGAGATTAAAGACCACATAACAAGATACACATATCAACTTTTAGAACACAAAACAGATTAAAGATCACAGAGATATAAGGCTTGACATTTGCCAAAAAATCACAGAAAATAAAATTTCTAGATTTTGGAAATCTTCAAATCCGAGCTTCTAAATGTTATGGATCCAACATCTAGTAACCCAGATCATCCTTAGACACTATAATCAACATGTTCTAACATTTAAACATAACATCTAACACCAAAAATTAAAAAAAAAAAAATCAAGCTAGAGTTTATACCTTTTCTAAGCTTTGATTCTTGATTTTTGACTTATAATTTGTTATGATCGGTAGTAGGGCTTTGTTTTGGGACTGAAATACTACAATAATTCGTAGGTTTTAGAGAGAGAAGCTCAAGAAAGAGAGTTGTGCAATTTTTAGTGTACAAAATGCCTTAATTCTCTCTCCAATCTATATATAAACCAAATTAGATGCATTGAATGCTCAAAATGGTTGATTGAATCTGAATATAATTGAGTCTTGGATGCTAAATTAGTAGGGTAGGATGTTTGCCATGTTTTGATAGCAATAATGCACAATAATTCACTAATAATACACTAAAGAGACAAAAATGGTATTTTCGTAATTTTCTATATAATTTCAAGGGCATTCTTGTACAAGGTGATTAAATCTAGGGTTTATTCACTAGATTAAAAATCTTACAATTTCCCAAATAATTTATAGGGTTTGGACAATTTAAAATTTAAAGTGTAATACAATTTAAATTTAAAACATACTAATTAAATTAGGGTTTTTAATAGAAATTAGGGTTCCTAAATATTATTAGAATTTCCAAATTAATTAGGGTTTCCTTGTGACGACCCCAAAATAGGTTCATTCCATCCAACCTATTCTGAGTCGCCAAATACATGGTACAGAAAATAGCTACAACTTTATTACAACAATTGTCGAGCAAAATACAACAACACATATGCTGTGAGTTTGGATACAAATATATACCAAATGTGACTCATGTTCCAACCGTGGACATCACCTCACAATAACACCTTACATAAAGGTATAGTCAAAAACTGTTTTAGAAATTAGAATCTTTGGGAAGTGCTCAAGGAAACCTTCGTACATGGGAGGCCACGCGTCTAGGTTATGATAGATATCATATGGCCACAGAATTACCCTTGTTTGACCCAATAGACCCCAAAGAAAAACGAGAAGATTACTATCATATTCTTCTCAATGGTGAGTCTTCTCTTGACTTATCATTATCTCCACTGTCTCTAATTGAGAATTATACTTCAAACAAATACCAAGATTATATAGGTAGTGCCCATAGATATACTCAGCAAGTGGATGAGCACAACCCTGTCTTATGATGACACGAGGTTGTATGTCATTATACATCTTGTATGATAGTGACAAAACACCCTTCCAACGTTGGGTTCGCCTCACCCTATTTTCTTCACCAAATATAACTACTAAATGATGACCACCGTTCTATTCCCTTGTTACCCCCGCTCGACCCAGCTACACTCTTATTACCTGAAAGGAATTGTGAAGTAAAAGGGTGAGCACAACTAGCTCAGTAAAGAATATCATGACTAAAGATAATTCAATTATCAATAGCCTTCATCAACAATAAATCAGAGATTTAGAACATATGGTAAATGATAAAAATTTCAACCATAGTTGCAGCGGAACGAGCAATCCATTAGAAGAGTCAAATAGACTATAAAGTCTATTATCTTCTCCATGTTAAAAATCCACCAACAATGTTTTATCCCTGTAACATCAATCAACAGTTCCTTTCCACAATCATATGAATAACTCATAATCATAATTGTGATTCTAAATTTTTCTTCGCACCCAGGACGAAGAATATTTTCATCACCTGTCTTTACCTGAAACATCAAAGATCATGGTTATACCAAATCACAATTCCTGTTTATAATCATACTAACAAATCCATCTTTGCACTACGGGCCAAAGATATTCATCAACAAACCATCTTTGCACTACGGGCCAAAGATATTCAACAACAGTTCATCTTTACACTACAGGCCAAAGATATTCATCAACAGGCCATCTTTGCACTACATGCCAAAGATATTCATCAACAATTCATATTTGCACTACAGGCCAAATATATTCATATCTCAAAGAAATATATAATCATTTCAGAATTTATATAAACAATAATTATAACCATGTTGATCAATTCACCTTTGCACTTAAGCTTAAGATATTCAATTATAAATTTAATGGTCATGATCATACCAGTCACAATTCAACTTTGCACTACAGGCCAAAGAGAACCCTAGTCATGATCATACCAATAATCTACCCATCTTTACACTCCAGTAAAAGAGAATTTCAACATCAGGGTTATAAAAATGTTATATATGATGATAAAAATAATATGATCAACATATAGTTTTAATCTCAAGAGTAATATTCGTAACTCATGAATAGTAACCCCGACACAAAAGATAGAAATTCTACAATAAAATTTATACCAATATTTTGGTATAATGATATTGAAAGAATAACATTACTTAAATTTATAAACAATTTATTTTAATTGTTTACACTTTACTAATTAATGCATTTAATCATCATAAAATGCCAACTCTTACAATTTCATCATCAATAACCAAAACCCTCATCAAAAATCTGCATATACCTCATATAGGATTCTCAAGCCATAAAATCCTATTTTCTAATTTTCTTTCTTCACAAAACATATTTAATTCATTTACTCATAACTAGACCATTTTCATGAAAAATACCAAATCAGTTCCAAAAATATTTCTTTTCTGAGATTTAGCATAATATAGTCCCATAGTGAACATATATTTTTCTCAGAATTTTTAAAAGTCATTTACTATTTTTCATATGGCCAAAATAGCCGAATATTTAGACATTTATCAAAAATTGTACTTTTATCTAAAAATTCTGAAATTCACAGAGTATACTCCTATCATATACATGTACTCCCAATAAAAATTTCATCAATTTTGGAGTTAACCACAAGGAATTATAAGCTGTTACTTCTAAAATAGTCTTTTCTCATAAAATTCATAACTCTCAATCTATACATCCAAAAATCACCATTTTTGGACACAATCAAGAAAACTCATCAAAATATCATTTCAAATTTTTCCAGAATTTTTAAAGATCAGAAAAATTACGAAACTGAAAATCATAACAACCCTTAAAATCCCTTAATATCCCTTACTATCCCTTACTATCCCTTACTATCCCTTACTATCCCTTACCTCAAAAGAGCAGTACTTCTGACTGGATATCGGATATGATGCTGAAGGAAACTTGCACTAATGAATAGCAACTCACCAAGTATCTAAAAACTCACAAAATATGCTTCATAATATAGAGAGAGAAAGAGAGAAAGCTTATGTTTCTGGTGTGATTTTCAATTCTAACTTAGCCCTCTATTTATAGGAAAATTTTGGTAGGTTTGACCTGCAACCTGATGGCTTTACCTGCTACTATTCCCACCCACCATATTTGAAATATAATTCAGCACATTTCTTCACCAACCACAAGTGGGGCCCACCAATTCTAGAATTTTTCATCAAAATGATAAACTCCAAAAATTTAACAATTTCTGAACCAGTCATCTCGTAAAATTCATAATAAATCATACGTTCATTTTTAACGGTTCAAAATTTGTGGACATATACTCAACTTATATATGTATAACATATCCAAAAATTATCACGATCCAACGGTCGGATTAAAAATTATAACACCCGCAATATTTCTCAAAAACCCTGATTTTTAATACCTCCATTCCGATAAAAATACTGATAAAAACCTCAACATTAACTCCTTTATTTTTAACCACAAAAATATATTCCTCATTTATATCCACATAAAATAAATATTTCCTTATCATATGAATCAATAATTAATTATTCACAAATAATATTACAGAATCACATTTATGACAACCAGGCCGTTCCCAGGAAAGAGGGGGCTTTCCAATAAGAATTTCTCCTTACTGGCGCGCAATTAGGTGACCAAACCTCTCCTTAGACAGAACTTTCTAGTCATTGCCAATAATGTTATCTAATAATATTATTCAAATAATATGAATTATTGATCTGATAATAGAAAATACTGTGCAGCAACAATTATTGAACAACAATAATACAAAATTTCAACGTAGCAATTATTGAATCAATAAAATAAAATATTGAACAGTAATTACTGTAACAATTATTGAGTAGTGCCTTCTTACGTAAGAATCAATAATTTTAAAAATACTATGCAATACCGTGTGCTACTGTGCAATAACGCGTATTACTGTATTTTAACCACCGGCTATTCCAACAGTGTTAACGGTAACAACTACGTCGTTATTTGTAAAAACTCAAATTTGTCATTTTCTTCACCCGACAGTTATTTTGTTATGGGGCCCACAAATGGCTGCGCCGTCGTACGAATATTCTCCGACAGAAAGAATATTCCACGACCAAACGAATATTCCCCGACAACAATGATTATTTTATAACCACTTGTGTATTTTGAAAAATTTTCACATTTCACCCATAACTTTAACTTTTTATCAATTTAACCATTTACTGAATTGTAATTATAAAAAAAAAATAGAATACTTTTATTTCATAAAATTCGGGGTCTTACAATCTCCCCTCCTTATGAAATTTCGTCCTCGAAATTTACGTACCTGGTATTTCAAAGAATTGAGAATACATTCCTTTCATTTCAGATTCCATCTTCCCTGTCATCATAATTTCTCCATTGCTCATCTCCTGTATTTCATATATCATTCTAGAATACAGCTTCAAAACAAGGGTTAATTTAACAAATTAACATATCACATAATATCCCGATATTATGACTGACCAACAAATAAGCTTAGGTAGGGCACACTAGCGAAGGATTTACTCATCTCTCCCCTCCTAGTTATATTTCCCGATCTCCACCAGAGATCATATCCCTAAGCTCTGATACCACCTGAGACGACCCCAAAATAGGTTCATTCCATCCAACCTATTCTGAGTCGCCAAATACATGGTACAGAAAATAGCTACAACTTTATTACAACAATTGTCGAGCAAAATACAACAACACATATGCTGTGAGTTTGGATACAAATATATACCAAATGTGACTCATGTTCCAACCGTGGACATCACCTCACAATAACACCTTACATAAAGGTATAGTCAAAAACTGTTTTAGAAATTAGAATCTTTGGGAAGTGCTCAAGGAAACCTTCGTACATGGGAGGCCACGCGTCTAGGTTATGATAGATATCATATGGCCACAGAATTACCCTTGTTTGACCCAATAGACCCCAAAGAAAAACGAGAAGATTACTATCATATTCTTCTCAATGGTGAGTCTTCTCTTGACTTATCATTATCTCCACTGTCTCTAATTGAGAATTATACTTCAAACAAATACCAAGATTATATAGGTAGTGCCCATAGATATACTCAGCAAGTGGATGAGCACAACCCTGTCTTATGATGACACGAGGTTGTATGTCATTATACATCTTGTATGATAGTGACAAAACACCCTTCCAACGTTGGGTTCGCCTCACCCTATTTTCTTCACCAAATATAACTACTAAATGATGACCACCGTTCTATTCCCTTGTTACCCCCGCTCGACCCAGCTACACTCTTATTACCTGAAAGGAATTGTGAAGTAAAAGGGTGAGCACAACTAGCTCAGTAAAGAATATCATGACTAAAGATAATTCAATTATCAATAGCCTTCATCAACAATAAATCAGAGATTTAGAACATATGGTAAATGATAAAAATTTCAACCATAGTTGCAGCGGAACGAGCAATCCATTAGAAGAGTCAAATAGACTATAAAGTCTATTATCTTCTCCATGTTAAAAATCCACCAACAATGTTTTATCCCTGTAACATCAATCAACAGTTCCTTTCCACAATCATATGAATAACTCATAATCATAATTGTGATTCTAAATTTTTCTTCGCACCCAGGACGAAGAATATTTTCATCACCTGTCTTTACCTGAAACATCAAAGATCATGGTTATACCAAATCACAATTCCTGTTTATAATCATACTAACAAATCCATCTTTGCACTACGGGCCAAAGATATTCATCAACAAACCATCTTTGCACTACGGGCCAAAGATATTCAACAACAGTTCATCTTTACACTACAGGCCAAAGATATTCATCAACAGGCCATCTTTGCACTACATGCCAAAGATATTCATCAACAATTCATATTTGCACTACAGGCCAAATATATTCATATCTCAAAGAAATATATAATCATTTCAGAATTTATATAAACAATAATTATAACCATGTTGATCAATTCACCTTTGCACTTAAGCTTAAGATATTCAATTATAAATTTAATGGTCATGATCATACCAGTCACAATTCAACTTTGCACTACAGGCCAAAGAGAACCCTAGTCATGATCATACCAATAATCTACCCATCTTTACACTCCAGTAAAAGAGAATTTCAACATCAGGGTTATAAAAATGTTATATATGATGATAAAAATAATATGATCAACATATAGTTTTAATCTCAAGAGTAATATTCGTAACTCATGAATAGTAACCCCGACACAAAAGATAGAAATTCTACAATAAAATTTATACCAATATTTTGGTATAATGATATTGAAAGAATAACATTACTTAAATTTATAAACAATTTATTTTAATTGTTTACACTTTACTAATTAATGCATTTAATCATCATAAAATGCCAACTCTTACAATTTCATCATCAATAACCAAAACCCTCATCAAAAATCTGCATATACCTCATATAGGATTCTCAAGCCATAAAATCCTATTTTCTAATTTTCTTTCTTCACAAAACATATTTAATTCATTTACTCATAACTAGACCATTTTCATGAAAAATACCAAATCAGTTCCAAAAATATTTCTTTTCTGAGATTTAGCATAATATAGTCCCATAGTGAACATATATTTTTCTCAGAATTTTTAAAAGTCATTTACTATTTTTCATATGGCCAAAATAGCCGAATATTTAGACATTTATCAAAAATTGTACTTTTATCTAAAAATTCTGAAATTCACAGAGTATACTCCTATCATATACATGTACTCCCAATAAAAATTTCATCAATTTTGGAGTTAACCACAAGGAATTATAAGCTGTTACTTCTAAAATAGTCTTTTCTCATAAAATTCATAACTCTCAATCTATACATTCAAAAATCACCATTTTTGGACACAATCAAGAAAACTCATCAAAATATCATTTCAAATTTTTCCAGAATTTTTAAAGATTAGAAAAATTACGAAACTGAAAATCATAACAACCCTTAAAATCCCTTAATATCCCTTACTATCCCTTACTATCCCTTACTATCCCTTACTATCCCTTACCTCAAAAGAGCAGTACTTCTGACTGGATATCGGATATGATGCTGAAGGAAACTTGCACTAATGAATAGCAACTCACCAAGTATCTAAAAACTTACAAAATATGCTTCATAATATAGAGAGAGAAAGAGAGAAAGCTTATGTTTCTGGTGTGATTTTCAATTCTAACTTAGCCCTCTATTTATAGGAAAATTTTGGTAGGTTTGACCTGCAACCTGATGGCTTTACCTGCTACTATTCCCACCCACCATATTTGAAATATAATTCAGCACATTTCTTCACCAACCACAAGTGGGGCCCACCAATTCTAGAATTTTTCATCAAAATGATAAACTCCAAAAATTTAACAATTTCTGAACCAGTCATCTCGTAAAATTCATAATAAATCATACGTTCATTTTTAACGGTTCAAAATTTGTGGACATATACTCAACTTATATATGTATAACATATCCAAAAATTATCACGATCCAACGGTCGGATTAAAAATTATAACACCCGCAATATTTCTCAAAAACCCTGATTTTTAATACCTCCATTCCGATAAAAATACTGATAAAAACCTCAACATTAACTCCTTTATTTTTAACCACAAAAATATATTCCTCATTTATATCCACATAAAATAAATATTTCCTTATCATATGAATCAATAATTAATTATTCACAAATAATATTACAGAATCACATTTATGACAACCAGGCCGTTCCCAGGAAAGAGGGGGCTTTCCAATAAGAATTTCTCCTTACTGGCGCGCAATTAGGTGACCAAACCTCTCCTTAGACAGAACTTTCTAGTCATTGCCAATAATGTTATCTAATAATATTATTCAAATAATATGAATTATTGATCTGATAATAGAAAATACTGTGCAGCAACAATTATTGAACAACAATAATACAAAATTTCAACGTAGCAATTATTGAATCAATAAAATAAAATATTGAACAGTAATTACTGTAACAATTATTGAGTAGTGCCTTCTTACGTAAGAATCAATAATTTTAAAAATACTATGCAATACCGTGTGCTACTGTGCAATAACGCGTATTACTGTATTTTAACCACCGGCTATTCCAACAGTGTTAACGGTAACAACTACGTCGTTATTTGTAAAAACTCAAATTTGTCATTTTCTTCACCCGACAGTTATTTTGTTATGGGGCCCACAAATGGCTGCGCCGTCGTACGAATATTCCCCGACAGAAAGAATATTCCACGACTAAACGAATATTCCCCGACAACAATGATTATTTTATAACCACTTGTGTATTTTGAAAAATTTTCACATTTCACCCATAACTTTAACTTTTTATCAATTTAACCATTTACTGAATTGTAATTATAAAAAAAATAGAATACTTTTATTTCATAAAATTCGGGGTCTTACATTCCTAATTGTCTTTATAATTCACAAAATAATAATTAGGGTTTCTAAAATTTATAATTAGGGTTTTCAAATAAATAATTAGGGTTTTTCCTAATTATCAGCATAAAACAATAATTAGGGTTTCTTCTAATTACAGATATTCTAATACGCAGAAAAATTCATATAACACAATTACTACTCAGTCTTAACTCATAATTGAGTTTAACAATTAGGGTTTCACAACACAATATTAGGTTATGACCCAATTTACCACAATTGACCAACATTAACAGTCTACAGATATACGGTATATATTTAAGCACTGAAAATTAAAATATAATTAATATTACATTATTATTCTCATTCCTGGATAAAAATCCAAGTTTAGGGTTTGGATTCCATATCTGACTTATCCTTCGTACACAACATCAATAATCAAGTTAAAATAATTAACTTAAATATTCTGAACAAATTCATATAATAACATATTTATTATTATAATTCTAATTGTCACTTTATATATTATTTAAATAATATATAAATTATATTTTCATGGAAAATAAATAAAAAAAATATTTCTGCTTACAGAAATTAATTACCATAAGAATATAATTTGTAGTAATTAATAATTCTAAAATTATTTCTAATTTTTTAAGTAATAAATATATTCGCATTTAACATCGCAATACTTGACACTTATTCTCATTGTAAAAAAAAAATTTATATGCAAAATTTCTTATCTATTTATATAAAAAATATCGGGTTATTACATTCACCCTCCCTTATAAGGATTCCGTCCCCAGAATCACCGTTTTAAAACTCATATATACAAGGGTACATAGCATATATAATCATTGCAAGTAGACCTCGATCATAATTGATCGAAATGATCTTTTACTATTCAGCATAATGCTTGTCTACCTGATTAAACAGAAGTTTGATTTCTAAAAGGACTCAAATTCTTCATTCAAAATTTCTTTATAAATTAATTTACTATATATATAAGAAAATCATATAAGATATATAAGTTATTCGAATAACACCTGGAGTTCCATTTCCAGTTGCCACAGTATCCTGGACCGTCATGTTGAAGACCCTCGGAGTTTCTTTTGTTGGGTTATTGGTTGAGGCCGGTCCTATGATTGCTAAAGTCCCACTGCCTTTTCCCGTGGTTACATTTCCTGCCTCCATTCTCCTCTTTGGACAATCCTTCACCTTATGTTCAGTCGATCCACATATAAAACACCCACTGTTCATCCTTGGGTTGGGGCAGTTGGGAGAGATATGACCCTCTTGCCCGCACTTGTAACATACAAACTTACCCTTCAGGCACTCACCAGAGTGATTCTTCCCGCAATTCTTGAACTGCACTACCTACTTCTTCACACCTTCCTGTTTCACCTGAACATTCCCAGAAAAATTCCCCTTTCGTTTCTCACCCCTATTTCCACTATTTCCTTCCACCTTCAAAGATCCTTCTGCCTTGCTTCTGTTCTTCTTCTCCTTGTTGTAGAGGCTCATGGCCTCACTCCCCTCCTCAGGTATGATAGCCTTCTCCATGAGTGCTGTAAAAGTATTGATTTTCAATACTGCCACCTTATTGTAGAGCCAGAGTTTTAAGCCCAGCTCAAACCTCCTTGCCTTTCTAGCCTTCGTATCAACTTAATGTGGAGCAAACCTAGCCAACTCATTAAACTTTGCGACATACTCCGCAACAGTCATGTTCTCCTGCTTTAACTCCAGAAATTTCACCTCCATCCTAGCTTGCATACTAGCTGAGAGACAGTTTTTGAAAAATAATGTCTTAAACCTATCCCAAGTAACTACTTCTTCTCCTGCCCTAGTTTTATTTGCCTCCCACCAAAAGTTGGCTTCCCCTTTCATCATATAAGTGGCAAAAGCAGTCTTTTTTCCCTCATCTACCTTAGCAATTACGAACGCCTTTTCTATTTCATTAACCCATGTCTGGGCTTCTATAGGGTCAGCTGATCCTTTGAATTCTGGTGGTCCTACTGCTTTGAAGTCTTTAAATTTTGCCAAGCGATTATCTGGCTGGTTTCCTACGGCTGGTATTCCCTGCTGCATAGCTTGAGCTACCATATTTGCAAAGTTTTGTATCGGGTCTTGTTGTTGTTCCTCCGTGTTGTTGAGAGATTCATCTACCCTTGGTTTCAAGTTTGACGTCTTAGCGGCATTATCTGGTTAAGTAAAACCATAAATTTTACTTTATTAACTTATATTCTAAACCTTATTGCATAAGATTAATATATTAAACTTGTTTCATTTCTCAAACTTAGATTCATATTCATTCATCGAATATTTTACATAGCATAACACATACTACTTTACACACCAGCTATCCCTTTGTGACTACAAAAGTCGGGATTTACAACATTGACCAACACAAAAGTTGAAAATATTTTATTACACAAACATACTTATCACACATATTACCTTAAACATACCTACACAACAAAACCTATACTACCTATTTACTAAGACTCTCTCTCGGACAATCTTTTTATCGATGACCTTCCATCCCACAAACAAAACGTACGCCTAGATTAAAGTCGGGACAATGATGAGACGTATGTCCCTCGTGTCTGCAATTGTAACATATCTTTTTCCCTTTCTTCTTATCAGGTTTTCCTAAATCATGGTCTTCAATCATGAACATTGTTTTTTTTTCCGAAAAGGTTGAACAGAAATTAATTTACAAACCGTCATAACTTACGGATACGGGGGTGATCAGCCCGTTGTGTCCTGCATTGATCAATACTACATTTTAAGAACTCTCTCCGCCTTGGGCGCATAAAAGTTTTCCCTATGTAAGGGATGTTCATACTTGTCTGGGTTCTAAAGCAAAGGTTTTATCTTGTTCAACAATAATCTATAATTCAACCTATATATATAAGGGTAATTGACAAAGGTATATCAACATGTAATTAAATACAATGATTATTCAAGTGGGGACACTTATATAACCATTTTATAGAAATTGACGAACATAATATATATCTGAATTACCATATACTAACATGTTGATAAACAATGAGCGAATATAGAATATGTCGCAGTAGAGTTGATAATATAGCATAATAATAATTTAATTCTAAAACTTCTTACTCATGTCCGTTGCATAAAGGAAATGCAAAGGTAGGATGCTTACAATAATGCAACTTAGATTAATCTTTTATGCAGCGACCTATCAGTAATAAGATCATTCGTTCGATTAGAATAATATACTATAACACATAGTACTGCATTTCGCAGTCAGCACATAACCTAATCACATTATCACACATATCCAACAGTCATTGAATCATAATTAATCATTAATACAGTCGAAATATCTAAGTCTAGATGAATTTCTGAAACATGTCGGTGTACCAACAGCTTTATTGGATAATTATTGAGTCTAAGACTCTATTCTGTATCTCAATATTCATAAGTATCAGTCATATTATTTTTAATTGACTTAAAATAATTTTTAAACACTTATTATAATTTATCAAGAATTTTCAAACATCGGAATCATAATTAAATGATTTAAACATCAAATAATTCTATTATCATTAACATTTAATCAATATTAAATTATTAATGAAACTGTTGCCAAAATATTAAAGTTATGTATAATAACTCAAAATGTTTTTAAAACATTTATATTACTCTTAAATGATTATTAAAACATTTAAAATTATTTTTAAATAATTACCATTAATATTAAAATATTAATGCACTATTTATCCAAATATTAAAAGTCATTTATTATAACTTAAAATATTTTTAATTCATTTACATCCTTTTTAAATGATTTTTAAATAAATAAAACCATTTTTAAACTATTTATTTAATATAATTATTAAATAAACTAAATATCATCAATATTAGATTAATATCATTAATATTAAATTAATAATATTTTTCATGACAAAATATCCAAAGTCATATTTTATAACTCAAAATATTTTTATGATACTATAAATGATTTTTAAAATCATTAATTCTATTTTCCATAATTATTTCATATATTTATTAAATAACTTAAACATCATTAATATTAATTAATTAATGAAATTTCATCACAAAATATTAAAATTCATTAAAAATAACTTAAAATATTTTCTAACATAACAATATAATTTTTCATGATTTTTCATGAATTAAAATCATTTTTAAATAATTTATTTAATATTATAATTAAATAAATAAATACTTTTTTTATATTCCAAAAATACTAAATATTTTCGAAATATACTCAAAATAGTTAAAAACTATTTTTCAGACTTTAAAATAATTATTCAGAATTTATTAAGTATTTTTAATAATTAAAATTTAATTTTTCTAATTTTTAAATCATTTTCGAAATTTTCAGAAATTAAAATTTTTAAAATAAATCAAAACTGTCGCTAAAGGCTTTAGCGACGCTTATCTGTTGCCTTAGGTGTTCTTGAGCCTCAAGAACACTGACAAGGCAGTTATCAAGGTGCCTAGTTTGACCGATTATAATTCTCAATCCATTACGTTTCTGAAAAATCTAACACTTGGATCTTGTATTGCTCATGTAATACTACAATTACCAACAAACATCATGACTAAAAATCATCAGATCTAAGAGTTATTAGCCATCAAAAAGTCTGACAAGTCTGTTCTTCGACTGAAGAACAGTCGAGGTGCCTACTTTGGATCCTTATAACTTCCAATCTGTGTATTGTTTGTGTGATCTATTAATTGGAGTGTGTATACAACATGTAGGACTACAACTACAAAGCATCATAACACATTAACATCATAACATGAGCAAGATCTAGCTGGTCAAACTTCAACACGGAATCTGCTCAAAAAAATTATGGGTTTGTGTTCTTCAGCGTTTTCGGTCAACGGGTTTTGACCATGAATAACTCCCGATGTACAAAAGCTATGAACTTGCTTCTTTTTGAATATTAAAGACCACATATCCGACTACACATAACAACTGTTAAACAACAAAAATCATGATCGAGCAAAGATTTATAAGCTCTGATATTTGTCAAAAAAATATTTTCTGGACACTTAGAATATTTTCTGGGTTTGAAAAACAGCCGGTCAATGCCAGTCAACCCACTTTGACCTTAAATAACTTTTGATCCAAAATAGATATGGACCTGATTCGTTTTGGAGATTAAAGACCACATAACAAGATACACATATCAACTTTTAGAACACAAAACAGATTAAAGATCACAGAGATATAAGGCTTGACATTTGCCAAAAAATCACAGAAAATGAAATTTCTAGATTTTGAAAATCTTCAAATTCGAGCTTCTAAATGTTATGGATCCAACATCTAGTAACCCAGATCATCCTTAGACACTATAATCAACATGTTCTAACATTTAAACATAACATCTAACACCAAAAATTAAAAAAAAAAATCAAGCTAGAGTTTATACCTTTTCTAAGCTTTGATTCTTGATTTTTGACTTATGATTTGTTATGATTGGTAGTAGGGCTTTGTTTTCGGACTGAAATACTACAATAATTCGTAGGTTTTAGAGAGAGAAGCTCAAGGAAAAGAGTTGTGCAATTTCTAGTGTACAAAATGCCTTAATTCTCTCTCCAATCTATATATAAACCAAATTAGATGCATTGAATGCTCAAAATGGTTGATTGAATCTGAATATAATTGAGTCTTTGATGCTAAATTGGTAGAGTAGGATGTTTGTCATGCTTTGATAGCAATAATGCACAATAATTCACTAATAATACACTAAAGAGACAAAAAGGGCATTTTGGTAATTTTTTATATAATTTCAAGGGCATTCTTGTACAAGGTGATTAAATCTAGGGTTTATTCACTAGATTGAAAATCTTACAATTTCCCAAATAATTTATAGGGTTTGGACAATTTAAAATTTAAAGTGTAATACAATTTTAATTTAAAACATACTAATTAAATTAAGGTTTTTAATAGAAATTAGGGTTTTTAAATTAGGGTTCCTAAATATTATTAGGATTTCCAAATTAATTAGGGTTTCCTAATTATCTTTATAATTCACAAAATAATAATTAGGGTTTTTAAAATTTGCAATTAGGGTTTTCAAATAAATAATTAGGATTTTTCCTAATTATCAGCATAAAACAATAATTAGGGTTTCTTCTAATTACAGAAATTTTAATACGCAGAAGTATTCATATAACATAATTACTACTCAGTCTTAACTCATAATTGAGTTTAACAATTAGGGTTTCACAACACAATATTATGTTATGACCCAATTTACCACAATTGACCAACATTAACAGTTTACAGATATACGGTATATATTTAAGCACTGAAAATTAAAATATAATTAATATTACATTATTATTCTCATTCCTGGATAAAAATTCAAGTTTAGGGTTTGGATTCCATATCTGACTTATCCTTCGTACACAACATCAATAATCAAGTTAAAATAATTAACTTAAATATTCTGAACAAATTCATATAATAACATATTTATTATTATAATTCTAATTGTCACTTCATATATTATTTAAATAATATATAAATTATATTTTCATGGAAAATAAATACTAAAAACATTTCTGCTTACAGAAATTAATTACCATAAGAATATAATTTGTAGTAATTAATAATTCTAAAATTATTTCTATTTTTTCAAGTAATAAATATATTCGCATTTAACATCACAATACTTGACACTTATTCTCATTGTAAAAAATAAATTTATATGCAAAATTTCTTATCTATTTATATAAAAAATATCGGGTTATTACAAAAAATTTCTCGGAAAGCTTTTATTTTCGTCTTGGAAATTCAAACACTTTAATTCCTTCATGCGGTTCAAATACTACGATGTTCCGACATTTCTAGGTTATAAAACGATATTCATCTTACTAACACATACCAATAACAAATAATATTCTTTTATTCATTATTTTATTATTTCAAGTATTTTACAAAGGATTTGAATTTCTATGTCGTTACATTCTTCCCCCCTTATAAAGATTCTGTCCCCAGAATCTTGCCTCACATTATACAAACAAATGAGGGCAATTATTCCTTATCTTTTCTTCCAATTCCCACGTTGCTTCCTCGGCATCGTGGTTCTTCCATAACACCTTTACCGACGATATAACCTTATTTTGCAGAACTTACTCTTTTTCTATCGATGATTTGAATTGGCATCTCTTCGTATGATAAGTCCTTCTCGATTTGAATAGGCTCATACTCTATTACGTGCTTATAATTTGGTTTATAAGGACGTAACACAGATACGTGAAATACGTTATGTATTTGATCTAGGTTTGGAGGTAATGCTACCATATAAGCTACCTCACCTACCCGTTTTAACACTTTAAAAGGTCCTATAAATCTTGGACTTAACTTCCCCTTCTTTAAAAAGCATATCTTTCCTTTCCAGGGAGATACCTTTAAAAATACGTACGAGCCTACCTCAAACTCTCTATTTTCTCGATGTAAGTTTGCGTACTTTTTCTGTTTGTGTTGAGCTGCTACGAGACGCATCCGTATCATCTTCACTACATCCGCTGTTTGCTGCACCAATTTTGGTCCCAACATTTAGCGTTCTCCCACTTCATCCCAATACAATGGTGTTCTGCATTTTCTTCCATATAAAGCTTCATAAGGCGGCATACCTATGGTTGCATGATAACTGTTGTTATACGTAAACTCTACTAATGGTAGATGATCATCCCAACTACCCTTGAAATCCATGACGTAAGATCTTAACATATCTTCTAATGTCTAAATTGTCCTCTCGCTCTGTCCATCAGTTTGTGGATGATATGCCGTACTAAACTTTAGTTGCGTCCCCAACTGCTCTTGCAAACTTCTCCAAACATTCGACGTGAATCATTGGTCACGATCTGACACAATCGAAACTGGTGCTCCATGTCTGGAAATAATTTCCTTAACATAAAGTTTAGCTAACTGATCTAAGCTATACTTGACCCGAATTGGCAAAAAGTGAGCCGACTTTATCAACCGGTCCACTATTACCCAAATCGCATCATACCCCTTCTGAGTAGTCAGAAGTCCCACCACAAAATTCATCGTGATATGCTCCCACTTCCACTTTGGAATCTCCAATGATTGCAATAAGCCACTGGGTAGTTGATGTTCAGCCTTAACTTTCAGACAAGTTAAGCACCTACTCACATACTCGACTATTTCTCTCTTCATGTTCGGCCACCAAAAACTCTGTCGAAGGTCTTGATACATCTTAGTGCTACCAGGATGAATCGAGTACCTTGAACTCTGAACTTCTTGTAAAACTTGCTCCTTTAATTCCGTCTCATTTGAAACCCAAATTCTTCCCTCAAATCTTAACAATCCCTCATTATCAAGACTGAACTTAATATCTTTTTTATTGGTTAACCGCTTCTTCATCTGGCTACACTCATCAAATTTGAGCTGCACCTCCTTGACTAGTGCCGTATTCGTGAATAGTGCCGTATACGTGGAATAGTAATCCCAGCACAAAAAGTTCCAAATTTGATAAAAAGTTCAAACCAATATTTCTACATAATGATAGTGGAGAAAATAATATCATTTAAGAAGAAAATAACATCCCTTACCTCGAAAAGATAATACTTCTGACTAGAATACTGGATATAGTGCTGAAGGAACTTGCACCGTATAGCATCACTCAAAGTATCAAAATACTCACAAAAATACGCTCGATATTATAGAGACAGAAAACTTTAGTTTCTGGTGTGATTTTTAATTCTAACCTAAGCACCCTATTTATAAGAAAATACTTAGAACACCAAAGAAGAAAATATAATAAAATATTATTATTTTTAATTAAATTTTCCTTAGCCCACCACATCAAAATCTCAGCACATTCACCCACAAAAAACATTTTTCATGAAAAAAATATATTTTATAACCCAAAAATCAATTTATATCCAATATTCCGGAACTTCAATAATTCATAATAAATAGCCCTTTATCAGAAAAATTCGAATCTTATGTCCATTCCATAGGAAATTTAATTCTCCAAAATCCACATACGGACGATTTTACAGGCTATAATCAAATTTCAGTCAAGAAATGGGGTCCACAAACATGAAAAATATGTTTTAAATATTTTTAGTAATAAAAATACTCTTCCTCCTCATTTATTCATATATCCCACATTCATTGTAAAAATATCACCATTATTATATTATTATAATATAATAATATATTTAAATAAATTATTTTATCAGAAAAGATAAAATATCAATTTTTAACAATTGTTACATCAAAAAATTTCTCCATCTATATCCACATAAAATTAATATTTTCCTTATCATATAAATCAATAATTAATTATTCATAAATAATATTACAGAATCACAATACCGACAACCAGGCCGTTACCAGGAAGAGGGGGCTTTCCAATAAAGATTTCTCCTTACTGGCGCGCAATTAGGTGACCAAACCTCTCCTTAGACAGAACTTTCTAGACATTGCCAATAATACTATCTAATAATATTATTTAAATAATATGAATTATTGATCTGATAATGGAAAATACTGTTTAGTGACAATTATTGAAATAACAATAATACAAAATATCAACGTAGCAATTATTGAATCAATAAAATAAAATATTGAATAGTAATTACTGTAACAATTATTGAGTAGTGCATTCTTACGTAAGAATCAATAATTTATGCAATACCGTGTGCTACTGTGCAACAACGCGTATTACTTTATTTTAACCACCGGGTATTCCAACAGTATTAACGGTAACAACTACGCCGTTATTTATAAACAACTTATACTTGTCGTTTTCTTCATCCAATCGTTTTCCGTTATGGGGCCCACACAAGGCTGCGCTGTCGTACGAATATTCCCCGACAGTAAGAATATTCCACGACCAAACGAATATTCCCCGACAATAATGAATATTTTATAACCACTTGCTTATTTGAAATATTTGCGCATTTTACCCATAACTAACCACATTAATCAATTCAACCCTTACTATTTCAAAATAATAAATAGAGAAATTCAATTTCATTTGTAATAAGTTGGGGTCTTACAAAATATACTAGACAAGCTTCTTATTTATAGGATTTCCAAATGGAGGGCAAAATGGTTAATATGCCACCTCCTTCTTGGGTCATCCCATGGCTTTCCCCATGGGTTTTACCCATCATGTGACCCGCCGGTTCGACCCGCGGTTCAGTTTCTTGGATCGGACTTGTCTTAAATTAATATTGGGCCTTGACTTGGGCTTGCTTACTTAATTCATTGGGCTTGCTATTAGTCCAAGTCCAATTGGATTATACAAAATCCTTAACTCAAAATCCTATAATAACTAATCGTATTCTACGCGTATAACTCACGTATTCTCTTCGTCTAGTACTCATACGATATTCGTATTATACGTCATACTATTCTTCATACCATACTTGTATTCAACTAGTATAATACTCATATCTCATACGTATAATAACCGAAATGATTATACGCCTTTCTTTTCCCTTTCGAAAATCTCTTTCACAAACCCTTAGGTTTTAAGTTCGCAGGCAAAAACTTCATTTTCCATAACGAAAATATTATTGGATATTCCATAATATCTTCATATTCTATCATTACGCGTTTCTCGAAATTTCAAAACTAAGCTCCGAACGAAATCGGATGAATAGTGTTTTTACGGGAAATTTCTCAAAAAACCTTCATTTTCGTCTTGATAATTCAAAATAATTAATCCTAGCACATAGCCAAAATACTAACCACATCCACATATTCTAGGTCATAGAATGACCTTCGAATATCTTACTCACATATAAATCAATTAAATTCATTTAATTCATAAAATCAAATAAAATTTTTTATAAGGATTTTGTCCCCAAAATCTCGCTATAATTACATAAACAAATGAGGAAACTTTTTCTTCATTTTACTTTCGAGCTCCCACGTTGCTTCCTCAGCATCGTGGTTACTCCAAATTACCTTTATTGAAGGTATTAATTTATTTCTGAAGACTTGTTCCTTCCTATCAACAATCTGAATCAGAAGTTCTTCATACATTAAATCTTTTTCTACTTGAATAGATTCATATTCTATTACGTGCTTGCAGCCCGGTTTATAAGGACGCAACACTGACACGTGAAACACTTTGTGTATTCTTTCCATCTCGGGAGGTAATGGTACTTCATAAGCTACCTCTCCTACCCTTCTTAAAATTTTAAAAGGTCCTACAAACCTTGGACTTAACTTTCCTTTCTTCCCAAAACGTATCTTCCCCTTCCAAGGTGACACTTTTAGAAAGATATACGAACCTACTTTAAACTCTCTCTTTTCTCGATGAGGATCTGCATACTTCCTTTGTCAATCTTGAACCGCAATCAATCGGGTTCATATCAGTTTAACTATGTCTGCCGTTTATTGTTCCATCTCAGGTCCCAACATTTGACGTTCACTTACTTCATCCTAGCAAAGTGGTATTCTGCATTTCCTCCCATACAACGCTTCGTAAGGCGGCATGCCTATACTAGCGTGAAAACTATTGTTGTATGCGAATTCCACCAAAGGTAGATGTTCGTCCCAACTCCCTTTGAAATCCATAATGCAAGATCTTAACATATCCTCTAGTGTTTGAATCGTCCGTTCACTTTTTCCATCCATCTGTGGATGATACGCCATACTCAATCTCAATTTCGTTCCCATTTGCTCTTGTAAACTCCTCCAAAAGTTCGACGTGAATCGTGGATCACGATCAGACACAATAGAAACAGGTACTCTATGTCTAGAAATAATTTTCTTAACATAAAGCTCAGCTAACTGCTCTAGGTTATACCTAACTCCTATTGGTAGAAAGTGAACCAATTTGGTTAACCGATCCACTATTACCCAAATAGCATCATATCCTTTCCTTGTTGTTAGAAGTCCCACCACAAAGTCCATGGTGATATGCTCCCATTTCCACTCCAGAATCTCTAGTGACTGCAACAACCCACTCGGTCGTTGGTGTTCAGCCTTAACTTTCTGATAATTTAAGCACTTACTAACATATTATGCGATCTCCCTCTTCATTTTCGGCCACCAAAAGTTCTGCCGAAGGTCTTGATACATCTTAGTACTACCAGGATGTATCAAGTACCTCGAACTATGAGCCTCACACAAGATCTCTTCTTTTAAATCGGAATTATTTGGAACCCAAATTCTTCCCTCAAAATGAAGTAAACCTTCTTTATCAAGGTTATACTTAGTCTTCACGTCATCCGTCATTATCTTTTCATTTGCTCACATTCTTCAGTACTTATCTGTACTTCCTTAACCCGTTCCACAATCGTTGGTCGAGTCTCTATTGAGAATAAAATCTCCACCATTTCACTCGGTAACTTAACTTCTAACTCCATCTTTGCCATCTCCGTTATTAACTCATCTTGAGTTGTTAACATTGACAGCTTTTCCCTACCCTTCCGACTTAACGCGTCAGCTACTACATTCGCCTTCCCCGGATGATACAAGATATCACAGTCGTAATCTTTTATCAACTCTAACCACCTTCTCTGCCTCACATTCAACTCCTTCTGTGTAAAGATATATTTCAGACTTTTATGGTCAGTGTATATCTCACACTTCTCCTCGTATAAATAATGTCTCCATATTTTTAAGGCAAACACTACAGCTACTAATTCTAGGTCATGAGTAGGATAGACCTTCTCATAATCTTTTAACTGACGTGATGCATACGCAATGACCTTGCCATGCTGCATGAGCACGTAACCAAGTCCTTTATGCGAAGCGCCGCTATAAATTACAAAATTCCCTATATCATCTGGTAAGGATAATACATGTGCCTCACTTAACCTCCTTTTTAGTTCTTGGAAACTATTTTCATATTTTTCTGTCCATTCATACTTCACCGACTTCCTCGTCAGATTCATCAACGGAGTAGCTATTTTAGAAAAGTCCTTAATGAACCTTCTATAGTATCCCGTTAACCCCAGAAAACTCTGAACCTCAGTTGGCTTTTTCGGCTGCTTCCACTCATTTACTGCTTCCACCTTTGCTAGATCTACGAATATACCATCTTTATCTATAACATGTCCTAGAAATTGCACTCGTTCAAGCAAAAATTCACACTTAGTGAATTTCGCATATAACTTCTCCCTTCGTAGTGTTTCCAACACTATTCTTAAATGTTCAGCATGATCTTCTGGCGTCTTAGAATAGACTAGAATATCATCAATGAACACTACAATGAACTTGTCCGAATATTGTTTGAACACTCTGTTCATCATATCCATGAATGCGGCTGGCGCATTTGTCAACCCAAACGACATAACCAGAAACTCGTAATGCCCATAACGAGTTCTAAACGCCGTCTTAGGTACATCCTCCTTCCTCACTTTCAGTTGATGGTACCCCGTATGCAAATCTATTTTAGAAAAATACTTTGCCCCTTTTAACTGATCAAATAGATCATCGATCCTGAGCAATGGGTATTTATTCTTAATCGTTAACTTGTTCAACTCTCGATAGTCGATACAAAGTCGTAACGACCCATCCTTCTTTACAAACAATATTGGCGCTCCCCACGGAGACACGCTCAGTTGAATGTACTTTCTATCTAATAGTTCCTGTAATTGAACCATTAACTCCTTCATCTCTACTGGCATCACCCTATATGGTGCCATTGAAACTGGTGTCGTACCCAGCAACAAATCAATCACAAATTCTACATCCCTATCTGGCGGAATACCGGGTAACTCCTATGGAAACACATCCGCAAACTCTTGAACTACTGCTATCTGTTCCAATGATGCTCCCACTCTTTGGGTATCCACCACATGGTTAGACAACAATAACGTCCCGGTGATTTATTACCATAAAACACCAACTCAGGTTTCTTAGAAAGCCTTAGGTTTACACTCTTTCTATGACAATCTATTATCGCCCTGTGGTTAATTAATCAATCTATACCAAGAATTACATCGAACTCTCTAAACCTTATCAGTAAAAGATCTATCGATAACTTGTTACCTCTAATATCTATGAAACAATTCCTATGAATGTGTTCATTGGGAATTATCTCCTCATTTACTACCTTAACGTCTAAAGGTATTTCTAACTTCTCCGGGTTTAATCCCAGTTACTTAGCAAATCCACATGCTATAAAAGAACAAGTAGCGCCTGAGTCAAATAACACATAAGCATTTATTTCATTGACTGAATTGATACCTGCTACTACATTCGCTGATGCAACCACATCTTGGACAGTCATATTAAATGTTCAGGCTGAAGGTCTACCTAATGATGGTGTTGGTCCAGTAATGGCTAAATTACCACTACCAGAACCCTTACTACCCTCCGTCCCCTTCTTCGGGCAATTTCTTGCCATGTGGTCCATCGACCCACAAACAAAACAGCCCCGACTTTTCTTAGGATTAGGACTGTTGGGAGATATGTGACCCTCCTGCCCACAATTATAATAACCCGTTTAATTTCCCTTTTAAACAGACTCCCAGATCAGTCTTGCCGCATGTCTTGCATGCCTCCATCCTACGTTTAGGATCCCCTTATTTCACCTAGTATTCCCAGGGTTAAAATTCTTTCGTTTAGGCATATTGCCACTATTATTGGCATCCTCTACCTTATTTCCTCTATCTCCCTTACTCTTATTCTTTTGTTCCTTGTGGTATTGGGTCAACGCCTCATAACCACCCTATGCTATTATCGCCTTTTCCAGAATGGTCCCACAGGAAGCACTCTGAAAAACCGAAATCCTACTATAGAGCCATGGTTTCAAGCCCTGCTCAAACCTACGAGCCTTCCTCTCTTCTATGTCCACTTGGTGTGGAGAAAACCTTGCCAATTCATTGAATTTAGCTGCATATTGGGGAACCGTCATGTCCCCCTGCTTAAGTTCTAGGAACTTAATCTCCATTCTCCCTTGCATGCTAGTAGGGAAATAGTTCTCGAAGAATACCTTCTTGAACTGTTCCCATGTAACAGCGTCAGTTCTAGCCCCACCCTGGTGAGCCTCCCACCAGTAGTTGGCTTCCCCTTCATCATGTAAGTCATAAAAGAAGTCTTTTGCACTTCAGCTACATTTGTAATTACAAACGCCTTTTCTATTTCCTTGACCCATGTATGGGCCTCCATTGGGTCCGTCATTCCCTTGCACTCAGGTGGACCTACACTTTTAAATTCCTTAAAGGTAGTCGTTCGGGCTACCCTAGGTCTTGCGGGTGCTCTACCCCCGGCTTGGTTAAATGCAGCCCTTAATAAATTAATGAACTCTTGCATTGGGTTATTAGGACCCCCTGGTTATCGTTATACGATTCCGCCTCTTGATTATGTTGTCTTCTTCTTGGCAGCATTTCTGATTAAATAAATAAAGTTTCGTTATTACTTATTTGCTTACTTAGTTGTTATTCGTCGAACAATTGAACAATAACTCACACATTAAATAAAAACTTTCTTATATTAATATGCTTCTTTATAGTCAATACTATTTATAACTTACTTTCCATAGCCAAAAGCTATTACATTTATATCTCGCGATTGACTTTCACAAAAATTGGGATTTACAAAAAGACTACTCTTTAATTATACAAAAGAGGGTTTTACGTCACTACTCAAAAATATTTACTACTCTAACTTTTAATACGGCCTAACAGCATTCTCATGCTTCTTATTCTCTAGAATCGACACAATATCTCGACTTATAGTATGTCAAGTCTGTCCCGACTCAATAGAATAACAAGTTATTTTAAGCTTGAAATCCTCGTGCGCACTGTCAATTAGATATGACATTCGTGCTATCTTCTGGTCTTTTTCAGCTAGTTTCTTACGAAGTTCAACAACCTCGTTCTTATAGTCCCTAGCCTTGTCAGTCATGAGCACCTTCTCATCATGCTCTATCTCATAGTTTGACTCTGTAGACTCCTTAGCCCCACAGAGATCATTGATCGCTTCCTTCTAGTGTTGCACCATATTGTGCAGTTACACGTTACGGTCAAGCACTGAGAGGTGCATCGCCCTCATCGTCTCTGTAGGTGTTGACTCTAAGGCAGGCATCACCGTATTAATCGATGTTACCTCTATATCATCCTCCACATTAATTATCATATTAAGATATGATGATAATCCCATCGTCTCCTCGGAATAGTCCTCCTCTAAAAAATACTCCTCGGGCTCTAATTCTTCTAGAATCACTAAAGGTATCTCTGCTACAGGCATAGGTACTGGCTCGACTTTGTTCACAGACTCCTCGCTTACCACATGTATATCCCTATACATCAAGATATCGATTGACATCTACAATAACACCTAACAAATTGATTAGTACATAATACACAATAATATAAGCATAAATCACATTTAATCCATTTAGGGTTACTTTATATCTTTTAAATCTTTTGGTACTGAGTTTTCTCAATACCTTATTAACTCATTTGACTCGAGTTAACTTTCTTCAAACCTTTTCTTTCCTAACGAGGTTATTAGCCTAAGGTTCTTCCCCCCTTAAGTTTTTTAACCTAATGCTTTGATACCAACCTATGACGCCCCCAAATACGGGTATCTTCCAACCTGACAGATGGTGTTCCACGATACTACCATTCATACAGTCATTCCATTGAGATAACAACAAAATGATTGTAATTACTATATTCTTATTACATTAGTAATAAATCCTTTAACAGGTTCATAAACCGAATACATTCTTCGTTATTCATAAGTATATTACATACAAATACTCTAGTCTATTACAGCATAATCAACTATCCATCTTAGCCTTTCCATTATCTCTCTTAGAACTCTCAGTTCGTTCGGCTTTAGTTGCAAACATATGGTTCAAGCAAGAGTGAGCATTATTAGCTCAGCAAGTCTAACAAAGAATCATATGAATATCACATTGGGAATTACATGCTTCTCGTCCATAACTGAACAATTAACTATGAATTTCTATAAAATATTTGACTAGTACTTCTCATTTCATAGCAACAATTCCAAAGTATATATCATAGCTTAGGAGTTCTGAACCGGCCGAAAGACCATGAACATACTCTTTCTGTTTTCATACTTGAAAAGGATATCCGGCACTAAGGCCATCCATCCAGCTTAACTTATAAGCACTTCTAGGTGATCAGCCTATTGTACTCTATGTTGATCAACACTCTTTCGTTAAACGTATTTACGTTTAGCATTTGGCAACCTCGCATGCCCATCGAATAATCGATGAAAATACTTTTGTTTGTACATAGACAAACTTACCTTCTCATCCGTACCAAATACATGGCATATGATAGCGTTAACAGTTCTATATTGAAAGACTTGTAAATAAATTGATAAGTGGGTTTTATACCTACTTATTGGATATCAATTCACGAGAACTATATCCATCTCAAGTACACTTTAGTGTGTTTTTAGCTGCATTTTGTTTTGTTTTGCATTGCATGTACTGAGAACTCCTTTGGTGTGAAAGTGCAGGAAATGACATAGCTTGGCAATGGTAGATGGCATGAGGCTAATGGAAGCATGACGTAAGGAATAATTGGAGATATGCAACTGAGCATGGATGAAGGAAGAGGGATCAGTAGTTGAACACAGAAGCAGTAGCAGCAACAGAGCACAGAATTCAAAATGCAGAAGTCGCGCGACCGCGCGGCTACACATGCTAAAAGATGCGCGCCCGCGCGATCACCCGGACTGAGCAGATTTTAGACACGCGTGCTCGCGCGATGATTACGAAGGGACCTCGCTCGCCCGCGCCCGACAACTGCAGCGGTTAATTAATTTTATTTTAATTTTTAAATTGCAAGAGTTTGAGTTGGTTAAAACTATTCTGGTTGGTACCAGACGTATCTATCTTTAGTTTTTACGTGTTTTTCATAAGAGAGAACTAGGGTTTTTACGCTTTGAGAGATTTCCATTGATGAACCAAGCATAGATGTATTATTTTGTACTTCTTCTTTGGATTTCAATAATTGTGGATGAACTATTTTTATGTTGCTGGATATCAGTGAGGATTTGAACGTTACGTTTGGATTATAATCAGTAATTGGGTTTGATCGATTCTATCTTCTCTCTTTCAATTATTTATTTATTGTCCATGTATTACTTTGATCCCATAATGGCTTTTGGTTCAGTCATGAGCTAAACTCCATTATGGTATTCTAACGGATTTTAATACGTAGTCTAACTTATGGCCTGATTACTGGACTATTTGTGTATCGTCAGGAATCTCTATCATGGTTGATTTAAATGCATGAATGATCGATCACCATTCATTTTATGTGCTCTTACGGAGTTGAAAAATAACATGCGAGTATGGATTGTAATCATGATAGCATGCGTATATGGGGATATTTTGCTTAGCTTTGTATTTCGTGAACCAGATAGACATATATTGTTTCACCGTATGAGTTATATGAGGGCTTGTGCTTAAATTCAATACGGCTGCAATTTCACATAGAAATATAGTGAAGTTGGTTTCATTGAGGATTACATGATCTTTATTATATTTGGATGTTATGTAAGTAGGTCATGATACATTGAAAAATGGTTATGTCTCAATTCGTGCTCTTGGCTAATTTCTTGTATTACATGAATAATCTTGCATGACGGTGGCAATTAGATGAACTATTAAATGAAGTTAGGATCCCATTATTTTTAGATTTGATTTATTATATTAATATTCTTCTTTTAGTTATTATTAGATTTTAGAGTAATTCAAAATCATAAGTGTTTCGTTTAAGCATATAAAAATAGTGATTTAGTTGATGCATAATAGTTTAATTTAGACATCTTTCTCCATGTATCGATACTCGACTTACTCTATATTTCTTGTTAACACATGTATGCTTGCATGAGTTAAAGCTCTTTTGTTAGAACTAAAAAAAAAAGAGGCAACAAGTTTTTGGCGCCATTGCCTGGGAAAGGCATTTAAATTTTTATTATTATCATCAGTTTTAAGTTGTATTGTATGACTTAAACAAATTTAATCTTATCTCATTTCTATTTTTGTTTTTGTGTTTATTTCAGGTACTTGTATAAATTTTTATGCGCACGTGGTCATCCAATCCTGAATTAACACCTGCTCAGGACAAAATAAATGGGAGAGGTTGGAAAGCGAGAGTGCATAGGAATTTACAAGCAGAGTTAGAGGGTACTACATCTGATATGGCAGCCGAGGGACATAGAGAAAAGCAAAGAGAGGAGCATAGGGCTCCGAGAGACTATTCCATGCCTAATATTAATGGACTACAGTCAAGCATAGTCAGACCAACGATAGCAGCTAATACATTCGAGATAAAACCAGGCACTATTCAGATGGTGCAGAATTTTGTACAGTTTGGGGGTGCTGCTACAGATGATCCTAATGAGCACCTGTTGAGTTTCATCGAGATATGTGATACTTTCATATACAATGGAGTGACGGAGGATGCTATCAGACTTAGGCTGTTTTCATTCTCATTGAGGGATAAAGCGAGAAGTTGGCTTCATTCTTTGCCTTCAGGATCAATTACTACATGGGAGGACCTAGCGCAGAAGTTCTTAGCCAATTTTTTCCCAATGGCTAAGATTGTGAAGATGAGGATAGCTATCTCTCAATTTGAGCAACAACAGGGTGAATCCTTATATGAGGCCTGGGAGAGATACAAAGAGATGTTAAGGAAGTGTCCACACCATGGTATGCCAGATTGGATGGTGATCAACACATTTTACAATGGATTGGGATGGCAGTCTAGGCCGACTATAGATGCAGCTGCAGGAGGAGCATTATGGGCAAAGAGTTATGAGAAAGCCTATAACCTTATCGAGACAATGGCAGTGAATGACTTTCAAAACTCTACATCTCAGATGCCACAACCCAAAGTTCTAGGTTTGTTGGAAGTGGATGCTATTACTCAGTTATCGGCACAAATGGTAGCTATGGCGAAGAAAATAGATTCATTGGCAGAGAGCAAAGAGAAAACAGTTGCCTTCGTATGTGAGATTTGTGCAGGGTCACATTCGATAGATCAATGTGCTATCAGCTCGGAGTCGGTACAATATGTGAGCAATTACAGGAAAGATCAAGGACAGGTTCATAACACGTACAACTCCAACAACCGCAATCATCCTAACTTCAGTTGGTCAAATAATCAAGGAAATCAACAAAATCAGTTTCAGCCGAATAATCAGTTTCAGTCACAGCCAGAGCAGCAACAGTTTACTCCAAGACCACCTTTTCTGCCGGGATTTTCTCAACAACAACAACATCATGCATCATCTGCACCTCAGCGAGAAAAGAAATCAGAAATGGAGGAGATGACGATGAAGTACCTGGAAAACATGGAGGTAATGATCAAAAGCCAAGCAGTGACTATTAAAAATCTGGAAACTCAAATGGGCCAAATGGCAAGCATGCTTAACAACAGGCCCTAGGGTTCATTGCCAAGTAATACATAAGCAAATCCACGAAGAGAAGGGAAGGAACAGTGTTAAGCGATCACATTAAGGTCTGGGAAAAAGACCGTAGAAATTGAGCATGGCGCGGCCGCGCCATGTTATACTGAGGAAGCCGCGCGACCGTGCGAGGAGGAAACTGTGTCTGCTGAGAAATTTATTAAGGAAGATTCTGAGTTGCAATGAGTAAAGAAGGATAAAGCAGGTTCAAATGAGAAGCCCATGAGTACAGTACCACTAGTTCACCCTCCGGTTCCGTATCCACAGAGATTGAACAAGTAGAGGGAAGATAAGCAGTTCAGCAAGTTTTTGGAGGTTTTTAAGAAGCTGCAGATTAACATAACTTTCGTAGAGGCATTGGAACAGATGTCAAGTTATACAAAGTTCATGAAGGGGATATTGTCAAGGAAGAGGAGATTAGAAAAGTTTGAGACAGTGGCATTGACAGAAGAATGCAGTGCAGTGCATCAGCGTAAACTACCTCTAAAGCTAAAGGATTCGGGCAGTTTTCACAATTTCATGCACTATCGGAAAGATGAACTTCAATAAGTGTTTATGTGATCTTGGGAAAAATATCAATTTGATGCCCTTGTCAGTGTTCAACCAGTTGGGATTGCCGGCTCCAAGGCCGACAAATATTTCTTTGCAACTAGCTGACAGATCCATCACGTATCCGCGGGGGATAGTTGAAGATGTATTGGTGAAAGTGGACAGATTCATCTTTCTGACTGACTTCATCATTTTGGATTACGAGGAAGATAAGAGTATACCAATCATACTGGGGAGACCATTCCTAGCGACAGGAAGGACCTTGATTGACGTCCAAAAAGGGGAACTCACTATGTGTGTTCATGATCAGGAGGTTACCTTTAATGTCTTCAAGGCAATGAAGTTCCCAACAGATGAAGAGGAATGTTTCAGAGTTGATTTGGTGGACCGTGTATTAAATGATGAAGTAGAGAGTCTAGTGGATTATGAACCTATGAGAAGTATTATTGCTGAAAATTTAGAATTGAAGAATGAGGAATATGAAGAACTTGTGCATTTGCTTGATACTGCTTCACAATTCAGAAAATGCAGAACACCAGTTGAGCCATTAAAGAAAGCTGGAGAAATGTCCGTAAAATTGAAGCCATCTCTGGAGACACCTCCAGAACTTGAATTGAAACCACTTTTAGAGCATCTAAGGTAAGCATTTTTAAATAAAGATTCAAAGCTACCTGTGATTATTTCTTCTGCACTAACATCTTTTCAGGAAGAAAAACTACTACGAGTGCTTAGAGAGTTCAAATCAGCTATTGGATGGATCATAGCAGATATTAAAGGGATCAACCCTTCTTTTTGCATGCATAAGATCCTATTGGAAGATAATAGTAAGCCGTCGGCTGAGCAACAAAGAAGACTTAATCCGATAATGAAAGAAGTGGTCAAGAAAGGAGTATTAAAATTGCTGGATGCATGTATAATCTATCAGATTTTAGATAGTTCATGGGTGAGCCCAGTACAATGTGTACCGAAAAAGGGTGGTATGACCGTGATTACAAATGATAATAATGAGTTAATTCCGACACGAACAGTGACGGGGTGGAGAGTCTGCATGAATTACCGCAGGCTGAACAAAGCTATGAGGAAAGATCACTTCCCACTGCCATTCATTGATCAAATGTTGGATAGACTAGTAGGTCATGAGTATTATTGCCTTCTGGACGGATATTCAGGCTACAATCAGATTATGATAGCTCCAGAAGACCAGGAAAAGACCACCTTCACATGTCCATATGACACTTTTGCTTTCAGAAGGATGTCTTTCGGGTTGTGCAATGCTGCAGCCACCTTTCAGAGATGCATGATGGCTATTTTTTTAGACATGGTGGAACAAAATGTGGAGGTATTCATGGATGATTTCTCAGTCTTCGGGGACTCTTTTGATTTATGCCTTGAGAATTTGGTGATGGTTTTGAAGAGGAGTGTTGAGACGAACTTAGTACTAAACTGGGAATAGTACCATTTCATGGTGCAAGAAGGAATCATACTAAGACACAAAGTTTCAAAGAAGGGACTCGAGGTGGATAGGGCGAAGCTAGAAACTATTGAGAACTTGCCACCACCTACTTCAGTAAAAGGTGTTCGCAAGTTTTTGGGACATGCATGCTTCTACCGCAGAATCATCAGGGACTTCTCCAAAATAACTAAACCACTATGTAGTTTATTGGAGAAGGATACATAGTTTAAGTTTGATGAGGCTTGCGTGTCGGCATTTGAGCACTTAAAGGGGAAACTAACTTCCGCACCAATCATTACTGCACCAGATTGGGATATGCCATTTGAGTTGATGAGTGATGCCAGTGATTACGCTATAGGGGCTGTTTTGGGGTAGAGAAAGGAAAATATATTCCATGTGATCTATTATGCTAGTAAGACCCTTACAGATGCACAATTGAACTACACCACCACAGAGAAAGAGTTATTGTCAGTGGTGTATGCCTTTGATAAATTTCGAGCATATCTGATTGGTACAAAGGTGATAGTATACACAGATCACGCGGAAATTCGACACTTAGTGGCAAAGAAAGATGCAAAGCCTTAGTTGATCAGATGGATTTTATTATTGCTGGAATTTGATTTGGAGATCAAGGACAGAAAGGGCACTGAAAACCAAGTGGCGGACCACTTATCTCAACTAGAGAATCCGAAAAGAGAAGCGGACGACAAGGTTGTTATTAATGAATTCTTTCCAGACGAGCAGTTATTTGTGGTGAAAGGGGAAGCGCCATGGTTTGTAGACTACACGAACTATTTGGTAAGTAAGATGATACCTTCTGACTTGATGGGTCATCAAAAGAATTTTTTTTTGCATGATGTTAAATGGTTTATATGGGATGAGCCGTACTTATATAAAAGTGTGCTGATCAAATGATACGAAGGTACATCCCATATAGTGAGGTTGAGGGGATTTTGCAGGATTGTCATTCTTCTGTGTATGGAGGTCACTATGGTGGAGAACGAACAGCGGCTAGAGTACTACAAGCGGGATTTTACTGGCCGACAATTTTTAAGGATGCATACTCTTTCGTCCAGAGATGTGATAGATGTCAAAGAGTGGATAACATCTCGAAAAGAAATGAAATGTCATTGAATGCGATCCTCGAAGTAGAAATTTTTGATGTGTGGGGGATTGATTTCATGGGCCCATTTGTTTCTTCATGCGAAAATCTCTACATCTTGCTCGCAGTGGATTATGTGTCGAAATGGGTAGAAGTGGCAGCTCTTCTAACAAATGATGCCAAGGTAGTCCTCAGGTTTTTACACAGAAATATCTTCACTAGGTTTGGGACTCCAAGGGCCATCATTAGTGATGAAGGGAGTCATTTATGCAACAGGCAGTTCACAGCTTTGTTGGCCAAGTATGGGGTGAACCATCGTATTGCTACAGTTTATCACCCGCAAGCGAATGGTCAAGCTGAAGTGTTAAATCGAGAAGTCAAAAGAATCCTTGAAAAAGTTGTGAATCCCATGAGGAAGGGCTGGTCTTTAAAGCTGGAGGATGTTGTGTGAGCATATAGGACTGCATACAAAACTCCATTGGGCATGTCACCTTTTCAACTTGTTTATGGAAAATCCTGTCACCTTCCTATGGAGCTAGAGCATAAGGCGTATTGGGCAATTCGGAATCTCAATTTTGATTTAAAAGTTGTAGGGGAGAAACGCCTAATCCAACTCAATGAGTTGGATGAATTCAGACTACAGGAATATGAGAATTCAAAGCTGTACAAGGAGATGGTGAAGAAATGGCATGATCGCAAGATTATAGAGAGAACATTTGAACCGGGACAAAGAGTTTTGCTTTTTAACTCCAGACTTAAGCTTTTTCCCGGGAAGCTGAAATCAAGATGGTCAGGGCCATTTACAATGAAGACTGTTTTCCCACATGCTGCAATAGAAGTGTTCGATAAATTCCTGGATCAGCCTTTTAAAGTGAACGGGTAGCGATTGAAGCATTACTTTGGTGGCGAGGTGGACAAATAGATAGTCACCTCAATTCTTTCTTCGACATGAGATTCAGAGACAGTCAAGCTAATTGACTATAACTTAGCGCTTGATGGGAGGCAACCCATTATTTCTATCTCTACTTTTTACTTATTCATTTTAGGGTGCTTTTGCTAGTTCATTTGCAATTTGTTTATTCTGATAATAGATTAGCTTTGCATGAATATCTTAGTGGCTAAATTTAGATATGAGTATGTCTGTGCATAGCATCGAAATTATGGTATTACGTTAGACATTCATGCTTACTCAGTAATTCATGCCTTGACAGTGTTTATTGATGTCTGTGTAGGTATCTTGGAATGAATTCATCACTGATTTCAAGTACTGGACATGAAAGTTGGCAGTGCAGGAAACAGGGTCGCGCAGCCACGCCATGTTTGCAGTACAAAACTGCGTGCCCATGCTGAATGCCTGCCAGGCCAAACATCCCACTCTCACGCCCGCGCCACATGTCCATTAAAAACTCACGCGGTCACGCGCGACACCGGAAGTGGATTTTTTTTTGTTTTTAAAGACGCGTTCTCCCACTTAGCTTATATCAATTGAAGCCCTATTCACTTGTTCTCCCATAAACGCACGTCTCCTCATCTCTAGTCAGTTACAAACTAAGCTATAACTCTCCTCTCCATTACGCGATTGTGGCTTCGGCGCTCACACCCACGATTCTACCTACGTTCAACCTCTACTCAACCTCGACACTAATAAATCTGGGGTTTCGGTGGGTTTTTGGAATTCGAGTTTGGGAATTATCAGTTCATCAACAAGTTTTCATCTTCAACAGTCTACGCAATGGGACCCAAATGAGCTCGCTCTGTTTCTTCTTCATCATCGTCTTCCTCTAGCAGTCAAGGGGAGGATGTTGTGGATCATACCAAATTTCTGAGTCGGGAAGCATAAACTGAGTAGTACAGAATTGTGGCAAATATGTTTGTAAAGGAGCGCGGTTTCAAACCTGAGAAGCAAGATGGTCAGCTATAGGATATGATTCGCGAAAGAGGATGGGTTGGATTGACTGCAACCCCTATGCCTGTTCCAATGAGTATCGTTCGAGAATTCTATGCCAATGCTAAAGACACAATGAGCGGTCTATCTGTCGTTCGAGGATTTAAAATAGATTATAGACCACCAGCAATCAGAGAAATTTTTAGGATAACTGACACACCACCGACTGGGACTGATAATTAGGTGGAAGGTGCACATTTGGAAACAGATCTGGAAGTTGTAATTATTGAGTTATACGTTCCAAGAACGAAGTGGACTTATAAGGCCGGCACTACTCAGCCTCGCATATTCCCAGCCTCAGCCTTGAATCGGTATGCTAAAATGTGGAATTTGTTCATATGTGCTAAGCTCGTTCCGTCGTCTCATCAGCATGAAATCACAGCTGAGAGGGCGATCATTCTGTGGGGAATAATCACAAGCAAATACATTGATGTGGGCCACCTGATTCATCAAAATTTGGGAGTATTCCATACGCGTTTGTTGTAGCTATGCTGTGTCCCCATCAAGGATGCCATTGGGATAATGAACAGATGCAGAACCCGGGCTAAGATATCACTCACGCAACCATTACAAAATTTGAGGATTGGGTAGAAGGTTCACCGCACCCACGAGAAAAAGGCTTATCATTCAGCCCACATTCTTAGAGCCACCACCGCAACCCTCTCAGACAGATAAAGTGGGCCCGTCAACTCAAGCAGCTGCTGCCACTGGGGATCGACAGCTCCGAAGGTTGGAGCGAAAGGTCGACGCAATGTATGACAACTTTGCAGCGTTTGCTACGGGTCTGACGCGGTCGCTCGCGGAGGCATTTGCGCATCAAGGGATAGCGCTTGAGTGGCCACAGTTAGGGACGGCCGTGCCATGTCCACCACCGGATTCACCACCCGACGAGGGTGGTGCAGCTGCGCATTAGGGAAGTTTTCTCTAACCCTATACCTTCATTCATTGGGCCAATGAATATTATAAGTTTGGGGGTATTGGGGTAGTAGGGTAGTGCATATAGTATCTGCATGTTTAGTTTACAATTTCATAATAGTTTAACAGTTGCATGTTTATGTATTAGATAATAATTGCATGTTATATTGTTCCATTTTTAGTCATTATTATGTGTTTTAGTTTATGTTTAGTTGCATGTCTCACAGTTCTAGCTTTTTGGAAATTTTGTCTAGCCTATGATGAAAGTGAATTTTGAAGGATTGTTAAGTATGTTGGATAACTTGAGCTTAGATATAATGTTTTACACGATGTAATTCATGATGCTGTTTAGATGCTTTCGGTTTGCACTACCGTGTTCACAATTGCTTGTAGGCTTAAGAATGATGTGTTGCATTGCTTAATAGAAAATGTGGTTTTAAAAAGAGAAATATGTGGAAAATGGACTTAGACTGTGCAAAACATTGATAATCAAACTTTGGGAAAACTTGGGTATTCTCTCTCTCTCTCTCTATATATATATATATATATATATATATATATATATATATATATATATATATATATATAAAGCAATAATGTGGCTAGTCTTATTTTGGGACCCATGTTACTTGAGTAAGTACGCCCGAAGGGGTGTCTTAACACCTAGAACCCTAAGGTCTTTTATGGTCTGGGAGTCGTTGGTTGAAAGATTGCTAAGGGGTAGCATGGTTAGCCTAATGGAAGGAGGCATTGCACAATCATGTGAAAAATAAAAAAATAAAAAAATAAATAAAAATAAATAAATAAAAATAGCAATAAACACCGCGGGAAAGAGCGAAAATCGACCTCGTGAGTAGAAATAAAGCAGTTAAGCCCATTGTTGAACCTTAGATTGTTTTGATATATTGGAACAGTTTTTGTTGCATAAGTATACATGAGTCTTGATTTAGACTGTAATTTTCTGTTTAGAGAAGTTTAGCATGTGTATTCTTTGCTTAAATCAAGTTTTGGTGAACACAACACACACACACAGCATATTTATAGCATATATGAATTATTTGAGTGTATGATATTATGCCTATAGTTTGGTTTGAATTTGTATTCTCGAATCTGGATAATTCGCTGAGGCATTTTGGACTAAAATTCTGTTATAGCTGGAACAATGTGAGACTAGTTGCATCATGATTTAGTTGCATAACATGTAGTTGCATTTTCAATGTTTATATAGTATGCATTGCTTGAGGGCAAGCAATAGTTCAAGTTTGGGGGTATTTGATAAGTGAGTTTTATGCCTACTTATTGGATATCAATTCACGAGAACTTACCCATCTCAAGTACACTTTATTGTGTTTTTAGCTGTATTTTGTTTTGTTTTGTAATGCATGTATTGAGAACTCCTTTGGTGTGAAAGTGCAGGAAATGGCATAGCTTGGCAATGATAGATGGCATGAGGCTAATGGAAGCATGACACAAGGAATAATTGGAGATATGCAAACTGAGCATGGATGAAGGAAGAGGGATCAGTAGTTGAACACAAAAGTAGTAGCAGCAGCAGAGCACAAAATTCAAAATGCAGAAGCCGCGCGGCTACACAGGCTAAAAGACGCGCGCCCGCGCGATCACCCAGACTGAGCAGATTTTAAATACGCGCGCCCGCGCGATGATTACGAAGGGACCTCGCGCGCCCGCACGCGACAACTGCATCTGTTAATTAATTTTATTTTAAATTTTAAATTACAAGAGTTTGAGTTGGTTAAAACTATTTTGGTTGGTACTAGACGTATCTATCTTTAGTTTTTACGTGTTTTTCATAAGAGAGAACTAGGGTTTTTACACTCTGAGAGATTTCCATTGATGAACCAAGCATAGATGTATTACTTTCTACTTCTTCTTTGGATTTCAATCATTGTGGATGAACTATTTTTATGTTGCTGGATATCAGTGAGGATTTGAACGTTACGTTTGGATTATAATCAACAATTGGGTTTGATCGATTCTATCTTCTCTTTTTCAATTGTTTAATTATTGTCCATGTATTGCTTTAATCCCATAATGGCTTTTGGTTCAGTCATGAACTAAACTCCATTATGGGATTCTAGCTGATTTTAATACGTAGTCTAACTTATGGCCTGATTGCTGGACTATTTGTGTATCGTCAAGAATCTCTATCATGGTTGATTTAAATGCATGAATAATCGATCACCATTCATTTTATGTGCTTGTATGGAGTTGAAAAATAACATGCGAGTATGGATTGTAATTGTAATCATGATAGCATGCGTATATGGGGCTGTTTTGCTTAGCTTTGTATTTCGTGAACCAGATAAACATATATTGTTTCACCGTATGAGTTATATGAGGGCTTGTGCTGAAATTCAATACGGCTGCAATTTCACATAGAAATATAATGAACTTGGTTTTATTGAGGATTACATGATGTCTATTATATATGGATGTTATGTAAGTAGGCCATGATACATTGAAAAATGGTTATGTCTACATTCGTGCTCTTGGCTAATTTCCTGTATTACTTGAATAATCTTGCATGACGGTGGCAATTAGATGAACTATTAAATGAAGTTAGGATCCAATTATTTCCAGATTTGATTTATTACATTAGTATTCTTCTTTTAGTTATTATTAGATTTTAGAGTAATTCAAAATCATAAGGGTTTCGTTTAAGCATATAAAAATAGTGATTTAGTTGATGCATAATAGTTTAATTTAGAAATCTTTCTCCGTGGATCGATACTCAACTTACTCTGTATTGCTTGTTGACACATGTATGCTTGCACGAGTTAGAGCTCTTTTTTTAGAACTAAAAAAAAGAGGCAACACAAATCAATCGCTTCTTCAATAATAGTCTAGCCGAGTTAAAACAGGCATCAACTCTTTCATTAAAACCATTCATGCATCTCAGAACATGAATCATAGAAAACTTGGCTAACACGGAAGTTAGACAAGCGTTAAGAGAGACATGCCTTTAAGCGTCTTCGAATATAATATTCAATCAATTCTCAGTCTTTACAGGATTTACATGATATATTCACATAGCACATTGTAATTAGTTACCAAACAAACTAACTTTATTTTTTTTAAACCAACTTCTTTCTCTTCTATGTCTTACTTGAATTTATTTCATTAATAAAGTCAATTCGACTTTCTATGCTTCGTTACGGCTCCTTAACGTTCTTACGTTATTAACCGACATTCGATCACCATTGGTGAAATACCAACGTTGAACATCATTCACGGTTTACTTATTACGTTCTTGCGTTCTTCATTTAATTCTCATTAAATCATATCTAATCTTCTAACGTTATCACTTTATAAGTGATTTCAAGTCAGTCTTATTATGTACATTAAGTACCTTCATTGTCTTACCTTTGGTCTACATTCAAATGGAATGAAAACCTAACTTGGTCAACCTTTTTACACTGCCGGCGCTACGGCGCGGCATCCCTAGTATAACTCAGCGCTGCGACGCCAATTAACAAGGGACACGACCGGATCCGGCGCTACGGTGCGACCCTTTTGTTCTTGGTTTGGCACTGCGGCGCCGCCCTTGTGCACCAGTTGGTCTTGACAGTTTATTTTTCTAACGAAACTCCCAGCTTCATAACTTCTTCGTTGTACATCCGAATTGGCTCATTCAAAAGCCCACAACTCACAAATTACATTGTCTAAGTGTTCATATAATAATTTTACACTTTCAAATCCGTTTACTCGGAATTCACCTTTTTGTTCATTTGAAGCGTTCGTTTATCGTTTTAGACCGTTCAATGATCGTTTTCTTCGTTATAAGTCGGGATTCAACGATTCTTGCGTCCATGACTCTTAAATACCTTATCTCACGTGTTGACATTGAAAACCAATGTTTTCAAGTCACACGACAACTTTTGCCCCTTAATCCAAGATTTCTACGTTTTCGACGTTTAACGTCTATTTTCGCAAAATTCGCCATAACTTCGTTACTTGTGTTCTATAAGCAAAATCAAATGGAACACTCCATTGATTCATCATCTACATCCTATCCAAATAATATGCACATACCCTAGCAATGACGATTTTCAAATCATCCTATCATAACTACGTTCACGTTCATGACTTCCTATGGTTTTTAACTTACATAAATCTTATGATTTCTATTTGGTCATGACTTATCAATGATTTGATCATTAATAGACATCCTTATTCCTCCTCACTAAACATGTTCCACCAATTCACGATTCTCTATGAGAAAGAAATCAAAAAAGATGAAGACTACAGTTTACGAGAGAATTTACCTTTGTCGTTCTTCACGTTCTTGATAAACGTCTAATGATTTGCTTGGAAGTAAATGGATTATGTGTTTCTAGCTCTTTCTCTCTCTCAATATATATTGGACAAGATTTTCAAAACACCAAATACACTAGCCAAGCTTCTTATTTATAGGATTTCCAAATGGAGGGCAAAATGGTCAATATGCCACCTCCTTACTATTCCCACCTCCTTTTTAACTTAGCCACCAAGTAATCACCTTACTTGGTGGCCAAGTGGCCGGCCCACCTCCTTCTTGGGTCATCCCATGGCTTGCCCCATGGGTTTTACCCATCTCGTGACCCGCCGGTTCGACCCGCGGTTCGGTTTCTTGGATTGGACTTATCTTAAATTAATATTGGGCCTTGACTTGGGCTTACTTACTTAATTCATTGGGCTTGATATTAGTCCAAGTCCAATTGGATTATACAAAATACTTAACTCAAAATCCTATAATAACTAATCGTATTCTACGCGTATAACTCACGTTTTCTCTTCTTCTAGTACTCATACGATATTCGTATTATACGTCGTACTATTCTTCATACCATACTCGTATTTAACTAGTAAAATACTCGTATCTCATACATATAATAATCGAAATGATTATATGCCTTTCCTTTCCCTTTCGGAAATCTCTTTCACAAACCCTTAGGTTTTAAGTCCACAGGAGAAAACTTTGTTTGCCATAGCGGAAATATTATTGGATATTCCATAATATCTTCATATTCAATCATTACGCGTTTCTCAGAATTTCAAAACTAAGCTCCGAATGAAATCGGATGAATAGTGTTTTTACGGGAAACTTCTCGGAAAACCTTCATTTTCGTCTTAATAATTCAAAACAATTAATCCTAGCACATAGCCAGAATACTAACCACATCCACATATTCAAGGTCATAGAACGACCTTCGAATATCTTACTCACATATAAATCAATTAAATCCATTTAATTCACATAATCAAATAAAAATTTAATTCATTCATAATCCGAAATTCTCGGGCGTTACATATATTCGAAATAATATTAACATTCCCTAGGTTATTTGTAACCGTTACATTTGTCCTGGTCATAATATCAATTATTATTCTTACAAAACTATACTATTACATAAGTAATCTATGGGTTTGCCTTCGCCTTCCCTTTATCCTTGCCGGATCCATTAGTCCATTCGATCTTAGCTGCATTCATATGGTTCAAGCAAGAGTGAGCCTAACTAGCTCAACAAGTACAACAATTCTAATAAAACAGCATGCTTAAAACATAGGAATCGTATATTTTCAATAACTGAACAATAGTTATGAAGTACTATTGATAATTCAAAATAGTACTTCTTTTCGTTCAAAACGTTTTACAACAACAATATTCAGTAAAACATCAATTCCGGTCCAAGACCATGAGCATTTCATTAGTACTTTGAAAAGGACATCTCGTCACTAAGTCCGTAAGTCCGGCATAGCTTATGAGCACTTCTAGGTGATCAGCCTATAGTACTCTATGTTGATCAACACTACATTCATTAAACGTGTATACGTTTAAGTTGTGGCAACCTCACGTGCCTGTCGTTTGACGACAAAATAATTTAGCATACTCAGTCTCCTTTTGAAAACCACACCAATATTAGTTGGTAAATCATTGTCAATACTTTGGTAGATTGTAAGAAATCCAACATATCGTAAGTCTAGCAGAAAGAATTGGCATTGACTTCATCAGAAATTATCTCATGCGAAGAATACATGAATCACAAAGCTTGTCCAGATCAAACTGGAATAAGGGTTAGAGTACTTGCCTTTAGCGTCTGCTTATAGATATAACATGTGCACTTTTAGATCTTTATGGTTTCTATAGTAGATGGTAACATCACGTAGCATATTAGGTTATGAATAACATACATGGTTCCTAAAGAATCTTACCCTTCTTCTCAATCTAATTACGTATTAGATTTGTTATTTATTGGTTCTGGCTTTTCGTTATGTCATTCTTACGTTCACATGCAATTGATTTTCTTTAACCTTAAGTGATCATACTTAAGGATTGAATAGGTCTTAACAATGTTACATTAATATCTTTAGTTAATTGTTCATCAATTACCATTCATGCTTTACTTGTATCCATTCTTTACTATCTAGGTTTTAAGGTTGGCGCTCGCACTGTGGCTTCACACATTAATACTAAAAAATTGGACTCGGCGCTGCGGCGCGAGTCCCTTCGTTATGGGTTGCGCTGTGACGTGAACTAATAGTGGCTAAGGGCCATTTTGGTGCTGCGGTGTAGGACATTTTGCTTTGAGCTGGCGCCGCGGCGCCAGCTCTGTGCACCAAAAAATTTTGACAGGCTTTTCAACTTGTGAGATTCTCGGACTCGTAACTTCTTCGTTATAAGTCCGAATTGGCTAATTCAAGAGCTTACAGTTCACAAATCACATTCTCTATGTGCTCATGCATGAATTTTATCTATTCGACTTCGTTTGCTTAAAAAAATCACCTATTAGTCCATTTCTAACGAAAACGATAAACGTTCATGAACATTAAACGCTCGTTTCTTCATTCTAAGTCGGAATCTGGCCATTTTCGAGTCTGCAACTCTATAATGCCAAATGCGACTTGTCTCCATCGAAAACCAACGTTTTTGAGTTCAAACACAAAATACGACTTCCATTCCGAGAATTTCACGAATTCGACGATTAACGTCCAATCGTGTGAGTTCCGGCAAAACTTCATTACTAACGATTTTTGTGACAACCCCAAAATAGGTCCATTCCACCCAACCCATTCTGAGTCGTCAAATACATGGTACAGAAAACAACTACAACTTTATTACAACAATTGTCGTGCAAAATACAACAACACATATGCTGTGAGTTTGGATACAAATATATACCAAATGTGACTCATGTTCCAACCGTGGACATCACCTCACAATAACACCTTACATAAAGGTATAGTCAAAAACTGTTTTAGAAATTAGAATCTTTGGGAAGTGCTCAAGGAAACCTTCGTACATGGGAGGCCACGCGTCTAGGTTATGATAGATATCATATGACCACAGAATTATCCTTGGTTGACCCAATAGACCCCAAAGAAAAACGAGAAGATTACTATCATATTCTTCCCAATGGTGAGTCTTCTCTTGACTTATCATTATCTCCACTGTATCTAACTGAGAATTATACTTTAAACAAACACCAAGATTATATAGGTAGTGCTCGTATATATACTCAGCAAGTGGATGAGCACATCCCTGTCTTATGATGACACGAGGTTGTATGTCGTTAGACATCTTGTATGATAGTGGCAAACCACCCTTCCAACGTTGGGTACACCTTACCCTATTGGATTCACCAAATATAACTACTAAATGAACTTTTCTATACTGCTTCGGGAGAACATCCACAGCTAGAGACCACCGTTCTATTTCCCCTTTACCCTCGCTCGACCCAGCTACACTCTTATTACCTGAAAGGAATTGTGAAGCAAAAGGGTGAGCACAACTAGCTCAGTAAAGAATATCATGACTAAAGATAATTAAATTATCAGTAGCCTTCATCAATAATAAATCAGAGATTTAGAACATATGGTAAATGATAAAAATTTCAACCATAGTTGCAGCGGAACGAGCAATCCATTAGAAGAGTCAAATAGACTATAAAGTCTATTATCTTCTCCATGTTAAAAATCCATCAACAATGTTTTATCCCTGTAACATCAATCAACAGTTCCTTTCCACAATCATATGAATAACTCATAATCATAATTGTGATTCTAAATTTTTCTTCACACCCAGGACGAAGAATATTTTCATCACATGTCTTTACCTGAAACATCAAAGATCATGGTTATACCAAATCACAGTTCCTGTTCATAATCATACTAATAAATCCATCTTTGCACTACGACCAAAGATATTCAACAACAGTTTATCTTTGCACTACGGGCCAAAGATATTCATCAACAGACCATCTTTGCACTACAGGCCAAAGATATTCATCTACAATTCATCTTTGCACTACAGGCCAAAGATATTCCTCTACAATTCATCTTTGCACTACATGCCAAAGATATTCCTCAACAATTCATATTTGCACTACAGGCCAAATATATTCATATCTCAAAGAAATATATAATCATTTCAGAATTTATATACACCATAATTATAACCATGTTAATCAATTCATCTTTACACTTAAGCTAAAGATATTCAATTGTAAATTCAATGGTCATGATCATACCAGTCACAATTCAACTTTGCACTACAGGCCAAAGAGAACCCTAGTCATGATCATACCAATAATCTACCCATCTTTACACTCCAGTGAAAGAGAATTTCAACATCAGGGTTATAAAAATGTTATATAAGATAATAAAATCAATATAATCAACATATAGATTTAATCTCAAGAATAATATTCATAAACCAACTATAATTTGGTCAGAAAAGGAGAATAGTAACTCGTGAATAGTAACTCATGAATAGTAACTCGTGAATAGTAACTCATGAATAGTAACTCATGAATAGTAAACTCAACACAAAAAGGTAGAAATTCCACAATAAAATACATACCAATATTTCGGTATAATGATATTGAAAGAATAATATTCTTAAGCTTATAAACAATTTATTTAAATTGTTTACACTTTACTAATTAATGCATTTAATCATCATAAAACGCCAACTCTTAAGATTTCATCATCAATAACTAAAACTCTCATCAAAAATCTGCATATACCTCATATATAGGATTCTCAAGCCATAAAATCCTATTTTTCAATTTTCTTACTTCACATAACATATTTAATTCATTTTCTCATAACTAGACTATTTTCATGAAAAATACCAAATCCGTTCCAAAAATATTTCTTTTCTGAAATTTAGCATAATATAGTCCCATAGTGAACATATATTTTTCTCAGAATTTTTAAAAGTCATTTACTATTTTTCATATGGCCAAAATAGCCGAATATTTAGACATTTATCAAAAATTGTACTTTTATCTAAAAATTCTGAAATTCACAGAGTATACTCCTATCATATACATGTACTCCCAATAAAAATTTCATCAATTTTAGAGTTAACCACAAGGAATTATAAGCGATTACTTTTAAAATAGTCTTTTCTCATAAAATTCACAACTCTCAATCTATACATCCAAAAATCACCATTTTTGGACACAATCAAGAAAACTCATCAAAATATCATTTCAAATTTTTCCAGAATTTTTGAAGTTCAGAAAAATTACGAAACTGAAAATCATAACAACCCTTAAAATCCCTTACTATCCCTTACAATCCCTTACTATCCCTTACCTCAAAAGAGCAGTACTTCTGGCTGGATATCGGATATGATGCTGAAGGAAACTTGCACTGATGAATAGCAACTCACCAAGTATCTAAAAACTCACAAAATATGCTCAATAATCTAGAGAGAGAAAGAGAGAAAGCTTATGTTTCTGGTGTGATTTTCAATTCTAACTTAGCCCTCTATTTATAGGAAAATTTTGGTAGGTTTGACCTGCAACCTGATGGCTTTACCTGCTACTATTCCCACCTACCACATTTGAAATATAATTCAGCACATTTCTTCACCAACCACAAGTGGGGTCCACCAATTCTAGAATTTTCCACCAAAAATGATTTACTCCAAAAATTCAACAACTTCTGAACCAGTCATCTTGTAAAATTCATAATAAATCATACGTTCATTTTTAACGGTTCAAAATTTGTGGGCATATACTCAACTTATATATGTATAACATATCCAAAAATTACCACGATCCAACGGTCGGATTAAAAATTATAACCCCCGCAAAATATCTCAAAAATCCTGATTTTTAATACCTCCATTCCGACAAAAATACTGATAAAAACCTCAACATTAACTCCTTCATTTTTAACCACAAAAATATATCCCTCATTTATATCCACATAAAATAAATATTTCTTTATCATATGAATCAATAATTAATTATTCACAAATAATATTACAGAATCACATTTATGACAACCAGGCCGTTCCCAGGAAAGAGGGGGCTTTCCAATAAGGATTTCTCCTTACTGGCGCGCAATTAGATGACCAAACCTCTCCTTAGACAGAACTTTCTAGACATTGCCAATAATGCTATCTAATAATACTATTCAAATAATATGAATTATTGATCTGATAATAGGAAATACTGTGCAGCAACAATTATTGAAACAACAATAATATAAAATTTCAACGTAGCAATTATTGAATCAATAAAATAAAATATTGAACAGTAATTACTGTAACAATTATTGAGTAGTGCCTTCTTACGTAAGGATCAATAATTCAAAAATACTGTGTAAAACCGTGTGCTACTGTGCAAACACGCGTATTACTGTATTTTAACCACCGGGTATTCCAACAGTGTTAACGATAACAACTACGCCGTTAATTATAAAAACTCAATTTTTGTCGTTATCTTCATCCGACAGTTATTCTGTTATGGGGCCCACAAATGGCTACGCCGTCGCACGAATATTCTCCGACAGAAAGAATATTCCACGACCAAACGAATATTCCCCGACAACAATGATTATTTTATAACCACTTGCTTATTTTGAAAAAAAATATTCAAATTTCACCCATAACTTTAAATTTTTATCAATTTAACCATTTACTGAATAGTAATTATAAGAAAAATTGAATACTTTTATTTCATAAAATTCGGGGTCTTACAATCTCCCCTCCTTATGAAATTTCGTCCCCGAAATTTACGTACCTGGTATTTCAAAGAGTTGAGAATACCTTGCTTTCATTTCATCTTCCCTATCATCATGATTTCTCCATTGCTCATCTCCTGTATTTCAGATATCATTCTAGAATACAGCTTCAAAATAAGGGTTAATTGAACAAATTAACATATCACATAATATCCCAATATTATGACTGACCAACAAATAGGCTTAGGTAGGACACACTAGCGAAGGATTTACTCATCTCTCCCCTCCTAGTTATATTTCCCGATCTCCGCCAGAGATCATATCCCTAAGCTCTGATACCACCTGTGACAAATGTCCCATCAGTGGACAGCACCTCACAGTGGTACCTATCAGTTTGCCACCGCAGAACGGCGTCCCCTACGGAGAGTCTGGCTTCGGTGCATTCCCCATCAACAGGATGTCACCAGCGAGAGGCTCGGGGCTCTTTACTTATAGCTCTGATACCACCTGTGACAACCCCAAAATAGGTCCATTCCACCCAACCCATTCTGAGTCGTCAAATACATGGTACAGAAAACAACTACAACTTTATTACAACAATTGTCGTGCAAAATACAACAACACATATGCTGTGAGTTTGGATACAAATATATACCAAATGTGACTCATGTTCCAACCGTGGACATCACCTCACAATAACACCTTACATAAAGGTATAGTCAAAAACTGTTTTAGAAATTAGAATCTTTGGGAAGTGCTCAAGGAAACCTTCGTACATGGGAGGCCACGCGTCTAGGTTATGATAGATATCATATGACCACAGAATTATCCTTGGTTGACCCAATAGACCCCAAAGAAAAACGAGAAGATTACTATCATATTCTTCCCAATGGTGAGTCTTCTCTTGACTTATCATTATCTCCACTGTATCTAACTGAGAATTATACTTTAAACAAACACCAAGATTATATAGGTAGTGCTCGTATATATACTCAGCAAGTGGATGAGCACATCCCTGTCTTATGATGACACGAGGTTGTATGTCGTTAGACATCTTGTATGATAGTGGCAAACCACCCTTCCAACGTTGGGTACACCTTACCCTATTGGATTCACCAAATATAACTACTAAATGAACTTTTCTATACTGCTTCGGGAGAACATCCACAGCTAGAGACCACCGTTCTATTTCCCCTTTACCCTCGCTCGACCCAGCTACACTCTTATTACCTGAAAGGAATTGTGAAGCAAAAGGGTGAGCACAACTAGCTCAGTAAAGAATATCATGACTAAAGATAATTAAATTATCAGTAGCCTTCATCAATAATAAATCAGAGATTTAGAACATATGGTAAATGATAAAAATTTCAACCATAGTTGCAGCGGAACGAGCAATCCATTAGAAGAGTCAAATAGACTATAAAGTCTATTATCTTCTCCATGTTAAAAATCCATCAACAATGTTTTATCCCTGTAACATCAATCAACAGTTCCTTTCCACAATCATATGAATAACTCATAATCATAATTGTGATTCTAAATTTTTCTTCACACCCAGGACGAAGAATATTTTCATCACATGTCTTTACCTGAAACATCAAAGATCATGGTTATACCAAATCACAGTTCCTGTTCATAATCATACTAATAAATCCATCTTTGCACTACGACCAAAGATATTCAACAACAGTTTATCTTTGCACTACGGGCCAAAGATATTCATCAACAGACCATCTTTGCACTACAGGCCAAAGATATTCATCTACAATTCATCTTTGCACTACAGGCCAAAGATATTCCTCTACAATTCATCTTTGCACTACAGGCCAAAGATATTCCTCAACAATTCATATTTGCACTACAGGCCAAATATATTCATATCTCAAAGAAATATATAATCATTTCATAATTTATATACACCATAATTATAACCATGTTAATCAATTCATCTTTACACTTAAGCTAAAGATATTCAATTGTAAATTCAATGGTCATGATCATACCAGTCACAATTCAACTTTGCACTACAGGCCAAAGAGAACCCTAGTCATGATCATACCAATAATCTACCCATCTTTACACTCCAGTGAAAGAGAATTTCAACATCAGGGTTATAAAAATGTTATATAAGATAATAAAATCAATATAATCAACATATAGATTTAATCTCAAGAATAATATTCATAAACCAACTATAATTTGGTCAGAAAAGGAGAATAGTAACTCGTGAATAGTAACTCATGAATAGTAACTCGTGAATAGTAACTCATGAATAGTAACTCATGAATAGTAAACTCAACACAAAAAGGTAGAAATTCCACAATAAAATACATACCAATATTTCGGTATAATGATATTGAAAGAATAATATTCTTAAGCTTATAAACAATTTATTTAAATTGTTTACACTTTACTAATTAATGCATTTAATCATCATAAAACGCCAACTCTTAAGATTTCATCATCAATAACCAAAACTCTCATCAAAAATCTGCATATACCTCATATATAGGATTCTCAAGCCATAAAATCCTATTTTTCAATTTTCTTACTTCACATAACATATTTAATTCATTTTCTCATAACTAGACTATTTTCATGAAAAATACCAAATCCGTTCCAAAAATATTTCTTTTCTGAAATTTAGCATAATATAGTCCCATAGTGAACATATATTTTTCTCAGAATTTTTAAAAGTCATTTACTATTTTTCATATGGCCAAAATAGCCGAATATTTAGACATTTATCAAAAATTGTACTTTTATCTAAAAATTCTGAAATTCACAGAGTATACTCCTATCATATACATGTACTCCCAATAAAAATTTCATCAATTTTAGAGTTAACCACAAGGAATTATAAGCGATTACTTTTAAAATAGTCTTTTCTCATAAAATTCACAACTCTCAATCTATACATCCAAAAATCACCATTTTTGGACACAATCAAGAAAACTCATCAAAATATCATTTCAAATTTTTCCAGAATTTTTGAAGTTCAGAAAAATTACGAAACTGAAAATCATAACAACCCTTAAAATCCCTTACTATCCCTTACAATCCCTTACTATCCCTTACCTCAAAAGAGCAGTACTTCTGGCTGGATATCGGATATGATGCTGAAGGAAACTTGCACTGATGAATAGCAACTCACCAAGTATCTAAAAACTCACAAAATATGCTCAATAATCTAGAGAGAGAAAGAGAGAAAGCTTATGTTTCTGGTGTGATTTTCAATTCTAACTTAGCCCTCTATTTATAGGAAAATTTTGGTAGGTTTGACCTGCAACCTGATGGCTTTACCTGCTACTATTCCCACCTACCACATTTGAAATATAATTCAGCACATTTCTTCACCAACCACAAGTGGGGTCCACCAATTCTAGAATTTTCCACCAAAAATGATTTACTCCAAAAATTCAACAACTTCTGAACCAGTCATCTTGTAAAATTCATAATAAATCATACGTTCATTTTTAACGGTTCAAAATTTGTGGGCATATACTCAACTTATATATGTATAACATATCCAAAAATTACCACGATCCAACGGTCGGATTAAAAATTATAACCCCCGCAAAATATCTCAAAAATCCTGATTTTTAATACCTCCATTCCGACAAAAATACTGATAAAAACCTCAACATTAACTCCTTCATTTTTAACCACAAAAATATATCCCTCATTTATATCCACATAAAATAAATATTTCTTTATCATATGAATCAATAATTAATTATTCACAAATAATATTACAGAATCACATTTATGACAATCAGGCCGTTCCCAGGAAAGAGGGGGCTTTCCAATAAGGATTTCTCCTTACTGGCGCGCAATTAGATGACCAAACCTCTCCTTAGACAGAACTTTCTAGACATTGCCAATAATGCTATCTAATAATACTATTCAAATAATATGAATTATTGATCTGATAATAGGAAATACTGTGCAGCAACAATTATTGAAACAACAATAATATAAAATTTCAACGTAGCAATTATTGAATCAATAAAATAAAATATTGAACAGTAATTACTGTAACAATTATTGAGTAGTGCCTTCTTACGTAAGGATCAATAATTCAAAAATACTGTGTAAAACCGTGTGCTACTGTGCAAACACGCGTATTACTGTATTTTAACCACCGGGTATTCCAACAGTGTTAACGATAACAACTACGCCGTTAATTATAAAAACTCAATTTTTGTCGTTATCTTCATCCGACAGTTATTCTGTTATGGGGCCCACAAATGGCTACGCCGTCGCACGAATATTCTCCGACAGAAAGAATATTCCACGACCAAACGAATATTCCCCGACAACAATGATTATTTTATAACCACTTGCTTATTTTGAAAAAAAATATTCAAATTTCACCCATAACTTTAAATTTTTATCAATTTAACCATTTACTGAATAGTAATTATAAGAAAAATTGAATACTTTTATTTCATAAAATTTGGGGTCTTACAATTTTTTCGTCATTTTAAATGGATTCATTTTATTAATTAAACATCTTAACCTACATATTATAATAACTTATCTTGATATTAGATTATGGCTTATTTCTTATAAGTTCATAACCTAACAAATTACAAGGTTTCATTCCTTATGACTTCTTGTTGAATTAAGTCCTTTCATTAACATTCTAACATTTTATCAACATATTAACTTCATTCATGTAAATATGTTACAATTTCATATATGATCATCATAAGTTCATAACTTACTTAGGTTCAAATTACTTATTCAATGACTTATACGGCTTAAGTCCATTGCTTATCCAATCCTCATATGTTCTTATCATATAAGTTCATAAGGTTACACTTCTCTTATCACCCTACTATGGTAGAGATAGAAGAGATAAGATCATTTACCTTTGAAGACTAACTTCTTCTTCTTTGAAAAGTCTAACAATGGAAGGTTGAACTTATAAGTGCTTATTCTCTTTACCAATTAATTTGCTTTGTAAAGAAAGTTTGTTGGATGAAATAACAACCAACAAATGAATTGGGAGCTTGCTATTTATAGAAGGGCTAAGGTTAGGGCATTCTAGTCATTAGGACATCACACCTCCTTACTAAACCTCCTTACTATTCATTTGCTTAACAACTAAGTAAACTTTCTAGCTACTCTCTTTACTTGGCCATTACACTTATTACTTGGTCTCCACAAAACATATCCAAAACATAGGTTCCAAGATCACCCATGGGTTGCCCTATGGATCCCCCTTGTCCAATTGATCAAAACCTTGGGCTTAATGTTAATTAAATTAACTTATACTTTGGGCTTGCCTTTAATTTAAAAATGGGCTTACATTAATAAACTATTGGGCTTAACATTACCATAACTTGGGCTTGCCCCTTTAAACTTAGTAGTCTTGCACTTCCTACAAAATCCACAAATTTATTTCATTAGACTTTAATTATTAACAATCTTAAATTAAGTCCGCTTGCGAAATATTGCGTTTTCCATACTTAGATTATTATTACATAATCCATCTCACCTCGATAATGTATTTAAGTTGCTGATGAAGAGTGGAGGGGACTGCCCCGGCCATATAAATCCACGATCTCCCCAGAAGCAGGTTGTATTCTGTATCTATTTTGAGAATGTGAAAAGATACACAAAATGTATGGGGACCAATCTCAATTGGCAGCTCAATCTCTCTGACTGAATTTTGGCGGGATCCATCAAAAGCTTTGATAATCATATGGCTACTTCAGATCCGCTTGAGATCGACATTCAACTTCAGCAACGTAACGTAAGGACAGATGTTTAGAGACGAACCTCCATCTACCAAGACTCCAGCTAACATATATCTGGAGGACAAAATCGTAATGTGTAATGGCTTACAATGACCGGTCCCTTTAGGCGGTATGTCATCATCAGTGAAAGATATCACATTGTTGTTGAAAATGTAATCAACCAGATGTTGAAATTTTTCCACATCCACTAATTTCGGCAAGTATACCTCTTCTAAAACCTTCAGTAGAATCTTCTTGTGATCCTCAGAAGTTAAAACCAAGTCTAGTATTGAAATTTGGTGTAGAGCTTCTCTTAAGCTTAAAACCACCTTGGCTTCATTATGTCCCATAGCACGGAGGAATTTTTTAATCTTCTCCATGGGAATTTTCCCCTTTGATTTGATGATATGCTTCATCACCCATTGGGGAAGACACAATGGACTTTCTTTCGACACTGTAGCAATTATATGAGAGGTGGATCCTTCAGCTTCTCCATAATTCCAGGGGACTTTATGTAAGCTGATAACATGATATTGTGGTCTGAATGGCAAGGTGTTTGGCTCTGGCGCAACCACTTCCAAAGGATTGTTAACTCCTTTGAGTTGAATTATGAGTGGTTTAACAGTCCCATCAGCCTCATCGGATATAACTGCCACCAATCCCTTCCATGTAGTAGGACAAGTATTTTTACTCTCAAATAGCACAATATCGTTGTCTGCCAGCTGCAAGACACCGCTATCAATTAGATTCTGAATAAGGTGGCAGAGTGCCCAGCATTCTTTCGTACTGTGACCGCGAGAATGGTAGTGATACTGACATACTCCATCAGGATTAAATCGTCCTGAACGGGGATTAATTGGAGGTAGAAGGGATGTGATTCTTCCTTCATTGATTAGAATCTGAAGTATCTCCTCCATAGGTTGGCCCAGGTATATAAATTCCCTTCTATTGGCAAAATCCCGACGGGCTTTGGCAGTTGCTCTCTTCGTCACTTTGTCCTCCAATGTTTCATATTTTGAAGGTGACGAGGGATTATTCATAACCAAGGGAAGGAGACCAGCATGCTCCTGGCTGACTAATTGGCGCGTGACTTGATGCTGATAGGTCGCCAGTTCTGCTAATTGCTCAATTTGCTTACACAGAGCTTTCATCTTTCGTTACATCATAAACTGGAACTTTACATAATCCCATTTATCAACACCGTCTTTGATGATCTGGGATGATTCATAGTTAAACTCGGAACTCTGTCCATTACTCCAATTAATCATGTTAACCTCTTCCTCTTTGTGTAGAGGAAGAGGGTTATCTTGTATGTGAGGTTAATCTAGTTTGATGACTACGATCTCACCGTTGTCTATTAAATCTTGGATCTTGTGTTTCAAGGTCCAACAATCTTGAGTATCATGTCCAGGTGCCCCGACATGATAAGCATATTTCCGAGCAGCATTGAAACCTTTCTTATTAGGGTTGGCTGGTGGAAGAAGATGCGTAATTTTCTTCTGAGTGGTCAGAAGATTGAGAATATTCTCGAGTGAATCCCCTAGGGGTGTGAATACTCGAGGGCGTTTGACTTCTCCACCTTTAGGCAATGGAGGGTTTGAAGACTATGCCTCTCCTCTAAATAGACATATTATGATTGCCCTTTTGACCTTGGAGTATCAAGGAAACATCATCCTCTTTATTTTTATGGACCATCCAGGGGTTGTTTCCATAAGTTTCAAATTGGATGTGCTCAGCAACAGCTTTAAGAGTGGCTAGGTCTTAAATTTTTCTTGACTTCAATCCCATCTCAGCCATCTCCCCATGTTTGATCATTTCAGTAAATGACCAATGCCAGCTAAGACTCTTTCATAGAAAGGAGCTTCTTGTATGTCTATGAAGGTCATGACCATTTCTGACTCTGTCATAGAAGGAATCACTTAAGTAGCAAGGCGCCTCCACCTTTGAGCATACTCTCTGAAAGACTCATTGGACTATTTCTTGACCTTGGTAATCTAGTACCGGTCAGGAGCCATCTGAGACTAGAAACTGTATTGTGTGAGGAAGGCATGAGCTAGTTCTTCCCAACTATGGATCTTTGAATTGTCCAATCTGGAATACCACGAACGAGCTTATCCAGTCAGACTCTTTTGGAACAGCTGCATTCTGAGATTCTCGTCCTCTACATAAGATCCAAGTTCTCCAATGAACACCGTCAAATGTGTGTAAGGAACTCCTAACCCGTCATACTTTTTGAAGTCAGGATTGAGCTTCTCTGGATAATGAACACCAGGGAATATACAAAGGTCAGCATAGGAGACACTCCCGTGTACTCCAATTCCTTTGATAGAACGAAGGGTTTCTTCCATTTGAAGTACCTTTTTCCTGATGTCATCGGTGTCTAGATATCCTTTAAGATGGGCAGTATCATGAATTTTGTTGGTTGTATCCAACTGGAGCTCAGGTACTGTAATGACTTTATCAGAACCTTGGGTTCCTCCTTGTGCAGAGGATTTAATATGTATGGGTATCTTCGTACCTTGAGTAGATTGATGTAGTTCTTTAAGCAGAACATCCAAATATGTAATTTGTTTACTTAATCCGTCAAATTCTTCGCGAGAATTCGGATTAGACTGGTCAGATGAAGACATGATTGGTTGTAGGCCTGCGACCTTTTTGGATTTTAACCTAGTAATAGGTCTGAATGCTTTCCTACTACAAAACTTGCATAGTTTAGTTTTAGGGATTGCGTAAATGTTTACATGCTATGTGATGTGTCCGTTTTAGGATTATGATCCTACAAAACGGATGTTAGCTGTTTGTAATACAGGATAGTATGTTAATTTAAATATGTACATGCACATATTTCTTTATATTTCTCATTATATGGAGATGAATATGGAATGTAAATTACAAGTAATTGACTTTACGAGTAATGTGAAATGAGAAAACTTGAAGAGACGCGTTTGGTTTATCAGAGGTTGACCTATCTTAGGTTACTCTCGTGGCTTTTTGGCATGAAGGTTCCCAAATCATCGCAATTTACTCAAAGAGAAATTAATCTGGTCTTTCAACTGGAGCGAATTTGGGTGGTGCCTTTTCTGAGCCTCGTTGGAATTAGTCTTCCTACGAGTCCAGTAATCAAACACTGACAGGATAGCCTCCTAGTGGAGGAACCACACAACATACATTCACATACAATGTGTCTCACCGTTTATGAAAATAATGACTTGTGCGAAGCACTAATATCACAGATAGATATATTGTAGTGCAGTAAAAAAATGTATTCGTACACATTCATCACAAATGTAAATGCAACATCCATACACAAGCATATAACAATTTTAAAAAGCTTGTAATAGCGGCTTAAGTCCTCTTACTAATGTCCCCAGCAGAGTCGCCACCTGTCGACGTCGGAATTTTTATTTGTCCCTTTTCTATTCTTGTTCTTTGGTGTTCTCATTTTAGGTGAGATTTGTTTGAAAAAATAAGTGAAAAAGTTCGACATGTATAATGTCAACAATGGACTGTTAAAAGTCGCCAATTAGTTTTTTAACTGGTTGTACCAACACTACCGAGAAAAGGTTTAAACATTGACCCAGTGATGTGACACTGCTAAACGAGTCTGTGAAACCGAGGTTCATTAGGGTCCGGGGACTTGCTTATGCGGAGAGAAGGTGTTAGGCACCCCCCGACATCCGTGTTGCCACGGTGACCACCACTTTTCAAGAAACTGTTGTATGAATGTGTGTGTGTAGGTCAATGTGCTGTTATTTGGAAGTAGTGCTATTGTAAAATCCTAAATTTTACGAATAAAGATTTAATATTCCCGAAATATTTTTTTTAAAAATTATGGTGTGGATTTGAGATAATGTTATTATTGTGGGTAATATTTATAAATTTTAAAAAGTATGCAAGTTGTTGTAAAATATTCGATTGGTCGGGAAATATTCTTTTTATCGAGGAATATCAGTACGACGGTACAATCATTGGTGGACCCCACAAAAGGAATTATTGTAGAATAGAGAAAACGACAAAAATATTTTTATGAAAATAACGGCGAAAGTTTTACCGTTAAAACTGTTGAACTACTCGGTAGTAAAAGTACAGTAATACGCGTGGTTGCATAGTAGCACGCTGTATTGATTATTGATACTTACGTGAGAAGTCACTCAATTTTGTTCAATTATTGCTACAGTAATTGTTGCATAGTGTCTCACGTTATTTGATTCAATTATTGTCGATATGTTATATATTATTAAATCAATAATTGAGATGACAGAGTTATTAATATTATTATTTACAATATTAACGATGTCTAAAAGTTCTGCCAAGGAGAGGTTTGGTCACCTAATTACGCGCCAATAGGGAGAAATCCTTATTGGAAAGTCCCATCTTTCCTGGGAACGACCTGGTCAATTAATATTGTGAATTATAATAATGATGATAAATGTTGTTAAATATATTGAGGTGTCTTTTATGATGTCGCGAAAGTTTATATATATATATATATATATATATATATATATATATATATATATATATAAATTTTATTTTATTAGTATTATTAATGTAATAAAACAAAAAAGCTTTTTATATAAAACATAATACTTTTATAAAGTTATTTGTTTTATTAGACAATAAATGGAATATATTATATTCTATTATGCATAGTGTTTTGCATAGTAAAATCTTTTTATATAAAACATAATACTTTTATAAAGTTATTTATTTTATTAGATTATAAATATAATATATTATATTTTATTATGCATAGTATTTGCATAGTGAATCTATAGTGTTTGTATAGTAAATTTTTTTTATATAAAACAGAATACTTTTTGTAAAGTTTTGTTTTATTTGATTATAAATAGAATATATTATATTTTATTGCATATTGCAACATAGTATCCTTTCTATTTTTCCTGTAAATAGGATGCTTAGTTAGAATTGAAATCACACCAGAAATTTAGAGAATTCTTCTTCTATAATCTTGAACGTATTTCTTTAGAGTTTTAAGAAGCTTTGAGCATAGAAAATAGTATAAGTTTTCTTCAAGAATATCCTCGCCCTACCAGTCGGAATACTCTTCTTTTTAAGGTAAGGGGTATTATTCTTTCATATTCATGAAGAGAATTATTTTTTCTTTCCAATACTCGTAAGAGCTGTTGTTCCATTCTTTATTATTATGTTGGAATAACATGTCTATGCGAAGTACCGCATACATGGTAAAATTTTGTTGTTATTCTATTCTTTATTATTCTGTCGGAATAACCTATCGGTGCGTTTATGCATGACCTGGTTCCATTCTTTATTATTCTGTCGGAATATCCTGTCTGTGCGTTTACGCATGACCTGGTTCCATTATTTATTATTCTGTTGGAATAACCTGTCTGTGCGGTCTATCGCATGCATGGTGAATTCTTCTGTTATTCCATTCTTTATTATTCTGTTGGAATAACATGTCTATGTGGATTACCACATGCATGGTGAATGATCCTTCGTATTTATTCCTTATTAAATTGTGGAAATGATCTGTCTACGTGGATTACCCCATGGCGGGCGAAAATCTATTTGCAGTTTCATATATTCTATTATACTCAGTTGGTTAAAATTTTGGCTTCTATACTCCATAAAATTAGTGGAATATCCTTGATATTTGCGCTTTATCTAGTATCTTTTCATGGAAATATTCTTCTAAGCATTCTTGAATTTTACTCTACAAGCAATATCATGTTGACAATTTGGACATTATTGGTTCCTAGATAAATTAATTCTTGAACTTATTTTATTGAAATATTATGTCATTTTCATCATCCTCATGTTTATATTATGTTGAAAGTCATCTGTGGCCTGTAGTGCATAGATGGACTTGGTATGATTATGACCAGGGATTATTCGGTATAATCATGATCTTAATGTTACAAATGATGTGAAAAAAATCCTCATTGGGCTGTAGTGCATTAATGGACAGTTTTTGGTATGATTATGGCTATGGATTCTCTTTAGCCAAGGGTTCAAAGATGAATTATTTTATGGCATGATCAGGACCGTTGATGAAAACACGATTATCTTTGCCCTGTAGTGTATGGATAATTCGTGGTCGTGATACTAAAGAATATCATTGGCCTGTAGTGTGGGAATGATTTGATGATGTGGATTATTTATTAAGATGAGTCTCAGCGATAAAAGTGATGAAAAACCTTTTAAATCATAGAAGATAGTAGATTTTATTCTCTACTTGACTCTTCTAATGGATTGCTTGTTCAGCTGCAGTTAAACTTGATGTCTATTATATTTTATCAGTTTAACATTATTGAAGACTAATGATAATTTATTCTGCATTATCTTAGTCATAATATTTCTTACTGGGCTAGTTGAGCTCACCCTTTTGCTTTCATTGTTCTCTTCAGGAAATGAGAACGTAGCAGAGACTAGTCGGGGAACGGAGTGATGATCCAGATGATAGCATTAGTAGTCCTCACTATTCTATGAAATAGTGTGATAGTAATTGTAATGAGGACTTATTTTGAGAGTGGATACTGTCTAGTAGACAATATTTGTATTAAAACTCACAGCTATTATTGTATATTTAAGATTGTATTTGTATTTTGTACCAAGTATTTGGCGACTTAGAATAGGTGATGTATACCTATTTTAGGGGCGTCACAGTTGGTATCAAAGCTTAGGGATATGATCCCTGGCTATGATGTGAGACAAGAACTAGGAGGGGAGAGATGGGGAATTCCTTCGCTAGTATAATCTACCTAAGTTTATTCGATATTTAATTGGTCGGTCAGAGTATAGGGATAATATGTGTTATGTTAATTAACCCTTATCTTGTGGCAGTGTTTGAAAATGACATCCGAGAATGTTGAGAATAGTAATGGAGCACAGGAGACCGTTGAGTCACCACAGATTAATACCCAGAATAATGTGCAACAGGAAGACAATAATCCTCATGTAAAAAACAACACTGACCAAATGATGAATGATGGAATGTTTAGAGGCTTTATGCAATTCCTATAACATCAGGCGAGAGTGGCACCTGTTCAAAATGTAGGTGGAAACACTGAAAACTCTCGGACGGTCACCGCTAAGCAGTTCAAGGAGCTGGGACCGCTGGAGTTTATGGGAAAGCCAGAACCACTTAAGGCGAAGACGTGGATAAAGCAGATCACCAAGATATTTCATATCTTGGAATGCTCAGAGGAGCAAATGGTTCCCTTCGCCACCTTTATGTTTCGTGAAGAGGCAGATTATTGGTGGGAATCTGTAAAGCGTACCCAGCCTGACGCACTCAAGATGTCTTGGGAGAAGTTCTAAGAACTATTCAACGATAAGTACTTTCCCAAAAGTATTCGTCACATGAAGGAGGTGGAGTTTATCAAGTTGGAGCAAAATAATATAACCGTGTCGCAATATGAGGCTAAATTTGTGGAGTTATCCCGGTTTGCATCCCATTTGGTTGATAATGAGGAGCGAATGACGCGAATGTTTCTAAGAGGTTTGAAACCCGATATACGTCAATACCTCATTTCTCACAAATTTTGTTTATATTCAGATACAGTGAATAGGATTAAGTTATTGGAGCGCGATAATGAGCCAGCCCAACGAAAGGATAACGAGCAACAACACGATAATAATCATACCGGTGGCAACCGCCATTGGAACAATGATAACCATCGTGGAGGAAGTTATCATGCCAAGAATGGTAATCACTTCGGTGGTAATCATGGCCAAGATAATAGAAGTGGAAATTTCAAGAAGAGAAGGTTCAATAATGATGGAAAGACAGCAGCACCAACACCCAGTTCAATGGAAGAAGAATGACCACCAGTTGTATGTTTCAAATGCGGATAGGAGGGACACATCCATCCAAACTCTACGCAGTAATCCAAAGCGTGTTTCAATTGTGAAAGAGAAGGTCACCTAGCTCAATTTTGACGTGTTGTGAAGTCAAGTCCAGCTGGGATAGTGATTCCAAAGGATGTCTCAAACAAGTCAAAGCCGATAGTTTAAGTGAGAGCGTTTATCAAGGAACTCGAACGAGGTTATTAAGGGTAACTTAATCATAAGCTCTTGCGAAATCTATACCTTATTTGATATTGGTTCTACCTATTCTTTTATCTCTCTTGCTTGCGCTCAACAATTAAATTTGGCTCCGGAGAAATTAGACTTTGACTTATCTGTTGAAACTCCGTTTGGAGAAACCTTCATTACATCCACTGTTTATAAATCTTGTTGATTCAAATCGACACTTTCACGTTACCTTTCGATCTTATCTCTTTGAAAATACTTGCCTTTGATGTGATTTTAGGAATCGATTGGTTAACTACTCATCATGCTTTTCGTAAGGTTGTTAGCTTTCATATTCCTAACCAACCTGTTATGCGAATTCAAGCAACCAAACCACTAAAGTCAATCATTGTCATATCAAGCCATAAGTAAAGAGCCCTGAGCCTTTCACTGGTGACTTCCTTATGTGGAATGCACCAAAGCCAGACTTTTTGTAGGCGACGCTGTGAATGACGGTGGCAAGCTGATAGGTATTAATGTGACGTACTATCCAAGTCTTGGATGAGAGTCACAATTTTGAATGATATTTCTATTGTTAATAAATTTCCTGACATATTCTTGAAGACTTCTTAGCCTACCCCTAGAGCGTGAAATCAAATTTTATATTGACCCCAGTACAAAACCCATTTTTAAAACCCTCAAATATTTCTTCAACCAAAACAAACGTATAATGCGCCAAAGACGTTGGCTCGAGCTGTTGAAGATTATGATAATACCATTTAATACCATCGTGGAAAAGCGAACGTGGTAGCTGACGCGTTGAGTAGAAGATCGTATGCGTTTACGAGTGCGAATATACGAACCTACGTGAAAATAACGAATACATGATTAGAACCGACTTTAGTCGATAATGTTAAAGCTGCTAAAGCTACAGACCTAGAGCTGATGATTACGAAGAAAAAGGTTCAAGAGGGCGTTATTTTAAAAGCAAGAGTTTCTGAAAAGAGGACATCTCAACCCTCGATTTAATTGGCCCATTTGAAATCCTTGATTGAGTAGGAATTGTGGCCTATAGACTCATTTTACCGCCAAGTATGTCGCGTGCTCATAACGTTTTTCACATATCGATGTTACGTAAATATGTGGATGACCCGAACCACGTTATTAAATTAGAACAAGACGAGATAACAGAAAATTTAACGTATGAGGAGACACGTGTTAAAATCTTGGATAAGAAAGATCGTATTCAATACTCGAAGGTTATACCTCAAGAGTTAGAATCTGACAAAGTATCCTCATTTGTTCAGCATACCAGGTACGTACGTAAATTTCGAGGGTAAAATTTTATAAGGAGGGGAGATTGTAAAATCCTAAATTTTATGAATACAGATTTAATTTTCCCAAAATATTTTTTTTAAAATTATGGTGTGGATTTGAGATAATGTTATTGTTGTGGGTAATATTTATAAATTTTAAAAAGTATGCAAGTTGTTGTATAATATTCGATTGGTCGGGGAATATTCTTTTTATCGGAGAATATCCGTACGATAGTACAATCATTGGTGGACCCCACAACGGAATTATTGTCGGATTAAGAAAATGACAAAAATATTTTTATGAAAATAACGGCAGAAGTTTTATCGTTAAAACTGTTGAACTACTCGGTAGTAAAAGTACAGTAATATGCGTGGTTGCATAGTAGCACGCTGTATTGATAATTGATGCTTACGTGAGAAGTCACTCAGTTTTGTTCAATATTGCTACAGTAATTGTTGCATAGTGTCTCACGTTATTTGATTCTATTATTGTCGATATGTTATATATTATTAAATCAATAATTGAGATGACAGAGTTATTAATATTATTATTTGTAATATTAACGATGTCTAGAAGTTCTGCCAAGGAGAGGTTTGGTCACCTAATTGTGCGCCAATAGGTAGAAATCCTTATTGAAAAGTCCCCTCTTTCCTGGGAACGACCTAGTCGATTAATATTGTAAATTATAATAAAGATGATAAATGTTGTTAAATATATTGAGGTGTCTTTTATGATGTCGCGGAAGTTTATATATATATATATATATATATATATATATATATATATATATATATATATTATATAAATTTTGTTTTATTAGTATTATTAATGTAATAATACAAAAAGCTTTTTATATAAAATATAATACTTTTATAAAGTTATTTATTTTATTAAAATATAAATGGAATATATTATATTCTATTATGCATAGTGTTTTGCATAGTAAAATCTTTTTATATAAAACATAATACATTTATGAAGTTATTTATTTTATTAGATTATAAATAGAATTTATTATATTTTATTGTGCATAATATTTGCATAGTGCCTGTATAGTGTTTGTATAGTAAAATTTTTTATATAAAACAGAATACTTTTTATAAAGTTTTGTTTTATTTGATTATAAATAGAATATATTATATTTTATTGCATAGTGCATCATAGTATCCTTTCTATTTTTCCTATAAATAGGATGCTTAGTTAGAATTGAAATCACACCAGAAATTCAGAGAATTCTTCTTCTATAATCTTGAACGTATTTCTTTAGAGTTTTAAGAAGCTTTGAGCGTAGAAAACATTATAAGTTTTCTTCAAGAATATCATCGCCCTACCAATCGGAATACTCTTCTTTTTAAGGTAAGGGGTTATTCTTTCATATTCATGAAGAGAATTATTTTCTTTCCAATACTCGTAAGAGCTGTTGTTCCATTCTTTATTATTATGTTGGAATAACCTCTCTATGCGAAGTACTGCATACATGGTGAAATTCTGTTGTTATTCTATTCTTTATTATTCTGTCGAAATATCATATCGGTGCGTTTACGTATGACCTGGTTCCATTCTTTATTATTCTGTCGGAATATCCTATCTGTGCGTTTACGCATGACCTGGTTCCATTATTTATTATTCTGTTGGAATAACATGTGAGAACCCAGAATTTCACATAATTCAAATTTTTTGAATAATTTTTTTAAAAAAAAAGAATAAAGAGAAAGTACTTGAATCATATAAATGTATATGATAATGAAGCTAGATAGTTAATTTATTAACTAAGAAGTATACTTAATCATTTTCAAAGAAGAGTAATGAAAGTTATGTAAGAAATTAACATGACTTGAATGTTAGCCTTGATTATTAAATTAAAGGAATTTACAATCCTTAAGTAATTGTATCGATGATTATGTGAGTGTTTATAACTTATTAAGTCAATTAGGGCTATCACGTTAATACACTAGAGAGATATGTTATGACATATGTGAGTTATGTACGTGATTGAGTAAATATGTATTATATAATGTGTATACATTTATTTTGTAAAGAGATGACGAATAAAGTTATGTAACCTAATACATTTATTAGGTATGATAATTAAATAACCTAATGTGTTATAATTTAAGAGAATGATAGTATTTAAAAATATATACTAATCATAAGAGATTTATTTGATGCATCTCAATTAATTAATCTTATAACCTAAAGAATAGCAAGTCTAATTGGGTTATGAAATTAAAAATATATGAGTAAGAAATTAACTTGCTAATGGGTGTAATGGAACCCTAATTAAATAGTGGGGAATGAATAAAAATTACTAAGTATAGAACTATGTTGATTTGCAAGTCCATGGAATTAAAATTTCTAGCCCAAAGAATTAAAGAAGTGGCCCAACCTTTAGCCCAAGTGGGAGGGGACATGTTGGACGTTAAGTAAGTTAATTAAAGCATAAAATGAAAACAACTTTGGGCAATAGAAAGGCCACTTGGCTGAAATTTAGAGAGGAGAGAAAGGGGGGAAGAATGTAATGATGACTTACTTTAGTAGGTGGACAACTTATAACAAGTGTCCAAGTTCCATTCAACCAACACATTAAGCATTAAGTGTAAGAAACATCTAGGAGATGAGTAAGAGAGAGAAGGGGATAAGTATTGGACAAATAATATACTTACATATCTTATATCTAAACTTACTTTTCCAACAAATCAAAATCTAAGTCTTATCTTTTTCTTTTCATCTTATTATCTAGCAAAAGCTAAGAAAGAAAGAGAGAGACTAGAGAAGAGAAAGAGAAAGCCTAAGGAATTTCGGCTATAGAGAGAGAGAGAGGAGAGAGGGAGAGTTTTTGAAAGCTTCATAGTTCCTAATCAAGGTTTAGGAAGAAAGAGAAGAAGGAAAGGCTAAGGTATAACAAAATTTCTACTTATGTATTCTAATTTCTTTTTAGTTTGATTTGATTTTTTTTTTATAATTTGAAGTTTTGATCTTGAGGTTTAAAACCTTAGATCTAGGTGTATATAAGTGTTTCATGTTTAGATCTAACCTTTTTGAGGATCAAAAGTTAAATCTAAAGTATGAGATAGAAACTAGATTTTTCAAAATGTAGATAACCAAATTTTTATTAGCCTTTATGGTGTTTAACTTTGTGTTTGATGCTTGATTGATGAAATAGATCATGTATTATGGTAGATTCATGGGCATATGAAGTATGAGTAGGTAGTATGATGAGGTATGTTGTTTATTATGTGAGAACATAGAAGTTTTCTTAGAAACCACAAAGGATAGAAAGTTAGATTTTTGTAAAAATGAAACATGAAATTCGAATGACCATATCTCCTATTATATTTCGAATTTTTGAGTGTGGTCAAGTCCTAGAGTTAGATCTATAAGTTTTCTAACATCTCCAAGTGGAATCACTAAAAAAGGAGTTGTAGATTTCCGTATGGACTAGTTTTAGCAAAGGACTCTAAAACTGTAAAACGCCAAAACACTTCTGCCCAAAATTTTAAAAGGGCAATTTCGGCCACTTAATTTGCCAGAAAAATTCCAGCCTTTTGGGACATGAAAATATATGGTATTAAGTACCTCCTGTCCAAAAATGAGCTCATTCCGACTTCAAATGACCAAGTTATGACCATTTCAATTTTTGTGATTTTCTGACAAAAATCGCTATAACCGGAGTTCTGTAACTCCGATGGCCACGATATTTAAACTGGAGGCTCACGTTAACACGTATAAGGTTATGTCAAGAGATGGGAATTTCTGGAGTTAAGCACGAGGTAGCTAATTTCTTAAGGAATTAACTAAAAATATTTTTTGAAAAATACTAAAGGAAGTTGAAAAATTACGAAAAAATACTTTTTGTGTATGAAATATATGTATATGTGTTTGGACAAAGGATAGAAAAATAATAAGTTGATTTGGTATTTTCTTGAAAAGGATATGGAATCCAGCTTGCTGGATTGAAAAATCTGATGAATCCAGCTTGCTGGATTGAAAAGAAGTTTACTGAATTGAAAATATATTGAATCCAGCTTGCTGGATTGTAATCTAGTTGATGAATTTGGAATTCAGGTTGCTGAATTTGGAATCCAGTCTGCTGAATTGGTAATTTGATTGTTAGATTTAGCATCCAAGTTGTTGGATTAGTATGTGACTTATTAGATGTTAAAGAATAACTTATGAAATAAAAAAGTAAGTGTTAAATCATAATGTATATGATATATAGATTAAAGAATTAGCAAAGGATGATAATAATACTAATATTGTAAGGAGTTATCTAATATTTAATTATGTGATTAAGTGTTAGATAATTGATTGATAAAGTAATTGTACTATGATACAAAGTATGATATGCTGATTAAAAGATCAATCTTATTAATGATAGGTATTACAAAAGAAGTTAACTTAAATTGTGTAGCAGTAGTCAACGAGTCAGACAAGTTTCCTAACTCAACTTGAGTTACTATTTTTCAAGCATGGTAGTGAATAATTATTGATAGTTATTCACATCTATAATGATTCTTGTTCTATTGTTTGAACTATTTATAAATCATGTCTCAACTAATTATTTTAGCAAGACTAATATTTGTTAAAGCTTGAAATGTTCTATTTATTATGAACTGAATTGTTATTGGAAGATCTATGTCATTGGTTTCGGCTAGATTAGTATTGTTATTAATTATTGAAATCATAGTATTTCTTTGAAAGTAATCCAAACCACATTGTTGTGTTACGGACTCGTGATGTAAAACTGAGATGAACAAATTTTAATGTCGTAAATCGACCTATGCGCTATTATTGAGTATTACTCATAATATAGGGTACAAAGGAGTTGGCCACTCCAGGTACTTGCAGAAGAGTATAGTTTAGTTTTTATAACTAATTTATATTCTTGTGCAAATTTAGTTTTAATAACTAAATGATTTCTCTAGTAGTTCATGATCATTTTGTGATCACTCGGCATGAAATCTGGGTATATTCCACTTTATTGAATATTGTTGCAATATTGTTAATTCTTATTATTCAATTGAATATTATTGAATCTTTGAAAGAATTTTACTCTTTCATCTTTGATAGGTTATTCAGTATGAAATGGGAGAAAGTTTTATTATTGAGATTGAATTATTATTCAACTACTTCGAAATCTTTTGATTATTGTTGAAATTCTAAAGAAGCTAGACCCTTCTATTCATGATATATATATATATATATATATATATATATATATATATATATATATATATATATATATCATTTATTGTATATTTTAACTTGCTGGGCAAACTCGTTGCTCACCCTTGCTTAAATAAAATATTTCAGCTAATACCGAAGTAGCAGAAGGTTCTAACAGGGACAAAGGCAAATGCAAGGTTCAGGAGTAGTTAGTGTCAACTTTTAATGGTTATGTTTTATTATGTAATTATTTATGTAAACCTTTTGGTTATATAAGGGTATGTAAATTATGTCAAGGTTAGTTAACCTGGGATATTGCTATAAGTTGTATTAAGGAATATTATGAATGATGTTTTTCATTAATGAATGAGTAGTTAGATGTGATATATTTGATGGATCGTGAGCACCAAACCCGTGGTTAGGGAACCTGAATTTGGGGGCGTCACAAGTTGGTATCAAAGCTGTAGGTTATAAACCTTAGGTGGGGGGGAAAGCCTTAGGAATATAACCATAAACAGGATAGAGAAAACTCGTTTAGAGTTCTAAGTGATGGATTAGGAAAATTCATCAATAGTAATATATGGGGACACTCAGTGTTTATGGATTATGTTTGATAGTGATGTACTAATGAAGTTATTTAAAACTAGTAACAGGATGTCAGGAGATGATAAGATGACTACGGAAATGTTAGCAGCTGCACCAATGCCATTAGCCGAGGTGCCAGCTCAGAGTGAGTCAGTTGAGGAAATTTTAAGAGACGAACCTGCGGTAAATCTAGCAAGCGATCATGACGAGTACCTCGAGATGGAGCTGGATGAAGAGGAAGAAGTATATTCCAAAGACTCTAAGGTGGAGCCAGAAATAAAGATCAAAGATGGGGAAGAAGGCAAAGTAGCAATCGAAGAAGGTCAAGCATCTGCGGAAGTTCAAGATTTAAGGACTAAAGTACTTCTCCTGGAAGAATTATGGAAGATAGAAAGAGCATTACGTGAGATGACAGAAGAACGAAATAATCTGAAGGCACAAGTCGATAGAATGAGGGTTAAGCGTAATGTATCATCTAAAGATGTAAGTGAGATAAAGAAGGGTAATAAAAGGAAAAAGAACAACGACAGTGACAACAACTCAGAGAATTCGCATTCAAAGAAGAAACAAGCATGTGGCAGGTGTGGAAAGAACCATTCGGGGGAATGTATATGGGGTAAGAATGTGTGTTACAATTGTGGTCAAGAAGGACATCTATCACCAAATTGTCTTAAACCAAAGAAAGGAGGATGTTTTGCATGTGGTGGAATGGGTCATGGGATTAAGAATTTTCCTAAAAAGAAGACAGGTGAAGGAAGTGGATGTAAGAAAGATTAAGTGTGAGGAGTATAATATTTTGGGAGTATAATATTTTGGGAGTATAATATTCTCTTTGGTATGAATATTAAAATAACTTTTGTATGTCTCAACTTTTTGTGTAAAGTTGTAGTAATGAATCCCGACTTTTGTCGCACGGGAATAGTAATCGTTTGTAGCAGTTTGTGCTATGTACTGAAAAGTACTATGTACTATTTGTATGAATATAAATGCAATGATATGATTATATGTTTGAATGAGTAATTAAATTCTGAGAATTAAATTATTAAGAGGATTATCTGAAGAATTTGATAATTCAGTAAGCTGGATTAAATAATCCAGGAAGCTGAAATTGGTTTAAGTTTAAAATTTTTTACTACTAATAAGATGTTGCATAAAGACAAAGTATTAATGTAAGTCTTTATTTCATCAGATAATGCCGCCAAGACGACAAAATCGTAACCAAAGGGAGGAGCGATATGTGAATAATGAAGTAAATCAAGCTGATCCAATGCAGAACTTCGCAGACATGATAGCTCAAGCTATACAAACTAGAGCCCCCGCAGCAAGAAATCGACCAGCTAATCCATTGGCTAACTTTAAAGACTTTAAGGCCGTAGGACCGCCAGAATTCAAGGGAACCATTGACCCTATAGAAGCCCAGACATGGGTAAAGGAGATGGAGAAAGCTTTTGTTATTGCTAGAGTAGCGGAGGAGCAAAAGACAGATTTTGCTACCTATTTGATGAAGGGTGAGGCGAATTACTGGTGGGAGACAAACAAAGCTAGAGCTGGTACAGAAGTAGTAACCTGGACAAGGTTTAAGGAATTATTTTTCGAAAATTATTTCTCAGAAAGTATGCAAGCAAGAAAGGAAGTAAACTTTTTGGAGTTGAAGCAGGAGAATTTATCGGTTGCAGAATATGCCGCCAAATTCAACGAACTAGCGAGATTTGCTCCGCATCAGGTGGACACTGAGGCACGAAAAGTGTGACGCCCCCAAAAATAGGTATACATCACCCATCTTGAGTCGTCAGATACATAGTACAGAATACAAATACAACTTAATAATACAACTGTCGTGTACAATACGACAAAACATAAACTGTGAGTTTGAATACAAATATTATCTTCTAGAGAGTATTCATACTCAAAAGGAGTCCTCATTACATTTATTAACACACCATTATATAGAATAGTGAGGACTACTAACTAATACTATTCTTCGGACCATCACTCCGTTCCCCGACTTGCCCCAGCTACGTTCTCATTTCCTGAAGAGAACAGTGAAAGAAAGGGTGAGCTCAACTAGCCCAGTAAGAAATATTATGACTAAGATAATGCAGAATAAATTATCATTAGCCTTCAACAATGTTAAAATGATAAAATATAATAGACATCAAGTTTAACTGTAGCGGAACAAGCAATCCATTAAAAGAGTCAAGTAGAAAATAAACGCTACTATCTTTTATGATTGAAAAAGTTTTTCAACACTGTGATCGCTGGGACTCAGCTTAATAAAATAATCCACATCATCGAATCACCCCTGCACTACGGCCAAGGATATTCGTATATTCATTAATGGTCATGATCATGCCAACAACTGTCCATCAATGCACTACGGGCCAATGAGGACTTTTACCACATCATTTGTAACATTACGGTCATGATTATACCGAATAATCCCTGGTCATAATCATACCAAGTCCATCTATGCACTACAGGCCACAGATGACTTTCAACATTTTATAAACATGAGGATGATGACAATGATATAAGAATTCAATAAAATAAGTTCAAGAATTAATTTATCCAGGAATTAACAATGTCCAAATTGTCAACATGATACTGCATTGTGGAGTAAAATTCAAGAATGCTTAGAAGAATATTTTCTTGAAAAGATACTGGATGAAACGCAACTATCAAGGATATTCCATAAATTTTATGGAGTATAGAAGTCAAAACTTAACCAACTGAGTACAATAAAGAATGGAATAACAAAAGAAATCACCATGCATGCGATAGACCGCACAGACAGGTTATTCCAATAGAGTAATAAATAATGGAACCAGGTCCGGCGTAAACGCACATACAGGATATTCCAATAGAGTAATAAATAATGGAACCAGGTCTGGTGTAAAACACACAGACAGGATGTTCCAACAGAGTAATAATAAAAACGGAACCAGGCCCGGTGTAAAATACACAGACAGGATGTTCCAACAGAATAATAAACGGAACCAGGTCCGGTGTAAAACACACAGACAGGATGTTCCAACAGAATAATAGAAGAATGTCACCAAGTATAGGGTAGACCGCGTATACTGGTTATTCCAACAGAATAATAACAAATGGAATAACAGAAGTTCTCTTCATGAATATAAAAGAAATAATATTCCTTACCTTAAAAGAACTGGATATTGGAAAAGTGATGTAGCAGAATACTTTTATTCTCTCTCTCTTATTCTCTATACTTTCTCTCTCTATAGCTTGAATGAATTCGTGAAAAATAATGAAGCCCTAGGCCTCTATTTATAGAAAAACTAAGGGTGGCTCTTGGTCTTAACGAAGGGTCAAATGACTCTTGGTCTTAACGAAGGGTCAAATGACTCTTGGTAATATTGAAGGGACAACTACTATTGACGAAAGTAATTACTATTGACCAAGGTAAATACTATTGACGAAGGTAATTACTATTGACCAAGGTAAATACTATTGACGAAGGTAATTACTATTGACCAAGGTAAATACTATTGACGACGGTAATTACTATTGACGACGGTAATTACTATTGACGAAGATAATTACTATTGACCAAGAGACTCTTAGATGATGACATATGGCCCCCCATAAAATAACCAAACTTACCACAACGTCTCAATTATTGATTTAATAATATAACATATTATACAGATGATACTATGACAATAATTTAAGAGATATGATGCAGCAATTACTGTAGCAATAATTGAGTATAGCTGAGTGACTTCTCACGTAAGCATCAATAATCAATACCGTGTGCTACTATGCAACCACGCGTATTACTGTACTTTTACTACCGAGTAGTTCAACAGTTTTAACGGTTTTAACGGTAACACCTCAGCCGTTATTTTATAGAAAGATAATTCTGTCGTTTTCTCAATCCGACAATAATTCCGTTGTGGGGTCCACCAATGATTGTGCCGTCGTACGAATATTCCCCGACAAAAAGAATATTCTCCGACCAAACGAATATTTTATAACAACTTGCTTACTTTGCAAAATTTATAAATATTACCCACAACTATAACATTATATCAAATTAACTCCATAATATTCAAAAATGATATTTATAGAAAATTCATCTTTATTTATAAAAGTTGGGGTCTTACAACCTCCCCTTCTTATGAAATTTCGCCCTCGAAATTAGGGTACGTACCTGGTATGTCGAAAGGTAAGGATACCTTGATTTCATTTCTGATTCTAACTCCCAAGTCATTTCCTCAACATCGTGGTTTCTCCACAAAACTTTGACTTGAGGTATAACCTTGGAGCGTAGAATATGTTCCTTCTTATCCAAGATTTGAACAGGAACTTCTTCATACGTCAAATCCTCCGCTATTTCGTCCGGTTCTAACTCAATAATGTGGTTCGGGTCTTCCACATATTTGCGTAACATGGATATGTGGAAAACGTTATGAACACGAGACATACTTGGCGGTAAAGCGAGTCTATAAGCCACAGTTCCTACTCGATCGAGGATTAAAAATGGACCGATGAATCGAGGATTTAGCTTTCCTCTCTTTCCAAATCTCGTAACTCCTTTCCATGGAGCAACACGTAAGAACACATGATCTCCTACATCAAATTCCACGTCCTTTCGATGAAGATCAGCATAACTCTTTTGTCGATCTTGTGAGGTTTTTATACGTTGTCGGATCGTTTGAATCTTTTCTATAGTCATACGTACCAACTCCGGTCCCAACAACGTTGCTTCGCCCACCTCATCCCAGCATACTGGAGAACGACATTTTCTTCCATACAATGCTTCGAATGGAGCCATGCCAATACTTGCTTGATAACTGTTGTTGTAGGAAAACTCCACCAATGGTAAGAACTTGTCCCAACTTCCCTTGAAGTCAAAGACACAGAGTCTTAATAGATCTTCAAGAGTTTGAATAGTCCTCTCTGATTGTCCGTCCGTCTGAGGATGATATGCTGAACTAAATCGTAACTCCGTGCCCATAGCTTTTTGTAAACTAACCCAAAATCGTGAAGTGAATCTTGGGTCTCGATCAGAAATTATGGATACTGGCATACCATGCAGTCTTACAATCTCGTTTATGTACATACGAGCAAGACGTTCAAGTGTATAAGTTTCTCGTATCGGTAAGAAATGAGCAGACTTGGTCAATCTATCAACAATGACCCAAATCGCATCAATACCTTGAGAAACCCTAGGAAGACCGGTAACGAAATCCATGGTAATGTGCTCCCACTTCCATTCTGGAATTTCAAGTGGTTGCAATGGACCTTTTGGTACTTGATGCTCCGCTTTGACTCGTTGACAAGTTAGACACCTTGAGATAAACAACGCTATCTCTCTCTTCATATTGCTCCACCAAAATGTATGACGAAGATCATGATACATTTTGGTACTTCCAGGATGGATTGCAAACGGTGTGTTGTGCGCCTCCATCATGATTTCATACTTTAAATCAGGGTTGTTAGGAACACAAAGTCTGGAGTTGACTCGAAGTATTCCTTCCTCATCGATTCTTGCTTCCGGCATAACACCTTCTTGCACTTTCTTCCTCATACGCATCAGCTCCAGGTCTGTAGCTTGAGCAGCTTTAACTTTATCGATTAAAGTCGGTTCTACTCGTATATTCGCCATCATCACATGGGTCCCTGGAGTCTTCAACTCTATCTCCATCCTTTGCAAGTCACACAAAATGGGCCTTTGCGTTGTTAATATTGCACTTGTACCCGCATATGATCTTCTACTCAATGCGTCAGCTACCACGTTCGCTTTTCCAGGATGGTATTGAATGGTATGATCATAATCTTTCAACAGTTCAAGCCAACGTCGTTGTCGCATGTTGAGTTTCTTTTGAGTGAAGAAATATTTGAGGCTTTTATGATCCGTAAAGATCTCCACCTTCTCCCCATACAAGTAATGCCTCCAAATTTTAAGTGCAAAGACAACAGCTGCCAACTCTAGATCATGAGTAGGATAATTCCTCTCATATTCCTTGAGTTGTCTTGATGCATAGGCTATGACTTTTCCATGTTGCATGAGAACACATCCCAACCCTTTGCTCGAAGCATCACTGTAGATGACAAATCCCTCCGAGCCAGATGGTATTGTTAGAACAGGTGCTGAAATGAGTCTCCTCTTGAGTTCTTGAAAACTCTGCTCACATTCTTCGCTCCAACCGAACTTTGTATCTTTTCGAGTCAGCTGAGTTAATGGAGTAGCGATTCGAGAAAATCCTTCCACGAATCTCCGATAATAACCAGCTAAACCAAGAAAGCTACGTACCTCGGTCACTGATTTAGGTTGCTCCCAGCTTTGAATAGCTTCAATCTTTGCCGGGTCAACCGATATTCCACGACTTGATACTACGTGCCCAAGGAATGCTACCTCCTCCAGCCAGAACTCGCATTTCTTCAACTTGGCATAAAGCTTGTATTCACGAAGCTTTTGGAGTACCAGCCTCAAGTGTTGCTCATGATCTTCACGGCTTTTGGAATAAATAAGGATGTCATCAATAAAGACGACCACAAAGTGATCCAAATATTCCTTGAATACCCGGTTCATCATATCCATGAAGGCAGCAGGAGCATTAGTCAATCCAAAGGACATGACTAGGAATTCATAATGCCCGTACCGAGTTCTAAAAGCCGTCTTTGGAATATCCTCAGTTCTAACCTTCAGCTGATGATATCCAGAACGAAGATCGATCTTTGAAAAGAATTGTGCTCCTTGCAACTGGTCAAACAGGTCATCAATACGTGGCAATGGGTACCTATTTTTGATGGTGACATGATTCAACTCCCGATAATCAATACAAAGTCGCATACTTCCATCTTTCTTCTTCACGAATAGAACAGGAGCTCCCCAAGGAGAAGTACTAGGACGAATAAAGCCAATGTCTAACAATTCCTGCAGTTGGATCTTTAACTCCTGAAGTTCAATAGGAGCCATTCGATATGGGGCTTTGGAAATGGGTTTTGTACCGGGTTCAAGATCGATACAAAATTCAATTTCACGCTCTGGGGGTAGGCCAGGAAGTTCTTCAGGGAATACGTCAGGGAATTTATTAACAATAGAAATATCATTCAAAACTGACGTATTTTTGTTTAGATCTGTGACATGAGCTAAGAAAGCTTGACATCCGTTTTTCAATAAACGAATAGTTTTATGGCTTGAGATGACAGCGATTGATTTTAATGGTTTGGTTGCTTGAATTCGCATAATAGGTCGATTAGGAATATGAAAACTAACAACCTTACGAAAACAATCAATTTTTGCATAATGAGTAGTTAACCAATCAATCCCTAGAATCACGTCAAATGCAAGTATTTTTAATGAAATCAGATCGATAGGTAATGTGTGGGTACCAACTTGAACCAAACAAGACTTATAAACAGTGGAGGTAATGAAGGTTTCTCCCAACGGAGTTTCCACAGATAAGTCAAAGTCTAATTTCTCCGGAATCAAATTTAATCGATGAGCGCAAGTAGGAGAAATAAAAGAATGGGTTGAACCGGTATCAAATAAAGTATAAACTTCTTTAGAGTTTATAATAAGCTTATCCGTGATGACCTCATTCGGGTTCCTTGCTCTCTGGGAGTTCACAACAAACGCTCTCCCTTGCACAACCGGTTTTGACTTTTCTGGGACGGCTTTTGGTGCCTCCATCCTAGCTGAATTTGTCTTCGGTAAACGACAAAATCGGGCTAAATGACCTTCTCTTCCACAATTATAACATGCTTTGGACGGCATCGCGCAGTTTGGACTGATGTGCCCCTCCCCTCCGCATTTGAAACATATGATAGGTGGTCGTTCTCCTTCCTTAATGACAGGTGCTGGTGCTGACGTCTTTCCATCATTGTTGAATCTCCTCTTCTTGAAATGTCCATTCTTATTGTTTTGGCCCTGATTACCACCGAAGTGGTTACCATTTCTGGCTTGTTGATTCCCTCCACGCTTGTTGTCACCGCTTCGATGACTACTCTCACTGGTATTATCATTTTGCCGGCTGCTCTCTTTTGGTTGCGTTGTCTCGTTATCGCGCTCCACCAACTGAGCTATATTTACAACATCTGAATACAAACACAGTTTATGAGAAACAAGATGTTGACGTATCTCCGGCTTCAAACCTCTTAAAAACATCCGCGTCATTCTTTCTTCATTATCCACCAGGTGGGACGCAAACCGGGATAACTCCGCAAATTTTGCCTCGTACTGCGACACGGTCATATTATTCTGCTCCAATTTGATGAACTCCACCTCCTTCATGTGACGAATACTCTCGGAAAAGTATTTGTCGTTAAACAACTCTTGGAACTTCTCCCAGGACATCTTCAGTGCGGCAGGTTGAGTACGCTTTATCGATTCCCACCAGTAATCTGCCTCTCCTCGCAACATAAAGGCGGCAAAGGGAACCTTTTGCTCCTCGGAGCAACCCAAGACATCAAATATCTTGGTGATCTGCTTTATCCATGTTTCAGCTACAAGTGGTTTGGGTTCTCCCTTAAACTCCGGTGGTCCCAGCTCCTTAAACTGTTTAGCGGTGACCGCCTGAGAGTTTCCAGTATTTCCACCTACGTTGTGGACAGGAGCCGCTTTCACCTGTTGTTGCATGAATTGCATAAAGCCTCTGAACATTTGATCATTCATCATTTGGTCAGTGTTGTTGTTTGCATGAGGATTGACACCTTCCTGATGCACATTATCCTGATTATTGATATGTGGTGAATCAACAGTCGTCTGTGCTCCATTGCTATTCTCAACGTTCTCAGATGCCATTTTCAGATACTGCCACAAAATAAAAATTAATTGATATGTCATATATTATCCTTATATTATGACCGACCAATTAAATACCATGCAAATAAACTTAGGTATGTCATACTAGCGAAGGAATTCCCCGTCTCTCCCCTCCTAGTTCTATTCTCACATCTTAGCCAGGGATCATATCCCTAAGCTCTGATACCAACTGTGACGCCCCCAAAAATAGGTATACATCACCCATCTTGAGTCGTCAGATACATAGTACAGAATACAAATACAACTTAATAATACAACTGTCGTGTACAATACGACAAAACATAAACTGTGAGTTTGAATACAAATATTATCTTCTAGAGAGTATTCATACTCAAAAGGAGTCCTCATTACATTTATTAACACACCATTATATAGAATAGTGAGGACTACTAACTAATACTATTCTTCGGACCATCACTCCGTTCCCCGACTTGCCCCAGCTACGTTCTCATTTCCTGAAGAGAACAGTGAAAGAAAGGGTGAGCTCAACTAGCCCAGTAAGAAATATTATGACTAAGATAATGCAGAATAAATTATCATTAGCCTTCAACAATGTTAAACTGATAAAATATAATAGACATCAAGTTTAACTGTAGCGGAACAAGCAATCCATTAAAAGAGTCAAGTAGAAAATAAACGCTACTATCTTTTATGATTGAAAAAGTTTTTCAACACTGTGATCGCTGGGACTCAGCTTAATAAAATAATCCACATCATCGAATCACCCCTGCACTACGGCCAAGGATATTCGTATATTCATTAATGGTCATGATCATGCCAACAACTGTCCATCAATGCACTACGGGCCAATGAGGACTTTTACCACATCATTTGTAACATTACGGTCATGATTATACCGAATAATCCCTGGTCATAATCATACCAAGTCCATCTATGCACTACAGGTCACAGATGACTTTCAACATTTTATAAACATGAGGATGATGACAATGATATAAGAATTCAATAAAACAAGTTCAAGAATTAATTTATCCAGGAATTAACAACGTCCAAATTGTCAACATGATACTGCATTGTGGAGTAAAATTCAAGAATGCTTAGAAGAATATTTTCTTGAAAAGATACTGGATGAAACGCAACTATCAAGGATATTCCATAAATTTTATGGAGTATAGAAGTCAAAACTTAACCAACTGAGTACAATAAAGAATGGAATAACAAAAGAAATCACCATGCATGCGATAGACCGCACAGACAGGTTATTCCAATAGAGTAATAAATAATGGAACCAGGTCCGGCGTAAACGCACAGACAGGATATTCCAATAGAGTAATAAATAATGGAACCAGGTCCGGTGTAAAACACACAGACAGGATGTTCCAACAGAGTAATAATAAAAACGAAACCAGGCCCGGTGTAAAACACACAGACAGGATGTTCCAACAGAATAATAAACGGAACCAGGTCCGGTGTAAAACACACAGACAGGATGTTCCAACAGAATAATAGAAGAATGTCACCAAGTATAGGGTAGACCGCGTATACTGGTTATTCCAACAGAATAATAACAAATGGAATAACAGAAGTTCTCTTCATGAATATAAAAGAAATAATATTCCCTACCTTAAAAGAACTGGATATTGGAAAAGTGATGTAGCAGAATACTTTTATTCTCTCTCTCTTATTCTCTCTATACTTTCTCTCTCTATAGCTTGAATGAATTCGTGAAAAATAATGAAGCCCTAGGCCTCTATTTATAGAAAAACTGAGGGTGGCTCTTGGTCTTAACGAAGGGTCAAATGACTCTTGGTCTTAACGAAGGGTCAAATGACTCTTGGTAATATTGAAGGGACAACTACTATTGACGAAAGTAATTACTATTGACCAAGGTAAATACTATTGACGAAGGTAATTACTATTGACCAAGGTAAATACTATTGACGAAGGTAATTACTATTGACCGAGGTAAATACTATTGACGACGGTAATTACTATTGACGACGGTAATTACTATTGACGAAGATAATTACTATTGACCAAGAGACTCTTAGATGATGACATATGGCCCCCCATAAAATAGCCAAACTTACCACAACATCTCAATTATTGATTTAATAATATAACATATTATACAGATGATACTATGACAATAATTTAAGAGATATGATGCAGCAATTACTGTAGCAATAATTGAGTATAGCTGAGTGACTTCTCACGTAAGCATCAATAATCAATACCGTGTGCTACTATGCAACCACGCGTATTACTGTACTTTTACTACCGAGTAGTTCAACAGTTTTAACGGTTTTAACGGTAACACCTCAGCCGTTATTTTATAGAAAGATAATTCTGTCGTTTTCTCAATCCGACAATAATTCCGTTGTGGGGTACACCAATGATTGTGCCGTCGTACGAATATTCCCCGACAAAAAGAATATTCTCCGACCAAACGAATATTTTATAACAACTTGCTTACTTTGCAAAATTTATAAATATTACCCACAACTATAACATTATATCAAATTAACTCCATAATATTCAAAAATGATATTTATAGAAAATTCATCTTTATTTATAAAAGTTGGGGTCTTACAAAAAGCGCAAAGGTTTGAGAATGGACTGAAACCAGGGATATATAGCAAGGTAGCTGTGTTGCAGATTAAGACATTTTCAGTTCTGTTGGAAAAAGCAATCATCGCCGAAGGTGGAAGTGAAGCTGTGTCGAGATATCATCAAGAGAAGAAGAAAAAGACGAATGAAGGAGGTAGCAGTGGAGGAAGTAACTCTAATAAGCGTAAGTGGAAGGACAATACTGAATCTGGAGACAAGTCAGGAGATAATAGGAAGAAAGGTGAGACATGTGCAAATTGCGGTAAAAAGCATTCAGGAGTATGTTTGAAGGGAAAAGGAGTGTGTTTTAACTGTGGACAAGAGGGACACATCTCTCCAAATTATCCAAGTCCAAAGAAGATACCAGGTTGTTTTTCATGTGGATCGCTAGAACATCAAATTCGTAACTGTCCAAAGAAGAATGCAGAAAGAGGAAGCAACAATAGAGGAAACAGCAGTGGAACACTGGCGATCAAAGGACCTGCTCAGCCGGGAAGACCGACAGCGCGCACGTTAAACATGACGTTGCATGATGCAGTAGCTGCCCAGGAGGTGGTGAAAGGTAATGATTTGGTTAAGTAAATGAATTACGCGAGAAATATTAGATAGATATAGCTGTGAGTGGTTTTCTTTTATAGATCTCAAGTCACAAGTTAGTATTTGAAACACAAATTAATATTGTGTTGATATAAATGAATTGCTGATAAAACTTTAAAAGATATTAGAGAGTAAGAAAGCGGTGATTCCGAGGACAGAATCCTTATAAGGAGGGGAGAATGTGAGAACCCATAATTTCACATAATTCAAATTTTTTGAATAAATTTTTTTAAAAAAAGAATAAAGAGAAAGTACTTGAATCATATAAATGTATATGATAATGAAGCTAGATAGTTAATTTATTAACTAAGAAGTATACTTAATCATTTTCAAGGAAGAGTAATGAAAGTTATGTAAGAAATTAACATGACTTGAATGTTAGCCTTGATTATTAAATTAAAAGGATTTACAATCCTTAAGTAATTGTATTGATGATTATGTGAGTGTTTATAACTTATTAAGTCAATTAGGGCTATCACGTTAATACACTAGAGGGATATGTTATGACATATGTGAGTTATGTACGTGATTGAGTAAATATGTATTATATAATCTGTATACATTTATTTGTAAAGAGATGACGAATAAAGTTATGTAACCTAATACATTTATTAGGTATGATAATTAAATAACCTAATGTGTTATAATTTAAGAGAATGATAGTATTTAAAAACATATACTAATCCTAAGAGATTTATTTGATGCATCTCAATTAATTAATCTTATAACCTAAAGAATAGCAAGTCTAATTGGGTTATGAAATTAAAAATATATGAGTAAGAAATTAACTTGCTAATGGGTGTAATGGAACCCTAATTAAATAGTGGGGAATGAATAAAAATTACTAAGTATAGAACTATGTTGATTTGCAAGTCCATGGAATTAAAATTTCTAGCCCAAAGAATTAAAGAAGTGGCCCAACCTTTAGCCCAAGTGGGAGGGGACATGTTGGACGTTAAGTAAGTTAATTAAAGCATAAAATGAAAACAACTTTGGGCAATAGAAAGGCCACTTGGCCGAAATTTAGAGAGGAGAGAAAGGGGGGAAGAATGTAATGATGACTTACTTTAGTAGGTGGACAACTTATAACAAGTGTCCAAGTTCCATTCAACCAACACATTAAGCATTAAGTGTAAGAAACATCTAGGAGATGAGTAAGAGAGAGAAGGGGAGAAGTATTGGACAAATAATATACTTACATATCTTATATCTAAACTTACTTTTCCAACAAATCAAAATCTAAGTCTTATCTTTTTCTTTTCATCTTATTATCTAGCAAAAGCTAAGAAAGAAAGAGAGAGACTAGAGAAGAGAAAGAGAAAGCCTAAGGAATTTTGGCTATAGAGAGAGAGAGGAGAGAGGGAGAGTTTTTGAAAGCTTCATAGTTCCTAATCAAGGTTTAGGAAGAAAGAGAAGAAGGAAAGGCTAAGGTATAACAAAATTTCTACTTATGTATTCTAATTTCTTTTTAGTTTGATTTGATTTTTTTTTTATAATTTGAAGTTTTGATCTTGAGGTTTAAAATCTTAGATCTAGGTGTATATAAGTGTTTCATGTTTAGATCTAACCTTTTTGAGGATCAAAAGTTAAATCTAAAGTATGAGATAGAAACTAGATTTTTCAAAATGTAGATAACCAAATTTTTATTAGCCTTTATGGTGTTTAACTTTGTGTTTGATGCTTGATTGATGAAATAGATCATGTATTATGGTAGATTCATGGGTATATGAAGTATGATTAGGTAGTATGATGAGGTATGTTGGTTATTATGTAAGAACATAGAAGTTTTCTTAGAAACCACAAAGGATGGAAAGTCAGATTTTTGTAAAAACGAAACATGAAATTCAAATGACCATATCTCCTATTATATTTCAAATTTTTGAGTTTGGTCAAGTCCTAGAGTTAGATATATAAGTTTTCTAACATCTCCAAGTGGAATCACTGAGAAAAGAGTTGTAGATTTCCGTATGGACTAGTTTTAGCAAAGGACTCCAAAACTGCAAAACGCCAAAACACTTCTGCCCAAAATTTTAAAAGGGCAATTTCGGCAACTTAATTTGCCAGAAAAATTCCGGCCTTTTGGTACATGAAAATATATGGTATTAAGTACCTCCTGTCCAAAAATGAGCTCATTCCGACTTAAAATGACCAAGCTATGACCATTTCAATTTTTGTGATTTTCTGACAAAAATCGCTATAACCGGAGTTCTGTAACTCCGATGGCCACGAAATTTAAACTGGAGGCTCACGTTAACACGTATAAGATTATGTCAAGAGATGCGAATTTTTGGAGTTAAGCACGAGGTAGCTAATTTCTTAAGGAATTAACTAAAAATATTTTTTGAAAAATACTAAAGGAAGTTGGAAAATTATGAAAAAATACTTTTTGTGTATGAAATATATGTATATGTGTTTGCACAAAGGATAGAAAAATAATAAGTTGATTTGGTATTTTCGTGAAAAGGATATGGAATCCAGCTTGCTGGATTGAAAAATCTGATGAATCCAGCTTGCTGGATTGAAAAGAAGTTTACTGAATTGAAAATATATTGAATCTAGCTTGCTTGATTGTAATCTAGTTGATGAATTTGGAATTCAGGTTGCTGGATTTGGAATCCAGTCTGCTGAATTGGTAATTTGATTGTTAGATTTAGCATCCAGGTTGCTAGATTAGTATGTGACTTATTAGATGTTAAAGAATAACTTATGAAATAAAAAAGTAAGTGTTAAATCATAATGTATATGATATATAGATTAAAGAATTAGCAAATGATGATAATAATACTAATATTGTAAGGAGTTATCTAATATTTAATTATGTGATTAAGTGTTAGATAATTGATTGATAAAGTAATTGTACTATGATACAAAGTATGATATGCTGATTAAAAGATCAATCTTTTTAATGATAGGTATTACAAAAGAAGTTAACTTAAATTGCGCAGCAGTAGTCAACGAGTCAGGCAAGTTTCCTAACTCAACTTGAGTTACTATTTTTCAAGCATGGTAGTGAATAATTATTGATAGTTATTCACATTTATAATGATTATTGTAATTCGCACGTAGTGCAATTGATTCTTGTTCTATTATTTGAACTATTTATAAATCATGTCTCAGCTAATTGTTTTAGCAAGACTAATATTTGTTAAAGCTTGAAATGTTCTATTTATTATGAACTGAATTGTTATTGGAAGATCTATGCCATTGGTTTCGGCTAGATTAGTATTGTTATTAATTATTAAAATCATAGTATTTCTTTGAAAGTAATCCAAACCACATTGTTGTGGTACGGACTCGTGATGTAAGACTGAGATGAACAAATTTTAATGTCGTAAATCGACCTATGCGCTATTATTGAGTATTATGCATAATATAGGGTACAAAGGAGTTGGCCACTCCAGGTACTTGCAGAAGAGTATAGTTTAGTTTTTATAACTAATTTATATTCTTGTGGAAATTTAGTTTTAATAACTAAATGATTCCTCTAGTAGTTCATGATCCTTTTGTGATCACTCAGCATGAAATCTGGGTATATCCCACTTTATTGAATATTGTTGCAGTATTGTTAATTCTTATTATTCAATTGAATATTATTGAATCTTTGAAAGAATTTTACTCTTTCATCTCTGATAGGTTATTCCGTATGAAATGGGAGAAAGTTTTATTATTGAGATTGAATTATTATTCAGCTAATTCGAAATCTTTTGATTATTGTTGAAGTTCTAAAGAAGCTAGACCCTTCTATTCATGATATATATATATATATATATATATATATATATATATATATATATATATATATATATATATATATATATATATATATATATCATTTATTATATATTTTAACTTGATGGGCAAACTCGTTGCTCACCCTTGCTTAAATAAAATATTTCAGCTAATACCGAAGTAGCAGAAGGTTCAAACAGGGACAAAGGCAAAGGCAAGGTTCAGGAGTAGTTAGTGTCAACTTTTAATGGTTATGTTTTATTATGTAATTATTTATGTAAACCTTTTGGTTATATAAGGGTATGTAAATTATGTCAAGGTTAGTTAACATGAGATATTGCTATAAGTTGTATTAAGGAATATTATGAATGATATTTTTCATTAATGAATGAGTAGTTAGATGTGATATATTTGATGGATCATGAGCACCAAACCTGTGGTTAGGGAACCCGATTTGGGGGCGTCACATAACCTGTCTGTGCGGTCTATCGCATGCATAGTAAATTCTTCTGTTATTCCATTCTTTATTATTATGTTGGAATAACCTGTCTATGTGGATTACCACATGCATGGTGAATGATCCTTCGTATTCATTCCTTATTAAATTGTGGAAATGATCTGTCTACGTGGATTACCGCATGGCGGGCAAAAATCCATTTGCAGTTTCATATATTCTATTATACTTAGTTGGTTAAAGCTTTGGCTTCTATACTCCATGAAATTAGTGGAATATCTTTGATATTTGCACTTTATCCAGTATCTTTTTATGAAAATATTCTTCTGAGCATTCTTGAATTTTACTTTACAAAGCAGTATCATGTTGACAATTTGGACATTATTGGTTCTTGGATAAATTAATTCTTGAACTTATTTTATTGAAATATTATGTCATTGTCATCATCCTCATGTTTATATTATGTTGAAAGTCATCTGTGGCATGTAGTGCATAAATTGACTTGGTATGATTATGACCAGGGATTATTCGGTATAATCATGATCGTAATGATACAAATGATGTGGAAAAAGTCCTCATTGGGTCGTAGTGCATTGATGGACAGTTTTTGGTATGATTATGACTATGGATTCTCTTTGGCCAAGGGTTCAAAGATGAATTATTTTATGGCATGATCAGGACTATTGATGAAAACACGATTATCTTTGGCCCGTAGTGCATGGATAATTCGTGGTCGTGATACTGAAGAATATCATTGACCTGTAGTGCAGGGATGATTTGATGATGTGGATTATTTATTCAGCTGAGTCTCAGCGATAAAAGTGATGAAAAACCTTTTAAATTATAGAAGATAGTAGATTTTATTCTCTACTTGACTCTTCTAATGGATTGCTTGTTCCGCTGTAGTTAAAATTGATGTCTATTGTATTTTATCAGTTTAACATTGTTGAAGACTAATGATAATTTATTCTGCATTATCTCAGTTATAATATTTCTTACTGGGCTAGTTGAGCTCACCCTTTTGCTTTCAAAGTTCTCTTCAGGAAATGAGAACGTAGCAGAGACTAGTCGGGGAACGGAGTGATGGTCCAGATGATAGCATTAGTAGTCCTCACTATTCTATGAAATAGTGTGATAGTAATTGTAATGAGGACTTATTTTGAGAGTGAATATTGTCTAGTAGACAATATTTGTATTAAAACTCATAGCTATTATTGTATATTTAAGATTGTATTTGTATTTTGTACCAAGTATTTGGCGACTTAGAATAGGTGATGTATACCTATTTTAGGGGCGTCACAGTTGGTATCAAAGCTTAGGGATATGATCCCTGGCTATGATGTGAGACAAGAACTAGGAGGGGAGAGATGGAGAATTCCTTCGCTAGTATAACCTACCTAAGTTTATTCGGTATTTAATTGGTCGGTCAGAGTATAGGGATAATATGTGTTATGTAAATTAACCCTTATCTTGTGGCAGTGTTTGAAAATGACATCCGAGAATATTGAGAATAGTAATGGAGCACAGGAGACCGTTGAGTCACCACAGATTAATACCCAAAATAATGTGCACAGGAGACCGTTAATTCACCACAGATTAATACCCGGAGTTTTTTGGAAAGCCAGAACCACTTAAGGCGGAGACGTGGATAAAGCAGATCACCAAGATATTTCATTTCTTGGAATGCTTAGAGGAGCAAAAGGTTCCCTTCGCTACCTTTATGTTGCGTGAAGAGGCAGATTATTGGTGGGAATCTGCAAAGCGTACCCAGCCTGACGCACTCAAGATGTCTTGGGAGAATTTCCAAGAACTATTCAATGACAAGTACTTTTCCGAAAGTATTCATCACATGAAGGAGGTGGAGTTTATCAAGTTGGAGCAAAATAATATGACTGTGTCGCAATATGAGGCTAAATTTGTGGAGTTATCCCGGTTTGCATCTCATTTGGTCGATAATGAGGAGAGAATGACGCGAATGTTTCTAAGAGGTTTGAAACCCAATATACGTCAATACCTCATTCCTCACAAACTTTTTTTATATTCAGATGTAGTGAATAGGGCTAAGTTATTGGAGAGCGATACTGAGCCAGCCCAACGAAAGGATAACAAGCAACAACACGATAATAATCGTACCGGTGGTAACCGCCATCGGAACAATGATAACCATCGTGGAGGAAATTATCATGCCAAGAATGGTAACCACTTCGGTGGTAGTCATGGCCAAGATAATAGAAATGGAAATTTTAAGAAGAGAAGGTTCAATAATGATGAAAAGACAGCAGCACCAGCACCCGGTTCAAAGGAAGAAGATTAACCATCGGTCGTATGTTTCAAATGCGGACAGAAGGGACACATCCATCCAAACTGTACGTAGGAATCCAAAGCGTGTTTCAATTACGAAAGAGAAGGTCACCTAGCTCGATTTTTACGTATAGTGAAGTCAAGTCTAGCTGGGATAGTGATGGCAAAGGATGTCTCAGACAAGTCAAAGCTGATAGTTTAAGTGAGAGCGTTTATCAAGGAACTCGAACGAGGTTATTACGGGTAAGTTAATCATAAGCTCTTGCGAAATCTATACCTTATTTGATACTGGTTCTACTTATTCTTTTATCTCTCTTGCTTGCGCTCAACAATTAAATTTGACTCTGGAGAAATTAGACTTTGACTTATCTGTTGAAACTCTATTTGGAGAAACCTTCGTTACATCCACTGTTTATAAATCTTGCTGATTCAAATCGACACTTTCACGTTACCTGTTGATCTTATCTCTTTGAAAATACTTGCCTTTGATGTGATTTTAGGAATCGATTGGTTAACTACTAATCATGCTTTTCGTAAGGTTGTTAGCTTTCATATTCCTAACCAACCTGTTATGCGAATTCAAGCAACCAAACCACTAAAGTCAATCACTATCATATCAAGCCATAAGTAAAGAGCCCCGTGCCCCGAGCCTTTCGCTGGTGACTTCCTTGTGTGGAATACACCGAAGCCAGACTTTCTGTAGGCGACGCTGTGAATGACGGTGGCAAGTTGGTAGGTATTAATGTGACGTACTATCCAAGTCTTAGATGAGAGTCACAGTTTTGAATGATATTTCTATTGTTAATAAATTTCCTGACGTATTCTTGAAGACTTCTTAGCCTACCCCTAGAGCGTGAAATCGAATTTTGTATTGACCCCAGTACAAAATCCATTTCTAAAACCCTCAAATATTTCTTCAACCAAAATGAACGTATAATACGCCAAAGACTTTGGCTCGAGCTGTTGAAGATTATGATAATACCATTTAATACCATCGTGGAAAAGTGAACGTGGTAGCTGACGCGTTGAGTAGAAGATCGTATGCGTTTACGACTGCGAATATACGAACCTACGTGAAGATAATGAAATTATGATTAGAACTGACTTTAGTCGATAATGTTAAAGCTGCTAAAGCTACAGACCTGGAGTTGATGAATACAAAGAAGAAGGTTCAAGAGGGCGTTATTTTAAAAGCAAGAGTTTCTGAAAAGAGGACATCTCAACCCTCGATTTAATTGGCCCATTTGAAATCCTCGATCGAGTAAGAGTTGTGGCCTATAGACTCGTTTTACCGCCAAGTATGTCGCGTGTTTATAACATTTTTCATGTATCGATATTACGTAAATATGTGGATGACCCGAACCACGTTATTAAATTAGAACAAGACGAGATAGCAGAAGATTTAACGTATGAGGAGATACGTGTTAAAATCTTGGATAAGAAAGAACGTATTCAATACTCAAAGGTTATACCTCAAGAGTTAGAATCTGACGAAGTGTCCTCATTTGTTCAGCATACCGGTACGTACGTTAATTTCAAGGGCAAAATTTATAAGGAGGGGAGATTGTAAAATCCCAAATTTTACGAATAAAGATTTAATTTTCTCGAAATATTTTTTTTAAAATTATGGTGTGGATTTGAGATAATGTTATTATTGTGGGTAACATTTATAAATTTTGAAAAGTATGAAGTTGTTGTATAATATTCGATTGGTCGGGGAATATTCTTTTTGTTGGGAAATATCCGTACGACGGTACAATCATTGGTGGACCCCACAACGAAATTATTGTCGGATTGAAAAAACGACAAAAATATTTTTATGAAAATAATGGCGGAAGTTTTACCGTTTAAACTGTTGAACTACTCGGTAGTAAAAGTACAGTAATACGCGTGGTTGCATAGTAGCACACGGTATTGATTATTGATTCTTACATGAGAAGTCACTCAGTTTTGTTTAATTATTACTACAGTAATTGTTGCATAATATCTAACGTTATTTGATTCAATTATTGTCGAAATGTTATATATTATTAAATCAATAATTGAGATGGCAGAGTTATTAATATTAATATTTGCAATATTAACGATGTCTAGAAGTTCTGCCAAGGAGAGGTTTGGTCACCTAATTGCGCACCAATACGGAGAAATCTTTATTAGAAAGCCCATTCTTTCCTGGGAACGACATGGTCGATTAATATTGTGAATTATAATAATGATTATAAATATTGTTAAATATATTGAGATGTCTTTTTATGACGTCGCGGATTTTTAGAGAATTCTTCTTCTATAATCTTGAACGTATTTCTTTAGAGTTTTAAGAAGCTTTAAACGTAGAAAACAGTATAAGTTTTCTTCAAGAATATCATCGCCCTACCAGTCGGAATACTTTTCTTTTTAGGGTAAGGGGTATTATTCTTTCATATTCATGAAGAGAATTATTTTCTTTCCAAAACTCGTAAGAGCTGTTGTTCCATTCTTTATTATTATATTGGAATAACCTGTCTATCCGAAGTACCGCATACATGGTGAAATTCTGTTGTTATTCCATTCTTTATTATTCGGTCGGAATATTCTATCGGTGCGTTTACGCATGACCTGGTTCCATTCTTTATTATTCTGTCAGAATATCATGTCTGTGCGTTTACGCATGACCTGGTTCCATTATTTATTATTCTGTTGGAATAACCTGTCTGTGCAGTCTATCACATGTATGGTGAATTCTTCTGTTATTCCATTCTTTATTATTCTGCTGGAATAACCTATCTATGTGGATTAACACATGCATGGTGAATGATCATTCGTATTCATTCCTTATTAAATTGTGGAAATGATCTGTCTACGTGGATTACCGCATGGCGGGCGAAAATCCATTTGCAGTTTCATATATTCTATTATACTCAGTTGGTTAAAGCTTTGGCTTCTATACTCTATGAAATTAGTGGAATATCCTTGATATTTGCGCTTTATCCAGTATCTTTTCATGAAAATATTCTTCTGAGCATTCTTGAATTTTAATCTACAAAGCAGTATCATGTTGACAATTTGGACATTATTGGTTCCTAGATAAATTAATTCTTGAACTTGTTTTATTGAATTATTATGTCATTGTCATCATTCTTATGTTTATATTATGTTGAAAGTCATCTGTGGCCTGTAGTGCATAGATGGACTTGGTATGATTATGACCAGGGATTATTCAGTATAATCTTGACCGTAATGTTACAAATGATGTGGAAAAAATCCTCATTGGGCCGTAGTGCATTGATGGACAGTTTTTGGTATGATTATGGCTATGGATTCTCTTCGGCCAAGGGTTTAAAGATGAATTATTTTATGGCATGACCAGGACCGTTGATGAAAACACGATTATCTTTGGCCCGTAATGCATGGATAATTCGTGGTCGTGATACTAAAGAATATCATTGGCCTGTAGTGCAGGGATGATTTGATGATGTGGATTATTTATTCAGCTGAGTCTCAGCGATAAAAGTGATGAAAAACCTTTTAAATCATAGAAGATAGTAGATTTTATTCTCTACTTGACTCTTCTAATGGATTGCTTGTTCCGCTGCAGTTAAACTTGATGTCTATTGTATTTTATCAGTTTAACATTGTTGAAGAGTAATGATAATTTATTCTGCATTATCTTATTCATAATATTTCTTACTGGGCTAGTTGAGCTCACCCTTTTGCTTTCATTGTTCTCTTCAGGAAATGAGAACGTAGCAGGGACTAGTCGGGGAACGGAGTGACGGTCTAGATGATAGTATTAGTAGTCCTCACTATTATATGAAATAGTGTGATAGTAATTGTAATGAGGACTTATTCTGAGAGTGGATATTGTCTAGTAGATAATATTTGTATTAAAATTCACAGCTCTTGTTGTATATTTAAGATTGTATTTGTATTCTATACCATGTATTTGGCGACTCAAAATAGGTGATGTATACCTATTTTGGGGGCGTCACAGCTATTGTGACACCCCCAAATTCGGTACTTCAATTTCCACAAGATTTGGTGTTCACGACACAAATATCATCTATCTATCTACCCATAATAATTGCAAACCATGTAATAAATAGTAATAAAATCTTCCCCATAAGGGTTACAACTTCTGAATAATAATAATACAATCCCAGGTTAAACTAACCTTAAACATCTGTGCGGAATTATAAATAAAGAAGTCTTAAACAAATACATCATATAAAATAACAAGTCATATCAACTAACAAGTCTCCATCATTTGCTAACTTTGCCCTTGCCCTTAGTAATGGAAGGTTCGTCAGCTCTTTCGTTCTTAACTGCAATGTTATTATTAAGCAAGAGTGAGCACAAATGCCCACAAGTATAAAAATGAAATAACAGTATAATAAAATGCGAATACATCAAAGACATCTGAATAAAAGCTCAACTTTTGAATCAAGAGTGAATAACAATAATCAAAGAATTCTGAGGGTCATAAGACCTTGAACTATGTCCTAGGTTAACAAGGGTTATAGTTGAAACCTTTAACAGTCATAAGACTATGGACCTTCTTCTCGTACTTAGGGGGATCAGCACTTAGTACCATACTGTGCACAATATCTTAACGCTAAAGAGTAAATAATCCCCTATACAGGGTTGTTCATCTCAGTTTGACATTCGAGTCCGCACCAAAGGAAGTTTGGTTTGGATAATTCATCAAGGGTTCTGAAATTTAGAACGCTCATCAACTATGGACTAATTGAATCATTAACGGTTCACTAGTCTAATAAGGTTCAACAATAATGATATTCAATTTGAATAATAATAATCTCAAAACGTATACAATAGGACAATTATTGTATAACTGAATCATGCTTTGAAAAGATAATCAATCTTTAATATAACATTTGAACTTGAATAATAGAATTGATAATTTACTCGAGGTAAGTAATAAACTTGAACCATAATGACAAGTAGAGTTAGGAAACTTGCCTCGTGCGTAGATTACACTTAAACTAAGCACGTTGTTTGATTTAAATCCTACATACCATTCACATTTACAATACCAGTTAATTATAACTTAACTAATCAACATAAACCCATTCTCTTTGTCTACTTTGATTATTGACTATACTTAATCAATTTACCACTTTGTCACATAATTTGTACTTCATGAATTATCAGGCTAATTATGTATTCAATAATTCAATTCACATGTAATTATGTTATTTACATGTTAAACAACTATTTTATCATCACATTATACCTCTAACATGTTTACATGTTCATTACATTAATTCACTAACACATTGTTAGGCTTAAACATTTTAAAAATCTCATTCTTGAACTTTCTAGAGAGTGGCGCTGTGGCGCCACTGTTATGCGGGACTTCAGTTCTGGAGTTGGCGCCGCGGCGAGAGACTCCAGAATTCGATTCCCAGTTCGCGAAGAACACAGAGTTCAGCGAAAAGAACACTAAATATTCATTAATTTCACTAATTTAACATACCCACATGTTAATATTCACATATAATCATTACCCAACATCTGTAAAGTAATTTTAACCCATTAAAACACATAATCACAGAATTAAAACATAAAATTTTTCTCTGTTCTTGATGTTCTTGAAGTTTTTAACATAAATTCTTAAATTTCAACATCACAGATTCGTTATAAAGCCAAATCCGTTCATTTAAAGTTTGGTCTCTTCGTATTAACATGCATAATAAAATACTAGTGTAAATTTTACGAAAATATTTATGTTTGACACCTTAAAGTTACGTATATGGCCATATGGCCAAAACCCAAACTCTGTATATTTTGAAATAACAAGTCATCAATAATACGACATGTTTTCATGAATTTGATGATATGGAATCATGCAATATATATATATAAAACACATATATTCACATAAGCCTTACAAATTCCCATCATAAAACTTTACAGTACTTGAAAACCATATGTATAAAAGCTTAAATACGTAAAAGTAGAAATTGAGTTTGGGAGAAATTACCCAGAGTATAAACTAATGGAAGAGATGATCAGTGGTGATTCTTTCACAAGTAATTGATAATTATACACTCAAGCTTTTCTCTCAAATTTCTCAATCTTTCTCTTTGTGAACTCTAAAGACTTAGGAAATAGTAAGGAAGAAATAAAAGACGTAAGATAATAAGGGAGAAAACTGACGCGCATCATGGTCAGCTGCCCATCATGGGTTAACTGGCCATAACTCCCTCTAAGGCCACGTTTGGCTAGATTAATATTTACAAAACCCATTAATTTAATAAAACTTTTACAATATAGTTTTAATTAATGTCACATCCACTTGCACAATAATCCATATATCTTATTTAATTTAATATAAATAAAATATAATAACTTTTTATAAATTCACATAGTCATATAATTAATATCTCATTAATAAATAATGTCAATTTATTAAATCTCTAATTAATAATTAAATTAATTAAATACCAATATGCTTATTAAATATTTCTATTAATACAATAAACTCACATAATCACATATTTTGATAATAAAAATTCTCTACATTAATTTAATAAATGTAACACATATAATTAAATTAATCTAACATGATTGCATCAATTAATTATTTAGTCCAATAATTAAATCATTGAAAAATATTTATTTAATTCAATAAATATTAAAATAAATTATAAAATTCTCGTTCGTCACAACTATGCCTCGTTTGCACCTATATACAAAGGGTTTGAATTTGTGTGAAAATTTAGTTTTAAACAAGATATAGCAGTGATGTTTTATAAAAGAGGTTTTTCAAACCCTTGTGCTCAATAGTAATTGAGGCCTTTGATACTTCTATTTTATTAAATGTTCGGCTTGATTGCTTTTATTTTCGAGATACGAAGCATCTTCGAGAAAATAATATACAAAGCAGTGCCGAACTCCTTATGGGCATGAAAACCATCTGAGAAAATCCAAACACCGTGAATAAATTTACAAGCTGCTTACAGTTGAAAATGTCCATCACGGGAACTGAATCTAGATTCAGTAAACTGAATCTCTAATCACATGATTCTTAGGCTCACATGATACCGCAGTTTATATGAAAACTGTAAGCAGTTATATATATAAAAGCTGTATATATATATATATATATATATATATATATATATATATATATATATATATATATATATATATATATTGACATGATCAACCACCACGAAGCACCTCTATGGGGGATCAGAAATGTAAATAAAGCTGTAAAAGCGATCAACTGCCACGGAGGAAACTCCAGGCAGGACGAAATGTACAGAAAACAGTAAAAATGGTCAACCGCCACGAAGTAAACTCCAGGCGGGATGAAATGTAAATATATATATATATATATATATATATATATATATATATATATACTAAAGCAATTAAACGCTCCAGACAAAAGTCTAGGCTCAATCGAGGCAGAACTCGATAATGTTAATCCGTATATATACTCGATTGAGCCTAGACTTTTGTCTGGAGCGTTTAATTACTTTCGTATATATATATATATATATATATATATATATATATATATATATATATATATATATATATATATATCTAAACTGAAATGAAACTGCGGACCGAAGTTCGGGCATACACACGCAACACGACTCTCAATGTGAAGAATAATGTGTGCAAAGATGAAGAGAAAGGCTTTAAAGTGTGTAAGAAGGCTTACAGTGGGCTGCCAAAGAAGACTTCTATAGCTTTAAGTGGATGAACACTCGGCTCCCGTGGGTAAAAAGTAGCTATATATGAGCTTACAAGTGTTTAAAATGAGAAAGCACTCAATTTAGGGTGTGTACAGAGCAAATTGGACTGGGCTTCCTCGCCTTTTTCTCTTACAAAATGGCCACCCTAAGCCCTCTATTTATAGAGGGGGGAGTCGCAGGTGTACCTGCGGCTGCCCGGGGTGCCCCTGGCTTGGCGAGTCCCGTCGTCTTGAAATACGTTCACGCGTGCAACGTGATATCCGCCCGAACTTTCAGAACTTCAATCTGGGTATCCGATTGAGGTGTATAAGACCTATTTCGAACTGCCGTTGTCAAGAGTTACGCAATAACATGGGATTAGAGGTTGTACGAAGTCAGGAAGATAGGACCATGCCCTCCGATCTTCATGCTTCAAATTCTATCTGTTACCCTACGTAATAGTCACTCGGGATTGGACTTCCTTGGTTCTTGTAGGACATTTCTGTGTAGACATGTATGTCTGAAATGTTAAGACGGCGTGATGTGGCGTCAAGGTGGCAAGATGAAGACTTTGCCCCTCACCGGGGTTATCTCCGGTTTGGGCCAGTAAAGTAGACGTTGCTCAGGGTTATCTATGATATTGGACTACTGCAAGTGTCGAAGGTCCTCATCTCTGGGTCTTCTATTGAGTGCCTCGGTGTGAGTGCCGAGTGTTCTGAAGTTGTTTGCATGGCTTTGAAACAAGCATTTTCGGGGTTATTTTCGAAACTACAACTGCATTCCTTGGGGTTATCTCCAAGGTTGGCGCTGCTATTCCCGATGTCGGGGCTGAGACTGAATATCTCGGAGTTATCTCTAGGATTAATCGGCCTTCTCTAGTAGAATTTCTGGTATTGGAACTGCAGGCCTCGGGGTTATCTTCGAGGTTGAAACTGATAATCCCGGTATTTGTTTCGGGCTTGAAACTGAACTTTCGGTAGTATCCGGACTGGATATGAGCTGTCTTCCAGGATTATCTCTGAAAAATGAATCTGCCCTCCTGCAATATCAGTAACAGGTGTGCAAAAAATTTTGAGTGTCTACATGTACTATGTGAAAAGATTTATGAAAAATGAGTTATTGCCATTTTATTTGGCTTAACTCGATTTATAAGATATTATAGTCGAAATGCTTATTGTTGAGATATTGAAATGTGATAAATTATTTATTTGTGAGAAGTTATTTGTTCCAAATCAAATCAGTTGGACAATTATTAGTATAGGTTGCACTGTGAGGGCCCCGAATCCACGTCCTAAATCACCTCGGATCCGGTTTGATCATTCTATCACTATTACTATATTTGCGGAAGATATAAACATAAATTATTTATACAATACATTTTACGCACTATTCCCCAAGGTCGAGTAACATTAACTTAATACACATTACATAACTTACTTAACACATAACCTTAAAATACAACACTTATATAATTTAGCTGCACACATATCCTAACGCTGGAACTGTCTTTAACCTTTCCTTTTATTCGACGTATTCATCTTAATCTGCAATGTTTTATCATGATATAGAAAGGGTGAGCATAAGGATTGCCCAGCAAGTTTAATTTCAACAATATAACGATATATCATGATTGAAAGAGTCTGAATAACAAGCTGTCTATAATTCAACAATATAATTGTGAACTAGCAGGAACAAATTTATGACTGAACAAGTATTATACATGAACAAATATATCTGAACCAACTGGTAATGAAGGTGATCAGCCTTTCATACCTGACTTATACATGCAATATGTACAGAGTACAATTCATGGCCACCAGCAATGATTAACCATAAGCTTATCCGAATGAAACACTCTTAGTAGAGTTAAGTAAAAATAAACTTGCCTGAATCGTTGATTACCGCTACACAATTTATAACGCTTTATCCGAAGACCTAATATTAGTAATATAGATCTCCAATATTAGAATAATATCATCATAATATAATACTATATATATATATATATATATATATATATATATATATATATATATATATACATAGAATAACCTAAACACATAACACATAACCCTATCAGCCTATACCACACATAAAACTTAGTATCAGGTCAAACTATTTCAATCTGACTTGAAACCGAAATAAATTCTAACGTCCCGATGGTCTAGTCGGACAATTCTTCGAGTTTAAGTTCAATTAAACTCTGCCTAACACTTAACAGTTAACTTAAATAATTTTAATAACAGTAGAAATATTTTTCGTAAGCTCATAATAATTTTTAAATAATTATTACTATTTATCATGAATTTTCAATCATTAAACATGTATTTAAATAATTTAAATACCACATAATTCTTTTATCATTAATATTTATTTATTATCAAATATTAATGAAATACATGTCATAATATTATAATATATTTATAATATATCAAAGTATTTTTAATACCTTAAAATCATATTTATATGATTTTTAAACACTTAAATCCATTATCCAATAATTGCTTTTAATATTAAAATATTAATATTTTCATGACAAAATATCAAAAGTTATATTTTATAACTTAAAATATTTTTATAACACTTAAATAATTTTCATATGATTTATAAAACATTAATTCTATTTTTCCATAATTTATTTAATATGTTTATTAAATAAACTAATCATCATTAATATTAATTAATTAATGAAGTTCATCCTAAAATATTAAAAGTCGTTGAAAATAACTTAAAATATTTTATTATACCATAATATTATTTTCATGATTTTTCATGTATTTAAATCATTTATTTGATATTATAATTAAATAAATTATATACCATTTATATTCCAAAAATATTAAATATTTATGAAATATACTCAAAATAATTAAAAACTATTTTTCAGGCCTTAAAATAATTTTTCAGAATTTATTTTGTATTTTTCATAATTAACAATCATTTTTATCTTTTTATTAATAATTTTCGAAAAAATCAAAAATTATATAAATTGAAACTGTCGCTAAAGGGTCCTATAGCGACAGAACCGTCGCTATAGGTGTTCTTGGCCTGTTCTTCATCAAGCCAAGAAATGCATGTCAGTGAGCTAGGGGGTGGTTTGACCAGGCGTAATTCTCAGTATATTTAGTTTTTGGGTCTGTTTGAACCTTGATCTTATAGTAAGTATATAATACTACAAGTTGTAATCATTATCTGAGTCATAACATAACATATCATGAAGATCTGGGCATTCAAAAAACTTGTCAGGCATGTTCTTCATTTTCTGGGTTACCCAGAAATGAAGAACAGCATAGGTACCTACTTTGCTGCATTAAATCATAACATCTTGGACGTGTTTTATATAATATATTAGTTCAGTCTTGTAGACCACATGATAGGGTATAACGACATAAAATTATAACATCCTAACAACACCGAATCTAAGAAATTAAGGCCGGTCAAACGTATGGTCAGAAACTGTTCTTGGTGAATTCTGGGTTTTCCAGAAATTCAACCGGACAGTTGGTCAAAGCATGTTTGACCACTGATTACTTTTGTTCTGAGCAAGATCCAGGTGATCTAATGGTTTGAGTATGTAGATTACATGTCAGGCTACAATATGAAATCAACAACATAACTAAAACACTTAACAAAAGCAAGATTTAAGCCCTGCAAAAATGATGTCAGACAAGATCTGGGTTTCTGGGTTGCCCAGAAACCCATTTTCGTGACTGGTCAACGCGGTTTGACCGCTTATATCATTCGATCTACACATGCTCTGGACTTGATTCAAGTTTCAGATCATAGTCCTTACAACATACTACCAATACAAACGTCTAAGACACTAAAAACATTACCAGACACCGATCTATTAAGCCTGACATTTGCTTGTCAGACGAAAATTTCTAATTTTTTTAGATTTGATAAATCTTTAGATTCGAGCATCTAGATGATATAGATCTGAGTTTTGACAACCCAGATCATCAAATGACACTCTAATACACTTATCTAAACATCAAATTACAACATCCAACATAAGATCCAAGGATTTCAAAATTTTAGGGTTCTTACCACTTTTAAGGCTTGATCTTGATTCTGACCCTTGATTCTATCTTTGGCTTGGTATGAACTGACCCTGACTTTGATTCTTACTCTTTCTCACACTAAGTCCCGAATTTCTAGAGAGAGAAGGTGTTTGGAGAAAAATGAAAATACAAGTAGCCCTTTCCTCTCTCTTTAATTTATATAAATTGATGTATGTAATGCAATGGCTGATGTATTGGCTGACTTGTTTGGATTTTAAGTCACATGGCTAGGGCTAGGATAGTTGAACAACTCACTAGAACAATTCTTGCAAGTTAAGTCACAATAATGCAACAAAGGGCAAAAATGTCATTTTGCTTCAATTTTAATTCTAGGATTGTCATTTGATCAAACCCTTATGGTTTAGGGTTTGGAACCCTTAGGGTTTAGGATTTAACCCTTAGGTTTTGAAAAATTTGATTTTAGGATTTCCAAATTTAGGTTTTTAAAATAGAAAATTAATATTTCTAAATTATAATTAGGATTTTCTAATTATATTAAAAGTTTCTTAATCAATATTTAAATATCACTAATTAGGATTAATATATCCTAATTAAAATTGCTAATTAAGCAATTAGGGTCAAAATGGTCATTAGAGTTTAAAACCCACGAAGTAGGGTTTCTAATAGAAAATTAATTTTCTAAAATAGAAATTAGATTTCGTAATTAGATTAGGGTTTTCTAATCACTATAACTTGAGAATTAGAATTAATATTTTTGTAGTTAACATTAAAATTGTTTAATTAACACTTAGATTTTCCTAATTATAAATTAGGGTTCTAAATTGCAAAATTAGGGTTTGCAAATTTTGAAATTAGGGTTTGTTAATTATTAAGATTTTCCCTAATTAATATTATAATAAATAACACTTATGCAATATAATAATTATTTAAATTCCCAGATTAGGGTTTCATGCACCGAATTAGGGCTTCGAATTCCCGAAACTGAAACTAAGGTTTCCAGAACCTATTTCTAAGGTTTCTTATAATTCGTAAGAATTTTCTAACCGAACGTTGACGTTCTTAATATATACTTAGGGTTTGTTACAGATATCGTTTATCTGGTCAACCATTGACCCTTAACCACATACTGTAAACATATACACAGAACTTAATCACGTTTTTCTTAATCCTGAATAATTCACCTAAATTATTCACAGAATTTTGAAATCCTCAAAATTCCATCTTAAAAATATCACACGCATACACTATTTTTCTGTCTAGGTTCTAATTTTGAACCTTAAATCAATAAATAAAATTTTTAAAAATATTCAAAATTCTCGGGTTGTCACATGCACCCCGTGTAGAAATGTGTTTATGTGAACCAATATTAACATGATTGCACCTCGTGCAATGAAGTGTTTACTAACGATTAAAAGAATTATGTTAATCGTTGTGATTGTTAGTATGATGTTAAATGAAAGGAATCTAAATTATTCCTATTTATTCAAGTAACTTCACAATTAGTGTTCAATTGTGGAAGAATTTCAAAAAAAAAATTATTCTATTCTTGAGATTGTTATTCATTCAACTGTTTATACTTACTGGACAATTAAATGCTCACCCTTGCAAGTTCAAAATTTTTTGCAACTATAGTAGGAGAACCTAAAAGGCGAGAAGAAGATAAGAGAAAGGTAAAAGTTAAGGAGAAACATTAAAGCGTATAGAGGTATATAATATGTTTAAATTTTATATTATGATTGTAATATTATTTAAGAGAGATATGTTAAGGTACTAGAACCTGGGATTAGATCAAGACATATTGTAATAACGTTGTAATTACATTTAATTTTGTAAGATTTTATATGTGGATGTAAGTCACAAGTGTAAAATAAATAGTATCGTAAGCACCAGACCCGAAGTTCAAGGGATTCGGATTTAGGGGCGTTTCAGTTGGTAAGTAAGTTTTGTATGGTATTGATTTATAGGGGGGGTTTAAGTTTATTTTGATAATCATAAATTTTTTTTTAAAAGAATTAATTGCATTTATTGAATACTATAATGAACTGTATATTTTGATATTTTGATCTTTCTTAACATACTAAAACAAGGGACGTATCAACCAAATCTATATTTATCTAATTTATTTATTGATTAGGAATTATACTAATAATTTGTATTTTCATTGATACAAAGAATTTCTTAAGACTAAAGGTGATAAATAGCTAGAGGCCAATAGAAAAAAAATCTCATATTTTGTCTTAATCCAACTGCTTTAAAATTTTGTATATTAAGTTGCAGTATTGTAATGCAATTTTTAACTTAGTTACTAGTTTAGTTTACAGTTTTTATTCATCAAGTCAGAGAATACTATTTGACACACCTTTATTAAAACATCTTAATTATTATAAAAACAAAGTGTTATTTTTGGCCAAATAAAGTTGAAAATGTTTACTTGAAATATCCAATATTAACCTTTTCTTTTTTAATTACAATAAAAATGTTAATTAGACGTACTCAATTTATAATGGAGAAGATTGTATAAATAAAATTTATATTGCCTTATTACAATTATTTTATTTAGCTTAGTTGGACAATTACTTAAAGTTATGAGGTTGAGGGTTTGAGTTCAAATCTTAATGAAAGCGAATTTTTTAGTTTTAGTTTGGCTTACTTACATGTCATTATTGTCACGTAAGATAGTTAATGTCCAACTGTCACATAAAGGTTTATTATCCAAATTTTTCTATAATAGAGTGTTTGATTTGCATTGACTAACAAAAAGGACAACATGCAAATATATTAAGAGTACAATGCTCACTTTTGCATTTTACTCTATAAATTATTATCATAAACTATTATCCTTTTTCTACTTCAGTGATCTTCCTTTTAATTTTTTTTAATTTCGTTCAATTAAACATGCCACGTCATAAATTGATGATGTGGTCTCGCTGACTAAACTAATCAGTGCCTATGTGTAATTAAAAATTATTATTTCAAATAAAATTTTACACTTGTTGAATGTCCAAGGATGAAAGGTCAAACTATTATAATAACTTTAACACTTTTAACTCTTATTTCTTATCCAAGCAAAGAACAATAAAAATGCAGATCTAGATCCTAACCAATTAGTAAATGTCAACCCAGACCCAAACGAACAATTAGATTGTTGAAATCAAATATGGGAGAAAATCATTTAAAAATTCCAATCAAACTAATTAATTTGCCTAATCTTCTACCACGGTACCACCACCTTCTTGTAGCCATAATTTTTCCTCTTCATCCTTCTCCTTTGTGAAATCCCAAAACCTAATAAGAATTGAGAATATTAATACATTTTTTATAATAATTGTATATAAAATTATGTGCAGTATGTGATTAAATATTAAGTATTGTTATTGTTATATAACAATAAATGAGATATAATAATTGTGAATTAAATTTGGAAATCCTAAACTTAATAAGGAAACCCTAACCTTAATTATAAACCTTAAACCCTAATTTTTTTTAAAACTTTAATAAGGATTACTAGTCAAGATTCTTAAATACATGTATTATTAGATTGTATTTAGAAATTATGGGATATAACATTAAATTATGAAATCATAATTTGAAAATCCTAATTATGAAGCCCTAATTTCAATTTAGAAACCCTAATTCTAATTAGGGAACCTTAATATTAATTAACAAACCCTAAGGGTTAAATATTTAAGGGAAACATATGAAATGACTAAAATACCCTTAAATTTAAATGTGAAATTACTAAATTATCCTTAATAGGTGTGAAATGATCAAAATAACATATTCTTATCCTTTAATAAAAAGATAAACACAAATCTTTGTGACTCACCACATGTTGATTTTCCATGTGCTCTAAAACTACCCCACCAGCCTTTCATTGACACCTAGCATCAGATGGATTCATTGAATCAAGCTTACTTATCCAAAATAATGGATTAAAGTCCATTTAGCTCCCACTTTAAGTTTCTATACATAGCTATACCTCTCCTCTCTAAGACGATAAATTTTATGCCTAAAATATCTCTTATTGTGATCCATAATCATCCCATAGCAAGCCAAAGTCAGAATCAGAAGAGGAAATCAAAATTTTGTTCAAAGAAGGTAAAAACCCTAATCTAAGCTAGATCTTTAAAGCTACAATAGATTTTCTTGTTTTAGCGTTTAGATATGTTACATAATATGTTAATTAGTGATATAGGTTGCTTAAAGATGAATCCATAACATTTAGATACATAAAAATTATGATTTAAGCAAACTGTTCAAACCATAAAAAGATGGTCTGACAGCCGAATGTTAGGCCTTATAAATCTTGATCTGTTAGTTATTTGAACTATTAATTGTATTCTAGTTAAAGTATAACATGATGTTAGTAATCTAGCAGTGATAGCATGCTGATTGGATCACTGAGTTACAAGATATAGATGGTCAAATAGCGTTGACCGACCACAGAAAGCTAATTCTGGAAATTCCAAAAATGGTAAACAGAGGTCTGACAGCCGTTTGACCGGCTTAGATCTACGAACCGAAGTGTTGTTAAGCTAGCTAAGTGTCACACTTCTGGACCTTGACATATATACTACAACACCATGACATTTGATCACCTGTTACATTACTAGGAAATGAATTATTAAGGGTCAAAAGTCGTTGACCGTTCACGGACCCAGTTCTGGGAATTCCAGAAAACGTGAAGAACACCTAACAGGTGTTTGGCAACATTTTTAAGAGCTTAAATCTTCCATTTATGATGTGGTTATGCTAAACCAGTGCCACACTTTTGAAGCCTTATATATTTACTACAACCTACGACCATTAAAACACCTAATAGACACATAGGCTACAGGTTATTAACGATTGAAAAGCTTTGACCAGCATTGACCCAACATTTCTGGAAAACCCAGAAATGAAGAACAACCCTGACCATAAGGTTGGACCACCCCTATCTTTCTGATTTGATGTAGTTAGGCAACAAAGTTAGTATGTATTTGTAGTACTACATAAGTACTACAATATTGATACACTTAGACCCCCAGAAATCAAACCAATTAGAAATTAAAACCGGTCAAAATAGCTCCCAAGGCTTTGACCGGGCTGTTTTTCATTTGATGAAGAACACCTACAACGACGGTTCCTGTCGCGATAGACCTTCAACAACAGTTTTTAATAAAAATAATAATAATAATTAAAATAAATAGAAATAAATAATTATTAAAAATTAATAATTAAGTTTTAAAATTCATTTTAAGTTAGAATAAATAATTTTTAATATTTTGACATAAATTTCATTAATATTTAATTTTTTTAAATATTAATGATAATAAAACTATTTAATAACTGTATTAAATAAATTAGTTAAAAATGATATTAATGATTTAAAATTCATTATAAATGATAACTGATTATTTAAAAATGATATTAATATTTTAAAAATCATTATGAATGATTATTAATTAATTAAAAATAATATTAATGATTTCAAAATCATTATCAATGACAATAAATTACTTAAAAATAGTATTGATGATTTAAAAATCGTTATGAATAATAATAAATCATTTGAAAATGATATTAATCATTTAAAATTATTATGAGCTTCTAGAAATTATTTTACATACCAAATTGAAGCTGTTAAATAAATTTTATTGAAAAACTAACTCAATAATTATTCGATAAAGTAATAAACACCGAATAGACATCGAAATCAACCCAGACTCTAATAGTTTGATTAGATATTAGTTATTATTAATTCTAACAACTCTTATAATTATGTGAAAACATATTTAGGTTGTGTAGATAGTCTCGAATAGCATAAAATAGTTGATCTTCGAGCATGAAAGTTTTCTAACTTTTTTTAATTTGTAAATTAAATGCAAGTCTTCTATTCATCATATATGAACTTGTTATATACATTGTTCGTGATATCTTTTGTTGGAAGGTTATTGCTTATTGTTCAAGCATAGCCAAATGAAATGAACTATTATTTGTGTAAATTGGTTTTGATTTGATATTAAAGCATAAACTGTGATACATATATATACTGATACTATTCACGGCCGATAATTATACATTGATCGAGGGTTATTTATGAACGAAATTTGTAGCAATGACCGGAGGTTATTAAGATAAGATGATATACATACTCATAGGGTGTCTAGTTGAACAAATCAACACAGGTGGTTAAGCCTTTATGAGTGACAGAAACTCGTAATATGTGGGGTTTGGCAGATCAAACCTCAATATATATATATGTGTGGAAAAACTCTGAATTATATGTTCATTCAATTCAGATTCAGTGTGAGTATAAAGTATAATTTGTTTAAAACTTGCTGAGCTTTTTGTAGCTCATCCTTGTAAATATTCTTTTCCATTTGCAGTCAGGAATGATGTACCCAGCAGTTCTAGTACTTGTGGATAGGAAAACTTAATTTCATTATATTAAGACATGGTTATCTTTTTGAAGACTATGATGTAATAGTTAACTAAATTTGGAATCTATGTAATTATATGTTAAGTTGTGTAATTTATTATTAGTTTCTATACATTGCTTAGTTTTACATTTCTAAAGAAAATAGAAAAGAGCAAAATATCTATATGAACTATAAATCTGAATGAGGGTATTGAATGATCTTGGGAGTTCTGTACGAATTGAGGTTGCGCCCCTCGATTTCAGGAAATCTCTTATCATTCATACTATGAATGTTAAATAGATAGGGATTATTGATATGAAAGAAATGTAATAACCGTGAATTTTAAGTCACTATATATGTATGTACATTATTGATATTTAAAACTTTGTGTTATATACTGAGTTAATATGTGACAACATATGTGAAGTGGTGCATTGGTCAATTAACATATATACTATAGTTATGGATATATACATTTTTTGATTCCATTAAAAATGAAAGCTTCATAACCTAATTATACATTAGGTGATACAATTAAATAACCTAAGGGTTATGGTAATAAGGAGATGTTAGTATTTAATATGTATACTAACTTAAGTTGATAATCTTATTATTTCAAGTGACTAATAATTTTAAACCTAATTTTTGTGAGCCTAATTAGATTATGAGCTAAAGTCACATATATAGGTAATTAAATTTCATAAGGTTAGGAATGGACACCCTAAATAATCAAATTAGGTAACATATATTAAAATTGTTAGACTATGTTTATTACATGACCCAAAACAATTAAGGAGGAAACCCAAATGAAATAAAATGCAAACCAATACTTAGCCCACTTGATTTAAGGGTATTTTAGACTTTTGATTACTCAAATTTGTGCATTAAAATAAAAGTAAATTGGGAGATAAAATGGGGCCAGAGGGACCGGCCAATTAGGTTTTTATGGCAAGATGACTAAGCTAAACAATGTCCATTAGTAGTAACTTTTACATCCAAGGACATGGTTGTCAAGCTCCCATTGGTTGTCACTTTATTTAAGCATCCTTAATCATGATTAAACTAATTAAAGTGATAAGGCAAAGCTTTTATCCATGGGTTAAAGAAAGTATGAGGGATAATAAGGAATCAACCATTCCATTAGCTAGAATACTCCACTTTCTCTTAAACTAATTAAAGTGATAAGGCAAAGCTTTTATCCATGGGTTAAAGAAAGTATGATGGATAATAAGGAATCAACCATTCCATTTGCTAGAATACTCCACTTTCTCCCAAGCTAGCAACTTCAAGAGAGAGAAAAGAGAGAGAGGTTCGGCCATTTATAGAGAGAGAGAGAGAGGAGTGCTAGTTTGTTCATGCATCCTAAGTTAATCACTTACTTTGGTAAATCAAGGAAGGTTGCCATTAAATCAAGGTATAACCTAACCTTCGTCTTCTTCTTCTACTTTTTTTCATAGCTTGAGTTTTGTTGGAGTTATGAACAAATACTCAAGATACTCTAGTCCTACATATCATCATGTATGGAACTAAGTATCTTGAGTGTTAGACCAAAGGCTCAGAGGAAGAATATGAGCATATGTTCTCCAAGAGTGAAAACTCTTATTTTCTTTCACTAAATCTTGTGTAACTCAAGTTTTCCAGCTTAGATTTGTGATCCGTCGAAGGGGGGTGCTAGATACATGAGTTATCTAGTAAATCCAAGTGATAGAACATAAATCTAGCAAGTTTTGAAACCTTTGGGGCTATTTTCCCTAAAACAGTCCACTTAGAATGTTAAAGGTTCAAAACCATAAAATAGCTTCTATCCCGTTTTTCTTGGGACTGTTTCAGACAGTTGTATGTCTTTTAAAATTCTGGGAAAAATCACAGAGGTACCTTGAGAAGTTATCTACATGTAGGAAAAAGAACGGACACGTTTCGAGTTATAGATTGTGCGTAATGACTATTTCCGTGAAGGACTCTTAAATATTTACCTTCGAATATCTCACTGTGTATACACTAAAAAATTCCAAAATGTTTACTGTAGGTTCATATATGTTAGGAGAGCATACCCTAAAAATTTCAGATTTTTCTGAGCAAAACTCAATTTATGAAAAATGAAGCAAGATCCGAGTGTTTTGGGAACTTTAAAAATAGTAGATCATTTTCTAAAATTCTAGAAAAATTTGAGGATCCTTGTAGGTTCATATTCTGTCAAAATCCAGAAGATGAGAATTTTTAGAATCAGGTTACTATTTTTCCTAAAAATGATTAAGTTATGAATAAAAGGAAATAAATAGTTAAATGATGTCTTTAATAAGAAAAATGTGATTTTTATGCTTTAATACTCATAATATATCATATCCTGACTATTTTAGGGCATTTTGGTAATTTATAATAAGAAATATTATTTATGACCTTTTATGGATATTAAATAAGAGGTTTAATAAAGGGTGAACAATTAGAATAAATTGTTTATTAATCCAATAAATTATTAAAATATTATTATGATATTAATAATATTAGAATATGATATTGATAAGTAAATAAAAATATAAAATTAAAATTTCTTTAAAATGTTATTAAATGGTTAATAATATTTGAGTTAAGCATTGATAAATGATTAAAGTATTATTAAATGATTAATAATATTAGTAATGGAACAAGATATTATTAAATGATTAATAATATTAGTAAATGAATAAAATATTAGTAAATGATTAAAAGTATTATTAAATAATTAATGATACTAAAGCATAAGTAAGATATTATTAAGGTAATAATATTTAATTAAAATATTATTAAGAAGATTAATAATATTAGTAAGGTATTAAAATATTATTGAGATGTTAATAATATTAGTAAGCGAATGAAAGTATTATTAGGGAACTAATAATACTACGAGGTGAATTAAATATTATCAAAAGCAATGATATTAAGTTGTTATTTAATAGTAACATTATCAAGACAGGATAATGTTTATAAGAACTACATGTAATATATAATATCTATGTGATTATTTAATCTAATGTTATGCTATGGCTAATTGAAAGATTAACTATAGGTCTCTCAAAGGAAGATAATTAAACTGCATAGTAGATAGAATTTAATCGCGTAGCCGTAACCTACAAACGAGGCAAGTTTCCTAACTCAAACTCGAGTTATTATTTTCAAAGCATATTAGTAAATAATAATTGATGATTAATCACATCTATATTGATTATTGAAATTCAAGCTTTGTGCAATTGAATTCCTGTTCTATTATTATTGAACTGTGAATTAAATTAAAGTTCTTTCATTCATGAACTGTTTATGAGATAGATCTATGCTAATTGTATCAGCTAGATCAAGCATGTTTAAATTTGTTAAATCAAATGTGTTTTAAAAAGCTGTTCTTATTAAATTGATATAATAAGAGCTCTTGACTGAGAAAAGAACGAATTTGATTAAGGCATGATATCGATGCTGGATTATTAAGTGTTTATGCATAAATCATGGGATATGAAAGGCTGATCCCCTTGAATACCAGGTCCAGTTTAAATGACTGAGAACCTTGGCAAATATTCATGATTATTTCAAAACCACTCAGTACACATTATTCAGTTATTCGAATATTCAATTGTTGATTATTAATTCATGTTCCTACACAATCTTATACTATTGTTGAACATTGAAAGCAAAACTTCTTTCTAGTCATGATATATCTACCTTGTATATAAACTTGCTAAGCAAATTAGTTGCTTACCCTTACTATATCATGACATTTATTTCAGTTAAACCCGAAGGATCCAATGCGAAAGACAAAGGCAATGGCAAGATCCAAGAATAATTTAGAATGAATGATAGTTGTTATTATCTGATGGATTTTCCTATGTAAACCTTTTGTAATATGAATGTTTATTATTTCCGTAATAGTTATAGAATGCTTATTATGATGATAGATCATGAGCACTGAATCTGAGGTTAGAGAACCTGGATTTGGGGGCGTCACAAGAAATATCTGTGAGATTATAAATCTATACATCCAAGTAAGAGTATCCATACATAGTAATTGTTCTTATGAGAACTACTATTTGTCATGGAATACTGTGAATTTTGGATTTATAGAAGTTATTATCTTATGGAATATTTACGTGAGCACCAAATCTGCTACAGGGAATGTAGAGAATTTAAGGGTGTCACATCCCTTCTCTCCTTAGCAAAACCCATAACCATCATCACTAACATTACACCAACAAAAAGAAAAAAAAACTCACCAAAATCTATACCAAGTAAACAAATACAAAAAAAAAAAATCATCACCACCGATAAACATATAATCTATAGAAAATTCATCATCGCCGCTTATAGAATCTTTATCACTGTAAAAAGAAAATGAGGATAGGAAGAATCTACTTGATATATAATGTCACTCCCCGTCATTAGACAACTCATATCTATTTCGTCCGAATGACCACCGTGTTGACGTCGGGGGTAATCCGTCTTCCTAAGACGTGTTTGTTGTTTATACCCTTTGTATTTCGATAGATCGATTAAATTTATCTAAAAGGTGAGCTTTTTTAGGAAAACAGGACTGACATAAGTGTCGACTATTTAAACAGATTAATTTTAAAGATTGGGTCGAATTAGACAGATTCGTCGGTCGGTATAGCTTCAAATGAATGTACCAACTCATTCGGATTTTGAAGTTTTTAAGAAATATGGCCCAATATGTGAATCTATTTAATTTAGTTTGAAACCCAAGATTCAAGGAATTCGGGGGCTTATTTAAGAGGGGAAAGATGTTAGGCACCCCCGACTTCCGTGAAAACACAGTTATCGTGTCTTGTTGATTTTCCTAAGCATGAAATGTGTGTGTGATTTTGAGAAAGCTTTTGATATTTATTTAACTTGAGGTAAGTGGTTTGATTTTAAGAGTTGCTCTAAGCCTTATTTTAACTAGTGAGCGATGTTATTTTGAAAGTAGTGTTGTACCTCTTTGGACTTATGTACGAAGGATTTGATTTAAAGAAAAATTTATTTTAGACAAATTATATTGAAGTGATGTTTTGAAAAACAAGGTTTTTAAATCCTTCGCCAAATAGGAATTGTTGGTTGATTTCATAATCAATAAATATGTACAAGTGTACACGGTCAACAAGTAATAAAGTGGTAAAATCAAGTGTCGAACCCACAGAGAATTCTAATCAATAAACTCCAACTACTAGTACTATACCAATTCAATTTTATTTAAACAACTGCAATTTGTGATTTTTTCTAATTATGAAATCTAAATTAAATTAAAACTAGACTACTCAAGGAATTAATCCAAATAAATAAAGGTTAAGACTACAATATCCCCAATTTATGTACTACAAACCAATTATCCAACTAACCCAATTATTACACTACCCAAATTGTTAACAGGAATTCTAGTTGTTAAAAGCCATTTTCCAAGTGAACAAATAACTTTTATTCAACTCAATTAATTCTGCAATATTCCTATGCAAAATAATTAAATCAAATCCGATAAATCCCAATTCCCAATTGTTACATGCAGTGAACAGATATTCCTATTCAATTCACAACCCTAATTATTCATCTTATGCAAATAACTAAGCGTACATGTTATCATGTCCAGTTCCAACCCTAGATTTCATCTTCTGAATCCTTCTAGAGTAACACAGTAATTATTGACCAAGTAATTAATTAATAAGTGCAAGAGATGATAAACAATTCACCTGGATATAAATAATTAGAATAAATTGAATAATTAATTCATAGACATAAAAGGTTCAATTTGTAGTATTAATAAAAGAATTAGTTCATAACAAAAAATAAAACCAACAATCTCATGAAAATCATCTTGAAAGAATTACACAATTAAAAATAAGAAGAAGAAGAAACTCTAAAAGAAATCTTCCAGCTTCAATCTTTAAGCATAATTTTTCTCCACAAATCTCTATTGATTCCTGATTAGTCTCTAGTTATGATTATCCTCCTTTTAATTTCAGCTAATTGGTCTTTAAATACTCTTTTCCATCTTGCCCCAATCCTAATCCAAGTCAACATCTAGCTCCCTGCACACGCCTCGGTCAATGCCAGGGCAAGCCTCAGTGCCCCGACGCTGAGATTAGTTCAAAGAATAGCGCCCTAGCGTTGGCTCCTTGCTGCTAAATTACTATTTTGCCCTTGACTATGCCAAGACTCCCTTTATGCCCCTGCTAACCTTAATATGCAAAATAACAAGTGAACATATAAAAACTACCCTAAAATATTTGAAAACAACAATAAATCAAGCATATACATATCCAATTCATGGGTATATTACACATTCATCAAATACCCCTAAACTTGAATCGTTGCTTGTCCTCAAGTAACAAAACACAGTGCAACAAGAAAAACTAAATATACCTTGCAAATGTACATATAACTATCTATATGTTTATAATTTCAGCAGTCAAACAGAACAAAGTATACTCATCAGGCCTCAGAAAAATCACAATAACATGCTAGTACATCATATCAGGACATATCAATAATCTCCCAACAATCATCAAATTTAAACCTGTTATTATTGATATCGTGCGTGTATGCATAACAACCATGCTAACTGATGAAAAGAAAAATAAGAAACATAATAGATTTCTTGGAAGGCATCATACATCACAAACTCGAGAATTCCAAAAATAAACTAGATCCAGCTAAAATCACACACTTATCAAAGTCCAGGGGTCAACATGGGATACTTATGCTTTATTTTTATTTTATTCTTTTTTTCTAACGGGGGCTTTTCGCACTTTTCTCGTTTTATTCATTATTATTATTATTATTTTATTTATTTCCCGTGACTGTGCAATGTCTCATTCCATTAGGCTAACAGTGCTACCCCTTAGTGAGCTTTCGACCAACGACTCCCAGACCATATAAGACCTTAGTGCACTAGGTGTAGAGACACTCCCTCGGGCTTACTTACTCAAGTAACAAAGGCCCCGAAACAAGACTAGCCACATTTTTTTTATTTATAAAAGCTTATATACCCCAAATATTCCCCCCCCCCAAACTTAAATTCACGTCTAACTTCAGTCATCACTACCTATTCATGTTATTCTTTCATTCAACTAGCATTTATCCTTTAGAAATCCATTATCTATCCATTTAGACTTACTCTGCCAACATGGTCGTTTCTTAACAAGTGCTATCCTGATAATATCAGTTTCTAACAGATAAAGATTTAAATCACATCAAGAAATCACATCACAGGCTTAACAATCCAAACTAGACTTGTTTATGCAATTTCAGTTTCATCATTGGCCCCGAATATACTTAAAATATTTAACAGCTGGAATTATGTAAAATTATGTGAAATCCTAAATGCAACACTTAACTAAAAAAAATAACATCAAGTTTAACAAACAAACCAAAACATACTCATAACCTAATTTTCGCAAACTACTATAAATATGCCACCTAAAAATGCAAATAAATCTAAACTACCCCCAAACTTTGAAAGAGCAATGTCAACATGCAAAAAATATAGCAATTTAAACAGAGGACTTCCCTGACAATCTTATTCCTTGGGCGCATCGTCCTCGTCATCGCTCATCTCTTGATCAGAAAAGGGAAACACAAGCAGAACAGGAGCAGTAGGGAAATGGCTAAGATCAACTCTAGGGTACAGTTGAGCATACATAGCAATCTGGGCTTTGAAGTAGTCGACTATAAACTTGTAAATCATATATTGGCATTAAGATTGGCGAACATTTTGGTATTCGAGATTGTAAAAATAGCCATCTATTTCTCGCTGAACCGCATCGGAACGACACCACGCTGAGCCGCGGAGGAGGGACCATAAGTAGGTAGAGTAGGAGCTTGCGTAGCTTGTCGAGATACAGCTTGAGGAATTATAAAGCCCAATCCACGTGGGTGATTTGCACCACAAGTCCACACCCGGTATTGACTTATCATTTTATGATCTAAAACTGGCATTGAGGGCTGAATCATTTCATTCAACTTCCATTTGACTCCAAACTTAGAATATAAGGCACAAATGAGAGAAGGATGGGGTAACCCTCCCGTGGTACCTCCTCATGTAGCTCTTAGAATTGACTGCTGAATAATTAGGTCGACATCCATCTTCAATCCTTGAATTATAGAATACAGCAGCACGACCCTTTCCTTGGTGACATGGCTAACATGTGTGCACGGCATTAATTTTGCGCAGATGAAGGCATACCAAGCCTTTCCATATAGGCTGAGGCGCGAATGCGGAAAAATCATGCTGCCACGTTTATGCATTGTCCACGTGGTGCCCGGTTGACAAAGCTCGTGGAATATCACTTCATAATCTGGTCCTTGGCTCACAAAATTGGCATATTCATTGTGGTGACCCTCTAAAGGTAGATGGTAACAACCGTTGATGTCCGCTTCGCTGAATTCAATTGTCTTGCCTCTCACATACACTCCATAGTGGTAGTGCTCCGAAATGTTGGCATAGAATTCTTTAATGACTGCAATCACTATCGGGTCGGGCTGTTCGGTGAGTGTGAACCAATTCCTCTCAGCAATCATGACCGCTATCTCCCCATCCTTGGATTTATCGGGCCTTAAACCGCGTTCGGGGACGAGAGAGCGGGTGGCCATACGGTTGTAGCGTTCTTGGGCGGTAGCACTCACAAACCAGTGGCTGTCAAATTTTTGGGGTGTCGAGGCAGATCCAGAACCTTCTCCTCTCTGACGCTTGTATGCCATTTAGAATATTCTGCAATTAAAAACACATACACTTATTAGATTTGGACACAAAATTGACATGACGACACGTAACCATATCACGACCCCCAAACTTCAAAGTAGGATAACGTTAGGTGGAGTGGTTGAGGGTGTGGTTAGGCACATAGTAGCATGAAAGTATAAAATTGACCGAGTTGCCTCATTTGTCCAAAACATATTCAAATAGCATAATTGGAAAATAAAGAACAAGGTACGCCCAAAAGATGTGACATTGATAAACAAACTATATGGCAAGCACCTAACATACACTAGGTATATTGATAGTGAAGAAAACCATTGTCATTACATGTAGGCCAAAATTTCAATCATTCTAGACTAATTAGTCAATGCATGTGCAAATTCACTAGAATAATAGCCCATTATAAATATGAACATAGGTATGCACCAACACAATTTAGCCGACAATCTAATGATATACCAGTTTAACTGTATGCTTGTGTTATTGGGATGACAAGAATGCAATTAAATTCAATGGTGGGTATATCGTTGGGTAAAATTAGCCAAGACAATTGACATAGGAAATATGTCGAACACCTTGTAGGCAGTTTATAATTCTCTTTAAGCACAACTATGATCGTAGCAATCCAAACCCCAAGAATATCAATCACCATTGAATACAACATATGCATGATATCCCAATGTTAAGTGATTCATACGCATGCAAGAGGGAGTAGCATAAGATCAGTGGAAGTATAATACGTACCTTAGATACAGAATGAGAGAATGAAATCAAATAGAAAGAGAACCCAATTGAAGCAAAATACTCTTATCTCCAAAAATACGTAGGATATTTAGCGTGAAGGAGAAGGGGAGTTACACAAAGGGGAATGAAAAGGGTGTAAGTGATGCAAATGTGGGAAGTAATTAAAGGGAATAAGAAGTTTGACCAATATTGATTATTAAATCGAATAGGATTCTAAACCTGACCCCAGCGCCGGAACGCAGGGTTTGAACTGGAAGGCAGCGCCGAGGCGCTATAAGGCAGTATCTGGCAAGGGCCCCTAGCGTCGGGGCGCTGGGGCATGGCATAAATTGGGTGTCGGGGCGCTAATGGATAGAGTCTTGAGGCCATCTCAACGTCGGGGCGCTGAGTTCTTATACATTTTGGGCGCCGGGGCGCTAGAGGCGTGCTTGAGTTACTGCTATGCTACGCCGGGGTGCTGACCCCCTTTAGATTTGAAGCGCAGGGGAGCTGGTCCTTATTCCCTTGTCCATTTAACTTCGTTGACTATCATCATGAGTAATATGTACTTAGCTGTAAATAACCCAGAATTCGAGATTATTAGTATATTAAAATTTTAGATTACTACATTGAAAAATTGTAAAAACTAAAAAAATAAAATACAATGAAAGTAATTAAATTTAAAATAAATTAAAAACTCATGGGGTTGCCTCCCCATAGTGCTTGGTTTATAGTTGTCAGCCCAACTCTGCTGTGTCACTCAATTTCCCACTGAATTAGCGAGGTACATCGTCGTAGGTTGGCGATCGATGGGTCCATTCCAATAATGCTTAAGCCTTTGGCCATTCACCTTAAAAGTTCGCATCGAATTAGGTTCCTCGACTTTGACATTCCCGTGTGGAGCGACAGATACAACCATGAATGGCCCTAACCAGCGAGATTTTAATTTCCCAGGAAATAAATACAATCTAAAGTTGAAAAGGAAAACTTGTTGTCCCGGTTTAAACTTCCGATCAATAATTTTTTTATCGTGCCATGTTTTGACTTTCTCTTTGTACAGTTTAGCATTTTCATAAGCATTATGCCGGAATTCATCAATCTCATTTAGTTGTAATTACATTCTCTCAGCAGCTGCTTGTAGGTCAAACTTCAACTTCCGAATGGCCCAATATGCACTATGTTCTAATTCGACCGGGAGATGACTCGCCTTTTCGTAGACCATCCTGTAAGGTGACATGCCGATAGGGTTCTTGTAAGCTGTTCGATATGCCCATAAGGCATCATCTAAGCGCATGGCCCAATCTTTTCCTGACGAATTGACCACCTTCTCCAAAATTCGCTTAACTTCCCGATTCGAGACTTTCGCTTGACTATTAGTTTGGGGATGGTACGAGGCTGCAATCTTATGTCGGACACCATACTTTGTAAGCAATGTAGTGAACTTCTTATTACAGAAGTGAGTTCCCTCATCACTAATTATTGCTCTCGGTGTACCAAATCATGTGAAAATATTTTTCTTCAAGAACCGTAGTACCACCTTGGCATCATTAGTTGGTAAGGCTGCAACTTTTACCCATTTTGAAACATAGTCTACAGCCAACATAATGTGCTGATTGTTAAGGGATGAGGGGAAGGGTCCCATGAAGTCGATTCCCCACACATCAAATAACTCAACCTCCAAAATGGTGTTTAGTGGCATTTCATTGCGTTTGGAGATATTGCCTACTCGTTGACACCGATCACACTTTAACACGTATAGATACGCATCTTTAAACAAGGAAGGCCAGAAAAATCCCGACTGCAACACTTTAGCTGTTGTCCTATCACCCGTGTAGTGACCTCCGTAATCCGATGAGTGGCAATGACCTAGTATGCTATCCATCTCCTCATGTGGCATACATCGTCTAATCATTTGATCCGTACAAGCCTTAAACAAAGACGGTTCTTCCCAAAAGTATTGTCGAACATCGTGGAGGAACTTTTTTCGTTGTTGTGAGTTCAAATTCGGAGGTAACACATTACTGACTAAATAATTCACGTAATTTGCATACTATGACACTGTTGTTGTTACGTGAAAAAGTTGTTCATCGGGAAACATCTCATTGATCACAAATTCGTCTTGTTGTCGAAGCTCTGCATTTTCTAATTGCGAAAGATGATCTGCCACCTGGTTTTCGGTGCCTTTTCTATCTCGGATCTCCAAGTCAAATTCTTGTAGCAAAAGCACCCACCGTATTAACTGTGGTTTAGCATCCTTCTTCTCAATTAAATATTTTATTGCAGAATGATCAGTGTAGACTATTACCTTTGTCCCTATTAGATATGATCTGAACTTGTCGAAGGCAAAAACTACCGTAAGTAATTCTTTTTCCATGGAGGTGTAGTTTAACTGAGCATCCGTCAAAGTCTTGCTGGAGTAATATATAGTGTGAAAAATTTTATGTCGGCGTTGTCCCAATACTGCTCCAACTGCATAGTCACTGGCGTCGCACAACAACTCAAACGGTAAGGTCTAGTCGGGAGCCACTATGATTGGATCTAAGACCGATTTCTTCTTCAATATTTCGAAAGCGTCTAAGCACAGCTGATCTATCTTAAACGACACATCTTTCTCCAAGAGGGAACACAAGGGTTTTAAAATTTTGGAAAAATCGTTAATAAAGCGTCTATAGAAACCCGCATGTCCTAAGAAGCTCCGTATTCCCTTCACAGATGTTGGAGGAGGTAGTTTCTCAATCGTCTCAATTTTGGCTTTATCAACCTCTAGCCCTGCTACGGAAACCTTATGCCCCAGAATTATCCCCTCTCGCACCATGAAGTGGCACTTTTTCCAATTAAGGACTAGATTCGTCTCTACACAGCGTTTCAACACTAAAACTAAATTCTTCAAGCATAAGTCAAAACTATCACCAAACATGGAGAAGTCATCCATGAACACTTCCAAGTTTTGTTCTACTATATCTGAGAAGATGGCCATCATGCACTGCTGAAAAGTTGCTGGAGCATTGCATAAGCAAAAAGACATACGCAGGAATGCAAACGTACCGTAAGGGCATGTGAACGTGGTTTTTTCTTGATCTTTCGGTGCTATGGAAATCTTATTGTAACCTGAAAATCCATCCAACAGACAGTAAAACTGATGTCCCGCCAACCTATCCAGCATCTGATCAATGAACGATAAGGGAAAGTGATCCTTGCGTGTTGCTTTATTCAGTTTGCGGTAATCCATACATACTCTCCAGCCTGTAACTATTCTAGTGGAATGAGTTCATTCGAATCATTTTTCACTACCGTCATTCCCCCTTTCTTTGGTACACACTGTACAGGACTTACCCATGAACTGTCTGAGATTGGATAGATAATACCTGCATCCAACCATTTGATGATCTCTTTCTTCACTACTTCCTTCATAATAGGATTCAGCCTTCTCTGTTGCTCAATGGTTGGTTTTACTCCCTCTTCCAATAAGATCTTGTGCATACAAAACGTCGGACTAATTCCCCGAATATTAGCTATAGTCCATCCAATTGCTATTTTGAACTCTCGCAAGACCCTTAACAGTTTCTCTTTTTGAGTGTCATTCAGATCCGTCGATACAATAACTGGCAGAGTTTCAGATTTTCCCAAATAGGCATACTGCAAATGAGACGGTATGTAAGACCCCCAACTTATTAATGAATAAAATCAAATTTTCTCTAATTATTATTGTGAATAATAAGGTGTTAATTTGATATAGTATTTTGGTTATGGGTAAAATGTGTAAATTTTGCAAAATAAATAAGTGGTTATAAAATACTCATTGTTGTCGGGGAATATTCATTTGGTCGTGAAATATTCTTTCTGTCGGGAAATATTCGTACGACGGCGCAACCATTTGTGGGCTACATAACAGAATAACTGTCGGATGAAGAAAATGACAAAATTGAGTTTTTATAAATAGCAGCGTAGTTGTTACCGTTAACACTGTTGGAATACCTGTTGGTTAAAATACAGTAATACGCGTGGTTGCACAGTAGCACACGATTTTTGTGATAACCCGGGATTTCGAATATTCCAAAATTTGCGAATAATTTTTTTAAAGTAATATTAATATTGATTATCATTTATGTGACAAGTTTATGTGATACGAGTATCGAGAAAGTCAATTTGTGTATTGACTAATAAATTTAGAGTAGAGTTGTGCTTAAATATGATTAGAAAACCCTAATTATATTTTAGTTATCTTAATTTCTATTTTACAAACCCTAATTATAATTTAGAAAATTTATTTTTCTAATTAAAACCCTAATTCTTGGGTTATAAACCCTAATGACCATTTTGACCCTAATTGCTAAATTAAGCAATTTTAATTAGGAATATTAATCCTAATTAGCAAGATTGAATTTTATGATTAGGAAATATAAATATAATTATTGAATCCTAATTATAATTTTGGAATATTAATTTTCTATTTTTGAAAACCGAAATTCAAAAATCTTGGAAATTAAATTGCTAACCTAAAGGGTCCAAACCCTAAATCCTAATCCAAACCCTAAACCCTAAGAGTTTATGCATTGGACAAGAATGCCATTAAATTCATTTTGTAAATGACCAAAATACCCTTTTTATATTTTAAATGAGCTAACTTGTAAAATTGGTAAAATCTTTAGTTGTTCACCTAACCATTTGACTTGGTGACTCTAGAAAACCAGCAAATCAGCCTAACTCAGCTGAAAATATCAGCTAGCAACATATCTAAGTATTATATATAGATTAAAGAGAGAGAAAGTCTCAAAATTTGGCTCATTTAGTCTCTTTCTCTCACCAACTCTCTCTCTCTTCTAAACCAACGAAATACATAAGTAGATCAGTCCTAAAATCAACCTTTAGATCATCCAATAACAGTTTGGAAGATCAAGATCAAGATTTGAACAAAAGAGGTATAAACTCATTTTTATTTTTGATCCTGTATGCTTTGAAAACTTTTGTGTTTATGTATTTTGAATCTTGTTAATGGATGTTTTATGGTGATCTATGATGATCAAACATATATCCATAGCATCAAAGTGCCTTAATTTGGTGTTTTTCCAAAACTGAACACGATTTGTGGTTTGACAAGCAAATGTCAGGAGCCACAGATCTGTGTATGTTTTTGATTTTTCTTGTTTTATGTTTTGTATTGGTAGCCTTCTATGTTGTCTTTATTCTGCAAGTGATATTATAACCATCAGATGTATAGATCGTGAGTTATGATCGGTCAAACATCATTGACCGACGTTGACCAACTGAAATCTGGGTAACCTAGAAATTTAAAAATCGAGTATGACAAGATTTTTAAGCTCCTTGATCTGTCAGTCCTGTTCGTGTTTGATGTTGTTGTTGTTATATATTTGTAGCCTGTATAATATACTATAGATCTGGGTCTTTAGAACGCTTAAACAATCAACAGATAAATCGTGACAAGTGGTCAAAGTAGGCCACTAGCACTGAGTTTGTATTTCTGGGAATTTTTAGAAACTTGATGAACGTATTTTCTGACAGACTTTGACCGTGTGATTCATGGTAGATCTGTTGTTTTTAGACTGACATCTTGACATCTCGTTGTTCCTTGTCATTAATACTACGTGTATGAATCATAAAACCACAAAGACAATTACCAGAACCTTGACTATTTTGGGCTGGAAAGTACCAAGTCGTACTGCCTGGGTTTCTGGAAAACCCAGAAACCGTCTGACATGTACTTTGAAGACATAGATCTGATTATTTGTTTATTATATGACCAAGCGTTTGATTGTATGTTGTAGTGTTACAAAAACACTACACGATCACAGTTAGAGCTAGCCCAGAATCGAATTACACAGAGATTAAAAGCCGGTCAAAGTTGACCACTTGTTAAGCCGGCTGTCAGTGTTCTTGAGCTCAAGAACACCAACAGCGACGCTTTCTGTCGCTAAAGACCTACAGCGACGGTTTTAATTATTTTATTTTCTGAATATTCTGGAAATTATTTAAAAATAGAAATAAATTCTAAAAATTACCAAAAATAGTTTTAAAACTTATTTTAAATTATGAATTTTTTTTTTTGACCAATTGGAATATTTTTCTTTAATATCTATAATTATTTAAATATTAAAAGTATTTAATTTATTTAATTAGTGTATTAAATAAATTAGAGAAAAATGATTTAATATTATGAAAAATCATTTTAAATAAGAATAATGTATTTAAAAATATTTTGAATTATAAAATATAATTTTCAATATTTTTGGAGAATTCTCATTAATAAATTAATATTAATGATATTAGATTATTTATTTATTAAATTAAATAAATGAATTAAAAATAATTTTATTGATTTAAAAATCATTTAAAAATGAGAAAAATAATTTAAAAGTATTTTAAGTTATAATTAATGACTTTTAATATTTTGATAATAATTACATTAATATTTAAATATTAATGTTGATAATTTAAAAATGATTTTAATTACTTTAAAAATCATTTAAGTAGAATATTGATGATTTAAAAATATTTTAAGTTATTAATAATAACTTTAATATTTTGACAAGTATGTTATTAATATTTTTATATTATTAAATATTAATAATGATAAGATTATTTGCTAATTAAATCATTTAAAAATGATTTAAGTGTTTGAAAAATTATTATAAATTATAATAATTATTTATAAATTATTAAAAGCTTCCGAAAATTATTATAAACGATATTTGACTTATCTAACATAATATTGAAGCTTAGAGACCAAGTTTAATTGACAATCAATGTGTTAATTATCGGATAATGTGACCAGAATACCGAGAATGGATCGAAATAGTTAGACTGGATAAGTGTTTATATAGGTTATAAACACTGACGTGACTATGTGATAATGTGCCTAGGAGAAGTTTGACCGTAGATTACAGTATTACGTGTTATAAATGATTGTACTAATTGTGAGACCGACATTGTTGATTATAGGTCTTACGAACGCAGTTAATTATATTGTGTAGCTGTAATCAACGCGAAAAGGCAAGTTTCCTAACTCAACCTTAAGTTATATTCATTCAATTATTATAATTGTTAATTATTGATAATTATACCATGTTCAGGGAATTTATTGTTGATTATTCGCAGTTAGTGCATGATTAATAACTCAAATTGAATTACTGATTCAAAAAATATATATTCGTAGAATTACTGTTGTTGGATATTTATATCTATAGAAGCTAATATTGACAGTACAAATAATTCCTGTTTATTATCAAATTATGTTGAGAAATGTCTTAGCTAATTATTCTGGCTAGACGAACCTTTGTTAGAACTTGATAGATTCGATAAGAGAATTCAATTGTTATTGATAGATCGATGCCAATTATTTCAGCTAGATCGATAAGTAAATAGAATTTGAAATTACAGTATTTCATTGTTAAATCAAAATCTTGATTCTGAGACTGAGAAGAACAACCTTTTAAATAAAAAGGGAACATTGTAGGTCGTATATTCGACCATTGCGCGCTGTTAAGTATTATGCATAATATATGGTACAAAGAGTTGGTCGGCTCTAAGTACTTTCTGAGGGGTATGATTTAATCTTTATGGTTATCTGATACTCCTGTGTATGTATCAAAGTAAATCTTTGATAGATACCTGAGAAAATAAGTTCAAAGATCTGGTGAGATCACTCAGAATAAATCTGAAAAATATTCCACTTTGTTATTATGTAAAATTGATTCTTGTTTATTCAATAGAATATCGTAGAAACTTTGAAAGCGTTGTACTCTTTCATTATCAGATTATTGCGTTTCCTAGAATACGAGAAGACTTGTTATTGATTAACGATTTGTTCAACTATTTCAAAGTTCCCCGAACTTTGGTTTCATTCTATCAAAATAGATAGTCTGTTCTTGTTGATTCATATACCTTTATTGTATGTCTTAACTTGCGGGGCAAACTTGTTGCTCACCTTTGCTATAAATAAAATATTTCAGCTAAGAACGAAGAGGCCAGCGGGTCAAAGAAGAACAAAGGCAAATGCAAGATGTTGGAGTAGTTATAATGAACAGTATTATTATTATGTTGTATTGTAAACTCTTTTTGTATAATCTAAAGGGTATGATTGTAATGTTAAGATTAGAAAACCTGGGACTTATGTATTAACAACTTATGTTAATGACTTATGTATTCTTATTTATATATGAATGGGTAGTTAAATGATATTATATTGTGGATCGTGAACACCAAACTCGGGGGTCAGGTAACCCGAATTTGGGGGTGTCATAGTTTTGTACAGTATTTTTGAATTATTGATCATTACATAAGAAGACACTACTCAATAATTGTTATAGTAGTTACTGTTCTATATTTTATTATATTAATTCGATAATTATTGCGTTGATATTTTATATTATTGTTGTTTCAATAATTATTATTGCACAGTATTTTCCATTATCAGATTAATAATTTATATTATTTGAATAATATTATTAGATAACATTATTGGCAATGTCTAGAAAGTTCTGTCTAAGGAGATGTTTGATCATCTAATTGCACGCCAGTCAGGAGAAATCCTTGTTGGAAAGCCCCCTCTTTCCTGGGAACGGCTTGGTTGCCATAATTGTGATTCTAAAATATTATTTGTGAATAATTAATTATTAATTTATATGATAAGGAAATATTTATTTAATGTGGATATAAATGATGGATTTATTTATGTGGTTATTATTGAAGGAATTAATGTTGATGTGTTTTATCAGTATTTCTGTCGGAATGGAGGTATTAAAAATTAAATCAGTATTTTTCAGATTTATTGCGTGAGTTATAATTTTTAATCCGACCGTTGGATCGTTGTGATTTTTGGATATGTTATACATATATAAGTTGAGTATATGTCCACAAATTTTGAACCGTTAAAAATAAACGTATGATTTGTTATGAATTTTAACAGGTGACTGATTCGAAAATTAGGTTTATAAATCATTTTGGTGGAAAATTCTAGAATTGAGTGGGCCCCACTTGTGGTTGGTGAAATAATATGCTGAAATTTATTTCAAATGTGGTGGGAGGCAATAATAGCAGGTAAAGTCATCAGGTTGCAGGTCAAGTCTGCTTCGGCGTGCTAACATTTTGCTATAAATAGAGGGCTAAGTTAGAATTAAGAATCACACCAGAATTCATAAGTTTTCTCTCTTTCTCTCTCTATATTCTCGAGCGTATTTGGTGAGTATTTTGATACTTTGAGAGTTGCTATTCAGTGCAAGTTTCTGTCAGCACTATATTCGAAATTCAGTCAGAAGTACGGTTATTCTGAGGTAAGGGATGTTATTTTTTTCATCAATGATATTACTTCTTTCAATATCGTTATGCCGAAATATTGGTTTGAACTTTTTATCAAATTTGAAACTTTTTGTGTCGGGGTTACTATTCACGTATACGGCACTATTTACGTATACGATTCACGAATACGACACTATTCACCGAAAAATAAAAATTTCTTCTTTTTATCCAAGATGGCTATTATGGTTACTATCTTTGATTGTATCCATATTTTGATCATTATTTTTGAATTCTGCTTCGAAATTGGTTGTTTCAGAGTATTATTGAACTTGGATAAACTGTAATATGAATCCCTAATATTTTTTCTTTTATCTCACTGGATTCATTTTTTTAAGATATTTTTCATCATCCTCAGTCCTAAATGATGATATTACTGAATATCTTTGGCCTGTAATGCAAAGATGAATGATTACCTGATGAATATCTTTGGCCCGTAGTGTAAAGATGAACATGTGTTGAGATGAACATGACCAACTGAGGATTATTCTTAAATTTTACTCTACAAAATAGTATCATGTTGACAATTTGGACGTTATTGATTTATGGATAAATTAAATTATAAATCTTTAAAATTTATCCTTAAACTTGTTTAATTGAATTATTATATCATTGTCATCATCCTCATGTTTATATTCTGTTGAAAGTCATCTGTGGCCTGTAGTGCATAGATGGACTTGGTATGATTATGACCAGGGATTATTCAGTATAATCATGACCGTAATGTTACAAATGATGTGGTAAAAGTCCTCATTGGCCCGTAGTGCATTGATGGACAATTTTTGGTATGATTATGGCCATGGATTCTCTTCGGCCAAGGGTGCAAAGATGAATTGTTTTATGGCATGATCATGACCGTTGATGAAAACACGATTATCTTTGGCCTGTAGTACAGGGATGATTCGATGATGTGGATTATTTATTAAGCTGAATCTCAGTTATAAAATTGATGATAAATCTTTTAAATCATAGAAGATAGTAGGTTTTATGCTCTACTTGACTCTTCTAATGGATTGCTGTTTCCGTTGCAGTTGTTGATCTAAAACTTGTTGTATATTATATTTTATCAGATTTTCCCTGTTGAAGACTAACGATAATTTGTTGTATATTATCTTAGTCATAATATTCCTTACTGGGCTAGTTGAGCTCACCCTTATTTTGTTTCATTTTTTTCTCAGGAGGAGATAGTATAGCAGGAACTAGCCGGGGTATGGAGTGACGATTTTAAAAAGTTGTTTAGCAGTCCTCACTATTTTTATAAAATAGTGTATCAATAATTATAATGAGGACTCCTTTTGAGTTTTTATACTCTCTATTTGTATTCAAACTCACAGTATATGTGTTGTCGTATTTTGCACGATAATTGTATTACTGAGGTTGAATTTGTTTTTGTACCATGTATTTGGCGACTCAGAATGGGTGATGTATACCTGTTTTGGGGGCGTCACAGTTGGTGTCAAAGCTTAGGGATATGATCCCTGGCTGAGATATGAGACAAGAACTAGGAGGGGAGAGACGGGGAATTCCTTCGCTAGTATGACCTGACTAAGTTTATTTGGTATTTGTTTGGTCGGTCAGAATATAGGGATAATATGTTGCATGTCAATTAACCCTTATTTTGTGACAGTATTTGAAAATGACATCCGAGAATGTTGAGAATAGCAATAGAGCACAGGAGACCGTTGAGTCACCACAGATCAATACTCAGGATAATGTGCATCAGGAAGGCAACAATCCTCAGGTGAACAACGGCACCAACCAAATGACGAACAACGGTACGTTTAGGAGCTTTTTAGAATTCATGCAACACCAAACGAGAGAGACTCCTGTTCATAATGCAGGTGGAAACACTGGCAACCCACGGTTGGTCATCGCTAAGTAGTTCAAGGAGCTAAGACCACCGGAGTTTTTGGGAAAGCCAGAACCACTTAAGGCAGAGACATGGATAAAGCAGATCACCAAGATATTTGATGTCTTGGAATACTTAGAGGAGCAAAAGGTTCCATTCGCCACCTTTATGTTGCGTGAAGAAGCAGATCATTGGTGGGAATCTGTAAAACGTACCCAGCCTGACGCACTCAAGATGTCTTGGGAGAAGTTCCAAGAATTATTCAACGACAAGTACTTTCCCGAAAGTATTCGTCAAATGAAGGAAGTGGAATTCATCAAGTTGGACCAAAATAATATGACAGTGTCGCAGTACGAAGCTAAGTTTGTCGAGTTGTCCTGATTTACGTCCCACTTAGTTGATAACGAGGAGAGAATGACGCGGATGTTTTTAAGAGGTTTGAATCCCGAGATATGTCAATACCTAATTTCTCACAAACTGTGTTTGTATTCAGATATTGTAAATAGGGCTCAGTTATTGGAGCGCGATAACCAGTCAACCCAACCAAGAGAAAGCAGCCGATAAAATGATAATACCAATGGTAGCAGTCATAGAAGCGGTGACAACAATCGTGAAGGAAATTATCATGCCAAGAATGGTAACCACATCGGTGGCGGTAATCATGGCCAAGATAATAGAAGTGAAAATTTCAAGAAGAGGAGGTTCAATAATGATGGAAAGACAGCAACACCAACACCCATTTCAAAAGAAGAAGAACGACCACCAGTCGTATATTTCAAATGCGGACAAGAGGGACACATCCGTCCAAACTGTAGGCAGCAACCCAAAGTGTGTTTCAATTGCGGAAGAGAAGGTCACCTAGCTCGATTTTATCCTGTAGTGAAGTCAAGTCCAGCGGGGATAGTGATGCCAAAGGATGTCCCAGACATGTCAAAGTCGGTAGTTTAAGTAAGAGCGTTTGTCGAGAAACCCGAACGAAGTTATCACGGGTAAGTTAATCATAAACTCTTGCAAAGTTTATACCTTATTCAATACCGGTTCTACATATTCTTTTATTTCTCCTACTTGCGCTCAACGTTTAAACTTGACCCCAGTATAAAACACATTTCTAAAACCCTTAAAATATTTCTTTACCTAAAACGAACGTATTATGCGCTGAAGACGTTGGCTCGAGCTATTGAAGATTATGATTATACCATTTAATACCATCGTGGGAAAAGCGAACGTTGTAGCTAACGTGTTGATCAGAAGATCGTATGCATTTACGAGTGCGAATATACGGACCTATGTGAATATAGCAAATATACGATTAGAACCAACTTTAAATCGATAAAGTTAAAGCCGCTCAAGCTACAAACTCAGAGCTAATAAATGTAAAGAAGAAGGTTCAAGAGAGCGTTATTCTAGGAGCAAGAGTCGATGAAGAGAGGAAATCTCAACCCTCAATTTTATTGGTCTATTTGAAATCCTCGATCGAGTAGGAACTGTGACCTATAGACTTGTTTTAAACACCAAGTATGTCGCGTGTTTATAACGTTTATTTCGTATCGATGTTACGTAAATATATGGATGATCCGAACCACATTATTGATTAAGAACCGGACGAGATAGCGAAAGATTTAACGTATAAGGAGATACATATTAAAAATAAGAAGGAATATATTCTACGCTCAAAGGAGATACCTCAAGAGTTAGAATCTAAAATGAAGTCAAGGTATCCTCATCTGTTCGGCATATCAGGTACGTACGTAAATTTTGGGGATGAAATTTCATAAGGAGGGGAGGTTGTAAGACCCCAACTTATTAATGAATAAAATTAAATTTCCTCTAATTATTATTGTGAATAATAAGGTGTTAATTTGATATAATATTTTGGTTATGGGTAAAATGTGCAAATTTTGCAAAATAAACAAGTGATTATAAAATACTCATTGTTGTCGGAGAATATTCGTACGACGGCGCAGCCATTTGTGGGCCCCATAACAGAATAACTGTCGGATGAAGAAAACGATAAAATTGAGTTTTTATAAATAATGGCGTAGTTGTTACCGTTAACACTGTTGGAATACGTGGTTGTTAAAATACAGTAATACGCGTGGTTGCACAGTAGCACACGGTTTTGCACAGTATTTTTGAATTATTGATCCTTACGTAAGAAGGCACTACTCAATAATTGTTATAGTAGTTACTGTTCAATATTTTACTTTATTGATTCAATAATTGCTGCGTTGATATTTTATATTATTGTTGTTTCAATAATTGTTACTGTACAGTATTTTCCATTATCAGATCAATAATTCATATTATTTGAATAATATTATTAGATAGCATTATTGGCAATGTGTAGAAAGTTCTGTCTAAGGAGAGGTTTGGTCATCTAATTACGCGCCAGTAAGGAGAAATCCTTATTGGAAAGCCCACTCTTTCCTGAGAACGGCCTAGTTGTCATAATTGTGATTCTGTAATATTATTTGTGAATAATTAATTATTGATTTATATGATAAGGAAATATTTATTTGATGTGGATATAAATGATGGATTTATTTATGTGGTTATTATTGAAGGAATTAATGTTGAGGTGTTTTATCAGTATTTCTGTCGGAATGGAGGTATTAAAAATCAAATCAGTATTTTTCAGATATATTACGTGAGTTATAATTTTTAATCCGATCGTTGGACCGTTGTGATTTTTGGATATGTTATACATATATAAGTTGAGTATATGTTCACAAATTTTGAACCGTTAAAAATGAACGTATGATTTGTTATGAATTTTAAGAGGTGACTGATTCGAAAATTAGGTTTATAAATCATTTTGGTGGAAAATTTTAGAATTGAGTGGGCCCCACTTGTGGTTGGTGAAGAAATGTGCTGAATTTTATTTCAAATGTGGTGGGTGGTAATAGTAGCAGGTAAAGCCATCAGGTTACAGGTCAAGTCTGCTTTGGCGTGCTAACATTTTTCTATAAATAGAGGGCTAAGTTAGAATTGAAAATCACACCAGAATTCATAAGTTTTCTCTCTTTCTCTCTCTTTATTCTCGAGCGTATTTTGTGAGTATTTTGATACTTTGAGAGTTACTATTCAGTGCAAGTTTTTGTCAGCACTATATCCGAAATTCAGTCAAAAGTACGGTTATTCTGAGGTAAGAGATGTTATTTTTTTCGTAAATGATATTACTTCTTTCAATATCATTATGCCAAAATATTGGTTTGAACTTTTTATCAAATTTGGAACTTTTTGTGTCGGAGTTACTATTCACGTATACGGCACTATTCACGTATACGACACTATTCACGAATACGGCACTATTCACCCAAAAATGAAATTTTCTTCTTTTTTATCCAAGATGGCTATTATGGTTACTATCTTTGATTGTATCCATATTTTGATCATTATTTTTGAATTCTGCATTGAAATTGGTTATTTCGGAGTATTATTGAACTTGGATAAACTGTAATACGAATCCCTAATATTTGTTCTTTTATCTCACTGGATTCGTTTGTTTTAAGATATTTTTCATCATCCTCAATCCTAAATGATGATATTACTAAATATCTTTGGCCTGTAGTGCAAAGATGAATGATTACCTGATGAATATCTTTGGCCCGTAGTGCAAAGATGAACAGGTGTTGAGATGAACATGACCAACTGAGGATTATTCTTGAATTTTACTCCACAAAGTAGTATCATGTTGACAATTTGGACGTTATTGATTTATGAATAAATTAAATTATAAATCTTTAAAATTTATCCTTGAGCTTGTTTAATTGAATTATGATATCATTGTCATCATCCTCATGTTTATATTCTGTTGAAAGTCATATGTGGCCTGTAGTGCATATATGGACTTGGTATGATTATGACAAGGGATTATTCAGTATAATCATGACCGTAATGTTACAAATGATGTGGTAAAAGTCCTCTTTGGCATATAGTGCATTGATGGACAATTTTTGGTATGATTATGGCTATGGATTCTCTTCGGCCAAGGGTGCAAAGATGAATTGTTTTATGGCATGATCATGACCGCTGATGAAAACACGATTATCTTTGGCCCGTAGTACAGGAATGATTCGATAATGTGGATTATTTATTAAGCTGAATCTCAGCAATAAAATTGATGATAAATCTTTTAAATCATAGAAGATAGTAGGTTTTATGCTCTACTTTACTCTTATAATGGATTGCTGTTTTCCGCTGCAGTTGTTGATCTAAAACTTGTTGTTTATTATATTTTATCAGATTTTTCTTGTTGAAGACTAACGATAATTTGTTGTATATTATCTTAGTCATAATATTCCTTACTAGGCTAGTTGAGCTCACCTTTTTTGTTCCATTTTCTTCTCAGGAGGAGATAGTATAGCAGGAACTAGCCGGGGTATGTAGTGACGATTTTAGAAAGTTGTTTAGCAGTCCTCACTATTTTTGTAAAATAGTGTATCAATAATTGTAATGAGGACTCCTTTTAAGTTTTTATACTCTCTATTTGTATTCAAACTCACAGTATACTCTCTATTTGTATTCAATTTTTCTTATAATTAATATTCAGTAAATGGTTAAATTGATAAAAGTTAAAGTTAAGGGTGATATGTAAACATTTTTCAAAATAAACAAGTGGTTATAAAATATTCATTTTGTCGGGTAATATTCGTTTGGTCGTGGAATATTCTTGCTGTCGGGGAATATTCGTACGACGGCGCAGCCTTGTGTGGGCCCCATAACGGCAAGCGATTGGATGAAGAAAACGACAAGTATAAGTTGCTTATAAATAACGGCGTAGTTGTTACCGTTAATACTGTTGGAATACCCGGTGGTTAAAATACAGTAGCACACGGTATTGCACCAATTATTGATTCTTACGTAAGAAGGCACTACTCAATAATTGTTACAGTAGTTATTGTTCAATATTTTATTTTATTGATTCAATAATTGCTGCGTTGCTATTTTATATTATTGTTGTTTCAATAATTGTTACTGCACAGTATTTTCCATTATCGGATCAATAATTCATAATATTTGACTAATATTATTAGATAACATTATTGGCAATGTCTAGAAAGTTCTGGTTAAGGAGAGCTTTGGTCACCTAATTGCGCGCCAGTAAGGAGAAATCCTTATTGGAAAGCCCCCTCTTTCCTGGGAACGGCCTGGTTATCATAAATGTGATTCTGTAATATTATTTGTGAATAATTAATTATTGATTCATATGATAAGAAAATATTTATTTTATGTGGATATAAATGAGGGATATATTTTTGTGGTTAAAAATGAAGGAGTTAATATTGACGTTTTTATCAGTATTTTTGTCGGAATGGAGGTATTAAAAATCAGGGTTTTTGAGATATTTTGCGGGGGTTATAATTTTTAATCTGACCGTTGGATCGTGGTAATTTTTGGATATGTTATACATATATAAGTTGAGTATATGTCCACAAATTTTGAACCGTTAAAAATGAACGTATGATTTATTATGAATTTTACGAGATGACTGGTTCAGAAATTATTGAATTTTCGGAATTAATCATTTTGGTGGAAAATTCTAGAATTGGTAGGCCCCACTCTTGGTTGGTGAAGAAATGTGCTGAATTTTATTTCAAATGTGGTGGGTGGCAATAGTAGCAGGTAAAGCCATCAGGTTGCAGGTCAAGTCTGCTTCGGCGTGCTAACATTTTTCTATAAATAGAGGGTTATGTTAGAATTGAAAAACACATCAGAAACATAAGCTTTCTCTCTTTCTCTTTCTATATTATGAAGCATATTTTGTGAGTTGTTAGATACTTTGAGAGTTGCTATTCAGTGCAAGGTTCCTTCGGCTTTACATTCCGGTCAGAAATACTGCTCTTTTGAGGTAAGGGATAGTAAGGGATTTTAATGGTTATTATGTTTTTTTCAGTTCGTAATTCTTCTGACCTTCAAAAAATTCTGAAAAAATTTGAAATGATATTTTGATGAGTATTATTGATTGTGTCCAAAAATGGTGATTTTTGGATGTATAGATTAAGGGTTATGAATTTTATGAGAAAAGACTATTTTAAAAGTAACTGCTTATAACTCCTTGTGGTTAACTCCAAAATTAATGAAATTTTTATTGAAAGTATATCTATATAATATCAGTGTACTCTGTGAATTTCGAAATTTTTGGATAAAAGTACAATTTATGATAAATGTCTAAATATTCGGCGGTTTTGGCCATATGAAAAATAGTAAATGAGTTTTAAAAATTCTGAGAAAAATATATGTTCAATATGTGACTATATTCTGCTAAATTCCAGAAAAGAAATATTTTTGGAACTGATTTGATATTTTTCATAAAAATAGACTAGTTATGAGTAAATGAATTAAATATGTTATGTGAAGTAAGAAAATTGGGAAATAGGATTTTATGGCTTAAGAATCCTATATGAGGTATATGCAGATTTTTGATGAGGGTTTTGGTTATTGGTAATGAAATCTTATGATTTTGGCATTTTAGGATGATTAAATGCATTATTTAGTAAAGTGTAAATAATTAAAATAAATTATTTATAAATTTAAGAAATGTTATTCTTTCAATATCATTATACCGAAATATTGGTATAAATTTTATTATAGAATTTCTACCTTTTTGTGTCGGAATTACTATTCATGAATTACTATTCACGAGTTACTATTCATGTGTTACTATTCACGGATACTATTCACGACAAAAATTGGTTTCTTTTTCTGACCAAATTATCGTTGATTTATGATTGTTGCTCTTGAAAATAAATGCAGTTATTGATCATATTATTTTTATTATCATATATAATATTTTTATAACCCTGATGTTGAAATTCTCTTTCACTTGAGTGTAAAGATAGGTGAAATATTGGTATGATCATGACTATGAGTTCTCTTTAGCCAGTAGTGCAAAGATAAATTGTTAACTGGTATGATCATGACCATTGAATTTATAATTGAATATCTTTAGCTTAAGTGTAAAGATGAATTGATTAACATGGTTATAATTATTGTTTATATAAATTCTGAAATGATTATATATTTATTTGAGATATGAATATATTTGGCCTGTAGTGCAAAGATGAACTATTGACGAATATCTTTGGCCTGTAGTGCAAAGATGAATTATTGATGAATATCTTTGGCCTGTAGTGCAAAGATGAACTGTTGTTGAATATCTTTGGCCCGTAGTGCAAAGATGGTTTGTTGATGAATATCTTTGGCCGTAGTGCGAAGATGGATTTATTAGCATGATTATGAACAGGAGCTGTGATTTGGTATAACCATGATCTTTGATGTTTTAGGTAAAGACAGGTGATGAAAATATTCTTCGTCCTAGGTGCGAAGAAAAATTTAGAATCACAATTATGTTTATAAGTTATTCATATGATTGTGGAAAGGAACTGTTGAGTGATGTTACTGGGATAAAATATTGTTGGTGGATTTTTAACATGGAGAAGATAATAGACTTTAAAGTCTATTTGACTCTTCTAATGGATTGCTCATTCCGCTGCAACTATGGTTGAAAATTTTTATCATCTACCATATGTTCTAAATCTCTGATTTATTACTGTTGAAGGCTATTAATAATTTATTTATCTTTAATCATGATATTCTTTACTGGGCTAGTTGTGCTCACCATTTTGTTTCACAATTCCTTTCAAGTAATAAGAGTGTAGCTGGGTCGAGCGAGGGTAACGGGAAAATAGAACGGTGGTCTCTAGCTGTGGAGGTTCCCCCTAAGCAGTATAGAAAAGTGTTGTATACATCATTTAGTAGTTATATTTGGTGAATCATCTAGGGTGAAGCGAACCCAACGTTGGAAGGGTGTTTTGTCGCTGTCATACAAGATGTCTAATGACATACAACCTCGTGTCATCATAAGATAGGATTGTGCTCATCCACTTGCTGAGTATATTTACGAGCACTACCTATATAATCTTGGTGTTTGTTTGAAGTATAACTCTCAATTAGAGACAGTGGAGATAATGATAAGTCAAGAGAAGACTCACCATTGGGAAGAATATGATAGTAATCTTCTCGTTTTTCTTTGGGGTCTATTGGGTCAACCAAGAATAATTTTGTGGCCGTATGATATCTATCATAACCTAGACGCATGGCCTCCCATGTATAAAGGTTTCGTTGAGCACTTTCCAAAGATTCTAATTTCTAAAATAATTTTTGACTATACCTTTATGTAAGGTGTCATTGTGAGGTGTTGTCCACGGTTGGGACATGAGTCATATTTGGTATATATTTGTATCCAAACTCACAGCATATGTGTTGTTGTATTTTGCACGACAATTGTTGTAATAAAGTTGTAGTTATTTTCTGTACCATGTATTTGGCGACTCAGAATAGGTTGGATGGAATGGACCTATTTTTGGGTTGTCACAGTTGGTATCAGAGCCATAAGTAAAGAGCCCCGAGCCTCTATCTGGTGATATCCTGTTGATGGGGAATGCACCGAAGCCAGACTCTCCGTAGGGGACTCCGTTCTGCGGTGGCAAGCTGATAGGTACCTTTGTGAGGTGCTGACACATGATGGTGTCCAATGTCACAGTTGGTATCAAAGCTTAGGGATATGATCTCTAGCGGAGATCGGGGAATATAACTAGGAGGGGAGAGATGAGTAAATCCTTTGCTAGTGTGTCCTACCTAAGCTTATTTGTTGGTCAGTCATAATATCGGGATATTATGTGATATGTTAATTTATTCAATTAACCCTTATTTTGAAGCTGTATTCTAGAATGATATCTGAAATACAGGAGATGAGCAATGGAGAAATCATGATGATAGGGAAGATGGAATCTGAAATAAAAGCAAGGTATTCTCAACTTTTCGAAATACCAGGTACGTAAATTTCGGGGGACAAAATTTCACAAGGAGGGGAGATTGTAAGACCCCGAATTTTATGAAATAAAAGTATTCAATTTTTCTTATAATTACTATTCAGTAAATGGTTAAATTGATAAAAGTTAAAGTTAAGGGTGATATGTGAAAATTTTTCAAAATAAACAAATGGTTATAAAATATTCATTTTGTCGGGGAATATTCGTTTGGTCGTGGAATATTCTTGCTGTCGGGGAATATTCGTACGACGGCGCAGCCTTGTGTGGGCCCCATAACGGAAAGCGATTGGATGAAGAAAACGACAAGTATAAGTTGCTTATAAATAACTGCGTAGTTGTTACCGTTAATACTGTTGGAATACCCGGTGGATAAAATACAGTAGCACACGGTATTGCACCAATTATTGATTCTTACGTAAGAAGGCACTACTCAATAATTGTTACAGTAGTTATTGTTCAATATTTTATTTTATTGATTCAGTAATTCCTGTCTGGCTGTTGTTGAGTCTGATTCTGAAATTCGGGTGAGTTTTGTGGTCTAGGAGCTTGAGCTTGATCATTGCTCCAAGAAAATCAAGGATGATTTCTCCACCCTGGGTTATATGCACTCTGATTTTGATATTGTTGTGCTGGCCTATTATAACTTCCCACGAACTGAGCCGATTCGGTACTGATGGAACATTGATCTATAGCATGACTCCCAGCACACAACTCACAAACCATTTCTACTTGCAGTACTGACGGTGGACCCCATGTCTCAATCCTCTTAGTTAATGCGGATACCTGTGCTGTCAAAGCTGTCACTGCATCTAATTCGAACTTTCCTAGTGTTTTCGGATGATTAGACCTTGTCATTGGCCACTGATAATTGTTGTTGTCCATTGTCTCTAGCAACTGATAAGCCTCATCAAAATTCTTCACCATGATCGCTCCACCTACTGCTGCATCAATACTGGCTCGTGTGGTCACATGCAACCCGTCATAAAATATCCCAACCTGCATCCACTGTGGGATTTCGTGATGCGGACATTTACAGAGCATATCCTTAAATCGTTCCTAGGCCTCATATAAAGTTTCAGAGTTAAACTGCACAAAAGCGTGAATGTCATTCCGTAGTTTTGTCGACTTTGCTGGTGGGAAAAACTTAGCTAGGAATTTTTGAGCTAAGTCGTCCCAAGCGGTGATCGAACCAAGCAGTAATGAGTGTAACCAACTTCGAGCTTTATCCTTCAATGTAAACGAAAGCAACCTCAACCTTATGGCTTCTTCTAAAATATTATTGAATTCGAAGGTGTCGCAAATTTTCAAGAAACTCAAGATGTGTTCATTCGGATCATCTGTCGAACTACCCCCAAACTGAACGGCATTTTGTAGCATCTGTATCGTTCCCAGTTTGATCTCGAAACTGTTTGCATTAATTGTCGGCCTCCGAATACTAGACTGTATATCTGTTACTGTCGGCATGGCATAATCTCTAAGTGATTTTTGTTCTTCCTCTGCCATGACTACCGGAATTTCTTAGGCCGCCAGATCTTCTTCCAAGGGTATAACCTCACTAGTCAACCGTAATTTCTGGAACTTCCTTTCGATATCGTCTGCGTAAGGAAAAAGTTCCTTTTTGGCCTTTGATCTAGTGTGCATACACTTACAAAGAATTCCTACAAACACAAGAAGAAAAATAAGTAACTAACATTTAAATTAAGACCGAATTGATTATAACTAATATAGAATTAATATTACTAAAGAATTCCCCGGTAGCGGCGCCAAAAACTTGTTGGCTGATTTCACAATTAATAAATATGTGCAAGTGTACACGGTCAACAAGTAATAAAGTGGTAAAATCAAGTGTCGAACCCACAGAGAATTCTAATCAATAAACTCCAACTACTAGTACTATACCAATTCAATTTTATTTAAACAACTGTAATTTGTGATTTTTCTAATTACGAAAGATAAATTAAATTAAAACTAGACTACTTAAGGAATTAATCCAAATAAATAAAGGTTAAGACTACAATATCCCCAATTTATGTACTACAAACCAATTATTCAACTAACCCAATTATTACACTACCCAAATTGTCAACAAGAATTCTAGTTGTTAAAAGCCCTTTTCCAAGTGAACAAATAACTTTTATTCAACCCAATTAATTCTGCGATATTCCTATGCAAAATAATTAAATCAAATCCGATAAATCCCAATTCCCAATTGTTACATGCAGTGAATAGATATTCCTATTCAATTCACAACCCTAATTATTCATCTTATGCAAATAACTAAGCGTACATGTTATCATGTCCAATTCCAATCCTAGATTTCATTTCCCGAATCCTTCAAGAGTAACACAGTAATTATTGGGCAAATAATTAATCCATAAGTGCAAGACATGATAAACTATTCACTTGGATATAAATAATTGGAATAAATTGAATAATTAATTCATAGATATAAAAGGTTCAATTTGTAGTCTTAATAAAATAATTAGTTCATAACGAAAAATAAAACCAACAATCTCATGAAAATCATATTGAAAGAATTACACAATTAAAAATAAGAAGAAGAAGAAGAAGAAGAAACTCTAAAAGAAATCTTCCAGCTTCAATCTTCAAGCGTAATTTTTCTCCACAAATCTCTATTGATTCCTAATTAGTCTCTAGTTATGATTATCCTCCTTTTAATTTCAGCTAATTGGTCTTTAAATACTCTTTTCCATCTTGCCCCAATTGTGACGCCCCCAAAATAGGTATACATCACCTATTCTGAGTCGCCAAATATATGGTACAGAAACAATTACAACTTTATTAATACAATTGTCGTGCAAAATACGACAACACATAAACTGTGAGTTTAATTATAAATATTGTCTTCTAGACAATATCCACACTCAAATAAGTCCTCATTAAAATTATTGATACACTATTTTACAAAATAGTGAGGACTACTATAACAACTGCCTTGGACCATCACTCCTTATCCCGGCTAGTTCCTGCTAAATTCTCACCTCCTAAGAATAAAAATGGAGCAAAAAGGAAAAGGGTGAGCCCAACTAGTCCAGTAAAGAATATTATGACTAAGATAATATACAACAAATTATCATTAGTCTTCAACAGGGAAAAATCTGATAGAATATAATAGACAATAAGTTTTAGATCAATATCTGCTGCGGAAACAACAATTCATTAAAAGAGTTAAGTAGAGAATGAAATCTACTATCATCTATGAATTTAAAAGTCCATCATCAATATTTTTTCCTTGTAACATCAATCAATATACACCATGAATCAATTATTCATCTTTGCACTACGGGCCAAAGATATTCATTTTTATCACCAGTTGGTCATGTTCATCTCAACACCTGTTCATCTTTGCACCACGGGCCAAAGATATTCATCAATTATTTATTCATCTTTGCACAACCGGCCAAAGATATTCATCAAGTATCACCATTAAAGACTGAGGATGATGAAAAATATTTTAGAAAACGAATCCAGTGAGACAAAAGGACAAAGATTAGATATTCGTACTTTAGATAATTCAAGTTTAAAAATACTCAAGATTAAAGGTCACAACAGATAACTGGGAAGGAAAGAAAAAAATATTTTTTTTTCTTTTGTGAACAGTACCCGTGAACAGTACTCGGTCATGAAAAGTTCTAAATTTGATAAAAAAATTCAGACCAATATTCCTATGAAATAATATTAGATGAAAGGAAATTTTTAATCATTTTAGGAATTATAGAAACAATACTTACCATAGTAAGTTTAAATTGAGGAATACAAGATGAAATGGAGTATGAAAGAAAATAATATTTCTCACAAGTAATAAAATAAAATTCTTTACCTTAGTAGAAACTGGATTTGACTGGAATATCAGATATTATTCTGAGAAAATCTTGTAGAAAAACTACGCTTAAAGTATTCTTATACTCAAGAAAATACTCACAATACTTTAGAATAAGAATTTCTGAGTTGAAAGTGGTGTGCTGAGGAAGGAGGGTTATCCGTCTATTTATAGTGCAGAACGGAGGAAGAAAACCAAATGAGCTGCCTAACTTTTATTTCTTCAATCATGCCTAACCTTTCCTTTTCATTCATTGCCTAATCTCTTATTTTTCCAATAGGTGAGGCCCACAAGTTTGGAAAAACAAATGCTTTGCAGAGAATTAAATGGCCATCCACAACAAAACAAAGCATACATGCACGAAATTTCTTCCACCCACCAGTTCCTTCAATCAAAACAATGTTACAAACTACTTTTTGAAAACAAAGTATTCATATACATTTTGTTTACTTCCGTTTCTAATTAACAACATGCTTATATATTATAATAATATTATTATTAAATAATTATAATATATTATAATAATATATATGAATGAATATTTTATTGGAGAAAAATAATTGCCAAACTTTCAACAAATAATTCATGCAAAATTCCTTCATTTATATCTACGTAAAATAAATATTTCCTTATCATATAAATTAATAATTAATTATTCATAAATAATATTACAGAATCACAATTATGACAACCAGATTATTCCCCGGAAAGTGAGGGCTTTCCAATAAGAATTTCTCCTTACTGGCGCGCAATTAGGTGACCAAACCTCTCTTTAGACAGAACTTCCTTAGTCATTGCCAATAATGCTATCTAATAATATTATTCAAATAATATGAATTATTGATCTGATAATGAGAAATACTGTGCAGTGACAATTATTGAAACACCAATAATATAAAATATCAACGCATCAATTATTGAATCAATAAAATAAAATATTGAACAGTAATTACTGTAACAATTATTGAGTAATGTCTTCTTACGTAAGAATCAATAATTCAAAAATACTGTGCAATACCGTGTGCTATTGTGCAACCACGCGTATTACTGTATTTTAACCACCAGGTAATCCAACAGTGTTAATGGTAATAATTACGTCGTTATTTATAAAAACTCAAACTTGTCGTTTTCTTTATCCGACAGTTATCCTGTTATGGGGCCCACAAATGACTGCGTTGTAGTACGAATATTCTCGACAAAAAGAATATTCCACGACCAAACGAATATTCCCCAATAACAACAATTATTTTATAACCACTTGCTTATTTTCTAAAATTTGCACATTTCACCCATAACCAAAGCATTATTAATTCGATTTTATTTAAAAAAAAGATGGGTCTTACACCAATCCTAATCCAAGTCAACATCTAGCTCCCTTCACACACCTCGGTCAACGCCAGGTCAAGCCTCAACGCCCCGACGCTGAGATTAGTTCAAAGAATAGCGCCCCAGCGCTGGCTCCTTGCTGCAAATTATTATTTTTCTCTTGACTATGCCAAGACTCCCTTTAGGCCCTGTTTAACCTTAATCTGCAAAATAACAAGTGAACATATAAAAACTACCCTAAAATACTCGAAAGTAACAATAAATCAAGCATATACATATCCAATTCATGGGTATATTACCCATTCATCAGGAATCAAGGTCCTTTGATACTTCCAGTTATTAAACTTAGATTTGTCTAACCCCGAAGCTCTTTATTATTTTATAAAAGCTCTTTGTTATTTTGTTTGAAAATTGTTTTGGTGATAATACATGAAAGAAAAGCATAAAAAAGGGTACAAACTAATTGGTAAAATAGATAGTTTTATCAACTAACGCGCAATGTATGTACAAAATAACCAGTCTAGCTCTATATAAACGCTACATTAAAATAGATCTAGTAAATTAAACTATATTTATAATGAAATGTACAAAAGTTCACTTTTTCACCTTGGGAACGAAGAAACGAGCTTCTTTTGGCTTGGATTTGAGCTATCTGACTCTAGATATGCAAGTTTTACAAGATGTGAGATGGATTTAACATAAATATAGTGATTTAATGTAAGAATCTAGTCTTTCTCTCTAGACTCGAAGTATCTCTCTCTAGAAAAATGCTAACTTTTTCTCCAACCTTCCTTCAAATGAGCTACTAACCCTGGGTTATAAAACTCAGGTCTAGCCGCAGGTGTACCTACTGCTAGTTACACATATGGCTGGGCCCTATGGGTCCCACTGTCTCAAAGTTTAGTCCTTTGTTCGTCAGTTTGGGAAAAGTTGAGCTCCGTACCCAAATATCCTTAAAAGCTTCTGCCGATTACTGTGAAATGAAGTCGAGTCTAACCAATTCTGAATCTGTGAAGATGAAGCAAATAGCCGAGAAGTATCTTTTGATTTTGATGGCAGTCAGCTGGCTCGTCTTGGACAATTCGCAACTCAGAAATTGCTGAGGTGGCTTCTTATGACTTTATCTTGAGCTTTGCGATCCTCGTTCGGACCACGTGGTGTTTTGGTGTCATTGCACTTTGATATCCCTCGGGGTTGTCTCCGGGGTGAACTTATGCCTTCACTTTTCCTCGGGATTGTCTCTAAGGTGAAATTACGCTTTTATCCTCATGTAAGGTTAGTCAAAGGAAAGCGAAATTTTGGGTGTCTACAGATGCCCCTCTTTGTTTTGTTTATGTAATGAAATGAAATGAACACGACAAAAACTACTAGCCATTTGACACATAACAATGTATATCCAATGATGCAATGACACGTGTAAAGTATGCAATGATATATAAGTGTTTAAATAAATTTTAAATTGATCCCATCTATTGGGTGAGATGATTTGTTATATTGCTGTTACCAGGTAATGACTCTAATGTATTGATTAACCATCGAGAGTTGATGCCAATGCCTTTGCTATAGAGATAGACTTAAACGGATTACATAATCGGGTATTGACAATGCCTGTGACGCCCCCAAATCCGGGTACTTTATTCCCATAGAATTTGGTGTTCACTATCCAATAACATCACATTTGTCTACTCATACTTATAAAATAATAAACTCATAAACTTAACAAATAAATCCTCCCTTTAAAGGGTTACATGATTAATAATCATTCTAGGTTATAGAACGATTAATGAACACGTAGCACAAAATAGTATTAATAAAAATTCATTTTATTAATAACTAATTCTTTAACTTAAATTCTTGACAATCCGATTTTCCGGGTTGTCACATTCTTCCCTCCTTCAAAGAATTTCGTCCTCAAAATTTGAGCTTACCCTTCTCCTCAACTTCTCTTCAAAGATGTTCTTATCTTTCCATCATTCCTAACCTCCATAAACTATCAAGAATTATGAAGCGAAAGGAATAACTAGGAATATAAAGATTCCTTTAAAACATTTCATTCTTTTGTTGAGGGGTCAAATTGACCATGAACTCTTACAAGGTTAAACAGCCTCTCGCCGTAAACCTTTCTTACACGGTAAGTTTACAATCACAAAGAAGGTAAACTACCTCTTCCATACGTAGGTGATCAGCCTAACGTATAACCCCATTTCAGGGTATGTTCACCTCAGACTTAGTACAAAAAATTTGGATATTTCTTGAAACATTCGTCTAGTCAACTCGCATGACATCGACTACTTCTTTAAATTCTTTTCAAAACGTTTCATGACATCGTGATACCGTACTCTTCACAGTACGTTGAGGACTTCATCAGTTTATGACTTCGTCATTATACATCATACCGTAGCAGGTTATTGATCCTTTGATCAAATTCCATACCAGGTTTAATTGTATTAACAACTCCATCTTTTTACCATCCTTGCATCAAATGCACTGATGATATAAAATTTATTTTGATATTTTAAATCAATTTCTGTCTAGCCGAAACAATTGGCATAGACATAAAAACATAGCTCTTTTAAAATCCATTGGTTCCAAAAAGTTGAACCAATTCTTTTCTTTTTCAAAATGTACAATTCAGCACGATTTGAATAAACTTCAAAATCTAGCATAGCTAGAGGATTTGGAATATCCTATTCTCCATCTTCCTTCATTGTCTTTCTGCGACAATACTTAAACTTCTCTAGCACCTTAAATGCTAAGTCTACTGAAAATACTTCGTTTTCAGTCTAAACATTCCTATTTCTTAGTATAGTCCATCAACTTACCACACATTATGAGTTCAGGAACTTTCCATAATAATATGAGTTTAAGAACATCCAGACAGACCTTTGGCGTCCATTCGCTGAAACATTCGAAAACATACCATACTATTATGAGTCAAAAACTTACCATAAGTATGAGTTTCAAGACTCGCACCTACCTTAACCTTCTCTATCTATCAAGTATATACATGAGAAAAGATTCACCTTCTCGTCATATACATCTTAATAGCGCGACCAATTCCAATGATTATCACTGTAATAAACTGAGTAGTTGTTACACCAAGCACAAACCTCTGCCCATACAAAGATTCATACAACTCAGCCATCGCAAGAGTCCTCAATTGAAATTTTACAACTTCTAACTTCCTCTCTACTTAATACGAATTTTCTTTATTTCGTATACTACCATTTACAACTCAATCTGAGTTCTTCTTCCCGTACTACTTCGTAGTACCATTCATTCATAGCATTAGCTATAAATCATTCATCGTTTAACAGCTCATCTGTTACTACGATTTACTATGATCACGTGGTGATCTTCTTATCATTCTCTCTACGATTATAGTCTTAGGTACTCTTACCTAAGATTTATAACCTATCAGCTCTGATACCAACCTGTAACGCCCCGAAATCCGGTCTAACTTCAGACCTGGACTCCGTGCGTCACTGTCATACTTCTTACCAAACATACATAATTATATACTAAAATATAATAACATATATTATAAAATCTCAGGTTCTATAACCACAAAACCTCTTTCATTACAAATAATGATAATTACATTATTCTTTACATCTTACACGAGTGACTTTCATCCGCCATAAAGGATTCATAACTGTTCATTAAACTAGTCTATAGTTTAATTCTATCATTCTATATTACAAGTCTTCACTTGCTCTTCACGCACATTCATATAATGAATGACACTTCGTCTGAATACCGCTCAGCTTGATCTTTACGGGATCCTTAAGTTCTTTCTAACATCATTCGCTGAAAATGTTTTTAGTTAAAGCAAGTGTGAGCATTCAATTGCCCAGCAAGTCATAACAGTTGAACAAACAACTTCAAGAGTGTAAACATTCTTCAGAACTTCAATAACCGAACAAAGGTTATGAAGCAGCTTGAATAATAGGAATAGTCTTGATTCCTATCATTTTAAAACATTAGTCACATGCACTTTGAAATACTTTCATTCTCTACTTTCTTTCATGCACAATCGGTCTGGCTAGAATCAATAGCACAGACTTAACAATAACGGTTCATGTATAAGCCGAACACACTTGTATTGAACAGTTCGATCACAAAACAGTTCATCTCATAAAAACACCGAAGTGCTCACATTGTGGCTCAAGGCCTCATACATACTACCATCTTGTACAAATATCGCACATTCATACATAGACAGAACCTCTCAAGTTCAACATCGGAGAAGTTTTAGAAACTAGCATTCATTTAAAATATGAATGAAGTTAGGAAACTTGCCTTACACATAGCTACAGCTTACAGTTTACGCTGAAATGCTTATTCCAAAACCCTATATAACAAATAAGGAAATAACAAGTACACCAATTAGTCATATACTTGACTTACGCATTGGTTTACTTAACTTTACTTCTTAAGGTTCGCGTTCTTGTAATTTAAGCTTACGCGACTAACTTTCATTACCAGCTTATGGCTTTATGACATACTGAGATGTCTTACTCAACACGTTCATCATCTTTGATGATTCACATTCTTATCTTCTTCTTATACTTCTCTAGGATTCAGCACACATCGCTTTTCTTCTAGTAGTCCATGTGGTACTCTGAGTGGTTTCCCACAAACAACCAACAAACAAGTTCCCGTCTCATCTACACTGCCCACACAGTGAGTTAGATCGGTTGCCAGTTTTGTATATACCTTCGCTCTCTGAAGGAATTGTTTAGCCCAGCTCCCATATGTCAACCATCAAAGGTTACGATTGTACTACAACCTAACTTACCTTAACTTATCCGAACCATTAAACTATAATGTTCGTTAAGTCAACTTCTTATTCCTTATGGCTTTCTGGCAACTAAATGTCGTACCTCAGGAATCATTCTTTATTGTCTAAGTTATACAGTCCTTTGTATACTCGGAACGATCATTCATTGTCAATACTATGAGACCATAGCGTTAAACATTTCATATGAACTTATTCATATCTTACAACGTCCGGTTCCCTCAACTCGGAACATTGTCCATGTTATACTTATTAACTCGGCTTCTTAACGTTATACGTTATTGTCTTTAATTTAGTTCCTTCACCGTTCACGGTTAATCAACATTCTTCATTACATTACGGTTAAACCATACACAGGGTGTAGGTTCTGCCAGTTTAACACTCGCTTACACTCAACCCTTACGCTGGTTAAAGTGTTCAGCGCTCACTTTTTATTCTATCATTCTCACCCGACTTATATACGGCTTTTAGTAATCTTATTACCGTTCGTTACGGCTCTCTTGATACCATTCGTATCTTACTTACTACCTTCATCAACGTCTATGTCATACAACCACGGTATACTTAGAACGTTCGTCCAACGCGAATACAATTCACAAGGATCGTTTACGTATTCAACGTTTTATTTGTTCGTCTTTTAATCTCTCATTCAACCTTTACTCAAGGTTTCAATTACTTTCATCATTATCCATCCCATGAACCCCATGTTCATTATTCTTTCTTAATGTCGAAGCCATACCGTTTGTTGTATGCTAAGACCGATCGTTCATTGTAACTACATTGCGTTCATAGCGTCTATACGCTTTACATTCATCTCTCAATGCCATGTAATAACATCAAAATGTTATACATTAACATCGTCAACCAATGTCTAAGGAATCACAACCATAGCAATCCCTCACGTTCGTTTATCGCGACTACGGTCCCCGAACATCGGTTTCGTAACCCGTATCTACATTCTTTGTCTTTTATTCTCGTTTAATCTTTTTTTTCAACCTTTGCTAAAGGTTTAAAACACTTGACTAAGTGTTGCATTACGTGAACTATATGTTCATACTTCTTTCTTGCACATCCCCCAGTATCTGAGAACTAAAAATCTCATTTCTAGGCAGTGTCTTGCACCGGCGCTGCGGCGCCGTGCCCTTCCTTTCCTCTCGCACTGCGGCGCCACTCTCTAGAAGTGTATAGCCGAGCTCACGCTGCGGCACCCCTTCTCGCGCTGCAGCACCCCTTCCCGCGCTGCGGCGCCCCTTCTCGTGCTGCGGCGCCAAGACAAAAACCTAGAAAATTTTTCTAAGTGTTAAGTCAAGTTTGAGATGCTTACTTTACGATCTCATAACTTCTTCGTTATAACTCGGAACGAGGTCATTCCAAAACCATTCTCTTCCTTATTTTACGTACTTTAATATACCTCAGACAGAACTTCATTCTGAATCCGTTAACATGCCATTCAATTGGCTTAATTTTAACCCTTCGTTCATTTTACGCTTTTAACGTTCTTCGTTCGTTCGTCCGTAATTCGGTCATCCGAACTCGGAATTCGTTCGTTCTTGAGTCCACGACTCACGTTTTATACGTTCTCTTACATTCTTATGAAACCCTACATATTCGGGTTCATTTACTAACTTTCTAATTCTCGTTCGTCTTTTATGAAAATTTCGCCATAACTTCGTTATAGCTCAATTTAAATCCGTTCTTAATGAACGTTTCTAACGTTCCTAACCAAGCAAGAAGCAACTAACTTATACACGATGGTTTTAAACTTATCCATCAACAACATTTACACTACGATGGTTTTAAATTTGTCCATCAACAACGTTCTACGCGTTCTTCGCGTATTTTTTGCGTTCTTCGTTTTTAATCGATATTTTGGATTACGATTTCACTTTTTCTTAGAATTTGATGTTATAGAACACCATTCCTTACTTAATTCACCTACTCGTTCATAATATTCATTCGGATCGCTCAAAATCCTCACGAATCTTATACTTGCTTAAGAAATTTATAAACTAAATTTCTTATTTCTCATTTCTTATTTTCTCATGATTTCAACCATATGAAATCATTACTAACATCTTTTACTCCTAATTCTCATTAAGTTATGTTTTAAACATATTAAACTTAAAGAAAATAGTAGAAGAAACTAGGGTTCGGATTACCGTTCTTCTTTATTTTTCTTCCGTTAGACAAAGTCGGCGATTTGCTAGCTTTTCTATTTCACGATCACTTTTGATCCGAGCGTTCATGATCATGCTCTTCCTCTTCTCTCCCAACCGAGCTCTCTCTATCTCTCTCAAGTTCTAGGATTTTCAAAATCCTAGAAAATGAAAGTTAAGCTTTCTATTTATAGAAAACCAAAGCAAGGGCAAAATAGTCATTTCCCCCCTAACCTCCTTACTATTCCAAACTTTGCAACCAAGTTTACTTGGCCACCACCCTTACTTGGTGGCCAAGTGGCCGGCCCACATGCCCATGGGTCATCCCATGGGTTGCCCCAATGGTTCTTACCCATTCGTTTACCCATTGGTTCGATCCGCGGTTTCTTTTCTTGGTTTGGGCCTTAACCCTAATTCTTATTGTGCCTAACTTGGGCTTAACTTCATAAATCATTGGGCTTGACATAATCCAAGTCCAATTAGATTCTACAAAACTCTATGAACACAAAGTCAATTAAGACTAATCGTATTCTACGCATTCCATTCTCGTATGCTCGTATTCTCTTCGTATATTGTTCGTACGATATTCGTATTATACGTCGTACTAATCTTCGTAATATACTCGTATAATAACTCGTATCATACTCGTATTTCTCACGCATAATAACCCTAGTTATTATACATACTCATAACATTCTCAGAACTCACTTTCCCTAACCCTTAGGTTTTGAGTCCGTAGGCGAAAACTTCGTTTTTGCCATAACTGAAATTTTATTGAATATTCCATCACGTCTTAAGATTTCACGCAATCAAAAACTTCTCGGAATTTCAAAATAAATCTCCGAGCAGAAACGGGTGAATAGTGCCTATTTCGTCTTTTTCCCCGGAAATATTTTATTCCCGAAAAACTTTTATTTTCGTCTTGAAAATTCTTACTCGTTCAGTCTAGCTCGTAGCCAGAATCCTCCCGATTAATAATCATTCTAGGTTATAGAACGATTAATGAACACATAGCATAGAATAGTATTAATAAAAAATTGTTTTATTAATAACTAATTCTTTAACTTAAATTCTTGACAATCCGATTTTCCGGGTTGTCACAGTCGAACAATGTTTCGTATTATGGAAGAGGAGCGTCGTAAGGCTATGCAGCATTTTAGTAGGTGATCGTAAGAAATGTAGCTGTTGTGTGATTAATTAAGAAATAAGATGTAAATCCCAGGTATAATATAACCAATGGGATATGATGATTATGTGATCCTGAAACTTTTGTAGTTCAGGAAGTTGATGTAGATAGCAAGAATGCTATCATTATTATATTTTAAAAGAGATTATGAATGAATAAAAGGTAATATTTATTTAAGATGTTGTGTGTTACGTGATGATTTTTGTGATGTGCAAGTTAAGTAGATAATACTTAGAAGATTGAATAATAACCTAATATGTGTATTTTATCCGAAAATGCCTCCAAGAAGACGTCAACCACAACAACAAACCCTTGAGGGGTCTACCAACAACAACGCTGCTGCTCTTAACCCAGTTCAACAGTTGGTGACACTACTAACAGGAGCGTTGTAGAATCAGCCGCAGAACCAAGCTACGACTTTTAAGGATTTTAAGGCGGTGGGACCACCAGAATTTCGTGGAACCATGAATTCGATTGAGGCACAGACTTGGATCTTGGAAATAGAAAAGGTATTCGATGTTGCCAGAGTCGGTGAGAACCAGAAGACTACTTTTGCAACATTCATATTGAAAGCAGAGGCCAGCTATTGGTGGCAAGCCAATAAAACTAGAGGAGGTCAGGGAGTGATGACTTGGGAAAGGTTCAAGAAAATATTTTTTTAGACATATTTCCCCGAGAGTTCAAAGAATCAGATGGAAGTGCAATTTTTAGAGCTGAAGCAGGACACAATGGCGGTGTCGGAGTATGCGGCAAAATTCAATGAGTTGGCGAGGTTTGCACCATATCAAGTCAATACAGATGAGCACAAGGCTAGGAGGTTTAAACATAGACTAAAGCCCTGGTTGTATAGCAAAGTTTCCATGTTTCAGTTGAAGACATTTTTAGAGGTGCTTGAGAAGGCGATTATCGCTGAGGGTGGAAGCGAGGCTGTGACAAAGTACAATCAAGAACAAAGAAAGAAGAAGAGTGAGAGTGAAGTTAAGAATGGTGGTGGTAGTGGTGGAAATGGTATTAATAACCTGAAGAGAAAGTGGAATGGAAGTCTGGGTGTTAGAAGCCAACAGAGTGGCTAGTAGAACTCAAAATTTGAAGCATGTGCTACATACAGAAAGAATCACACTGGCGTGTGTTTAAGGGGTAAGCGAGTATGCTTCAACTGTGTCCAGGAGGGTCACATTGCCCCAAATTTCCATCAACCAAAGAAGAATGCTTGCTATATATGAGGGTCAAAGGATCATTTTGCTCGCGAGTGCCCTAAGAAGAAATCTAGTAAGGTAACGGGAAGCAAGGGAGGTGGTAGTGGAGGTACATTGGTTATTGCTGGACCAACGTCATCGAACAGACCCACAACCAAAACCTTCAACATGATAGTTCAGGATGCAGTGCAGTCGAAAGATGTGGTGTCAAACATTATCCCAATCAATGGTATAGATGCTTATGTATTATTTGAGTCGGGTGCTACTTGCTCGTTTATATCTGATGAATTTGCTAAGAGGTTAGAATTGCCTAGTGAAGAGTTAAATTTCCCTTTACACATAGAAATTGTGAATAGGGAGGTGATTCCTGTTAAGTTTGTATACAAGAATTGTAGGGTGAACATAAAGGGAAATATTATGATGGTGGAATTAATCCCGATTAAACTTGGAGAGTTTGATATTATATTGGGAATGGATTGGCTATTCAATTATGGAGAAATAATTAATTGTCAAAAGAAAAGTGTAAACCGTATGACTTTGTCAAAGGTAGTTTTCTATGGTAGCAAATCGCCTAGACAATAAAAATGTCTCACGATTATGCAGGCCAAGAAGTTATTGAGTCAGGGCTGTGTAGGATACTTAGCTTACATAGTCGATACTCAGAAGAAGGGTGTGAAATTGGAGAAGATACCGATTATTAGGGATTTTGCGGACGTGTTTTCGGAGGATTTACCAGGACTTCCGCCTGACAGAGAGATCGAGTTAATTATCGATTTAGCACCAAGAACTGCTCCAATATCGAAGGCTCCGTACATGATGGCTCCGATAGAGATGTAGGAACTAATGGTACAACTGCAAGAGCTGCTAGATAAGAAATACATTCAGCTGAGCGTATCACCGTGGGGAGCTCTAGTGTTATTCGTGAAAAAGAAGGATGGGTCAATAAACATTTGCATTGATTATAGGGAATTAAACAAAGTCACTATTAAGATTAAATATTCGTTGCCAAGAATAGATGACTTGTTTGATCAGTTGAAGGGAGCTAAGTACTTCTCAAAGATAGATTTGAGAAGTGGGTATCATCAATTAAAGGTAAGGAAGGAGGATGTACCTAAGTCAGCATTCAGAACTCGGTATGGACACTACGAGTTTCTGGTAATGTCTTTTGGTTTAACTAATGCCCCTGCAGCATTCATGGATTTGATGAATAGGGTGTTTGAACCATTCTTAGATAAGTTTGTGGTGGTATTCATTGATGATATTCTGGTGAACTCCAAATCTCAAGAGGAACACGTGGAACATTTATGTTTGACGTTGGAGACGCTAAGAAAGGAAAAGTTGTATGCGAAGTTCTCTAAATGTGAATTTTGGCTAGAACGTGTACAATTTCTTGGGCATGTAATTGATAAAGATGGGATTTCAGTAGATCCATCAAAAGTGGAAGCTGTGACAAATTGGGAACAACTGAGAACACCATCTGAAGTGAGGAGTTTCTTGGGAATGGTAGGCTATTATAGACGGTTTATTTAAGATTTCTCCAAGATTGCTACTTCGTTGACAAATTTGACAAGGAAAGCTATAAAGTTTGTCTGGACGGAGAAGTGCGAAGAGAGTTTCCAAGACTTGAAAAAGAAGTTAAGTGTGGCACCTGTGTTGTCATTCCCAGATAATACAGGAAACTTTGTAATGTATAGTGATGCATCACATAAAGGACTTGGCTGTGTGCTTATGCAAAACAGCAAAGTCATTGCATATGCATCAAGACAACTAAAGGTTTATGAGAAAGGATACCCGACTCATGATTTAGAGTTGGCTGCGGTAGTATTTGCTCTGAAGAAATGGAGACATTATCTCTATGGAGAGAAATATGAGATATATACGGACCATAAAAGTCTAAAATATATTTTCACACAAAAAGATCTGAACATGCGTCAAAGGCGATGGTTAGAGTTGATAAAAGATTATGATTGTGAGATCTTTTATCATCCGGGTAAAGCAAATGTGATTGTCGATGCCTTGAGTAGAAAGGTCGTGAGAAATTAATGTTATTAATGGCTCAGGAGGAACTTATCGTAGCAATGGCAAGATTAGAGCTGGAAATCAAATTTTTGGAAGAATCCGATGAAAGATTGTTTCAAATAGAAGCTAGTCCAACTTTAGTGGACAAAGTGAAGACTGCTCAACTACAAGATGAAGAATGTTGAAAGATCAAAGAAAGAGTGGTTGGGGGTAGTGAAGTGAAATACAAAATCGATACCGAAAGATACTAAGGTTCGAGGGAAGAATTTGGGTTCCAGCAGTACCAGATATTAAAGACAAAATTTTGACCGAAGCTCATAACTCAAGATATTCAATTCATCCGGGAAGTACGAAGATGTATCCGAATTTATGATAACATTATTGGTGGCCGAATATGAAAAGAGATGTTGCAAAATGTGTCACGAAATACTTGACGTGTCAAAGAGTCAAGGTCTAGCATCAGAGACCAAGCGAATTTCTACAACCGTTGGAAATACCAGAATGGAAGTGGGAGCATATCACAATGGATTTTATGGTAGGTCTTCCAACTACTCAGAAAGGATATGATGCGATTTGGGTGATAGTGGATAGACTAACAAAATCAGCACACTTTTTGCCAATAAAGATTATATTCAATCTTGAGCAGTTGGCAAAGTTATACGTTAAAGAGATCGTTTCGAGACATGGAGTTCTTGTGTCAATTGTGTCAGACAGAGATCCGAGATTCACGTCAAATTTCTAGAAGAAACTACAAGAATGCATGGGAACACAATTGAGAATGAGTACGACATACCATCCTCAAATAGACGGCCAAAGAGAATGAACAATCCAAACGTTGGAAGATATGCTTAGAGAATGCATCACGGATTTTAAAGGGAGCTGAGACGATCATCTACCGTTGGCAGAATTTGCCTACAACAACAATTACCACGCAAGCATTAGCATGCCGCCATACGAAGCCATATATTGCAAAAGATGTAGAACTCCACTGTTCAGGGATGAAGTTGGTGAACATCAACTATTAGGACCAGAACTGGTACATCAGATCGCTAAAATTATCAAACCCATCAGAGCAAGACTGGTTACTGCTCAAGACAAATAGAAAAATTATGCTGATCAACACAAACAAGATCGAGAATTTGAAGTAAGAAATTTCGTTTTCCTAAATGTTTCTCCTTAGAAGGGGAGAATTCATTTTGGTAAGAAGGGAAAATTAAGTCTGAGTATAGGACCCTTCGATGTGCTACGAAGAGTAGGAGAAGTGGCTTACGAAGTGGCTTACGACGTAGCTCTACCTCCAGAATTAGAACATGTTCACAATGTTTTCCATGTGTCGATGCTACGACCGTATAAACCCGATTACAAACATGTGATCGAGTATGAACCGTTACAGTTTGATAAAGACTTGTCTTATGAGGAGGTTCCTATCCAGATAGTTGACAGAAAGTGTGACGCCCCCAAATTCAGGTACTTGAAACCCAAACTCATTGCTTCACGATACTATTTCTATGAGCGGAATAATACTAATAATAATAACAATAATATAAATACTAAACTTAATTTACATATATCAGAATCTAATCTCAGTTTCTCAACCTTTACTACATTACATTACATGATAATAATATATATCATCCTTATCCTAATAAAGTCAAATTATTACATAAGATACCATAAGTTTATTCTGTTTGCTTTCCTTTTCCCTTGTTCTTGCCTGAACCTTCAAGTTGATCACGCTTAGCTGAAAACATTTATATTTAAAGTAAGAATGAGCATTTAGGTGTCCAGCAAGTAATAACAGACAATAAACATTAGCTGAAAGAAGTAAATGGTTTATGTGAATGACACTTCTACAACAAATCAACAGTTGTGAAGTAAACTGAACCAATAATAACAACATATCAAATCTATCTCAAATTCTAAAACTATGTACTGACTATACATGGAGAGCAGTCAACAGACTATGAACTTTCCTTTCAATTTTCGATATTCAACTAAATTATAATAATTAATTATACGCAATAGCAAATTGGAATATTTTCCAGAGTTTATGTTGAGTGATCCCTAAGGATGTTGAACATAATTCTTGAGTAACTATCAAAGATTTGCTTTGATATAACCAGGTGTATCAGATAACCATAAAGATTAAGTCATACCCCTTTGCAAGTATAAGAAGTGATCAGCATAATTATACCCTATATTATGCATAATACTTAACTGTGCGCAATAGCCGAATATACGACCCATAGTTTTTCCTTTGTATTAAAGGTTGTTCTTCTCAGTCTTACAATCAGAATTTGAATTATAACAATGAAATACTATGATTTCAATATCTAATCACTTTTCGATCTAGTCGAAACAATTGGCATCGACCTGTCAATAATAATTGAGTTCTTTTCTCGAACCTATCAAGTTCTAACAAATATTCGTCTAGCCAAAATAATTAGCTAAGACATATCTTAACGCTATTTATAAATCTATGTATAGCCAAGTCAAATAACTTAGACAACTTTTAAATTAACATATACATACTGGAAAATAATAAGTATGTATTAACATGTGATTAAATACAATTATTATCCTAGTGAAGTCACTTGTTTAACAAATTTTAGAAATTAACAAACAGAATATATATATGGAATGTACAATAATACTGAATTGATAACCAATTATCGGATAGAATTCAAGAATTGGCATATCGATAAAAGTATAGATACATGAACAATAACAATAACAATAGAGTTCTGAAACTGGCTTACACATGTCCATTACATAAAGTAAATGCAAAGGTTAGATACTTACCTGATCAGCTGCTTACAGTTTCGTAACTTAGTTTTATCTTTTATGTCGAGACCTATCAGTAATAAGATCATTCTATCGATTAGAAATACATATCATAACACATAGTACTGATATTTACAATCAGCACATAACCTAATCACATTGTCACAGAGTTATATCAGTCATTGGATCATAAACAAGCACTTATACAGTCAAACTATCTAGGTCTGGATTAATTTTGAAGTCAATTTGGTGTATCAACAGCTTTATTGGGTAATTATCGAGTATAAAACTCTATCGTGTAGTTTAATATTCGTTTAGATATTTTAAATATCAGTTGTATTATTTTTCATAGCATTACAATAATTTTAAAATAATTATTATAATTAATCATGATTTTTCAAACACGATAATCATTATTAAATGATTTAAATATTAAATAATTCTATTATCATTAATATTTAATTAATATTAAATTATTAATGAAACCATTGTCAAAATATTAAAATTATTTATAATAACTCAAAATATATTTAAAACATTTTTATTACCCTTAACTGATTTTTAAAACATTTAAAACCATTTTTAAAAAATTACCATTAATATTTAAATATTAATGTACTATTTATCAAAATATTAAAAGTTATTTATTACAACTTAAAAATATTTTTAAACCATTTATCTCATTTTTAAATGATTTTTAAACCAATAAAACCATTTTTAAACTATTTATTTAATATAATTATTAAATAAATTTAAAATCAAATTGGTAATAAAATTTACCTTTAAATATTAAAAGTTATACTTTATAACTTAAACTATTTATTTTCATTTGAAATGATTTTTATAATATTAAAATTATTTTTAACTAATTTATTTAATATAAATATTAAATAAATCTATTATCTTTAATATTAAATAATTAAGGAAATTTGCCTTAAAATATTAAAAGTTATGTTTTATGTAACGACCCCAAAATCCATATAAATTAAATCTCAACTTTGGTCGTTAACCATACATTAAATCTCTAATTTTACATCATTGTTCGATATTAAAAACACTAAAATTTGCGGAATATTTAAAATGTTTATACATTTCCTACTTTCTTGCCCTGAATCGCAACTTTTACATTACATCTCTTTGATTCAATCTTATATCATGAATCGTTACAACAAAATGACTATACAAAGCCTTACATCATAACTACATATCCATATACATTGGATAGCTCAACTTACAATTCAACAACATGTTACGTTCAAAATATAAAATACATTTCTCATAAAACATAAGTAATCTTCGTGAATATAGATCTCTATAACTCACATAGCACGTATCTTTACCTTAAAATCTTGACCTGCAAAGGTGGTTATTTGCAAGAGTGAGCTCGACAGCCCAGCAAAGTCTAACAATTTTCATGCATCACATAGCACATAATAACATGCTCGACATACATCTCATTAAAGTAACATGGCATACATGCTTTTAATTCACATAACAAATATAAAGATTGAGTTCCTTACTCAATCATTATTACTTAGCCAAAACAATGCAGTCATATATTGACTTTATCATTTCATGATTTCAACATGCATAACATATCATGCAATTTAAAACAGTTCATCAAGTCCACGTAGAAAATAGGAACCGAAAGACTTGCCTTGATCGTTGTTTACCAATAATAGCTTAACAGCTTACAGTTATCTGTACTTCACGTGCCCTACACAATTATATAATCATACACATCAACTATTAGTTACATAACAACACATAGCAATTGTAATGTAAACTCTACTCCACATCTCATAATCTTTTCTATTAATTAGCACATAATGGTCAATTAGATTGTGTTAACTTTTCGACTTATGACTCACTATATTTCTTCTTAGTCAAACTCGAAGTTCAAGTGCTTAAGTCTTGCTAGGACTACTTATTGGTTTTATATTAAATCCATTCCATATCTTATAATATCCATTTCAATGGAATTGAAACACTCTTTAAGTTCATTAACACTTGACACGGCGTTTCGACGTTCAATCGTCATACGCCCGATTTGCCTCTCTTGTGTATGCTTACTATGCTTCTATAACTTATCTAATATATTATTTATTAATGTTAAGCATCATTATAATTACTAATATTCATGTTTTATAACTTAGGACATCATTTTTTATGGTCTGGAGCACTACACATGCATATGTGCATTCCCGACACCCTCCGATTGCCTTCGAAAACACAACAGTCCCAATTATGACCATTTTGACCCATCCTAATTACCTCAAATTAAAAAACGTAAAGCACGAAAGTTTTAGGTCTACTCGTCCTTGTTCTAGATCATCTTGAATCACCTCAATCGGAGTTCGTATGAGGAAGTTATGGCCATTTTACTACAGGAAGCCAAAACTGTCCAAGTCAGACTACAAATCCAGCGCTGGGGCGCGAGGACTAGGCTATACAGTGGCGCCGGGGCACGCTATTGGTGCTGGGGCGCGAATTTAAGCGTTGGGGCATGAACTTCTGGTGCTGGGGCTCGAATTTTGGCGCCGGAGCGCGATTTTTGGCGCTGGGGCTTAAATTTTGGCAGTGGGGCGCCAAAACTTACAGAACCCAACCACGAAAAACAGAATAACTAAACTCTGGACTAATTACTACTGCTAACATCTAAATTAAGACATAAAACTTATAAAGATTACTCATAAACATTTACTTATCATACATATACCAATTTAAAACAGTTAAATAATAATTTAAATCCTTGAAACCATAGTTTAAACCCAAAAACTCCATTGTTAACATTTGTTAACACAGTGAGCACTCTAATCATAGTTATAAAATAATTTGATTTATTCTAACTATATTCTATTAAATTCTTACCCAATTCATATAATCACAGTTCAATTTCATGATTATCATACAATACAAGTATAATATTTGGTACTCTGCAAACCACGTTTATACATATGTTCACTGTAATTCCACTTCCTTTTTTCTTTAACACGTAATTAATATGAAATCTTATAAGCATACTACACATACAATCACATATCTATATATGCCAGTATAACAATTATAAAAACATAATTTTACAAGAATTTTGTAAAAAACCTTCTACTAAGTGAAAAAGAAATAGACAGAGACATACATTATATGTGTATCTAGTATTAAGGTCGTAGACATACCTTTTATTGTTAAGAAATTCGTGTTAAAGTCTTAAAATAGACTATAGAACTCAGCTCTTGTTGCTTCTCTTTCTCAGACTCTCTCAAAATCTCTGCACCCTTCTTTTAGCATACAACTCTTTTCTTAGACTCAAGTTTAACAATAAGACGTAAACCCAAAACCCAACTGATAACTCAGTGGTAAACACAAGAACGGTTATGGCCATAATAAGCCTAATAATTGACATCGGTTATAAAACGTAAAACTTATAAATATATATATTTTATTTATTAATAATTTAAATTTTAAAATACAAAAGTCGTAGGGCTTTGTTTGGTAAAAACCATTTAAAAGTTAAACACTTAATACCAATAAGTCTTGTTTGGCACAAATCAAATTAAACTACTTTGATTTATTTTAATAACTCCTTATAACATAGTTATTTGTCACACTTTATTTAATTAAGTTTTCATACTTAATTTAATTAATTCTAATAACAATCCATTGCATAATATAATAATTTATTTAATCATTATAAACTCTCTAACTTAATTATTAAATTAAATTAGATTACTATTTCAAAATAATTACTTTCCTTAACTCATTAATTATTTATTAAGCAAATAAATAATCAAATCATATCAAATCAATTAAACAAATACTTATTCAACGATAAACACAACCATTAAATATTTATATAATTCAATAAATATTTAAATATTATAATTAAAAATCTGGATTGTTACATTTTATAACTTAAAATATTATTAAATATCTTATTATCATTTAAAATGATTTTTAATATAATAAAAATTATTTTTAATTTATTTAATACATCTATTAAATAAATTAAACATCAATAATATTCAAATAAATACTAATATTTATGAAATATATATAAAATTATTAAAAGTTAATTTTTATAAATGAAAATAATTTTTATAATTTTCAAAAGTTATTTACTATTTTTAAATGATTTTTAGAATTTATTTCTATTTTTAATCATTTTCCAAAAATTAGGAAAATAAAATTATTAAATCTGTCGCTAAAGGCTTTAGCGATAGTTTCTGTCGCGATAGGTGTTCTTGGGGCTCAAGAACATTGACAGTCAGTGTTCAAGAGGCTCCCTTTGACCATCTCTAATTCACTGTCTAAACATGATCTGAGCTAATTAAGACACTGATATTGTAGTATTGTTGCAACACAACAATATCCAACTATCATTTAAGTCATACAACATCACAACAAGGAGATCTAGCCCATCAAACTCACCGTCAGAGCTTTCTGGATTTTCTAGGTTACCCAGAAACCCAGTCAGCTTAGAGTAGGCAGTTTGAGGCTTAAATTTCTTAGGGTTCTGTTAATTTTTAAAGTGTTCTAATGGGTCAGGATTGTAGTCCACATGACAGAGTACATTTATCAATCATCAGGTCAGTCAAACGATATCAGAATCATAAGATAGCACCCGGTCAAACCATGTCAGAAATGGTGTTCTTGAGTTTTCTAGGTTTCCCAAAAAATCGAGTTTGTTATCAAGCGAGCTAGTTTGACCATCCATTTCTTTCAGTCAATTAATGATTTCAGTGATATAAAGGGACAGATCTAAAGTCCACATAGCAGGCTATAACATAGATACAATAACCTCATCAAAACACATAAATCCTGACAGATCTCGAGCTAGCAAAATCTTGTCAGGCGCTGAGATTGAGTTTCTGGGTTGCCCAGAAACTCTTGGTCATGCTCGGTCAACTAGGTTTGACCAACAATAAAATGAAATTTGGACATGGAATAGCCATGATTCCACTTCTAGATCACAGACCACATGACATACTACATGTTTAAAGCTTAAAACAACAAAAATCATAAACGAGAAAAGATTTAAGGCCACTGACATATGGTTGTCAGACCACAAAAAAAATTCCAGATTTTTGAAAACTTCAATTTCGAGTATCTAGATGTTAAGGATCCAACATCAAGCAACCCAGATCATTGATTAAGACCTTATACAACATGATTAAACATAAAAACACAACATTTAACAAAAGATCAAAGATCAAATTTTACAATTAGGGTTTATACCTTCTATGAACAAATCTTGATTTTAGGCTACTGATTTGTTGTGAGTAGTAGTGGGGCTTGTTTTGGGGACTGAAATGCTAAAGAAATTCATAGGTTTTGAGAGAAAGAGCTTAGTGGAGTGTATGTTGGACAAATGAGCTTAAAGTAAGACTTTTCTCTCTACAATTTCTATATATATCACTTAGATGCAATGTATGTAGTTGGTAAATGACTGATGGCTGTGTATTATTATCAAATAAAAAGTCAAGAGTTGTTCAACAATTCCAAAAATGGCTAGATCTACAAGTTACCAATTAAAGAATGTGCAAAAAGGACATTTTGGTCATTTGTCTTGTGATTTTAATGGAAATATGGTAATCTTGGCAAACACTTAGGGTTTGAGGTTCTCAAAAATTAAATTTTTTAGGCTTTCAATTTAGGGTTTAAAATAAAATAAAATTTTTAGCTTCTAAAAATAGTTAATTAGGTTTTCCTAATTAAATTAGGAATTCCTAATTATCTATACTTACTAATTAGGTTAAAGAGTTAGTAATTAGCATTAAGATGGCTACATTAGCGATTAGGACTCCCAATTAGCAAATTAGGGTTTCTAATTAGCTATTAGGTTTTCTAACAATTAGGGTTTTCAAATATTAATAACTAGGGTTTTCCTAATTAAAATCAATATCTATATTAACATTAAATCCTATAATACATGCCATAAATCATATAACACAATCATTAAACATTCTTGAACTCCCATTTGAGTTTTGAAATAGGGTTAAACAAATTAATGTTAGGGTTTTAACATTATACACATAATTAATCAACCATTAACAATACGTACATACAGTACATATTTATAACACTGAAAAATAGTAATATTATATTATTATTCCCATTCCTTGTCCAAACTCCAAAATTAGAGTTTGGATTCTATTTCTGATTCATCTATCATATATACTATTATTAAGTTAAAAAAATTAACTTAATTAATCTGAAATAAATTTATATAATAAAATAATTATTCTAATAATTCCAGTAACCATTCATATATTATTTAAATAATAATATACTCATATTTTCATGAAAAATAAATAATAAAAAAATATTTTTCTACAAAATTTAATTATTATAAGAACATACCTTATAATGGTCAATAATTCTAAAATAAAATTATTTGTAATTATTAATGTAATAAATAAATTTTTATTTATCACATGCATTTATATACATTACCTTGCACATATTCCCACCTTTAAAATAAAATAAAATAAAAATTTATACGCAAAATTTCTTATTTAATTATATAAAAAATATCGGGTTATTACATTCACCCTCTCTTATAAGGATTCTGTCCCTGGAATCACCGTTTCAAAACCTATACATACTAGGGTACATAGCATAGACAGTAATTACAAGTAGATCTCGAGCAAATTTGATCAAACTGATCTTTAACTATTCAGCCTAAAGCTTGTCTATCTGATTATACGGAAGTTTGATTTCTAATAGAACTAAAATTCTTCCTTCAAAAATTTATTTATAAAATAATTTACTGTATATAGGAAAATCATGTATAAGAAAATAAAATTTATTTGAATAATACCTGGTATTCCATCACCGGTTGCTACCGTATCCTGAACTATCTTGTTGAAGACTCTGACGGTTGAGTTTGTTGGTTTGTTGGTTGAAGTTGGTCTCGTTGTTGCCAATGTCCCGCTGCTTTTCCCCTTATTCGCATTCCCTGTCTCCCTTCTCCTTTTTGGACATTCTTTCACTTTATGCTCCATTGATTCACAAATAAAACACCCACTATACATTCTAGAATTGGGGCAGTTAGGAGAGATATGTCCCTTCTGCCCACACTTGTAATACACAAACTTTCCCTTTAAACACTCACCCGAGTGATTCTTTCCACAATTTCAACATTGCACCACCTGTTTCTTTCCACCTCCTAGTCTATTTCCGCCATTCTTAACCTTATCTTTTTCCCTCTTTCCAGTTCTACTACCACTACTCCCTTTTCCTGCTTTAACTTGATTTGCTTCCCACCAAAAATTTGCCTCCCCTTTCATTGTATATGTGGCAAAAGTTATCTTTTGCCCTCCGCTACTCTAGCTATCACAAACACTTCTACAGGGTCAATTGATCCTCTAAATCCTGGCGGTTCGATTGCTTTGAAATCTTTAAAGTTTATCGATTGATTATCTGGCTGATTTCTCGTGGCTAGTATTCCATTCTGCATAGCTTGAGCGTCTATATTCGTCAAATTCTGTATCGGGTCTAGTTGTCCTCCAGCTTTGTTGATAGGTTCTTCTGCCCTTTGGTTTCGTTTTCGTCTTGGCGGCATTATCTAGTTAAATAAATCATGTTCATCCAACTAATTTATAGTACTGTACACCATATAGCATAACACATACTACTTTAAACATTCGCTATCCCTTTGAGACACAAAAGTCGAGAATCGCTGCCATAACTTATACAAAAGTTGAGAAAATTACCTTACACATCATAAAACAGACATATTCAAGTAATACTAATGCTACTTATTTCCTACGCCTTCACTAAGGATCAATTGCTTAGTAATCTATATATTCCTATTATCCTCAATAATCCATTCATACACATAACTATACCAAGTTCGTCAAACTCACCATAAATATGAGTTTTAAGAACTCGCTCTTGACTTTATATTCTTTAACTATACTCTACCTATCTGTTATCCTACCATTTTTGGATCTGGTACTACATTTTCCACAGTAACCACATCATCAGGGTTGCTTTCAAAGTGAGCATCTATTTCAGCTACTGACTTTGATATTGGCTCGGTTATAGAGATTGACTTCTTATTTACAATCTGAGAGTATCCTAATCTTTTTTTTTCTGACATCTACACCTGAATTATCCTGATTAGCAAATAATATATATACACAGCACATAATAGTTTTATATAAGTTATCTTTTATTTTGTTCTACGATGAATTTATTCAATTCATCTCCTTTTAAACTCTATATGAGTTATTTGTATTTTCAACATTTCCCTCTGTTCTAAGGTTATAGCCTAAGGTCTAACCCACCTAAGGTTTCAAACCTATAGCTCTGATACCATGTTGTGACGCCCCCAAATTCAGGTACTTGAAACCCGAACTCAATGCTTCACGATACTATTTTTATGAGCGGAATAATACTAATAATAATAACAATAATATAAATACCAAACTTAATTTACATATATCAGAGTCTAATACCAATTTCTCAACCTTTACTACATTATATTACATGATAATAATATATATCATCCTTATCCTAATAAAGTCAAACTATTACATAAGATACCATAAGTTTATTCTGTTTGCTTTCCTTTTCTCTTGTTCTTGTCTGAACCTTCAGGTTGATCACGCTTAGCTGAAAATATTTACATTTAAAGCAAGATTGAGCATTTGGGTGCCCAACAAGTAATAACAGACAATAAACATTAGCTGAAAGAAGTAAATAATTTGTGTGAATGACACTTCTACAACGAATCAACAGTTGTGAAGTAAGCTGAACCAATAATAACAACATATTAAATCTATCTCAAATTTTGAAACTACGTACTGACTATAAATGGAGAGCAGTCAACGGACTATGAATTGTGCTTTCGATTTTTGATATTCAATTTAATCATAATAATTAATTATACGCAATAGCAAATTGGAATATTTTCCAAAGTTTGTGCTGAGTGATCCCTAAGGATCTTGAACTTAATTCTCGAGTAACTATCAAAGATTTGCTTTGATATACCCAGGTGTATCAGATAACCATAAAGATTAAGTCATACCCCTCTGCAAGTATAACAAGTGATCAACTTAATTATACACTATATTATGCATAATACTTAACTGTGTGCAATTGCCGAATATACGACCCATAGTTTTCCCTTTATATTAAAGGTTGTTCTTCTCAGTCTTACAATTAGAATTTGAATTATAACAACGAAATACTATGATTTCAATATCTAATCACTTTTTGATCTAGCAGAAATAATTGGCATCGACCTGTTAATAATAATTGAGTTCTTCTCTCAAACCTATCAAGTTCTAACAAATATTCGTCTAACCAGAATAATTAGCTAAGACATATCTTAACGCTATTTATGAATCTATGTCTAGCCGAGTTAAATAGCTTAGACAGCTTTTAAATTAACATATACATACTGGAAAACAATAAGTATGTATCAACATGTGATTAAATACAATGATTATCAAAGTGAGGTCACTTGTTTAACAAATTTTAGAAATTAACGAACATAATATATATCTGGAATGTACAATAATACTGAATTGATATCCAATGATCGGATAGAATTTAAAAATTGGCATATCAATAAAAGTATAGATACATGAACAATAACAATAACAATAGAGTTCTGAAACTGGCTTACACATGTCCATTGCATAAAGTAAATGCAAAGGTTAGATACTTGCCTGGTCTGCTGCTTACAGTTACGCAACTTAGTTTTATCTTTTATGTCGAGACCTATCAGTAATAAGATCATTCTATCGATTAGAAATACATATCATAACACATAGTACTACTATTTGCAGTCAGCACATAACCTAATCACATTGTCACATAGTTATATCAATCATTAGATCATAAACAAACATTTATACAGTCAAACTATCTAGGTCTGGATCAATTTCGAAGTCAATTTGGTGTACCAACGGTTTTATCGGGTAATTATCAAGTCTAAAACTTTACCATGTAGTTCAATATTCGTTTAGATATTTTAAATATTAGTTGTATTATTTTTCATAGCATTATAATAATTTTAAAATAATTATTCTAATTAATCATGATTTTTCAAACACCGTAATCATTATTAAATAATTTAAATATTAAATAATTCTATTATCATTAATATTTAATTAATATTAAATTATTAATGAAATCATTGGCAAAATATTAAAGTTATTTATAATAACTCAATATATTTTTAAAACATTTTTATTACCCTTAAATTATTTTTAAAATATTTAAAATTATTTTTAAATAATTATCATTAATATTTAAATATTAATGTACTATATATCAAAATATTAAAAGTTATTTATTATAACTTAAAAATATTTTTAAACCATTTATATCCTTTTTAAATGAATTTTAAACCAATAAAATTATTTTTAAACTATTTATTTAATATAATTATTAAATAAATTTAATATCAAATTGGTAATGAAATTTACCTTTAAATATTAAAAGTTATACTTTATAACTTAAACTATTTATTTTCATTTAAAATGATTTTTATAATATTAAAATTATTTTTAACTAATTTATTTAATATAAATATTACATAAATCTAATATCTTTAATATTAAATAATTAAGGAAATTTGTCTTAAAATATTAAAAGTTATGTTTTATAACTTAAAATATTATTAAATATTTTATTATCATTTAAAATGATTTTTAATATAATAAAAATCATTTTTAATTAATTTATTTAATGCATTTATTAAATAAAGTAAATATCAATAATATTCAAATAAATATTAATATTTAGGAAAAATATATAAAACTATTTATAGTTAATTTTTATAACTGAAAATAATTTTTAAATTTATTTTTATAATTTTCAGAAGCTATTTACTATTTTTAAATGATTTTTAGAATTTATTTCTATTTTTAATTATTTTCCAAAAATTAGGAAAATAAAATTATTAAATTCGTCGCTAAATGCTTTAACGACAGTTTCTGTCGCGATAGATGTTCTTGGGGCTCAAGAACACTGACAGTCAGTGTTCAAGAGGCTCCTTTTGACCATCTCTAATTCACTATCTAAACATGATCTGAGCTAATTAAGACACTGACATTGTAGTATTGTTGCAACACTATAATATCCAACTATCATTTAAGTCATACAACATCACAACAAGGAGATCTAGCCCATCAAACTCACTGTCAGAGCTTTCTGGGTTTTCTGGGTTACCCAGAAACCCAGTTAGCTTCGAGTAAGCAGTTTGAGGCTTAAATTTCTTAGGGTTCTATTAATTTTTAAAGTGTTCTAATGGGTCAGGGTTGTAGTCCTAATGACAGAGTACATTTATCAATCATCAGGTCAGTCAAATAATATTAGAATCATAAGATAGCACCCGGTTAAACCATGTCAGAAATGGTGTTCTTGAGTTTTCTAGGTTTCCCAGAAAACCGAGTTCGTGATCAAGCGAGCTAGTTTGACCATCCATTTCTTTCAGTCAATTGATGATTTGAGTGATATAAAGGCACATATCTAAAGTCCACATAGCAGGCTATAACATAGATACAATAACCTCATCAAAACACATAAATCTTGATAGATCTCGAGCTAGCAAAATCTTGTCAGACGCTGAGATTGAGTTTCTGGGTTGCCCAGAAACTCTTGGTCATGCTCGGTCAACTAGGTTTGACCAACAATAAAATGAAATCTGGACATGGAATAGCCATGATTCCACTTCTAGATCACAGACCACATGACATACTACATGTTTAAAGCTGAAAACAACAAAAATCATAAACGAGAAAAGATTTAAGGCCACTAACATATGGTTGTCAGACCACAAAAAAAATTTCCAAAATTTTGAAAACTTCAATTTTGAGTATCTAGATGTTATGGATCTAACATCTAGCAACCCAGATCATTGATTAACACCTTATACCACATGATTAAACATAAAAACACAACATTTAACAAAAGATCAAAGATCAAATTTTGTAATTAGGGTTTATATCTTCTATGAACAAATCTTGATTCTAGGCTACTGATTTGTTGTGAGTAGTAGTGGGGCTTGTTTTGGGGACTGAAATGCTAAAGAAATTCGTAGGTTTTGAGAGAGATAGAGAGCTTAGTGGAGTGTATGTTGGACAAATGAGCTTAAACTAAGACTTTCTCTCTCCAATTTCTATATATATCACTTAGATGCAATGTATGTAGCTGGTAAATGACTGATGGCTGTGTATTATTGTCAAATAAAAAGTCAAGAGTTGTTCAACAATTCCAAATATGGCTAGATCTACAAGTTACCAATTAAAGAATGTGCAAAAAGGGCATTTTGGTCATTTGTCTTTTGATTTTAATGGCAATATGGTAATCTTGGCAAACTCTTAGGGTTTGACCATTAGGGTTTAACCCTAAGGTTCTCAAAAATTAAATTTTTTATGCTTTCAATTTAGGGTTTAAAATAAAATAAAAATTTTAGCTTCTAAAAATAGTAAATTAGGTTTCCCTAATTAAATTAAGAATTCCTAATTATATATACTTACTAATTAGGTTAAAGACTTAGTAATTAGCATTAAGATGACTACATTAGCAATTAGGACTCCCAATTAGCAAATTAGGGTTTCTAATTAGCTATTAGGTTTTCAAACAATTAGGATTTTCAAATATTAATAATTAGGGATTTCCTAATTAAAATTAATATCTATATTAACATTAAATCCTATAATACGTGCCATAAATCATATAACACAATCATTAAACATTCTTGAACTCCCATTTGAGTTTTAAAATAGGGTTAAACCAATTAATGCTAGGGTTTTAACATTATACAGATAATTAACCAACCATTAACAATACGTACATACAGTACATATTTATAACACTGAAAAATAATAATATTATATTATTATTCTCATTCCTTGTCCAAACTCCATAATTAAGGTTTGGATTCTATTTCTGATTTGTGATGCCCCCAAAATAGGTATACATCACCCTTCTTGAGTCGCCAAATACATTGTACAAAATTTAAATACAACTTAGTAATACAACTGTCGTGTAACATACCACAAAACATAAACTGAGAGTTTTAATACGAATATTGTCTTCTAGACAGTATTCAAACTCAAATTGAGTCCTCAATATATTTATTATCACACTATTTCATAGAATAATAATGACTACTAATGCTATCATCTGGACCGTCACTCCGTTCCCCGACTAGTCCCGGCTACGTTCTCATTTCCTGAAGAGAACAATAAAAGCAAAAGAGTGAGCTCAACTAGCCCATTAAGAAATATTATGACTAAGATAATGCAGAATAATATATCATTAGCCTTCAACAGTGTTAAACTGATAAAATATAACAAACATCAAGTTTAACTACAGCGGAACAAGCAATCCATTAGAAGAGTTAAGTAGAGAATAAAATCTACTATCTTCTATGATTTAAAAGGTTTTTTTATCACTTTTATCGCTGAGACTCAGCTTAATAAATAATCCACATCATCCCTGCACTACGGCCAAGGATATTCATTAGTATCACGATCACATATTATCCATGCACTACGGGCCAAGGATATTTGTGTATTCATCAATGGTCATGATCATGCCAACAACTGTCCATCAATGCACTATGGGCCATTGAGGACTTTTACCACATCATTTGTAACATTACGGTCATGATTATACCGAATAATCCCTGGTCATAATCATACCAAGTCCATCTATGCACTACAGGCCACAGATGACTTTCAACATAATATAAATATGAGAATGATGACAATGATATAAGAATTCAATAAAACAAGTTCAAGAATAAATTTTTAGAGATTTTATAATTTAATTTATCTAGAAATCAATAACGTCCAAATTGTCAACATGATACTGCTTTGTTGAGTAAAATTCAAGAATAATATTGTACTAAAAATAATTTAGACCGAAAATGAATCAATTTTTATCATGAATAGTACTCCGGGTGAATAGTACTCGAGTGAATAGTACCTCATGAATAGTATCCCAGCATGAAAAAGTTAAAACTTATCAAGAATTCTCAGAATAATATTTCCATGAAAAGATACTGGATGAAACGCAAATATGAAGGATATTTTAATAATTTCATCGAGTATAGAAGCCAAAACTTTAACCAAATGAGTATAGAATTCAAAATATGAAATTAAAATAATATTACTTACATACTATAGAGTATAGAAGAAAATATTATTTCAAGCGAATATTGAACAAAAATAACATCCATTACCTTGAAAAGAAGAGTATTCCAACTAGTATAGCGGGAATATTCTTGAAGAAAACTTTCACTATTTTCTACGTTCAAAGCTTTCTAAAACTCGAAAGAAATACGCTCAAGATTATAGAAGAAGAATTCTCTGATTCTGGTGTGATTTTCAATTCTAACTTAAGCGCCTATTTATAGAAAACTGTTAGAACGACAAAGGAGACTAAATAATAAAATAATATTATTTTAAAATTTTCTTCCTACGCATGCCAAGACTAGTTCAGCCCTGCACTTTTGAATTTTAATTCCAGCACATATTTTCAACAAAAAACAAAAGTGGGTCCCACCCATAATTTTAATAAAAACATTTAACTTACGAAACTTCAATAATTCATATAAAATAGTCCTTTTATCAGAAAATACGAATTTTATGTCCATTCCACACGAAATCGAATTCTCTACAACTATGTAGCTTTAAGTTTTTCATAATTCCAAACAAAAAATATCTTAAATCCACAAACGGATGATTTTCAATACCTCATAAAATTCATAACAAATCATACGTTAATTTTTAACGGTTCAAAATTTATGGACATATACTCAACTTACATATGTATAACATATCCAAAAAGCACAACGATCCAACGGTCAGATCAAAATTATAACTCACGCAATAGAACTTTTAGAACACTGATTTAATTTTTAATACCTCCATTTTAACAAAAATACTGATAAAACACCTCAACATTAATTCCTTTATTTATAACCACATAAAATAAATATTTTCCTATCCATCATTTATGTCCACATAAAAATTTATATTTCTTTATCATATAAATCAATAATTAATTATTCATAAATAATATTACAGAATCACAATTATAACAATCAGGTCGTTCCTAGGAAAGAGGGGCTTTCCGATAAGGATTTCTCATTACTGGCGCGTAATTAGGTGACCAAACCTCTCCTTGACAGAACTTTCTGGACATTGCCAATAATACTATTTAATAATATTATTCAAATAATATGAATTATTGATCTGATAATAGAAAATACTGTGCAGTGACAATTATTGAAACAACAATAATATAAAATATCAACGTAGCAATTATTGAACCAATAAAATAAAATATTGAACAGTAATTACTGCAACAATTATTGAGTAGTGCCTTCTTACGTAAGAAATCAATAATTCAAAAATACTGTGCAATACCGTGTGCTACTATGCAACAATGCGTATTACTGTATTTTAACCACCGGGTATTCTAACAGTTAACGGTAAAACTTTCACTGTTATCTTATAAAAAGATATTTTTGTCGTTTTCTCAATCCGACAATGATTTCGTTGTGGGGTCCACCAATGATTGTGTCGTCGTACGAATATTCCCTGTTAAAATGAATATTTCCCGACCAATCGAATATTATATAACAACTTGCGTACTTTGCAAAATTTATAAATATTACTCACAACTATAACATTATATCAAATTTACTCTATAATATTCAAAAATGATATTTATAGAAAATTCATCTTTATTCATAAAAGTTGGGGTCTTACAACCTCCCCTTCTTATGAAATTCGCCCTCGAAATTAGGGTACATACCTGGTATGTCAAAGAGGTAAGGATACATTGATTTCATTTCAGATTCTAACTCCCAGGTCATTTCCTCAACATCGTGGTTTCTCCACAAAACTTTGACTTGAGGTATAACCTTGGAGCGTAAAATATGCTCCTTCTTATGCAAGATTTTAACAGGAACCTCTTCATATATTAAATCTTCTATTTCGTCCGATTCTAACTCAATAATATAGTTCAGGTCTTTCACATATTTACGTAACATAGATATGTGAAAAACGTTATGAACACGAGACATATTTGGCGGTAAGGCGAGTCTATAGGCCACAGTTTCTACTCGTTTGAGGATTAAAAATGGGCCAATGAATTGAGGATTGAGCTTTCCACTCTTTCCAAATCTCGTAACTCCTTTCCATGGAGCAACACGTAACAACACATGTTCTCCAATATTGAATTCAACGTCCTTTCGATGAAGATCAACATAACTCTTTTGTCGATCTTGTGAGATTTTTATACATTGTTGGATTGTTTGAATCTTTTCCGTAGTCATACGTACCAACTCTGGTCCCAACAATGTTGCTTCACCCACCTCATCCCAGCATACTGGAGAACGACACTTTCTTCCATACAACACCTCGAATGAAGCCATGCCAATACTTGCTTGATAACTGTGGTTATAGGAAAACTCCACCAATGGTAAGAACTTATCCCAACTTCCCTTGAAGTCAAGGACACATACTCTTAATAGAACTTCAAGAGTTTGAATAGTCCTCTTTGACTGCCTGTCCGTTTGAGGATGATAAGCTGAAGTAAATTGTAAATTCGTGCCCATAGCTTTTTACAAACTAACCCAAAATCTTGAAGTTAATCTTGGGTCTCAATCAAAAACTATGGATACTGGCATACCATGCAATCTTACAATCTCGTTTATATACATACGAGCAAGACGTTTAAGTGTATAAGTTTCTTGTATAAGTAAGAAATGAGCCGACTTGGTCAATCTATCAACAATGACCCCAATCGCATCTATACCTTGAAAAACCTTGGGAAGACAGGTAACGAAATACATGGTAATGTGCTCCCACTTCTATTCTGGAATTTCAAGTGGTTGCAATGGACCTTTTGGTACTTGATGCTCCACCTTGACTCGTTGACAAGTTAGACACCTTGAGATAAACTTCGCGATCTCTCTCTTCATATTGCTCCACCAAAATGTATGTCAAAGATCATGATATATTTTGGTACTCTCAGGATGGATTGCAAACGGTGTGTTGTGCGCCTCCATCATGATTTTATACTTTAAATCAGGATCGTTAGAAACACAAAGTCTGGAGTTGACTCGAAGTATTTCTTCTTCATCGATTCTTGCTTCCGGCATAGCACCTTCTTGCACTTTCTTCCTCATACGCATCAGCTCCAGGTTTGTAGCTTGAGCAACTTTAACTTTATTAATTAAAGTTGGTTCTACTCGTATATTTGCCATCATCACGTGGGTCCCTGGAGTCTTTAACTCTATCTCTATCATTTGTAAGTCATATAAAATAGTCCTTTGTATTGACAATATCGCACTCATACCCGTATATGATCTTCTACTCAATGCATCAGCTACTACGTTCACTTTACCATGATGGTATTAAATGGTATGATCATAATCTTTCAACAATTCAAGCCAACGTCATTGCCGCAAGTTGAGTTCCTTTTTGGTGAAGAAATATTTGAGGCTTTTATGATCCGTAAAAATCTCCACTTTCTCCCCATACAAGTAATGCCTCCAAATTTTAAGTGCGAAGACAACAGTTGCCAACTCTAGATCATGAGTAGGATAATTCCTCTCATATTCTTTGAGCTGCCGAGAGGCATAGGCTATGACTTTCCCATGTTGCATGAGAACATATCCTAACCCTTTGCCCGAAGCATCACTGTAGATGACAAATCCCTCCGAGCCGGATGGTATTGTCAGAACAGGTGCTGAAATGAGTCTCCTCTTGAGTTCTTGAAAACTCTTCTCACATTCCTCGCTCCAATCGAATTTTGTATCTTTTCGAGTCAGCTGAGTTAATGGAGTTGCGATTCGAGAAAACCCTTCCACGAATCTCCGATAATAACCAGCTAAGCTGAAAAAGCTACATATTTTGGTCACTGACTTAGGTTGCTCCCAGCTTTGAATAACTTCAATCTTTGCCGGGTCAACAGATATTCCATGACTTGATACTACGTGCCCAAGGAATGCTACTTCCTCAAGCCAGAACTCGCATTTCTTCAATTTGGCATAAAGCTTGTTTTCACGAAGCTTTTGGAGTATCAGCCTCAAGTGTTGCTCATGATCTTCATGGCTTTTGGAATATATGAGGATGTCATTAATAAAGACGACCACAAAGTGATCCAAATATTCCTTGTTAGTCAATTCAAAAGACATGACTAGGAATTCATAATGCCCGTACCGAGTTCTGATAGTCGTCTTTGGAATGTCATCGGTTCTAACCTTTAACTAATGATATCCAGAATGAAGATCGATCTTTGAAAAGAATTTGGCGCCTTGCAACTGGTCAAACATGTCATCAATACGTGGCAATGGGTACCTAATATTGATGGTGACATGATTCAACTCCTGATAATTAATACAAAGTCGCATACTCTCATCTTTCTTCTTCACGAATAGAACAGGAGCAGCCGAAGGAGACGTACTAGGATGAATAAAATCGATGTCTAATAATTCCTGTAATTGGGTATTTAACTCTTGAAGTTCAATAGGAGCCATTCGATATGGGGCTTTAGAAATGGGTTTTGTACTAGGTTCAAGGTCGATACAAAAATTAATTTCTCGCTCTGGGGGTAGGCCAGGAAGTTCTTCAGGAAATACGTCAGGAAATTTATCGACAATAGAAATATCATTAAAAACTGACGTATTTTTGTTTAAATCAGTGACATGAGCTAAGAAAGCTTGACATTCGTTTTTTAATAAACGAATAACTTTATGGCTTGAGATGATAGTGATTGATTTTAATGGTTTAGTTGCTCGAATTCGCATGATAGGTTGGTTAGGAATATGAAAGTTAACAACCTTACAAAAATAATTAATTTTTGCATGATGAGTAGTTAGCCAATCAATCCCTAGAATTACGTCAAATGCAAGTATTTTCAATGAAATAAGATCGACAAGTAATGTGAGGGTACCGATTTGAACCAAACAAGACTTCTAAACAGTGGATGTAATGAAGGTTTCTCCCAACGGAGTTTCAACAGATAAGTCAAAGTCTAATTTCTCCGGAGTCAAATTTAAACGTTGAGCGCAAGTAGAAGAAATAAAAGAATGGGTAGAACCGGTATCAAATAAGGTATAGACTTCGCTAGAGTTTATGATAAACTTGCCCGTGATGACCTCGTTCGGGTTCCTTGTTTTCTGGGAGGTCATGGCAAACGCTCTCCCTTGAACTACCGGTTTTGACTTTTCTGGGACGACCTTTGGTGCCTCCATCCCAGCTGGACTTGTCTTCGATGCATGAAAAAATTGGGCTAGGTGACCTTCTCTTCCATAATTATAACACGCTTTGGACTGCATCGCGTAGTTTGGACTGATGTGTCCCTCCCCTCCGCATTTGAAGCATATGATAGGTGGTCGTTCTCCTTTCTTAACAACGGGTGCTGGTGTTGACGTCTTTCCATTATTATTGAATCTCCTCTTCTTGAAATGTCCACTCTTATTGATTCCCTCCACGTTTGTTATCACCACTTCGATGACTGCTGCCACTGGTATTATCATTTTGTCGGCTACTCTCCCTTTATTGGGATGTCTCATTATCGCTCTTCAATAACTGAGCCCTATTTACAACATATGAATACAAACATAGTTTCTGAGAGATAAGATATTGACGTATCTCGGGTTTCAAATCTCTTAGAAACATCCGTGTCATTCTCTCCTCGTTATCAACTAAGTGGGATGCAAACCAGGACAACTCGATAAACTTGGCTTCGTACTGCGACACGGTCATGTTGTTTTGCTCCAGTTTAATGAACTTTACCTCTTTCATGTGACGAATACTTTCGGGAAAGTACTTGTCATTGAACAGTTCTTGGAACTTCTCCCAAGACATCTTCAGTGCGGCAGGTTGAGTACGCTTTACTGATCCCACTAGTAATCTGCCTCTGCCCGCAACATGAAGGTGGCAAAGGGAAGTTTTTTCTCCTCGGAGTATTCCAATACATCAAATATCTTGTTGATCTGCTTTATCCACGTCTCCGCCTTAAGTGGTTTTGGCTCTCCAAAAAACTCCGGTGGTCCCAGCTCCTTGAACTGTTTAACAGTGACCGTCCAAGTGTTTCCAATGTTTCCACCCGCATTTCAGACAGGAGTCTCTCTTTCCTGATGTTGCATGAATTGCATAAAGCCTCTGAACATTCAATCGTTTATCATTTGATCGTTGTTGTTTACCTGAGGATTATTGTCTTCCTGTTGCACATTATCCTGGGTATTGATCTGTGGCGACTCAACAGTCTCCTGTGCTCCATTGCTATTCTCAATATTCTCGGATGTTATTTTCAAATACTGCCATAAAACAAGGGTTAATTGACATGCAACATATTATCCCTATACTCTGACCGACCAATTAAATATCAAATAAATTTAGGTAGGTCATACTAGCGAAGGAATTCCCCGTCTCTCCCCTCCTAGTTCTTATCTCACATCTCAGCTAGGGATCATATCCCTAAGCTTTGATACCAACTGTGACGCCCCCAAAATAGGTATACATCACCCATCTTGAGTCGCCAAATACATGGTACAAAATTCAAATATAACTTAGTAATACAACTGTTGTGTAACATACGACAAAACATAAACTGAGAATTTTAATACGAATATTGTCTTTTAGATAGTATTCAAACTCAAATGGAGTCCTCAATACATTTATTATCACACTATTTCATAGAATAGTGAGGACTACTAATGCTATCATCTGGACCGTCACTCCGTTCCCCGACTAGTCCCGGCTACGTTCTCATTTCTTGAAGAGAACAATGAAAGCAAAAGGGTGAGCTCAACTAGCCCATTAAGAAATATTATGACTAAGATAATGTAGAATAATATATCGTTAGCCTTCAACAGTGTTAAACTGATAAAATATAATAAACATCAAGTTTAACTGCAGCGGAACAAACAATCCATTAGAAGAGTCAAGTAGAGAATAAAATCTACTATCTTCTATGATTTAAAGGGTTTTTCATCACTTTTATCGCTGAGACTCAGCTTAATAAATAATCCATATCATCCCTGCACTACGGCCAAGGATATTCATTAGTATCACGACCACAAATTATTCATGCACTACGGGCCAAGGATATTCGTGTATTCATCAATGGTCATGATCATGCCAACAACTGTCCATCAATGCACTACGGGCCAATGAGGACTTTTACCATGTCATTTATAACATTACGGTCATGATTATACCGAATAATCCCTAGTCATAATCATATCAAGTCCATCTATGCACTACAGGCCCTAGATGACTGTCAACATAATATAAACATGAGGATGATGACAATGATATAAGAATTCAATAAAACAAATTTAAAATTTTTTTTTTAGAGATTTATAATTTAATTTATCTAGAAATCAATAACGTCCAAATTGTCAACATGATACTGCTTTGTGGATTAAAATTCAAGAATAATATTGTACCAAAAATAATTTGGACCGAAAATAAATTAATTTTTATCATGAATAGTACTTTGGGTGAATAGTACTCGAGTGAATAGTACTCCGTAAATAGTACTTTGGGAATAGTAACCCCGTGAATAGTACTCCGACATGAAAAAGTTAAAACTTATCAAGAATGCTCAGAATAATATTTCTATGAAAAGATACTGGATGAAACGCAAATATGAAGGATATTCTACTAATATTATGGAGTATAGAAGCCAAAACTTTAACCAAATGAGTATAGAATTTGAAATATAAAATGAAATAATATTACTTACATACTACAGAGTATGAAAGAAAATATTATTTCAACTGAATATTGAACAAAAATAACATTCATTACCTTAAAAAGAAGAGTATTCCAACTGGTATAGCGGGGATATTTTTGAAGAAAACTTTCATTATTGTCTACGCTCAAGATTATAGAAGAAGAATTCTCTGATTCTGGTGTGATTTTCAATTCTAACTTAAGCGCCTATTTATAAGAAAATGTTAGAACGCCAAAGGAGACTAAATAATAAATTAATATTATTTCAAAATTTTCTTTCAACGCATGCCAAGACTAGTTCAGCCCTCCACCTTTGAATTTTAACTCCAGCACATATTTTTAACAAAAAATAAAAGTGGGTCCCACCCATAATTTTAATAAAAATATTTAACTTTCAAAACTTCAATATTTCATATAAAATAGCCCTTTTATCAGAAAAATACGAATTTTATGTCCATTCCACACGAAATCGAATTCTCTATAACTATGCAGCTTTAAGTTTTTCCAAATTCCAGACAAAAAATATCTGAAATCTATAAACGGATGATTTTTAATACCTCATAAAATTCATAGCAAATCATACGTTAATTTTTAATGGTTCAAAATTTGTGGACATATACTCAACTTATATATGTATAACATATCTAAAAATCACAACGATCCAACAGTCGGATCAAAATTATAACTCACGTAATAGAACTTTTAGAACACTGATTTAATTTTTAATACCTCCATTTCAACAAAAATACTGATAAAACACCTCAACATTAATTCAATCATTTATAACCACATAAAATAAATTTTTTCCTATCCATCATTTATGTCCACATAAAAATTTATATTTATTTATCATATAAATCAATAATTAATTATTCATAAATAATATTACAGAATCACAATTATGACAATCAGGCCGTTCCCAAGAAAGAGGGGGCTTTCCAATAAGGATTTCTCGTTACTGGCGCACAATTAGGTGACCAAACCTCTCCTTGGTAGAACTTTCTAGATATTGTCAATAATATTATTTAATAATATTATTCAAATAATATGAATTATTGATCTGATAATGGAAAATACTGTGCAGTGATAATTATTGAAACAACAATAATATAAAACATCAATGTAGCAATTATTGAACCAATAAAATAAAATATTGAATAGTAATTACTGTAACAATTATTGAGTAGTGCCTTCTTACGTAAGAATCAATAATTTAAAAATACTGTGCAATACCGTGTGCTACTGTGCAACAACGCGTATTACTGTATTTTAACCACCGGGTATTCTAACAGTTAACGGTAAAACTTTCGTCGTTATCTTAGAAAAAGATATATTTGTCATTTTCTCAATCCGACAATGATTCCGTTGTGGGGTCCACCAATGATTGTGTCGTCGTACGAATATTTCCTGTTAAAACGAATATTCCCCGACCAATCGAATATTATATAACAACTTGCGTACTTTGCAAAATTTATAAATATTACCCACAACTGTAACATTATATCAAATTCACTCCATAATATTCAAAAATGATATTTATAAAAAATTCATCTTTATTCATAAAAGTTGGATCTTACATGATTCATCTATCATATATAATATTGTTAAGTTAAAATAATTAACTTAATTAATCTAAAATAAATTTATATAATAAAATAATTATTATAATAATTCTATTAACCATTTATATATTATTTAAATAATAATATACTCATATTTTCATGGAAAATAAATAATAAAAAAATATTTTTCTACAAAATTTAATTATTATAAGAACATACCTTATAATGGTCAATAATTCTAAAATAAAATTATTTATAATTATTAATGTAATAAATAAATATTTATTTATCACATACATTCATACACATTACCTTGCACATATTTCCACCTTTAAAATAAAATAAAAAATTTATACATAAAATTTCTTATTTAATTATATAGAAAATATCGGGTTATTATAGAAAGGAACTAGTGCTCAAGAATAAGGTGATACCTTCCGTGAAGGTGATATGGAGGAACCACAATGCCGAAGAATCTACGTGGAAACTCGAAGATAAAATGATGAAGAACTATCCTGAGTTATTTATTTAATTGTGTATTCGATTCTGGGGACAAATGTGACGAATAAGATTTGTTTGAGTTGTGATTCTGGAGACAGAATCCTTGTAAGGAGGGAAGAATGCAACGAATAAGATTTGTTTGAGTTGTGATTTTGGGGATAGAATCCTTATAAGGAGGGAAGGATGTAACAATCTGGAATTTCAATTGTAATTTTAAATATTTATTGAATTAAATAAATATTTTTAATTGATGTGTTGGTTGTTTAGTAGATATTTGTTGAATTATTTATTAGTAAGTAAATAATTCATGAGTTATAAAAACTAACTTAATTGGATAAAAGAGTGATGAATTAAAGAATTAAATTTATGAGATAATACTCTAATTTAATTATATGATTTGTTATAATGTTACTTTAATTTAATTTAATAATTAAAGTGATATGTTAATTTATTAAAGAAAATTATAATGAAAATTATAATGTGGTAAGTGGTTAAGTAGGGAATTTATTTAATAAGTTGTAATTAGTTTTATTTAATTAAGATTGGATATGGAAATCCAAATAAATAATGTGGAACAATAAACTACAGTATAAATGATTTATTAAAATAAATTAAAGGAGTTTTAAATGGGTTTACCAAACAAGGCTTAATGAATATTAAGTCTTTATTTTTAAAGTGTTTTGCCAAACAAAGTCTTATGTCTTTTGAATTTAAAAAAAATTAAAAAAAATACATATTAAATATTTTATAACTGATATGTAATTATTATATTTAATAGTACGTCAGTTTATACGTTTTGTTTTGGGTTTATTGCGTCTGTTTTATTTTTACGTAAGGAGTTGGCCTAAGCCTGAGAATAGTGGGAAAGAAGAACAGAGAAAAATAAAGAGAAATGAGAGAAAGAAATATAGAGAGTTGAGAAAAAAAATTGTGAATTCACTTCTTTGTTTTCTAGCAAGGATTATTCAAGCAATTGAAGGTATAATCTCTAAAACTTTAGTTTTATGTATATGAAAGTTTTATATATAAGAGTTTTATGTTCTTGAGTTTCAAACCTCTGTAATCCAAATTTGATGAATTGTTGTTATATAAAGTGTTGATTGTGTGTACATGTAATTGTGATATTATAACTAGCATCTAGACAAGAATTTGGTATACTAATTATGTTCAAAAATAAGAAAACTTATTATAGTGCATGTGTGTATGTATATGGCTTGTGAAAGTCCAAAAATTGATAGTTGGTTTGTGAGCTAGACTGTAAATTGAGTCTTGGATATGTTAATTCATTAAGAAATGAAAAGAACACAATTTGAATGAGTTAATTTGGTGTAGTAATGAGAATTCAGTGTTAATTTTTGCTAAGGATATCAAAAATGGAGTTTTTTCAAAGGTATGGAATTTAAAGGACTGAATTTGTTTCTAGTTGTTGTTTAATGGTTCTAAATCAATATTTACGTGATGGGTAATGTTTATATGAAGGTTATATGTAACGACCCCAAAATTTATACAATTTAAATCCCGACTTCGGTCGTTAACCATACATTCAACCTCTAAATAATATATCATTATTCGATGTTAAACTTAATAAAATTGCGGAATATTTAAAACTTTTATACATTTTCTTCTTTCTTGCCCTGAATCGCAACCATTACATTACATCTCTTTGATTCAATCTTATATCATGAATCGTTACAACAAAATGACTATACAAAGTCTTACATCATAACTAAATATCCATATACATTGGATAGCTCAACTTACATTTCAACAACATGTTACGTTCAAAATATGAAATACATTTCTCATAAAACATAAGTAATCTTCGTGAATATAGATCTCTCTATAACTCACATAGCACGTATCTTTACCTTAAAATCTTGACCTGCAAAAGTGGTTATTTGTAAGAGTGAGCTCGACAGCCCAACAATGTCTAACAGTTTTCATGCATCACATAGCACATAATAACATGCTCGATATACATCTCATTAAAGTAACATGGCATGCATGCTTTTAATTCACATAGCAAATATAAAGATTGAGTTCCTTAATCAATCATCATTACTTAGCCAAAACAATGTAGTCATATATTGACTTTAACATTTTATGATTTCAACATGCATAACATATCATGCAATTTAAAACAGTTCATCAAGTCCACGTAAAAAATAGGAACCGAAAGACTTGCCTTGATCGTTGTTTACCAATAATAGCTTAACAGCTTATAGTTATCTACACTTCACGTGCCCTACACAATTATATAATCATACACATCAACTATTAGTCACATAACAACACATAGCAATTGTAATGTAAACTCTACTCCACATCTCATAATCTTTCCTATTAATAAATACACAATGGTCAATTAGATTGTGTTAACTTTTCGACTTATGACTCACTATATTTCTTCTTAGTCAAACTCGAAGTTCAAGTGCTTAAGTCTTGCTAGGAATACTTATTGGTTTTATATTAAACCCATTTCATATCTTATAATATCCATTTCAATGGAATTGAAACACTTTTTAAGTTCATTAACACTTGGCACAGCGTTTCGACGTTCAATCGTCACACGCCCGATTTGCCTCTCTTGTGTATGCTTACTATGCTTCTATAACTTATCTAATACATTATTTATTAATGTTAAGTATCATTATATTTACTAACATTCATATTTTATAACTTAGGACATCATCTTTTATGGTCTGGAGCACTACACATGCATATGTGCATGCCCGACACCCTCCGATTGCCTCTGAAAACAAAACAGTCTTAAAGATGACCATTTTGACCCATCCTAATTACTTCAAATTGAAAAACTTAAAGAACGAAAGTTGTAGGTCTACTCGTCCTCGTTCCGGATCATCTTGAATCACCTCAATCGGAGTTCGTATGAAGAAGTTATGGTTATTTTACTATAGGAGGTCAAAACTGTCCAAGTCAGACTTCTGTCCCCGCGCTGGGGCGCGAGGACTAAGCCAACCAGTGGCGCTGGGGCACGAGATTGGCGCTGGGACGCGAATTTCAGTGCTTGGGTGCCAACTTCTGGCGCTGGGGCGCGAATTTTGGCGCCGGGGAGCGATTTTTGGCGCTGGGGCTCAAATTTTGACGCTGGGGCGTCGAAACTTGCAGAACACAGCCCACGATGAACAGAACAACTAAATTTTTGTCTATAACTTAATTTCTAACACTAATTAACATGTATAACTTATGACAATTACACATATACACATTACCCAACATGCATATACTAATTTAAACCATTAAACAATAATTTTAGAAAACTTAAATCATTGTACGCACTGTTTTAAAACCAAAACTTTATTATCGATGTTTGTTTACAAAGTTTAACACTGAAATTCTTATTAGTCAACAACTTAGTCCATTCCAACTATAATCTCATCGTTTCTTACCAAGTTAATATATTCAGTGTTCAATTTCACCATTAATTCACCACCAAACTATTACAGACAATTACATTATATTAATATTTGGTACTTTTTTTACCAGTCATTTTTGAACATCTATAAACTTCAAACAGTTTCTTCCTTTCTAAACGAGACTAGCGTACAATCCCTTATCTAAACATAAACTCTAGCATTACAATTACCTACAAGTGCAATTATTCAGTTTATACAACAATTCAAGAGAATTTAAACTTCACAGAGAATTTGAAAAGAATTTTTACACAGTGAAACTCATGAAAAATTATGTCGTAGCATATATATTAAGGGTTATATAACATACCTTCAATTTGCTCAGACAATTCTTGCTAACTCTTGTAATCCTTGCTAAAATTGCCAGAAATTGCTTAAGTTCTCTCACAATTCTCTCAACTCTCTGTAATCTCTAGGCTAGCAAACTAGAATACGTAAAAAGAACAACTGATAGCTTTAAGGCGAAAAACTAAAACTGTTAATCTTTAATACGCCAAACTTAATAAAATAACAGTTACAAAACTAACGTATATAATATAAATATATTATATTTATTATTTTATTTATTTTATTGAAATTCAAAAATTAGAAATTCCAAAAGTCATAAGGCTTTGTTTGGCAAAATACTTTAAAATTAAAGACTTAATATATTTAAGCATTGTTTGGCAAGATAAAGTAAAACTACTTTAATTTATTTTAATAACCATTTATAATATAGTTATTTGTCACACTTCTAATTAATTAAGTTTTCATATTTAATTTAATTAATTCTAATAATAATTCATTGCATAATATAATAATTTATTTAATCATTATAAACTCTCTAACTTAATTATTAAATTAAATTAGATTACTATTTCAAAATAATTACTTTCCCTAACTCATTAATTATTTATTAAACAAATAAATAATCAAATCACATCAAATCAATTAAACAAATACTTATTCAATGATAAACACATCCATTAAATATTTATATAATTCAATAAATATTTAAATATTATAATTAAAAATCTGGATTGTTACATCATTCTCTCTTTATAAGGATTCTGTCCTCAGAATCACAACTCAAACCACTCATTCGTTATAATCTTTCCTACTTACAAAGATTCTGCCCCTAGAATCGAAGACAAATTAAACAAATGACTTAGAGTAATCTTTCATCATTTTATCTAAATATAGGTTTTATAGTTTCTACTACATTCATTACCTTAACAAATTCTAGGTTTTATTTCATAACTTTCACTTGAACTCAATTCCTTTTCTAAGGATCGTTATCATCAACACTCGGGATATTACATTCACCATTTCTTCTAAGAATTTCGTCCTCAAAATTTTATTTATTAATATTTATTCATTCATCTATCAAAGTAGATTTTACGTTAATACTATATTCATTCATTGGGTTCTATAACTACTTCTTTCCACAAAGATCATTCTACAATTATTAACTTTTCTGTTAAAAGTTTCACATTATTCTTTGATAACTCACATCCTTCTCACTTCAAAATCTCTTTTCTCACTTATTCAACATATTCATCATTCAGTGTCGCATTCTACGACTTACTTCTTTCTAAGGAATACTTTTCTTACCACATTCACCTTTTAGAATATCAAGAATCTTCCACAATTGCTCAATAATTGGGAAGCGATATGAATAACAGAAATTTAAAAGATTCCAAATCATGCTGAGGGTCATAAGACCACGAACTATGTCCACAGTTGCAAGTAATCTTTCAACTTCAACTTTAAAAGTCATAAGACTATAAGGACCCCCGTACTTAGGGTGTTAAGCCCTTCGTACGATGTATTGTGCACAAACATTTAAACGCTATGCGTATGTCCATAGTTATAAGTAATCTTTCAACTTAAACTTTAACAGTCATAAGACTATAGGGACTCCTCGTACTTAGGGTGATCAGCCCTTCGTACAATGTATTGTGCACAAACATCTCAACGCCTCCGCGTAATCCCCTATAAAAGGGTTGTTCATCTCAGCTTTTCAACATCTGAATCCGCACCAAAACAATTTGGTTTGGCATAACCTCTCAAGAAACTCTTGAATTTCAATAACATCTTTCAATATTTGTCTAGCTGAATCAAATAGCATAGACCTCTACAATAACTCGGATATTAACCAAAATATACATATACATACATACATATGTATTCTCATATCTTAAAGAAATCTCAAAAATCTTTTTATGACGTCATGATACCGCACTGTATTTACAGTCCGTTGAGGATTCCGTCATTTGGTGATTTTATCATACTACATCATACCATAGTGGGCTGACGATCCTTAGATCACATCCAACACTAGGTAATACTGCATTGATGACTCTATCATTTTTATCATCTTTGCACCAGGTTACATGATGCATTAATGATATAAAATACATTTTGATATATTGCAAATCATTTTTTTGGTCTAGCCGAAGCAATTAGCATAGACATACGAATAACAGTATTGTTGTTAAAACTCATTGGTTCCATCATTTGATCCAATATTTTTCAAGAAAATAAAAGTGTAAACATCAGCACGAAGTCAATAAATTTCGAAAGTCTAGCATAGCTGGTAGATTTAGAATACCTAAGCTTCCACCATCAACTCCACTTTCTATAATGATACATTGCTTAATAGGTCTATCTATTCCTATCACCCTCAATAATCCATTCACACTTAATTATACCCTAGTTCATCAAACTTACCACACGTTATGAGTTCAGGAACTTGCCACAATCATATGAGTTTACGAACTTATCCTAGTCAGACCATAGGCGTCCATTCGCTGAGGCGTTCAAAAATATACCATATAATTATGAGTCACGAACCTACCATAAGTATGAGTTTTAAGAACTCACACTTAACCTTATAATATTTTCTAACTATACTCTACCTATCTGTTATACACATGAGAAAAGAATCACCTTCTCAACAGGCATATAGCAAATAGCGCGACATAAACATTCCAATAATTATCAATGTGATAAACTGAGCGCAAGCACAAAACCCTCGCCCATACAAAGATTTATACAACTCAGCCATCACAGGAGTCCTCAATTGAAATCCCACTTAACTCTATTTTGCTCTTAACTTGCTCTTTGCTCGATACGAATTCCTCGTATCACATCATCTATAACTCCTCATGAGTTATCTCGTACTATTTCATAGTACACCATCTTCATAGTATTAAGCTATAATCATTCAAACATTACAGACCATCTTTCTTTTATAACTTAAACAGATCGCGTCGTGACCTTATTCTATAATCATCTCTCTTAAAATTCTTTTGTTAACTCGTGATCGTTTTGTTTTACGATCCTCATTCTTTCTCTTTTTTATCATTTACGACATTATTCGTTATCTTGGCTATTGGAGTTAGGAAACTCCCATTTCTTATCTTTATATCTCTTCAAGATTCTTCTTTGAATCTTCTTGTTTATAAAAATAATTCTTCCTTTAAGAATTTCTAACTTTATTTACATAGCTCAATATTTCATTCGAGTTCTACACTTTCATCATACGTGTCCATTTCTACACTTGGTACACATCGAGTCTCTAACAATTTCAATATGGCACGCTGAGTGGTTTTCCACAAACAACCAACAAACTAGGTTCCGAGTTGCTAGTTCGTATATACCTCCGCTCTATGAAGGAATCGTTTAGCCCAGATATCATACATCAACTACTAAAGAGTACAATTGCACCATACTTGAATATAACTCTCTATTCTTAACTTCTTTATCACTCTTCTTATAGACACTGTCTATTTATTATAACATTACATCCTTATTATTGGAGTTGGGTAACCCCACATTCATATTCCTTATGACTCTGCGAGATTCTTCTTTGAATCCTTTCACGTAAGTTTAAATCCTTTCTTTATAAATTTCTTAACCTACTTCTTATTGATCAAACTCTATCTGAGCTTATTCTTTCATTATCTTCACATTCCTTCTCTAAGGTTATAGCCTACGGTACTCCTACCTAAGGTTTATAACCTATAGCTCTGATACCAACTGTAACGACCCCAAAATCTATACAATTTAAATCCCGACTTCGGTCGTTAACCATAAATTCAACCTCTAAATAATACATCATTATTCGATGTTAAACTTAATAAAATTACGGAATATTTAAAACTTTTATACATTTTCTTCTTTCTTGCCCTGAATCGCAACCATTACATTACATCTCTTTGATTCAATCTTATATCATGAATCGTTACAACAAAATGACTATACAAAGTCTTACATTATAACTAAATATCCATATACATTGGATAGCTCAACTTACATTTCAACAACATGTTACGTTCAAAATATGAAATACATTTCTCATAAAACATAAGTAATCTTCGTGAATATAGATCTCTCTATAACTCACATAGCACGTATCTTTACCTTAAAATCTTGACCTGCAAAAGTGGTTATTTGCAAGAGTGAGCTCGACAGCCCAACAAAGTCTAACAGTTTTCATGCATCACATAGCACATAATAACATGCTCGATATACATCTCATTAAAGTAACATGGCATACATGCTTTTAATTCACATAGCAAATATAAAGATTGAGTTCCTTACTCAATCATCATTACTTAGCCAAAACAATGCAGTCATATATTGACTTTAACATTTTATGATTTCAACATGCATAACATATCATGCAATTTAAAACAGTTCATCAAGTCCACGTAAAAAATAGGAACCGAAAAACTTGCCTTGATCGTTGTTTACCAATAATAGCTTAACAGCTTACAGTTATCTGCACTTCACGTGCCCTACACAATTATATAATCATACACATCAACTATTAGTCATATAACAACACATAGCAATTGTAATATAAACTCTACTCCACATCTCATAATCTTTCCTATTAATAAATACACAATAGTCAATTAGATTGTGTTAACTTTTCGACTTATGACTCACTATATTTCTTCTTAGTCAAACTCGAAGTTCAAGTGCTTAAGTCTTGCTAGGAATACTTATTGGTTTTATATTAAACCCATTCCATATCTTATAATATCCGTTTCAATGGAATTGAAACACTTTTTAAGTTCATTAACACTTGGCACGGCGTTTCGACGTTCAATCGCCACACGCCCGAGTTGCCTCTCTTGTGTATGCTTACTATGCTTCTATAACTTATCTAATACATTATTTATTAATGTTAAGTATCATTATATTTACTAACATTCATGTTTTATAACTTAGGACATCATCTTTTATGGTCTGGAGCACTACACATGCATATGTGCATGCCCGACACCCTCCGATTGCCTCTGAAAACATAATAGTCCTAAAGATGACCATTTTGACCCATCCTAATGTCCTCAAATTGAAACACTTAACGAACGAAAGTTGTAGGTCTACTCGTCCTCGTTCCGGATCATCTTGAATCACCTCAATCGGAGTTCGTATGAGGAAGTTATGGTCATTTTACTATAGGAGGTCAAAACTGTCCAAGTCAGACTTCTGTCCCCGCGCTGGGGCGCGAGGACTACGCCAACCAGTGGCGCTGGGGCGCGAATTTCAGCGCTGGGGTGCCAACTTCTAGCGCTAGGGCGCCAATTTTAGCGCCAGGGCGCGATTTTTGGCGCTGGGGCTCAAATTTTGGCGCTGGGGCGCCGAAACTTGCAGAACACAGCCCACGATGAACAGAACAACTAAATTTTTGTCTATAACTTAATTTCTAACACTAATTAACATGTATAACTTATGCCAATTACACATATACACATTACCCAACATGCATATACTAATTTAAACCATTAAACAATAATTTTGGAAAACTTAAATCATTGTACGCACTGTTTTAAAACCAAAACTTTATTATCGCTGTTTGTTTACAAAGTTTAACACTGAAATTCTTATTAGTCAACATCTTAGTCCATTCCAACTATAATCTCATCGTTTCTTACCAAGTTAATATATTCAGTGTTCAATTTCACCATTAATTCACCACCAAACTATTACAGACAATTACATTATATTAATATTTGGTACTTTTTTTACCAGTCATTTTTGAACATCTACAAACTTCAAACAGTTTCTTCCTTTCTAAACGAGACTAGCGTACAATCCCTTATCTAAATATAAACTCTAGCATTACAATTACCTACAAGTGCAATTATTCAGTTTATACAACAATTCAAGAGAATTTAAACTTCACAGAGAATTTGTAAAGAATTTTTACACAGTGAAACTCATGAAAAATTATGTCGTAGCATATATATTAAGGGTTATATAACATACCTTCAATTTGCTCAGACAATTCTTGCTAACTCTTGTAATCCTTTCTAAAATTGCCAGAAATTGCTTAAGTTCTCTCACAATTCTCTCAACTCTCTGTAATCTCTAGGCTAGCAAACTAGAATACGTAAAAAGAACAACTGATAGCTTTAAGGCGAAAAACTAAAACTGTTAATCTTTAATACGCCAAACTTAATAAAATAACAGTTACAAAACTAACGTATATAATATAAATATATTATATTTATTATTTTATTTATTTTATTGAAATTCAAAAATTAGAAATTCTAAAAGTCATAAGGCTTTGTTTGGCAAAATACTTTAAAATTAAAGACTTAATATATTTAAGCATTGTTTGGCAAGATAAAGTAAAACTACTTTAATTTATTTTAATAACCATTTATAATATAGTTATTTGTCACACTTCTAATTAATTAAGTTTTCATATTTAATTTAATTAATTCTAATAATAATTCATTGCATAATATAATAATTTATTTAATCATTATAAACTCTCTAACTTAATTATTAAATTAGATTAGATTACTATTTCAAAATAATTACTTTCCCTAACTCATTAATTATTTATTAAACAAATAAATAATCAAATCACAGCAAATCAATTAAACAAATACTTATTCAATGATAAACACATCCATTAAATATTTATATAATTCAATAAATATTTAAATATTATAATTAAAAATCTGGATTGTTACATTATATCATTTGGGTGTGTGCAAATTGATGCTTAGTTGATGAATTCGTGATATTTGGGTCTGAGCAGAGTATGAAAATTTTCTGCGTAGTTTCTGTCTGCGCACCAGCGCAGCTGCGCTGATATCAAAGGCAGAAACGATGCAGCTGTACTGGTTCCAGGGTTAAACACGACGCAGCTGAGCCATACCCAAAATAGAAGTTGTGACGAACGAGATTTTGTAATCTAAGTTTTAATATTTATTGAATTAAACAAATATCTTTTCGATGATTTAATTATTAGATTAAATAATTAATTGATGCAATTATGATAAATTAATTTAATTATACGTGTTATTTATTAAATTAATGTGGAGATTTTTATTGTTCAAAGTATATAATTATGTGAGTTTATTGAATTAAAAGAAATATTTAATAAGCCTAATATTATTTTATAATTAATGAGAAAATTAATTACATGACTATGTGAATTAATGAGAAATTATCATATTTTATTTAAATTAAATTAAATAAGATATTTGATTTATTTTATAATTGGGTGTGACATTATTAAACTATGGTATAAAGGATTTATTAAATTAAATGATTTTGAGCCATTTAAGGTTAACCAAACGAAGCCTTATGGGGAGTTAGTAGCAGTTACCCATGATGGGTAGCTGACCTCCACAACGCGTCAATCTTAATCTTATAAACGTCTTCTTCCTTCGTTATTCTCTAAGTCTAGAAATAAGAAAAAACAATTGTAGAGAGAAATTCAGAAGATTGTTAAGAGAAATTGTGAGAGTCAAGAAGAATCTGAGAAGGAACGTCACTCTTATTCATTCGTAATAGGGTAATCTCTTGTTCCCCAAATCTCAAACTTACGTGGTTTAAGTTTTTGGCTTTCAAGTTTCTGTTAAATTTAAGTAATTGGAAAGAGTAATAATTATGTGTATATATGTGATAAGATGTTGTTATAATGTGTTTTAATATATATTGTATGGTTCTATATCATCAGTTTCATAATATTATAACGTATATTATTGCTTCAAAATTTACAGAGTATAGAAATATGGCCATATGGCCCTTATACGTAAATTTAATATGTCAAACATATATTGTTTTGTAAAATTCACACTCGTATATAACTATATATATTAAAACGAAGAGACCAAACTTTAAATGAAAGGATTCGGTGTTATAACGAACCCGTAGTGTTGATTTTCATGTTTTGTATTCAAAACCTTCAAGAACACCAAGAACAGTAAATTGCATGTGTTGATTCTGCAAATTATATGTTTTAACTTGTTAAAATCATGCTAGAAGGGTTAAGTAATGATTATATGTGTATTATTATGTTTGAGTATGTCTAAATCAGTGTAAAAAAATAAATTAATTGGAGGTTTTGGCCATGTTCTGCAATTTTCGCGAATTGCAGAACTGGTACTGGAGTTTCGTGCCGTGGGGCCAACTCCTGCCTTATGTCCAGCACCGTAGCGCTAAAGTCCTAAGTCGCAGTGCCAAGATTAAGCTTGATGGTGGCGCCGCCGCGCCACTTAGCAGATTGTCCAGAAATGAAAAACTTTAAGTGTTCAAGCCCATGAATGAGTTATTAACCTAATGTAATGAACATAAAAGTATGTTAGAAGTATAATGAGATGTTAAATTAGATTCTTATCACGTTAATAACATAATTACATGTGGATTGAATTATTGAATGCATAATTAGCTTATTATTTGTGAAGTATGATAAATTGACTAAGTATAGTCATAATCCAAGTTAGACAAAAAGAATGAACTTATGATGACTAGTTACATTAAAATTAACTAGAGTTGTGAATGGAAATGATGTGTAAGATTTATTCAAGGAACGTGTTTAATTAACGTGTAATCTACGCACGAGGCAAGTTTCCTAACCTTACTTGTCATCATTATTCAAGTTTATAAATTTCGCCGAATAAATTCTCGTTATTATTAAATCAAGTTCAAATTGTTATATTGAAGATTATTTATATTTTTAAAGTATGATTCTGTTATACAATACTTGTTCTATTGTATACCTATTGAGATTGTTATTCAATTTAAATATCATTTATTGTCGAACCGTATTAGACTAGTGAACCTTATTTGATTCGACTAGTCCTTAGTTGATGAACGTTCTAAATTTTAGAACCTTTGTTGAATTATCCAAACCAAACTTTCTTTGGTGCGGACTCGAATGTCAAACTGAGATGAACAACCCTGTAAAGGGGATTACTTATGCGTTAGCGTTAAGATATTGTGCACAGTATGGTACTAAGGGCTGATCCCCCTAAGTACGAGAAGAAGAGTCCATAGTCTCATGACTGTTAACAATTTCAAGTATAACCCTTGATACCTAGGACATAGTTCAAGGTCTTATGACCCTCAGAATTCTTTTGATTCTTGCTATTCGCTCTTAATTAAAAAGTTGAGTTTTATTTCAGAAGTCTTTCATTCACTCGCATGTTATTATATTGTTATTTCATTGTTATACTTGTGGGCAATCGTGCTCACTCTTGCATAATAATAACATTGCAGTTAAGAACGAAAGATTCGACGAGCCTTCTTCTAGCAAGGGCAAGGGAAAGATTAACAAGTGATGAAGACTTGTTGTTTTATGTGATGTTGAACTTATGTGTTAAGACTTATGTTGATGTTGTGTAAAACTATAAATTATTTATGTTTCCACAATTAAGATTTAAGGTTAGTATAACCTGGGATTGATGTATTTAATTCAGATGTTGTAACTCCTTAAGGAGAGGATTCATTTCTATCTATTAATGTTTTCATTTATTATGGGTAGATAGATATATGGTATTTGAATAGTGAACACCAAATCACATGGAAATTTAAGTACCGGATTTGGGGGTGTCACAGGTTGGTATCAAAGTTGTAGGTTATGAACCTTAGGTGCGGTAACAACCTTAGGTAGTAGCCTCATAGGAAGAAGATAGTGATGGAAAACTCTTATCGAGTTCTAAGAAATGAATTTCTTAATTCATTGAAAATAATAAAAGACTTTATGTGCTTATGTGTTTAAGTATGTGCTAGATAGTATGACTTAGTAACTAAAACTTAATAATATGTTGTCAGGATGTCGGATGTCGGAGAAGCTAGTCGAGCTGGGGAGGAGGAACCCCGAGTGCCTACGGAGGAGGAGCCCCGAGACATTCATGTCGTCAGGGAGCAGTTAGTACAGAGAGAGACATCTTCGTTGATCACTGTTGTTGGTCAGGAGCATGAGCCTGAGACTGATCTAGAGGAGGATCCAGAGGAGGAAGAGGAAGAAGAGGAGTTCCCACCAAACTCCATCGATGCTTAGATGTACGATGAGCTATATGACCGTAATGTAGAGTTACGTGACACTGTCCAGGATCTAACTGAGCGAGCAATTTTTCAGCAGATTACCATCGAGCAGAAAGATAGGGAAGTTGTGACTCTCCACACAAGACTAGGAAATGTAGAATGGGATTTGGTCCACGAGAAGGGTCAAACCAAGGAAAAGTTCGAAGAGATAGAGAAGTTGAAGAAGGAACTGAAGGAAAGCTCAGAAAGGCTGACCATAGCCGAGGAGGGCTGGGTAAGAGAATCACGTCGTGCTGATCTTGCAGAAGAAGATTGTCATGTAAAGAAGGCTAAGCTTGGGGAGACGTACTCTACACTTAATAATACAATGGATGAAGCCCAGGATCGAGTTTTGAGGTACCCAATCCAGTTCGAAGGACTACCATCATACATACTGGATCGCAGGACGATGTCTCGCATCATGGAAGAGGAGCGTATCAAGGCTATTCGGCGCCTTAATAAGCAGTGATAGGATTTGTTTAATTATGTGAAAACTTATCTAGTTTTTAGATGTAAATTCCGATGTGTTTATGAACGAAGGAATATTTTGATGTTTTAAATCCTGTAGATTCCAATCTCGGGATAGTTGATGTAAATAGCAGTGATGCTATCATTTGATGTTAAAACTTTTGATTAAATTAATATATCAATTTGTTTAAGAAAGTGTTCTAAGTGATTTTGTTAAATTATTAAGTTAAGCCTTAACCATTTAGAGAATTTAATAAAGATCTAATAAGCGTATATTTTAACAGAAATATGCCGCCGAGAAGAAGACAAAATCGTCAACCGGCTCAGGAAGAATCAACGAACAACAACAACGCCAATGCTAACCCCGTTCAGCAATTAGTAAATTTACTAGCGGGAGCGATGAATAATCAACCTCAAGCTCTACCGAACACAACGTTTAAAGATTTCAAGGTGGTGGGACCGCCAGAATTTAAAGGTTCCATGAACCCGATAGAAGCTCAGACTTGGGTTATGGAGATGGAGAAGGTTTTCGATGTCGCTAGAGTCAAAGAGGACCAAAAGACCGCTTTTGTGACGCCCCCAAAATAGGTATACATCACCCATTCTGAGACGCCAAATACATGGTACAGAAACAAATACAACTTCATTAAAATAATTGTCGTGCAAAATACGACAACACATACTGTGAGTTTAAATACAAATATTATCTTCTAGATAATATCCACACTCAAATAAGTCCTTATTACAATTATTCAAACACTATTTTACAGAAATAGTGAGGACTGCTAAACATCTTTCTAGAACCATCGCTCCATACCCCGACTAGATCCTGCTATGTTTTCACCTCCTGAGAAGAAAAATGGAACAAAAAAGAAAATGGTGAGTTCAACTAGCCCAGTAAAGAATATTATGACTAAGATAATATACAACAACTTATCATTAGTCTTCAACAGGGAAAAATCTGATAAAATATAATAGACAATAAGTTTTAGATTAACAACTGCAGCGGAAACAACAAACCATTAGAAGAGTCAAGTAAAGAATGAATTCTACTATCTTCTAAGATTTAAAAGCCCATCAACGATATTTTATCCATGTAACATCAATCAATATACATCTTGAATCACATATTCATCTTTGCACTATAGGCCAAAGATATTCATTTGTATCACCAGTCGGTCATGTTCATCTCAACACCTGTTCATCTTTGCACTACGGGCCAAAGATATTCATCTGTTAATCATTCATCTTTGCACTATAGGCCAAAGATATTCAGTAATATCATCATTTAGGACTGAGGATGATGAAAAATATTTTAAAGGAAACGAATCCAGTGAGACAGAATGACAAATATTAGGGATTCGTATTACAGTTTATCCAAGTGCAATAATACTCCATAACAACCAATTTTGAAGTAGAATTCAAAACTAAAGATCAAAATATGGATACAATCAAAGATAGTAACCATAAAAGACATCTTGGACAAAAAGAAAATTTTTTATTTTTCGGTGAATAGTGTCGTATTCGTGAATAGTGCCGTATACGTGAATAGTAACCCCGACATAAAAAGTTTCAAATTTGATAAAAGTTCAAATCAATATTTCGGCATAATGATATTAAAGAAAATAATATCATTTAAGAAGAAAATAACATCCCTTACCTCAAAATATCAGTACTTCTGATCGAAATATCGGATGTAAAGCCGAAGGAAACTTGCACTGAATAGCAACTCTCAAAGTATCTAAATACTCACAAAATACGCTCAATAATATATATATATATATATATATATATATATATATATATATATATATATATATATATATAGACAGAGAGAGAAAAAACTTGTTTCTGGTGTGATTTTCAATTCTAACTTAAGCGCCTATTTATAGGAAAATACTAGAACGCCAAAGGAGACTAAAATAATAAGATATTATTTTTTCTTTCCTTTTTTCCTATGCATGCAAAGACCAGCCATCTAGCATGCCATTCTTGAAAAAAATCCCAGCATCCCACATGTTAAAACAAAAGTGGGTCCCACCCATAATTTAATAAAAATCATTTTATTTTCTGAAACTTCAGTAATTCATAGAAAATAGACCGTTTATCAGAAAAATACGAATTTTATGTCCATTCCACACGAAATTGAATTCTTTATAACTTTGTAGCTTTAAGGTTTTTCAAATTCCAGACAGAAAATATCCGAAATCCACAAACGGATGATTTTTAACACCTCATAAAATCCATAACAAATTATTTGTTCATTTTTAACGGTTTAAAATTTGTGGATATAGAGTCCGGATCTTAAGCTCACCCCTTATTCAACTCACCTGAGCTCACCCTCCTTTAGCGACGGACCCGGCGACAGTTCGATCATACAACCGTCGTCTATACTTTTAGCGACGCTATATGTTGTCCGTTGCTAAAAGTATAGACAACGGTTGTATAACCGAACCGTCGCCGGGTCCGTCGCTAAAGGGGGGTGAGCTCGGGTGAGTTAGATAAGGGGTGAGCTTGAGATCCAGATCGTGTGGATATATACTCAACTTATATATGTATAACATATCCAAAAATTACAATGATCCAACGGTCGGATCAAAATTATAACTCACACAATAGTGCTTTAAGAATACCGATTTGATCTTTTAATACCTCCAATCCGACAAAATACTGATAAAACACCTCAACATTAATTCTTTCATTTATAACCACCTAAATAAATCCATCATTTATATCCACATCAAATAAATATTTTCTTATCATATAAATCAATAATTAATTATTCACAAATAATATTACAGAATCACAATTATGACAACCAGGCAGTTCTTAGGAAAGAGGGGGCTTTCCAATAAGGATTTCTCCTTATTGGCGCGCAATTAGATGACCAAACCTCTCCTTAGACAGAACTTTCTAGACATTGCCAATAATGCTATCTAATAATATTATTCAAATAATATGAATTATTGATCTGGTAATGGAAAATACAGTGTAGTGACAATTATTGAAATAACAATAATATAAAATATCAACGTAGCAATTATTGAATCAATAAAATAAAATATTGAACAGTAATTACTGTAACAATTATTGAGTAGTGCCTTCTTACGTAAGAATCAATAATTGGTGCAATACCGTGTGCTACTGTATTTTAACCACTGGGTATTCCAATAGTATTAACGATAACAACTACGTCGTTATTTATAAACAACTTATAGTTGTCGTTTTCTTCATCCAATCGTTTTTCGTTATGGGGCCCACACAAGGCTGCGCCGTCGTACAAATATTTCACAACAGCAAGAATATTTCACGACCAAACGAATATTCACCGACAAAAATGAATATTTTATAACCACTTGCTTATTTAAAATATTTGCGCATTTTACCCATAACTAACCACATTAATCAAATCAACCCTTACTATTTCAAAATAATAAATAGAGGAAATTTAATTTCATTTAATAAAAAGTTGGGGTCTTACAACCTCCCCACCTTATGAAATTTCGTCCTCGAAATTGACGTACGTACCTGGTGTTTCGAAAAAGTGAGGATACCTCACTTTCATTTCAGATTCCAACTCCTAGGTCATTTCTTCAATAGCATGGTTTCTCCACAAAACCTTTACTTGTGGTATAACCTTTGTGCGTAGGACATGCTCTTCCCTATCCAAGATCTTAATAGGTATCTCCTTGTACGTTAAATCTTCGGCTATCTCATCCGGTTCTAACTCAATAATGTGGTTCGGGTCATTCACATATTTACGAAGCATAGATATGTGAAAAACATTATGAACACGAGACATGCTTGAAGGTAATGCGAGTCTATAGGCCACATTTCTTATTCGGTCAAGAATTTTAAATGGACCAACAAATCTTGGATTGAGCTTTCCTCTCTTCCCAAATCTTGTAACTCCCTTCCATGGAGCAATACGTAACAATACATGATCCCCAATATTAAATTCTACGTCCTTTCGATGAAGATCTGCATAACTCTTTTGTCGATCCTGTGCCGTTTGTATACGTTGTCGAATCATTTGGATCTTTTCTGTAGTCACGCGTACTAATTCTGGTCCCAACAAAGTTGCTTCACCCACCTCGTCCCAGCATACTGGAGAACGACACTTTCGTCCATACAAGGCTTCAAATGGAGCCATACCTATACTTGCCTGATAACTGTTGTTGTAGGAGAATTTCACCAGTGGCAAGTACTTATCCTAACTTCCTTTGAAATCTAGAACACAAAGTCTTAATAGATCTTCAAGGGTTTGAATAGTCCTTTCCGATTATCCGTCCGTTTGAGGATGGTATGCCAAACTGAATCGTAAATCCGTGCCCATAGCTTTCTACAAGCTAACCCAAAATCGTGAAGTGAATCTTGGGTCACGATCTGAAACTATGGATACTTGCATGCTATGCAATCTCACAATCTCATTTACGTACATACGAGCAAGACGTTCAAGGGAATAAGTCTCCCGTATAGGTAAGAAATGGGCAGACTTAGTTAATCTATCAACAATAACCCAAATCGCATCTATGCCTTGAGAAACCTTGGGAAGACCCGTAATGAAATTCATGGTAATGTGTTTCCACTTCCATTTTGGAATCTCAAGTGGTTGCAATGAACCCTTTTGCACTTGATGCTCCGCTTTTACTCGTTGACAAGTTAAACACCTCGAGATAAACTCCGCGATCTCTCTCTTTATATTGCTCCACCAAAATGTAAGTCGAAGATCATGATACATTTTGGTACTTTCAGGATGGATTGCAAATGGTGTGTTGTGTGCCTCCATCATGATTCTATGCTTTAAGTCAGAATCGTTAGGAACGCAAAGTCTGGAGTTGACTCGAAGTATTCCTTCTTCATCGATTCTTGCTTTTGGAATAGCACATTCTTGCACTTTCTTCTTCATACGCATCAGCTCCATATCCGTAGCTTGAGCAGATTTAACTTTATCAATTAAAATTGGTTCTACTCGTATATTTGATATCATCACGTGGGTACTTGGAGCCTTTACCTCAATCTCCATACTTTGCAAGTCATACAAATTGGGTCTTTGTGTTGACAATATCGCACTCGTACCCGCATATGATCTTCTACTCAATGCTTCAGCTACCACGTTTACTTTTCCAGGATGATATTGGATGGTATGGTCGTAATCTTTCAACAGCTCAAGCCAACGTCATTGCCGCATGTTGAGTTCCTTTTGGGTGAAGAAATATTTGAGGCTTTTATGATCCATATAAATCTCCACTTTCTCCCCATACAGGTAGTGTCTCCAAATCTTCAACGCGAAAACGACTGCTGCCAACTCCAAATCATGAGTAGGATAATTCCTCTCACATTCTTTGAGTTGTCGCGAGGCATAGACTATAACTTTCCCATGTTGCATGAGAACATATCCTAACCCTTTGCCTGAAGTATCGCTGTAGATAACAAATCCATCTGAACCAGATGGTATTGTCAGAACAGGTGCCGAAATGAGTCTTCTCTTGAGCTTTTGGAAACTCTTCTCACATTCCTCGCTCCATACAAATTTTGTATCTTTTCGAGTTAGCTGAGTTAACGGAGTAGCGATTCGAGAAAATCTTTCCACGAATCTCCGATAATAATCAGCTAAGCCCAGAAAACTACGTATTTCAGTCACCGACTTCGGTTGCTCCCAAATTTAGATTGCTTCAATCTTCGCTGGGTCAACAGATACTCCATGTTTTGACACCACATGCCCAAGGAATGATACTTCCTCAAGCCAGAACTCGCATTTCTTCAACTTGGCATATAGCTTGTTATCGCGAAGCCTTTGGATTACTAGCTTCAAATGGTGCTCATGATCTTCACGGCTTTTGGAATAAATGAGGATGTCATCAATAAAGATAATAACGAACTGATCCAAATATTTCTTAAATACATGGTCCATCATATCCATTAAAGCAACAGGAGCATTAGTCAATCAAAAAGATATGACTAAGAATTCATAATGCCCGTACCGAGTTCTGAAGGCAGTCTTTGGAATATCCTCAGTTTTAATCTTCACCTGATGATATCCAGAACGAAGATCGATCTTTGAAAAGAATTATGCTCCTTGCAACTGGTCGAATAGGTCATCAATACGAGGTAGCGGATACCTATTCTTGATGGTGACATGGTTCAATTCTCGATAGTCAATACAAAGTCGCATACTCTCGTCTTTCTTCTTTACGAATAAAATAGGAGCACCCCAAGGAGACGTACTAGGACGAATGAAACTGATGTCTAACAACTCCTGTAATTGGACTTTTAACTCCTGAAGTTCAATAGGAGCCATTCAATATGGGGTTTTAGAAATGGACTTTGTACCGGGTTCAAGGTCAATATAGAATTCAACTTCACGTTCTGAGGGTAGACCAGGAAGTTCTTCAGGAAATACGTTATGAAATTCACTAACAACAGAAATTTTATTCAAATTTGACGTGCCTTTATTCAAATCCATAACATGGGCTAAGAAAGCTTGACATCCGTTTTTTAATAAACGAATAGCTTTATGGCTGGATATGCCAGTGATTGATTTTAGTGGTTTAGTTGCTTGAATTTGCATAACAGGTTGGTTAGGAATATGAAAACTAACAACCTTACGAAAGCAATCAATTTTGACATGATGAGTAGTTAACCAATCAATCCCTAAAATCACATCAAATGCAAGTATCGTTAAAGAAATAAGATCAACAGGTAATGTGATGGTGCCAACTTGGATTAAGCAATATTTATAAACTGTAGATGTAACAAAGGTTTCACCCAACGGAGTTTCAACAGATAAGTCAAAGTTCAATTTCTTCGGAGTCAAGTTCAAACGTTGAGCACAAGCAGGTGAGATAAATGAATGTGTAGAACCAGTATCTAGTAAGGTATAAACTTCGCAAAAATTTAAGATTAGCTTACCCGTGATCACCTCGTTCGGGTTTCTCGCGTTTTGGCCAGTCACGACAAACGCTCTTCTAGGAACCGCTGATTTTGACTTATCCGGGACAACTTTTGGAGTCACCATCCCCGCTGAACTTGGTTTTACTACAGAACACTCTCGAGCTATATGACCCTCCTTTCCACAGTTATAACATACCTTGGATTGTTGTGGGCAGTTTGGGCTGATGTGTCCTTTCCCGCCTTTGTAACATACGACCGATGGTCGTTCTCCTCCCCTAGAAATAGTTGATATTTGTGTTGACGTCTTCACGTTATCATTGTTGTACCTTCTCTTCTTGAAATCTCCTCCCGACTCACTTCTTCTATTTTCACGGCCACGATTACCACCAGAGTGATTACCACTTTTGTCTGTATTCCTTCCTCCTCGCTGGTTATCATTGCTCCGATGACTGCTATCACCTGTCTGACCCTGGTTGTTGTCCCGCGGTTGAACATACTCATTATCTCGCTCTAATAATTGAGCCCTGTTTACAACATCTGAATAGAAAGAAAATTTATGAGAGATAAGATATTCCCGAATCTCAGGTTTTAGACCTCTTAAAAACATCCTCGTTATACATTCCTCATTCTCTACCAAATGAGGTACAAACCTAGATAACTCCACGAACTTCGCCTCGTACTGGGACACCGTCATGTTATTTTGTTATAGTCTAATAAACTCTACCTCCTTCATATGACGAATACTTTCAGGAAAGTACTTGTCATTAAACAGTTTCTAAAATGTTTCCCAAGACATACTGAGTGCAGTTGGATGGGTACGTTTCACAGATTCCCACCAGTAATCTGCCTCATTACGGAACATAAAAGTGGCGAATGGAACCTTCTGTTCCTCCGTGCATCCCAAGACATCGAATATCTTGGTAATTTGCTTGACCCACATTTCTGCCTTAATCGGATCCGACTTTTCCCAGAATTCTGGTGGTCCCAACTCTTTGAACTGCTTCGCCGTGACAAACCGCACGTTGCTATCATTTTCACCCGTATTCTGCATACGAGTCTCCCTCGTCTGATTTTGCATGAATTGTAAAAAGTTCTTAAACATTCTATCATTCATCGTTTGCTCGGTAACATTGTTTACAGGAGGAATATTGCCTTCCTGTTACACGTTCTCCTAGTTTGTGACTAAAGGTTGTTCCACAGTCTCATATACTCCATTGTTAACGTTCTCGGCTGCCATTCTCAAATACTGCCATAAAACAAGGGTTAATTAAACAAATTAACATATCACATAATATCCCTATATTATGACCGACCAACAAATAAGCTTAGATAGGACACACTAGCGAAGGATTTACTCCTCTCTCCCCTCCTAGTTCTATTCCCCGATCTCCGCCAGAGATCATATCCCTAAGCTCTGATACCAACTATGACGCCCTCAAAATAGGTATACATCACCCATTCTGAGTTGCCAAATACATGGTATAGAAACAAATACAACTTCATTAAAATAATTATCGTGCAAAATACGACAACATATACTGTGAGTTTAAATACAAATATTATCTTCTAGACAATATCCACACTCAAATAAGTCCTCATTATAATTATTTAAACACTATTTTACAGAAATAGTGAGGACTGCTAAACATCTTTCTAGAACCATCACTCCATACCCCGACTAGATCATGCTATGTTCTCACCTCCTGAGAAGAAAAATGGAATAAAAAGAAAAAGGGTGAGCTCAACTAGCCCAGTAAAAACTATTATGACTAAGATAATATACAACAACTTATCATTAGTCTTCAACAGGGAAAAATCTGATAAAATATAATAGACAACAAGTTTTAGATCAACAACTGCAGAAAAAACAACAAACCATTAGAAAAGTCAAGTAGAGAATAAATTTTACTATCTTCTAAGATTTGAAAGCCCATCAACGATATTTTATCCCTGTAACATCAATCAATATACATCTTGAATCAAATATTCATCTTTGCACTGCAGGCCAAATATATTCATTTGTATCACTAGTCGGTCATGCTCATCTCAACACATATTCATCTTTACACTACGGGCCAAAGATATTCATCAGTTAATCATTCATCTTTGCACTACAGGGCAAAGATATTCAGTAATATCATCAATTATGACTGAGGATGATGAAAAATATTTTAAAGAAAACGAATCCAGTAAGACAGAAGGACAAATATTAGGGATTCGTATTACAGTTTATCCAAGTGCAATAATACTCCATAACAACTAATTTTGAAGTAGAATTCAAAAATAAAGATCAAAACATGGATACAATCAAAGATAGTAACCATAATAGTCATTTTGGACAAAAAGAAAAAATTTTATTTTTCGGTGAATAGTGTCGTATACGTGAATAGTAACCCCGACACAAAAAGTTTTAAATTTGATAAAAGTTCAAACCAATATTTTAGCATAATGATATTGAAGAAAATAATATCATTTAAGAAAAAAATAACATCTCTTACCTCAAAATATCAGTACTTTTTATCGGAATATCGGATGTAAAGCCCAAGGAAACTTGCACTGAATAACAACTCTCAAAGTATCTAAATACTCACAAAATACGCTCGATAATATAGAGAGAGAGAGAAAAAAAAACTTATTCCTGGTGTGATTTTCAATTCTAATTTAAGCGCCTATTTATAGGAAAATGCTAGAACGCCAAAGGAGACTAAAATAATAAGATATTACTTTTTTCTTTTCTTTTTTCCTATGCATGCAAAGACCAGCCATCTAGCATGCCATTCTTGAAAAAAATCCCAGCAGTCCACATGTTAAAACAAAAGTGGGTCCCACCCATAATTTAATAAATATTATTTTATTTTTCGAAACTTCAATAATTCATAGAAAATAGCCCGTTTATCAGAAAAATATGAATTTAATGTCCATTCCACACGAAATCGAATTCTCTACAACTTTGTAGCTTTAAGTTTTTTTAAATTCCAGACAGAAAATATTTAAAATCCACAAACGGATGATTTTCAACACCTCATAAAATCCATAACAAATTATTTGTTCATTTTTAACGGTTCAAAATTTGTAGATATATACTCAACTTCTATATGTATAACGTATCCAAAAATCACAACGATCCAACGGCCAGATCAAAATTATAACTCACACAATAGAGCTTTAAGAATACCGATTTGATCTTTTAATACCTCCAATCCAACAAAATACTGATAAAACACCTCAACATTAATTCTTTCATTTATAACCACCTAAATAAATCCATCATTTATATCCACATCAAATAAATATTTTCTTATCATATAAATTAATAATTAATTATTCACAAATAATATTACAGAATCACAATTATGACAACCGTGCAGTTCTCAGGAAAGAGGGGGCTTTCCAATAAGGATTTCTCCTTACTGGCGCGCAATTAGATGACCAAACCTCTTCTTAGATAGAACTTTCTAGACATTGCCAATAATGCTATATAATAATATTATTCAAATAATATGAATTATTGATCTGAGAATGGAAAATACAGTGTAGTGACAATTATTGAAATAACAATAATATAAAATATCAACGTAGACATTACTGAATTAATAAAATAAAATATTGAACAGTAATTACTGTAACAATTATTGAGTAGTGCCTTCTTACGTAAGAATCAATAATTGGTGCAATACCGTGTGCTACTGTGTTTTAACCACCGGGTATTCTAACAGTATTAACGATAACAACTACGCCGTTATTTATAAACAACTTATACTTGTCATTTTTTTATCCAATCGCTTTTCGTTATTGGGCCTACACAAGGCTGCGCCGTCGTACGAATATTCCCCGACAGCAAGAATATTCCACGACCAAACGAATATTCACCGATAAAAATGAATATTTTATAACCACTTGCTTATTTGAAATATTTGCTCATTTTACCCATAACTAACCACATTAATCAAATCAACCCTTACTATTTCAAAATAATAAATAGAGAAAATTTAATTTTATTTAATAATAAGTTGGGGTCTTACAGCTTTCGCAACGTTTCTGCTGAAATCCGAAGCCAGTTATTGGTGGCAAGCAAACAAGGTCCATGGAGGAGAAGGTATGATCACATGGGAGAGGTTCAAGGAAACATTTTTCGAGATGTATTTCCTGACCAGTTCGCAGAACCAAATGGAGGTTCAGTTTCTAGAGTTAAAACAGGGGAATATGTCTGTACCAGACTATGCGGTAAGATTCAATGAGTTGGCTAGGTTTGTCACATATCAATTGCACACGGATGAGAGGAAAGCAAGAAGGTTCGAACAAGGACTGAAGCCGTGGTTGTATAGTAAGGTGTTAATGTTTCAGTTGAAGACATTCGCCGGGGTACTAGAGAAAGCCATACTCGCTGAAGGTGGAAGCGATGCGGTAACCAAATATAATCAAGATCAGAAGAAGAAGAAGAATGAAAATGAAAGAATCAACAAGGCTAGTGGAAGCAACACAGGAGGTAATAATAATCAGAAGAGAATGTGGTCTGACAACTCATCATCTGGAAATCAACAAGGAGGTCAGAAGAAAAGGATCGAAGCATGGTCGACCTGCAGGAAAGCTCATTTGGGAGTTTATATGAAAGGTAAACGAGTGTGCTACAATTGTAGTCAGGAAGGCCATATAACACCTAACTGTCCTAACCCAAAGAAGGGTGCCTGTTTTACTTGTGGTTCAAAGGATCATCTGGCAAAAGACTGTCCTAAGAAGGGATTTGGAGGGGCAAGATCAGGAGAAAACTGGGGAAACAGCAGTGGAACTGCCTTGACCATCACAGGACCAACCGCAACCAACCGACCGCCCGCCAGGACTTTTAATATGACGGTGCAGGATGCAGTGTAGTCGCATGATGTGGTGTCAGGTATCATTCTGATCAATAGAGTTAATGCTTATGTATTATTTGATTCGGGTGCTACTTGTTCATTTATATCCGATGACTTTGCTAAGAACTTAGAATTGCCTAAGGATGAGTTAGAATACCCCATGAACATAGAAATTACGAATAGAGAAATAATCCTTGTTAAGTACGTACATAAGAACTGTATAGTGGATATTAAGGGTAACATCATGAACGTAGATCTTATCCCTATTTGACTTAGAGAATTTGACGTTATCTTGGGAATGGGCTGGTTATTCAATTACAGGGCTGTAATTGATTGTTAGAAGAAGCGAATTAACCTTATGACTCCGTCAAAGGTTATATTTTATGGTAGCAAGTCGCCTAGATAAGCTAGTTGTCTGACGATGATGTAGGCCAGGAATTTGTCAAGACAAGGCTGTGTAGGATATCTAGCTTACATAGTCGACAGTCGTAAAGAGAACCCGAAAGTAGAGGAGATACCAGTAGTGAGGAACTTCACAGACGTATTTCTGAACGATTTTTCAAGACTTCCGCTAGATAGAGAGGTAGAATTTGTAATCGATTTGGCTCCAGGAACGGCTCCAATATCGAAGGCACCGTATCGAATTACACCAGTTGAGATGAAAGAATTGATGGTACAACTACAGGAATTATTGGACAAGAAGTACATTCAACCAAGCGTATCACCGTGGGGAGTGCCGGTGTTGTTTGTGAAGAAGAAGGACGGAATGATGCGGCTCTGCATTGATTATAGAAAACTGAATAAGGTCACAATTAAGAATAGATATCCATTACCGAGGATCGACGACCTGTTCGATCAATTGAAGGGAGCAAGATACTTTTCAAAGATAGACTTGAGGAGTGGTTATCATCAACTGAAGGTGAGACCAGAGGATGTACCGAAGAAAGCGTTCAAAACACGATACGGTCACTACGAATTTTTGGTAATGTCGTTTGGCCTAATGAATGCTCCTGCAGCATTTATGAGACTAATGAATGGTGTGTTCGAGCCATTTTTTGACAAGTTCGTAGTGGTATTTATAGATGATATTTTGGTATATTCAAAAACCAAGGAAGAACACGAAGAGCATTTGAGATTAACGTTGGAAGTGTAGAGAAGGGAGAAGTTGTATGCCAAGTTTTTAAAATGCGAATTTTGGATCGAGCGGGTACAATTTCTTGGGCACGTGATCGATAAAAATACAATTTCGGTTGATCCATCCAAAGTCGAAGCCGTGATTAACTGGGATCAGCTGAGGACGCCGTCGAAAGTATGAAGTTTTCTTGGATTGGCAGGATATTACAGAAGATTCATTCAAGACTTTTCGAAGATCGCAACTCCGTTAACGAATTTGATTCGAAAAGCTGTGAAAATTATTTGGACAGAGAAGCGTGAAGAAAGCTTTCAGGAACTAAAGAAGAGATTGAGTACCGCACCTGTGTTATCTCTTCCGGATGATACAGGAAATTTTGTTATTTTTAGTGATGCGTCGCATAAAGGACTTGGCTTTGTGCTTATGCAAAATGGCAGAGTCATTACGTATGCATCACGACAGTTGAAGGATTATGAGAAGGGATATCTGACCCATGACTTAGAGTTAGCTGCAGTGATTTTTGCTTTGAAAATCTAAAGGCACTATCTCTATGGGGAGAAGTGTGAAATATATACAAACCATAAGAGTCTGAAATATATTTTTACACAAAAGGACTTGAATATACGCCAGAGAAGGTGGTTGGAACTAATTAAGGACTATGACTGTGAGATTTTATACCATTCGGGTAAGGCAAATGTGGTTGCCGACGCCTTAAGTAGAAAGGGTCAGGAGAAATTAATGATGCTGACCGCTCAAAAGGAGCTAGTTTCAGAAATGAAGAAATTGGAGTTAGAAGTGAAATATCCTACGAAAATAGATGAGAAACTATTTCAGATGAAATCTGGTACAACCCTACTAGATAAAGTTAAGGAGGCTCAACTTCAAGACGAAGAATGCAAAAAGGTGATAAGGAAGATATCTGAAGGAACCGAACCAAGATTTAAGATGGATAAGGAAGGAATACTGAGATTTGAAAGTAGAATTTGGGTACCACCAGTTCCAGAGATTAAGGAAGAAATTTTGAGCGAGGCTCATAATTTACGATATTCGATTCACCCTGGTAGTACCAAGATGTACCAAGATCTTCGACAACATTTTTTGGTGGCCAAATCTAAAATGAGATGTTGCAGAGTGTGTTGCCAAATGTCTAACCTGTCAAAAAGTGAAAGCCAATGCCGCCGAGAAGAAGATAAAACCATTAACTGGCTCAGGAAGAATCAACGAACAACAACAACGCCAATGCTAACCCCGTTCAATAATTGGTAAATTTACTAGAGGGAGCGATGAATAATCAACCTCAAGCTCCACTGAATACAGCGTTCAAAGATTTCAAGGCGGTGGGACCACCAGAATTTAAAGGTTCCATGAACCCGATAGAAGCTTAGACTTGGGTTATGGAGATGGAGAAGGTTTTTGATGTCGCTAGAGTCAGAGAGGACCAAAAGACCGCTTTTGTGACGCCCCCAAAATAGGTATACATCACCCATTCTGAGTCGTCAAATACATGGTACAGAAACAAATACAACTTTATTAAAATAATTGTCGTGCAAAGTACGACAACACATACTGTGAGTTTAAATACAAATATTATCTTCTAGATAATATCCACACTCAAATAAGTCGTCATTACAATTATTCAAATACTATTTTATAGAAATAATGAGGACTGCTAAATATCTTTCTAGAACCATCACTCCATACCCCGACTAGATCCTGCTATGTTCTCACATTCTGAGAAGAAAAATAGAACAAAAAGGAAAATGGTTAGCTCAACTAGCCCAGTAAAGAATATTATGACTAAGATAATATACAACATGTTATCATTAGTCTTCAACAGGGAAAAATCTGATAAAATATAATAGACAACAAGTTTTAGATCAACAACTACAGCAGAAATAGCAAACCATTAGAAGAGTGATGAAGACTTGTTATTTTATGTGATGTTGAACTTATGTGTTAAGACTTATGTTGATGTTGTGTAAGACTATAAATTGTTTATGTTTTCGCAGTTAAGATTTAAGGTTAGTATAACCTGGGATTGATGTATTTAATTCAGATATTGTAACTCCTTAAGGAGAGGATTGATTTCTATCTATTAATGTTTTCATTTATTATGGGTAGATAGATATATGGTATTTGAATAGTGAACGCCAAATCACGTGAAAATTTGAGTACCGGATTTGGGGGTGTCACAGAAGTAGTGAAGTTTGTTGATAATGTATACTTTAAAAACCCATTGCAACCTAGTCTAATGAAATGTTAATGTGATGAACATGTAATAAAGTCATTATAACAGATTTGTATCATGTATGTGATAATTTCAAAGTTGTAAAAATTAGTAAGTCCTGAAAACTTACGTTGTGATTTATTAAAATCTAGCGTGGGTGACTAAGTGTTGTAATTCTAAGACTTGTGATTCTGAAGTGTATGTGGTATTAGTGATATGAAACTTGTACTAAGATAACAAGTTCAACTAGATTTAACTTGGAAAGTAGATATTAGTGTATCTAATAGATGTTGTGATAATAATAATATGTGTAGGTGAACGTGAATTGTAAATTATAGCTTATGCACGAGGCAAGTTCTTTAACCCTAAACTTTATTTAAGCAAGTTGTGAACTCTAATCCTTGTTTGATATATCCTAACTTGTTTATTATTAAGCAAGTTTTCCCTGTTTTATTCTCTTTATAATGAATGCAAGTTCTTGAACTTAAATCTCTAAATGAGTTACATAGAGCAAGTTTCATTCTCATCTTGTTATTCATTAATGCATGTTCAATAATTCAATTCGTTTATTCGACAAGATTATAGCCTTAGCTTAATATTGTTCAGGCAACGTTTATTGTATTACTCAATGTTTATGCTTTCTAGTTATTTCTAAGCCTGACTCTAATATATAGTATTTGTTCACCTACGATTCCTAATTATTCCATATTATGTTGTTATTGATCATTCAAAAAGATATTGAACTTTGTTGATTCAACTAATCCTTAGTTGATGATCTTTAAACCCTAAATTATTCTTGAAGTTATCCAAACCAAACTTTCTTTTGTGCGGACTTGTATTCTAAAACTGAGAAGAACCACCCTATTTATAGGGGAATTATTTACGCAAAGCGTTTAGATGTTTGTGCACAATACATGGTACGAAGGGATGATCACCCTAAGTATGTGTAACAATCCAAGATTTTATTTGTAATTTAAAATATTTATTAAGTTAAATAAATATTTAATTAATGTAGTTGTTGTTTGTAGATAATTGCGAATTAAATTTATTAGATAATGCTCTAATTTAATTTAATAGTTAGAGAGTTGTTAGAGATAACAAGAAATGCTACATTGCTGTTTTAATTTAATAATTTAAAAGGGTATGTTAATTTATTAAATAAAATTATAATAAGATTATAATTTTGTGATAATTAGATTAAGTGGAAAATTTATTTAGTATGTTTATTGGATATGAAAATCCAAAGAAATAATATGGGACTATAAACTATAGTATAAATGATTTATTAAAATAAATTAAAGTAGTTTTAAATGAATTTACCCAAACAAGACTTAAAGACATTATGTCTTTAATTTTTTTTTTAAAAAGGGGGTTTTGCCAAACATAGCTTAGGGCTTTTGAATTTTGAATTTGAATTACAATAAATACTATAAATAAAATAAATCAAAATAATAAATAAAATATATTTTATAACTGATATACATTTAAGTTTTTGTAACTGATATAATTAAGTATGCGTAGGATTATGGCTCAGTTTATATTTTACGCATAAGTGTTAGTTGGCCTAAACCTAAGATGAAAAGAGAAGAGAGTTTACAGAGAAAAGAAATTAGAGAGAATAGATAGAATTTGAGAGAAAAGTTCTGTAATTTCAAAACCATTTCTGTGTTTTAGAAAGGATTGTTCAAGCAAGAGAATGTATACTTCCATAACCTTGATATTATATATATATATATATATATATATATATATATATATATATATATATATATATATATATATGTGTGTGTGTGTGTGTGTGTGTGTGTGTGTGTTCTACGTCATGAATTTCAAGTCTCTATGAATTCAATTTTTTGAATTGTTGTTAATACAACTGAGTTATTGTATTTATATGTAATTGTGATGTTAGAACTAGCATCTAGATAAGATTTTCTGTACTAATCACGTTCAAAAGAAAAAAAATTATTTGCAGTGCATATTTATATATATGGCTTGTGAAAGTACCAAATTTGGAAGTTAATTTATAAACTAATCGGTAAATTGAGCCTTGAATGTATTAATTCAGTAAGTAACGAAGAGAACGTAATTTGAATGAGTTAATTTGGTGTACAATGGTGATCACAGTGTTAATTTTTTTAAGGATGTTAAAAATGGAGTTTTTGCATAAAATATGGAATTCAAAGGTTTTAAATTTGATCTTTAAGTTATTTATATGGGTAAAAATATGTTAGAGACCTTAAGATATGTTTCTGTGAAGTCTATGTAAATTATACGTGTTAAATTGGTTGCTAGTAAGTAAGTTGTAAGCTAAATTAGCTTTATTCGTGTTCTTCGCGTCTGGAACTGTAATTCGGCGCCGCAGTGCCAACTCTCGCGCCGCAGTGCCAGGTCTCACGCCGCAGCGCCTATCTCAGGCTTGTGTCTCACGCCGCAGCGCCGGCGCCGGCGCCGCATCACCGTTCCCAGTGCAAACTGGGGCGCCGCAGTGCCGGTCAGCAGTGTTGGCCAGACTGTGTGTTTTAATTATACAAAATCTGCAGTTGTTGATAAGGTGCAATGTTATGACTATTAAAATGTGATTTTTATATTGTGGTGTTATAGTACCAAGAGTGAGAATATTATTAAGAATTAATGAGTTATGTTATTGCATTAATAGTGTGACTTGACTATATGATTAAAACTAAGCCATACATGAAATAGGTACTTAATTATGTAAGGAGTACATGTAGTTACTAATTATGTCATGATAACATGTGTATAGGATATTGAGAATTGAGTTATTACGGTTTAGCCTACACGCAAGGCAAGTTTCTGAACTCTAACTTCTATTTGAGTTTGTTCTATTTATCTTTATATTGAGCAAGTAATTCCTAATCCTATTTATACAACTTAATTATACTCACGCAAACTTTTCAACCTAACTCTTACTTTGAGAAGGTTTCCTACTTTTAACTTGTTTCTTAGTATGCAAGTTTCTAAATTCTGATACACTTATATTGAACAAGTTTTATCGTTCAACTTGCTATTTATTATGCATGCTCATTAACTCAATTTTGTCACTAAACAAAATTCTAACCTTAGCTTAATATTGTTCAAGCAAGGTATGTTACATTATTCAATGCTTATGCTTTTAGTTCATTTCTAAAGCATGACCTTAATATACAATATTGATTCATTTATGACTTATTTCGTAGCATATTGTTATTACTTTTTTATTCAACTAATCCTTAGTTGATGTTCGTTAAACTCTAAATTATCTTGAAACTTATCCAAACCAAACTTACTTTGGTGCGGACTTGTATTCTAAATACTGAGATGAACAACCCTATTATAGGGGATAAATTACACATAGCGTTTAGATAATATTTGTGCACAATACATTATACGAAGGGCTGATCCCCCTAAGTATGAGAAGTCCTTACAGTCTTATGACTGTTTAGGTTTAAGTTGAAAGAATAATTATAACTTTAGACATACTTCGTGGTCTTATGACCCTCAGATATATACTTTAATTTTTGTTTTTGATTATCATTGATAAAGAATATTATTCAATCCTATTGAGCCTATTTGTTTGGTAGTTGCTCTGATATTATTATTCATTATCACTTCTAGTGAGCATTTATTTGCTCAATCTTGCTTACATAACTATTACAACTAAAGTTGAGAAGGTCGATGAACCTACTACCAGTAAAGGAAAAGGAAAGGTGAATAAGTGTTGAAGACTTGTAAACCTGTTGACTTTCATATTGTCAGACTCTATTTTAAATATTGTGATGTAATTATTTAATTTTCCGCACATGATGTTTGTATTTAAAGGTTAGATAACCTGGAAAATTTTATTGAACTTATTGATGTAATCCTTTAATGAGAAGGTTTATTGTTAAATTTTATTATATTCGGGTAGTTAGAAATGAATGTTTTTATCAAGTGAACACCAAATCTTGTGGGAATGAAGTACCCAAATTTGGGGGTGTCACAGTACGGGGAGTCCCTACGGTCTTATGACTATTTAGGTTTAAGTTGAAAGATTAATTATAATCTTGGACATAGTTCGTGGTCTTGTGACCCTCAAATATATGTCATAGTTTGATTTCAGTTCTTCGTTATCATTGATAGAGTATTATTCAGTTCTGTTGAGCCTATTCATTGGCAATTGTTATGTTGTTGATATTCATTATTATTTCAAGTGAGCATGTATTTTGCTCACTCTTGCATATATATAATCATTACACCTAAGGTTGAAAAGGTCGATGAACCTACCACTAGCAAAGGGAAAGGAAAAATGAACAAGTGTTTAAGACTTATAATTTATGCAGTTTCATGATTACAAACTTTATTTTAAATGATGTTGTAATACCCCGAATTTTATGAAATGAAAGTATTCAAATTTCTTATAATTATTATTTTATTTCGTGAATGGTTAAATTGATAAAAGGTTAAAGTTAAGGGTGATATGTGAAAATTTTTGCAAAGTAAGCAAGTTGTTATAAAATATTCGTTTGGTCGGAGAATATTCTTTTTATCGGGGAATATCTGTACGACGACACAATCATTGGTGGAGCCCACAACGAAAGTATTGTCGTAGTTAGAAAACGACTGAATTATCTTTTTATAAAAATAACGGCGAAAGTGTTACCGTTAAAACTGTTGAACTACCCGGTAGTAAAAGTACAGTAATACGCGTGGTTGCATAGTAGCACATGGTATTGATTATTGATGCTTACGTAAGAAGTCACTCAGTTATACTCAATTATTGCTACAGTAATTGCTGTATCATATCTCTCATATTATTGATTCAATTATTGTCACAGTAGTATCTGCATAATATGATATATTATTAAATCAATAATTGAGATGACAAAGTTATTCATATTATTATTTGTAATATTGACAATGTCTAGAAGTTCTGTCAAGGAGAGGTTAGATAATCTAATTGCGCGCCAATAAGGAGAAATTCTTATCGAAAAGCCCCCTCTTTCCTGGGAACGACCTGGTTATTAAATATTGTGAGTTATAATATTAATAATGAATAAGTTCATGTTGATTAAAGATGAAATTGATAGTTCCATTGTGTTGGGATTATTAGTGTTAGTTGAAAAATACATTTATTTCGATGATAATTGATGTCGGGAGGTTATATTGACCAATCGAATAATTAACCGGATAAATGAGCAATTAATTGCTATTAATTCACATGCTTATAACTATGTGTTCACATGTGTGTACTATTGATTCACATGATTTACTATTAGGGGAGTTGGTGCAAGATTGATAATACTTGTATGACTAAATTAAAAATGGAGGTATAGTTGAAGGTACTATACTGTAATTATTTTTTTCACATAATTATACTATTGAGTCACATGATTTACTAATGATTCACACGATTTACTATTAGGGGAGGTGGTGCAGGTTTGATAATACTTGCAAGACTAAATTAAAAATGAAGAAAAAGAGGGAGGTATTATACTATAATATTTTGAGCCCCAAAATGTGCAATTATTGAAACTATATTTTCCTATAAATAGAAGCTCATTCTTCCTTTATTTCTCACCAATTCACTAAAGCTATAGAGCAATTATTATAGAGAGAAATTATAGAGAGAAAGAAGAAGAGAAGTCTGCTACCTCACTATTCTAGTATCCAGTTTCTTATAAGGTAAGGGGTATTATTTCTTTCGTATGCCTGGTGAATTCTGTTATTATTCCATTCTTTATTATTTTGTTGGAATAACCTATCTGTGCGGTCTATCGCATGCCTGGTGAATTCAGTTGTTATTCCATTCTTTATTATTCTGTTGGAATATCCTGTCTGTGCGGATTACGCATGATCTAGTTCCATTCTTTATCATTCTGTGGGAATAACATGTCTGTGCAGATTATGCACGCATGGTGAATTCTTCTGTTATTCCATTCTTTATTATTCTGTTGAAATAACCTGTCTATGTAGATTACCGCATGCATGGTGAATGATCCTTCATATTCATTCCTTATTAAATTGTGAAAATGATCTGTCTACGTGGATTACCGCATGGTGGGTAAAAATCTATTTGCGGTTTCATATATTCTATTATACTCAGTTGGTTAAAGTTTTGGCTTCTATACTCCATAAAATTAGTGGAATATCCTTGATATTTGCGCTTCATTTAGTAACTTTTCATAGAAATATTCTTCTGAGCATTCTTGAATTTTACTCCACAAGGTAGTATCATGTTGACAATTTGGACGTTATTGATTTCAGGATAAATTAACTTATAAATCTTTAAAATTTATTCTTGAACTTGTTTTATTGAATTATTATGTCATTGTCATCATCCTCATGCTTATATTGTGATGAAAGTCATCTTTGGCTTACGTGCATAGATGGACTTGGTATGATTATGACCAGGGATCATTCGGTATAATCATGACCTGTAATGTTATAAATGATGTGGTAAAAGTCCTCAGTGGCCTGTAGTGCATTGATGGATAGTTTTTGGTATGATTATGACCAGGGATTATTCGGTATAGTCATGACCATTGATGATTTAATGAATACCTTTGGCCCGTAGTGCAGGAATGATTCGACGATGTGGATTATTTATTAAGCTGAGTCTCAGCGATAAAAATTGATGAAAACATTTTAAATCATAGAAGATAGTAGATATCATGCTCTACTTGACTCTTCTAATGGATTGCTTATTCCGCTGCAGTTATTGATCTAAAACTTGTTGTCTATTATATTCTATCAGGTGTTATACTGTTGAAGGCTAAGCATAATTTATTCTGCATTATCTTAGTCAAAATATTTCTTATTGGGCTAGTTGAGCTTACCCTTTCTTTCACTGTTCTCTTCAGGAATTGAGAATATAGCTGGGATGAGTCGTGGAACGAAGTGACGGTCCAGATGACAGCATTAGTAGTCCTCACTATTCTGTTAAATAGTGTGATAATAAATGTAATGAGAACTCCATTTGTGTTTGAATACTGTCTAGATGACAATATTCGTATTGAAACTTTCAGTTTATGTTTTGTCGTATTTTACACGACAGTTGTATTATTAAGTTGTATTTGAATTTTGTACCATGTATTTGGCCAGTCAAGATGGGTGATGTATACCTGTTTTGGGGGCGTCACAGGTGGTATCAAAGCTTAGGGATATGATCCCTGACTGAGATGTGAGACAAGAACTAGGAGGGGAGAGATGGGAAATTCCTTCGCTAGCATGACCTACCTAAGTTTATTTAGTATTTAATTGGTTGGTCAGAGTATAGGGATAATATGTGATATGTCAATTAACCCTTATTTTGTGACAGTGTTTGAGAATGACATCTGAAAATTTTGATATCAGCAATGAAGCACATGAGACCGTTGAGTCACCAACGATCAATATCTAGGATAATGTGCTATCCAAGTCCTGAATGCGGGTCAGAGTTGATATCAAGCCATAAGTAAAGAGCCCCAAACCTTTTGATGGTGACTTCCAAGTCTTGGAATACACTGAAGTCGAACTTTTCGTAGGGGACATCGTGAATAACGGTGGCAAGTTGATAGGTATCAATGTGATGTGTTATCCAAGTCTTGGATGAGAGTCACAATTTTGAATGATATTTCTATTGTTAATAAATTTCCTGACTTATTCTTGAAGACTTCTTAGCCTACCCCTAGAGCGTGAAATTAAATTTTGTATTAACCACAATACAAAACCCATTTCTAAAACCCTCAAATATTTTCTTCACCCAAAAATAACGTATAATGTGCCAAAGACGTTAGCTCGAGCTGTTGAAGATTACGACTATTCCATTCAATATCATCGTGGAAGAGCGAACGTGGTAGCTGACGCGTTGAGTAAAAGATCGTATGCGTTTACGAGTGCGATGTTGTTAACACAAAAACCCTTTTCGTATAACTTAAAAATGATGAAGATATAGTTAAAGAGTCTAAGAACCCACGTGAAGATAACGAATATACGAGTAGAATCGACTTTAATCGACAAAGTTAAAGCCGCTCAAGCTACACACCCGAATCTGATGAATGTGAAGAAGAAGGTTCAAGAAGGCGTTATTCTAGAAGCAAGACTCGATGAAGAGAGGAAATCTAAACACTTGATTTTATTGGTCTAGTTGAAATCCTCGATTGAGTAGGAACTGTGGCCTATAGACTCGTTTTATCGCCAAGTATGTCGCGTGTTCATAACATTTTTCACGTATCGATGTTACGTAATTATGTGGACGACCCGAACCACATTATTGAATTAGAACTAGACGAGATAGCTGAAGATTTAACGTATGATGAGATACGTGCTAAAATCTTGGATAAGAAGGATCATATTCGACACTCAAAGGTTATACCTCAAGAGTTGGAATATGAAATGAAGTCAAGGTATCCTTACCCCTTCGGCATACCAGGTACGTATGTAAATTTCGAGGGCAAAATTTCATAAGGAGGGGAGATTGTAAAATCCCGAATTTTATAAAATGAAAGTTTTTAAATTTCTTATAATTATTATTTTATTTCGTAAATGGTTAAATTGATAAAAGGTTAAAGTTAAGGGTGATATGTGAAATTTTTTGCAAAGTAAGCAAGTTGTTATAAAATATTCGTTTGGTCGGGGAATATTCTTTTTGTCGAGAAATATTCGTACGACGGCACAATCATTGGTGGACCCCACAACTAAAGTATTGTCGTAGTTAGAAAATGATAGAATTATCTTTTTATAAAAATAACGGTGAAAGTGTTACCGTTAAAACTGTTGAACTACCCGGTAGTAAAAGTACAGTAATACGCGTGGTTGCATAGTAGCACACGGTATTGATTATTGGTGCTTACGTAAGAAGTTACTCAGTTATACTCAATTATTGCTACAGTAATTATTGCATCATATCTCTCATATTATTGATTTAATTATTGTCACAGTAGCATCTGAACAATATGATATATTATTAAATCAATAATTGAGATGACAAAGTTATTCATATTATTATTTGCAATATTGATAATGTCTAGAAGTTCTGTCAAGGAGAGGTTAGATAATCTAATTGCGCGCCAATAAGGAGAAATCCTTATCGGAAAGCCCTCTCTTTCTTGGAAACGACCTGGTTGTTAAATATTGTGAGTTATAATATTAATGATGAATAAGTTCGTGTTGATTAAAGATAAAATTGATAGTTCCATTGTGTTGGGATTATTAGTGTTAGTGAAAATCGATATTTATTTCGATGATAATTGATGTTGGGAGATTATATTGACCAATCGGTTAATTAACCGAATAAATGAACAATTAATTGCTATTAATTCACATGCTTATAACTATGTGTTCACATGTGTGTACTATTGATTCACATGATTTACTATTAGGGGAGTTGGTGCAAGATTGATAATACTTGTATGACTAAATTAAAAATAGAGGTATAGTTGAAGGTACTATACTATAATTATTTTTTCACATGATTATACTATTGAGTCACATGATTTACTATTGATTCACATGATTTACTATTAGGGGAGGTGGTGCAAGTTTGATAATACTTGCAAGACTAAATTAAAAATGAAGAAAAAGAGGGAGGTATTATACTGTAATATTTTAAGCCACAAAATGTGTACTTATTGAAACTATATTTTCCTATAAATAGAAGCTCATTCTTCCTTCATTTCTCACCAATTCACTAAAGCTATAGAGCAATTTTTATAGAGAGAAATTATAGTGAGAAAGAAGAAGAGAAGTCTGCTACCTTATTTCTTTTGTATTCATGAAGAGAGTTATTTTCTTTGAATACTCGTAAGGGTTGTTATTCCATTCGTTATTATTCTGTTGGAATAACCTTTTTGTGCGGTCTATCGCATGCCTGGTAAATTCTGTTATTATTCTATTCTTTATTATTCTGTTCGAATAACCTATCTGTGCGGTCTATCGCATGCCTGGTAAATTCTGTAGTTATTTCATTCTTTATTATTTTGTTGGAATATCCTGTCTGTGCAGATTACGCATGATCTAGTTCCATTCTTTATTATTCTGTTGGAATATCCTGTCTGTGCGGGTTACGTATGACCTGGTTCCATTCTTTATCATTCTGTGGGAATAACATGTCTGTGCGGATTACGCACGCCTGGTGAATTATTCTGTTATTCCATTCTTTATTATTCTATTAGAATAACATGTCTATGTTGATTACCGCATGCATGGTGAATGATCATTCGTATTCATTCCTTATTAAATTGTGAAAATGATCTATCTACATGGATTACCGCATGGCGGGCAAAAATCCATTTACGGTTTCATATATTCTATTATACTCAGTTGGTTAAAGTTTTGGCTTTTATACTCCATAAAATTAGTGGAATATCCTTGATATTTTCGCTTCATCAACTAACTTTTCATGAAAATATTCTTCTGAGCATTCTTGAATTTTACTCCACAAAGCAGTATCATGTTGACAATTTGGACGTTTTTAATTTCAGGATAAATTAACTTATAAATCTTTAAAATTTATTCTTTAACTTGTTTTATTGAATTATTATGTCATTGTCATCATCCTAATGCTTATATTGTGATGAAAGTCATCTTTGACTTACGTGCATAGATGGACTTGGTATGATTATGACCAGAGATCATTCGATATAATCATGACCTGTAATGTTATAAATGATGTGGTAAAAGTCCTCAGTGCCCTCTCTTTCTTGAAAACGACCTGGTTGTTAAATATTGTGAGTTATAATATTAATGATGAATAAGTTCGTGTTGGTTAAAGATGAAATTGATAGTTCCATTGTGTTGGGATTATTAGTGTTAATGAAAATCGATATTTATTTCGATGATAATTGATGTCGGGAGGTTATATTGACCAATCGAGTAATTAACCGGATAAATGAGCAATTAATTGCTATTAATTCACATGCTTGTAACTATGTGTTCACATGTGTGTACTTTTGATTCTCATGATTTACTATTAGGGGAGTTGGTGCAAGATTGATAATACTTGTATGACTAAATTAAAAATAGAGGTATAGTTGAAGGTACTATACTATAATTATTTTTTCACATGATTATACTATTGAGTCACATGATTTACTATTGATTCACATGATTTACTATTAGGGGAGGTGGTGCAAGTTTGGTAATACTTGTAGGACTAAATTAAAAATGAAGAAAAAGAGGGAGGTATTATACTGTAATATTTTAAGCCCCAAAATGTGTAATTATTGAAACTATATTTTCCTATAAATAGAAGCTCATTCTTCCTTCACTTCTCACCAATTCACTAAAGCTATAGAGGAATATTAATAGGGAGAAATTATAGAGAGAAAGAAGAAGAGAAGTCTACTACCTTATTTCTTTTATATTCATGAAGAGAATTATTTTCGTTCAATACTCGTAAGGGTTGTTATTCCATTTTTTATTATTCTATTGGAATAACCTTTTTGTACAGTCTATCGCATGCCTGGTGAATTTTATTATTATTCTATTCTTTATTATTCTGTTGGAATGACCTATCTGTGCGGTCTATCGCATGCCTGGTGAATTTTGTTGTTATTCCATTCTTTATTATTCTGTTGGAATATCCTGTCTGTGCGGATTACGTGTAAGACCCCGAATTTTATGAAATAAAAGTATTCAATTTTTCTTATAATTACTATTCAGTAAATGGTTAAATTGATAAAAGTTTAAAGTTATGAGTGAAATATGATTTTTTTTCAAAATAAGCAAGTGGTTATAAAATAATCATTGTTGTCGGGAAATATTCGTTTGGTCGTAGAATATTCTTTCTGTCGGGGAATATTCGTACGACGGCGCAGCCATTTGTGGGCCCCATAACAGAATAACTGTCGGGTGAAGAAAACGATAAATTTAAGTTTTTACAAATAACGGCGTAGTTGTTACCGTTAACACTGTTGGAATACCCCGTGGTTAAAATACAGTAATACGCGTTATTGCACAGTAGCACACGGTATTGCATAGTATTTTTGAAATTATTGATTCTTACGTAAGAAGGCACTACTCAATAATTGTTACAGTAATTACTGTTCAATATTTTATTTTATTGATTCAATAATTGCTACGTTGAAATTTTGTATTATTGTTGTTCAATAATTGTTGCTGCACAGTATTTCCCATTATCAGATCAATAATTCATATTATTTGAATAGTATTATTAGATAGCATTATTGGCAATGTCTAGAAAGTTCTGTCTAAGGAGAGGTTTGGTCATCTAATTGCGCGCCAGTAAGGAGAAATCCTTATTGGAAAGCCCCCTCTTTCCTGGGAACGGCCTGGTTGTCATAAATGTGATTCTGTAATATTATTTGTGAATAATTAATTATTGATTCATATGATAAGGAAATATTTATATTATGTGGATATAAATGAGGGATATATTTTTGTGGTTAAAAATGAAGGAGTTAATGTTGAGGTTTTTATCAGTATTTTTGTCGGAATGGAGGTATTAAAAATCAGGGTTTTTGAGATATTTTGCGGGGGTTATAATTTTTAATCCGACCGTTGGATCGTGGTAATTTTTGGATATGTTATACATATATAAGTTGAGTATATGTCCACAAATTTTGAATCGTTAAAAATGAACGTATGATTTATTATGAATTTTACGAGATGACTAGCTCAGAAATTGTTGAATTTTCGGAGTTTATCATTTTGGTGGAAAATTCTAGAATTGGTGGGCCCCACTTGTGGTTGGTGAGGAAATGTGTTGAATTATATTTCAAATGTGGTGGGTGGGAATAGTAGCAGGTAAAGCCATCAGGTTGCAGGTCAAACCTACCAAAATTTTCCTATAAATAGAGGGCTAAGTTAGAATTGAAAATCACACCAGAAACATAAGCTTTCTCTCTTTCTCTCTCTATATTATGAAGCATATTTTGTGAGTTTTTAGATACTTGGTGAGTTACTATTCATCAGTGCAAGTTTTCTTCAGCATCATATCCGATATCCAGTCAGAAGTACTGCTCTTTTGAGGTAAGGGATAGTAAGGGATAGTAAGGGATAGTAATGGATTTTAAGGGTTGTTATGATTTTCAGTTTTGTAATTTTTCTGATCTTCAAAAATTCTGGAAAAATTCAAAATGATATTTTGATGAGTTTTCTTGATTGTGTCCAAAAATGGTGATTTTTGGATGTATAGATTGAGAGTTATGAATTTTATGAGAAAATACTATTTTAAAAGTAACCGCTTATAATTCCTTGTGGTTAACTCCAAAATTGATGAAATTTTTATTGGGAGTACATGTGTATGATAGAAGTATACTCTGTAAATTTCAGAATTTTTGGACAAAAGTATAATTTTTGATAAATGTCTAAATATTCGGTGGTTTTGGCCATATGAAAAATAGTAAATGAGTTTTAAAAATTCTGAGAAAAATATATGTTCACTATGGGACTATATTATGCTAAATCCCAGAAAAGAAATATTTTTGGAACTGATTTGGTATTTTTCATAAAAATGGTCTAGTTATTGATGATGAAATTGTAAGAGTTGGCATTTTATGATGATTAAATGCATTAATTAGTAAAGTGTAAACAATTAAAATAAATTGTTTATAAATTTAAGTAATGTTATTCTTTCAATATCATTATACCGAAATCTTGGTATGGATTTTATTGTGGAATTTCTATCTTTTGTGTCGGGGTTACTATTCATGAGTTACTATTCACGATTTACTATTCATGAGTTACGAATATTACTCTTGAGATTAAAACTATATGTTGATCATATTATTTTTATCATCATATATAACATTTTTATAACCCTGATGTTGAAATTCTCTTTCACTGGAGTGTAAAGATGGGTAGATTATTGGTATGATCATGACTAGGGTTCTCTTTGGCCTGTAGTGCAAAGTTGAATTGTGACTGGTATGATCATGACCATTGAATTTATAATTGAATATCTTAAGCTTAAGTGCAAAGGTGAATTGATCAACATGGTTATAATTATTATTTATATAAATTCTGAAATGATTATATATTTCTTTGAGATATGAATATATTTGGCCTGTAGTGCAAATATGAATTGTTGATGAATATCTTTGGCATGTAGTGCAAAGATGGCATGTTGATGAATATCTTTGGCCTGTAGTGCAAAGATGAACTGTTGTTGAATATCTTTGGCCCGTAGTGCAAAGATGGTTCGTTGATGAATATCTTTGGCCCGTAGTGCAAAGATGGATTTGTTAGTATGATTATAAACAGGAACTGTGATTTGGTATAACCATGATCTTTGATGTTTCAGGTAAAGACAGGTGATGAAAATATTCTTCGTCCTGGGTGCGAAGAAAAATTTAGAATCACAATTATGATTATGAGTTATTCATATGATTGTGGAAAGGAACTGTTGATTGATGTTATAGGGATAAAACATTGTTGATGGATTTTTAACATGGAGAAGATAATAGACTTTATAGTCTATTTGACTCTTCTAACGGATTGCTCGTTCCGCTGCAACTATGGTTGAAATTTTTATCATTTACCATATGTTCTAAATCTCTGATTTAGTGTTGATGAAGGCTATTGATAATTGAATTATTTTTAGTCATGATATTCTTTACTGAGCTAGTTGTGCTCACCTTTTTGCTTCACAATTCCTTTCAGGTAATAAGAGTGTAGCTGGGTCGAGCGAGGGTAACGGGGAAATAGAACGGTGGTCTCTAGCTGTGGATGTTCTCCCGAAGCAGTATAGAAAAGTTCATTTAGTAGTTATATTTGGTGAATCCAATAGGGTAAGGTGTACCCAACGTTGGAAGGATGGTTTGCCACTATCATACAAGATGTCTAACGACATACAACCTCATGTCATCATAAGACAGGGATGTGCTCATCCACTTGCTGAGTATATATACGAGCACTACCTATATAATCTTGGTGTTTGTTTAAAGTATAATTCTCAATTAGAGACAGTAGAGATAATGATATGTCAAGAGAAGACTCACCATTGGGAAGAATATGATAGTAATCTTATCGTTTTTCTTTGGGGTCTATTGGGTAAACCAAGGATAATTCTGTGGCCATATGATATCTATCATAACCTAGATGCATGGCCTCCCATGTACGAAGGTTTCCTTGAGCACTTCCCAAAGATTCTAATTTTTAAAACAATTTTTGACTATACCTTTATGTAAGGTGTCATTGTGAGGTGATGTCCACGGTTGGAACATGAGTCACATTTGGTATATATTTGTATCCAAACTCACAGCATATGTGTTGTTGTATTTTGCACGACAATTGTTGTAATAAAGTTATAGTTGTTTTCTGTACCATGTATTTGGCGACTCAGAATAGGTTGGATGGAATGGATCTATTTTGGGGGCGTCACATTACGCATGATCTGATTCCATTCTTTATTATTCTGTTGGAATATCCTGTCTGTGCGGGTTACGTATGACCTGGTTCCATTCTTTATCAGTCTGTGGGAATAACATGTCTGTGCGGATTACGCACGCCTGGTGAATTCTTCTATTATTCCATTCTTTATTATTCTGTTGGAATAACATGTCTATGTGGATTACCGCATTCATGGTGAATGATTTTTCGTATTCATTCCTTATTAAATTGTGAAAATGATCTGTCTACGTGGATTACCGCATGGCGGGCAAAAATCCATTTGCGATTTCTTATATTCTATTATACTCAGTTGGTTAAAATTTTAGCTTCTATACTCCGTAAAATTAGTCGAATATCCTTGATATTTGCGCTTCATCTAGTAACTTTTCATGGAAATATTCTTCTGAGCATTCTTGAATTTTACTCCACAAAGCAGTATCATGTTGACAATTTGGACGTTATTGATTTCAGGATAAATTAACATATAAAGCTTTAAAATTTATTCTTGAACTTTTTTTATTGAATTATTATGTCATTGTCATCATATTAATGCTTATATTGTGATGAAAGTCATATTTGGCTTACGTGCATAGATGGACTTGGTATGATTATGACCAGGGATCATTCGGTATAATCATGACCTGTAATGTTATAAATGATGTGGTAAAAGTCCTCAGTGGCCTGTAGTGCATTGATGGACAATTTTTGATATGATTATGACCAGGGATTATTCGGTATAGTCATGACCATTGATGATTTAATGAATATCCTTGGCCCGTAGTGCAGGGATGATTCGATGATGTGGTTTATTTATTAAGCTGAGTCTCCGCGATAAAAATTTATGAAAACATTTTAAATCATAGAAGATAGTAGATATCATGCTCTACTTGACTCTTCTAATGGATTGCTTATTCCGCTGCAGTAATTGATCTAAAACTTATTGTCTATTATATTCTATCAGGTGTTATACTGTTGAAGGCTAAGTATAATTTATTTTACATTATCTTAGTCATAATATTTATTATTGGTCTAGTTGAGCTCACGCTTTCTTTTACTGATCTCTTCAGGAATTGAGAATATAGCTGGGATGAGTCGTGGAACGGAGTGACGGTCCAGATGATAGCATTAGTAGTCCTCACTATTCTGTTAAATAGTGTGATAATAAATGTAATGAGGACTCCATTTGTGTTTGAATACTGTCTAGCTGATAATATTCGTATTAAAACTCTCAGTTTATGTTTTGTCGTATTTTACACGACAGTTGTATTATTAAGTTGTATTTAAAATTTGTACCATGTATTTGGCCACTCAAGATGGGTGATGTATACCTGTTTTGGGGGCGTCACAGTTGGTATCAAAGCTTAGGGATATGATCCACGGCTGAGATGTGAGACAAGAACAAGGAGGGGAGAGACGGGGAATTCCTTCGCTAGTATGACCTACCTAAGTTTATTTGGTATTTAATTGGTCGGTCAAAGTATAGGGATAATATGTGATATGTCAATTAACCCTTGTTTTGTGACAATGTTTTAGAATAGCATCTGAAAATGTTGATATCAGCAATGAAGCACATGAGACCGTTGAGTCACCAACGATCAATATCCAGGATAATGTGCTATCCAAGTCCTGGATGCGGGTCACAGTTGATATCAAGCCATAAGTAAAGAGCCCCGAACCTTTTGATGGTGACTTCCAAGTCTTGGAATACACCAAAGTCGAACTTTTCGTAGAGGACGTCGTGAATAACGGTGGCAAGTTGATAGGTATCAATGTGACGTGCTATCCAAGTCTTGGATGAGAGTCACAGTTTTGAATGATATTTCTATTGTTAATAAATTTCCTGACTTATTCTTGAAGACTTCTTAGCCTACCCCTAGAGCATGAAATTAAATTTTGTATTGACCACAGTACAAAACCCATTTCTAAAACCCTCAAATATTTTCTTCACCCAAAACGAACGTATAATGTGCCAAAGATGTTGGCTTGAGCTGTTGAAGATTACGACTATTCCTTTCAATATCATCGTGGAAGAGCGAATGTGGTAGCTGACGCGTTGAGTAAAAGATCGTATGCGTTTATGAGTGCGATATTGTTAACACAAAAACCCATTTCGTATAACTTACAAATGATGAAGATAGAGTTAAAGACTCTAGGGACCCACGTGAAGATAACGAATATTCGAGTAGAATCGACTTTAATGGATAAAGTTAAAGCCGCTCAAGCTACACACCCGAATCTGATGAATGCGAAGAAGAAGGTTCAAGAAGGTGTTATTCTAGAAGCAAGACTCGATGAAGAGAGGAAATCTCAACCCTTAATTTTATTGGTCTATTTGAAATCCTCGATCGAGTAGGAACTGTGGCCTATAGACTCGTTTTACCGCCAAGTATGTCGCGTGTTCATAACATTTTTCACGTATCGACGTTACGTAATTATGTGGACGACCTGAACCACATTATTGAATTAGAACTAGACGAGATAGCAGAAGATTTAACGTATGATGAGATACATGTTAAAATCTTGGATAAGAAGGATCATATTCGACACTCTAAGGTTATACCTCAAGAGTTGGAATATGAAATGAAGTCAAGGTATCCTCACCTTTTTGGCATACCAGGTACGTACGTAAATTTTGAGGGCGAAATTTCATAAGGAGGGGAGATTGTAAGACCCAAAATTTATGAAATGAAAGTATTCAAATTTCTTATAATTATTATTTTATTTCGTAAATGGTTCAATTGATTAAAGGTTAAAGTTAGAGCTGATATGTGAAAATTTTTAAAAAGTAAGAAAGTTGTTATAAAATATTCGTTTGGTCGGGAAATATTCTTTTTGTAGGGAAATATCCGTACGACGGGACAATCATTGTTGGACCCCACAACAAAAGTATTGTCGTAATTAGAAAACGACAGAATTATCTTTTTATAAAAATAACGGCGAAAGTGTTACCGTTAAAACTGTTGAACTACCCGGTAGTAAAAGTACAGTAATACGCGTGGTTGCATAGTAACACACGGTATTGATTGTTGATATTTACGTAAGAAGTCACTCAGTTATACTCAATTATTGCTACAATAATTGTTGTATCATATCTCTCATATTATTGATTTAATTATTGTCACAGTAGCATCTGCATAATATGATATATTATTAAATCAATAATTGAGATGACAAAGTTATTCATATTATTATTTGCAATATTGACAATGTCTAGAAGTTCTGTCAAGGAGATGTTAGATAATCTAATTGCGCGCCAATAAGGTGAAATCCTTATCGGAAAACCCCCTCTTTCCTGGGACGACTTGGTTGTTAAATATTATGAGTTATAATATTAATGATGAATAAGTTCGTGTTGATTAAAGATAAAATTGATAGTTCCATTGTGTTGGTATTTTTAGTGTTAGTGAAAATCGACATTTATTTCGATAATAATTGATGTCGGGAGGTTATATTGACCAATCGGGTAATTAACCGGATAAATGACCAATTAATTGCTATTAATTCACATGTTTATAACTATATGTTCACATGTGTGTACTATTAATTCACATGATTTACTATTAGGGGAGTTGGTGCAAGATTGATAATACTTGCATGACTAAATTAAAAATAGAGGTATAGTTGAAGGTATTATACTATAATTGTTTTTTTAACATGATTATACTATTGAGTCACGTGATTTACTATTGATTCACATGATTTACTATTAGGGGAGGTGGTGCAAATTTGATAATACTTCCAGGACTAAATTAAAAATGAAGAAAAAGAGGGAGGTATTATACTGTAATATTTTGAGCCCCAAAATGTGCAATTATTGAAACTATATTTTTCTATAAATAGAAGCTCATTCTTCCTTCATTTCTCACCAATTCACTAAAGCTATAGAGCAATTATTATAAAGAGAAATTATAGAGAGAAAGAAGAAGAGAAGTCTGCTACCTTATTTCTTTTGTATTCATGAAGATAGTTATTTTCTTTCAATACTCGTAAGGGTTGTTATTCCATTCTTTATTATTCTATTGGAATAACCTTTTTGTGCGGTCTATCGCATGCCTGGTGAATTTTGTTATTTTTCCATTCTTTATTATTCTGTTGGAATAACCTGTCTGTGCGATTTATCGCATGTCTGGTGAATTCTGTTGTTATTCCATTCTTTATTATTCTGTTGGAATATCTTTTATGTGCGAATTAAGCATGACCTGGTTCCATTCTTTATTATTATGTTGAAATATCCTGTCTATGTGGGTTATGTATGACCTGGTTCCATTCTTTATCATTATGTGGGAATAACATGTCTGTGCGGATTACGCACGCCTGGTGAATTCATCTGTTATTTCATTCTTTATTATTATGTTGGAATAACCTGTCTATGTGGATTACCGCATGCATGGTGAATGATCATTCGTATTTATTTCTTATTAAATTGTGAAAATGACATGTCTACGTGGATTACCGCGTGGCATGCAAAAATCCATTTGCGGTTTCATATATTCTATTATACTCAATTGGTTAAAGTTTTGGCTTCTATACTCCGTGAAATTAGTGGAATATCCTTGATATTTGCGCTTCATCCAGTATCTTTTCATGAATATATTCTTCTGAGCATTCTTGAATTTTACTCCACAAAGCAGTATCATGTTGACAATTTGGACGTTATTGATTTCAGGATAAATTAACTTATAAATCTTTAAAATTTATTCTTGAACTTATTTTATTGAATTATTATGTCATTGTCATCATACTAATGCTTATATTGTGATGAAAGTCATATTTGGCTTACGTGCATAGATGGACTTGGTATGATTATGACCAGGGATCATTCGGTATAATCATGACCTGTAATGTTATAAATGATGTGGTAAAAGTCCTCAGTGGCCTGTAGTGCATTGATGGACAATTTTTGATATGATTATGACCAGGGATTATTCGGTATAGTCATGACCATTGATGATTTAATGAATATCCTTGGCCCGTAGTGCAGGGATGATTCGATGATGTGGTTTATTTATTAAGCTGAGTCTCCGCGATAAAAATTGATGAAAACATTTTAAATCATAGAAGATAGTAGATATCATGCTCTACTTGACTCTTCTAATGGATTGCTTATTCCGCTGCAGTTATTGATCTAAAACTTGTTGTCTATTGTATTCTATCAGTTGTTATACTGTTGAAGGCTAAGGATAATTTTTTCTGCCTTATCTTAGTCATAATATTTCTTACTGGGCTAGTTGAGCTCACTCTTTTTTTCACTGTTCTCTTCAGGAATTGAGAATATAGCTGGGACGAGTTGGGGAACGAAGTGATGGTCCAGATGATAGCATTAGTAGTCCTCACTATTCTGGTAAATAGTGTGATAATAAATGTAATGAGCACTCCATTTGAGTTTGAATACTATCTAGAAGACAATATCCGTATTAAAACTCTCAGTTTATGTTTTGTCGTATTTTATAAGACAGTTGTATTATTAAGTTGTATTTGAATTTTGCACCATGTATTTGGCGACTCAAGATGGGTGATGTATACCTGTTTTGGGGGCGTCACAGATGTGATGTAACTATTTTAATTTTTCGCACTTGATGTATGTGTTAAATGTTAGATAACCTGGGAGACTTATTGATTTAATTATGTAACCCTTTTCATGGGAGGATTTATTGTCTAAATTCTATTACCTTTGAGTAGTTAGATGTGAATGAATTGAAATTGAACACCAATTCTTGTGAAAATGAAGTACCCAGATTTGGGGATGTCACAGTTTTTATCCATGTAAACAACCTACACATCAAAATTACAACATTTAATTCCACTATTTTTATTATTTCTTCTTCTTTTGTCATTCATAGCAAAATTCGTCACTGTGAATTCGTTTCTCAACCAAAACAACTAATTTAACTCATAATGTTTTCGTTACTTCATATATTTTCACAATTAACAAACAATTTACAGTTCAACACATGAATTGAACATAAATTTTGATTCCAAAATAAGCCATATTCATATATATTTCACTGTAATATGGTTTTCTCCATATACATCATATTTACATGAATTAAACAACTCTAAAGCACATACGAATTATATAAGAACAGTTTATGTTTACTAATTAACATATTTGAGCCATAACTTTAACAATGATCATAGAATTCTAACTACAGAGAAATAAAAGCAAGTTTTTCAATGAAGAACAATAAGAAAACAAAACTAATACTTTAAAAATTGAATTGCTACCTTCAAATTTTTGTTTAGCCAACAAAGATGAGAGCAACTTTTTTGTTTCTCAAATTCACAGATAGTTTTTCTTCTTCCTTCTCTCTTCTCTTCTCTGTTCTATTCCTATATTAGTTATACGTAACTTAAAAAAATATAACTGAAAAGATATAAACGTATAATAAAATACGTATTAATATATAGTCATAACTGATGTCAGTTTTTTTTAAATTCAAAAGTCATAAGGCCTTGGTTGGCAAAATCAATTAAAATAATGACTTAAAATTATGCCTTGTTTGGTAAAACCCATTTAAATTAAAGACTCAACATTCATTAAGCTTTGTTTGGCAAAAACTTAATTAAACTCTTTTAATTTATTTTCATAACTTATTTATAATATAGTTTATTGTCCAACTTTATTTAAATAAATTCCTATATTCATATTTAATTAAAACAACTTATTAATTCAATTCGCCACATAAATCAATACAACAAAATTATAATTTTCATTATAATTTTATTTAATAAATTAACACATCACTTTAATTACTAAATCAAATTAAAATAACATTATAACAATTCATTTAATCCTTATCAACTCTCTAATTTAATTATTAAATTAAATTAGGATATTATCTCATAATAATTAATTCATCACTCTTTTATCTAATTAACTTCAAAATACCAAATTATCAATTATCACTTAATTAACAAATTAAGCTAATTCTCTCAACTCATAAATTATTTATTTAACTAATAAATAATTAAATTTAACAAATATTTATTCAATAATAAACACATCAACTAAAATATTTATTTAATCTAATAAATATTTAAATTTACAAATAAAATTCTAGATTGTTACACTTTTATTCTATTTTGGTTCACTAAAGCCACTAAGTGAACTAAAAAGTCAAACCCTAGGATGGAAGATTTAACATTTAAATATAACTATTATATTTAAACCCGGGCTCCATTACAAATAGATTTTTAAGCGCTCCTTCCTCCTTGATCTCCAGTTCATCGAGAAATTCTAACTAATTTTATTACATTAACTATTTCATTTAAATAAAAACTTTGATCAGCAGTCAATGAGAAGTACATGGGAGATAGATAGAATTTACATTAAGAAGAAAACTAGAAAAGACGTGGTACGGAGACCCTATTTAATAAAATCCATACATTCAAGCATACATCCAAAATAAAATCCAATCACATTGGTCATAGTTCATAATCAATCCCATTTATTATCATACATATCAACATATGCATCAATAAATAATATCCATCTCATGAAAAATAAATCCATTCTATATATGCATTAATATTAATTAATGGGCAAAAGTTTGCTAAATTTTAGTTTTGAAACAAAATAAACTCTTTTATTTTAATCAAAAACTAAATCCAAATTAAACTCTTTAATTTTAGCAAAATCTGAAATCATATTTCGTATAAAATAAACATCTTTATTTTAAACTTTTATCAATTAAATAAACCATTTATTTAATTAAAGAAAAATAAAAGTTTTTCAGATTCTGCCTAAGGGCGCAGCTACGCCTAGAATGAACTAGGTCGTGGCATAGCTGCACTTCAAAGCCAGAAGACTAATTTCCAGGTAACGGCGCAGCTGCGCTGTGTCACAGAAATAGAAAACTTTTATGTTGCCAAGAAATCCGATCCAATCGCATATTATGCGTATATGGAATCACAAAGACTGATAATTAGCAAAAAATTGGCTCTAATACCACTGTTAGGTTTGCTAGAAACAAGAACATGCAATCAAATTACATAAACGAAGTGGAAGCGAAGTAAAAATGGATTTTAAAGTTTTCCTTACAAACCATAAACCAAGATCATTCTTGTGCTTTGATTTTTGGTCTATAAAAGAGTAGGAGAATTAGAATCATACCCTTGAAGATTCGAGCTTCCTCAGGTACAAGTTTAACTCGTATTCCTTTGTGCTCTCTTTGAATACGCTGATTTGGTTCCTTCCTTTGATCAACGTTAGCCACCCAAGCTTTTGGCCTCTAGAGGTGATCCACCAAGAAAGAACAAGAATCAAGAAGAAGGGTGTTTTTAGCTCAAACCCTAGTTTTTCTATCTCTATAGAAAAAGGGCGTACTCTCTAACAATTGGAATCACGTATATTTGATATCTGATATAAGACTCCTCTTATAAAGATATCAGTTAACCCTTTTAGGATATTATTTAATTAATTAAACTCCTTTAATTATTTAGGCTCCCTAATTTTATTAGGGATAATTAATTAAACTCTTTTAATTGATTTACCTCATAATCCTATTAGGAATATATGAGAGTACTTATACTAAAATTAATTCCTAAACTCCTTTAGAAATTAAAACAATAATAATTGTAATAATATTAATAAGACTCCTCTTATTAATTAATATTTAATATTTCTAAAAAATTAAATAATAAATATTAAGCCATTTAATTTACTCTATCATCATAGATTAAATTAAATACACTTAATATTTATTTACGATTATGCCATTAACTTCTTAAATAATTATTCTTCTTTATATGGTGTGACCCTTTAGGCTCTCCATATTAAACCGTTTGTGAATAAATCAATTAGAACAATTCTAATCTCATTTAAATAAATAAATTAAACGATTAATTTATTTAAATAAATAATATTTATTCTACAATAAGGATAAGCCTCCTTAGCGATCAACGACTTTTTAGATAATATAGATTTCAACATTAATCATAAAAGAACCTTTGAGTAAATAGTTACAGTACAATTTAATCCTTCCACCAAACAATGGCCCAATTAAATATAAGACATATAATTACTATCAAGTATTATTTTATTTAATTATATTTATTTCAATTCCTAAATGCACAACTTCGAATAAATGCAAATTAAAAACTACTTTTAAATTTCATTTCTCCTTGGCCAAGGATTTCTGAGTTGTCATTTATCGAATCACATAGGACATTTCTCTTTTTTTACTAGAAGTGGTAGATTTTTTATTGATCATTTATTATCTCCATATATAATTTATTACACCTAAGCATACACTTTAATATACCCTAAGGGTCTTAACGAATAAGTCAAAATGTAATTCATTATACATAAGATACTATGATGATCTCAAGTCTGAGGATCATTTATACTACTATCACTACAGGAACTCCTATTGACAGGCAAGTAAAACTCTATTAGGTATTCCTTAGCGAGTCACGTTCAGTGAACTTATTCTCCAATAAGCACCTACATACTTGCTTTAGTGTCTCCACACAAATGATCATGAGATTAATCATCCTCATACAATGAGCAAGCAACGTATGTACCAATCTATCCGGATTCACTAATCTCTTTTTTAATAATCCATTGATTGGGAATATTTTAGTTTTTAAGCTATCTAAGAATTTAGATCTCATCATGATTCTAAAAGCATTGCTTAAAACTATGGGTTTTTCACATTTTATTAAAACAGCACCATGTAGATAAATTAAATGCCTTTAACAAATAATTCTTTTATTAACAAATAAATAAGATTGATTACAAAATATATACTTTATCATCATACATGATTGACTTGTATGCATACTACTTTTACCAATCCTATACACTATGGTTTTAAACTTGTCCATCAACAACATGTGTTAAATTTTAATGTTTTCTTCATTATGTTCTTAATCATTCGATTATGATTTCACTTGGTACATGGTTATTAATGTTTAAAGTCCACTAATAGCCATCCTTATTACTCCTTATGAGACATACACCACCAACTTCACTTCTCTAGTAAATCAAATTGAAGTGATGAAGATTAAATGTTCAATTTTCATCACCTCTTGATGTTCTATCTTTCTTTTTCTTCTTTGATTACTTGAAATAGCTATCTCTTCTCTCTCTCAATATAATGCTTTAAGTGTTGGTGAATTTGAACAATTAACAAATGAAGTTAACTATCTCTTATTTATAGAATTTGTAAAGTTAGGAAAAAATGGTCAAAATTCCCACCTCCTTAATATTCCACCACCATAACCAAGCTTCTCAAAGAAGCTTGGCCACCTCATGGCCATTATGGTCGGCCACATGGGGTGTGGTGCCCTCCCAGGGGTTACCCCATGGGTCGTTACCCACCTGGTGATCCAACGGTCTGATCCACGGGTTCGGTTCTTGGTTCGGGCTTAGGTTTAATTCAATTCAAGCCTAACTCAGGGCTTGAATTAAATCATCTTTGAGCCTTGATTAAGTTTGTCATTGGGCCTCAATCATCTCTCATTTGGGCTTGCCAAAGTTTACATTCAATCTTTACTAGTCCATTAAAAATGGTTTGTACTTTTAACGTATAATTCTCGTATACTAGTTCGTATAACATTCATCTTATATGTTGTATTATCTTTCGTCTGTACTTATATAATACTTTGTATTTCCCTAACATTCTCGAATTGAGTACGCAGACGAAAAAATGCGTTTGCCATAACTGAATTATTATTAGATAATCCATCTTTTCTTAAATTCCTATCGTTAAGTATTTCCCGGAAGTTCAAAAATAATTCCCGAGCAGAAATGGATGAATAGAATTTTTCGGAGAATTTCTCAGAAAGCTTTTATTTTCGTCTTAAAAATTTTCACACTTTATTTCTAGCACTTAGCCAGAATACTACGATCATACATCTTTTCTAGGTTATAAAACGACCTTCATCTCGCTTACTCGTTATAATAAACATATAATATAATTTTATTCAATATATTCAAATAAAATTAATTTATATTATAATCCAATTTTCTCAGTTATTACATTCTTCCCCCCTTATAAGGATTTTGTCCTCATAATCTCGATATAAGTTAGTCAAAAAAACTAAGGGTAATTCTTCTTCATCTTTTCTTCGAGTTCCTATGTTGTGGTTTCTCCATACTACCTTCACCGAAGGTATTACTTTATTCCTTAGAACTTTCTCTTTTCTATCAATGATTTGAATATACATTTCTTCGTACATTAAGTCCTTCTCAACATGAATAGGTTAATATTCTATTACTTGCATGTGATCTAGCTTATAAGGACGCAATACAGATACATAAAACACATTGTGTATGCGTTCTAACTCTGGAGGTAATGCTATCACATAAGCTACATCTCCTACCCTTTTTAGTATCTCAAAAGGTCCTATAAACCTTGGACTTAATTTCCCTTTCTTTTCGAAGCGTATCTTTCCCTTCCAAGGAGATACCTTCAGAAACGCATATCAGCCGACTTCAAACTCTCTTTTCTTTCGATGCGGATCTGCATACTTTTTCTGTCTGTCTTGAGCTGCTACCAGTAGTATTCGTATGAACTTAACTATAACTGCTATTTGTTGTACCATTTCAAGTCCTAACATTTGACGTTCTCCTACCTCATCCCAAAACAGTAGATTTTTGTATTTCCTCTCGTATAATGCTTCATAAGCCGGAATGCCTATGCTTGCATGATAACTGTTCTTATAAGCAAATTCTACTAGTGATAGATGATCATCCCAACTACCCTTAAAATCCATAACGCAAGATCTTAACATATCTTCTAGCATCTGAATTGTTCTTTCACTTTGCCCATCTGTCTGTGGATGATAAGTTATACTTAACTTCAACTGCGTTCCCATCTGCTCTTGTAGACTTCTCAAGAATTTGATGTGAATCGTGGATCACGATTTGACACTATTAAAACTAGTACCCCATGTCTTGAGATGATTTCCTTAACATAGAGTTTAGCTAACTGATCCATGTTAAACTTGACTCTTATTGGCAAAAAGTGAGCCGTCTTTGTTAAATGATCCACTATTACCCAGATAGCGTCGTATCCTTTCTGTGTAGTTGGAAGTCCCACCACAAAGTACATTGTGATATGTTCCCACTTCCATTTTATAATTTCCAAGGACGGTAACAAGCCACTTAGTCGTTGATGTTCGGCCTTAACTTTTTGAGAAGTTAAGCACCTACTTACATATTTTGATATTTCCCTCTTCATGTTCGACCACCAAAAATTCTTTCAAACGTCTTGATACATCTTAGTATTACCAGGATAAATCGAGTAACTTAAACTATGAGCCTCCTGTAATATCTCTTCCCTCAATTCCATTTCGTATGAAACCCAAATTCTTCCTTCAAATCTTAATAACCCCATGTTATCAAGATTGTACTTTATCTCTTCTCCATATGCTAGTCTTTTCTTCATCTACTCAAACTCATCATTTCTAAGCTGTACTTCCTTGACTCTCTCTAAAATGGAAAGTCGAGTCTCCATTGTAAATAGTTTCTGACCTGATTCACTCGGTAACCTCACTTCTAACTCCGTTCTTGCCATCTCTGTTATTAACTCAGCTTGAGCGGTTAACATAGAGAACCTTTCCTGACCCTTTCTTGTGACACCCCCAAATCTCGGTACTTCACTACCTCAAGATTCGGTGTTCACTGAATCAAATCATTCATATCTAACTATCCAATCATACTAAAATTGAATAATAAACCTTCCCTTAAGGGATTACATAAACAAAATCTCCCAGGTTATCTAACCTTTAATTACAATCATTCAAATGCGGAAATTATATAAATACTTCATTACATTAATCAAATTGAAGTCTAGTAAATAACTGTCAACATATTACAAGTCTTCAGTACTTGTTCATCTTTCCTTTTCCTTCACTGGTGCTAGGTACATCTACCTTCTCATCTTTAACTATAATAGTTATATAAGCAAGAGTGAGCAAACAAAGCTCACTTGAAATAACAATGAAGAAAATCTTACAACATTTGCCAACTAATAGGCTCAATAGAACTGAACAATATGTTCTATTAATATTTTGAAATATACAACTGAGGGTTTAATGACCACGAACCATGTCCACAGTTATAAGTAATCTTTCAACTTTAACTTTAATAGTCATAAGACTATAAGAACTCCACGTACTTAGGGGGATCAGCCCTTCGTACAATGTATTGTGCACAAACATTTCAACGTTAAGCGTAAATCTCTTATAAAAGAGTTGTTCATCTCAGGATTTAAATACAAGTCCGCACCAAAGTAGGTTTGGTTTGGATACATTACAAGGTAATTTAGAATTCAACGGTCATCAACTAAGGATTAGTTGAATACAAAAGAACTAACTGTACGCTATGGAATAATTATAACTGAATCAATATTTGTAACTTAATATCATGCTTTAGGAATAATCATAACATAATTTGCTTGAAACATAAAAAGTCATGGCTATTGAGAATTGGATACTAAGCATGCAAAGTGAATAGTAATTTGAACGATAAAGTTGTTCAACACTAGAATATTAAAATATACCGATTCACATGTTAAATAACAAGTTACATATTAAAGAAACTTGCTAAATATTAAAGTATAAGCTTTAGAATACTTGTATCCTCATGAACAACTAGATACAAAGACTTTCTCAATAATAACAATCTAGTTCTACGAAAGTGTAGAGTTAGCAACTTGCGTAATTGTAATTGAATTAAAAGCAATAACGTATTCAACGAAATTGAACTTGCACAACGAAGTGTTAGAGTTAGAAAACTTGCTCAATGTAAAAAGAGAAGTTTAGAAAACTTGCTCAAAGAAAATTTAAGCATTTGCACAATTATAAGAGTAGAGTTAGAGAACTTGCCTTGCGCGTAGATTAGACCGTTATGATCCAAATCACAATTATCCTATATACATATGTTAACATGACATAATCAGTCAGTAACAACATACAATATCTCTACATCACGTATGCTTTGATTATAAATTGTATAATCCAATTCTATCCATTAAAACTAATAACAATATTTGTTAGTTATTAATTCCATGTTCACTCATGGTATTAACATACTATAATACCAAAAATACATACTCAACATTTATCATATATCATTCCATCAAAAATTAGACTTTTGTGCAAGACAAAAGTCGTTTTTGAACTTTCTTTTAAGTGGCGACGCGGCGCCACAGTTTGAACTGTGGGTCGCGCTGCGACGCTGAGGTGGCGCTTCGGCGCGAGACTTACATGGGGACTCGGCGCTGTGGCGCGAGGTCCGGCGTTCCGGCGCTGAGGCGCTGACTTCGGCTGTAACGACCCCAAAATCTATACAATTTAAATCCCGACTTCGGTCGTTAACCATACATTCAACCTCTAATTAATACATCATTATTCGATGTTAAACTTAATAAAATTGCGGAATATTTAAAACTTTTATACATTTCCTTCTTTCTTGCCCTGAATCGCAACCATTACATTACATCTCTTTGATTCAATCTTATGTCATGAATCGTTACAACAAAATAACTATACAAAGTCTTACATCATAACAAAATATCCATATACATTAGATAGCTCAACTTACATTTAACAACATTTTACGTTCAAAATAGGAAATACATTTCGCATAAAACATAAGTAATCTTCGTGATTATAGATCTCTATAACTCACATAGCACGTATCTTTACCTTAAAATCTTGACCTGCAAAAGTGGTTATTTGCAAGAGTGAGCTCGACAGCCCAGCAAAGTCTAACAGTTTTCATGCATCATATATCACATAATAACATGCTCGACATACATCTCATTAAAGTAACATGGCATACATGCTTTTAATTCACATAACAAATATAAAGATTGAGTTCCTTACTCAATCATCATTACTTAGCCAAAATAATGCAGTCATATATTGACTTTAACATTTCATGATTTTAACATGCATAACATATCATGCAATTTAAAACAGTTCATCAAGTCCACGTAGAAAATAGGAACCGAAAGACTTGCCTTGATCGTTGTTTACCAATAATAGCTTAACAGCTTACAGTTATCTGCACTTCACGTGCCCTACACAATTATATAATCATACACATCAACTATTAGTCACATAACAACACATAGCAATTGTAATGTAAACTCTACTCCACATCTCATAATCTTTCCTATTAATAAATACACAATGGTCAATTAGATTGTGTTAACTTTTCGACTTATGACTCACTATATTTCTTCTTAGTCAAACTCGAAGTTCAAGTGCTTAAGTCTTGCTAGGACTACTTATTGGTTTTATATTAAACCCATTCCATATCTTATAATATCCATTTCAATGGAATTAAAACACTTTTTAAGTTCATTAACACTTGGCATGGCGTTTCGACGTTCAATCGTCACGCGCCCGATTTGCCTCTCTTGTGTATGCTTACTATGCTTCTATAACTTATCTAATACATTATTTATTAATGTTAAGCATCATTATATTTACTAAGATTCATGTTTTATAACTTAGGACATCATCTTTTACGGTCTGGAGCACTACACATGCATATGTGCATGCCCGACACCCTCCGATTGCCTCTGAAAACACAACAGTCCTAAAGATGACCATTTTGACCCATTTTAGTGACCTCAAATTGAAAAACTTAAAGAACAAAAGTTGTAGGTCTACTCGTCCTCGTTCCGGATCATCTTGAATCACCTCAATCGGAGTTCGTATGAGGAAGTTATGGCCATTTTACTACAGGAGGTCAAAACTGCCCAACTAGGCCACTTTTTCGGCGCCGGGGCGCGGAACAGTGGCGCTGGGGCGCGAGCTACGGCGCTGGGGCGCGAGCATCAGCGCTGGGGCGCGAGCTTCTGCGCTGGGCGCGAGCTACGGGCCCATTTTTGACGCTGGGGCGCGAACCTTGGCGCCAGGGCGCGATTTTTGGCGCTGGGGTTCAAATTTTGGCGCTGGGGCGCCGAAACTTGCAGAACTCAACCACGAAGAATAGAACAAAGCTACTGTCTTTATTTTTTAACAGCAATTAACCCCAATTAACATGTATAACTTATATAAATTACACATATACACACTACCCAACATGCATATACTAGTTTTAACACAATTAATCAACAATACTAGGAAACTAAATATTTGAAAACACTGTTTTAAAAACCAAAACTCCATTATCGATATATAAAATACAGTAAACTATAATTCCATGGTTATAACCAATTTGATTCCTTTAAACTACGAATTTTCTGAAATTCATACCAAATAAACATACATGACCTTCAACATGATTTACAGACAACATTTGTAAAAACTCATATACAGTGAAGTTGAGTTTCAAGAAACACAGAGGCTAAATAGTTATACTATAAAACCTACGTTAACATTATAACACATACCTTTTTGTTGCTTTTAGAAAACCTTTCACTGAGAATAACTTTTGGTGAACACAGAACCTTCTCTCTCAGTCACAAATTCTCAGACACTTTTCTTCTCCTTTCTTTCTCTGTAGTTTTTCCTTAGGCTTAGGTTTAGACAATACAGACAACAAGCTAACAAATCAATGTATGCTTTCCAAAACGTTTTTAAAACCGTCGTATACTAATTACCCCTATTCAATTATCAGTTACCAAATATATATATATTATATTCATATTTTATTAAAATTCAAAATTTAAAAAAAACAAAAGCCATAGGGCTTTGTTTGGCGAAATAATTTAAAACTTAGAGACTTAATAAACTTAAGCCTTGTTTGGCAAAATAAATTAAAACTACTTTAATTTATTTTAATAACCACTTATATTATAATTATTTGTCACACTTCTAATTAATTAAGTTTTCATACTTAATTTAATTAATTCTAATAACAATTCATTGCATAATATAATAATTTATTTAATCATTATAAATTCTCTAACTTAATTATTAAATTAAATTAGATTAATATTTCAAAATAATTACTTTCCTTAACTCATTAATTATTTATTAAACAAATAATTAAATCACATCAACTCAAATTGCCATATAATTCAATAAATATTTAATATTGCCAATAAATATTTAATATTTAATATTTAATTATTTATTCAACAAATAATTAAATAAACCACATCACTCAAATTGAACAATTATTTATTCAACAATAACATATCCATTAAATACTAAAATAAATCAATAAATATTTAATATCACGCTTTAAAATTATGGAATGTTACATCGGCGCTGCGGCGCGAAGTCTGGCTGGGGCGCGACTTTTAGCGCTAAGGCGCGAAATTTGACGCTGGAGCGTGACTTTTGACGCTGGGGCACCGAAACTCACAGAACCAAAACGAAGAACAGAGCCAAAGCTACTGTCTTAAATTTGTAACAACAATTCGCCCCAAACAACATGTATAACTAATATAAATTACACATAATTCCTAACAATCATCCATGTACCAATTATCAACCACTAATTAACAATATCATAGACTAATTCTTTGAAACACTGTTATTAGATCAAAACTCCATGGTTGACAAAAAAAAATATAGTGAACTAAAATTCCACTGTTATCAACCAAATTTGATTCCTTTGAAATACAAGTTTACCAACATATAAATCAATTCACATGTGTAGTTCAATTTCTCAGTACTAGTTCACAATTTGAATAATCACATACCAATTTTGTTATTTTGCAAACATACGATTCATACATGTTTTTCACTGTGAAGAACCAATTTCTTAATTACGTAATTTAGCATACTATCATATTTATATATTAAGCATACAATTATATATACATATATACATGCTAGTATATCAATTCTAACAACAAAACACGTAATTACCTAACCAATTATACTAACATAGCTTTTACATAAATTTTGGTTAAACTCTTACACACAGTGAAAAACCAGAAAACAAAGAGTACTAAGGTCATAGGAAAATGGCTTAAAACATATATACGTACATACATTAAGGTTTTAGGAACCTACCTTTTTGTTGCTTTAGAAAACTTGTCAACAAAACTTGTTTTGGACAATCTTTTCTTCTCAAACTCTCTAAACTTTTCCTTTCTCTTTCTTACTTCTCTCAATAATAGACTAGGTACTAACAATGAGCGTAAACCAAAACTGATATACGTAGAATAAAACTGATATGGCAATAATAAGCCTACTTATTATATTAATTATCAAACATATAACGTATAACTTATAAATATAAAAATATTTTATTTATATATTTATTTTATTCTATTAATAATATAATTTAAAATTAACAAGAATTTCAAAAGTCATAAGGCCTTGTTTGGCAAACCATTTAAAAAATAAAGGATTAATATACTTACACCTTGTTTGACAAAACTAAATTAAAATTACTTTAATTTATTTTAATAACTTTTTATAACATAGCTATTTGTCATACTTTATTTAATAACAATTTATTAAATAATTCACTTAATCACATAAGTCAATCCACATAACACATTAATTATTTAACAAATAAATAATTAATTAAATCAAATCAATCAAATTGAACAATTATTTATCCAATAATAAACACATCCAATAAATATTTATATAAATCAATAAATATTTATAATTTACATTAAAAAACTCTGGAATGTTACATCATTCCCTTCTTATAAGGATTCTGTCCCCAGAATCACAACTCAAATAACACATTCGTTACATTCTTCCCTACTTACAACGATTCTGTCCCCAGAATCGAAGACACAGATTAAACAAATAACTCAAGATACTCTTTCATCATTTTCTCTTCGAGTTCCCACGTAGCTTCTTCAGCATTGTGGTTTCTCCATATCACCTTCACAGAAGGTATCACTTTATTCCTGAGCACTTGTTCTTTCCTGTCGACTATTTGGATAGGAACCTCTTCATAAGACAAATCTTTCTCGAACTGCAACAGTTCATACTCGATCACGTGATTGTAATCGGATTTATATGGTCGTAACACCGAAATATGAAAAACATTGTGAATGTTTTCCAACTCTGGAGGTAGGGCTACCTCGTAAGCTACCTCTCCAACTTTTTGCAGCACTTCAAAGGGTCCAATAAACCTCGGGCTTAGTTTTCCCTTCTTACCAAAACGAATTTTCCCCTTCCATGGAGAAACTTTTAGGAATACGTAGCTTCCTATGTCAAATACGCGATCTTGCCTGTGTTGATCAGCATACTTTTTCTGCTGGTCTTGAGCTGCTACCAATCTTGTCCTTATGAGTTTGATAACCTCAGTAGTTTGTTGCACCAGTTCTGGTCCTAGCAGTTGACGTTCACCTATTTCATCCCAACACAGTGGAGTTTTGCACTTTCTGCCGTATAATGCTTCGTAAGGTGGCATATCGATACTCGCGTGATAACTATTATTGTAAACAAATTCCACCAATGGTAATTGTTCTTTCCAGCTTCCTTTGAAATCCATGACGCATGCTCTCAGCATATCTTCCAATGTCTGGATCGTTCATTCGCTTTGGCCATCTGTTTGTGGATGATAAGCCGTACTCATTCGCAATTGAGTTCCCATGCATTCTTGTAGTCTTTTTCAAAAATTTAAAGTGAATCGTGGGTCTCTATCAGACATAATTGACACTGGCACTCCATGTCTCAAAACGATATCTTTAATGTACAATCTTGCTAACTGATCAAGATTGAACCTAATCTTTATTGGCAAAAAGTGCGCTGATTTCGTCAGTCTGTCCACTATCACCCAAATTGCATCGCATCCTCTCTGAGTAGTTGGAAGACCCACCATAAAATCTATCGTGATATGTTCCCACTTCCATTCCGATATTTCTAACGGTTGAAGTAATCTGCTGGGTCTTTGATGTTCGGCTTTTACTCTTTGACAAGTCAAATATTTCGCCACGCATTCTGCAACATCCCTTTTCATATTTGGCCACTAAAAATGTCGGTGAAGATCTTGATACATCTTCGTACTTCCTGGATGAATCGAATATCTTGAGCTGTGAGCTTCGGTCAAGATTTCTTCTTTCAGCTCTGGTGTTGCTGGAACCCAGATTCTTCCCTCAAACCGTAGTAGTCCTTCAGTATCGATCTTGTATTTTACATCACTACTCTCAATCAGATTCTCTTTGATTTTCCCACACTCTTCATCTTGTAGTTGAGCATTCTTCACTTTGTCCACTAAAGTTGGACCAGCTTCTATCTGGAATAGTTGTTCGTCAGATTCTTTTGGAAATTTGATTTCCAACTCCAGTTTTGTCATTGCTGAAATGAGCTCCTCCTGAGTTGTTATCATCATCAACTTCACTCGACCTTTCCTGCTTAAAGCATCTGTAACCACATTCGCTTTGCCTAGATGATAAAAGATCTCACAATCATAATCTTTTATCAATTCCATCCACCTTCTCTGACGCATGTTCAGATCCTTCTGAGTGAAAATATACTTCAGACTTTTGTGGTCTGTATAGATCTCACATTTCTCTCCATAAAGATATTGTCTCTATATCTTCAGAGCAAATACAACTGCAGCCAATTCCAAATCGTGAGTCGGATACCCTTTCTCATAATCCTTTAGTTGTCTTGATGCATATGCAATAACTTTGCCGTTCTGCATAAGAACACAACCCAACCCTTTGTGCGAGGCATCACTATACACCACAAAATTTCTTGTATTATCTAGTAATGTCAACACAGGTGCTACACTTAGCTTCTTCTTCAAATCTTGGAAACTCTCTTCACATTTCTCTATCCAAACGAATTTTACAGCTTTCCTTGTCAAATTTGTTAGCGGAGTGGCTATCTTAGAAAAATCTTGGATGATTCTTCTATAATAACCAGCCAGTTCCAAGAAAATCCTCACCTCCGAAGGTGTCCTTGGTTGTTCCCAATTGATTATAGCTTCCACTTTTGATGGATCTACTGAAATCCCATCTTTGTCAATCACATGATCCAAAAATTGTACACGATCGAGCCAAAATTCGCACTTAGAGAATTTCGTGTACAGCTTTTCCTTTCTTAGTGTCTCCAATGTCAAACGTAAATGTTCCACGTGTTCTTCTTGAGTTTTGAAATACACCAGAATGTCGTCGATAAATACCACTACGAACTTGTCTAAGAATGGTTTAAATACCCTGTTCATCAAATCCATGAATGAAGAAGGGGAATTTGTTAAACCAAAAGACATCACCAGAAACTCGTAATGTCCATACCGAGTTCTGAATACCGTTCTAGGTATATCCTCCTTCCTTACCTTCAATTGGTGATACCCACTTCTCAAATCAATTTTTGAGAAGTATTTAGCACCCTTCAACTGATCAAATAAGTCATTTATTCTTGGCAACGGGTATTTGTTTTTAATAGTGACCTTGTTTAACTCTCTATAATCAATGCAAAGATGCATTGATTCGTCCTTCTTCTTCACGAATAATACAGGCGCTCCCCACGGCGATACGCTTGGTTGAATATACTTCTTGTCTAGTAGCTCTTGCAATTGCACCATTAGTTCCTTCATTTCTACCGGAGCCATTCTGTATGGGGCTTTCAATATTAGAGCAGTCCCTGGCGCTAAGTCGATCACAAATTCAATTTCTCTGTCAGGCGGAAGTCCCGGCAAATCTTCCGGAAAAACGTCCATAAATTCCCTAACCACTGGTATTTCCTCCAATTTAACACCCTTCTCCTTTTGAGTATCGACTATGTAAGCTAAGTACCCTACACAGCCCTGACTCAATAACTTCTTGGCCTGCATCATCGTCAGACATCTCATTTGTCTAGGCGATTTGCTACCATGAAAAACTACCTTTGACGGAGTCACAAGGTTTACACACTTCTTTTGGCAGTCAATTATCGCTCCATAATTGAATAGCCAATCCATTCCCAATATCACGTCAAACTCTCAGAGTTTTATCAGGATTAAATCTACCATCATGATATTCCCCATAATATTCACCCTATAATTCTTTTATATAAACCTAACAGGAATCACTTCCCTATTCGCAATTTTTATGTTTAAAGGGAAATTCAGCTCTTCTCTAGATATTTCTAACTTCTTAGCAAATTCATCAGATATAAATGAGAAAGTAGCACCCGAATCAAATAATACATATGCATTTATATCATTGATTTGGATAATACCTGACACGATATTTTTTGATTGCATCGCGTCCTGCACCGTCATGTTAAAGGTTCTGGCTGTTGGCTTATTTGTTGACGTCGGTCCAGCAATAGCCAGTGCACCTCCACTAGCATTTCCCTTGCTTCCAGCTGTCTCACCCGACTTCTTTTTTGGACACTCGCGAGCAAAGTGATCCTTTAACCCGCAAGTGTAGTAAACATTCTTCTTGGGTTGATTGCAATTTGGGGCGATGTGACCCTCCTAGCTACAGTTAAAGCATACTCGTTTCCCCATCAAGCATACACCCTTGTGAAACTTTCCACATGTAGCACATGCTTCGAACTTATTCTTTTGTTGGCTTCCTTGCTGATTTCTAGCTCCCCCATTCGTATTCCACTTCCTTTTCAAATTATTGCCATTTTTGCCGTTACTACCACCACTCTTAGCTTCACCTTCACTTTTCTTTTTCCTCTGCTCTTGATTGTGTTTTGTTACAGCCTCACCTCCACTCTCAGCGAGAATCGCCTTCTCCATCACTGCCGCAAATGTCTTCAACTGGAATAGGGAAACCCTACTGTACAACCAGGGCTTCAGTCCCTGTTCAAACCTCTTTGCCTTGCGTTCATTTGTGCTGACCTGATGTGGAGTAAACCTCACCAACTTGTTAATTTTATGGCATACTCAGACACCGACATCGTTCCCTGCTTCAACTCCAAAAACTGAACCTCTAACTGACTCTTCGAACTCTCTGGGAAATAGGTCTCGAAGAATAACTCCTTGAACCTATTCCAGGTCATCACTCCTGGTCCTTCCCGGGTTTTATTGGCCTGCCACCAATAACTAGCTTCTGCTTTCAACATGAACATTGCAAAAATAGTCTTCTGTTCATCCCCTACCCTAGCGACTTCAAATACTTTCTCTATCTCCATGACCCAGGTCTGTGCCTCAATTGGATTCATGGACCCACGAAATTCTGGTGGTCCAACCGCTTTGAAATCCTTAAACGTTATACCTTAGTTTTGGGGTTGATTCTGCAATGCTCCTGTCAGTAGCGTCACTAGCTGTTGAACGGGATTCACATCAACATTGTCGTTATTGTTGGTTCTTTCATTGGTTCTCTGTCAGGGTGGTTGACATCTTAGAGGCATTTTCTGTTAAAAATACACTCATTAGATTATTACTCAACTCTTTTAAGTAATTTTTTTTACTTGCCCCCAAAGAAGTAATAATCACATAACACATAGCACTTTGGAATAATAAGATAAATAACTTTTATTCATTCATAATTTCTTTGGAAAACATCATAACAATAGCATCACTACTATTTACATTATTTTCCTAAATTACTAAAGCTTCAGGACATCATCATCATATCCCACAAGTTACATAACACTGGGGACTTACATATTATTTATCATATCTTATATCTTATATCAAGTATATTCCCTAGGATGTCCTATTAAGATACTGTATAGCCTTTCGACGCTCTTCTTCCATAACTCGGAACATTGTTCGGCTATCTAACACGTACGATGGCAGAGTCTTGAACTGAATTGGATAACCCATGACCCGATCTTAAGCTCGATTGATCATGGTATTGAATACTTTATCCATCTCCTCCATCTTCATCCTCTTTGATTGCGCGTCTCTTACTGCTCTTCTAGTTCGTTGATAAGCTTCTTCGTATGCGTCGTCAGCTCTCGCCCTCTTGGTAGCTTCTTCCTTCAGCTTGTTCTTTAGTTCCACGACCATCTCAATCAGTTGTTCCTTTTCTCCTTCGGTCTGTACTAGTTTCTCCTCAGTGTTTGTCAGTCGTTCCTCACGATCCTGGATCTCGCCGTCTTTTTGTGTCATTGTAGTTTGTTGTTCAGCTACTATCTCCTTCAATTCCTCAATAGTATCTTGAAGTTCCACGTTGCGGTCATGCACCTCATCATATATACGGCCAGCTATCGAGTTAAGTGGAATCCTTTCCTCTTCGTCCTCTTCATCCGACTGTGGAAACTCAACGGGATCCTCCTCGTCCGTCTCCACATCATCATCCTCATCTTCAACTACTGTGACCAACGGAGTTGACTCTCGTGGCAGTAGTTGTTCCTAAACTACCTGAATGTCGCGAGGCTCCTCCTCTATAGGCATTTGAGGTCCCTCCTCCTTAGCCTGACTTGATTCTCTGACATTAATCATCCTGACAAAAAAGTTTAAATGTTTTAATTATTAATCATTCTACTCGACACTCATGAGCACATAAGTTACAAACACGTAAGCACATAAGTGTGTTATTACTTCTTCCTTAAAACTCGATAAGAGTTATCTCCACTATTTTTTCAAAGGATACTTCCTAAGACTTTTCCCCCACCTAAGGTTCATAACCTAAGGCTTTAATACCAACTTGTGACACCCCCAAATCTCGGTACTTCACTACCTCAAGATTCGGTGTTCACTTAATCAAATCATTTATATGTAACTACCCAATCATAATAAAATTGAATAATAAACCTTCCCTTAAGGGATTACATAAACAAAATCTCCCAGGTTATCTAACCTTTAATTACAATCATTCAAATGCGGAAATTAAATAAATACTTCATTACATCAATCAAATTGAAGTCTAGTAAATAACTGTCAATATATTACAAGTCTTCAGTACTTGTTCATCTTTCCCTTTCCTTTACTGGTGCTAGGTACATCTACCTTCTCATCTTTAACTATAATAGTTATATAAGCAAGAGTGAGCAAACAAAGCTCACTTGAAATAACAATGAAGAAAATCTTACAACATTTGCCAACTAATAAGCTCAATAGAACTGAACAATATGTTCTATTAATATTCTAAAATATACAACTGAGACTTTAATGACCACGAACCATGTCCACAGTTATAAGTAATCTTTTAACTTTAACTTTAACAGTCATAAGACTATAAGGACTCCACGTACTTAGGGGGATCAGCCCTTCGTACAATGTATTGTGCACAAACATTTCAACGCTAAGCGTAAACCTCTTATAAAAGAGTTGTTCATCTCAGTATTTGAATACAAATTCGCACCAAAGTAGGTTTGGTTTGGATACATTACAAGGTAATTTAGAATTCAACGGTCATCAACTAATGATTAGTTGAATACAAAAGAACTAGCTGTACGCTATAGAATAATCATAACTGAATCGATATTTGTAACTTAATATCATGCTTTAGGAATAATCTAATAGCATAAACACTGAATAACCATAACATAATTTGCTTGAAACATATAAAGTCAAGGTTATTGAGAATTAGATACTAAGCATGCAAAGTGAATAGTAATTTGAACGATAAAGTTGTTCAACACTAGAATATTAAAATATACCGATTCGCATGCTAAATAACAAGTTACATATTAAAGAAACTTGCTCAATATTAAAGTATAAGATTTAGAATACTTGTATCCTCATGAACAACTAGATACAAGGACTTTCTCAATAATAACAATCTAGTTCTACGAAAGTGTAGAGTTAGCAACTTGCATAATTGTAATTGAATTAAAAGCAATAACGTACTCAACGAAATTAAACTTGCACAACGAAGTGTTAGAGTTAGAAAACTTGCTCAATGTAAAAAGAGAAGTATAGAAAACTTTCTCAAAGAAAATTTAAGCATTTGCACAATTATAAGAGTAGAGTTAAAGAACTTGTCTTGCGCGTAGATTAAATCGTTATAATCCAAATCATAATTATTCTATATACATAAGTTTAACATGACATAATCAGTCAGTAACAACATACTATATCTCTACATCACGTATGCTTTGATTATAAATTGTATAATCCAATTCTATCCATTAAAACTAATAACAATATTTGTTAGTTAGTAATTCCATGTTCACTCATGGTATTAACATACTATAATACCAAAAATACATACTCAACATTTATCATATATCATTCCATAAAAAATCAAACTTTTTTGCAAGACAAAAGTCGTTTTTAAACTTTCTGTTAAGTGGCGTCGCGACGCCACAGTTTGAACTATGGGTCGCGCTTCGGCGCGAGACTTACATAGGGACTCGGCGCTATGGCGCGAGGTCCGGCACTCCGGCGCTGACTTCGGCGCTGTGGCACAAAGTCTGGCTGGGGCGTGACTTTTGGCGCTAAGGCGCGAAATATGACGCTGGAGCATGAATTTTGACGCTGGGGCGCCGAAACTCACAGAACCAAAACGAAGAACAGAGCCAAAGCTACTGTCTTAAATTTGTAACAACAATTCGCTCCAAACAACATGTATAACTAATATAAATTACACATAATTGCTAACAATCATCCATATACTAATTACCAACCACTAATTAACAATATCATAGACTAATTCTTTGAAACACTGTTATTAGATCAAAACTCCATGGTTGACAAAAAAAAATATAGTGAACTAAAATTCTACTGTTATCAACCAAATTTGATTCCTTTGAAATACAAGTATGCCAACATATAAATTAATTCACATGTGTAGTTCAATTTCTCAGTATTAGTTCATAATTTGCATAATCACATACCAATTTTGTTATTTTGCAAACATACGATTCATACATGTTTTTCACTGTGAAGAACCAATTTCTTAATTACGTAATTTAGCGTACCATCATATTTATATATTAAGCATGCTATTATATATACATATATTCATGCTAGTATATCAATTCTAACAACAAAACACGTAATTACCTAACCAATTATACCAACATAGCTTTTACATAAATTTTGGTAAAACTCTTATACACAGTGAAAAACCAGAAAACAGAGACTACCAAGTTCATAGGAAAATGGCTAAAAACATATCTACGTACATACATTAAGGTTTTAGGAACCTATCTTTTTGTTGCTTTAGAAAACTTGTCAACAAAACTTGTTTTGGACAATCTTTTCTTCTCAAACTCTGTGAACTTTTCCTTTCTCTTTCTTACTTCTCTCAATAATAGACTAGGTACTAACAATGAGCGTAAACCAAAACTGATATACGTAGAATAAAACTGATATGGCAATAATAAGCCTACTTATTATATCAGTTATCAAACATATAACGTATAACTTATAAATATAAATATATTTTATTTATATATTTGTTTTATTCTATTAATAATATAATTTAAAATTAACAAGAATTTCAAAAGCCATAAGGCCTTATTTGGCAAACCATTTATAAAATAAAGGATTAATATACTTACACCTTGTTTGGCAAAACTAAATTAAAATTACTTTAATTTATTTTAATAACTTTTTATAACATAGTTATTTGTCATACTTTATTTAATAACAATTTATTAAATAATTCACTTAATCACATAAGTCAATCCACATAACACATTAATTATTTAACAAATAAATAATTAACTAAATCAAATCAATCAAATTGAACAATTATTTATCCAATAATAAACACATCCAATAAATATTTATATAAATCAATAAATATTTATAATTTACATTAAAAAAACTCTGGAATGTTACATTTCTACTTAAGGAGTCGGCCACCACATTTACCTTTCCTGGATGATACATGATATCACATACGTAATCCTTTATCAATTTCAACCATCTTCTTTGTCTCATATTTAAGTTTTTTTGTGTGAAGATATATTTTAGACTTTTATCTCAGATTTCTCCCCGTATAGGTAATGCCTCCAAATCTTTAAGGCAAATACCACGGCTGCCAGTTCCAGATCATGAGTAGGGTAAGCTTTCTCATAATCTTTTAACTATCGTGATGCATACGCAATGACTTTGCCATACTACATGAGCACACAACCCAGTCCTCTATGTGAAGCATCGCTATAAACTAAAAAATTCCCTATATCATCGGGTAAAGATAATACAAGTGCATCACTCAACCTTTTCTTCAATTCCTGAAAACTATTTTCACACTTCTCAGTCCACACATACTTCACTGTCTTTGGTGTCAAATTAGTCAATGGAGTAGCTATCTTAGAAAAATCCTAGATAAATCTTTAATAGTATCCCACTAACCATAGGAAACTCCGCACCTCTGTTGGTGTTTTCGGTTGTTCCCAATTAATTACTGCTTCCACCTTTGTTGGATCCACTGAAATTCTATCTTTGTCGATAACGTGCCCCAAAAACTGCACTCTTTCAAGCTAAAACTTGCATTTAGTGAATTTCTCATATAACTTCTCCTTCCTTAGTGTCTCCAACACTAATTTTAGATGTTCAGCATGATCTTCTGGCATATTAGAATAGATTAGAATATCATCGATAAACACTATAACGAACTTGTCCAAATATTGTTTAAACACCCTGATCATTATATCCATGAATGCAGCTGGTGCATTCGTCAACCCATACGATATTACTAGAAACTCATAATGGCCGTAACGAGTTCTGAACGTCGTCTTAGGTACATCCTCGTTCCTTACTTTTAACTGATGATACCCCGTTCGCAAATCTATCTTAGAAAAATACTTTGCCCTTTCAACTAATCAAAAAGATCATCGATCCTGGGCAATGGGTATTTATTCTTTATCGTTAGCTTGTTCAACTCTTGATAGTCGATACAAAGTCTCAACGATCCATCCTTCTTCTATACAAATAATATCGATGCTTCCCATGGTGAAACACTTAATTGAATGTATTTCTTATCCAATAGCTCTTGTAATTGGACTATCAACTCCTTCATTTCCATTGGCGCCATAAGATATGGTGCCCTTGAAACTGGTGCCCCTCCTGGCACAATATCTATTATGAATTCGATCTCTCTATCTGGTGGAAGACCTGATAATTCACTTGAAAACATGACATCCACGAATTCTTTTATTATATGTATTTATTCTGTTATTGCTCCCACTCTCTGGGTATCAACAACATGACACAAATAACCTACGCATCCCTTCTTTTGCAATTTCCTAGTTTGTGTCATGGTAAGATAACACGAACGTCCTGGCGACTTACTACCGTAAAACACTACTTTAGGCTACTTCAAAGTTTGAAGATTTACACATTTCTTCTGACAATCTATAATTGCACCATGGTTAAACAACCAATCCATTTCGAGAATTACATCGAATTCTCCCAACTTTATCGGTATTAAATCTACCGATAATTTATAACCTCTTATTTCTACACAACAATACCTATGAATATGTTCAACGGGAATTATTTCTTCATTTGCTACCATAATATTCAAAGGTATTGGTAATCTTTCAGGGAGTAATCCTAACTGTCTAACAAATTCACATCTATAAAAGAACAAGTTGCACTCGAATCAAACAACACATAAGTATTTATATCGTTGATTGGGATAATACATGCAACTACATTTCCTGATGCAACTGCATCTTGGACCTTCATATTAAAAGTGTGAGCCATCAGTCTACTCAATTGTGCTAAACTACTAATAGCTAAGTTACCACTATTAGCGCCCTTATTACCATCCATCCCATATTTTGGGCAGTTCTTCGCCATGTGGTCAATTGATCCACATACGAAGCATCCATGGTTCTTCTTTCGACTTAAACATTTAGGTAAAATGTTCCTTTCTTGTCCACAATTGTAGCACATAGCTTTACCCTTGAGACAAACTCTTAAATGAGTCTTTCCACAATTCTTACATGCCTCGATCCTTCTCTCAGGATCTCCTTGTTTCACTCCGGTATTCCTAGAGTTAAAAACCTTCTTCTTCTGTTCATTGCCACTCCCGCTAGATCCCTTAGTCTTCACTCCCCCATCTACTTTACTCTTATTCTTCTTCTCCCTGTGGTATTGGCTTAAAGCCTCGCTACCACCTTCTGTAATTATTGCCTTCTCCAGAATGGTTCTAAAGGAATTACTTTGAAACACTGATATCCAGCTATAGAGCCAGGGTTTCAAGCCGTGCTCAAATCTCCGTGCCTTTTTCATTTCCATATCCACCTGATGTGGAGCAAATCTTGCCAGTTCATTGAACTAGGCAACATATTGGGGAACAATCATATCCCCTTATTTTAGTTCCAAGAACTTCATCTCCATCATACCCTGCATACTCGTGGGGGAAATATTTCTCAAAGAATATCTCCTTGAACCGAGTCCACATTACAACCTCAACTCCAGCCCTAGCCTGGTTTATCTGCCACCAGAAGTTAGCCTCTCCCTTCATCATATAGGTGGTGAAAGATGTCTTTTGCCTCTCTTCAATATTTACAATTATAAATGCCTTCTCAATCTCTTTCACCCAAGTTTGGGCTTCTTTAGGGTCCATAGTTCCTTTGAACTCTGGCGGACCTACACTCTTGAAATCCTTAAATGTAGTAGGACGTACTACCGCAGGATTACCAGGTATATTTGCACCATTTCTATTAAAGGCAACTGCTAATAAGTTAACAAACTCCTTCATTGGGTTAACCGGTCCCCCTTCGGGTTGATTCACATTAGCTTCCTAATTTGGTTGTCTTCTTCTTGACGGCATATTTATGTTAAAATAAATAACAATTCATTATTACTTACTTATTATTAATTAGTTATTATTCATGATTAATAATAACTCAAACTCATTACAAAACATGTTCAATAAAGTGCTTATATTGATATGCTTTCTTTTTTGTAGTATAATACTACATCGTTCACCATTACATAGCCTTATCTAATTACATTACTTTTTCGCAATTACTTTCCAAAAATTAGGATTTACAAAAGACTACCTTTTGATTATACAAAAGAGAGTTTTGCGTCACTACATAGATACACAATATGTACCTATCTATACCTATTCTAGTTATTAACTAAATTACATATGCCTAATGGCATTTGTATAATTTGCGTTGGCAAGACTGGCCACCACATCCTGACTGATCGTATGCTGAGTCTGCCCTGCCTCCACAGGATACTCAACAACTTGTCGCTGATAATCCTCATATGAACTCCTATGAATATAGGACATCTTCCTAATCTTCTGCCTCTCGCCTTTAGCTCCTCCCTAAGCTAGAAGGCCTCATGTTTTAGCTCTCGGACCTTGCCCTTAGCCAAAACATTCTCGTCGTGTTCCACCTCCCAAAAAGTCTTCATGTTCCTCTTGTCCTCCAAGATTTCATGGACCTCCTCTTTCAACACCTTCACCTCCTTACTCAACTGAATATTTATATCCAATATAGTCATAAATAAGGCCTTCATTGACTCCGTTGATGTCATCTCCTCTGTAGGCATTACCGTATTAAACGATACTACCGCCACCACCTCCTCAGACATTCCATCAAATAAGGATGTAAACCCTACATTCTCGAAATCCTCCGATTCATCCACCACAACTATTGGCACTTCGACTATTAGTGTCGGTAAAATCTCTATCTGATTCACTGACTCCTCGCTAACCACATGTATATCTTTATACATAACATTATCTCCTAACATCTACAATAAAACATAATATCTTGTTTAGTACACAACATCAGAATATTATAAACACATATCACATTTAATGCATTTTAGGGTTAACTTCATCTTTTAATTCTTCTTATAATGAATTTGTAAGGCCCCCAAATAATATAAAAGTCAAACTTAATTTACATAATTATCAGAGTCTAGCTCCCAAGTACGCAACCTTTAATACATTCATTACAACCCATGATAGATAATATATGTCATACGTGTCTTAATAATATCAAACTATTACATAAACTACCACAAATCTTATTTGGTTAGCTTTCCTTTTCCTTTGTTTTTGCATGAGCTCTCTGGTTCTTCACACTTAGCTGAAAATATTTAAATTAAGCAAGGATGAGCATTTGAGTGCCCAGCAAGTAATAGCAATTATATATATATATATATATATATATATATATATATATATATATATATATATATATATATAAGCTGAAAGAATTTAAATATTTTCTTTATACTACCCTCCTACAACAAGTCAATAGTTGTGATGTAATCTGAACTGATATTAATAACATAACAATCCTCTTTCAAATTTTTAAAACTACGTAATGACTATAAATAGGGTTAAATTGACATACTATGAATATTATTTTCATTTTCAAAAAGGTTAAAAAGAACTTCATCTGTAAACCGTCATGACTTACGGGCACGGGGGTGATCAGCCCGTTGTACCCTGTATTGATCAACACTAGATGCAAGAACGAAGGTATCGTTCACTCTGTACGCCTTGGGCGCATAAAAGTTTTCTCGTGTAGGGATGTTCATACTTGTATGGGTTTCAAATCAAATGTTTTATCTTGTTCAACAATAATCTATAATTCAACATATATATATATATATATATATATATATATATATGGGTAATTGACAAAGGTGTATCAACATGTGATTAAATACAATGATTATCCAAGTGGGGACACTTGTATAACCATTTATAGAAATTAACGAATATAATATATATCTGAGTTACCATATACTAACATGTTGATAATCAATGAGCGTATATAATATAGGGTTAGTAATCTGTACAGTAATAATATAATTCTGAAACTTCTTACTCGTGTCCATTGCATAAAAAAAATGCAAAGGTAAGATACTTGCCTGACGCGCTGCTTACAGTTCACAACTTAGTTTTATCGTTTATATCACAACCTATCATTAATCAAATCATTTACTGATTAGAATAACATATCTCAACATATAAAACTGCATTTCGCAATCAGCACATAACCTAATCACATTTTTACCCATGTTTAACAACTATTGAATCACAAATAATCACATATCTAATTAAATTATCTAAATTCAGATTAATTTCTGAAACATGTCGGTGTACCAACAACTTTATCGGGTAATTATCGAGTTTAATACCATGTCCTGTAACTTAGTATCTATAAATATCAGTCATATTATTTTTTAATGACTTAATATAATTTTAAAACATTTATTATGATTTATCATGAATTTTCAAACATCGGAATCATTATTAAATGATTTAAATATTAATCATTAATATTTAATTAATATTAAACTATTAATAAAATCATTTTCAAAATATTAAAGTTATTTATAATAACTCAAAATACTTTTAAAGTATTAATATTACCCTTAAATGATTTTTAAAATATTTAAAATCATTCTTAAATAATTATCATTAATATTTAAATATTAATGTACTATTTATCAAAATATTAAAAGTCATTATTTATAACTTAAAATATTTTTAAGTCATTTATATTTGTTTTAAATGATTTTAAAATTAATAAAACTATTTTTAAATTATTTATTTAATATAATTATTAAATAAATTTAATATCATTAATATTAAGTTAATATCATTAATTTTAAATTATTAATGAAATTATCCTTTAAATATTAAAAGTTATATTTTATAACTTAAAATATCTTTAAACACTTTATTTTCATTTAAAATGATTTTTCTAGTATTAAAATCATTTTTAAACTCAATTATTTAATATAATTATTAAATAATTTTAATATCATTAATAATAATTACTTAATAAAATTTACCTTTAAATATTGAAAGTTATATTTTATAACTTATAATATTTTTAAATAATTTTTAATATAATAAAATCATTTTTAATTTATTTATTTAATTTATTTATTTAATTTATTTAGTAAATAACTTAATTATCATTAATATTAATTTATTAATGAATTTCATCACAAAATATTAAAAGTCATTAAAAATAACTTAAAATATTTTCTTATATCATAATATAATTTTAAATGATTTTTCAAATATTAAAATCATTTTTATCTAATTTATTTAATATTATAATTAAATAAATTAAATACTAATAATATTTCAAAAATATTAATTATTTATGAAATATACTTAAAATAATTAAAAACTAATTTTTAGAATTTAAAATAATTTTTAATAATTTATTTGGTATTTTTAATAATTAAAAACTATTTTTTTCTATTATTTAATATAATTAATTAATTTTAGAAGGAAACTGTCGCTAAAGGGCCCTATAGCGACGAAACTATCGCTATAGGTGTTCTTGAGGTGTTCTTCATGAAACCCAGAACATCAAGCCAGTTACCGAGTGACCAGGTTTGACCAGGTCTAATTTCGTGTGTGTTGTGTTTCTAGAGATGTTGTTTGTCAGATCATGTAGTACTAATACAAGACTACAAGATCCAACAACAATCAAGTTCATACCACACATAACCAAAGAGATCTAACCCAGCAAAGTAGCTGTCAGAGGCTGTTTTTCATTTCTGGGTTACCCAGAAATGGAGAACAGTTCATGTAGCCTACTTTGGGCTTCCACAACTTGTGATATAAGTGTTGTTTTTGCGATCTAAAAGTTCTAGCTTGTAGACAACATGTAAGTGTAGAGATCTACTACATAAAACACATATAAAAAAAATACAATCGCTATATCTAGCCCGGTCAAAGCCTGTCAGAAAACATGCTTATACGTTTTCTGGGTTTTCCCAGAAAATAGCAAACGTGATCAACTAAGCTACTTTGACCGGCCATTACTTTCTTTTTGTTAATTATTTAGGTTATATAAACGCATGATTTTGAAGTTCATGTAACATACTACACTACTGATACAACAACAACAACAACAAACTTAACATCTAACAGATTTATACCGTGCAATATCTTGTCAGACACTGAAATGGAGTTTCTGGGTTGCCCAGAAACTCTTGGTCATGCTCGGTCAACCGAGTTCGACCACGAATATCTTGCAACCTAGATCTGATTCAAGCATCATTTCAATTCCAGATCAAAGATATCCTTACAGACTACATGTTAAAACATTTAAACAACCAAAAACATAAACAGAGAAAGATCTACAAGGTCTGACATTAGGCTGTCAGACACAAAAAAAATATTTTTCCAGATTTTGAAAAATTTCAAATTCTTGCACTTAGATGTTATTGATCCATCATCTACCAACCCAGATCAACTATATGGACTCCAAACTACATGTTTAACATACAAAAACTAATATCTAACATGGAATCAAAGATCAAATTTCTTGGTTAGGTTTATACCTTTAAATGAGCAAATCTGATTTCTTGGCTACTGATTTGTGAAGTGTGTTAGTGGGGCTTGGTTTGGGAGCTGATATACTACAATATTTGTTGGTTTTAGTGGGAGAGAGGATTGGTTGGATGTTTGAGCAAAAAATGTGGCTTTCACTCTCTCCAAATCTATTTATAGAAGTCTTGGATGCATGAATGGGCTGATTGAGTGGCTGATTGATGTCATGTAAAGTCACATTTGTCAAACAAGTTGGTCACCCACTCCATTTTGTATAGATTTACAAGTTATCTCAATAAAATATCCATAGAGGGGTATTTTAGTCTTTTTGCATGGAATTTTAAGGGCATTATTGTAATCCTTGGAAACCCTTAGCGTTTGGCCCTTAGGGTTTAACCCTAAGGTTTTCCAACATTAGCTTTTCTAGAATAACATTTTAAGGTTTACACAAATAAATAAAAAAAAATAGAAATTTTAGTTTCTAAAATTAGAAAATTAGGGTTTGTTAATTAGATTAGGTTTCAAATTAATTTATACATGAACATTAGGGTTTAATATCTCTAATTATAATTAGCCTTGTAAATTTAGCAATTAGAGTTCACAATTAGCAATTAGGTTTTTATAATTTCTAATTAGGGTTACTAATCATAGAAATTAGGGTTTTGAAATTAAACACCCTAATTGACCAATCATCATCAATACGTACATACAGTACATATTTATAGCACTGAAAAATCAAAATGTAATTAATATTATATTATTATTCTCATTCCTCGATAAAAATCTAAATTTAGGGTTTGGATTCCATATCTGATTTATTCTTCATATTTAACCTTAATAATTAAGGTAAAATAATTAACTTAATAATCTGTACTAAAACTCATATAATAAAATAATTATTATATTTATTCTAAAAATCACTCCATATATTATTTAAATAATATATGATTATATTTTCATGGAAAATAATTAATAAAAATATTTCTACTATAAATTAATTATTATAAGAATATACTTTATAAAATTAATAATTCTAAAATAAATTTATTTGTAAATATTTATGTAATAAATATATTTTTATTTACCACATAATTGCATATACACATTATCTTGTACAAATCCTCATCCTTAAAATAAATAAAAAAATTATACACAAAATTTCTGATTTATTTATATAGAAAATATCGGGTTGTTACATTCACCCTCCCTTATAAAGATTCCGTCCCCGAAATCGCCGTTTTAAAAACCTATACATACAAGGGTACATAGCATACACAATCATTGCAAGTAGATCTCAATCATAATTTGATCGAACTGATCGTTAACTATTCACATAAAGCTTGTCTTTCTGATTAAACGGAAATTTGATTTCTAAAAGAACTCAAATTCCTCCCTCAAAATTTCTTTAGAAATAATTTACTATATATATGAAAATCATGTATATAAGAAAATAAAAGGTATACGAATAATACCTGGAGTTCTAGTACCAGTTGCTGCCGTATCCTGGACTGTCATATTGTTGACCCTTGCAGTAGATTTTGTTGGCTTGCTCGATGACGTAGGTCCCGTGATTGCCAAAGTCCGCTGCCAGTGCCAGTGTTCACACTGCCTACCTCCACCCTCCTCTTCGGACAATCCTACACCCTGTGTTCTGTCGATCCGCACAGAAAATATCCACTATTCATCCTAGGATTGGGGCAGTTGGGAGAGATATGGCCCTCCTGTCCACACTTGTAGCACACAAACTTCCCCTTCAAACATTCTCCAGAGTGATTCTTTTCACAAGTCTTACACCACACAGTTTGTTTCTTCATACCTTCTTGCTTCACCTGCACACTTCTAAAACTGCTTACCTTCCTCTTGCTACTATCACCCCTATTCCCACTATTAATTCCTACCTTCCCAGCTCCTTCGGTCTTACCCTTATTCTTTCTCTCCTTATTGTAAAGGCTCATGGCCTCACTTACCTCCTCAGCTATAATCACTTTCTCCATGAGTGCTGCAAATGTAGGAATCTGCAACACCGTCACTTTGTTATAGAGCCAGGGTTTCAATTCCAGCTCAAACCTTCTCGCTTTTCTAGCCTCCGTATCCACTTGATGCGGGGCAAACCTAGCTAACTCATTAAATTTGGCGGTGTATTCAGACACAGTCATATTCTCCTGCTTCAACTCTAAAAATTTAACCTCCATCCTCGCCTGCATACTAGGTGAAAAATAATTTTCGAAAAACAAGGTTTTAAACTTATCCCATGTGACTACACCTTCTCCTTCCCTCGCCTGATTTGCCACCCACCAAAAATTTGCCTCACCCTTCATCATGTAGGTGGCAAAAGCGGTCTTTTGCCCCTCAGTTATCCTAGCTATTACGAACGCCTTCTCAATCTCCTTAACCCAAGTTTGGGCTTCTACAGGGTCAGTTGTACCTTTGAATTTCGGCGGTCCTACAGCTTTGAAATCTTTGAAATTCGTCAAGCGGTTGTCTGGCCGGTTCCCTGCGGCTGGAATTCCTTGTTGCATAGTCTGAGCTATCATGTTCGCAAAGTTCTGCATCGGGTCTGCTTGTTGTTGCCCTTCAACGTTGTTGACAGATTCTTATGCCCTTTGATTTCGAGTTCGACGTCTTGGCGGCATTTATCTGATTAAATAAAATCATAAATTTAACTTACATTCTAAACTTTATCATATAAGTTTAATATATCAAACTTGTTTCATTACTCAAACATAGATTCATATTCATTTAACGAATATTTACATAACATAGCACATACTGCTTTTAACATCATTCATCCCTTTGTGACTACAAAAGTCGGGATTTACAACTTGATCATTACAAAAGTTTTTGATTATATACTAATCACACATATTACATTAAACACACCTATATCACCGAACCTATACTACCTATTCGCTACGCCTTTTTCCTTGGACAACTTTTCGCCTGATGACCTTCTATTCCACAGATAAAACATGCTCCTAGTTTGTAGTCAGGACAATACAAAGTGGTATGTCCTTCATAACCGCAAAGGTAACATATTCTTTTTCCTTTCTTCTTATCAGGTTTTCCCAAGTCCTGGTCTCATATCTTTCTTTTTCCCTTCTTGCTCGGAGCTACACACGAAGAGTTGCTTGTGGCTCCTATCTGATCAATTTGGATTTTAAGCTTATCTTGTTCTTCTATTGTTTTTATTAACGCTTGACGCAGTTGACTATTTTGTAGCTTTTCTATTTCCCATAGCCTTTTCAGAGAAGAAACCTTATTCCTCAGATATTGCACCTCCGTTGATGCTTAGTCAGCTTCAACTTTAGTGTCCGAATCACTATCTATCAGCTCTACCATCTCCGAATCTAGTATTACGTTTTCTATAATAACCACATCGTCTGAGTTGTTTTCATCGTAAGCCTCTATTTCAGCTATTGGCTTCGATATCAGCTCGGGTGTATGGGTTTGATCCTTCTTCATGCTATATGCATATAACAAGCCTTTTCCACCAGACATCTACACATATAAATTATCCTGATTAGCATATAGTATATACACACAACAAATAAGAGTTTTATATAAGTTATCTTTTATCTTGTTTGACGATAAATTTATTCAATTCACCTCTTTTTAAACTCTATATGAGTTATTTATATTTTTAACGTTTCCCTCTGTTCTAAGGTTATAGCCTAAGGTCTAACCCACCTATGGTTTTTAACCCTAAGCTCTGATTTACATAATTATCAGAGTCTAGCTCCCAAGTACGCAACCTTTAATACATTCATTACAACCCATGATAGATAATATATGTCATACTTGTCTTAATAATATCAAACTATTACATAAACTACCACAAATCTTATTTGGTTAGCATTCCTTTTCCTTTGTTTCTGCATGAGCTCTCTGGTTCTTCACACTTAGCTGAAAATATTTAAATTAAGCAAGGATGAGCATTTGAGTGCCCAGCAAGTAATAGCAATTATATATATATATATATATATATATATATATATATATATATATATATATATATATATATATATATATGCTGAAAGAATTTAAATATTTTCTTTATACTACCATCCTACAACAAGTCAATAGTTGTGAAGTAATCTGAACTGATATTAATAACATAACAATCCTCTTTCAAATTTTTGAAACTACGTAATGACTATAAATAGGGTTAAATTGACATACTATGAACATTGTTTTCATTTTCAAAAAGGTTAAACAGAACTTCATCTGTAAACAGTCATGACTTACGGGCACGGGGGTGATCAGCCCGTTATACCCTGTATTGATCAACACTACATGCAAGAACGAGGGTATCGTTCACTCTGTCCGCCTTGGGCGCATAAAAATTTTCCCGTGTAACGATGTTCATACTTGTCTCGGTTCCAAATCAAATGTTTTATCTTGTTCAATAATAATCTATAATTCAATATATATATATATATATATATATATATATGGGTAATTGACAAAGGTGTATCAACATGTGATTAAATACAATGATTATCCAAGTGGGGACACTTGTATAACCATTTATAGAAATTAACGAACAGAATATATATCTGAGTTACCATATACTAACATGTTGATAATCAATGAGCGTATATAATATAGGGTTAGTAATCTATACAGTAATAATATAATTCTGAAACTTCTTACTCATGTCCATTGCATAAAAAAAATGCAAAGGTAAGATACTTGCCTGACGCGCTGCTTACAGTTCACAACTTAGTTTTATCGTTTATATCACGACCTATCATTAATCAAATCATTTACTGATTGGAATAACATATCTCAACAAATAGTACTATATTTCGCAGTCAACACATAACCTAATCACATTATTACCCATGTTTAACAACTATTGAATCACAAATAATCACATATCTAATTAAATTATCTAAATCCAGATCAATTTCTGAAACATGTCGGCGTACCAACAACTTTATCGGGTAATTATCGAGTTTAATACCCTGTCCTGTAACTTAGTATCTATAAATATCAGTCATATTATTTTTTAATGACTTAATATAATTTTAAAACATTTATTATGATTTATCATGAATTTTCAAACATCGAAATCATTATTAAATGATTTAAATATTAATCATTAATATTTAATTAATATTAAACTATTAATAAAATCATTTTCAAAATATTAAAGTTATTTATAATAACTCAAAATACTTTTAAAGTATTAATATTACCCTTAAATGATTTTTAAAATATTTAAAATCATTCTTAAATAATTATCATTAATATTTAAATATTAATGTACTATTTATCAAAATATTAAAAGTCATTATTTATAACTTAAAATATTTTTAAGTCATTTATATTTGTTTTAAATGATTTTTAAATTAATAAAACTATTTTTAAATTATTTATTTAATATAATTATTAAATTTAATATCATTAATATTAAGTTAATATCATTAATTTTAAATTATTAATGAAATTATCTTTTAAATATTAAAAGTTATATTTTATAACTTAAAATATCTTTAAACAATTTATTTTCATTTAAAATGATTTTTCTAGTATTAAAATTATTTTTAAACTCAATTATTTAATATAATTATTAAATAATTTTAATATCATTAATAATAATTACTTAATGAAATTTACCTTTAAATATTGAAAGTTATATTTTATAACTTATAATATTTTTAAATGATTTTTAATATAATAAAATCATTTTTAATTTATTTATTTAATTCATTTAGTAAATAACTTAATTATCATTAATATTAATTTATTAATGAATTTCATCACAAAATATTAAAAGTCATTAAAAATAACTTAAAATATTTTCTTATATCATAATATAATTTTAAATGATTTTTCAAATATTAAAATCATTTTTATCTGATTTATTTAATATTATAATTAAATAAATTAAATACTAATAATATTTCAAAAATATTAATTATTTATGAAATATACTTAAAATAATTAAAAACTAATTTTTAGAATTTAAAATAATTTTTAATAATTTATTTGGTATTTTTAATAATTAAAAACTAATTTTTTTCTATTATTTAATATGATTAATTAATTTTATAAGGAAACTGTCGCTAAAGAGCCCTATAGCGACGAAACTGTCGCTATACGTGTTCTTGAGGTGTTCTTCATGAAATCCAGAACATCAAGCTAGTTACCGAGTGACAAGGTTTGACCAGGTCTAATTTCGTGTGTGTTGTGTTTCTGGAGATGTTGTTTGTCAGATCATATAGTACCAGTACAAGACTACAAGATCCAACAATAATCAAGTTCATACCACACAAAACCAAAGAGATCTAACCCAGCAAAGTAGCTGTCAGAGGCTGTTCTTCATTTCTGGGTTACCCAGAAATGGAGAACAGTTCATGTAGCCTACTTTGGGTTTCCACAACTTGTGATATAAGTGTTGTTTTTGCGATCTAAAAGTTCCAGACAATATGTAAGTGTAGAGATCTACTACATAAAACACATATAAAAACAATACAATCGCTATATCTAGCCCGGTCAAAGCCTGTCAGAAAATATGCTCATACGTTTTTTGGGTTTCCCAGGAAACAGCAAACGCGATCAACTAAGCTACTTTGACCGGCCATTACTTTCTTTCTGTTAATCATTTAGGTTATATAAAGGCATGATTTTGAAGTTCATGTAACATACTACACTACTAATACAACAACAACAAACTTAACATCTAACAGATTTAAACCGTGCAATATCTTGTCAGACACTGAAATGGAGTTTCTGGGTTGCCCAGAAACTCTTGGTCATGCTCGATCAACCGAGTTTGACCATGAATATCTTGCAACCTGGATCTGATTCAAGCATCATTTCAATTCCAGATCAAAGATATCCTTACAGTCTACATGTTAAAACATTTAAACAGCCAAAAACATAAACAGAGAAAGATCTATAAGGTCTGACATTAGGCTGTCAGACATAAAAAATATTTTTCTAGATTTTGAAAATTTTTGAATTCTTGCACATCGATGTTATTGATCCATCATCTACCAACCCAGATCAACTATATGGACTCCAAACTACATGTTTAACATACATAAACTAATATCTAACATGGAATCAAATATCAAATTTCTTGGTTAGGTTTATACCTTTAAATGAGCAAATCTGATTTCTTGGCTACTGATTTGTGAAGTGTGTTAGTGGGGCTTGATTTGGGAGCTGATATACTACAATATTTCGTTGGTTTTAGTGAGAGAGAGGATTGGTTGGATGTTTGAGCAAAATGATCAAAAAATGTAACTTTCTCTCTCTCTCCAAATCTATTTATAGAAGTCTTGGATGCATGAATGGGCTGATTGAGTGGCTGATTGCTGTCATGTAAAGTCATATTTGTCAAACAAGTTGGTCACCCACTCCATTTTGTATAGATTTACAAGTTATCTCAATAAAATATCCAAAGAGGGGTATTTTAGTCTTTTCGCATGGAATTTTAAGGGCATTATTGTAATTCTTGGAAACCCTTAGGGTTTAGAGTTTTCCAACATTAGCTTTTCTAGAATAACATTTTAAGGTTTAGACAAATAAATAAAAAAAATAGAAATTTTAGTTTCTAAAATTAGAAAATTAGGGTTTGTTAATTAGATTAGGTTTTTAATTAATTTATACAGGAACATTAGGGTTTAATATCTTTAATTATAATTAGCCTTGCAAATTTAGCAATTAGGGTTTACAATTAGCAATTAGGTTTTTATAATTTCTAATTAGGGTTACTAATTATAGAAATTAGGGTTTTGAAATTAAACATTATAATTGACCAATCATTATCAATACGTACATACAGTACATATTTATAGCACTGAAAAATCAAAATGTAATTAATATTATACTATTATTCTCATTCCTCGATAAAAATCTAAAATTAGGGTTTGGATTCCATATCTAATTTATTCGTCATATTTAACCTTAATAATTAAGGTAAAATAATTAACTTAATAATATGTACTAAAACTCATATAATAAAATAATTATTTTATTTATTCTAAAAATCACTCCATATATTATTTAAATAATATATGATTATATTTTCATGGAAAATAATTAATAAAAATATTTCTACTATAAATTAATTATTATAAGAATATACTTTATAAAAATCAATAATTCTAAAATAAATTTATTTATAAATATTTATGTAATAAATATATTTTTATTTACCACATAATTACATATACACATTATCTTGTACAAATCCTCATCCTTAAAATAAAAAAAAAATTATACACAAAATTTCTGATTTATTTATATAGAAAATATTGGGTTGTTACAGAATTTCCTCAATTCACCACTTAAAAACTCAACATGAGTTTAATTATCTCTAACTTTCTCAATTCTTCTTAAGGTTATAGCCTAAAGTTCTTCCCCGCTTAAGTTTATAACTTACAGCTTTAATACCAACCTGTAATACCCCCAATCCGGGTATCTTCCAATCCGATAAATGGTGCTACACGGTACTACTGTTCATACATACATTCAGTTGAAATACATCAATAGAGTGAATATGTCTACTATTATTACATAATAATAAGTCCCTTCCCAGGTTCTTTGTAACCATTATATATGTTCTTTGTCATAGTATCAAATTAATACAAAAGTAATAGTATTCTATTACAAGGATAACTATTTGTCCGCCTTGGCCTTCCCTTTGTCCTTACCAGATTCTTCGATCTGTTCATTTTTAGCTGCAATCATATGGTTCAAGCAAGGATGAACATAACTAGCTTAGCAAGTATAACAATTATAATAGAATAACATGTAAGAATCATACGAGTATATCTTCTATAACTGAACCAATAGTTATGAAGTACTATGAATAAATTAAAATAACACTTCTCTTTTCTTTAAAATGTTTAACCAAGAACATCATCAGTTAAACCTTGAGTTTGGTCAAAGATAATGAGCATTTCATTCTTTCTTTCTTTGAAAAGGACAACCCGACACTGATAAGTAGGTTTTATACCTACTTATCCGGTATCTGTTACTTGAATTAGTTGCTCAAACTCATATTTCTTAATTACTTTCAATGCATTTTGTGTTTATTTTGTAGATTATATGCTTGGGTATGAAACACAAGAAAAATATGACTATTGGCATGAAGAAACAAGGGAAAGCAATTCGGACATCTCTTGGACTAAAATACGCAAGCAAATGCAAGAAGGGATGACTGAAGGAATTTTAACACCAAGTTGGATGCATGTTCTTGGCTTGAAACTTGGATTTTATTGTAGATCTACTTCTTAGCTTTCCGGAACATCTTGAACTGTCCCAATCGGAGTTCGGATGCGAGAGTTATGGCCTTTTCATCAACAAATATCAAAGCTAAGAGTTGTCATGCTTGCCATTTATATAGCATCTTGGATCAAAAGTTATGGCCGTTTTACCAGAGGACATTGCAGTAGAAAAATTTCCAGGAAGGACCCCCGCCGGGGTGGGCTATTTAAGCCTATTAACCCCCGCCGGGGCGGGGCTATGGGCTACAAATTAGTAGCAAATCCAGCCAGGGCAGGCTTTTTGTGAGGGAAACCCTCGCCGGGGCGGGGGTACGGGTCAGAACACGTTTTTGATGCGTTTTGGGTCGAATTTTGATACCTTTTTTATTCTAAATTAGATTTGGCTTGTTCTTAAGCAAAAAATTAGACTTGTAACCTATAAATACATGATGAGAGGCATAAAAGAGAGGATATAAATTAGATTAGAGAGGATTCCATTAGATTAGATTATAGTAGATTAGGACCAAAACTCTAGTTCTTATGAGATTTGGAGATTGAATTAACTTGGAGACCATTGAAGATTCAAAGTAGGAGCAAGGAGAGAGCATCAAATCTATAGACAATCGATTCTATCTTCTCATCTTCTTCTATCTTTATCTTTTAATGTGTATTCAAGTGTGGATTCTTAGTTTTAATTCAATAATCATGAACTAATTCTTTGTTTGAGATTACAATGGATCTTATTGTGTAGTTTATTTTAATATACTTCGCTATCAATTATTATGTTCTATTGTGAGGATTGTCTATTGTGATTTGAACTTAATTGTTTAATTGATTGGCCATCAATTACCGTTATAATTTATATGAACTCGAGAGATGAAGTTTAGATTTAGATCTGATCATGATAGCATGTGTTTGTGATTTCTACAAAGATGGAATTCATGATTCGTGTTTAGGATAGAGATATGCCTTTACACCATATGTAATCTTATAGATAACTTGTTCTTTAAATCATTTTTAATTGTAATTCATAAAGAGATATAGTGGATTAATTAATTAGGGTGTCTTGCTTAATTCTATCATCTGTGAATTTAAGTGAGTATAGGTATTATGCATCGAGAGGTGGTTTTATCTGCTTTAGTGTTATTGATTAACAATTCAAGATAGAGAATAATTGATGAGAAGTGTGTTAACTTAAATGAAGTAATAAGTGAAGTTGTGATCTTAAATCTCCGTAATCTTAATTTAACTAGCTAGTGGTAATTAGAATTAGTTTACTTATAAATTGAAATTCATTCATTTAAACAAGATTGAGTTGGTTACGGGTTAGTACTTAGTGATTTTTATTAAACAATTCCTCGTGGGAACGATATTCTACTTACACTTTATTACTTGTTGACCACGTATACTTGCGTGTTGTGCGTAACTAGATTTTACCCAACAAGTTTTTGGCATTGTTGCCGGTGAATTAATTTAATAATTATTTACCGATATTAATTTCAATCAAATTAATCTTAATTTAAACATTTTTATTTTTATTTTTAATTCTCTTCCTATATTTCTCTTTTTTCAGGTACCATGGATGACTTTGCGTATCAATGGCCATACACGAACATGACTCAACCAAGGAAAACATGGATTAATGGACTTAATATATTTTCTGTAGAGTCAGTACAAATTGAGGCAAATTCGAAGACGTTAGAGGTTATTGCAACCCAACGGAGTCGAAGGATGGCAAACATGACTCAACCAATGGAAACATGGATTGATGGTCTTAATTCATTTTTCGCAATATCAGCACAGATTGAAGAACTTTCGAGGACTTTGGACGTTATTGCAGCCCAAAGGAGTCGAAGGATGGCAGTTACGTGTGACTATTGTGCTGGCAACCATCAAAAGTCATCAATGCACCGTCAGTTTTGAACCGGTACCATATAGTGGTGATTACCTCAACAACTATATTGATCCTAACTATCACTAAGATTAGGGGTATCACCTGAATTTTTCATGGAGCTACAATTATGAAGACCAATACTACGCTCCAAATCCATCATACACACCGGCATTTTCATATCCACCTCCATTGCCACAAGATGAGAAGCCAAATCCGAGGGATGTAATATTGAAGGGCATAGAAAACCTAGAGGAGATGAGTATTAGCCAAGAGTTGTCAACCCAAAATTTTAATAATCGGATGGAACAACTCGTCACTACATCACCCAATGGTCCTCAATACATGGCTTCCGAGACTGAAACAAAAAATTCAAGGCTGGGGGAATTATTGTCCAAGTTCATAGCAGATGAGGAGAAGATGAATAATCAAGTGAGGTCAATTCAAAATCTTGCGGATCAGATAGAGCAAATGACCAAAGACGTAAGCAACCTTCCTCCAAACACTTGGCTTTATGACATGGATGACGAAACTGACGGAGAACCCGAACTAAATCTGCGACTGAATGAGCCACAATATATCGAAAGTGTGGAAACAATTGGGGATAATGAAATAGAGGTCGACGAAGATCTAAATGGGTCTCCACCAAAGATCAAAGAGTCGGTCAGATTTACAAAATCATGCCCACTTGGTAGTCATGTCGTCGGCGAAGCTCTTGATGACATAAAAGCGAGTACAATTTTGAATCCATGGTGGGACAAGAAATAGAAGATAGACGAAGAGCCCATTGTGTGTGACAAACTTCCATGCCCCAAAGTGATCACATACACAATGGCGAAAACACCTAGTTGTGGGACGTTCTTGATTGAGATCATAATAAATCAGAGCCTGCTAGGTGACTTTGATGCATTGGCCATCGCCTGTGGGAACCTCTAAAAGGATAATTTGTTACTGATGGATGGAGGGTTCCACAATTTTCGAAGAGGAACTGGATAGCGTTGACCAGACAAAGTCTGGCTAAAGGACTATAAATCAAGCGTTTATTGGGAGGCAACCCAAGTTTAATTTCTATTTATTTATTTATTTATTTATTTTTTAGGTATCATATTAGTTGATAGATTTTTTTCATTTTTTTAGGATTTAATAAGTTTGCTTCTATCATATTCACAGGTTAGTCAAGTCCAACTCAAGTGTGGTGCCCGATTCATTCCAATGTGTTTAACCTATTCTTCAAACTTCGCAGACAAGGAGATAAATTGCTATATGTCAGGGAAGTCATCTCTTTTAATTTTTCCTATCTTAGCCATTAAGGACAATACCTGTTTTAAGTTTGGGGGTATTTATCATGTTTAGTATTTACTTGGGCAATGTTTTGATGGAATTTGATTTTGGCCAATTTCATTATCTACTAAAAGAATTTAATTTTTCAAACAAAATAAGGAAGAAAAGAAGGAAACAAAATTATTTACCTTTTTCAATTTAAATACAATCGTATAAGATAAAATTAATTAATATTTAAAAAAATGGGTTATTACATTTTTCACCCCTTAAAAATAATTCCGTCCTCGGAATTCAAATAAGCTACAAAAAAAATAAATAAATTTAGTTACGACGTCGCATCTCCATTGTAACGATCAACGCGTATAAGTCATCGGTCCACGTAATTATCAATGTACTAGTAAAAAATTTATCAGCTACCGTGTCAAGCCTTGGTAAAGTTTTTCGCGTTGCATCAAATTAGATCACGTATATGATCCACCGTTGGTGCGAGCCGTCGCTAATATCTTTGAGTTAATTCTTGTAAACGTACTCTTCGGAACATAATTCAAAATCACAAAAACTTCTCTTCATCCAAATACGATTCGAATACCCAAAATATTTAAAATTATTTTTAATTCGTAAAACGTTTATGCTTCACACATGACAAAAATTTAACAAATTATTTTTATTTGCTTTACATAAATTCATGCAAAACTCTAAGGGAATCAGATAGGCCAAACAACTTAAATTATATCCCCAACTCTCACTAAGTCCTCAAGAGTTTCAAAATATAATAACCTCAAATCAAATTAGTTCTCAAATAATATTACACCGAAAACATATTACTAAGATCTCTTCATCATCATACCAAACTCCAAATCATATATCCTACTATCTGAATAAGCAAACTATAACTTTTAAAATCTCTTAAAGATTCATCACTTAATATCTAATTATTCAATAAATCAATCATTCTCTTAATGCAAACCTTAATCCAATAAATTTCAATGTCTCCCGATGCTATCACAAAGAAACTTCATAAGACATAACTCCAATATCCCACTAGAAAAAAAAAATAGCCACAAAATTGATCATTAACTCCAAATAATTAATCTAATTATCTCGAATATCAACATTCAAATTACAAGAAATTCTCCATACTTAATAGTTTTCACTTTATCATAATATGTCATCAATACGCAAACCAAAACTTATCCACAATCTTAACATAAATCAAAACCTAACTCGAATCAAATCCTCAATTCAATGATCATAATAATTGCCACACAAAAAAAAATGATTAACAAATAATTTTCCAATATTAAATACTCGTCGATACAAATACTCACATCATAATCACGTCTCATGTAAGATCACTTCTTATCTGTACAAAGTATAACTTTATTCACCTTAATGATTAAATCACAATTCTTAACTAATATCATTGCTTAATCACCTTAACAAATCATTCCACTATCCTCAAATCAACTACAAATAGAAAAGAAATAGACAGTTGGTCAACATAGAGATCAACCAAACAAAGGACAAAATCGAATCAAACTCCTACGTCTACCTAATGGTTTACCCACAACTCACGGGTCAAACCTAAATAGGTTTTCTACAAGAAAGAACCTAAGCTCTGATACCATCTCTGTAACACCCCCTTCCTGAAAAGGAAAGGGGAGGTCACGTGCAAAGCACAATAAACCTCAAAATAAGTAAACAGGGCACTAATTAATAACCTCAAAATATTAATAGCGGTGATCCATTAATGAAGTACTAAATAAAATTCTCCAAACAGAGTCAAAATAATCAAAAACTTAAAATTCGAATCAACCTAATTGGTCAAAGGCAAAACTCTCATCACACTAGCCCTGAATCACCCCTGCAAACCTGCCGCAAGAAAAACACAACATGAGCCAATTGCCCAGTACGGATACAGATATACAAAAGATATACGAAAATAACTGAGATAAAATACTGAACAAGCCTCAAGTGTAAATACTGACGAAAATATAATCTCCAAAGATCTGAATGAAATATATCTGAATCAACAGAATTGATGAAACCAATAGAAAAATAAATAAATAACGAACTGAAATAACTAACTCAATGAATTGAACTGAACAGAAACAAACATAACTAATACAATAAAATAATAGGCTGAATCAAATGGTTGAGTTTTATTTCATACCGAGTGAGCTCAGAAATATACCTTGCTACACAGGCAAGTCAAAATAATGCCACACAGGCAAATCAAATGATTCCACATAGGCAACCAAAATAATGCCACACAGGCACATCAAAATAATGTCACACAGGCAAATCAAAATAATGCCACACAGGCAATCACACATTGGACCGCGAATCCAAATGTATGCAAATCAGATAGGTGTGTTTGGCACAACATTACCAATCCGCAGAACAGAAATCTAGGGTTAACCCATACGCCTCCCACAACAAAACACCAAATGACCCACTTACTCCGGAGTCCAAAACGGAGACGCCGTGGACTAATCACACCGCCACGGAAAGTGTCATGCCTCTCGTGCCAAGACGACATGCCGGTGGTACCCCCACAGGTGGTTATAGCTCAAGTATACCCTACAGTATATTCTAACAAAAGTACTATGTCACAACACATGCGACATAATACCAACAAAAGGGTTCTATATGTACATGTTGAACCAAATCAAATTATAGTCACAAGGTTTCAAAAAGAAGGTAGCAACATGTACCGCTCTACAATTATCAAAAATAAATAGTACTAAGCATGATAACCTAATTCAAAGAGTATAAATACGAGTCATATGTATCGACTCCAAAATGAAACTATTATATGAATTTCACAAGAAACAATTATGTGAAATAATAACGAAATTCGAAATAAGGGACAAAACGAACAAATCAAATTTAACATGAATGTCGCTGAAAGAGTACGGAATCCGTACCTGATACTTTCAAACTATTTATAGCACACTCCTTCAAATCTTACCATCAAATGCCAACGATATCAAATACGAAACGTCATTCACAACCTAAACATATTCACCTCAAATTAAAAAAATCCAAACTAAAAATTCCCAAAATAATTCATAATCTATTTAATATGCCTTTAATCATCACCTTAAATCAATTATTAATACTCCAAAATTTATATTTCAAGTATAACTCTAAAAATTCTTTCTGTTCAATTTAAATAATTTAATAAGATTTTATTACAATCCAATCATTAATAACATAATACTATTAAATTTATTATTAAAACTTTTATAACTCTGACGACAAAATTAATTAATTCAAATTAATATACATAACTTCAATTGATTTACTAATTTCGTTATAAGTTTCATGGCCAAAATTTAATTAACATAATATATATATATATATATATATATATATATATATATATATATATATATATATATATAAATTAAAAACCAACGCCTGCAGCAGTGCTGCAGGCCTAAAACTAGCATAATATACAAATATAATCCTTATATATATTTATATAAAATAACGAATCATGCCTGCTGTAAAGTTGCAAATCAAAAGTTCTATATATGTATATATATTACCGTAATATATATCTATATATATGTATATCACATTCCTGGAGCAAGCCATCCACTTTAATCATTATATATACATAATATAATAATAATATTCATGAACAAATGACTTTTTACCTTGATCAATTCTCTGTACTCTTTTCTTTTTTTTTGCCCCAATATCAGCCGACCCTAGCTATTGTTTCTCTTTCCCCCCAACTCGTATCAGGCGTATACAAGTATGATTAGGTTTTGTATTTATTTATTTATTATTTAATATTTCTTATTGTGTCTCCTAATTTTATTAGAATTTTAATATTACCCAAATACAAAATAGATCCAATTAGTATAAAATCCTAAATTAATGTAATCACCTACCTATTATAAGTCACACAAATTAAATACAATTTGACCCAAACCTAAGAAAAGCCCAATTAAAATATGGATTTAAATATTATTAATTTTTTTTCGGGTATTACATATTTGATGGGTGAGTTTTATACCCATGAATTGAGTGCGTTTGAGCTTAATCTTTTGGATGTTTTTAAGTGTTTGTGTCTATTCATGCATGTTTTACGTTGTTTGGTAGGAATTTCCATATCATTTTTACTAAGTTTGTACTCTTATGTGCAGGTAATGGAATGGGTGCGAAAGTGGGGAAAAAGGATGGATCCTAGCAATTAACAGATGTTATTATTACGGGCGTAGCTTAATATTCATATTATTAGGGCCCATCTATTCAGCAACAAAGAATCCATGCAAAAGGTTTTCATGCATTCCTAATTTGCTAAAAGGGGCAGCCCACGTTTCGCCCATTCACGAAATTACAAGTCACATGCAAAATAGAGGACATGCAAAGGAGACACCGGCTGGACAGTGCACTATCCCGCTGGGGCGGGAGTTTAATGAAGAGGTTCCCCGCTGGGGCGAGGAGGCGCAAAGTGGTTGCCTTCCTTTGTCGAAATGGGTTTGGGAGAGAGAGAGAGAGATAGCATGATTTGTTGGCTTCAAATTGGTGGGCCACGCAAGCAGTTGGCTGCTTTCCTTTTTCAATTGGGATTGTGGTGCAACAAAATAATTAAGGATGCACATATATTAAAAGGACAGAACAAGGAAACAAGAAGTGGAGCAGCTGCAAGTCTCATGTGCTACTCGGATTGTGGGCCAACGTCATGGATGATATTTGTGGGCTGCTATTGGAGACCACGTGACCTGCTATTTCGAATTGGACATGGACTTAAAGCATAGGGACTTGACCGAACTGGGGCATTGGAAGGGCATTATAAAAGAAGGTGATTTGATTAAAAAAGGAACCTGATGACATAAGGCAGCATGTTGGATGGGTTAGTAAGTGGAGATAGGTGGGGGCCACGAGTATGAATATTGAAAAGAGGAGGCATGATTCGGTTGGAAGTCTGGGGAGTATATATATATTAGATAGTACAATGGAAAAGAAAAGAAAAAGGGATATATTAGTTTTAGTTTTTAGTTTAGTTTTTAAAAAATATAAAAAATAAACCCTAGTTCTTATTAGAGTTGGAGATTAAAGCAACTTGGAGAGCATTGAAGATCAAGAGGAGGAGCTTAAGGAAGATAGATTTGTTGACAATAGATTTATTCTTTACTCGACTCTTATTTTTGTCTCTTAATGTGTAATCAAGTGTGGATTCTTAGTTTTAATTCAATGAACTAATTATTTATTTGAGATTACAATGAATCTTATTGTGTATTTTATTTTAATATACTTCGCTATCAATTATTATGTTCTATTGTGAGGATTGTCTATTTTGATTTGGACTTGATTGTTTAATTGATTGGTCATCAATTACCGTGATAATCTATATGAACTCGAGAGATGAAGTTTAAATTTAGATCTGATCATGATAGCATGTATTTGTGATTTTTGCATAGATGAAATTCATGATTCGTGTTTAGGATAGAGATATGCATTTACGCCATATGTAATCTTATAGAGAACTTGTGTTTTAAATCCTTTTTAATTGTAATTCACACAGAGATATAATGGATTAGTTAATTAGGGTGTCTTGTTTAATTCTATCATTTATGGATTTAAGTGAGTATGGATATTATGCATCGAGAGGTGGTTTTATCTGCTTTAGTGTTCTTGATTAATAATCCAGGATATAGAATAATTGATGAGAAGTGTGTTAACTTAAATGAAGTAATAAGTGAAGTTGTGATGTTAAATATCTATAATCTTAATTTAACTAGCTAGTGGTAATTAGAATTAGTTTACTTATAAATTGAAATTCATTCGTTTAAATAAGATTGAGTTGATTACGGGTTAGTACTTGGTGATTTTTATTAAAAAAATTCTCATGGGAACGATACTCTACTTACACTTTATTACTTGTTGACCACGTATACTTGCGTGTTGTACGTAACTTGATTTTACCCAACAAACACAAAGTCTGCAAGTCCGACATCTCTTACGAGCACGTTAAGGTGATCAGCCTATAGTACTCTATGTTGTACAACACTACTACATTAAACGTATCTATGTTTAAGCTTTGTCAAACTCACGTGCCAGTCGATTTACGAAAAAACGTTTGTTTATTTATACTCAGTCTTTCTTTGAATCCATACCAAAACATTTGGCACAAGATAGTAATATCAATAATATTTTGAAAGATTATAAGGAAATCCACAAAATACTCTAAGTCTGGTCTAGCCAAAGTAAGCGTCTTCGACTTCTTTGTTAAATCAATTCATGCATATAATACATGAATCATAAAGCTTGTCTAAAATAAGGTATAGACAAGGGATTAGAAAACTTGTCTTCAGTATCGTCTGGCACTAATTCACTTTCTCTTTGGGTCTTTATAGGTTCTACATGACATAATCACATACCATACCATGTTAGGTCTTATACAATTCATAAGTATTGTCATTAACCTATCTTCTCCTTCTTCTCAATAAAACTATCCGTTTGGTTAACCTAATAATATTCGTTAGGTTAATTAACGTTCATTACGACTTTATAACATTTTATTGTTATAAGTAACTGTCAGGAATAAGCATGTGAATGTTATTCCTATTTACATATGATTTGATTATGATATATATGAATGAGTATGCAAGTATGCTTGCATTAAGAAAAGCTGTAAAGTCCTTTAATAAAGAATAGAAACATATGTACAATGACTTAAAATGAATTGATCAAATATGTTAGGTTAATCCTACATAAGCAAAACAACTATGTAAAGTCCTTAAAAAGAAATGATGTACAAGGACTATAAATATAGAAAGATCAAGCATGTTAGGTTGATCTTATGATGTAATAGATAGGCTTGTTTGATCATCGAGCACTACACCAAAAATCCTAGTCTGCAAGGAGAGTCAAGGAAAACTCGAGAGCTATCGAGGCAGAATCGTAGTCTGTAAGATAGTAGATCTCGGAGTTCGTAGACTGCCGGAGAGACGAGAAAGGATCGTAGTTTGTCGAGAGGAACTTCTTCAGGGCCTTAGTCTACTGAGGAAGTCATGTTTAGAATCGTAAAGATAGCCTGCCTACGAGCCGACCGAGCATCTGCCGAAGCCAAGTCAGAAACGAAGACTACACTAGGAGTCGTAGAGTCTACTGATGCCGAAGCCAAGTCAAGGATCGTAGACTACACTCTGAGTCGTAGAGTCTACTGATCATACCAGAGGCAGAGATCGTAGTCGAGCAAGATCAGATGAAGACATCAAGCACAAGGCAGAAATCGTAGAGTGTCAAGATCTGATCTCAGAGTCGTAGTGTCTGCACAGCCGAAGCTGAATCGTAGAGTGCAGAACTAAGACCTCAACAGATGTGCTCACAATGCCAAGGCAGAATCGTAGAGCAAATACGATTCTCAACAAATGAGCACTCCCAGAATATCCAAAGGAATGGAGCCTCTCGTTGGCACTGCATAGATACATCCCACCTGAAGGAAACTAGAGAGCACTCAATGAATGGCATGCAAGCTAACAGAAGATCTAAGCACCAACCCAATCAGCATCAAGATTGAGTTGTGAAGCCATTCTAGATGAAGGCTTCCACAAGGAGATCAGAAGAAGACTTCTGTAACTGACTAAGGAAAGTCAGCTAGTGCAGTAGCTGTCATGCAGACAGAAGACAACGATCCTGGAAGCTACCAAGATTGTAGTGTTTGCCAAACAAGAAAGAACTGATGGAGTATACAAAGAGATACTGGTCAGCCTCTGAAGAACAAGGCTAAAGTGATTAAACATTGGGTTAGTCCATTGATGATAACTGAACGGGAGATCACAAGGAGAAAGCGAGCTGGACACGCCACAAATATGAAGTGTCTTGCTATTTAAAAGGGGACAGAACAAAGGAGTCAAGCCATCAGTATCTGAGAGCTGTCAAAGCAAACAGAAGTGTTAAAGCACTACACAAAAGAAGGAAGAGGTGTTCTACACTGAAGATCCAATCAACACTCTTCAAGATCGTAGTGTTGTCTCTACCAGTCAAGAAGACACTATGATCAGGTTCATGAAGACATGCATCAGAATCGTAGAGTTCGAATAATTAAAGATTGAAGCATTGGCAACGGTTCAATCTGAAGGTTGATATTTGGACAAGAGCATATTGAGAGCATCGATGCAAAAGGACAACCTCTGATCTAAAAATCAGAAGGAGGAAATAAAGTCTTTGACTTGCCCAAGACATTAAAGTGACATCTCTGACTGGTTAGGTGAAACAGTAGATTGCAGTGTCAGAAAGTCAGAAAAAGTTGTCATGTCACATCTGCAGTATGCACCAAGCAACTCGAGATCTGTGAAGCATTTCAAAGAGCTTTCAATGACTACTTTCCAACGGAAAGATTGGGAAGGAATATATATCTACTAGAGCTTCAAAGACCAAAGGTTGCTGGAGTTGCCAAGTTTGGAGAGATGGTGGACTGATCTAACCAAAGTAAATAGTGAGTGACCAATGAAGGTCTGAAGACTTACTCTACGATCCACTAAGAACACTCAGAGACATACAAAGAAAGAAGTAGAAGAAAGAGTTCTACAATGTAGAAGTGAGAGTTCTACTACTTGAAGAGTGTTCTGAACTGCCGATAGAAAGAAGAGCATTAATGACATCTTGATGTCTAGCATGGGAAGACTCTAAGTACCATAGAGAAGAGCTCACAATCATCTTAGCAAGTCCATCATGAGAAGGCATCAAGGATCAAGAAAGGAGATCACAAACGCCATCAAGGTGGCAAGCATGAGAAAGTTTCTAAGTACCTAGCAGGAGAGCTTACAGTCATCTTAGAAACCTATCATGTGCAACCATCATGTATCAAGAGGAATGATCTTCAAGGCAGTTCATCAAGGGATCATCAGAAGTGGTTGAGAAACTGAAGAAGCTGAGTATCATGTAACACTCAACTGCACTTCAAGGATGACCACGCCAAGCTGCTAAGTATAGAAGATGTTGAGAGCATAAAGACATCTTACCAGCTCAGCACCAAGAAGCCAGGGCCTGAGGGGTCCTTGTCTGGAGGGACTAAATGAAGTTCCAAGCCTGCTGGGCTTGAAGAGTTCCTAGGAAACTAGAGAAGTTCCAAGGCTGCTGGCCTTGAAGAGTTCTTAGTGAACTGAAGTTCTAAGGCTGCTAGCCTTGAAGGAATCTTAGTGATTCAGGGTGCTGCCCTTCCTTAGTGGAAATCTTGCTAGTTGAAAGTAGACGAGTGGATTAGGAGCTTAAGTCTCTGAATCACTTAAAACCCCTTGTGTCTTTTACTTTATGTCATTTACATTATGTATATTAACTGCAATAACTGCTATATATGTTTTAACTGCTTACCATTGAAATAACTCTACGAACAATGTATGCATAATTAATGAATATATCAATGAAGGGGATCTTTTACTTATTCCGCTGTACTTGAAAAGATTCTTATGTTTGTCATATGCTAAATTATTATCAATACAAAATAAATCAGAAAAGTATTTGAAATAAAAAGGATCTATTCAACCCCCCCTTCTAGATCTATTGTGCCTACTTGGAACTAACAGTAACATTTTATTAACTTTTTAATTGTTGAACTTAAGGTTTTAATCATCATTTAAGATGTTACTTTAAGTTTAATTAAGGTCACAATTCACATTCAATCAACTTACCTTTCTTTTATGTTCATAACTATCCTTCTCTGCCTTTGGTCGAGGACTGGCGCTGCGGCGCCATGTCCTTTGTTAATTGCTATGCTACAATGCATATCTCCAGTGTAACGACACGATATTTTCTATATAAATTAAATCAGAAATTTTGCGTATAATTTTTTTTTATTTTAAGAATGAGGATTTGTACAAGATATTGTGTATATGTATTTATGTGATAAATAAAAATATATTTTTTACATGAATATTTACAAATAATTTTATTTTAGAATTATTGATTATTATAAATTATATTTTTATAATAATTAATTTTATTGTAATAATATTTTTATTAATTATTTTTCATGAAAATATAATCATATATTATTTAAATAATATATAGAGTGATTTTTTTAGAATAATTATAATAATTATTCTATTATATGAATTTTTGTACAGATTATTAAGTTAATTATTTTACATTTATTATTAAGGTTAAATAGGGGAGAATAAATCAGATATGGAATCCAAACCCTAATTTTGAATTTTTATCGAGGAATGAGAATAATAATATAATAATATTATATTTTGATTTTTCAGTGCTATAAATATGTACTGTATGTACGTATTGACAATGGTTGGTCAATTATGGTTTATATTTTCAAAACCCTATTATTAATTGGTTAAACCCTAGTTCAAAAGTTAATACTCGTTCAAGACAGTGTAGTAATGGTGTTATTTGATTTATATTGTGTTATATATGATTCTATATTAATTAGGAAAACCCTTATTAATTTTGGAAACCCTAATTATCTAGAAACCCTAATTCTAAAATTAGTAACCCTAATTAATATTTCGAAAACCCTAATTTATGAAATGAGAAACCCTAATTTGAAACTCAAATTAGAGTTCGAGATTGTTTGTAATTGTGATAAAGTGATATGTATTAGAATTATAATTATTAATCATGAAAACCCTAATTACTAAACTAGAAACCCTAATTTCTATATTTAGTAACCTTAATTAGTAATTTTAAAACCTAATTACTAATTGTAAACCCTAATTGCTAAATTACCAAAGTTAATTATAATTAGAGATATTAAACCCTAATGTTCTTGTATAAATTAATTAGAAACCTAATCTAATTAATAAACCCTAATTTTCTAATTTAAGAAACTAAAATTTTATTTTTAAATCCTAAATAAAAACCTAGAATTTTATTTTGTGCTAAACCTTAGGATTAAACCCTAAGGGTCTGCCAATTTCCCAAAATGCCATTAAATTTTCAAGACAAAAGACTAAAATGCCCTTTGTCACATTTTTTATTAAGCTAACTTGTAAATCCTACCAAATATGGAGTGGGTGACCGACTATGTTGACAATTGTGACTTAAAAACACTGATTTCAGCCACCTATGCTAGCCAATTCATGCATCTTGTACTTCTTTAAATAGATTGGAAAGAGAGAGAAAATTATTTTGCTAGCCAAATTTTTGCACAGCACTCAAACCTTTTCTCTCAACCCAAACCCACGAAATTTATAAGCTTTCCAGTCCCCAAGACCAGCCCCACGAAATCCCCTAACCAAATCAGTAGCCTTGAATCATCAATTGATCAAAGAAGGTATAACCCCTAGCCATGATTTCTGTCCATAAATCTGTTGTTAGATGTTAGAATTTTTTTTGTTAAATGTGTTGTTAGTAGTGTCTAATGATGATCTGGGTTGCTATATGTTGAATCCATAACATCTAGAGGCTCGAATTTGAAGATTTGCAAAATCTGGAAAAAAAATTCAATCTGTGGTCTGACAACGAATGTCAGTGGCCACAGATCCTTACTCGTTTACGATTTTTGTTGATTTTAAGTTGTTATATGTAGCCTGTAATGTGGTCTTTAATCTGCAAAACGAATCAGAGTTATTTGATGTCTAGGTTGGTAGTTATTAACGGTCAAACGTCGTTGACCGGCATTGACTCGGCCTTTTCTGGGCTGCCCAGAAAGCCACGAACAGCGTCTGACAAGTTTTTCTATGGTTTTGATCTGTCAGTCCTGAAGTTTGTTTTAATGATTTGTTTTATTACACATGTAATCTGTTATATGTTATACGATTCCATGTCTTTAGATCGTGTAAATAATCAACCGGTAGATCTTGCAAGTGGTCAAAGTAGGCCACTCACACTGATTTGTATTTCTGGGAATTTCTAGAAACGTGTTGAAGCTTATTTCTGACAGGGTTTGACCAGTTTGTATATACTTGATCTGTTGTTCTTTTAGTGATGTTTTGTGATGGATCTCTTTAGTTACATGTTGGCTAGAATCTGTAATCGTTATATCAAAATAACATCAAAAGGATTTCTAGTAGTGGAAGCCCAAACATGCATGCTGGAACTGTTCTTCATTTCTGGGCAACCCAGAAATGAAGAACAGTCTCTGACAGCTATTTTAGGCCCTTAGATCTCTTTAGTTATGCATTATTTGACTATGTTTGTTGTTGGGTCTTGTAGTGGTGCATTTGTACTACATGATCTAATCAACAACGAGTCCAGTAACACTTTTTGTGATGAATAATTGATGGTCAAACATGGTCCCTCGAAACTGTGTATGAAGATCTGGGTTTTCATGAAGAACACGTAGAACACCTATAGCGACGGTTCTGTCGCTATAGGCAGTCTTTAGTGACAGTTTTATAAAAATTAATTAAATTAATTTCTAAAAATTATTTAAAAATAGAAATTAATTTCCAAAAATTACAAAAATTATTTTAAGTTATAAAAATAACTTTTAATAATTTGAAATATTTTTCATAAATATTAGTATTTATTTAAATATTATTGACAATTAATTTATTTATTAAATGTATTAAATAAATTAATTAAAAATGATTTATTATATTAAAAATCTTTTTTAAATGATAATAAGTTATTTTAAAATATTTTAAGTTATAAAATATAACTTTTAATATTTTAAATTAAATTTCATTAATTATTTAATATTAATGATATTAGATTTATTTAACAATTAAATTAAATAAATTAAAAATGATTTTAATATTATAAAAATTATTTTAAATAAAAATAAATAGTTTAAAAATATTTTAAGTTATAAAATATAATTTTTAATATTTAAAGGTAAATTTCATTAATTAATTATTATTAATGATATTAAGGTTATTTAATAATTATATTAAATAAATTAGTTTAAAAATTATTTTAATATTATAAAAATTATTTTAACTGTAAATAAAGTGTTTAAAGATATTTTAAGTTATAAAATATAACTTTTAATATTTAAAAGATAATTTTATTAATAATTTAATATTAATGATATTAATTTAATATTAAATTATATTTGATTTGTTTAATAATTATATTAAATAAATAGTTTAAAAATAATTTTATTAATTTAAAATTTATTTAAAAAGGATATAAAAGAATTAAAAATATTTTAAGTTATAATTAATGACTTTTAATATTTTGATAAATAGTACATTAATATCTAAATATTAATGGTAATTAATTAAAAATTATTTTAATTGTTTTATAAATCATTTAAGGGTAATATAAATACTTTAAAAATATTCTAAGTTATTATAAATAACTTTAACATTTTGGCAATGGTTTTATTAATAGTTTAATATTAATTAAATATTAATGATAATAAAATTATTTAATATTTAAAGCATTTAATAATGATTTCGATGTTTAAAAATTCATGATAAATTATAATAAATGTTTAAAAATTATTATAAGTCATTTAAAAATAATATGACTGATAATTACAGATGATGAGCTACAGGATAGAGTCTTAGACTCGATAATTACCCGATAAAGTTGTCGGTACACCGACTTGTTTCAGAAATTAATCTGGACTTAGATAATTTGATTAGATATGTGTTTATTTGTGATTCAATGGTTGTTAAACATGTGTAGTAATGTGATTAGGTAATGTGCTGACTGCAATAAGTAGTGCTATGTGTTATAGTATGTATTCTAATCAGTAAAACGATCTTATTACTGATAGGTTGTTATACAAAAGATAGAACTAAGTTGCAAACTGTAAGCAGCATATCAGGCAAGTATCTTACCTTTGCATTTTCTTTATGCAATAGACATGAGTAAGAATGCTAATTATATTATTATTGTATATATTATTAACCATATATTATATACGCTCATTGATTATCGACATGTTAGTATATGGTAATTCAGATATATATTCTGTTCGTTAATTTCTATAAATGGCTATACAAGTGTCCCCACTTGGATAATCATTGTATTTAATCACATGTTGATACACCTTTGTTAATTACCCGTATATATATATGTTTAATTATAGATTATTGTTGAACAGATAAAACCTTATTATTATCCAACTGAATTGCTTTGGTTTGGAACCCAGACAAGTATGAACATCCCTAACAAGGGAAAAACTTTTTATGCACCCAAGGTGGACAGAGTGAACGATATTATCATTCTTGCATGTAGTGTTGATCAATACAAGGTACAACAGGCTGATCACCCCCGTGCCCGTAAGTTATGACGGTTTACAGATGAATTTCTGCTTAACTTTTTTAAAAATAGAAAATAATGTTCATAGTATGTCACCTTAACCCTATTTATAGTCATTACGTAGTTTCAAAAATTTGCAAGAGGGTTGTTATGCTATTATTATCGGTTCAGATTACTTCACAACTATTGATTTTTTGTAGAAGGATAGTATAAAGAAAACCTTTAAATTCTTTCAGCTTATATATATAATTGCTATTACTTGCTGGGCACTCAAATGCTCATCCTTGCTTAATTTAAATGTTTTCAGCTAAGTGTGAAGAATCAGAAGGCTCATGCAGAAACAAAGGAAAAGGAAAGCTAACCAAATAAGATTTGTGGTATTCTATGTAATAGTTTGATATTATTAAGACAAGTATGATGTATATTATCTATCATGGGTTGTAATGAATGTTTAAAGGTCTCGTACCTGGGGATTAGACTCTGATGATATGTAAATTAAGTTAATCTTTATATTATTGTTATTATTATTAGTACTATTCCGCTCATAGAAATGGTATCATGAAGCACCGAGTTCAGATTTCAAGTACCCAGATTTGGGGGCTTTATAGGTTGGTATCAGAGCTTAGGGTTAAAAATCTTAGGTGGGCTAGACCTTAGGCTATAACCTTAGAACAGAAGGAAATGTTGAAAATATAAATAACTCATATAGAGTTTAAAAAGAAATGAATTAAATAAATTCATCGTCAAACAAAATAAAAGATAACTTATATAAAACTCTTAATTGCTGTGTGTATATACTATATGCTAATCAGGATAATTTATATGTGTAGATGTCTGGTAGAAAAGGCTTGTTATATGCTTATAGCATGAAGAAGGATCAAATCCATACACCCGAGCTCATATCGAAGCCAATAGCTGAAATAGAGGCTCACGATGAAAACAACTCAGACGAGGTGGTTATTGTAGAAAACGTAATACCGGATCCAGAGATGGTAGAACTGACAGATAGTGATCTGGACACTAAAGTTGAAGCTGATCAAGCATCAACGGAGGTACAGGATCTGAGGAACAAGGTTTCTTCACTGGAGAAGCTGTGGGAAATAGAAAAGCTGTTAAATAGTCAATTGAGTCAGGCATTAATAGAAACAATGGAAGAACAAGTTAAGCTTAAAATCCAAATTGATCAGATGGGAGCCACAAGCAACACATCGTGTGCAGCTCCAAGCAAGAAGAGGAAAAGAAAGATAGGAGACTAGGACTTAAGAAAATTCGATAAGAAGAAAGGGAAAATAATATGTTACCTTTGCTGTTATGAAGGACATACCACTCTGTATTGTCCCGACTACAAACCAGGAACATATTTTATCTATGGGATAGAAGGTCATCAGGCGAAGGGTTGTCCAAGAAAAAAGGCGTAGTAAATAGGTAGTATAAGTTCCGTGTTGTAGGCGTGTTTAATGTAATATGTGTGCTTAGTATGTCTGTGTAATGTAATATTTTATAACTTTTGTAATGATGAAGATTGTAAATCCCGACTTTTGTGGTCACAAAGGGATAACTAATGTTCAAAGCAGTACGTGCTATGCTATGTAAAGTATTCGTTGAATGAATATGAATTTAAGTTTGAGAAATGAAACAAGTTTAATATGATAAACTTATGCGATAAGGTTTAGAATGAAAGTTAAATTTATAATTTTATTTAATCAGATAATGCTGCCAAGACGTCGAACTCGAAATCAAAGGAGAGAAGAATCTTTCAACAACGTTGAGGGACAATAACAAGCAGACCCGATGCAGTACTTTGCAAATATGGTATCACAAGCTATGTAGCAAGGAATGCCAGCCAAAGGGAACCAGCCGGACAACTGCTTGGCAAACTTCAAAGACTTTGAGGCTGTAGGACCACCGAAATTTAAAGGTACAACTGACCCTGTAGAAGCCCAGACTTGGGTTAAAGAGATTGAGAAGGCGTTTGTGATAGCTAGGGTAGCTGAGGGGCAGAAGACTGATTTTGCCACTTATATGATGAAGGGGGAGGAAAACTTTTGGTGGGAAGCAAATCAGGCAAGGGCAGGAGAAGGTGTAGTTACATGGGATAGGTTTAAAACACTATTTTTTGAAAACTATTTTTCATCAAGTATGCAGGCGAGGATGGAGGTAAATTTTCTAGAATTGAAGCAGAAAAATATGATGGTGTCTGAATACGCCGCTAGGTTTAATGAGTTGGCTAGGTTTGCCATGCATCAAGTTGATACGGAGGCTAGAAAAGTGAGAAGGTTTGAGCTGGGATTAAAATCCTGGCTCTACAACAAGGTGGCAATGTTGCAGATCCCTACATTTGCAGCACTCATAGAGAAAGCGATTATAGCTGAGGAGGGAAGTTAGGCCATGAGCCTCTACAACAAGGAGAGGAATAATAAGGGTAAGGTAGAAGGAGCTGGGAAGGTAGAAATTAATAGTGGGAGTAGGGGTGGTAGTAGCAAGAGGAAGGGGAGCAATTTCGGAACTGTGCAGGTAAAACAAGAAGGTGTGAAGAAGCAGATGGTGATGTGTAAGACTTGTGAAAATAACCACTCTGGAGAAAGTCTGAAGGGAAAATTTGTATGCTATAAGTGCGGGCAGGAGGGCCATATCTCTCCTAACTGCCCCAATCCTAGAATGAATAGTTGGTATTTTCTATACGGATCTACTGAGCACAAGGTGAAAGATTGTCCGAAGAGGAGGGCAGAGGCAGGAAGTGTGAATATTGGCACTGGCAGCGGGACTTTAGTAATCACAGGACCGACTTCGTCAAACAAGCCAACAAAATCAACAGCAAGGGTCTACAACATGACTGTCCAGGACGCGATGGCAGCTGGCAATGGTATTCCAGGTATTATTCGTATAACTTTTATTTTTTTTTACATGATTTTCCTATATATAGTAAATTATTTTATAAAGAAATTTTGAAGGAGGAATTTGAGTTCTTTTAGAAATCAAATTTCCGTTTAATCAGAAAGACAAGCTTTATGTAAATAGTTAAAGATCAGTTCGATCAAAATATGATCGAGATCTACTTGCAATGATTGTGCATGCTATGTACCTTTGTATGTATAGGTTTTAAAACGGTGATTCCGGGGACAGAATCTTTATAAGGGAAGGTGAATGTAATGACCCGATATTTTCTATATAAATTAAATCAGAAATTTTGCGTATAAATTTTTTATTTTATTTTAAGGATGAGGATTTGTACAAAATATTGTGTATATGTATTTATGCGATAAATAAAAATATATTTATTACATGAGTATTTATAAATAATTTTATTTTAAAATTATTGATTATTATAAATTATATTTTTATAACAATTAATTTTATTATAATAATGTTTGTATTAATTATTTTCCATGAAAATATAATCATATATTATTTAAATAATATATGGAGTGATTTTTTTAGAATAATTATAATAATTATTCTATTATATGAATTTTAGTACAGATTATTAAGTTAATTATTTTACCTTTATTATTAAGGTTAAATACGGGAGAATAAATCAGATATGGAATTCAAATCCTAATTTTAGATTTTTATCAAGGAATGAGAATAATAATATAATAATATTATATTATGATTTTTCAGTGCTATAAATATGTACGGTATGTACGTATTGACAATGGTTGGTCAATTATGGTTTATATTTTCAAAACCATATTATTAATTGGTTAAACCCTAGTTCAAAAGTTAATACGCGTTCAAGACAGTGTAGTAATGGTGTAATTTGATTTATATTGTATTATATAGGATTCTATGTTAATTAGAAAAACTCTTATTAATTTTGGAAAACCTAATTAGCTAGAAACCCTAATTCTAAAATTAGTAACCCTAATTAATATTTCAAAAATCCTAATTTCTGAAATGAGAAACCCTAATTTGAAACTCAAATTAGAGTTCGGGATTGTTTGTAATTGTGATAAAGTGATAAGTATTAGAATTATAATTGTTAATAATGAAACCCTAATTTCTATATTTAGTGACCCTAATTAATAATTTTAAAACCTAATTACTAATTATAAACTCTAATTGCTAAATTAGCAAAGTTAATTATAATTAGAGATATTAAACCCTAATGTTCCTGTATAAATTAATTAGAAACCTAATCTAATTAATAAACCCTAATTTTCTAATTTTAGAAACTAAAATTTTATTTTTAAGCCCTAAATGAAAACCTAGAATTTTATTTTATGCTAAACTTTAGGGTTAAACCCTAAGGGTTTGCCAATTTCCTAAAATGCTGTTAAATTTTCAAGACAAAAGACTAAAATGCCCTTTGTCACATTTTTTATTAAGCTAACTTGTAAATCCTACCAAATATGGAGTGGGTGACCAACTATGTTGACAATTGTGACTTAAAAACACTGATTTCAGCCACCTATGCTAGCCAATTCATGCATCTTGGACTTCTTTACATAGATTGGAGAGAGAGAGAAAATTATTTTGCTAGCCATATTTTTGCACAACACTCAAACCTTTTCTCTCAACCCAAACCCACTAAATTTATAAGCTTTCCAGTCCCCAAGATCAGCCCCACGAAATCCCCTAACCAAATCAGTAGCCTTGAATCATGAATTGATCAAAGAAGGTATAACCTCTAGCCATGATTTCTTTCCATAAATCTGTTGTTAGATGTTAGAATTTTTTTTTGTTAAATGTGTTGTTAGTAGTGTCTAATGATGATCTGGGTTGCTAGATGTTGAATCGATAACATCTAGAGGCTTGAATTTGAAGATTTACAAAATTTGGAAAAAATTCAATCTTTGGTCTGACAACGAATGTCAGTGGCCACATATCCTTACTCGTTTACGATTTTTATTGTTTTTAAGTTGTTATATGTAGCCTGTAATGTGGTCTTTAATCTGCAAAATGAATCAGAGTTATTTGATATCTAGGTTGGTAATTATTAACGGTCAAACGCCGTTGACCGGCATTGACTGGGCCTTTTCTGGGAAGCCCAGAAAGCCACGAACAGCGTCTGACAAGTTTTTCTATGGCTTTGATCTGTCAGTCCTGAAGTTGTTTTAATGATTTGTTGTATTACGCATGTAGTATGTTATATGTTATATGATTCCATGTCTTTAGATCGTGTAAATAATCAACCGGTAGAACGTAGCAAGTGGTCAAAGTAGGCCACTCACACTGATTTGTATTTCTGGGAATTTCCAGAAACGTGTTGAAGCTTATTTCTGACAGGGTTTGACCAGTTTGTATATACTAGATCTGCTGTTCATTTAGTGATGTTTTGTGATGGATCTCTTTAGTTACATGTTGGCTAGAATCTGTAATCGTTATATCACAATAACATCAAAAGGATTTCCAGTAGTGGAAGCCCAAACATGCATGCTGGAACTGTTCTTCATTTTTGGGCAACCCAGAAATGAAGAACAGCCTCTGATAGCTATTTTAGGCCCTTAGATCTCTTTGGTTATGCATTATTTGACTATGTTTGTTGTTGGGTCTTGTAGTGGTGCATTTGTACTACATGATCTGATCAACAACGAGTCTAGTAACACTTTTTGTGATGAATAATTGATGGTCAAACATGGTCCCTCGAAACTGTGTATGAAGATCTGGGTTTGCATGAAGAACACGAAAAACACCTATAGCGACGGTTCTGTCGCTATAGGCAGTCTTTAGTGACAGTTTTATAAAAATTAATTAAATTAATTTCTAAAAATCATTTAAAAATAGAAATTAATTTTCAAAAATTACAAAAATTATTTTAAGTTATAAAAATTAACTTTTAATAATTTGAAATATTTTTCATAAATATTAGTATTTATTTAAATATTATTGATAATTAATTTTTTTATTAAATGCATTAAATAAATTAATTAAAAATGATTTATTATATTAAAATCATTTTAAATGATAATAAGTTATTTAAAAATATTTTAAGTTATAAAATATAACTTTTAATATTTTAAAGTAAATTTCATTAATTATTTAATATTAATGATATTAGATTTATTTAACATTTAAATTAAATAAATTAATTAAAAATGATTTTAATATTATAAAAATCATTTTAAATGAAAATAAATAGTTTAAAAATATTTTAAGTTATAAAATATTACTTTTAATATTTAAAGTTAAGTTTTATTAATTAATTATTATTAATGATATTAAGGTTATTTAATAATTATATTAAATAAATTAGTTTAAAAATGATTTTAATATTATAAAAATTATTTTAAATGTAAATAAAGTGTTTAAAGATATTTTAAGTTATAAAATATAACTTTTAATATTTAAAGGATAATTTCATTAATAATTTAATATTAATGATATTAATTTAATATTAAATTATATTTGATTTATTTAATAATTATATTAAATAAATAGTTTAAAAATAGTTTTATTGATTTAAAAATCATTTAAAAAGGATATAAATGAATTAAAAATATTTTAAGTTATAATTAATGAGTTTTAATATTTTTATAAATAGTACATTAATATCTAAATATTAATGGTAATTAATTAAAAATAATTTTAATTATTTTAAAAATCATTTAAGGGTAATATAAATACTTTAAAAATATTCTAAGTTATTATAAAAAACTTTAACATTTTGGCAATGGTTTCATTAATAGTTTAATATTAATTAAATATTAATGATAATAGAATTATTTAATATTTAAATTATCTAATAATGATTTTGATGTTTGAAAATTCATGATAAATTATAATAAATGTTTAAAAATTATTATAAGTCATTTAAAAATAATATGACTGATAATTACAGATGATGAGCTACAGGATAGAGTCTTAGACTCGATAATGATCCGATAAAGTTGTTGGTATACTGATATGTTTCAAAAATTGATCTGGACTTAGATAATTTGATTAGATATGTGTTTATTTGTGATTCAATGGTTGTTAAACATGTGTGGCAATGTGATTAGGTAATGTGATGACTGCAATAAGCAGTGCTATGTGTTATAGTAGGTATTATAATCAGTAAAACGATCTTATTACTGATAGGTTGTTATACAAAAGATAGAACTAAGTTTCAAACTGTAAGCAGCGTATTAAGCAAGTATCTTACCTTTGCATTTTCTTTATGCAATGGACATGAGTAAGAATGTTTCTAAATTATATTATTATTGTACAGATTATTAACCCTATATTATATACGCTCATTGATTATCAACATGTTAGTATATGGTAATTCAAATATATATTCTGTTCGTTAATTTCTATAAATGGTTATACAAGTGTCCCCACTTGGATAATCATTGTATTTAATCACATGTTGATACACCTTTGTTAATTATGTAAGACCCCAACTTTTATAAATAAAGATGAATTTTTTATAAATATCATTTTTGAATATTATGGAGTTAATTTGATATAATGTTATAGTTGTGGGTAATATTTATAAATTTTGCAAAGTACGCAAGTTGTTATATAATATTCGATTGGTCGGGGAATATTCGTTTTAACAGGGAATATTCGTACAACGGCACAATCATTGGTGGACCCCACAACGGAGTTATTGTCAGATTCAGAAAACGACAAAAATATTTTATTAAAAATAACGACGGAAGTTTTACCATTAATACTGTTGAACTACTTGGTAGTAAAAGTACAGTAATACGTGTGGTTACATAGTAGCACACGGTATTGATTATTAATGCTTATGTGAGAAGTCACTCAGTTTGATTCAATTATTGTCAGTTAATAATATGAATTATTTAGCGATAATGACGCTTTGTTTTATTCGTATTATTAACGTAATAAAACAGAAATATCTTTTTATATAAAATAAAATACTTTATTAAAGTTATTCTATAAATAGAATATATTATATTTTATTTAAAAGATTTTTCTTTAAATATGGACCGTCAGATTAAAGTAATCAATCTGGACCGTTCATGGATTAGTTACTATGCATTCTATTTTTCTATAAATAGCAGCTCATTCCTTCATTATTTCTTACGAATTCACTGAACTCTAGAGAGAGAAACTATATAGAGAAACTATAGAGAGAAAGAAGAAGAGTATTCTGCTACTTAACTACTTCCTTAATTCAGCTCTTCTTTAAAACGGTAAGGGGTGTTATTCTTTCTTATTCATGAAGAGAACTGTTGTTGTTCCATTTCTTATTATTCTGTTGGAATAACCTGTATACGCGGTCTACCCTATACTTGGTGACATTCTTCTATTATTCTGTTGGAACATCCTGTTTGTGTGTTTTACACCGGACCTGGTTCTGTCTTTATTATTATTATGTTGGAACATCTTGTCTGTGTGTTTTACACCGGACCTGGTTCCGTCTTTATTATTATTCTGTTGGAACATCCTGTCTGTGTGTTTTACACCAGACCTAGTTCTGTCTTTATTATTATTCTGTTGGAACATCCTGTCTGTGTGTTTTACACCAGACCTGGTTCCGTCTTTATTATTATTCTGTTGGAATATCCTGTCTGTGCGTTTTACGCCGGACCTGGTTCTATTATTTATTATTTTGTTGGAATAACCTGTCTGTGCGGTCTATCGCATGTATGGTGATTTCTTTTGTTATTCCATTCTTTATTATACTCAGTTGATTAAGTTTTGACTTCTATACTCTATGAAATTTGTGAAATATCCTTGATAATTGCATTTCATCCAGTATCTTTTTATGAAAATATTTTTCTAAGCATTCTTGAATTTTACTCCACAAAGCAGTATCATGTTGACAATTTGGACGTTGTTAATTATAACGCCCGAGAAAATCGAATTTTTATTACAATTAAATTTTTATTTGATTATGTGAATTAAATGAATTTAATTGAATTCTTTGTGAAGTAAACTATGTGAAGGTCGTTCTATGACCTAGAATGTGCTAACGTGGTTAGTATTCTGGCTACGTGGTAGAAATAGTTGTTTGGAATTTCCAAGACGATAATAATTGTTTTCTGAGAAGTTTCCGTAAAAATACTATTCATCCGTTTCTGTCTGAGGAATTATTTTGAAATTTCGAGAAACGCGTAATGATAGAATATCGTGATGAGATGGAATATCTGATAATATTTCATTTATGGCAAAAATGAAGTTTTTGCCTGCGGACTTAAAACCTAAGGGTTGAGTATATTGATTTCCGAGAAGGAAATAATATGCGTAGAAGGAATGACATTAGGTTTTATTCAAGTGTTATACAATTGGTGGTGCTAGTTAGTACCTATGTATAATACGTTAAGTAAATACGAGGTACAATACGATTATTGTACTTATCGTATACGAAAGGAATACGTGAATCATACGTGTAGAATACGATACGTGTTATAGAATTAAGTTATGACTTAATGATTAATTCATTTGGGTTGGGTTATAAGCTAGTCCAACTAATTGAAGGTCTAAGCCCAATGAGATGAGGGGTTAAGTCCAAGTCAAGGCCCAATGTTTAATTAGTTAAGCCCAATTCATTAAAACTGAACCGTGGGTCGAACCGGTGGGTCACCCAATGGGTATAACCCATAGGGCAACCCATGGGATGTCACAAGAGGGAAGGTGGGCCGGCCACCTTGGTGTGCAAGCCAAGCATAAGGCTTGGTCACCAAGTATCTTACTTGGTGACCACACATGAATAGTAAGGAGGTGGGATTTAATGTCTAAATATAAATAGGAAGCTAGGTTGATTCATTTGAGATTTTTACCAAGACTTAACTTAGATTATTTGAGAGAGAAAAGAGAGCTATACTTGCAAAAACATACACTTAGAAGCTTTAAACATATATTCTTCCAAGAGATTTCCAAGAGTTCTTAAGGTATAATCCTTATCTTTCATCTCCATTTCTTTTTGATTTTCTTTTATTTTAGAGTGTCATAAAGGGGTGGTATATGCCTTGTACAAGGGAGTAAAGATGACTTACCATAGATTCAATCTCTATAAGTCATAAGCTTTCAAAAATAATAAGGTTTAATATAGTTGTTGAACCATGAAAATATTGATTGTGGAGGATCGATTGTTGATAAACGATTGAGCTCCATTAATACGATAGTTATGCATCTTGTTTGGTTAGGGGTTAGATATGAAATCTATGGAGTATTCCATGTGATTTAGCTTAGAGAACATTAGTAATGAAGTTATGGCTAATTTTACGAAAATAGACGTTAAACGTCGAAAACGTAGAAATTCCAGATTTGTAGTCGAAAGTTGACGTGAGACTCGAAAATGTTGGTTTTCAATGTCAACACATGAGATAGGGTGATTAAGAGTCGTGGGTTCGAGAATCGCCCAATTCTGACTTAAAACGAAGAAAACGAGCATTGAACGCTCATTAACGTTTACGAACGTATATAAAGTGAACTCAATAGTGAATTATGAGTTAACGGATTCGAAAGTGTTAAATTCTTATATGAACACATAAAGGATGTAATTCCTGACTTGTAGGAATTCGAATGGGTCAATTCGGATGTAAAACGAACAAATTAGGAAGCCGGGAGTTTCGTTAGAAAACCAAAACTGGTTTATCAACTGATGCACAGGCTCGGCGCCGCAGCGCCAAAACCAGTGCAAAATGGTGGCACCGCAGCGCCAGACTCGGCCGAGCACTCTGTAAACTCGCGCCCCAGCGCTAATGTGCCGCGCCCTAACGCCAATGTTGTGCAAGTGCCGCGCCCCAGCGCCAAGGTATCGCGCCGCATCGCTGGCAGTAAGAAAAAGTTGACCAAGTTATGCTTTAGACTTCAATTGGTTAGGGATCAATCGGAGTTGAGTTTATATACTCAATGAATGTATAAAGACTAATCCTATACTACCTATACTAAGGTATATGGTATGAAACTTAGGAGTCTAATGTAAGTAAACAAAATATGTAAAATGAACGAAGTAATACTTTATCAATGAAGTTGAGTCCGGTTAATAAAACGTCCATAGAGAGATAAACCGAAACGAAGGGTAATAAGTCATGTTGACTTTAATAAAAATATTATGTTAACAAAGACATAGAAGAGAAAGAAGCTTGTAGGAACAATGTGAATAGTTGTTTGATAGCTAATTAGAGTGTGCTATGTGAATATATTATGTAGATTCTGTAAAGGCTGTGGTCAGTCGAGTAAGTTATTTGAAGACGCTGAAAGGCAAGTTTTCTTAACGCTTGTTTAGCTTTCAAGTTAGCCAAGTTTTATGTGATTCATTGAACTGAATTGCAAGCTTTGTTTTAAAAGAAAGGGTCGATGCCAGATTTTAACTCGGCTAGACTATTCGTAAGATATAGATTGATAATTTTCCAAATTTTACTGTTCATGGTCTATCGACCGGTTCAGAATTCCTAATCTATTCTATACATTGGGAATTGATGTTATATACTGTTAGGGTAGTATTGATTCATAATACTTCATAACTATTGTTCAGTTAGGTTGGAATTGTTATATAATTCACGAATGTGGTATTCTTGTTATCCTTGATTAAACTTGCTGAGCTGTCATGCTCACTTCTTGCGTGAATTATATAACTGCAGTTAAAGGTGAACGTACTGAGAATGCCAAGAAAGATAAGGGCAAAGCTAAGATGGATGCTTAGGCATTGTGTAATAGTTTAGTAAGTTTGTATGTATTATAACTTATGAACAATGAACTATGTAATCGGTTTATGAACCTGGGAAGGATTATACTTTGATTTTAATAAGAATATAGTAATTACTCTCATCTTGTTGTATTTCAATGGAATGATGTAATGGATGTTAGTATAGTGGAGCACCATCTGTCGGGTTGGAAGATACCCAGATTTGGGGGCGTCACAGGTTGGTATCAGAGCCTTAGGTTATAAAATTTAAGGGGGGAAAACCTTAGGCTAATAACCTTGTAAGGAAAGTAAAGTCCGAGAAATGGAATTCAAGTCTATTGAATTAAAAAGATATTGAGATAACTCAGTATCGAAAAAATTAAAAGATGAAAATTAATCTTAAAGATATTAAATGTGATTTGTGCTTATACTATTGTGTATTATGTAATAATCAACGTGTTATGTGTTTGTAGATGTCAACCGATAGCTTGATGTTTAGAAACGTGGAAATGAGAAGTGAGGACTCAGTTAACCAAGTTGAGGTAGTACCAATGCCAGTGGCGGAGGTACCGATAGTTGTACTAGAAGACTCAGACATTGAGGAGTACATCTCCGAGGAGGAATACTCTGAGGAGACTATGGGATTAGCATCATACCTTAAGGAGATGCTAGATGTGGAGGAGGAAATGGAGGTGGCATCGATTAACACGGTGTTACCTACTCTGGAGCTAGAATCTTTGGATGCAACTAGAGCACTGTATCTAGCGGTGTTGGATAGGAATGTGCACCTACGTACTCAGGTAGAGGCACAGATTGAGGAGATAACTGCCCTATATGAGGCGAAAGAATCTGCAGAGGCAGACTTTGAGTCAGAGCACGATGAAAAAGTGCTTATGACTGATAAGGCTCATAGCTATAAGGATGAGGTCCTCGAGCTAAAACAGAAACTGGTTGAGAAAGATCAGAAAATAGCTAGGATGTCATACATTCATGAATGCGCTCATGAGGATTTCAAGCTGAAAATTGCTTGTTATTCTATTAAGTCTGGGCAGACTCGACATACCATAAGTCGAGATATAGTGTCGATTCTGGCAAATCAGAAATATGAAAATGCCGTTCGACAGTGTTAGAAGGTCGCTAGAACTTTTTGTATATAAGTAGTGACGTAAAACCCTCTTTTGTGTAATTAAGGGTAGTCTTTTAGCAAATCCCAACTTTTGTAGAAGGCAATCGCAGGATAGTATATGATAGCTTTTGGCTAAGGGAACATGATGTAAATAGTTTTGACTATGAAAGCATATTAATATAATGACGTTTTTATTTAACATGCTTGTGTGGTATGAATGGTTGTTGTTAATTTAAAATGATAACCAAGTAATTAAATAGATAATAAAGAAACTTTATTTATTTAATCAGAATTATGCCGCCAAGAAGGAGACAACGGAACCAAGAGGCCGAGTCACATAATGAAAATCAAGGGGGTCCTAACAACCCTATGCAAGAGTTCGTTAATTTATTAACGACTGCATTTAACCAAGTGGGGGGTGGGATTCCTGTAGCTCCTGGGGTAGTAAGAACAACTACCTTTAAGGACTTTAAAAGTGTGGGTCCTCCCGAGTTCCGAGGAACGACGGATCCACTAGAAGCCCAAACATGGATTAGGGAAATTGAAAAGGCGTTTGTGATAACAAACGTAGGTGAGGTGCAAAAGACTTCTTTTGCGACTTACATGATGAAGGGAGAAGCCAACTACTGCTGGGAGGCTCACTAGGGTGGGGCTAGGACAGAGGCTGTTACGTGGGAATAGTTTAAGAAGGTTTTCTTCGATAACTATTTCCCTACTAGCATGCAGGGTAGGATGGAAATTAAGTTTCTAGAACTCAAGCAGGGGGATATAACTGTTCCCCAATATGCCGCCAAATTTAATGAGTTGGCAAGATTTTCTCCACATCAGGTGGATACGGAGGAAAGAAAGGTGCACAGATTTGAGAAGGGCTTAAAACCTTGGCTCTATAGTAGAATATCAGTTTTCCAGAGTGCTTCCTATGGGACCATTATGGAGAAGGCGATAATAGCTGAAGGTGGTAGTGAGGCCTTGTCTCAGTACCACAAAGAGCGAAAGATTAAAAGTAAGATAGAAGGAAGTAATAAGGCTGAAGTTACCGGCGGAAGCGGTAACTTGCCAAAGAGGAAAGGTTTTAATCCCGGGAATACCGGGGTAAAACAGGGAGATCCCAAAAGGAGAACGGAAGCATGTAAGACATGCGGAAAATCTCATATGGGAGTCTGTTTAAAGGGGAAAGCAGTATGCTATAACTATGGGCAGGAGGGACATTTGTCACCCAATTGTCCTAAACCTAAGAAGAATCAGGGGTGTTTTGTCTGTGGGTCAAATGACCACATGGCAAGAAATTGCCCAAAGAAGGGTTTAGAGGGGAATAAGAGTTCTAGTAGTGGTAAATTAGCCATTACTAGACCAACACCATTAGTGGGTAGACCCTCGGCTCGTACGTTTAATATGATTGTTCAAGATGCAGTTGCATCAACAGATGTGGTAGCAGGTATCATTCCAGTCAATGAGATAAATGCTTATGTGCTATTTGACTCGGGTGCCACTTGTTCTTTTATAGCATGTGAATTTGCTAAACGATTAGGGTTAATTCCTGAGAAGTTACCTATACCTTTAGACATTAAGGTAGCAAACGAGGAGATAATCCCCATTGAACATATTCATAAGAACTGTTGCGTAGAAATTAGGGGAAATAAGTTATCGGTAGATTTGGTATCGATAAGGCTGAAAGAATTTGATGTAATTCTTGGTATGGATTGGTTGGTGAACCATGAGGCAATTATAGATTGCCATAGGAAAAGTGTAAACCTTCGGCTTTCTAAGAAAACCAAGGTAGTGTTTTTCGGTAGTAATTCACCGAGACGCTCTTGTTGTCTGTCTATGACACAAGCTAGGAAGATGTTAAGAAAAAGGTGTGTAGGTTATCTGTGCCATGTGGTGGATACCCAAAGAGTGGGGACATCCTTGGATCAGATACCAGTTGTGCAAGAGTTCGTGGATGTATTTTCGGAGGAATTATCGGGTATTCCACCGGATAGGGAGGTAGAATTTGTAATAAATTTATTACTAGGAACGACACCAGTTTCAAAGGCACCATATCGAATGGCGCTAGTTGAAATGAAGGAGTTAATGGTTCAATTACAAGAACTGTTAGATAGGAAGTATATTCAACCAAGTGTGTCTCCTTGGGGAGCACCGGTGTTGTTTGTAAAGAAGAAGGATGGGTCGTTAAGACTTTGTATCGACTATCGAGAGTTGAACAAGTTACCGATTAAGAATAGGTACCCTTTGCCCAGGATCGATGATCTATTTGATCAGTTGAAAGGGGCAAAGTATTTTTCTAAAATAGATTTGCGCACGGGGTATCATCAGTTAAAGGTGAGGAAGGAAGATATACCTAAGACCGCATTCAGAACTCGTTATGGTCACTACGAGTTTCTGGTAATGTCGTTTGGGTTGACTAATGCGCCAGCCGCATTTATGGATATGATGAACAGAGTGTTCAAACAATATTTGGACAAGTTTGTCGTAGTGTTCATTGATGATATTCTAGTCTATTCAAAGACGCTAGAAGATCATACGAAACATTTAAGAATAATGTTGGAAACGCTAAGGAAGGAGAAGTTGTATGCGAAATTCACAAAGTGTGAATTTTGGCTTGAGAAAGTGCAGTTTTTAGGGCATGTTATTGATAAGGATGGCATTTCCGTAGATCCGGCCAAAGTAGAAGCAATAAACGAATGGGAGCAACCGAAAACGCCGACTGAGATTTGGAGTTTTCTATGGTTAGTAGGATACTATAGAAGGTTTATTCCAGACTTTTCTAAATTAGCTACTCCGTTAACCAATCTGACAAGAAAGTCAGTGAGGTATGTGTGGACTGAAAAATGTGAGAACAGTTTTCAGGAATTGAAGAAGAGATTAAGTGAGGCACCGGTATTGTCCTTACCAGACGATACCGGAAATTTTGTAGTGTATAGCGATGCTTCACATAAAGGATTGGGTTGCGTGCTCATGCAGCATGGCAAGGTCATTGCGTATGCATCACGCCAATTGAAGGATTATGAGAAGGTTTATCCTACTCATGACCTGGAATTGGCAGCTGTAGTTTTTGCCCTAAAGATATGGAGACATTATCTTTATGGTGAGAAATGTGAGATATACACGGACCACAAGAGTCTGAAATATATCTTCACACAGAAGGAGTTGAACATGAGACAGAGAAGGTGGTTGGAGTTAATAAAAGATTATGATTGTGATATTTTATATCATCCGGGAAAAGCAAATGTAGTAGCGGATGTGCTAAGTAGAAAGGATAGTGAGAAATTATTAATGTTAACAACTCAGAATGAGTTGGTAACAGTAATGGTAAAAATGGAACTAGAAGTTAAGTTACCGGGGGAATCGGTAGAATTGTTATTTTCCATGGAAACCCAACCTACCATAGTGGAGCGGGTTAGGAGAGTACAACTGAGCAATGAGGGGTGCAAGCAGATGTTGAATAAGATAGAAAACGAAGAAAAAACTGAGTATAACCTCGATAAGGAGGGATTACTTCGTTTTGAGGGAAGAATTTGGGTTCCTAATGATCCCGAATTAAAAGAAGAAATTATGATGGAGGCACATAGTTCGAGGTACTCGATACATCCCTGTAGTACGAAGATGTATCAAGACCTTCGACGAAACTTTTGGCAGCCGAATATGAAGAGGGAGATAGCAGAATATGTTAGTAAGTGCTTAACTTGTCAAAAAGTTAAGGCTGAACACCAACGACCGAGCGGGTTGTTACAACCGTTAAAAATTCCAGAGTGGAAGTGGGAGCACATCACGATGGATTTTGTGGTGGGACTTCCAACAACAAGAAAAGGATACAATTCTATTTGGGTGATAGTGGATCGATTAACGAAATCGGCTCATTTTCTACCAATAGGAATTAGGTATAACTTAGATCACTTAGCTAAGCTGTATATCAAGGAAATTATTTCCAGACATGGAGTGCCTGTGTCGATTATATCAGATCGTGATCCACGATTCACATCAAACTTTTGGAGAAGTTTGCAAGAGCAAATGGGAACGCAGTTAAGATTAAGTACGGCGTATCATCCTCAGACGGATGGTCAGAGTGAGCGGACAATTCAAACGCTTGAAGATATGTTAAGATCTTGTGTTATGGATTTCAAAGGGAGTTGGGACGAATTTCTACCATTAGTAGAATTTTCGTACAACAATAGTTTTCACGCTAGTATAGGCATGCCGCCTTACGAAGCGTTGTATGGTAGGAAGTGCCGAACTCCATTGTATTGGGATGAGGTGGGTGAACGTCAGATGTTGGTATCAGAGATGGTTCAGCAGACGGCTGGCATGGTAGAATTAATACGTGCTCGATTAGTTGCGGCTCAAGACCGACAGAGGAAGTATGCAGATCCTCACAGAGAAGAGAATTCGATGTAGGATCTTTTGTTTTTCTGAAAGTATCACCTTGGAAGGGGAAAATACGTTTTGGAAAAAAGGGAAGTTAAGTCCACGGTTTGTAGGACCTTTTGAGATTTTAAAAAGGATGGGGGAGGTGGCTTACGTAGTAGCTTTACCTCCAGAAATGGAACAAGTTCATAATGTGTTTCATGTGTCAGTGTTGTGTCCTTATAAACCGGACTATAAACACGTGATAGAGTATGAATCTATTCAGTTAGAGAAGGATTTGTCTTATGGGGAACTTCCAATTCAAATTATTGATAGGAAGGAACAAGTTTTAAGAAATAAGGTCATACCTTCAATGAAGTTGTTATGGAGAAACCACAATGTTGAAGAAGCAACGTGGGAGCTCGAAAGTAAAATGAAGGAAGATTTTGCTCATTTGTTTATGTAATTATAAGCTAAGATTCTGGGGACAGAATCTGTGACGCCCCCAAATTCAGGTACTTGGAAACCCGAACTCGGTGCTTCACGATACCATTTCTATGAGCGGAATTCTACGAATAATAATAACAATAATATGAATAACAACTTAATTTACATAATTATCAGAGTTTATCTCCCCAGGTACGAGACCTTAAAGTACATTCCATACAATACATGATATTATTTATATATATATTATTGTCTTAATAATATAAACTATTACAGCAACTACCACAAATCTTATTCAGTTAGCTTTCCTTTTCCTTTGTTTCTGAACGAGCTTTTTGGTTCTTCAAACTTAACTGAAAACATTTAAATTAAGCAAGAATGAGTATTTGAGTGCCCAGCAAGTAATAATAATAATATTTATTAGCTGAAAGAATTAAATGTTTTCTTTAAAAGACACTTCTACAACGAATCAACAGTTCTGAAGTAAGCTGTACTAAGAATAATAATAACATAACAACTCTCTTTCACATTTTTAAAACTACGTATTGACTATAAGTAGGGTTAAATGACATATCATGAACATTGTTTTCTTTTTTCGAAAAGGTTAAACAGAAATTCATCTGCAAACCGTCATAACTTACGGACACGAGGGTGATCAGCCCGTTGTGCCCTACATTGATCAATACTACATTTCAAGAACTCTCTCCGCCTTGGGCGCATAAAAGTTTTCCCTATGTAAGGGAGGTTCTAAAGTAAAGGTTTTATCTTGTTCAACAATAATCTATAATTCAGCCTATATATATAAGGGTAATTGACAAAGGTATATCAACATGTGATTAAAATACAATGATTATCCAAGTGGGGACACTTATATAACCATTTTATAGAAATTGACGAACATAATATATATCTGAATTACCATATACTAACATGTTGATAAACAATGAGCGGATATAGAATATGTCGTAGTAAAGTTGATAATATAGCATAATAATAATTTAATTCTGAAACTTCTTACTCATGTCCATTGCATAAAAGAAATGCAAAGGTAGGATACTTGCCTGAGCTGCTGCTTACAATAACGCAACTTAGATTAATCTGTTATACAGCGACCTGTCAGTAATAAGATCATTCGTTCGATTAGAATAATATACTATAACACATAGTACTGCATTTCGCAGTCAGCACATAACCTAATCACATTATCACACATATCCAACAGTCATTGAATCATAATTAATCATTAATACAGTCAAAATATCTAAGTCTAGATGAATTTCTAAAACATGTCGGTGTACCGACAACTTTATTTAATAATTATCGAGTCTAAGACTCTATTCTGTATCTCAATATTAATAAGTATCAGTCATATTATTTTTAATTGACTTAAAATAATTTTTAAACACTTATTATAATTTATCAAGAATTTTCAAACATCGGAATCATAATTAAATAATTTAAATATCAAATAATTCTATTATCATTAACATTTAATCAATATTAAATTATTAATGAAACTGTTGCCAAAATATTAAAGTTATGTATAATAACTCAAAATGCTTTTAAAACATTTATATTACTCTTAAATGATTTTTAAAACATTTAAAATTATTTTTAAATAATTACCATTAATATTAAAATATTAATGCACTATTTATCCAAATATTAAAAGTCATTTTTTATAACTTAAAATATTTTTAATTCATTTATATCCTTTTTAAATGATTTTTAAATAAATAAAACTATTTTTAAACTATTTATTTAATATAATTATTAAATAAACTAAATATCATCAATATTAGATTAATATCATTAATATTAAATTAATAATATTTTTCATGACAAAATATCCAAAGTCATATTTTATAACTCATAATATTTTTATGATACTATAAATGATTTTTAAAATCATTAATTCTATTTTCCATAATTATTTCATATATTTATTAAATAACTTAAACATCATTAATATTAATTAATTAATAAAATTTCATCACAAAATATTAAAATTCATTAAAAATAACTTAAAATATTTTATAACACAATAATATAATTTTTCATGAATTAAAATAATTTATTTAATATTATAATTAAATAAATAAATACCTTTTTATATTCTAAAAATACTAAATATTTTTGAAATATACTCAAAATAGTTAAAAACTATTTTTCAGACTTTAAAATAATTTTTCAGAATTTATTAAATATTTTTAATAATTAAAATCTAATTTTTCTAATTTTTAAATTATTTTTGGAATTTTCAGAAATTGTAAATTTTAAAATAAATCAAAACCATCGCTAAAGGCTTTAGCGACGCTTATCTGTTGCCTTAGGTGTTCTTGAGCCTCAAGAACACTATCAAGGCAGTTATCAAGGTGCCTAGTTTGACCGATTATAATTCTCAATCCATTACGTTTCTAGGCAATCTAACACTTGAATCTTGTAGTGCTTATGTAATACTACAATTATTAACAAACATCATGACTAAAAAACATCAGATCTAAGAGTTATTAGCCATCAAAAAGTCTGACAAGGTTGTTTTTCAACTGAAGAACAGTCGAGGTGCCTACTTTGAATCCTTATAACTTCCAATCTGTGTATTGTTTGTGTGATCTATCAATTGGAGTGTGTAGACAACATGTAAGACTACAACTACAAAGCATCATAACACATTAACATCATAACATGAGCAAGATCTAGCTGGTCAAACTTCAACACGGAATCTGCTCAAAAAAATTCTGAGTTTGTGTTCTTCAGCGTTTTCGATCAACGGGTTTTGACCATGAATAACTCCCGATCTACAACAGATATGAACTTGATTGTTTTTGCATATTAAAGACGACATATCCGACTACACATAAAAACTTTTAAACAACAAATATCATGATCGAGCAAAAATTTATAAGCTCTGACATTTGCCAAAAAATATTTTCTGGACACTTAGAATATTTTCTGGGTTTGAAGAACAGCCGGTCAATGTCGGTCAACCCACTTTGACCTTAAATAACTTTTGATCCAAAATAGATATGGACCTGATTCATTTTGGAGATTAAATACCACATAACAAGCTACACATATCAACTTTTAGAACACAAAACACATTAAAGATCACAGAGATATAAGGCTTGACATTTGCCAAAAAATCACAGAAAATGAAATTTCTAGATTTTGGAAATCTTCAAATTCGAGTTTCTAAATATTATGGATCCAACATCTAGCAACCCAGATCATCCTTAGACACTATAATCAACATGTTCTAACATTTAAACATAACATCTAACATCAAAAATTTTAAAAAAATCAAGCTAGAGTTTATACCTTTTCTAAGCTTTGATTCTTGATTCTAGGCTACTGATTTGCTATGGGATTTCGTGGGGCTGTGTTTAGGACTGATATAGCAAGAGATTTTAGGAGGTTTGGTCTAGGGAGAATGGCTAAGTGATTGTTGCACAATTTTAGAATAAATGTGCATTTTCTCTCTCTTTAAATTATACAAATCATGCATACAATGATGTGTGATGGCTGAATTATTTGTGTGTAATGTTATAGTGTCATGGTAAATTCTAGAAGATGGTGAATGGCTGGCATTTGTGAAGATTCTAGCAACAATGCAACTAATAATGCACTAATAATACACTAATGGGACAAAAAGGGCATTTTGGTAATTTCACTTAAAATCTCAAGGGCATTCTTGTACAAGGTGATTAAATCTAGGGTTTATTCACTAGATTGAAAATCTTACAATTTTCCAATTAATTTATAGGGTTTGAACAATTTAAAATTTAAAGTGTAATACAATTTTAATTTAAAACATACTAATTAAATTAGAGTTTTTAATAGAAATTACGGTTTTTAAATTAGGGTTCCTAAATATTATTAGGGTTCCCAAATTAATTAGGGTTTCCTAATTATCTTTATAATTCACAAAATAATAATTAGGGTTTCTAAAATTTGCAATTAGGGTTTTCAAATAAATAATTAGGGTTTTTCCTAATTATCAGCATAAAACAATAATTAGGATTTCTTCTAATTACAGAAATTCTAATACGCAGAAGAATTCATATAACACAATTACTACTCAGTCTTAACTCAGAATTGAGTTTAACAATTAGGGTTTCATAACACAATATTAGGTTATGACCCAATTTACCATAATTGACCAACATTAACAGTCTACAGATATACGGTATATATTTAAGCACTGAAAATTAAAATATAATTAATATTACATTATTATTCTCATTCCTGGATAAAAATTCAAGTTTAGGGTTTGGATTCCGTATCTGACTTATCCTTCGTACACAACATCAATAATCAAGTTAAAATAATTAACTTAAATATTCTGAACAAATTCATATAATAACATATTTATTATTATAATTCTAATTGTCACTTCATATATTATTTAAATAATATATAAATTATATTTTCATGGAAAATAAATAATAAAAATATTTCTGCTTACAAAAATTAATTACCATAAGAATATAATTTGTAGTAATTAATAATTCTATAATTATTTCTAATTTTTCAAGTAATAAATATATTCGCATTTAACATCACAATACTTGACACTTATTCTCATTGTAAAAAAAATTTATATGCAAAATTTCTTATCTATTTATATAAAAAATATCGGGTTATTACATTCACCCTCCCTTATAAGGATTCCGTCCCCGGAATCACCGTTTTAAAACTCATATATACAAGGGTACATAGCATATATAATCATTGTAAGTAGACCTCGATCATAATTGATCGAACTGATCGTTTACTATTCAGCATAACGCTTGTCTACCTGATTAAACAGAAGTTTGATTTCTAAAAGGACTCAAATTCTTCATTCAAAATTTATTTATAAATTAATTTACTATATATATAAGAAAATCATATAAGATATATAAGTTATTCGAATAACACCTGGAGTTCCATTTTCAGCTGCCACAGTATCCTGGACCGTCATATTGAAGACCCTCGGAGTTGCTTTTGTTGGGTTATTGGTTGAGGTCGGTCCTGTGATTGCTAAAGTCCCACTGCCTTTCCCCGTGGTTACATTTCCTGCCTCCATTCTCCTCTTTGGACAATCCTTCACCTTATGTTCAGTCGATCCACATATAAAACACCCACTGTTCATCCTTGGGTTAGGCCAGTCGGGAGAGATATGACCCTCCTGCCCGCACTTGTAACATACAAATTTACCCTTCAGGCACTCACCAGAGTGATTATTCCCGTAATTCTTGCACTGCACTACCTGCTTCTTCACACCTTCCTGTTTCACCTGAACATTCCTAAAAAAATTCCCCTTTCTTTTCTCACCCATATTTCCACTATTTCCTTCCACCTTCAAAGATCCTTCTACCTTGCTTCTGTTCTTCTTCTCCTTGTTGTAGAGGCTCATGGCCTCACTCCCCTCCTCAGCTATGATAGCCTTCTCCATGAGTGCTGCAAAAGTATTAATTTGTAATACTGCCACCTTATTATAGAGCCAGGGTTTTAAGCCCAGCTCAAACCTCCTTGCCTTTCTAGCCTCCGTATCAACTTGATGTGGAGCAAACCTAGCCAACTCATTAAACTTTGCGACATACTCCGCAACAGTTATGTTCTCCTGCTTTAACTCCAAAAATTTCACCTCCATCCTAGCTGCATACTAGCTGAGAGATAGTTTTCGAAAAATAAAGTCTTAAACCTATCCCAAGTAACTACTCCTTCTCCTGCCCTAGTTTTATTTGCCTCCCACCAAAAGTTGGCTTCCCCTTTCATCATATAAGTGGCAAAAGCAGTCTTTTGCCCGTCATCTACCCTAGCAATTACGAACGCCTTTTCTATTTTATTAACCCATGTCTGGGCTTCTATAGGGTCAGCTGATCCTCCAAATTCTGGTGGTCCTACTGCTTTGAAGTCTTTAAATTTTGCCAAGCGATTATCTGGCTGGTTTCCTGCGGCTGGTATTCCCTGCTGAATAGCCTGAGCTACCATGTTTGCAAAGTTTTGCATCGGGTCTTGTTGTTGTTCCTCAGTATTGTTGAGAGATTCTTCTACCCTTTGGTTTCGAGTTTGACGTCTTGGCGACATTATCTGGTTAAGTAAAACCATAAATTATACTTTATTAACTTACATTCTAAACCTTATTGCATAAGATTAATTTATTAAACTTGTTTTATTTCTCAAACTTAGATTCATATTCATTCATCAAATATTTTACATAGCATAGCACATACTACTTTACACACCAACTATCCCTTTGTGACTACAAAAGTCGGGATTTACAACATTGACCAACACAAAAGTTGAAAATATTTTATTATGCAAACATACTTATCACACATATTACCTTAAACATACCTACACAACAGAACCTATACTACCTATTTACTAAGCCTCTCTCTCGGACAATCTTTTGATCGATGACCTTCCATCCCACAAACAAAACGTACGCCTAGATTAAAGTCGGGACAATGATGAGAGGTATGTCCCTCATGTCTGCAATTGTAACATATCTTTTTCCCTTTCTTCTTATCAGGTTTTCCTAAATCATGGTCTTCTATCTTTCTTTTTCCCTTATCTCTCGGAGCTGCACACGATGTGTTGCTTGAGGCTCCTATCTGATCGATTTAGATTTTAAGCTTATCCTGCTCTTCCATTGTTTCTATTAACACCTGACGCAGTTGAATATTCAACAACTTTTCTATTTTCCACAACTTTTTCAAAGAATAAACCTTGTTTCTCAAATCTTGCACCTCCGTTGATGCTTGATCAGCTTCAACTTTAGTGTCCAAATCACTATCTGTCAGTTCCACTATTTTCGGATCTGGTACTACATTTTCCACAATAACTACCTCGTTCGAGTTGGTTTCATTGTGAGCCTTTATTTCAGCTATTGGCTTCGATATTAGCTCGGGTGTATGGATCTGATTCTTCTTCAAGTTATAAGCCCATAACAATCCTTTTCCACCAGACATCTACACACATAAATTATCCTGATTAGTATATAGTATATACACATAGCAAACAATAGTTTTATAAGAGTTATCTTTTATTTTGTTCAATGATGAATTTATTCAATTCATCTCCTTTTAAAACTCTATATGAGTTATTTGTATTTTCAACGTTTCCCCCTGCCCTAAGGTTATAGCCTAAGGTCAATCCCACTTAAGGTTTTTAACCCTAAAGCTCTGATACCAACTTGTGACGCCCCCAAATTCGAGTACTTGAAACCCGAACTCGGTGCTTCACGATACCATTTCTATGAGCGGAATTCTACGAATAATAATAACAATAATATGAATAACAACTTAATTTACATAATTATCAGAGTTTATCTCCCCAGGTACGAGACCTTAAAGTACATTCCATACAATACATGATATTATATATATATATATATATATATATATATATATATATATATATCATTGTCTTAATAATATAAACTATTACAGCAACTACCACAAATCTTATTCAGTTAGCTTTCCTTTTCCTTTGTTTCTGCACGAGCTTTCTGGTTCTTCAAACTTAACTGAAAACATTTAAATTAAGCAAGAATGAGCATTTGAGTGCCCAGCAAGTAATAACAATAATATATATTAGCTGAAAGAATTAAATGTTTTCTTTGAAAGACACTTCTACAACAAATCAACAGTTCTGAAGTAAGCTGTACCAAGAATAATAATAACATAACGACTCTCTTTCATATTTTTAAAACTACGTATTGACTATAAGTAGGGTTAAATGACATATCATGAACATTGTTTTCTTTTTTCGAAAAGGTTAAACAAAAATTCATCTGCAAACCGTCATAACTTACGGACACGGGGGTGATCAGCCCGTTGTGCCCTGCATTGATCAATACTATATTTCAAGAACTCTCTCCGCCTTGGGCGCATAAAAGTTTTCCCTATGTAAGGGATGTTCATACTTGTCTGGGTTCTAAAGCAAAGGTTTTATCTTGTTCAACAATAATCTATAATCCAACCTATATATATAAGGGTAATTGACAAAGGTATATCAACATGTGATTAAAATACAATGATTATCCAAGTGGGGACACTTATATAACCATTTTATAAAAATTGACGAACATAATATATATCTGAATTACCATATACTAACATGTTGATAAACAATGAGCGGATATAGAATATGTCGCAGTAGAGTTGATAATATAGCATAATAATAATTTAATTCTGAAACTTCTTACTCATGTCCATTGCATAAAGGAAATGCAAAGGTAGGATACTTGCCCGAGCTGCTGCTTACAATAACGCAACTTAGATTAATCTTTTATACAGCGACCTATTAGTAATAAGATCATTCGTTCGATTAGAATAATATACTATAACACATAGTACTGCATTTCGCAGTCAGCACATAACCTAATCATATTATCACACATACCCAACAGTCATTGAATTATAATTAATCATTAATACGGTCAAAATATCTAAGTCTAGATGAATTTCTGAAATATGTCGGTGTACCGACAGCTTTATTTAATAATTATCGAGTCTAAGACTCTATTCTGTATCTCAATATTAATAAGTATCAATCATATTATTTTTAATTGACTTAAAATAATTTTTAAACACTTATTATAATTTATCAAGAATTTTCAAACATCGGAATCATAATTAAATGATTTAAATATCAAATAATTCTATTATCATTAACATTTAATCAATATTAAATTATTAATGAAACTGTTGCCAAAATATTAAAGTTATATATAATAACTCAAAATGTATTTAAAACATTTATATTACTCTTAAATGATTTTTAAAACATTTAAAATTATTTTTAAATAATTACCATTAATATTAAAATATTAATTCACTATTTATCCAAATATTAAAAGTCATTTTTTATAATTTAAAATATTTTTAATTCATTTATATCATTTTTAAATGATTTTTAAATAAATAAAACCATTTTAAACTATTTATTTAATATAATTATTAAATAAACTAAATATCAACAATATTAGATTAATATCATTAATATTAAATTAATAATATTTTTCATGGCAAAATATCCAAAGTCATATTTTATAACTCAAAATATTTTTATGATACTATAAATGATTTTTAAAATCATTAATTCTATTTTTCATAATTATTTCATATATTTATTAAATAACTTAAACATCATTAATATTAATTAATTAATAAAATTTCATCACAAAATATTAAAATTCATTAAAAATAACTTAAAATATTTTATAACACAATAATATAATTTTTCATGATTTTTCATGAATTAAAATAATTTATTTAATATTATAATTAAATAAATAAATACCTTTTTATATTCTAAAAATACTAAATATTTTTGAAATATACTCAAAATAGTTAAAAACTATTTTTCAGACTTTAAAATAATTTTTCAGAATTTATTAAATATTTTTAATAATTAAAATCTAATTTTTCTAATTTTTAAATTATTTTTGGAATTTTCAGAAATTGTAAATTTTAAAATAAATCAAAACCATCGCTAAAGGCTTTAGCGACGCTTATCTGTTGCCTTAGGTGTTCTTGAGCCTCAAGAACACTAACAAGGCAGTTATCAAGGTGCCTAGTTTGACCGATTATAATTCTCAATCCATTACGTTTCTAGGCAATCTAACACTTGAATCTTGTAGTGCTTATGTAATACTACAATTATTAACAAACATCATGACTAAAAAACATCAGATCTAAGAGTTATTAGCCATCAAAAAGTCTGACAATGTTGTTTTTCAACTGAAGAACAGTCGAGGTGCCTACTTTGGATCCTTATAACTTCCAATCTGTGTATTGTTTGTGTGATCTATCAATTGGAGTGTGTAGACAACATGTAAGACTACAACTACAAAGCATCATAACACATTAACATCATAACATGAGCAAGATCTAGCTGGTCAAACTTCAACACGGAATCTGCTCAAAAAAATTCTGAGTTTGTGTTCTTCAGCGTTTTCGATCAACGGGTTTTGACCATGAATAACTCCCGATCTACAACAGATATGAACTTGATTGTTTTTGCATATTAAAGACGACATATCCGACTACACATAAAAACTTTTAAACAACAAATATCATGATCGAGCAAAGATTTATAAGCTCTGACATTTGCCAAAAAATATTTTCTGGACACTTAGAATATTTTCTGGGTTTGAAGAACAGCCGGTCAATGTCGGTCAACCCACTTTGACCTTAAATAACTTTTGATCCAAAATAGATATGGACCTGATTCATTTTGGAGATTAAATACCACATAACAAGCTACACATATCAACTTTTAGAACACAAAACACATTAAAGATCACAGAGATATAAGGCTTGACATTTGCCAAAAAATCACAGAAAATGAAATTTCTAGATTTTGGAAATCTTCAAATTCGAGTTTCTAAATATTATGGATCCAACATCTAGCAACCCAGATCATCCTTAGACACTATAATCAACATGTTCTAACATTTAAACATAACATCTAACATCAAAAATTTTAAAAAAATCAAGCTAGAGTTTATACCTTTTCTAAGCTTTGATTCTTGATTCTAGGCTACTGATTTGCTATGGGATTTCGTGGGGCTGTGTTTAGGACTGATATAGCAAGAGATTTTAGGAGGTTTGGTCTAGGGAGAATGGCTAAGTGATTGTTGCACAATTTTAGAATAAATGTGCATTTTCTCTCTCTTTAAATTATACAAATCATGCATACAATGATGTGTGATGGCTGAATTATTTGTGTGTAATGTTATAGTGTCATGGTAAATTCTAGAAGATGGTGAATGGCTGGCATTTGTGAAGATTCTAGCAACAATGCAACTAATAATGCACTAATAATACACTAATGGGACAAAAATGGCATTTTGGTAATTTCACTTAAAATCTCAAGGGCATTCTTGTACAAGGTGATTAAATCTAGGGTTTATTCACTAGATTGAAAATCTTACAATTTTCCAATTAATTTATAGGGTTTGAACAATTTAAAATTTAAAGTGTAATACAATTTTAATTTAAAACATACTAATTAAATTAGAGTTTTTAATAGAAATTACGGTTTTTAAATTAGGGTTCCTAAATATTATTAGGGTTCCCAAATTAATTAGGGTTTCCTAATTATCTTTATAATTCACAAAATAATAATTAGGGTTTCTAAAATTTGCAATTAGGGTTTTCAAATAAATAATTAGGGTTTTTCCTAATTATCAGCATAAAACAATAATTAGGATTTCTTCTAATTACAGAAATTCTAATACGCAGAAGAATTCATATAACACAATTACTACTCAGTCTTAACTCAGAATTGAGTTTAACAATTAGGGTTTCATAACACAATATTAGGTTATGACCCAATTTACCACAATTGACCAACATTAACAGTCTACAGATATACGGTATATATTTAAGCACTGAAAATTAAAATATAATTAATATTACATTATTATTCTCATTCCTGGATAAAAATCCAAGTTTAGGGTTTGGATTCCATATCTGACTTATCCTTCGTACACAACATCAATAATCAAGTTAAAATAATTAACTTAAATATTCTGAACAAATTCATATAATAACATATTTATTATTATAATTCTAATTGTCACTTCATATATTATTTAAATAATATATAAATTATATTTTCATGAAAAATAAATAATAAAAATATTTCTACTTACAGAAATTAATTACCATAAGAATATAATTTGTAGTAATTAATAATTCTATAATTATTTCTAATTTTTCAAGTAATAAATATATTCACATTTAACATCACAATACTTGACACTTATTCTCATTGTAAAAAAAATTTATATGCAAAATTTCTTATCTATTTATATAAAAAATATCGGGTTATTACAAAATCCTTTTAAGGGGGAGAGAATGTAACGCCCGAGAAAATCGAATTTTTATTACAATTAATTTTTTATTTGATTATGTGAATTAAATGAATTTAATTAAATTCTTTGTGAAGTAAACTATGTGAAGGTCGTTCTATGACCTAGAATGTGCTAACGTGGTTAGTATTCTGGCTACGTGGTAGAAATAGTTGTTTGGAATTTTCAAGACGATAATAATTGTTTTTTGAGAAGTTTCCGTAAAAACACTATTCATCCGTTTCTGTCCGAGGAATTATTTTGAAATTCCGAGAAACTCTTAATGATAGAATATCGTGATCAGATGGAATATCTGATAATATTTTATTTATGGCAAAAATGAAGTTTTTGCCTGCGGACTTAAAACCTAAGGGTTGAGTATATTGATTTTCGAGAAGGAAATAATATGCGTAGAAGGAATGGCGTTAGGTTTTATTCAAGTGTTATACAATTGGTGGTGCTAGTTAGTACCTATGTATAATACGTTAAGTAAATACGAGGTACAATACGATTATTGTACTTATGGTATACGAAAGAAATACGTGAATCATACGTGTAGAATACGATACGTGTTATAGAATTAAGTTATGACTTAATGATTAATTCATTTGGGTTGGGTTATAAGTTAGTCCAACTAATTGAAGGACTAAGCCCAATGAGATGAGGGGTTAAGTCCAAGTCAAGGCCCAATGTTTAATTAGTTAAGCCCAATTCATTAAAACCGAACCGTGCGTCGAACCGGTGGGTCACCCAATGGGTATAACCCATGGGGCAACCCATGGGATGTCACAAGAGGGAAGGTGGGCCGGCCACCTTGGTGTGCAAGCCAAGCATAAGGCTTGGTCACCAAGTATCTTACTTGGTGACCACACATGAATAGTAAGGAGGTGGGATTTAATGTCTAAATTGCCCTCCATTCTAAATTCTATAAATAGGAAGCTAGGTTGATTCATTTGAGATTTTTACCAAGACTTAACTTAGATTATTTGAGAGAGAAAAGAGAGCTATACTTGCAAAAACATACACTTAGAAGCTTTAAACATATATTCTTCCAAGAGATTTCCAAGAGTTCTTAAGGTATAATCCTTATCTTTCATCTCCATTTCTTTTTGATTTTCTTTTATTTTAGAGTGTCATGGAGGGGTGGTATATGCCTTGTATGAGGGAGTAAAGATGACTTACCATAGATTCAATCTCTATAAGTCATAAGCTTTCAAAAATAATAAGGTTTAATATAGTTGTTGAACCATGAAAATATTGATTGTGGAGGATCGATTGTTGATAAACGATTAAGCTCCATTAATACGATAGTTATGCATCTTGTTTGGTTAGGGGTTAGATATGAAATCTATGGAGTATTCCATGTGATTTGGCTTAGAGAACATTAGTAATGAAGTTATGGCTAATTTTACGAAAATAGACGTTAAACGTCGAAAACGTAGAAATTCCGGATTTGTAGTCGAAAGTTGCCGTGAGACTTGAAAATGTTGGTTTTCAATGTCAACACGTGAGATAGGGTGATTAAGAGTCGTGGGTTCGAGAATCGTCGGATTCTGACTTAAAACGAAGAAAACGAGCATTGAACGCTCATTAACGTTTACGAACGTATATAAAGTGAACTCAATAGTGAATTATGAGTTAACGGATTTGAAAGTGTTAAATTCTTATATGAACGCATAAAGGATGTAATTCCTGACTTGTAGGAATTCGAATGGGTCAATTCGGATGTAAAACGAACAAATTAGGAAGCCGGGAGTTTCGTTAGAAAACAAAAACTGGTTTGTCAACTGATGCACAGGCTCGGCGCCGCGGCGCCAAAACCAGTGCAAAATGGTGGCGCCGCAGCGCCAGACTCGGCCGAGCACTCTGTAAACTCGCGCCCCAGTGCCAATGTTGTGCAAGTGCCGCGCCCCAGTGCCAAGGTGTCGCGCCGCAGCGCCGGCAGTAAGAAAAAGTTGACCAAGTTATGCTTTAGACTTCAATTGGTTAGGGATCAATCAGAGTTGAGTTTATATACTCAATGAATGTATAAAGACTAATCCTATACTACCTATACTAAGGTATATGGTATGAAACTTAGGAGTCTAATGTAAGTAAACAAAATATGTAAAATGAATGAAGTAATACTTTATCAATGAAGTTGAGTCCGGTTAATAAAACGTCCATAGAGAGATAAACCGAAACGAAGGGTAATAAGTCATGTTGACTTTAATAAAAATATTATGTTAACAAAGACATAGTAGAGAAAGAAGCTTGTAGGAACAATGTGAATAGTTGTTTGATAGCTAATTACGGTGTGCTATGTGAATATATTATGTAGATTCTGTAAAGGCTGTGGTTAGTCGAGTAAGTTATTTGAAGACGCTGAAAGGCAAGTTTTCTTAACACTTGTCTAACTTTCAAGTTAGCCAAGTTTTATGTGATTCATTGAACTGAATTGCAAGCTTTGTTTTAAAAGAAAGGGCCGATGCCAGATTTTAACTCGGCTAGACTATTCGTAAGATATAGATTGATAATTTTCCATATCATTCTATATAGAAATATTAACGCTATCCTATGCCAAGTAATTGGTACGGATGTGAAGGTAATGTTTGTCTATGAACAAACAAAAGTATTTTTCATTGATATTTCGATGGGCACGCGAGTTTGCCAAAAATATTAAACGTAAATATGTTTAATGAATGTAGTGTTGATCAACATAGAGTACTATAGGCTGATCACCTAGAAGTGCCCGTAAGTTATACGGATGAACGGCCTTAGTGCTGTGGACTCCTTTTCAAGTATGAAAACTGAAATTTACTGTTCATGGTCTATCGATCGGTTTAGAATTCCTAATCTATTCTATACATTGAGAATTGATGTTATATACTGTTAGGGTAGTATTGATTCATAATACTTCATAACTATTGTTCAGTTAGGTTGGAATTGTTATATAATTCACGAATGTGGTATTCTTGTTATCCTTGATTAAACTTGCTGAGCTGTCATGCTCACTTCTTGCGTGAATTATATAACTGCAGTTAAAGGTGAACGTACTGAGAATGCCAAGAAAGATAAGGGCAAAGCTAAGATGGATGCTTAGGCATTGTGTAATTGTTTAGTAAGTTTGTATGTATTATACCTTATGAACAATGAACTATGTAATCGGTTTATGAACCTGGGAAGGATTATACTTTGATTTTAATAAGAATATAGTAATTACTCTCATCTTGTTGTATTTCAATGGAATGATGGTATGGATGTTAGTATAGCGGAGCACCATCTGTCGGGTTGGAAGATACCCGGATTTGGGGGCGTCACATTAATTATTGGATAAATTAATTCTTGAACTTGTTTTATTGAATTCTTATATCATTGTCATCATCCTCATGTTTATAAAATGTTGAAAGTCATCTGTGGCCTGTAGTGCATAGATGGACTTGGTATGATTATGACCAGGGATTATTCGGTATAATCATGACCGTAATGTTATAAATGATGTGGTAAAAGTCCTCATTGGCCCGTAGTGCATTGGTGGACAGTTGTTGGCATGATCATAACCATTATTGAATACACGAATATCCTTGGCCGTAGTGCAGGGGTGATTCGATGATGTGGATTATTTTATTAAGCTGAGTCCCAGCGATAACAGTGTTGAAAAACCTTTTAAATCATAAAAGACAGTAGAGTTTATTTTCTACTTGACTCTTTTAATGGATTTCTTGTTCCGCTGTAGTTACACTTGATGTCTATTATATTTTATCAGTTTAACATTGTTGAAGGCTAATGATAATTTATTCTGCATTATCTTAGTCATAATATTTCTTACTGGGCTAGTTGAGCTCACCCTTTCTTTCACTGTTCTCTTCAGGAATTGAGAACGTAGCTGGGGCAAGTCGGGAAACGGAGTGATGGTTCGAATGATAGTATTAGTTAGTAGTCCTCACTATTCTATGTAATAGTGTGTTAATAAATGTAATGAGGACTCCTTCTGAGTATGAATACTCTCTAGAAGATAATATTTGTATTCAAACTCGCAGTTTATGTTTTGTCGTGTTGTACACGACAGTTGTATTAGTAAGTTGTATTTGTATTCTGTACTTTGTATCTGACGACCCAAGATGGGTGATGTATACCTAATTTTGGGGGCGTCACAGTTGGTATCAGAGCTTAGGGATATGATCCCTGGCTAAGATGTGAGAATAGAGCTAGGAGGGGAGAGACGGGGAATTCCTTCGCTAGTATGACCTACCTAAGTTTATTTGCATGGTATTTAATTGGTCGGTCATAATATAAGGATAATATATGACATATCAATTAACTTTTATTTTGTGGCAGTATCTGAAAATGACATCTAAAAATGTTGAGAATATCAATGGAGCACAGGCGACTGTTGATTCGCCACATATCAATAATCAGGATAATGTGCATCAGGAAGCTGACAATCCTCATTCAAACAACAACACTGACCAGATGATGAATGATGGAATGTTCAAAAACTTTATGCAGTTCATGCAACAGCAGGCGAGAGCGGCTCCTGTCCAAAATATAGGTGGAAACACTGAAAACTCTCGGACGGTCACCGCTAAACAGTTCAAGGAGCTGGGACCACCAGAGTTTAAGGGAGAGCCAAAATCACTTATAGCGGAAACATGGATAAAGCAGATTACCAAGATATTTGATGTCTTGGGATGCTCCGAGGAGCAAAAGGTTCCCTTTGCCGCCTTTATGTTGCGAGGAGAGGCAGATTACTGGTGGGAATCGATTAAGCGTACTCAACCTGCCGCACTGAAGATGTCTTGGGAGAAGTTCCAAGAGCTGTTCAATGACAAATACTTTCCCGAAAGTGTTCGTCACATGAAGGAGGTGGAGTTCATCAAATTGGAGCAGAATAATATGACCATGTCGCAGTATGAGGTTAAATTTGCTGAGTTGTCCCGGTTTGCGTCCCACTTGGTGGATAATGAAGAGCGAATGACGCGAATGTTTTTGCGAGGTTTGAAACCTGAGATACGTCAACATCTTATTTCTCATAAACTGTGTTTGTATTAAGATGTTGTGAATAGGGCTCAGTTAGTGGAGCGCGATAACGAGTCAACGCAACCAAAAGAGAGCAGTCGACAAAATGATAATATCAGTGAGAGCAGTCATCGAAGAGGTGACAACAAGCGTGGAGGGAATCAACAGGCCAGAATTGGTAACTACTTCGGTGGTAATCAGGGCCAAAACAATAAGAATGGTCATTTCAAGAAGAGGAGATTCAACAATGATGGAAAGACGTCAGCATCAGCACCCGTTGTTAAGGAAGGAGAACGACCACCTATCATATGTTTTAAATGCGGAGGGGAGGGGCACATCAGTCCAAACTGCGCGATGCCGTCTAAAGCATGTTATAATTATGGAAGAGAAGGTCATTTAGCTCGATTTTGTCATTTACCAAAAATAAGTTCAGCCAAGATGGAGACACCAAAGGCCGTCCCGGAAAAGTCAAAACCGGTAGTGCAAGGGAGAGCGTTTGTTGTGACCTCCCAGAAAGTAAGGAACCCGAATGAGGTCATCACGGGTAAGCTTATCATAAACTCTAACGAAGTCTATACTTTATTTGATACCGGTTCTACCGATTCTTTTATTTCTCCTACTTGCGCTCATCGATTAAATTTGATTCCAGAAAAATTAGACTTTGACTTATCTGTTGAAACTCTATTGGGAGAAACCTTCATTACATCTACGGTTTATAAGTCTTGTTTGGTTCAATTTGGTACCCACACATTACCTGTCGATCTTATTTCATTAAAAATACTTGCATTTGACGTGATTCTAGGGATTGATTGGTTAACTACTCATCATGCAAAAATTGATTGTTTTCGTAAGGTTGTTAGCTTTCATATTCCTAATCGACCTATTATGCGAATTCAAGCAACCAAACCATTAAAATCAATCGCTGTCATCTCAAGCCATAAAGCTATTCGTTTATTGAAAAACGGATGTCAAGCTTTCTTAGCTCATGTCATGGATCTAAACAAAAATACGTCAGTTTTGAATGATATTTCTATTGTTAATAAATTCCCTGACGTATTCCCTGAAGAACTTCCTGGCCTACCCCCAGAGCGTGAAATTGAATTTTGTATCGACCTTGAACCCGGTACAAAACCCATTTCCAAAGCCCTATATCGAATGGCTCCTATTGAACTTCAGGAGTTAAAGATCCAACTGCAGGAATTGTTAGACATTGGCTTTATTCGTCCTAGTACTTCTCCTTGGGGTGCTCCTGTGCTATTCGTGAAGAAGAAAGATAGAAGTATGCGACTTTGTATTGATTATCGGGAGTTGAATCATGTCACCATCAAAAATAGGTACCCATTGCCACGTATTGATGACCTGTTTGACCAGTTGCAAGGAGCACAATTCTTTTCAAAGATCGATCTTCGTTCTGGATATCATCAGCTGAAGGTTAGAACTGAGGATATTCCAAAGACGACTTTTAGAACTCTGTATGGGCATTATGAATTCCTAGTCATGTCCTTTGGATTGACTAATGCTCCTGCTGCCTTCATGGATAAGATAAACCGGGTATTCAAGGAATATTTGGATCACTTTGTGGTCGTCTTTATTGATGACATCCTTATTTATTCCAAAAGTCGTGAAGATCATGAGCAACACTTGAGACTGGTACTCCAAAAGCTTCGTGAATACAAGATTTATGCCAAGTTGAAGAAATGCGAGTTCTGGCTGGAGGAGGTAGCATTCCTTGGGCACATAGTATCAAGTTGTGGAATATCGGTTGACCCGGTAAAGATTGAAGCTATTCAAAGCTGGGAGCAACCTAAATCAGTGACCGAAGTACGTAGCTTTCTTGGTTTAGCTGGTTATTATCGGAGATTCGTGGAAGGATTTTCTCAAATCGCTACTCTATTAACTCAGCTGACTCGAAAAGATACAAAGTTCGATTGGAGCGAAGAATGTGAGAAGAGTTTTCAAGAACTCAGGAGGAGACTCATTTCAGCACCTGTTCTAACAATACCATCTGGCTCGGAGGGATTTGTCATCTACAGTGATGCTTCGAACAAAGGGTTGGGATGCGTTCTCATGCAACACGGAAAAGTCATAGCCTATGCATCAAGACAACTCAAGGAATATGAGAGGAATTATCCTACTCATGATCTAGAGTTGGCAGCTGTTGTCTTTGCACTTAAAATTTGGAGGCATTACTTGTATGGGGAGAAGGTGGAGATCTTTACGGATCATAAAAGCCTTAAATATTTCTTCACTCAAAAGGAACTCAACATGCAACAACGACGTTGGCTTGAACTGTTAAAAGATTATGATCATACCATTCAATACCATCCTGGAAAAGCGAACATGGTAGCTGATGCATTGAGTAGAAGATCATATGCAAGTACGAGTGCTATATTGTCAACACAAAGGCCCATTTTGTGTGACTTGCAAAGGATGGAGATAGAGTTAAAGACTCCAGGGACCCATGTGATGATGACGAATATACGAGTAGAACCAACTTTAATCGATAGAGTTAAAGCTGCTCAAGCTACAGACCTGGAGCTGATGCGTATGAGGAAGAAAGTGCAAGAAGGTGCTATGCCGGAAGCAAGAATCGATGAAGAATGAATACTTCGAGTCAACTCCAGACTTTGTGTTCCTAACAACCCTGATTTAAAGTATGAAATCATGATGGAGGCGCACAACACACCGTTTGCAATCCATCCTGGAAGTACCAAAATGTATCATGATCTTCGTCATACATTTTGGCGGAGCAATATGAAGAGAGAGATAGCGTTGTTTATCTCAAGGTGTTTAACTTGTCAACGAGTCAAAGCGGAGCATCAAGTACCAAAAGGTCCATTGCAACCACTTAAAATTCCAGAATGGAAGTGGGAGCACATTACCATGGATTTCGTTACCGGTCTTCCTAAGGTTTCTCAAGGTATTGATGCGATTTGGGTCATTGTTGATAGATTGACCAAGTCTGCTCATTTCTTACCGATACAAGAAACTTATACATGTGAACGTCTTACTCGTATGTACATAAATGAGATTGTAAGACTGCATGGTATGCCAGTATCCATAGTTTCTGACCGAGATCCAAGATTCACTTCACGATTTTGGGTTAGCTTACAAAAAGCTATGGGCACGGATTTACGATTTAGTTCAGCATATCATCCTTAGACGGACGGACAATCAGAGAGGACTATTCAAACTCTTGAAGATCTATTAAGACTCTGTGTCTTTGACTTCAAGGGAAGTTGGGACAAGTTCTTACCATTGGTGGAGTTTTCCTACAACAACAGGTATCAAGCAAGTATTGGCATGGCTCCATTCGAAGCATTGTATGGAAGAAAATGTCGTTCTCCAGTATGCTGGGATGAGGTGGGTGAAGCAACGTTGTTGGGACCGGAGTTGGTACGTATGACTACAGAAAAGATTCAAACGACCCGACAACGTATAAAAACCTCACAAGATCGACAAAAGAGTTATGCTGATCTTCATCGAAAGGACGTGGAATTTGATGTAGGAGATCATGTGTTCTTACGTGTTGCTCCATGGAAAGGAGTTACGAGATTTGGAAAGAGAGGAAAGCTCAATCCTCGATTCATCGGTCCATTTTTAATCCTCGATCGAGTAGGAACTGTGGCTTAAAGACTCGCTTTACCGCCAAGTATGTCTCGTGTTCATAACGTTTTTCACATATCCATGTTACGCAAATATGTGGAAGACCCAAACCACATTATTGAGTTAGAACCGGACGATATAGCGGAGGATTTTACGTATGAAGAAGTTCATGTTCAAATCTTGGATAAGAAGGAACATATTCTACGCTCCAAGGTTATACCTCAAGTCAAAGTTTTATGGAGAAACCACGATGTTGAGGAAATGACTTGGGAGTTAGAATCTAAAATGAAATCAAGGTATCCTTACCTCTTTGACATACCAGGTACGTACCCTAATTTCGAGGGCGAAATTTCATAAGAAGGGGAGGTTGTAAGACCCCAACTTTTATAAATAAAGATGAATTTTCTATAAATATCATTTTTGAATATTATGGAGTTAATTTGATACAATGTTATAGTTGTGGGTAATATTTATAAATTTTGCAAAGTACACAAGTTGTTATATAATATTCGATTGGTCGGGGAATATTCGTTTTAACAGGAAATATTCGTACAACGGCACAATCATTGGTGGACCCCACAACGGAATTATTATCGGATTGAGAAAACGACAAAAATATTTTATTAAAAATAACGGCAGAAGTTTTACCATTGATACTGTTGAACTACTCGGTAGTAAAAGTACAATAATACGTGTGGTTGCATAGTAGCACACGGTATTGATTATTAATGCTTATGTAAGAAGTCACTCAGTTTGATTCAATTATTGTCAGTTAATAATATGAATTATTTAGCGATAATGACACTTTGTTTTATTCGTATTATTAACGTAATAAAACAGAAACATCTTTTTATATAAAACAAAATACTTTATTAAAGTTATTCTATAAATAGAATATATTATATTTTATTTAAAAGATTTTTTTTAAATATGGACCGTCAGATTAAAGTAATCAATCTGGACCGTTCATGAATTAGTTACTATGCATTCTATTTTTCTATAAATAGCAGCTCATTCCTTTATTATTTCTTACGAATTCACTGAACTCTAGAGAGAGAAACTATAGAGAGAGAGAGAGAAGAAGAGTATTCTGCTACTTAACTACTTCCTTAATTCAGCTCTTCTTTAAAACGGTAAGGGGTGTTATTCTTTCTTATTCATGAAGAGAACTGTTGTTGTTCCATTTCTTATTATTCTGTTGGAATAACCTGTATACGCGGTCTACCCTATACTTGGTGACATTCTTCTATTATTCCGTTGGAGCATCCTGTCTGTGTGTTTTACACCGGACCTGGTTCTGTCTTTATTATTATTATGTTGGAACATCCTGTCTGTGTGTTTTACACCGGACCTGGTTCCGTCTTTATTATTATTCTGTTAGAACATCCTGTCTGTGTATTTTACACTGGACCTAGTTCCGTCTTTATTATTATTCTGTTGGAACATCCTGTCTGTGTGTTTTACACCAGACCTGGTTCCGTCTTTATTATTATTCTGTTGGAATATCCTGTCTGTGCGTTTTACGCCGGACCTGGTTCTATTATTTATTATTTTGTTGGAATAACCTGTCTGTGCGGTCTATCACATGTATGGTGATTTCTTTTGTTATTCCATTCTTTATTATACTCAGTTGATTAAGTTTTGACTTCTATACTCCATAAAATTTGTGGAATATCCTTGATAATTGCATTTCATCCAGTATCTTTTTATGAAAATATTTTTCTAAGCATTCTTGAATTTTACTCCACAAAGCAGTATCATGTTGACAATTTGGACGTTGTTAATTATTGGATAAATTAATTCTTGAACTTGTTTTATTGAATTCTTATATCATTATCATCATCCTCATGTTTATAAAATATTAAAAGTCATCTGTGGCCTGTAGTGCATAGATGGACTTGGTATGATTATGACCAAGGATTATTCGGTATAATCATGACTGTAATGTTACAAATGATGTGGTAAAAGTCCTCATTGGCCCGTAGTGCATTGGTGGACAGTTGTTGGCATGATCATGACCATTAATGAATACACGAATATCCTTGGCCGTAGTGCAGGGGTGATTCGATGATGTGGATTATTTTATTAAGCTGAGTCCCAGCGATAACAGTGTTGAAAAACTTTTTAAATCATAAAAGATAGTAGAGTTTATTTTCTACTTGACTCTTTTAATGGATTGCTTGTTCTGCTGTAGTTACACTTGATGTCTATTATATTTTATTAGTTTAACATTGTTGAAGGCTAATGATAATTTATTCTGCATTATCTTAGTCATAATATTTCTTACTGGGCTGGTTGAGCTCACCCTTTCTTTCACTGTTCTCTTCAGGAATTGAGAACGTAGCTGGGGCAAGTCGGGGAACGGAGTGATGATTCGAATGATAGTATTAGTTAGTAGTCCTCTCTATTCTATGTAATAGTGTGTTAATAAATGTAATGAGGACTCCTTTTGAGTATGAATACTCTCTAGAAGATAATATTTGTATTCAAACTCGCTGTTTATGTTTTATCGTATTGTACACGACAGTTGTATTAGTAAGTTGTATTTGTATTCTGTACTTTGTATCTGACGACCCAAGATGGGTGATGTATACCTAATTTTGGGGGCGTCACAAATTACCCGTATATATATATATATATATATATATATATATATATATATATATATATATATATATATATATATGTTGAATTATAGATTATTGTTGAACAGATAAAACCTTATTATTATCCAACTGAATTGCTTTGGTTTGGAAACCAGACAAGTATAAACATCCCTTGCATGTAATGTTGATCAATACAGGGTACAACGGGCTGATCACCCCCGTGCCCGTATGTTATGACGGTTTACAGATAAATTTATGTTTAACCTTTTCGAAAATAGAAAACAATGTTCATAGTATGTCACCTTAACCCTATTTATAGTCATTACGTAGTTTTAAAAATTTGCAAGAGGGTTGTTATGTCATTATTATCGGTTCAGATTACTTCATAACTATTGATTTGTTGTAGAAGGGCAGTATAAAGAAAACCTTTAAATTCTTTCAGCTTATATATATAATTGCTATTACTTGCTGGGCACTCAAATGCTCATCCTTGCTTAATTTAAATGTTTTCAGCTAAGTGTGAAGAACCAGAAGGCTCATGCAGAAACAAAGGAAAAGGAAAGCTAACCAAATAAGATTTGTGGTATTCTATGTAATAGTTTGATATTATTAAGACAAGTATGATATATATTATCTATCATGGGTTGTAATGAATGTTTAAAGGTCTCGTACTTGAGGATTAGACTCTGATGATATGTAAATTAAGTTAATCTTTATATTATTGTTATTATTATTAGTATTATTCCACTCATAGAAATGGTATCGTGAAACACCGAGTTCGGGTTTTAAGTACCCGAATTTGGGGGCTTTACATCCAGTAACTGGGATCCGGTGCTGGTGCTGCAGCACCCCAAATCCTTCACTGGGCAGCGCTGCGGCGCCTCCCTTATTCCTTTGAAAAAAATTTCAGTTTCTTAAGCCATTCATTTCCCGAGCTCGTAACTTGCTCGTTATAGCTCAAAATTGGTTCGGTCAAAAACCAATTTCTTGTTTATTCTTCATACTACGATTTCCACTAGACAAAATTTTTTTGAATCAGTTAACGAGGCTTCCACTTGGAATAAATTTTCATTATTCATTCGTTTAACATTCTTGAGCGTTCATCGCTTATTCATCCGTAATTCATTCATATGATGTCTGAGTTAGGCAGTTCTTGAGTTTATAACTCATAAATTTCATGGTCTTCAATATGTTTATGAAACCCTAGCTTTCTAGGTTTGTTATTAACATTTCATTTCCATTCCAAAATCCTAGTTAACTATGATTTCAACGTTTATCGCCTTTTCTTGAAATTTCATCATAACTTCGTTATATGAGATTTCTACTCCGTTCAAAATGGATTCATTCTATTATTCAAACATCTATCATCCTAACCAAGCATATAGCATCTAATCCTATACACGATGATTTTAAACTTGTCCATCAACAACATGTGTTAAATTTTCATGTTTTCTTTATTATGTTCTTAATCATTCGATTATGATTTCACTTGGTACATGGTGATTAATGTTTAAAGTCCACTAATAGCCATCCTTATTACTCCTTATGAGACATAAACCACTAACTTCACTTCTCTACTAAATTAAATTGAAGAGATGAAGATTAAAGGTTCAAGTTTCATTACCTCTTCATGTTCTAGCTTTCTTCTTCTTCTTCTTTGATTACTTGGAATAGCTCTCTCTTCTCTCTCTCTCAATATAATGCTTTAAGTGTTGGTGAATTTGAATAACTAACAAATGAAGTTAACTCTCTCTTATTTATAGAATTTGTAAAGTGAGGGCAAAATGGTCAAAGCTCCCACCTCGTTACTATTCTTCCACCACCTTAACCAAGCTTCTCAAAGAAGATTGGCCACCTCATGGCCATTATGGCTGGCCACATGGGGTGCGGTGCCCTCCCATTGGTTGCCCCATGGCTCGTTACCCACCCGGTGATCCAACGGTTTGATCCACGGGTTCGGTTTGGGCTTAGGTTTAATTCAATTCGGGCTTAACTCTGGGCTTGAATTAAAATATCTTTGGGCCTTGATTAAGTTTTTCATTGGGCCTCAATCATCTCTCATTTGGGCTTGCCAAAGTTTACATTCAATCTTTACTAGTCCATTAAAAATGGTTTATACTTTTAACGTATAATTCTCATATACTAGTTCGTATAACATTCATCTTACACGTTATATTATCTTTCGTATATACTTGTACAATACTTTGTATTATACTCATATTCTTTTCCCGTATAATAACCTTTTTATTATACCTACTCTTTACTTATTCAAATCTTCAATTTTCCTAACATTCTCAAATTGAGTACACAAGTGAAAAACTGCGTTTTCCACAACTGAATTATTATTAGATAATCTACCTTTCCTTAAAATCCTATCGTTAAGTATTTGTCAAAAGTTCAAAAATAATTCCCGAGCAGAAATGGATGAATACTATTTTTCAAAGAATTTCTCAGAAAGATTTTATTTTTGTCTTAGAAATTCACACACTTTATTTCTAGCACTTAGCCATAATACTACGATCATACATCTTTTCTAGGTTATAGAACGACCTTCATCTCGCTTACTCGTTATAATAAACATATAATATAATTTTATTCAATATATTTAAATAAAATTAATTTACATTATAATATGATTTTCTCAGTTGTTACTTTCTTCCCACCTTATAAGGATTTTATCCCCAGAATCTTGATATAAGTTAGTCAAACAACTGAGGGTAATTCTTCTTCATCTTTTCTTCGAGTTCACACGTTGCTTCCTCGGAATTGTGGTTTCATCATACTACCTTCACCGAAGGTATTACTTTATTCCTTAGGACTTGTTCTTTTTTATCAATGATTTGAATAGGCATTTCTTTGTACGTTAAGTCCTTCTCAACAAGAGTAGGCTTATATTTTATTACGTGCTTGTGATCTGGCTTATAAGGACGTAATACAAATACATGAAACACATTGTGTATGCATTCTAACTCTGGAGTTAATACTATCACATAAGCTACCTCTCCTACCCTTTTTAGTATCTCAAAAGGTCCTATAAACCTTGGAATTAATTTCCCTTTCTTTTTGAAGCGTATCTTTCCCTTCCAAGGAGATACCTTCAGAAACACACATGAGCCGACTTTAAACTCTCTTTTCTTTCGATGCGGATATGCATACTTTTTTGTCTATCTTGAGCTGCTACTAGTCGTATTCGTATTAACTTAACTATGTCTACTGTTTGTTGTACCATTTCAAGTCTTAGAATTCGACGTTCTCCTACCTCATCCCAAAATAGTGGATTTCTGTATTTCCTCCCGTATAACGCTTCGTAAGGCGGCATGCCTATGCTTGCATGATAACTGTTGTTATAAGCAAACTCTACTAGCGGTAGATGATCATCCTAACTACCTTTAAAATCCATAACGCAAGATCTTAACATATCTTCTAGCATCTAAATTGTTCTTTCACTTTGCCCATCTGTTTGTGGATGATAAGTTGTACTTAACTTCAACTGTGTTCCCATTTGCTCTTGCAGACTTCTCCAAAAATTTGATGTGAATCGTAGATCACAATCTGACATTATTGAAACTGGTACCCCATGTCTTGAGAGGATTTCCATAACATAGAATTTAGCTAACTGATCCAAGTTAAACTTGACTCTTATTGGTAAAATGTGAGCCGACATTCTCAAATAATCCATTATTACCCAAATAGCATCGTATCCTTTCTGTGTAGTCGAAAGTCCCACCACAAAGTCCATTGTGATATGTTCCCACTTCTATTCCGAAATTTCCAATGACTGTAACAAGCTACTTGGTCGTTGTGATGGCCCCAGATCCGAGTTACCTGACCCCCGAGTTTGGTGCTCATGATCCAACATATAAATAACATTTAACTACCCATTCATTTATTACCCCAAGTAATGTGACGCCCCCAAATTCTGACCTCCACTTGGTCACCTGAATTCGGTTCGTCACGTGCTCAAAGTATTACCCAAAATAACTAAAATTACACATTCACAACGAAAGATCTAATTTAGAATAATGTACAACGATTTATTATAATTATTCCCCCAAGTATCGCAACCTACAGTTCTTAATAGATTACATATTAATATCGAACAAAGACTTATTACATAATCCTACTTGAGCTTAAACATAGTCTGGAAATAGTCTTAATACAACATGATTAATTTAAACATAAAGGGACAAGCTAGTCGGTAGCCTTGCCCTTGCCCTTGTCTTTTCCAGATACACTTCCCTATTCCGCCTTAACTGAAAGGTTTTAAATAAGCAAGGATGAGCACAAATTGCCCAGCAAGTAATATACAATAAGGGTGTAGGATAAAATATCACAAGATTTAAAATATCGAAGTGTCATTTCTAGGATAGTTCAAAGTTTAAGAATAATATCATGAGTAATGAATATCAATAATTCTTGCAATAAGAACGACAATTCAATATAATCAACTGATATATATGAATTTAACGACTATCAAGGTATCCGACTGGATAAACACTTTATACTGAGTAGTCACTAAGGACTATTGAACATCTATTAGAATCATCAATATTAAACTGATAACCCAAAAGAACAAGTATTATAGAGGATCAGTCTAAAATACTCCACGTTATGCATAACACCATAGTAATAATATATTCATGTGTTGGGATTTCCAACAACATACAATCCCCTTACCATAAGGGTTGTCCAACTCAGTTTTCAGATTTTCGCACCAATCAATTGGTTGGGACAGTTTTATAAACATGCATATAGTCTAGCCGAATCAAATGGCATCGACTCTTTCACAACATTCAAGAACAATACCAAGTTCATTACAAATAATAGTTTTCACAAGGGTTTAAGCATAATGGTTCATTTGAACGAGAAAGCAATATAACTTGTATTCAAAGAGATAAGCTTACGGTATTCGTCGAATAATGTAATGGTATTGCACAACAATATTAGTAGGGTTTGAATACTTGCCTTAAGCGTAGTTTATCCACGTTAATAACTCAACCTTTCGAATCCTATTTATAGCGTATTATACGTATACAAGGTTCATTAGCTAACACAGTCCTTAATCAAGCTTGACACGATACAAGTACGCATATATGGTACAAAATCAGTTTATAAGTTATCATGAATCAATTACTTAGTTACTTTACAAGCAAATCTAGAATACTCAAGATTAAGACTTTCTCTACTCTTGGACTTTCCATTTCAATACAAGACCAACTTAACAACTAAGCATCACACATATATATGTACATCAGTAGGTTTTAGATCACATTTAGCATCATAAGCAACATGCAAGTTACTGTACAAAAGTCAGAACTCATTATTTGGGATTCCAGACTGGCGCAGCTGCGCCATGGTTAAGCCTAGGACCGGCGCAGCTGTGCCGTCCTCTGGCCAAGCCAAGATGCAGCTGCTACCTTGTGGTTTCTATCTGGCTTGCCCAAAACAGTCACACATGATCTATTTGTCATGTTTAGGGTCTTTTCATGCTCCTCAAGTCAATCTAGGTTCCCTTTTCTAATATATTTCCAATTTTAAACACTTAAACCATTTAAGGCCATTCGAGGTATGAATTCACAAGATCTAGCACGCTTGCTTTCTAATCATACAAGATAGTTCTAAAACTCATATTAGACATGCTTGTGAGTATTCATAACACATATTTGAAACCAACACCGTCTTAGTTGGAAATGTACTTCGTTTACGTTTTTCTTGAAACATGATACATAAACATGGCATATATATGTTTGTACTACATGAGTGAGTCTAAGAGAGTCATTAAACATGATTACAATTATCAGATTTTAGTCCTCATGGTATCTTGACAATATTCACATTTAAAGCTTACTAGTAGGTTTAATATACTCATGTTTCCTTTCTAATCACATAAACACAATCTAAAGGTTTAATCATGCATCTCTAAGTTACACTAACATGCTTGCAAAGTCAGTGCACATACATGGCATACATACACACTAAGTTTGTTTCTAAAGTCATAAATCCATTTTACATCATACACCTTCGTTAATCATGCTAGTCTATTAAAACATGCTCCACTTAGCATACCATACTTATACATACATCTTACACATGCTTGCATACTATTATAAGGCATAATATTTAACTAACATAGATTAGATTGCAAAACAGAGGCTTCAACTGAAATCAGCAACCGGCGCAGCTGCGCTGCGCCTCAATACAAATGTGGCGCAGCTGCACCGTGCCTGGTTCAGGCGCAGAAACAGTAATCTCGGCAACTGTTTAGCCCAAACACAAAATTTACTTGTGAAATCATTCTCAAACACTTGTTTATCAGTTTAAACATACTTGTAAGGCCATATAACAACTATATGAACATTACTCCACCATACTAACATCCAATTCCACAAAATTGAGAATTTTAAATTTAAGAACTCAAAACTCTGTTTTACAAAAACTGAAATTAGAAAGCTAGTAATGGAATTATACCTCCGAGTTGTGAAAGAACTTGCTCTTAATTGAACTCCTAAGCTTTAAGATCACTTTTATGCTTCCAAATTCCTACTTAGCAAATCTCAGACAATTTCCAAGCAACATCACTGATAACCATGACTGCTATTTATAGAAGAATTATGGATTGGACAATGGTGTTACACAAAGTGGGAATCCATGGTGCAATGAGATGAAACAATGGTTGTTCAAGGGTGGCTCAACCACTCCAAACCAACTGCCTAGCTAGCAATGATCATCTAGGATTTAGCCTTTTGAAGAATACGTATTATAGCTTTCATGTACTGTTCATTGTACTTGTGTCACTCATTTAGGACAAAGTAAGAAAAAAAAACTCAGCAACAAGGTTAACATTACTCTCATATAGTTACTTTGTTATCCATAAATGGTTTTAATGTCCAAGTGTTACCATATTAGTAATTTAGGGATTAATTATACACTCACATCATATAGTCCATGTACATTAAACATACGCAATAAAATAATGCAGTCAGGTATTATTGTCCGAGTAGTTCCATAATTAATTCTACTACTCATGTAATCATATAATAACCTTATTATATAATATCTTACTTATTTATGTTAAATAAATAAATTTATCCCTTCCTTGATTAATTATCACTTAAAATACCATATTTTAATATATAGTCACACAATGCCACACTACACTATATAGTATGGTTGTATTAGCACTCATATGCACATAACGGTGAATAATATTATTATTATATTAATCACTTACCTTCTCATGTTAAATAAATAAATCATTCACTTCCTTAATTAATTAATACCGATATTAATTAATCTAACAATTGATTAATGTAATTATGAACTTCCATAATCATTATTCATTGATAATATTCTCATTTACATTTATAGGTATATTGTAAATAATAATAATCACATATTATTAATTAATTACAAAGAAATCCATTTCCCACAATTAATTAATACTATAATAATCACATATTATTAATTAATTACAAAGAAATCCATTTCCCACAATTAATTAATACTAATTAATGATTTAATAATTCCTTTGTTGGACATAACATACCTTATTGCAATATACTCTTATCATATGGTTTCACCCATGTTATCCATATAACATTAATGTCCCCTAATTCAGTGCTACAGAAGAAAGTCACTAACTCAAACTGACTGATTGAGCAGCTGCGCCAGTTTGTACTGTTGGGACGGCGCAGCTGCGCCGTGCCCTGACAGTGCCAAGATTGGTGCAGTATCTACCCGTGCCAGTTTTCAATGCTAACTTGTTATACATGACATGAATTGATCTCCACATGTGTGTTACTACGAGTCTACGAGTGTATTGATTACTTATATGAAATCACATGATCGATACGATTAATCATCCTAATTCCCGTTTTAATTCACTTAACGATTTTTTCTCATTTCGCATTACGCCACACAAGGCATTTCACACTTTTCATTGCCAATTCACATTTCTTAATACACATTGATTTAATACCAATCAATTAAATTAACCGACTCATAAAATAATAACATTTATTTTCACATAAATCGTATTTCCATTAATATATTCATTTTATAATACTTGGAAATTCTCATGTATTACATCCTCCCCCCCCTTAATTGCTACAAGATTACACAAATAGATGGGGATAATCCCTCATCATCATATCTTCTAACTCCCACATTGCCTCCTCGACATTGTGGTTACGCCAAAGCACTTTTACAGAAGAAATAACTTTATTCCTTAAGGTTTGCTCTTTCCTATCTAGAATTTGGACAGGAATTTCTTCGTATGCTAAATTCTTCTCCACTTGAATGGTTTCATAAGAAATCATGTGCTTGTAGTCAGGCTTGTACGGACACAACACGGATATGTGAAACACATTATAGATGTGCTCCAACTCAGGTGGTAGTGCAACTTTGTATGCCACTTCGCCCACTCGCTTGAGTATCTCGAACGGTCCTATGAATCTTGGACTCAGCTTTCCTTTCTTGCCGAAACGGATTTTTCCTTTCCACGGAGATGCCTTCAAGAATACAAAACTGCCGACTTCAAAGTCTCGGTCTTGCCGATGCAAGTCTGCGTACTTCTTTTGGCGATCTTTAGCTGCTACAAGTCTGACCCTTATCACTTTCACCACATCCACGGTTTGTTGTACTAACTCTGGTCCGAGTATTCGTCGTTCTCCGACTTCATCCCAACATAATGGCGTTCTGCACTTCCTCCCGTAAAGAGCTTCGTATGGTGGCATGCCGATACTCGCATGGTAACTATTGTTATACGCAAATTCGACTAAGGGTAGGTGGTCGTCCCAATTCCCCTTAAAATCCATCACGCAAGTCCTAAGCATGTCCACTAGCGTTTGTATTGTTCGCTCACTCTATCCGTCTGTCTGAGGATGATAAGTCGTACTCAACCTCAACTGTGTTTCCATCTTCTCTGGCAAGCTTTTCCAGAATTTTGACGTGAAACGTTGGTCTCGATCAGAAACAATCGATACCAGCACTCTATGTCGTGATACAGTCTCCTTTACGTACAGATTTGCTAACTGATTTAGACTATAGTGGATCTTGATTGGTAGAAAATGTGCGGTCTTTGTTAGTTGATCTACGATAACCCAAATGGCATCCAAACCTTTCTATGTGACCGGAAGTCTTACCAAGAAATCCATCGTAATATGCTCCCATTTCCACTCTGGTATTTCCAACGGTTGTAGCAACCCACTCGGCCACTGATGCTCTACTTTTATACGTTGACACGTAAGACATCTACTAACGTACTCTGTGATTTCCCGTTTTAAATTGGGCCACCAAAAATGTTGCCTTAGGTCTCGGTACATTTTAGTGCCTCCCGGATGAACAAAATATGTCGTATTGTGTGCCTCGTGCAAAATTTCCTCTCTCAACTCAGTTACCGCCGGTACCCACACTCTCCCTTCGAATCTTAAAATACCGTCTTTATCTATTCAAAAATTTTCTACGTCATTTTCCGCGATCCTCCTCCTGATTTTCTCACATTCTTCATCTTTCTCTTGAGCTTCCTTCACTATATCCAACAATGTCGGACAAGCTTCTATTACAAATAATTTCTCTCCAGACCTCTTGGGTCCCTTCACTTCTATTTCTAATTTCGCCATATCTCTTATTAACTCCTCCTGAGTTGTCAGTTGAAACAATTTCTCCCTTCCTTTCCTGCTCAGAGCGTCGTCAACTACGTTTGCCCTTCACTGGTGATAAAGAATCTCACAGTCATAATCATTGATTAATTCTAACCACCTCCTCTGACGCATATTCAACTCCTTCTATGTGAAGATATATTTCAAACTTTTGTGGTCCGTGTATATCTCACATTTCTCTCCGTACAAATAATGTCTCCATATTTTTAACGCAAAAACTACTGCTGCTAACTCTAAGTCATGAGTAGGGAATCATTTTTCATAATCCTTCAATTGTCGTGATGCATATGCAATGACTTTGCCATGTTGCATCAACACACAGCCCAGTCCTCTATGCGATGCATCACTATACACCACAAATCCTCCCGTATCATCTGGTAAGGATAATACAGGCGTCTCTCTTAATCTTTTCTTCAACTCTTGAAAACTCTCCTAGCATTTGTCGGTCCATAGAAATTTCACTGTTTTCCTCGTCAGATTAGTCAATGGGGTCGCTATCTTAGAAAAATCTTGGATGAATCTTCGATAGTACCCAGCTAACCCTAAGAAACTTCTCACCTCCGTCAGTGTTCTAGGTTTTTCCCAACTACTTACTGCTTCGACCTTTTTGGGGTCTACTGAGATTCCATCCTCATCCCCCACGTGGCCTAAGAATTGAACCTTCTTCATCCAAAACTCGCATTTTGAAAACTTCACATACATCTCCTCTTTTCGTAGTGCCTCCAAAACAATCTTCAGATGTTCGGCGTGTTCTTTCCCAGTCTTCGAGTAGATCAAAATGTCGTCGATGAAAACTACTACGAATTTATCCAAGTATGGCTTGAAAACTCAATTCATCAAGTCCATGAATGCTGTCGGAGCATTAGTCAAACCGAATGACATTACCAAAAACTCGTAAAGTCCATAACGGGTTCGAAACGCGGTCTTTGGTATATCTTCATCCCGCACTTTTAGTTAATGATATCCTATTTGTAAATCGATCTTCGAGAAACACTTCACTCCCTTCAGTTGATCAAACAAGTTATCTATCCTCGGTAATGGATATCTGTTCTTTATCGTTACTCTGTTCAATTCCTGATAATCAATACAGAGCCTCATCGATCCGTCCTTCTTCTTAACGAATAACACTGGTGCTCCCCAAGGAAACACACTCGGTCGAGTGTAACCCTTATCTAATAATTCTTGGAGTTGTATCATCAATTCCTTCATTTCTACTAGCGCTATACGATACGGAGCTTTCGAAATTGGTGCCGTTCCCGGTGCTAAGTCTATTACGAATTTGATTTCCCTGTCTGGCGGAAGACCAGGCAGATCTTCCAGAAACATGTCTCAAAATTCATTCACTACGGGTATATCTTTAATCTCTACTCCCTTTTTTCGAGTATCTAAAATGTAAGCTAAATAACCTACACATCTTTTCCGTAACAACTTCTTGGCCTGCATCATCGTAACGCAACACGATTGCTTAAGCGATGAGCTACCATGAAACACTACCTTAGACTTGGAGTCTGAAGGTTCACACACTTGTTTTGACAGTCAATTATCACAGCATGGTTATATAACCAATCCATTCCTAGTATTACGTCGACTTCTCCCAGTCTAATAGGAATCAAGTCTATGCTCAGTTCATGTTCTCTAATGTTTACGCGACAATTTCGATAAACGTATTCTACGGGAATTATTTCCTTATTCGCAACTTCTACGTTCAAGGAATCTTCTAAACGTTCTTGGGGTGTACTAAGTTTACTAGCAAATTCTTCGGATATAAAAGAACAGGTGGCACCCGAATCAAATAATACATAAGAATTTATATTATTGATTGAGATTATACATGACACCACGTCTTTCGCAGCCACTGCGTCCTGGGCAGTCAATTTAAAGGTTCGAGCGGTCGATCGGTTGGGTTGTGCAGGTCCACCAATCATTAACTTACTTCCTCCTCCCTGGCCTCCGCCAGCTACACTGCTTCCTTTCTTCGGGCAATCCTTAATCTGGTGCTCTGTTGATCCACAAGATAAATATCCTCTGATCTTCTTTGGCTTTGGGCAATTTGGAGAGATGTGCCCCTCTTAGCCGTAATTATAGTAAGTGGTCTTCCCCTTCCAACATTCTCCCTAATGGCTTCTCCCACATTTGTTGCAAGCTTCGGTCCTCTTTTTGAAGTTTCCTTGGTGACTCCCACCTTGGTTGTTGTTGTTTTGATTTTCCCACTTCCTCTTTCCGGAGTTACTTCCTCCGCTGCTGCTCCCTCCACAATGCTCACTACCGATGTTCTTATTTTTCTTTTCCTTATGATATAGACTTAAGGCCTCACTGCCACCTTTCGCAATGACTGCCTTCTCCAACAAGGTCGTAAAGGAATCAATTTGGAAGACTGATTCCTTATTATACAACAACGGCTTCAACCCTTGCTTGAAGCATCTCGCTTTCCTGTCCTCATCCATAACTTGGTGTTTTGCAAATCACGCTAGTTCATTAAACTTAGCAGCGTATTGCGCCACCGTCATATCTCCTTGTTTTAACTCTAGAAACTTCACTTCCATCCTACTTTTCATACTATTCGGGAAATAGTTCTCGAAGAACAACATAGTAAACCTCTCCCACGTTATCGTTCCTTCCCCCGCTCTCTGCTGATTAGTTTTCCACCAATAGTTCGCTTCGCCTCTCAGCATATATGTGGCAAATATAGTCTTCTGGTCTTCACCCACGTGTGCTATAGTGAAGGCCTTCTCAATCTCCTTGATCCAGGTTTGGGCTATTATCGGATCAGTAGTTCCAGTGAATTCTGGGTGTCCTACACTCTTAAAGTCTTTGAAGGTTGTTACTGAAACAGCTCAGGGAACGGGTGGTACGGGTTCGTTTCTTCCCCTGAAAGCTTCTCCCAGTAAATCTACCAGTCGCCGTATCGGATATACTGGACCTCTCTCATCGTTAACTGACTCTTCTAGGAGAGGTATTCTACGTCTGAGCGGCATTTTCTGCATCACAAAATTTTATCTTATTATCTAGTTATAATACTTAGACATTTCTCAATAGAAAAGAACTACAAGTTTATAACACGTTTCTGAAATAGGATCATTTATATTCATATGCCAAAGGGTTATAATACACGTTCTTTTCTAGCATACTGCTATAAATGAAAACACCTATCCCCTAATATCACAAAAGATGGGGATCACACTAACTTACTACCACTCTAACATTTTTCCAAAAGTTTGGGGTTACCACTGTCTCACATCTTACACAAAAGACATAGATTACAACAACATATTAACAACACATAAATTAAACTATGACACTACTGAGTTTTTCCTGCTAGACTTAATCTAACATCCCACGCTCCACGGCGCTCTGATAATCATTCTGCGTAATGAGTGATACCATATCCCGACTTATGGTATGACGGGTCTGTCCTTGCTCAGTTGGGTAGTGATTTACCCCATCGATTAACCTCTCCATGGCCGTGCGTAGAGCATAGCCCATCTTGTTCATCTTCCTTCTCTTGCACCGCACCTCATCTTCTAGATCATCTACTCTGTCTTTAGAATCCTCCCACTTCTCCTCGAAGTGGATCCTATCCATCACCTCCATCTTTAACTGAGTTTGGAGAGCCTCCTTCTCCGTCTTCTCACTCAAAACCTTTTGCTCCATCTCTTCCAACTTTCCTGCATACTCCACATTCCTCGCCACCGATCGGTGAAACAAGGCACCCATCTGGATCCTTGCCTCCTTTCGGTGAGCAATTTCCACCTCCATCTCCTGCATCGCTAGTTGTCTCTCCAGTGTCTCAGTCTCTAGTTCCTCGACTCAACATCCTAGCTCCAAAATTTGTTCTTCGTACACTCCTAACATCCGATCTTCGAAAGTAGTCCCTTCGGAGTCCTCTATGGCCTCGGTTTCCTCCTCCATGGGTTCTTCCTCTATAGGCTCCTCTTCTGTATCCGATTCCTCAGGTAGAGGCTCCCTCTCCTCCTCCTCCTCCTCATCATCATGATCAATAGGGGCAACTACTGAAATAGGTTCTGCTATTAAGGGTACCTCATAGACTACGTGGATATCACGCGGCTCCTCCTCTACTACTCGGCTAGGTCAACCCATGTCAGTCATCCTACAATCACCAACACAAGACAAGACAAACAACAACTCCATCAGAATGTTAAATAACTTAAGTTCATTGTATAGAATGAAGTTACATTTCATAACACACTAAGTCTCTCAAGGAAATCTCTACATGAGTTTTATCTCCTTCCTAACTTCTAGGTTTTCTTAAGTTATAATCTAAGGACTCTCGTTCCTAAGGTTTATAACTATAGCTTTGATAACAACCTGTGACGCCCCCAAATTCTGACCTCCACTTGGTCACCCGAATTCGGTTCGTCACACGCTCAAAGTATTACCCAAAATAACTAAAATTACACATTCACAACGAAATATCTAATTTAGAATAATGTACAACGATTTATTATAATTATTCCCCCAAGTCTCGCAACCTACAATGCTTAATAGATTACATAATAATATTGAATAAAGACTTATTACATAATCCTACTTAAGCTTAAACATAGTCTGAAAATAGTCTTAATACAACATGATTAATTTAAACATAAAGGGACAAGCTAGTCGGTAGCCTTTCCCTTGCCCTTGTCTTTTCTAGATACACCTCCTTGTTCCGCCTTAACTGAAAGGTTTTAAATAAGCAAGGATGAGCACAAATTGTCCAGGAAGTAATATACAACAAGGGTGTAGGATAAAATATCACAAGGTTTGAAATATCGAAGTGTCATTTTCAGGATAGTTCAAAGTTTCAGAATAATATCATGAGTAATGAATATCAATAATTCTTGAAATAAGAACGACAATTCAATATAATCAACTGATATATATGAATTCAACGACTATCAAGGTATCTGACTGGATAAACAATTTATACTAAGCAGTCACAAAGGACTATTGAACATCTACTAGAGTCATCAATATTAAACTGATAACCCAAAAGAACAAGTATTATAGAGGATCAGTCTACAATACTCCACGTTATGCATAACACCACAGTAATAATATATTTATATGTTGGGGTTTCCAACAACATACAATCCCCTTACCATAAGGGTTGTCCAACTCAGTTTTTAGATTTTCGCACCAATCAATTGGTTAGGACAGTTTTATAAACATGCATATAGTCTAGCCGAATCAAATGACATCGACTCTTTCACAATATTCAAGAACAATACCAAGTTTATTATAAATAATAGTTTTCACAAGGGTTTAAGCGTAATGGTTCATTTGAACGAGAAAGCAATATAACTTGTATTCAAAGAGATAAGCTTACGGTATTCGTCGAATAATGTAATGGTATTGCACAACAATATTAGTAGGGTTTGAATACTTGCCTTAAGCGTAGTTTATCCACGTTAATAACTCAACCTTTTGAATCCTATTTATAGCGTATTATATGTATACAAGGTTCATTAGCTAACACAATCCTTAATCAAGCTTGACACGATACAAGTACGCATATATGGTACAAAATCAGTTTATAAGTTATCATGAATCAACTACTTAGTTACTTTACAAGCAAATCCAGAATGCTCAAGATTAAGACTTTCTCTACTCATGGACTTTCTATTTCAATACAACACCAACTTAACAACTAAGCATCACACATATATATGTACATCAGTAGGTTTTAGATCACATTTAGCATCATAAGCAACATGCAAGTTACTGTCCAAAAGTCAGAACTCATTATTTGGGATTCCAGACTGGCGCAGCTGCGCCATGGCTAAGCTTAGGACCGGTGCAGCTGCGCCGTCCTCTGGCCAAGCCAAGATGCAGCAACTGCCTTGCGGTTTCTATCCGGCTTGCCCAAAATAGTCACACATGATCTATTTGTCATGTTTAGGGTCTTTTCATGCTCCTCAAGTCAATCTAGGTTCCCTTTTCTAATATATTTCTAATTTTAAACACTTAAACCATTTAAGGCCATTCGAGGTTATGAATTCACAAGGTCTAGCATGCTGCTTTCTAATCATACAAGATAGTTCTAAAACTCATATTAGACATGCTTGTGAGTATTCATAACACATATTTGAAACTAACATCGTCTTCGTTGGAAATGTACTTCGTTTACGTTTTTCTTGAAACATGATACATAAACATGGCATATATATGTTTATACTATATGAGTGAGTCTAAGAGAGACATTAAACATGATTACAATTATCAGATTTTAGTCCTCATGGTATCTTGACAATATTCACATTTAAAGCTTACTAGTAGGTTTAATATACTCATGTTTCCTTTCTAATCACATAAACACAATCTAAAGGTTTAATCATGCATCTCTAAGTTACACTAACATGCTTGCAAAGTCAGTGCACATACATGGGATACATATATACTAAGTTTGTTTCTAAAGTCATAAATCCATTTTACATCATACACCTTCGTTAATCATGCTAGTCTATTAAAACTTGCTCCACTTAGCATACCATACTTATACATACATCTTACACATGCTTGCATACTATTATAAGGCATAATATTTAACTAACATAGATCAGATTACAAAACAGAGGCTTCAACTGTCAGCAACCGCTGCGCCTCAATACAAATGTGGCGCAGCTACGCCGTGCCTGGTTCAGGCACAGAAACAGTAACCTCGGCAACTGTTTAGCCCAAACACAAAATTTACTCATGAAATCATTCTCAAATACTTATTTATCAGTTTAAACATGCTTGTAAGGCCATATAACAACTATATGAACATTACTCCACCATAATAACATCCAATTCCACAAAATCGAGAATTTGAAATTTAAGAACTCAAAACTCTGTTTTACAAAAACTGAAATTAGAAAGCTAGTAATGGAATTATACCTCCGAGTTGTGAAAGAACTTGCTCTTAATTGAACTCCTAAGCTCTAAGATCACTTGTATGCTTCCAAATTCCTATTTAGCAAATCTCAAACAATTTCAAAGTAACATCACTGATAACCATGGATGCTATTTATATAAGAATTGTGGACTGGACATTGGTGTTACACAAAGTGGGAATCCATGGTGCAATGAGATGAAACAATGGTTGCTTAAGGGTGGCTCAACCACTCCAAACCAACTGCCTAGCTAGCAATGATCATCTAGGATTTAGCCTTTTGAAGAATACGTATTATAGCTTCCATGTACTGTTTATTATACTTGTGTCACTCCTTTGGGACAAAGTAAGAAAAAAATACTCAGCAACAAGGTTAACATTACTCTCATATAGTTACTTTGTTATCCATAAATAGTTTTAATGTCCAAGTGTTACCATATTTGTAATTTAGGAATTAATTATACACTCACATCATATAGTCCACGTACATTAAACATACGCAATAAAATAATGCAGTCAGGTATTATTGTCCGGGTAGTTCCATAATTAATTCTACTACTCATGTAATCGTATAATAACCTTATTATGTAATATCTTACTTATTTATGTTAAATAAATAAATTTATCCCTTCCTTGATTAATTGTCACTTAAAATACCATAGTTTAATATATAGTCACACAATGTCACACTACAATATATAGTATGGTTGTATTAGCGCTCATATGCACATAACGGTGAATATATTATTATTATTATATTAATCACTTACCTTCTCATGTTAAATAAATAAATCATGCACTTCCTTAATTAATTAATACCGATATTAATTAATCCAACAATTGATTAATATAATTATGAACTTCCATAATCATTATTCATTGATAATATTCTCATTTATATTTATAGGTATATTGCAAATAATAATAATCACATATTATTAATTAATTACGAAGAAATCCATTTCCCACAATTAATTAATACTATTTAGTGATTTAATAATTCCTTTGTTGGACATAACATAAATTATTGCAAAATACTCTTATCATATGGTTTCACCCATGTTACCCATATTACATTAATGTCCCCCAATTCAATGCTACAGAAGAAAGTCACTAACTCAAACTGACTGATGGCGCAGCTGCGCCAGTTTGTACTCCTGGGACGGCGCAGCTGCGCCGTGCCCTGACAGTGCCAAGACTGGTGCAGTATCTGTCCGTGTCAGTTTTCAACGCTAACTTATTATACATGACATGAATTGATCTCCACATGAGTGTTACTACGAGTCTACGAGTGTATTGATTACTTATATGAAATGACATTAACGATATGATTAATCCCCCTTATTCCCGTTTTAATTCACTTAACGAATTTTTCTCGTTTTGCATTACGCCACACAAGGCATTTCACACTTTTCATTGCCAATTCACATTTCTTAATACGCATTGATTTAATACCAATAAATTAAATTAATCGACTCATAAAACAATAACATTTATTTTCACATAAATCGTATTTCTATTAATATATTCATTTTATAATACTTGGAAATTCTCGGGTATTACAATATCAATACACAACTCATTAACAGATGCAGTTAATACATTATCCCAGGTTATCTAACCATAACATAAAAAACATACCCTTTAAATATACAAAAGGGTTTACAATTACAATTTAATAAGTAATGTTCATTATAACTACTCCAGCAAAACACCTTTGCCCTTGTCATTCTCAGCCTCGCCGGCCACTTCGTTCCTAGCTGAAATTTTTTATTTAAGTAAGGGTGAGCAACAAATTTGTCACGCAAGTTAAGACATACAATGAATGTATAAGAATCAAGAATAACAGACTATCTATTTCGATATAATGACACCAAAGTTCGGAGAACTTCGAAATAACTGAACAAATCGTTAATCACTAACAAGTCTTCTCGCATCCTATGGCATCCAATAATTTGATAATGAAAGATTACAACGTTTTCAAAGTTTCTACGATATTTAATTAAATAATCAGAATTAATTCTTCATAATAACCGAATGGAACATTGTTCCAGATTTATGCTGAGTGATCCATTGGATCTTGAACTTCTCTTCTAGAGTAACTATCAAAGATTTACTTTGATATACCCAGGTGTATCAGATAACCATAAAGATTAAATCATACCCCCCAGAAAGTATACATAGTGATCAGCTTCGTTATACCCTATATTATGCATAATACTTACACGTGCGCAACGGCTGAATATACGACCACAAAGTTCCCTTTATATAAAAGGTTGTTCTTCTCAGTCTTATAAACAAATTTTGAATCTCAACAACGAAATACTAATATTTCAATATCTAATCGCTTTCTCGATCTAGCCAAAATAATTGGCATTGACCTGTTAATAATAATTGAGTTCTCTTCTCGAACTTATCAAGTTCCAACAAAAGTTCGTCTAGCTAGAACAATTAGCTAAGACATATCTCAACACGATTCAACAATAGACAACAATTACCTGTACTATTTTCAATCAATAATATCTTCAACGGATGTGAATATCCAACAACAGTTATTCTCCAAGTATATTCTCAGAATCACTAATTCAATTTGAAATAATAAACATGCACTAACTGCGAATAATCAACAATAATTCTCAGACGTGGCCTAATCAACAATAATTAATCACCATAATATTTGAAAAGTATTAACTCAAGGTTAAGTTAAGGAAACTTGCCTTCTGCGTTGATTACTGCTGCACAATATACTTATCAGCGTTCGTAAGACCTATAATCACAATATTGGTCTCACAATTAGCACAACAATTCACAACACATAATACTATAATTTACAGTCAATATTTCTCCTAGACACAACATCACATAGTCACATCAGTGTTTATAACCTATATAAACACTCATCAAGTCTAACTAATTCGGTCTGGTTGGACTTCGATCTTTTCTCGGTGTCCTGGTCACCCTATCCCGACAATTAACACATTTATTGTCAATTAAACTCGGTCTCAAAGCTTCAATATTATTTTAGATATGTCAAATATCGTTGATAATATTTTTCGGAAGCTTCTAATAATTTTCTAACAATTATTATTATTTATAATAATTTTTCAAACACTGGAATCATTTTTATATAATTTAAATACTGCATAATACCATCATCATTAATATTTAATAATATTAAAATATTAATGACATACTTGTCGATTCAAAATATTAAAGTTATTAATAATAACTCAAAATATTTTTAAATTACCAATATTCTCTTTAAATGATTTTTAAAACAGTTAAAACCATTTTTAAACAATTACCATTAACATTTAAATATTAATGAATTTCTCATCGAAATATTAAAAGTCCTTAATTATAACTTAAAATATTTTTAAATCACTTTTATCATTTTTAAATGATTTTTAAATCAATAAAACTATTTTAAACTCATTTATTTAATATAACAATTACATAAATCTGATATCATTAATATTAATTTATTAATGAAATTTCTCCAAAAATATTAAAAGTTACATTTTATAACCTAAAATATTTTCTAACACTTTATTCTTATTTAAAATAATTTTTATAATATTAAAATTATTTTTCTCTAATTTATGTAATATACTAATTAAATAAATTAAATATCTTTAATATTCAAATAAATATAAATATTAATGAAAAATATCCCAAATTATCAAAAGTTATTTTTCATAACTTAAAATAATTTTTTAAACCATTTTTGTAATTTTTAGAAATTATTTTCCATTTTTAAGCGTTTTTCAGAAATTAAATTAATTAAATTTTTAAAAAACGTCGTTAAAGCCTATAGCGACACTAACCGTCATTGTTGGTGTTCTTGAGCTCAAGAACACTGACAAGCAGTGCTCAAGGGGTCATGTTTGACCACTTGTAATTCTCAGCTTAATGTGTTTTTGGGCTTTCTTGAACATTGATCTTGTAGTAGGTATGTAGAACTACAATTATCAATCATCATCTCGGTCATACAACATCACAACAAAGAGATCTGAGCCTCTAAACTTACTGTGAGACACCATCTAAGTTTTCTGGGTTACCCAAAAACCCAGACAACTTCGACAAGGCACTTTCTAGCTCAATCAATCATAGGTTCTGGTCATGATTCATATGGTCTCATGGTTCAAACATATAGTTCTCATGTCAAGGAACATCTACATATCATGATTTCAGTCCAACAACATCAAAATACCCAGATTTGAACAAGTCAAACCTAGTCAAAAACGATGTTCATACACTTTCTGAAAATTCTAGAAAAATAACTTAGTGATTAGATGGGCTACTTTGACCATCCACAACTTACAATTTGTTGATTGTTTAAAGGATCTAAAGGCATGGATATAAAGTCCATCTAACAGGCTACAAACTAGATATAATAACATCATCAAATCTCCAAACATTTGACAGATCATGGCCTTGTAAAATCGTGTCAGACGTTGTTAATGAGTTTCTAGGTTGCCCAAAAACTCTTGGTCATGCTCGGTCAACTCAATTTGACCATCAATAACTTGTCATCTAGACATGAAATGGCCATGATTCCACTTACAGATTATAGTCCTTATGTCAGACTACAAATTTAAAACTTAAAACACAACAAATCAAAAACAGGGAATGATCTATGGCTCCTGACATATGCTTGTCAGACAACTTTTCAAGGTTCATGGCAGTTTTCAAAAACTTTGATTTTTACTCACTTCAATGCTATAGATCTATGATATAACATCATAGATCATGATATAACATCTTCTAACATGTATTAAAACATAAAAACACAAACTTGGCCTAAGCATACAAGATCTAAGATGGGTTAGGGTTTTTCATTCTCTTGTACAATCTTGGATTTTAGCTTTCCAATCTGTTCTTGGGGATGATAGGGGCTCTACTAGTGACTGATTCACTTTAGTAATTCGTGGGTTTGGGTGAGAGAAAGAGTTGATTGGTGTTAGATAGTAAATAGGGCTATAAGTTAATGCACTTTCTCTTTCCTAAATCACTTATACTTGATACAATGTATGTATATTTAGAAAGGTGGCAAGATATGGATCAGATTTAGCTAAGTTTCCAGCACATGGGCTCACCTAACCTTGGTGAGTCACTAAATCTTGCAATATCTCTTTACTTATAACTTAAGTAAAGGGGTATTTTTGTAATTTTCCTCACAAATTTAAGGTTATTCTAGTCAATTGACATAACTTTTCTTAATTCTCACCATTAGGGTTTGGTAATCTCAATAAGGGTTTCCTAATTAGGGTTTAGGGCTCTCGAATTTAAAATTAGGATTCCTGACATTTGATTAGGGTTCCTAACTATGCGTTAGGGTTTCTTAATATAATATTAGGGTTTCTAATCCCTTATTAGGGTTTACTAAATTTGTACCTTATCCGATCAATCACTGATCACCAATTCTACACAGTACAAACACGTACTCATCAATACAATTATTATAACTCTATTTTCTATCGAATCCCTATCTGTATCTAGGGTTAGGGTTTCTATTCTTTTTTAAGCACATTTCTACTCTTATTTCTTAGTCAATACACAAATTTACCACTTCTCTTAGACTCGTATAACAGATACTCAACACAATATTAATAGTCAATATCAATATTAAATAATAATAAAAATTATTCGTATATATTCGGATTATTCGAAATCCTAGGTTATCACATTCTCCCCTCCTTATAAGGATTCCGTCCTCGGAATCACCGATTTCTTCTTCTCTACAATCTTTTAAAGTTGTATCATCAATTCATTCTTATCAACACAATATTAATTTGTGTCCCACATTCTAACATGTGACTTGGATCTATAAAAAAAAATAATTCACAGTAATATCTATCCAATATTTCTCGCGTAATTTAATTATTAAGCCAAATCTTTACCTGTCGCCACCTCCTGGGCAGCTACTGTATCATGCGCTGTCATATTGAATGTACGGGTTGTTGGTCTTTCTGTCTGTGTAGGTCCTCTAACTGCTAGGGTTCCGCTACCGGGTCCCTTATTGACACTTCCATTCTCCACATTCCTCTTCGGACAGTTTCGAACCATATGATCTGTCGATCTACAGGCATAATAACCTTGTATCTTCTTTGGGCTGGGGAAATTGGGCGACATATGTCCCTCTTGACCACAGGACACTCCATTTCTTTTCAAACAAACTCCAAAATGATTCTTCCCACAATTTACACATGACTCATCTCCTTTCTTATTCTCTTCGAACGTATTACCTGATTGGGTATTCTCACTCCATTTTTGCTTATTAGGATTACTACCACTATTTCCTCCTTCACTTATCTTCTTCTTCTTCTCCTGATGAAATCGAGATGCTACTTCGCTCCCTTCTTCAGCAATTATCGCTTTTTCAATTAAAATCGCAAACGTATTGATCTGCAATACCGCTACCTTGTTGAATATTCCTGGCTTCAACCCATTCTCAAACCTTCGGGCTTTTCTCACCTCCGTGTCCACCTGATGAGGTGCAAATCTCGCTAACTCGTTGAATTTAGCAGCGTATTCTAATACCGACATGTTCTCCTGCTTCAGTTCTAGAAACTTGACTTCCATCCTAGCTTGCATACTCGACGAAAAGTAATTCTCAAAGAACAATTCCTTGAATCTTGTACAAGTCACTAACATTGTTCCAGCTCTCGCTTGATTAGTCTCCCATCAGTAATTGGCTTTTCCTTTCATCAAGTATGTAGCGAAAGCTATCTTTTGTTCTTCAGCTACTCTCGCAATAATGAATGCTTTTTCCATCTCCTTTACCCAAGTTTAGGCTTCAGTAGGATCCGTGGTTCCTTTGAATTTTGGCAGTCCTACCGCTTTAAAGTCTTTAAAATTTGCCAATCTATTAGCTGGCTGTTCTCTTGCTCTTGCTGCTGGAGTTCTATTTCCCATAGCTTGGGCTATAATATTCATAAAGTTTTGCATCGGGTCTGCTTGACCTTCTTCATTATTCACTGATTACTCTTCTCTCTGATTTCAATTCTGTCGTCTAGGCGACATTATCTGATTTAAATAAAAATCTTATATTAATTCTCTTTCTCTACATAAATTCTTATTAATCACACAATAAGAATTTAACAAATATTTCTCATATAATCGCATATTTATTCAAATAGCACATAGTACATTTAGTACTTAACACATACAATTATCCCCTTTTAAACAAATATTAGGATTAACAACACAATTTTACACAAAAAGTTGCAATTCTCCATAACTTTACACAAAAAGTTATAATTCTCCAAAATCATCTTAATATTCATATTGAAAATAATGATTACAGTCATACAAACGTATATATATATATATATATATATATATATATATATATATATATATATATATATATATATATATATATATATATATATTTACATATGCCTACGCATCATTCTCGATATTACAATCTTTAATATCACACACTATCAAAAGATACTATCGCTTATACTTAAACTGTCTACCGTCCACTCCCTTCACCAGTCTTCTTCTTACTGGGAAACTTGTTGAATCCGTGACCCATTCTTCCACATGAAAAACACTTTCTCATATTTGGCTTAGGACAATGTAAAGAAATATGTCCTTCCTGGTTACAGTTAAAACACACGTTCTTCCATATCTTACATTCTCCCAAGTGAGTCTTTCCACACTTGTCATGTGACAAACGAGATTTTTGTAATTTAATTCTTAATAGTTATTGAAGTAAATAAATATTTTCGATGATTTAATTATTAGATTAAAGAATTAATTGATGCAATTGTGGTAGATTAACTTAATTATATGTGTTACATTTATTAAATTAATGTGGAGAATTTTTATTATCGAAGTTTGTGATTATGTGAGCTTAATGTATTAAAAGAAATATTTAATAAGCCTATTGGTATTTTAATTAATTTAATTATTAATTAGAGAGTTAATAATTTGACATTATTTATTAATGAGAAATTATTATATTTTATTTAAAATAAATTAAATAAAATATTGATTTATTTTACAAGGAGTGTGACATTATTTAAACTATATGATAAAAGGCTTTATTAAATTAATTGGTTTTAAATCCCTTTCTTGTTAGCCAAACATGGCACTAAGGGGAGTTGGATGCAGTTAACCCATGACTGGGTAACTGACCACCAACGCGTCAGTTTTTTTTCTATTTATTTCATACGCCTTCTTCTTCTTCATTTTTTTCTAAGTCTGGCATAACATCACAAAGAGATTTGAGAAATTATTGAGTTAGAGTGTGAGTTGTGTGATTGAAGAGTTTGAGAAGGGTTCCAATTTGTCATCCTTATTCACACTACGCTTGGGTAATTTTCTCTAACCCAATTCTCATTTTACGTCTTTTAAGTTTCATGAATATGGCTTTCATACATTCTGTAAGTCTCTGTAAATTAGGAAATGGTGTTGTTATAGGGATATGTGTAATGATTCGAGTAGTATAGCATGTTTTATTATATATTATACAAGTTTCCGTATCATCAATTCATAATTTTATAACGTATGTTACTTACAGAGTATGGGTTATGGCCATATGGCCTTATACGTGATTTTAATATGTCAAACATAAATATTTTTGTAAAATTTCCACTCTTATTTGATTATTCATGTTAATACGAAGAGACCAAACTTTAAATGAACGGATTTTGCTTTATAACGAATCCGTGGCGTTGAATTTTAGGAATTTATGTTCAATACTTCAAGAACATCAAGAACAGTACAATTTGCATATTTTAATTCTGTAATTATATGTTTTAATGGGTTAAAATCACTCTTTAAGTGTTGGGTAATAATTATATACGAATTCTAACATGTGGGTATGTTTAATTTGGGGAAATAATGATCATGTAATGTTTAATTTGCTGAACTTTGTGTTCTTCGCGAACTAGGAATCAAATTCTGGAGTGTCGTGTCACGACGCTAACTCCAGAACCAAGCCGTAACGCCACGGCGCCGCAGCGCTAAGACCCAATACAAAAGTGGCGCCGCAACGCCACTTAGCAGAATGTCCAGAAAATGTTTTTTTTAATGTTCAAGTATAGAAATGAGTTAGTAACCTAGTCTAATGAATATAATGAGATATTAAAATGAGTTTTACCAAGTCAAGAAGACAATTACATGTTATTTGAATCGTTGATTATGTAATTAACTTGTTGTTTATGTAGTATTATATTATGTGAAAACAAGTATGATAATTTGACTGAATATAGTCATGAATTCGAGATTAGACAGAGAATGAACTTATGATGATTAGTTAAGTTATAATTAACTGGTATTGTGAATGTAAATGGTATGTAGGATTATATTCAAGGAACGCGTTTAATTAACGTGTAATCTACGTACGAGGCAAGTTTCCTAACCCTACTTGTTATCGTTATATAAGTTGATTAATTCACCTTTCTACATTGAGCAAATTCTCATTATTATTGATCAAGTCTGTTTTGTATGTTAAAGTTTATAAATCTTTCAAGCATGATGCTGTTATACAATACTTATTCTATTGTTTACCTTTTGAGATTCTATTCAATTAAGTTATCAATTATTGTTAAACCTTGTTAGACTAGCGAACCCTTATTGATTCGACTAGTCCATAGTTGATGAACATTCTAAATTTTAGAACCCTTGATGAATTATCCAAACAAAACTTTCTTTGGTGCGGACTCGAATGTCGAACTGAGATGAACAACCCAGTATAGGGGATTATTTACACTTTAGCGTTAAGATATTGTGCACAGTATGGTACTAAGGGCTGATCCCCCTAAGTACGAGAAGAAAGGTCCATAGTCTTATGATTGTTAAAGGTTTCAAGTATAACCCTTGACAATCTAGAACATAGTTCAGGGTCTTATGACCCTCAGAAATTTCTTTTGATTCTTGTTATCCATTCTTGATTCAAAAGTTGAGCTTTTATATTCGAAGTTATTATTTTTCTCGCATGTTATTATTCATTGTTATATTGTTATACTTGTGGGTATCGTGCTCACTCTTGCGTAATAATAACATTGCAGTTAAGAACGAAAGAGCAGACGAACCTTCCACTAGTAAAGGAAATGGCAAGCTTAGCAAGTAATGAAGACTGTTCTATTACTTTGGTTATGTAATTAGAATTGATGTTGCTTAAGACTTATTTGTTTATATTTTCGCACAGATGATTTAAGGTTAGAGTGACCTGGGATTTATTTATTATGCAGTTGATGTAACCCCATAATGGGAGATCTATTATTATTTCTATCTATTTCATGGTTTGTTTTTATTATGGGTAGATAGATATATGATGTTTGTATAGTGAACACCAAATCATGTGGGAATGGAAGTACCCGGATTTGGGGGTGTCACAGGTTTGTATCAGAGCTGTAGGTTATGAACCTTAGGTGGGGGAACAACCTTAAGTTATAGCCTTATAGGAAGAACATAGTGAAGGAAAACTCTTATCGAGTTCTAAGAGATGAATTTCTTAATTCATTGAAGATAATAAAAGACTCTATGTGCTTATGTGTTAATCTATGTGTTCGCTAGCACGAATTAGTAACTAAAACTTAAAATTTTGTTGTCAGGATGTCGGTTGTTGTAGGAGCTACTCGAGCTGGGGAGGAGGAACCCCGAGTGCCTACTGAGGAGGAGCCCCGAGACATTCATGGAAGAGGAACGTAGCAAGGCTATTCGGAGCCTTAACAGACAGTGATAGTATTAGTATTTAATTATGTGAAAACTATTTGGTAGTTAATGATGTAAATTTCGATGTGTTTATAAACAAAGGAATATTTTGATGTTTTAAATCCTGTAGATTCTTTATCTCGGGATAGTTGATGTAAATAGCAGTGACGCTATCTTATGATGTTAAAACTTTTGAATTTAATGAAATGTCAGAATTTATTTGAAGTAATGTGTTAAGTGAATTATGATTAAATATTCTAGTTAAGCCTTAATTGTTTAAAGGATATAATAAAGACCTAATAACCGTATATTCTTAACAGAAATATGCTGCCTAGAAGACAAATCCGTCAACCAGCTCAGAAAGAGTTAACGAATAATAACAATAACGCCAATGCTAATCCCGTCCAACAATTAGCGAACTTACTAGCTGGAGCAATGAATAATCAACCTCAAACTTCACAAAATACAACGTTCAAAGATTTCAAGGCGGTGGGACCTCCAGAGTTTAAAGGTTCCATGAACCCGATTGAAGCTCAGACTTGGGTTATGGAGATGGAGAAGGTTTTTGAGGTCGCAAGAGTCAGAGAGGACCAGAAGACCGCTTTTGCAACGTTTATGCTGAAATCTGAAGCCAGTTTTTGGTGGCAAGCAAACAAGGTCCGTGGAGGAGAAGGTATGATATCCTGGGAAAGGTTCAAGGAGATATTTTTTGAGATATATTTCCTGACTACCTCGCAGAACCAATTGGAGGTTCAGTTTCTGGAATTGAAGTAAGGGAATATGTCTGTATCGGATTATGCGGCTAAATTCAATGAATTGGCAAGGTTCGCCACATATCAAGTGCACACGGACGAGAGAAAAGCAAGAAGGTTCGAACAAGGTCTAAAGCCGTGGTTGTATAATAAAGTGTAGATGTTTCAGTTGAAGACATTCGCCGGGGTACTAGAGAAAGCTATGCTCGCTGAAGGTGGAAGCGATGCAGTAACGAAGTATAATCAGGAGCAAAAGAAGAAGAAGAGTGAGAATGAAGGTAATAACAAGACTGGTGGGAGTAGCACTGGGGGTAGCCATAATCAGAAGAGGAACTGGACAGATAATTCGTCGGCTGGAAGTCAACAAGGAGGGCAGAAGAAGAAGATCGAAGCGTGCTCAACCTACGGAAAAGCTCATTTGGGAGTTTGCATGAAAGGAAAGCGAGTGTGCTATAATTGTAGTTAGGAAGGCCACATAGCACCAAACTGTCCAAACCCAAAGAAGGGTGCCTACTTCACTTGTGGTTCAAAGGATCATTTGGCAAGGGATTGTCCTAAAAAGGGGTCTGGAGGATTGAGTTCAGGAGGAAATAGAGGGAATACCGGTGGAAGCACTCTAACTATCGCAGCACCAACCGCAACCAATCGACCAACCTCCAGAACATTCAACATGACAGTGCAGGACGCAGTATAGTCTCGCGATGGGGTGTCAGGTATCATTCCAATCAATAAAGTTAATGCTTATGTGTTATTTGATTTGGATGCTACTTGCTCATTTATATCCGATGACTTTGCTAAGAATTTAGAATTGCCTAAGGATGAGTTAGAATACCCCATGAACATAGAAATTGCGCATAGAGAAATAATCCCTGTTAAACACGTGCATAAGAACTGTAGAGTGGATATTAAGGGTAATATCATGAACGTAGATCTTGTCCCTATTTGACTTGGGGAATTTGACGTTATCTTGGGAATGGACTGGTTATTCAATTACGGGGCGGTAATTGATTGCCAAAAGAAGCGTATTAACCTTATGACTCCGTCAAAGGTTATGTTTTATAGTAGCAAGTCGCCTAGACAAGCGAGTTGTCTGACGATGATGCAGGCCAGGAAGTTGTTACGACAAGGATGTGTAGGATGTCTAGCTTACATAGTCGATAGTCGTAAAGAGAATCCAAAAATAGATGAGATACCAGTAGTTAGAGATTTCGCTGACGTATTTTCGAACGATTTGCCAGGACTTCCTCCAGATAGAGCAGTTGAATTCGTGATCGATTTGGCTCCAGGAACGGCTCCAATATCGAAGGCACCATACTGAATGGCACCAGTAGAGATGAAAGAATTGATGGTACAACTACAAGAATTACTGGATAAAAAGTATAAACAACCAAGTGCATCACCGTGGGGAGTGCTGGTTTTATTTGTAAAGAAGAAGGATGGGACAATGCGGCTTTGCATCGATTATAGAGAACTATATAAGGTCACGATTAAGAATAGATATCCATTACCAAGGATCGATGATCTGCTTGATCAATTGAAGGGAGCAAGATACTTTTCAAAGATAGACTTGAGGAATGGTTATCATCAACTGAAGATGAGACCAGAGGATGTACCGAAGACAGCGTTCAGAACACGATATGGTCACTATGAATTTTTAGTAGTGTCGTTTGGTTTAATGAATGCTCCTGCAGCATTTATGGGACTAATGAATGGTGTGTTCAAGCCATTTTTGGACAAGTTCGTAGTGGTATTTATAGATGATATTTTGGTATATTCAAAAACCAAGGAAGAACACGAAGAGCATTTGAGATTAACGTTAGAAGTGTTAAGAAGGGAGAAGTTGTATGCCAAGTTTTTAAAATGCAAATTTTGGAATGAGCGGGTGCAATTTCTTGGACATGTGATCGATAAAGATAAAATTTCGGTAGATCCATCCAAAGTCGAAGCCATGATCAACTGGGATCAGCCGAAGACGCTGTCGAAAGTACAAAGTTTTCTTGGATTGGCAGGTTATTATAGAAGATTCATTCAGAATTTTTCCAAGATCGCAACTCCGTTGACGAATTTGACTAGGAAATCGGTGAAATTTGTTTGGACAGAGAAGTGTGAGGAAAGCTTTCAAGAATTAAAGATGAGGTTGAGTACAGCACCTGTGTTATCTCTTCCGGACGATACAGGAAATTTTGTGGTTTATAGTGATGCGTCGCATAAGGGACTTGGCTGTGTGCTTATGCAGAACAGTATAGTCATTGCATATGCGTCACGACAACTGAAAGATTATGAGAAGGGGTATCCGACCCACGACATGGAGTTAGCTGCAGTGGTTTTTTCTTTGAAAATCTGGAGGCACTATCTTTACGGGGAGGAATGTGAAATATATACGGACCATAAGAGTCTGAAATATATTTTTACACATAAAGAATTGAATATGCGCCAAAGAAGGTGGTTGGAATTAATTAAGGACTACGATTGTGAGAATTTATACCATCCGGATAAGGCAAACGTGCTTGCCGATGCCTTAAGTAGAAAAGATTAGGAGAAGCTGATGATGTTGACCGAACAGGAGGAGTTAATTTTGGCCATGGAGAAGTTAAAACTGGAAGTGAAGTATCCTATGGAAATTGATAAAAAGCTGTTCCAAATGCAATCTGGTACAACCCTACTGGATAAAGTTAAAGCGGCTCAACTTTAGGACGATGAATGCAAAAAGGTGATAAGGAAGATATCTAAAGGATCTGAACCAAGATTTAAGATGGATAAGGAAGGAATACTGAGATTCAAGAACAGAATTTGGGTACCGCCAGTAACAGACATTAAGGAAGACATTTTGAGCGAGGCTCATAGCTCACGATATTCGATTCACCCTGGTAGTACTAAGATGTACCAATATCTTTGACAACATTTCTAGTGGCCTAATTTGAAACGTGATGTTGCAGAATGTGTTGCCAAGTGTCTAACCTGTCAGAAAGTAAAAGCAGAACATCAGAGACCAAGTGGATTGCTACAACCGTTGGAGATCCCAGAATGGAAATGGGAACATATTACAATGGACTTCGTGGTTGACCTTCCGACGACTTAGAAAGACTATGACGCAGTATGGGTTATCGTTGACCGACTGACAAAATCCGCACACTTCCTTCCGATCAAAATTAGATTCAACTTAGATCAGTTGGCAAAGTTATATGTAAAATAGATTGTTTCGAGGCACGGAGTGTCGGTGTCAATCATTTTCGATAGGGGTCCGCGCTTTACGTAGAACTTCTGGAAACGTCTACAAGAATGCATGGGTACACAGTTGTGAATGAGTACGGTATATCACCCTCAGACAGATGGACAATTCAGACATTGGAAGATATGTTAAGAGCTTATATAACGGACTTTAAAGGAAATTGGGATGATCATCTACCGCTCGTAGAGTTCGGCTACAACAACAGTTACCACGCTAGTATAGGCATGCCGCCTTACGAAGCGTTATACGGCAGAAAGTGCAGAACTTCACTTTATTGGGATGAAGTTGGCGAAAGACAATTGCTAGGGCCAGAATTGGTACAGCAGACTGCAAAAATAGTCAAAGTGATCCGAGCAACTGGTAGTAGCTCAAGATAGACAGAAGAAGTACGCAGATCCACACCGTAAGAATGTTGAGTTTGAACCCGGTAGTTATGTGTTCCTAATGGTATCTCACTGGAAGAGAAAGATCAGATTCGGAAAGAAAGGGAAATTAAGCCCAAGATTCATTGGATCCTTTGAAGTACTACGAAGAATCGGAGAAGTCGCGTATGAGGTAGCCTTACCTCCAGCTCTAGAGATTGCCCACAACGTCTTCCATATTTCAGTCTTACGACCCTACAAACCCGATTAGAAGCATGTAATTGAATACGAACCCCTACATTTTGAAAAAGACTTGTCTTACGAAGAAATTCCTGTTCAAATTGTCGACCGAAAAGAACAAATTCTGAGAAATAAAGTAATACCTTCTGTTTAGATAATTTAGAAGAACCACAACGCTGAAGAAGCTACGTGGGAACTCGAAGAGAATATGATGAAGAATTATCCTCATTTATTTACTTAAATTATGTGTAAGCAATTTTGGGGACAGAATCTTTGTAAAGGGGGAGAATTTAACGGGTCGAATTTATTGAGTCGTGATTTTGGAGACAGAATCCTTTTAAGGGGGGAAAGATGTGACGAACGAGATTTTTGTAATTTAATTCTTAATATTTATTGAAGTAAATAAATATTTTCGATGATTTAATTATTAGATTAAAGAATTAATTGATGCAATTGTGGTAGATTAACTTAATTATATGTGTTACATTTATTAAATTAATGTGGAGAATTTTTATTATCGAAGTTTGTGATAATGTGGACAATTTGCATATTTTAATTCTGTAATTATATGTTTTAATGGGTTAAAATCACTCTTTAAGTGTTGGGTAATGATTATATACGAATTCTAACATGTGGGTATATTTAATTTAGTAAAATAATGATCATGTAATGTTTAATTCGCTGAACTCTGTATTCTTCGCGAACTAGGAATCAAATTCTGGAGTGTCGCGCCGCGGCGCCAACTCCAGAACAGATGTCCCGCGCCGCAGCGCCAACTCCAGCACTGATGCCTCGCGCCGCAGCGCCACAGCGCCATGTACCAAGCTGTAGCGCCACGGCGCCGCAGCGCCAAGACCCAGTACAAAAGTGGCGTCGCAGCGCCACTTAGCAGAATGTCCAGAAAATGTTTTTTTTAATGTTCAAGTATAGAAATGAGTTAGTAACCTAGTCTAACGAATATAATGAGATATTAAAATGAGTTTTACCAAGTCAAGAAGACAATTGCATGTTATTTGAATCGTTGATTATGTAATTAACTTATTGTTCGTGTAGTATTATATTATGTGAAAATAAGTATGATAATTTGAATGAATATAGTCATGAATTCGAGATTAGACAGAGAATGAACTTATGATGATTAGTTAAGTTATAATTAACTGGTATTGTGAATGTAAATGGTATGTAGGATTATATTCAAGGAACGTATTTAATTAACGTGTAATCTACGCACGAGGCAATTTTTTTAACCTTACTTGTTATCGTTATATAAGTTGATTAATTCACCTTTCTACGTTGAGCAAATTCTCATTATTATTGATCAAGTCTGTTTTGTATGTTAAAGTTTATACATCTTTCAAGCATGATGTTGTTATACAATACTTATTCTATTGTTTACCTTTTGAGATTCTATTCAATTAAGTTATCAATTATTATTAAACCTTGTTAGACTAGCAAACCCTTATTGATTCGACTAGTCCATAGTTGATGAACGTTCTAAATTTTAGAACCCTTGATGAATTATCCAAACAAAACATTCTTTGGTGCGGACTCGAATGTCAAACTGAGATGAACAACCCAGTATAGGGGATTATTTACACTTTAGCGTTAAGATATTGTGCACAGTATGGTACTAAGGGCTGATCCCCCTAAGTACGAGAAGAAAGGTCCATAGTCTTATGATTGTTAAAGGTTTCAAGTATAACCCTTGACAATCTAGAACATAGTTCAGGGTCTTATGACCCTCAGAAATTTCTTTTGATTCTTGTTATCCATTCTTGATTCAAAAGTTGAGCTTTTATATTCGAAGTTATTATTTTTCTCGCATGTTATTATTCATTGGTATATTGTTATACTTGTGGGTATCGTGCTCACTCTTGCGTAATAATAACATTGCAGTTAAGAACGAAAGAGCAGACGAACCTTCCACTAGTAAAGGAAATGGCAAGCTTAGCAAGTAATGAAGACTGTTCTATTACTGTGGTTATGTAATTAGAATTGATGTTGCTTAAGACTTATTTGTTTATATTTCTGCATAGATGATTTAAGGTTAGAGTGACCTGAGATTTATTTATTATGCAGTTGATGTAACCCTATAAGGGGAGATCTATTATTATTTCTATCTATTTCATGGTTTGCTTTTATTATGGGTAGATAGATATATGATGTTTGTATAGTGAATACCAAATCATGTGGGAATGGAAGTACCTGAATTTGGGGGTGTCACATGTCACATACTTGCTTCTTGTTTAGGTTTGAATTTTTAGAATTATTATCACTGTCGTTGTCCCTCTTTCTCTTATTACTTTCTTTCTGCTTCTTGACTGTTCCCTCAGACAATCCACCACCTTCAGCCTTCATTCTTTCCATTTGTGTCTTCAGTTCGTTTCGTTCTTCGGTCATCTCGCGTAATGCTCGCTCCGTCTTCCACAACTCCTCCAAGAGAAATACTTTACTCCGGAGTTCTTAAACTTCTGCAAATACTTGATCTTTTTCTCTCACTTTTGTCTTAATCTCTGGCTCCAACTTAGCTTCTTCGGACTCTGCCTCCTCATCTTTATTTAGATACATTTTGGGATAATTATCATGATCGCTTCCCAGATTCACCATAGGTTCATCTTTTCCCACTTCTTCCACTGACTCGCTTTGCGCTGGCACCTTGACTACTGGCACTGGTGCAACATCTGCTAGCATCTCCGTACTCATTTTATCTTCTCTTGACATCCTACAGTCAGTTTAAATATATTGATTAGTACTTCACCAGTACAAACTTAATACACACGATGTGTTCACACATCTTTCTATTGATGCACTTCGACAATCCCTCACTTAATACTCTAAATGAGTATTCTCTATCTCGCTTATGGTTATAATCCTAGGGTTTCCCCACCCCCACTTAAGGTTTATAACCTATAGCTTTGATACCAACTTGTGACGTCCCCAAATCCGGGTTACTTGATCCCCAAGTTTGGTGCTCACGATCCAACATATAAATAACATCAACTACCCATTCATTGATGAATAGCAATACACAACTCATTAACAGATACAGTTAATACATTATCCCAGGTTATCTAATCATAACATAACAAACATACTCTTTAGATATACAAAAAGGGTTTACAATTACAATATAATAAGTAATGTTCATTATAACTACTCCAGCAAAACACCTTTACCCTTATCCTTCTCAGCCCCGCCGGGCACTTCGTTTCTAGCTGAAAATTTTTATTTAAACAAGGGTGAGCAACAAATTTACCCCATAAGTTAAGACATACAATGAATGTATAAGAATCAAGAATAACAGACTATCTATTTCGATAGAATGACACCAAAGTTAGGAGAACTTTGAAATAACTGAACAAATCGTTAATCACTAACAAATCTTCTCGCATCTTGTGCCATCCAATAATTTGATAATGAAAGAGTACAATACTTTCACAGTTTCTACGATATTAATTGAATAACCAGAATTAATTCTACTAAATAACCGAATTGAACATTGTTCCAGATTTATGCTAAGCGATCCATTAGATCTTGAACTTCTCTTCTCGAGTAACTATCAAAGATTTACTTTGATATACCCAGGTGTATTAGATAACCATAAAGATTAAATCATACCCCCAGCAAATATACAGAGTGATCAGCTTCGTTATACCATATATTATGCATAATATTTACACGCGCGCAACGGCTGAATATACGACCACAAGGTTCCCTTTATATAAAAGGTTGTTATTCTCAGTCTTATAAACAAATTTTGAATCTCAACAACGAAATACTAATATTTCAATATCTAATCGCTTTCTCGATCTAGCCGAAACAATTGGCATCAATCTGTCAATAATAATTGAGTTCTCTCCTCGAACCTATCAAGTTCCAACAAAAGTTCGTCTAGCCAAAACAATTAGCTAAGACATATCTCAACACGATTCAACAATAGACAACACTTATCTGTACTATTTGCAATCAATAATATCTTTTACGGATGTGAATATCCAACACCAGTTATTCTCCAAGTATATTCTCAGAATCACTAATTCAATTTGAATTAATAAACATGCACTAACTGTGAATAATCAACAATAATTCTCAGACGTGGCCTAATCAACAATAATTAACTACCATAATATTTGAAAAGTATTAACTCAAGGTTGAGTTAAGCAAACTTGCACCCTGCGTTGATTACTGCTACACAATATACTTATCTACGTTCACAAGACCTATAATCACAATATTGGTCTCATAATTAGCACAACAATTCAGAACACATAATATTATAATTTACTGTCAATATTTCTCCTAGACACATCACCACATAGTCACATCAGTGTTTATAACCTATATAAACACTCATCAAGTCTAACTAGTTCGGTCTGGTTGGACTCGGTCTTTTCTCGGTGTCCTGGTCGCCTGGTCACCCTATTCGACAATTAACACATTTATTATCAATTAAACTCGGTCTCAAAGCTTCAATATTATTTTAGATAAGTCAAATATTGTTTATAATATTTTTCGGAAGCTTTTAATATTTTTCTAACAATTATTATTATTTATAATAAATTTTCAAACACTGGAATCAGTTTTATATGATTTAAATTACTGCATAATACCATCATCATTAATATTTAATAATATTAAAATATTAATGACATACTTGTCAAAATATTAAAGTTAGTAATAATAACTCAAAATATTTTTAAATTACTAATATTCTCTTTAAATGATTTTTAAAATAGTTAAAACTATTTTTAAACAATTACCATTAATATTTAAATATTAATGAATTTCTCATCAAAATATTAAAAGTCGTTAATTATAACTTAAAATATTTTTAAATTATTTTTCTCATTTTAAAATGATTTTTAAATCAATAAAACTATTTTTAACTCATTTATTTAATATAATAATTAAATAAATCTAATATCTTTAGTATTAATTTATTAATAAAATTTCTCCAAAAATATAAAAAGTTACATTTTATAACCCAAAATATTTTCTAACACTTTATTCTTATTTAAAATGATTTTTATAATATTAAAATTATTTTTCTCTAATTTATTTAAATTACTAATTAAATAAATTAAATATCCTTAATATTCAAATAAATATAAATATTAATGAAAAATATCCCAAATTATCAAAAGTTATTTTTCATAACTTAAAAAAAAATTAAAACCATTTTTGTAATTTTTAGAAATTATTTTCTATTTTTAAGCATTTTTCAGAAATTAAATTAATTGAATTTTTGAAAACTGTCGTTGTTGGTGTTCTTGAGCTCAAGAACACTGACAACAGTGCTCAAGGGGTCATGTTTGACCACTTGTAATTCAAAGCCTAATGTGTTTATGGGCTTTCTTGAGCATTGATCTTGTAGTAGGTATGTAGTACTACAATTATCAATCATCATCTCGGTCATACAACATCACAACAAAGAGATCTAAGCCTCCAAACTTACTGTCAGACACCATCTGAGTTTTCTGAGTTACCCAGAAACCCAGACAGCTTCGACTAGGCAATTTCTAGCTCAATCAATTATAGGTTCTAGTCATGATCATGTGGTCTCATGGTTCAAACTTATAGTTCTCATGTCAAGGAACATCTACATATCATGATTTCATTCCAACAACATCAAAATCCCCATATTTGAACTGGTTAAATCTGGTCAAAAACAGTGTTCATACACTTTTTGGAAATTCCAGAAAAATGACTTCGTGATCTGATGGGCTACTTTGACCATCCACAACTTACAATCTGTTGATTGTTTAAAGGATCTAAAGGCATGGATCTAAAGTACATCTAACAGGCTACAAACTAGATACAATAACATCATCAAGTCTCCAAACATCTGACAGATCTTGGCCTTGCAAAATCATGTCAGACGCTATTAATGAGTTTCTGGGTTGCCCATAAACTCTTGGTCATGCTCGGTCAACTCATTTTGATCATCAATAACTTGTAATCTAGACATGAAATGACCATGATTCCACTTCCATATTACACTCCTCATGTCAGACTAAAAATTTAAAACTTAAAACACAACAAATCAAAAACAGGGAAGGATCTATGGCTCCTAACATATGCTTGTCGGACCAATTTTTAGGGTTCATGGCAGTTTTCAAAAACTTTGATTTTTACCCATTTTGATGCTATAGATCTATGATATAACATCATAGATCATCATATAACATCTTCTAACATGTATTAAAACACAAAAACACAAACTTGGCCTAAGCATACAAGTTCTAAGATGGGTTAGGGATTTACCTTATCTTGTCCAATCTTGGATCTTAGGTTTCCAATCTATTCTTAGGATTGATAGGGGCTCTACTAGTGACTGATTCACTTTAGTAATTCGTGGGTTTGGGTGAAAGAAAGAGTTGATTGGTGTTAGATAGCAAATAGGCCAAGTTAATGAACTTTCTCTCTCCTACATCACTTATATTTGATACAATGTATGTATATTTGGCAAGGTGGCAAGATATGGATCAGATTTAGCTAAGTTTCCAGCACATGGGCTCACCTAACCTTGGTGAGTCACTAAATCTTGCAATATCTCTTTACTTATAACTTAAGTAAAGGGGTATTTTCATAATTTCCCTCATAAATTTAAGGGTATTCTAGTCAATTGACATAACTTCTCTTAATTCTCACCATTAGGGTTTGGTAATCTCGTTTAGGGTTTCCTAATTAGGGTTTAAGGTTCTCGAATTTAAAATTAGGGTTTCCCGACATTTGATTAGGGTTTCTAACTGCGCGTTAGGGTTTCTTAATATGAGATTAGGGTTTCTAATCTCTTATAAGAGTTTACTAAATTTGTACCCTATTCGATCAATCACTGATCACCAATTCTACACAGTACAAACATGTACTCATCAATACAATTATTATAACTATATTTTCTACCGAATCCTTATCCGTATGTAATACCCGAGAATTTCCACATCTTATTAAATGAATATATTAATGGAAATGAATATCTATTTGAATATAAATAATTTTGTGTTATGAGATGAGTTAACTCAATTATATTAAAGTGAATAATTGTAACTAGTGAGGAAATGCGGAGTTGTAATGAACTCGTTGAATGCCTTGTGTGGCACCGTGATAAAAAATAATAGTGATTATATTAATTAACGAAAGAATTGTTAAGCGAACAATTAATCTATACTAATTGATTAATGATGATTAATAATATGTGACTATTATTACTGTAAGAGATATAATAGCAATGAGCAACATGTTTATAAATATAACCAGATTCTTATTTATTTAATCATTCATTATAAAGATTAATAATGTCATTGATTAATAGGGAACGGATTAATTAATATTATTATTAATTAATTGGTAAGATAAATAATTTATTAATTACTATGTGCAAGCATATGATAATTAAATATATATGTATAGCAGCTACCTATATGTGTAATATAAAGTGTAAAGTGCAATATGGCTATATTATATAGTGTAGAGCGACACTTATGTGACTATACTATATATAGCAACTATATATTAAGATTTATTAAACTATATAGTAAAGAGTATGAAATTATAAGTTGTATAAATAATTACTTATGTGACAATAATTGTAAATGGAAACATTAAAAGATGTACTCTGTCAAAGAATGACAAATTATTCCAATAAGTAAGTCTAACTAGAATAATAAAGTTTTAAGGAAATATTAAATTACTAGTGGGTAATTAAATGGAGTCCATACATGTTATAAATTATAATTAGACTGGAATAATGTACATGGATTATATGATGTGAGTACACAAATAATTCCTAAATTTTCCTAATATGATAACAATTGTACATTAAAATTTCATTTAGGGAGTTAAAGTAACTAACTGAGCTAAAATGAAGCTTGTTGCTATAACATAAAATTTATCAGTTGAGCAAAGAAAATGAATAGTAACCTAGAAAATTCATTGCGTAAACTCAAACTTCATAGCAGTGTTGCTGAAATGATGGCTATGATTTGGTGGCTGGCCAAATTCCTTATACACATTGTGTTCTTCTAATTTCCATGGAATTAAACTATAATGCAAGAGCATTAACTGGGCAACCATTCCTCTTTATATAGTACCACCACTCTCTCAGTTTTTGATTACGTGAAAATTGTCTGATAAGTCTAAAGTTTGACAGTGAAGATTTCTGAGCAATTGTAGAAGTATAATCAGTGAGTAAGGAATTCAATTAAGCATCAAGAGGTATAATTTCTGTTTATGTTCTTAATTTTGAAGTTTTGTCAAATTCTAGAAATTGTTAAATTCTATGTTAATATGTAAAACCCCAACTTTTTGAATAAAGATGAATTTTCTATAAATATTATTTTTGAATATTATGGAGTGAAATTGATATAATGTTATAGTTGTGGGTAATATTTATAAATTTTGCAAAGTATGCAAGTTGTTGTATTATATTCGATTGGTCGGGGAATATTCGTTTTAGCAGAGAATATTCGTACAACATCACAATCATTGGTGGACCCCACAACGGAATTATTGTCGGATTGAGAAAACGACAAAGATATTTTTATGAAAATAACGGCGAAAGTTTTACCGTTAATACTGTTGAACTACTCGGTAGTAAAAGTACAGTAATACGTGTGGTTGCATAGTAGCACACGGTATTGGTTATATATATATAAAGTATGTATTTATATACTATATATATATGCAATGTTGTCAAGATTGACATAGTGGGTGGAGGGAAATTGGGTGTTCACGTGGAGGGAACACAATTATATATATATATATATATATATATATATATATATATATATATATATATATATATATATATATATATATATTATGTTTTTTGTTTGTAATGAATTATTGCATTGAAATCAATCTCCGTATGATGCCCGTGACTCTGACTAATTATTTCGTCTGAATTCTTACCGTACAGTCCAATAGTATCCTTCAATTCTCCTATAAATAGAAGTTCATTCCTTCATTATTTCTTACGAATTCACTGAAGCTTTAGAGAGAGAAATTATATAAAAGTATTCTGCTACTTCCCTACTCTTATATCCAATTTTTTTTACGGTAAGGGGTGTTATTCTTTCTTATTCATGAAGAGAAATGTTGTTATTCCATTTCTTATTATTCTGTTGGAATAACCTGTATACGCGGTCTACCCTATACTTGGTGACATTCTTCTATTATTCTGTTGGAACATCCTGTCTGTGTGTTTTACACCGGACCTGGTTCCGTCTTTATTATTATTCTGTTGGAACATCCTGTCTGTGTGTTTTACACCGGACCTGGTTTCGTCTTTATTATTATTCTGTTGGAACATCCTGTCTATGTGTTTTACACCAGACCTGGTTCCGTCTTTATTATTATGTTGGAACATCCTGTCGATGCAAATTTTGCCAGACTTGGTTCCGTTATTATTATTCTATTAGAATAACCGGTCTATGTAAAGTACCGCATGCATGGTGATTTCTTTTGTTATTCCATTCTTTATTATACTCAGTTGGTTAAAGTTTTGACTTCTATACTCCATAAAATTAGTGGAATATCCTTGATATTTGCGCTTCATCCAGTATATTTTAATGGAAATATTCTTTTGAGCATTCTTGAATTTTACTGCACAAAGCAGTATCTTGTTGACAACTTGGACGTTATTAGTTCCTGAATAAATTAATTCTTGAACTTGTAATTTTATTGAATTCTTATATCATTGTCATCATCCTCATGTTTAAATTTTTTGAAAGTCATTTGTGGCCTGTAGTGCATAGATGAACTTGGTATGATTATGACCATGGATTATTCGGTGTAATCATGACCGTAATGTTACAAATGATGTGGTAAAAGTCCTCATTAGCCCGTAGCGCATTGATAGACAGTTGTTGGCATGATCATGACCATTAATGAATATATAAATTTTTTTTGGCCCGTAGTGCATGGATAATTGTGGTCGTGATACTAAAGAATATCCTTGGCCGTAGTGCATGGGTGATTCCATGATGTGAAATATTTATTAAGCTGAGTCTCAGCGATAACAGTAATGAAAAACCTTTTAAATCATAAAAGATAGTAGATTTTATTTTCTACTTGACTCTTTTAATGGATTGCTTGTTCCGCTACAGTTAAACTTGATGTCTATTATATTTTATAAGTTTAACATTGTTGGAGACTAATGATAATTTATTCTGCATTATCTTAGTCATAATATTTCTTACTGGGCTAGTTGAGCTCACCATTTCTTTCACTGTTCTCTTCAGGAAATGAGAATATAGCTGGGACGAGTCGGGAAACGGAGTGATGGTCCAGATGATAGCATTAGTAGTCCTCACTATTCTGTGAAATAGTGTGATAATAATTGTAATGAGGACTCCTTTTGAGTATGGATACTCTCTAGAAGATAATATTTGTATTCAAACTCACAGTTTATGTTTTGTCGTATTGTACATGACAGTGTATTATTAAGTTGTATTTGAATTCTGTACCATGTATCTGGCGACTCAAGATGGGTGATGTATACCTAATTTTGGGGGCGTCACATAATGTGTATGGATTAGCATACCATTGTGTTATCTAAGCTTGTATACATGTCTAGGAGCAGTATAGTGGGTTCGAACTCAGGTTTGATGTTGGTTATGTTGGAACTCTGCCAAAGTAGGGTCCTTATTCTTCATTCTGATCGAAGTGGCGCGGCCGCGCCACTTCTATAATACATGACCGCGCGGCCGCGCCGACTGCCAGTCCTATGTACTAATTTTATGATCCTGTTTTGGTCTGAGTATGCTATGTTAATTAGTTCATGCATATAAATAACCTGCACAAGTGGGCTGAGATTTTTATGCATATAGTAAGCCATGTTAGTTGATTTTAGTTTGGTTATTCAAAGAACTATAAGGATTTAGAAACTAAATTTTGATAAACATCGCGTAATACATTTTCTGATATACCTTAAAATATAACCAATATGTTAGTTTACCTTGTTGGTGAGGGTATGGGGTAGTCAAGCATGGATTAAAAGTAAAAGACTATATTAGCTATGTGTACATGAACTATGCATAAACTTAATTTTGAACTTTAAAACATATTTATGTGAACTATGATGTGGTTATGGAAGCATGATATGGGATTTGTGAACTTACCTTGCATGCTTGAAGAAGTTTTACTAATGAAAATACGAACTTTAAACATGAATATGAACATGCTACTTTGAGAGTTAGAATCTGATATTTGTGAACATGTTTGATGATACTCTTAGACTCACTTATGTATCATAAATATATATACCATGCTTAAGTATCGTAATTCAAGTGAAACATAAACGAATCATATTTTCAAACCAAAATAATGCTAATTACACATATGTGATATGAATACTACAAGTATGTCTAAATATGAGTTATATAACTACCTTATATGTTTAAGAAGCAAGCATGATAGATCTTGTGGTTTCATAACCTTGAATGACCTTAACTTGTTGAGATGTTCAACTTAGAACCATATTATGAAAGAAAGAACCCTTGACATGTTAATATTTGTTATGTGTGTAAGGATGGGCAAGCCAGGCCAAGTAAGTAATTGCTCAGCCTAGTTTGAACTTGGAGCCGCGCGGTCGCGCGTCTCCTTAGTATAAATCAGGCACTACCGCGCCCCTCTACAGAACTTGGAAAGTGACTTTTGTGATTTTTGAAATATGTAAATGCTAGTATAACTTCATTATGCTTATTTTTGTCCATGGTACACTGACAGAGGTAGCGTTGCATGTTAACACCTATCTTAGCTTGAATTGACAAAGTGTTTTTAAATGATAAAGTCTAGCGATAGTTCCGAGCTACATAATGACATACGTTTAAGATTATCCGACTAGAAGAATAGCAATATTTGTTAGCATTGATAAAGTACACTTGTGTATGATAGTAAGTTAAGATAATAGATGTACATGTTGAACTTGTATAACTAATATAATTATACATGAATAGGATATCATAGTGCATTGCATTGACATTAAGCTTTACTTTTGTAAACTACACTTGAGGCAAGTATCCTAAACCCTTGCATTACTTTATTCGACGGATATCATGAGCAAACCTTATCTCTTTGAATTCAAGTTATCTTACTTTCTCGTTCAATTGAGCTAGTATGTTAAATTCTTGAGAAAACAATTATTCATGTTGAACTTGGTATTGTTCTTGAATATTGTGAAATGGTCTATGCCATTTGATTCGGCTAGACTATATGCATGTTTATAAAACTGTCCAAACCAATTGACTGGTGAGGAAATCTTAAAAACCGAGTTGAACAACCCTTATAGTAAGGGGAGTGTTTATTGTTGGAAGCCCCAACACACGCGTGAATATTACTGTGGTGTTATGCATAACATAGAGTATTATAGACTGATCATTTATCATACATATTTCTTTTGGGTTATCAGTTTAATATTGGTAATTCTAGTAGATGTTCAATAGTCCTTAGTGGCTGCTCAGTATAAATTATTTATCTAGTTGGATACATTAATAGTCTTTGAATTCATATATATCTGTTGATTTATATTGAATTATCGTTCTTATTCTAAGGAGTTGATTCAAGAATTGTTGATATTCATTATTCATGATATTATTCTGAAACCTTGAACAATCTTAGATATGATACTTTGATATTTCTAACTCGTGTATTAAAACTCTTTACCCTTGTTGTATATTACTTGTTCGACAATTTGTGCGCATTCTTGCTTATTTAAAACCTTTCAGTTAAGGCGAAATAGAGAAGTGTATCTGGGAAAGACAAGGGCAAGGGCAAGGCTACCGACTAGCTTGTTCCTTTATGTTTAAAAGTGTTATGTTCTATTAAGACTATTTTCAGACTATGTTTAGGCTTAAGTAGGCTTGTCTAGTGAGTTCTTACAATCATTCATTGTTTAGATTTCTAGTAGGGGGGACTTAGTCGCTTGAGCGCATTATGTGCAAGTTTTTTTGCGGGCAGGTATAGTAAGGATCATTTCGTGGAATGGGATTTTGTGTCATCCTAGAGAGAAAGTGGGTTAGGCCTTTGGAACCTAGTATCCTAAAAAACCTATCTTTGGTGGGCAAATGGTTACAGTGTCTCCCTTTGTAACCCGATTATCCTTGGCAACAGGTGAATAGAAACAATTATGGGTTTCAATTACATAGATGGGGAACGACAGCCACGGTGAGAAGATGTATATGCCATACGTCACCTTGGTACATCCGTACATGAAGCTTAATATTTTCATTTCCTATATAAACAGATCATGATCTTTTCTTTTTTCTTTATTTTTGCACCTAATTGAGAGTAGTACTTGTTACTAAAGAACTTTTAACTACTGATACAATGGTTTTAAAAAATACTACTCCGATATTGATTTGTTTTGCTTTAAATAACAACCAGCTTCTTTCAACCCTAATATATTATATAATGAAATACATTTCAAAGCAAGGAAAACACAATCATGAATAGTGAAAAATTAAACACAAATATTTTTAATCTTTTGGGAATAAAATGTGATTATGATAAAATATACCCACCTCCAAGTAATAAAAGAACCCGCGCAAGATATTCAACTTTTTAGGCTGATCACCCTTGAAGGCATTAAGTTGCCTTTGTAGATTTGCATAGTAAAGAAAAACATTATTAAGGGTATTCTAGTCAATTGACATAACTTCTCTTAATTCTCACCATTAGGGTTTGATAATCTCAATTAGGGTTTCCTAATTAGGGTTTATGGTTTCCGAATTTAAAATAAGGGTTTCCAGACATTTGATTATGGTTTCTAACTACGCGTTAGGGTTTCTTAATCTGAGATTAGGGTTTTTAATCCCTTATAAGAGTTTACTAAATTTGTACCCCATCCGATCAATCACTGATCACCAATTCTACACAGTACAAACATGTACTCATCAATACAATTATTATAACTGTATTTTCTATCGAATCCCTATCCGTATGTAATACCCGAGAATTTCTACATCTTATTAAATGAATATATTAATGAAAATGAATATTTATTTGAATATAAATGATTTTGTGTTACGAGATGAGTTAACTCAATTATATTAAAGTGAATAATTGTAACTAGTGAGGAAATGTGGAGTTGTAATGAACTCGTTGAATGCCTTGTGTGGCACCGTGATAAGAAATAATAGTGATTATATTAATTAACGAAAGAATTGTTAAGCGAACAATTAATCTATACTAATTGATTAATGATGATTAATAATAGTGACTATTATTAGTGTAAGAGATATAATAGCAATGAGTAACGTGTTTATAAATATAACCAGATTCTTATTTATTTAATCATTCGTTATAAAGATTAATAATGTCATTGATTAATAGGGAAGGGATTAATTAATATTATTATTAATTAATTGGTAAGATAAATAATTTATTAATTGCTCTGTGCAAGCATATGATAATTAAATATATATGTATAGTAGATACCTACATGTATAATATAAAGTGTAAAGTGCAATATGGCTATATTATATAGTGTAGAGCGACACTTATGTGACTATACTATATATAGCAACTATATATTAAGATTTATTAAACTATATAGTAAAGTGTATGAAATTATAAGTTGCATAAATAATTGCTTATGTGACAATAAGTGTAAATGGAAACATTAAAAGATGTAGTCTGTCAAAGAACAACAAATTTTTCCAACAAGTAAGTCTAACTAGAATAATAAAGTTTTAAGGAGATATTAAATTACTAGTGGGTAATTAAATAGAGTCCATACATGTTATAAATAATAATTAGACTAGAATAATGTACATGAATTATATGATGTGAGTACACAAATAATCCCTAAAGTTTTCTAATATGATAAAAATTATACATTAAAATTTCATTTAGGGAGTTAATGTAACTAACTGAGCTAAAATGAAGCTTGTTGCTATAACATAAAATTTATCGGTTGGGCAAAGTAAATGAATAGTAACCTAGAAAATTCATTGCGTAAACTCAAACTTCCTAGCAGTGTTGCTGAGATGATGGCTATGATTTGGTGGTTTGCCAAATTCCTTATACACATTGTGTTCTTCTAATTTCCATGGAATTAAACTATAATGCAAGAGCATTAACTGGGAAACCATTCCTCTTTATATAGTACCACCATTCTCTCAGTTTTTGGTTACGTGAAAATTGTCTGATAAGTCTAAAGTTTGAGAGTGAAGATTTTTGAGCAATTGTAGAAGTATAATCAGTGAGTAAGGAATTCAATTAAGCATCAAGAGGTATAATTTTTGTTTATGTTCTTAATTTTGAAGTTTTGTCAAATTCTAGAAATTGTTGAATTCTGTGTTAATATGTATGGATTAGCATACCATTGTGTTATCTAAGCTTGTATACATGTCTAGGAGCAGTATAGTGGGTTTGAACTCAGGTTTGATGTTGGTTATGTTAGAACTCTGCCAAAGCAGGGTCCTTATTCTTCATTCTGATCGAAGTGGTGCGACCGCGCCACTTCTATATTACATGACCGCGCGGCCACGTCGATTGCCAGTCCTGTGTACTAATTTTATGATCCTGTCTTGGTCTGAGTATGCTATGTTAATTAGTTCATGCATATAAATAACCTGCACAAGTGGGCTGAGATTTTTATGCATATAGTAAGCCATGGTAGTTGATTTTAGTTTGGTTATTCAAAGAAGTATAAGGATTTGGGAACTAAATTTTGATAAACATCGCGTAATACATGTTCTGAACTTACGTGCCAATGTATCAAGTTCTGATATACCTTAAAATATAACCAATATGTTAGTTTACCTTGTTGGTGAAGGTATGGAGTAGTCAAGCATGGATTAAAAGTAAAAGACTATATTAGCTATGTGTACATGAACTATGCATAAACTGAATTTTTAACTTTAAAACATATTTATGTGAACTATGATGTGGTTATGGAAGCTTGATATGGGATGTGTGAACTTACCTTGCATGCTTGAAGAAGTTTCACTAATGAAAATACGAACTTTGAACGTGAATATTAACATGCTATTTTGAGAGTTAGAATCTGATATATGTGCACATGTTTGATGATACTCTTAGACTCACTTATGTATCATAAATATATATACCATGCTTAGGTATCGTAATTCAAGTGAAGCATAAACGAAGCATATTTTCAAACCAAAACAATGCTAATTATACATATGTGATATGAATACTGCAAGTATGTCTAAATATTAGTTATATGACTACCTTATATGTTTAAGAAGCAAGCATGATAGATCTTGTGGTTTCATAACCTTGAATAACCTTAACTTGTTGAGATGTTCAACTTAGAACCATATTATGAAAAAAGAACCCTTGACATGTTAATATTTGTTATGTGTGTAAGGATGGGCAAGCTAGGCCAAGTAAGTGATTGCTCAGCCCTGGTTTGAACTGGGAACCGCGCGGTCGCGCGTCTCCTTAGTACAAATCAGGTGCTATCGCACCCCTCTGCAGAACTAGGAAAGTGACTTTTGTGATTTCTGAAATATGTAAATGCTAGTATAACTTCATTATGCTTATTTTTGTCCATGGTACACTGACAGAGGTAACCTTGCATGTTAACACCTATCTTAGCTTGAATTGACAAGGTGTTTTTAAATGATAATGTCTAGCGATAGTTCCGAGCTACATAATGACATACATATAAGATTATGCGACTAGAAGAATAGCAATATTTGTTAGCATTGATAAAGTACACTTGTGTATGATAGTAAGTTAAGATAATAGGTATACATGTTGAACTTGTACAACTAATATGATTATACATGAATAGGATATCATAGTGCATTGGATTGACATTAAGCTTTACTTTTGTAAACTACGCTTGAGGCAAGTATCCTAAACCCTTGCATTACTTTATTCGACGGATATCATGAGCAAACCTTATCTCTTTGAATGCAAGTTATCTTACTTTCTCGTTCAATTGAGCTAGTATTGTAAACTCTTGAGAAAACAATTATTCATGTTGAACTTGGTATATTTCTTGAATATTGTGAAAGTGTCTATGCCATTTGATTCGACTAGACTATATGCATGTTTATAAAACTGTCCAAACCAATTGACTGGTGAGGAAATCTTAAAAATTGAGTTGAACAACTCTTATGGTAAGGGGAGTGTTTATTGTTGGGAGCTCCAACACACGCGTGAATATTACTGTGGTATTATTCATAACATAGAGTATTGTAGACTGATCATCTGTCATACTTATTTCTTTTGGGTTATCAGTTTAATATTGGTAATTCTAGTAGATGTTCAATAGTCCTTAGTGACTGCTCAGTATAAATTATTTATCTAGTTGGATACATTGATAGTCTTTGAATTCATATATATTTGTTGATTTATATTGAATTATCGTTCTTATTCCAAGGAGTTGATTCAAGAATTGTTGATATTCATTATTCATGATATTATTCTGAAACCTTGTACTATCTTAGAGATGATACTTTGATATTTCAAACTCATGTATTAAAACTCTTTACCCTTGTTGTATATTACTTGTTCGACAATTTGTGCTCATTCTTGCTTATTTAAAACCTTTCAGTTAAGGCGAAACAGGGAAATGTATCTGGGAAAGACAATGGCAAGGGCAAGGCTACCGACTAGCTTGTTCCTTTATGTTTAAAAGTGTTATGTTCTATTAAGACTATTTTCAGACTATGTTTAAGCTTAAGTAGGCTTGTCTAGTGAGTCCTTACAATCATTCATTGTTTAGATTTCTAGTAGGGGTGAATTAGTCGCTTGAGCGCATTATGTGTAAGTTTATTTGTGGGCAGGTATAGTAAGGATCATTTCGTGGAATGGGATTTTGTGTCATCCTACAGAGAAAGTGGGTTAGGCTATTGGAACCTAGTATCCTAAAAAACCTATCTTTGGTGGGCAAATGGTTACAGTGTCTCCCTTTGTAACCCGATTATCCTTGGCAACAGGTGAATAGAAACAATTATGGGTTTCAATTACATAGGTGGGGAACGACAGCCACGGTGAGAAGATGCATATACCATACGTCACCTTGGTACATTCGTACATGGAGCTTAATATTTTCATTTCCTATATAAACATATCATGATCTTTTCTTTTTTCTTTATTTTTGCACCTAATTAAGAGTAGTACTTGTTACTAAAGAACTTTTAACTACTGATACAAAGGTTTTAAAAAAGACTACTCTGATATTAATTTGTTTTGCTTTAAATAACAACCAGCTTCTTTCAACCCTAATATATTATATAATGAAATACATGTCAAAGCAAGGAAAACACAATCATGAATAGTGAAAAATTAAACACAAATATTTTTAATCTTTTGGGAATAAAATGTAATTATGATAAAATATACCCACCTCCAAGTAATAAAAGAACCCGCGCAAGATATTCAACTTTTTAGGCTGATCACCTTTGAAGGCATCAAGTTGTCTTTGTAGATTTGCATAGTAAAGAAAAATATTATTAAGGGTATTCTAGTCAATTGACATAACTTCTCTTAATTCTCACCATTTGGGTTTGGTAATCTCAATTTTCCTAATTAGGGTTTATGGTTCCTGAATTTAAAATTAGGGTTTTCGGACATTTGATTAGGGTTTCTAACTGCGCGTTAGGATTTCTTAAACTGAGATTAGGGTTTCTAATCCCTTATAAGAGTTTACTAAATTTGTACCCCATCCGATCAATCACTGATCACCAATTCTACACAGTACAAACATGTACTCATCAATACAATTATTATAACTGTATTTTCTACCGAATCCCTATCCGTATGTAATACCCGAGAATTTCCACATCTTATTAAATGAATATATTAATGGAAATGAATATTTATTTGAATATAAATGATTTTGTGTTACGAGATGAGTTAACTCAATTATATTAAAGTGAATAATTGTAACTAGTGAGGAAATGCGGAGTTGTAATGAACTCGTTGAATGCCTTGTGTGGCACCGTGATAAAAAAATAATAGTGATTATATTAATTAACGAAAGAATTGTTAAGCGAACAATTAATCTATACTAATTGATTAATGATGATTAATAATATGTGACTATTATTAGTGTAAGAGATATAATAGCAATGAGCAACATGTTTATAAATATAACCAGATTCTTATTTATTTAATCATTCGTTATAAAGATTAATAATGTCATTGATTAATAGGGAAGGGATTAATTAATATTATTATTAATTAATTGGTAAGATAAATAATTTATTAATTGCTATGTGCAAGCATATAATAACTAAATATATATGTATAGCAGCTACCTATATGTATAATATAAAGTGTAAAGTGCAATATGGCTATATTATATAGTGTAGAGCGACACTTATGTGACTATACTATATATAGCAACTATATATTAAGATTTATTAAACTATATAGTAAAGAGTATGAAATTATAAGTTGTATAAATAATTACTTATGTGACAATAATAGTAAATGGAAACATTAAAAGATGTACTCTGTCAAAGAATGGCAAATTATTCCAATAAGTAAGTCTAACTAGAATAATAAAGTTTTAAGGAGATATTAAATTACTAGTGGGTAATTAAATGAAGTCCATAAATGTTATAAATAATAATTAGACTGGAATAATGTACATGGATTATATGATGTGAGTACACAAATAATCCCTAAATTTTCCTAATATGATAACAATTGTACATTAAAATTTAAGTTAGGGAGTTAAAGTAACTAACTGAGCTAACATGAAGCTTGTTGCTATAACATAAAATTTATCAGTTGAGCAAAGTAAATGAACAGTAACCTATAAAATTCATTGCGTAAACTAAAACTTCCTAGTAGTGTTGCTGAGATGATGTCTATGATTTGGTGGTTGGCCAAATTCCTTATACACATTGTGTTCTTCAAATTTCCATGGAAGTAAACTATAATGCAAGAGCATTAACTGGGCAACCATTCCTCTTTATATAGCACCACCATTCTCTTAGTTTTTGGTTACGTGAAAATTATCTGATAAGTCTAATGTTTGAGACTGAAGATTTCTGAGCAATTGTAGAAGTATAATCAGTGAGTAAGGAATTCAATTAAGCATCAAGAGGTATAATTTCTGTTTATGTTCTTAATTTTGAAGTTTTGTCAAATTCTAGAAATTGTTGAATTCTGTGTTAATATGTATGGATTAGCATACCATTGTGTTATCTAAGCTTGTATACATGTCTAGGAGTAGTATAGTAGGTTTGAACTCAGGTTTGATGTTGGTTATGTTGGAACTCTGCCAAAGCAGGGTCCTTATTCTTCATTCTGATCGAAGTGGCGCGGCCGCGCCACTTCTATAATACATGACCGCGCAGCCGCGCCGACTGCTAGTCCTGTGTACTAATTTTATGAGCATGTCTTGGTCTGAGAATGCTATGTTAATTAGTTCATTCATATAAATAACCTGCACAAGTGGACTGAGATTTTTATGCATATAGTAAGCCATGTTAGTTGATTTTAGTTTGGTTATTTAAAGAAGTATAAGGATTTGGAAACTAAATTTTGATAAACATTGCGTAATACATGTCCTGACCTTATGTGCCAATGTATCAAGTTCTGATATACCTTAAAATATAACCAATATGTTAGTTTACCTTGTTGGTGAGGGTATGGAGTAGTCAAGCATGGATTAAAAGTAAAAGACTATATTAGCTATGTGTACATGAACTATGCATTAACTGAATTTTGAACTTTCAAACATATTTATCTGAACTATGATGTGGTTATGGAAGCATGATATGGGATGTGTGAACTTACCTTGCATGCTTGAAGAAGTTTTACTAATGAAAATACGAACTTTGAACGTGAATATTAACATGCTACTTTGAGAGTTAGAATCTAATATTTGTGAACATGTTTGATGATACTCTTAGACTCACTTATGTATCATAAATATATATACCATGCTTAGGTATCGTAATTCAAGTGAAGCATAAATGAAACATATTTTCAAACTAAAACAATGCTAATTACACATATGTAATATGAATACTACAAGTATGTCTAAATATGAGTTATATGACTACCTTATATGTTTAAGGAGCACGCATGATAGATCTTGTGGTTTCATAACCTTAAATAACCTTAACTTGTTGAGATGTTCAACTTAGAACCATATTATGAAAAAAAGAACCCTTGACATGTTAATATTTGTTATGTGTGTAAGGATGGGCAAGCTAGGCCAAGTAAGTGATTGCTCGGCCCTGGTTTGAACTGGGAGCAGCGCGGTCGCGCGTCTCCTTAGTACAAATCAGGCGCTACCGCTCCCCTCTGCAGAACTAGAAAAGTGACTTTTGTGATTTCTGAAATTTGTAAATGCTAGTATAACTTCATTATGATTATTTTTGTCCATGGTACACTACCAGAGGTAGCCTTGCATGTTAACACCTATCTTAGCTTGAATTGACAAGGTGTTTTTAAATGATAAAGTCTAGCGATAGTTCCGAGCTACATAATGACATACATATAAGATTATGCGACTAGAAGAATAACAATATTTGTTAGCATTGATAAAGTACACTTGTGTATGATAGTAAGTTAAGATAATAGGTGTACATGTTGAACTTGTATAACTAATATGATTATACATGAATAGGATGTCATAGTGCATTGGATTGACATTAAACTTTACTTTTGTAAACTACGCTTGAGGCAAGTATCCTAAACCCTTGCATTACTTTATTCGACGAATATCATGAGCAAACCTTATCTCTTTGAATGCAAGTTATCTTACTTTCTCGTTCAATTGAGCTTGTATGTTAAACTCTTTGAGAAAACTATTATTCATGTTGAACTTGGTATTGTTATTGAATATTGTGAAAATGTCTATGCCATTTGATTAGGCTAGACGATATGCATGTTTATAAAACTGTCCAAACCAATTGATTGGTGAGGAAATCTTAAAAACCGAGTTGAACAACCCTTATGGTAAGGGGAGTGTTTATTATTGGAAGCCCCAACACACGCGTGAATATTACTGTGGTGTTATGCATAACATAGAGTATTGTAGACTTATCATCTATCATACTTATTTCTTTTGGGTTATCAGTTTAATATTGGTAATTCTAGTAGATGTTCAATAGTCCTTAGTGACTGCTCAATATAAATTGTTTATCTAGTTGGATACATTGATAGTCTTTGAATTCATATATATCTGTTGATTTATATTGAATTATCGTTCTTATTCGAAGGAGTTGATTCAAGAATTGTTGATATTCATTATCCATGATATTATTATGAAACCTTGAACTATCTTACAGATGATACTTCGATATTTTAAACTCGTGTATTAAAACTCTTTACCCTTGTTGTATATTACTTGTTCGACAATTTGTGCTCATTCTTGCTTATTTAAAACCTTTCAGTTAAGGTGAAACAGGGAAGTGTATCTGGGAAAGACAAGGGCAAGGCTACCGACTAGCTTGTTCCTTTATGTTTAAAAGTGTTATGTTCTATTAAGACTATTTTCAGACTATGTTTAAGCTTAAGTAGGATTATGTAATAAGTTTGTATTTGATAATTATTATGTAATCTATTAAGTACTGTAGGTAGCGAGAATTAGGGGAATAATTATAATAAATCATTGTATATTATTCTAAATTGTATTTTTCGTTGTGATTATGTAATTCTAGTTATTATGGTATTACTATGAGAACGTGATGAATCGAATTCGAGTGACCAAGTGGCGGTCCGAATTTGGGGGCGTCACAGATTCGTATCTATGGTTAGGGTTTCTATTCTTTGTTAAGCATAACTCTACTCTTATTTCTCAGTCAATACACAAATTGATCACTTCTCTTAGACTCGTATCACAGATACTCAGCACAATATTGATAGTCAATATCAATATTAAATAAATAAAAAAATTATTCGTAAAAATTCAGATTATTCAAAATCCTGGGTTATCACAATCGTTGATGTTTGGCCTTAACTTTTTGACAAGTTAAGCACCTACTTACATATTCTACTATCTCCCTCTTCATGTTCGGCCACCAAAAATTCTGTCAAAAGTCTTGATACATCTTAGTATTACCAGGATGAATCGAGTACCTTGAACTATGAGCCTCCTATAATATCCCTTCCCTCAATTCTATTTCACACGAAACCCAAATTCTTCCTTCAAATCTTAATAACCCCTCGTTATCAAGATCGTACTTTATCTCTTCTCCATCTGCTAGTCTTTTCTTCATCTGCTCACACTCATCATTTCTGAGTTGTACTTCCTTGACTCTCTCTAAAATGGTAAGTCGAGTCTCCATTGTAAATAATTTCTAACCTGATTCACTCGGTAACCTCACCTCTAACTCCATTCTTGTCATCTCTATTATTAACTCAGTTTGAGCCGTTAACATAGACAACCTTTCCCGACCCTTTCTACTTAAGGCGTCGGCCACTACATTTGCCTTTCCTGGATGATACCGGATATCAGTCTTGTCCTTATGACTTTGACTATTTTGGTGGTCTGATATACCAACTCTGGTGCTAGTAGTTGACGTTCACCAATCTCATCCCAACACAATGGAGTTCTACATTTTCTGCCATACAACACTTCATAAGGCGGCATGCCAATACTTGCGTGATAACTGTTATTGTAAGCTAATTCCACCAACGGTAGATGGTCATCCTAATTTTCTTTAAAATCATTAATACAAGCTCTTAGCATGTCTTCCAATGTTTGTATTGTTTGTTCACTCTACCTTCAGTTTGGGGATGATATGTCGTGCTCATTCTCAAATGTGTTCCCACTCATTCCTGTAGTTGCTTCCAAAAATTCGATGTGAAACACGGATCACGATCTGACACAATTGACCCTGGAACTCTGTGTCTTGACACAATCTCCTTCACATATAATTTTTCCAACTAATCCAGATTAAATCGAATCTTTATTGGCAAAAAGTGTGCTGATTTCGTCAGTCTATCCGCAACACCCAAATTGCATCATACCCTTTCTGAGTCATTGGAATGCCTACCACGAAATCCATCGTGATATGCTCTCACTTCCATTCTGGTATTTCCAACGGTTTTAACAACCCGCTCAGTCTCTGATGTTCAGCTTTAACTTTTTGACACATTAAGCCTTTCGCAACACACTCGGCTACATTTCTTTTCGTATCAAGCCACCAAAAATGTTGTCGAAGATCTTGGTACATCTTTGTACTTCCAGCGTGAATCGAATATCTTGAGTTATGAGTCTTGCTCAAAATTTTCTCTTTAACCTCTTGTATTGGCAGAACTCAGATTCTCCCCTCAAAGCGTAACAATCCCTCGATATCGACTTTGAATTTCACTTTATCACCTTCAGACATTCTGTTAATGATCTTCTCACATTCTTTATCCTGAAGTTGAGCTTCTTTTACCTTGTCCACCAAAGTTGGACTTATAACGAACGAATTTATTGAGTCGTGATCCTGGGGACAGAATCCTTTTAAGGAGGGAATGATGTAACGAACGGGAATTTTTATATAATTTAAAAATATTTATTGAATTAAATAAATATTTTAATTGATTTATTTATTAAGATAAATATATAATTGATGAAATTGTGGTGTAATAATTTGGTTGAAATATGAATGGTAATTTTATGATTTGAAGATTTAATTTAATAAGATAATTAAATTAAATAAGTTGTTAAATAATTATAATGCCATTCTAATTTAGTAATTAAATTAGATGTATTGTTTAGAAATAATAATGATGAGTATTGGTGATGTTCTAGTTTAAGTTAATAATTAAATTGGATATGTAATAATTTGCTAAGCATAAGTATAATTATAATGAAAATTATAATTATTATAATTGTAATTGTAAGTTATTAAAACTAATTAAAAAAAATGTGTGACAAATAGAACTATATAATATGAGTAATATAAAAATAAATTAGAAACCTATATCAGTTTATTCCTTTGCATATTATATCTTAAGCTAAGAAAGTGTAACAACCCCAAAATTCAAACCATTTAAAATTTAGACTTCGGTCGTTAACCATACATTCAACCTCTAATTTTACATCATTATTCGATATTAATATCACTAAATTTGTGGAATATTTAAAACGTTTATACATTTCCTTCTTTCTTTTCCTGAATCGCATCCTTTACATTACATCTCTTCGATTCAAATATATATTATGAATCGTTACAATAGACTGACTATACAAAGTCTTACATCATAAATAGATATCCATATACACTGGATAGCTCAATTTACAATTCAACAACAATTACATTCAAAATATTACATACATTTCTCATAAAATATAAGTAATCTTCGTGAATATAGATCTCTATAACTCACTTAGCACATATCCTTACCTTAATTTCTTGACCTGCAAAAGTGATTATTTGCAAGAGTGAGCTCGACAGCCCAGCAAAATCTAACAGTTTTCATGCATCATATAGCACATAATAACATGCTCGATATACATCTCATTAAAGTAACATGACATACATGCTTTTAATTCACATAGCAAATATCATGATTGAGTTCCTTACTCAATCATCATTCTTTAGCCAAAGTAATGCAGTCATATATTAACTTTAACATTTCATGATTTCAACATATATAACATATCATGCAATTTAAAACAGTTCATCAAGTCCACGTAGAAAATAGGAACCGAAAGACTTGCCTTCATCACGTGCCTACACAATTATATAATTATACACATCAACTATTAGTCACATAACAACACATAGTAATTGTAATGTAAACTATACTCCACATCTCATAATCTTTCCTATTAATTAGCACACAATGTTCAATTAGATTGTGTTAACTTTCAACTTATATCTCACTATATTTCATAATCGAAGTTCATTCAAGTGCTTAAGTCTTGCTAGGACTACTTATTGGTTTTATGTTAAACCCATTTCATATCTTATAATATTCATTTCAATTGAATTGAAACACTTTTTAAGTTCATTAACACTTGGCACGGCATTTCGACGTTTATTCGTCACACGCCCGATTTGTCTCCCTTGTGTACGCTTACTATGCTTCTATAACTCATCTAATACACCATATATTAATGTTAAGCATCATTATATTTATTATTATTCATGTTTTATAACTTAGGACATCATCTTTTATGGTCAGGAGAACTACACATACATATGTGCATGCCCGACGCCCTCCGATTGCCTATGAAAACATAATAGTCCTAAAGATGACCATTTTTATCCATTCTAATTACCTCAAATTGAAAAACTTAAAGAACGAAAGTTGTAGGTCTACTCGTCCTCGTTCCGGATCATCTTGAATCACCTCAATCGGAGTTCGTATGAGGAAGTTATGGTCATTTTACTACAGGAGGTCAAAACTGTCCAACCCAGACCACTTTTCCAGCGCTGGGACGCGAGACAGTGGTGCTGGGGCGCGAATTCTAAGCTAGCCAGTGACACCGGGGCGCAAAATTTGGCGCTGGGGCGCCGAAACTTGCAGAATGCAGCCCACGAAGAATAGAACAACTAAATTTCTGTCTATAACTTAATTTCTAACACTAATTAACATGCATAACTTCATCGTAAACTACATATAAACGTTAACAGTCATCCATATAATAATTACCAACAATTAAACAACTACTTTAGAAAACATAATTCTTTGAAAGCACTATTTTATGAAAAACTCCATTGTTAACGTTGTTTAACAGTGTAATATCAATAATAACCCAAACTTGATTACTTTAAAGTACGATTCTCTGAAATTCATACCCAATTAACATACAGGACGTTCAATTTCATAAATAGCATACAATCACCTACTAATTTTTGTTATCATGCAAAATATACGTTCATATATATATATATTCACTGTAAAAACTATTTCCTTCTTGCAAACGTAATTTATCATATAATTCTTCATCTAACAGTAGTTATAATCCTCATAATCACATACCATCACTATAATTCAATTGTGTAACAGCAATTACAGAAATTATACCACCAACGCAGTGAATTTCAAGAACACCGAGACTAAGGAATTATAGTACAACACATATATGTTAAGAATATAAAACATACCTTCTGTTGCTTTGAAACTATTTGTTAATCACTGATAATAGCTAGAAGAAGTCAGAACTTGCTTTGAAAATCACAGCATTTTCTCTCTCAAATTTCTTTTCTTTCTTAGGTTCATTCTTAGACTAGGCTAGCGTAAACCAATAACTGACAAAAGTATACATCAAAATAAAAATTGATATGGCAATAATAAGCCTACTTATTATATCAGTTACAGAAGATAACGTATAGATTAAATATATTTTATTTTGTAAATAATTTAAATTTCAAAAATCCAAAAGCCATAGGGCTTTGTTTGGCAAACCAGTTAAAATTAAGGAATTTATATCCTTAAGCATTGTTTGGGTAAAACCAAATCAAAACTACTTTAATATCTTAATAACTAATTATAATATAGTTATTTATCACACTTCTTTTAATTAAATTTTCATACTTAATTAATTAATTCTAATAACAATTCATTGCAAAATATAATAATTTATTTTATCATTATAAACTCTCTAAATTAATTATTAAATTAAATTAGATTACAATTTCAAAATAATTACTTTCCTTAACTCATTAATTATTTATTAAATAAATAAATAATCAAATCACATCAAATCAATTAAACAAATACTTATTCAACGATAAACGCATCCATTAAATATTTATATAATTCAATAAATATTTAAATATTTAATTAAAAAAATCTGGATTGTTACATCATTCCCTCCTTACAAGGATTCTGTCCTCAGAATCACAACTCAAACCACTCATTCGTTACAATCTTCCCTACTTACAAAGATTCTGTCCCCAGAATCGAAGACACAAATTAAACAAATAACTCAGAGTAATCTTTCATCATTTTATCTAAATATAGATTTTTATATTTCCTACTACATTCATTACTTTAACAAATTATAGGTTTTATTTCATAACTTTCACTTGAACTCAATTCCTTTTCTAAGGATCGTTATCATCAACACTCGGGATATTACATTCACCCTTTCTTCTAAGAATTTCGTCCTCGAAATTTTATCAATTAATATTCAATCTATCAAAATAAATTTTACGTCACTACTTCATTCATTCATTGGTTTCTATAACCACTTTCTTTTCACAAAGATCTTTCTACAATTATTAACTTTTCTATTAAAAGTTTCACGTTATTCTTTGATAACTCATATCCTTCTCACTTCAAAATCTCTTTTCTCACTTATTCAACATATTCATCATTCAGTGTCGCATTCTACGACTTACTTCCTTCTAAGGAATACTTTCCTTTTTCACTTCCATCTTCCAGAATAACAAGAATCTTTCACAACTGTTCAATAATTGGGAAGTAGTATGAATAACTCAGGAATTTAAAAGATTCCAAATAATGGTGAGGGGTCACAAGACCTTGAACTACATCCCCAGGTTATCAAGTATATCTCGACTTGAACCTTTAACAGTCATAAGACTATATGGACCTCCGTACTTAGGGTGTTAAGCCCTTCGTACAATGTATTGTGCACAAATATTTCAGCGTAAAGTGTAAACTAAGCATAACCTCTAATAAAAGAGTTGTTCATCTCAGAATTTAGAGTGCAAGCATTTAACTGAGGGTCTAATGACCACGAACCATGTCCATAGTTATAAGTAATCTTTCAACTTTAACTTTAACAGTCATAAGACTATAAGGATTCCACGTACTTAGGGGGATCAATCCTTCGTATAATGTATTGTGCACAAACATTTTAACGCAAAGTATAAACTAAGCGTAACCCCTAATAATAGGGTTGCTCATCTCAGCTTTTCAACATCTGAATCCGCACCAAAATAATTTGGTTTGGCATAACTTCTCAAGAAACTCTTGAATTTCATGAACATCTTTCAATAGTTGTCTAGCTGAATCAAATAGCATAGACCTCTAAAACAATTCGGACATCAACCAAAATATACATATACATACATACATATGTATTCTCATATCTCAAAGAAATCTCAAAAATCTTTTTATGACGTCATGATACCGCACTGTATTTACAGTCCATTGAGGATTCCGCAATTTGGTGATTTTATCATACTACATCATACCATAGTGGGTTGACGATCCTTAGATCACATCCAATACTAGGTAATACTGCATTGATGACTCCATCGTTTTTATCATCTTTGCACCAGGTTACATGATGCATTAATGATATAAAATATATTTTGATATATTGCAAATCATTTTTGTCTAGCCGAAACAATTAGCATAGACATACGAATAACAGTATTGTTGTTAAAACTCATTGGTTCCATCATTTGATCCAATGTTTTTCAAGAAAATAGAAGTGTAAACATTAGCACGAAGTCAATAAATTTCGAAAGTCTAACATAGCTAGTAGATTTAGAATACCTATGCTTCCACCATCAACTCCACTTTCTATAATGATCCATTTCTTAATAGGTCTACCTATTCCTATCATCCTCAATACTCCATTCACAATTAGCTATACCCAGCTCATCAAACTTACCACACGTTATGAGTTCAGGAACTTGTCATAATCATATGAGTTTAAGAACTTATCCTACTCAGACCATAGGCGTCCATTCGCTGAGGGGTTCAAAAATATACCATATAATTATGAGTCACGAATCTACCATAAGTATGAGTTTTAAGAACTAGCACTTAACCTCATAATATTCTCTAACTATATTCTACCTATCTGTTATACACATGAGAAAAGAATCACCTTCTCAATAGGCATATAGCAAATAGCGCGACACAAATATTTCAATGATTATCAATGTGATAAATTGAGTACAAGCACAAAACCCTCGCCCATACAAAGATTTGTACAACTCATCCATCACAAGAGTCCTCAATTGAAACTCCACCTAACTCTATCTTGCTCTTAACTTGCTCTTTGCTCGTTATGAATTTCTCGTAGCACATCATCTATAACTCCTCATGAGTTATCTCGTACTATTTCATAGTACACCATCTTCATAGCATTAAGCTATAATCATTCAAACATTACAGACCATCTTTATTTTATAACTTAAACTGATCACGTCGTGATCTTATTCTATAATCATCTCTCTTAAAATTCTTTTGTTAACTCGTGATCGTTTTATTTTTACGATCCTCTTTCTTTCCTTTTTCATCACTTACGAAATTATTCGTTATCTTGGCTATTGGAGTTAGGAAACTCTCATTTCTTATCTTTATATCTCTTCAAGATTCTTCTTTGAATCTTCTTGTTTATATAACAATTCTTCCTTTCAGAATTCTAACTTCATTTACATCGCTCAACATTTCATTTCGAGTTACACACTTGGTACACATCGAGTCTCTAATAGTTTTAGTATGGTACGCTGAGTGGTTTCCCACAAATAACCAACAAACTAGGTTCTGAGTTGCTAGTTCGTATATACCTCCACTCTATGAAGGAATCGTTTAGCCCAGATACCATACATCAACTACTAAAGAGTACAATTGCACCATATTTAAATATAACTCTCTATTCTTAACTTTTTTCTCACTCTCTTTTTATAGACACTGTCTATTTATTATTATTATTATTGGAGTTGGGTAACCCCACATTCATATTCCTTATAACTCTGCGAGATTCTTCTTTGAATCCCGTCATGAAAGTTTTAATTCCTTCTTTAAAAATTACTTAAATTACTTCTTATTCTTCAAACTATATCTGAGCTTATTCTTTCATTATCTTTACCTCTCTTCTCTAAGGTTATAGCCTAAGGTACTCTTACCTAAGGTTTCGAACCTATCAGCTTTGATACCAACTATAACAAAATTCAAACCATTTAAAATCTAGACTTCGGTCGTTAACCATACATTCAACCTCTAATTTTACATCATTATTCGATATTAAAATCACTAAATTTGTGGAATATTTAAAACGTTAATACATTTCCTTCTTTCTTGCCCTGAAACGCAACCTTTACATTACATCTCTTCGATTCAAATATATATCATGAATCATTACAATAAACTAACTATACAAAGTCTTACATCATAAATAGATATCCATATACACTGGATAGCTCAATTTACAATTCAACAACATTTACATTCAAAATATTACATACATTTCTCATAAAATATAAGTAATCTTCGTGAATATAGATCTCTATAACTCACCTAGCACATATCCTTACCTTAATTTCTTGACCTGCAAAAGTGGTTATTTGCAAGAGTGAGCTCGACAGCCCAGCAAAATCTAATAGTTTTCATGCATCAGATAGCACATAATAACATGCTCGATATACATCTCATTAAAGTAACATGACAGACATGCTTTTAATTCATATAGCAAATATCAAGATTGAGTTCCTTACTCAATCATCATTCTTTAGCCAAAGTAATGCAGTCATATATTGACTTTAACATTTCATGATTTCAACATATATAACATATCATGCAATTTAAAACAGTTCATCAAGTCTACGTAGAAAATAGGAACCGAAAGACTTGCCTTGATCGTTGTTTACCAATAATAGATTAACAACTTACAGTTATCTGCACTTCACGTGCCCTACACAATTATATAATCATACACATCAACTATTAGTCACATAATAACACATAGTAATTTTAATATAAACTCTACTCCACATCTCATAATCTTTCCTATTAATTAGCACACAATGTTCAATTAGATTGTGTTAACTTTCAACTTATATCTCACTATATTTCATAATCGAAGTTCATTCAAGTGCTTAAGTCTTGCTAGGACTACTTATTGGTTTTATGTTAAACCCATTTCATATCCCATAATATTCATTTCAATTGAATTGAAATACTTTTTAAGTTCATTAACACTTGGCACGGCGTTTCGACGTTTATTCGTCACACGCCCGATTTGTCTCCATTGTGTATGCTTACTAGCTTCTATAACTCATCTAATACATCATATATTAATGTTAAGCATCATTATATTTACTATTATTCATGTTTTATAACTTAGGACATCATCTTTTATGGTCAGGAGCACTACACATGCATATGTGCATGCCCGACGCCCTCCGATTGCCTCCGAAAACACAATAGTCCTAAAGATGACCATTTTTACCCATCCTAATGACCTCAAATTGAAAAACTTAAAGAACGAAAATTTTAGGTCTACTCGTTCTCGTTCCGGATCATCTTGAATCACCTCAATCGGAGTTCGTATGAGAAAGTTATGGCCATTTTACTATAGGAGGTCAAAACTGTCCAACCCAGACCACTTTTCCAGCGCTGGGGCGCGAGACAGTGGCACTGGGGCTCGAATTCCAGTGCTGGGGCATGAATTCTAAGCTAGCCAGTGGTGCCGAGGCGCAAAATTTGTCGCTGGGGCGCCGAAACTTGCAGAACGTAGCCCACGAAGAACAGAACAACTAAATTTCTGTCTATAACTTAATTTCTAACACTAATTAACATGCATAACTTCATCGTAAACTACATTTAAACGTTAACAGTCATCCATATAACAATTACCAACAATTAAACAACTACTTTAGGAAACATAATTCTTTGAAAACACTGTTTTATTAAAAACTCCATTGTTAACGTTGTTTAACACTGTAATATCAATAATAACCCAAACTTGATTACTTTAAAGTACGATTCTCTGAAATTCATACCAAATTAACATACATGACGTTTAATTTCATAAATAGAATACAATCACCTACTAATTTTTGTTATCATGCAAAACATACGTTCATACATATATATTCACTGTAAAAACTATTTCCTTCTTGCAAACGTAATTTATCATATAATTCTTCATCTAACAGTAGTTATAATCCTCATAATCACATACCATCACTATAATTCAATTGTGTAACAGCAATTACAGAAATTATACCACCAACGCAGTGAATTTCAAGAACACCGAGACTAAGGAATTATAGTACAACACATATATGTTAAGAATATAAAACATACCTTCTGTTGCTTTGAAACTATTTGTTAATCACTGATAATAGCTAGAAGAAGTCAGAACTTGCTTTGAAAATCACAGCATTTTCTCTCTCAAATTTCTTTTCTTTCTTAGGTTCATTCTTAGACTAGGCTAGCGTAAACCAATAACTGACAAAAGTATACGTCAAAATAAAAATTGATATGGCAATAATAAGCCTACTTATTATATCAGTTACAGAAGATAACGTATAGATTAAATATATTTTATTTTGTAAATAATTTAAATTTTAAAAATCCAAAAGTCATAGGGCTTTGTTTGGCAAACCAGTTAAAATTAAGGAATTTATATCCTTAAGCATTGTTTGGGTAAAACCAAATCAAAACTACTTTAATTTATCTTAATAACTAATTATAATATAGTTATTTGTCACACTTCTTTTAATTAAGTTTTCATACTTAATTAATTAATTCTAATAACAATTCATTGCAAAATATAATAATTTATTTTATCATTATAAACTCTCTAACTTAATTATTAAATTAAATTAGATTACTATTTCAAAATAATTACTTTCCTTAACTCATTAATTATTTATTAAACAAATAAATAATCAAATCACATCAAATCAATTAAACAAATATTTATTCAACGATAAACACATCCATTAAATATTTATATAATTCAATAAATATTTAAATATTAAATTAAAAAATCTTGATTGTTACAGAAAGAACAGAGAAGGTGGAAAGAAAGAAACAGAGAGAAATTGAGAGAGTGCAAGTGAGGAATTGAGAGTGTTGTCAGTAAATTGATAAGGATTAGGGGAGGCAGAAGGTTTTGTCAGAGCTATTCTATCATCTTGCAAACAAAGGATTAAGGTATAATCTATCCTAATTCCAAATTTTGCTTTTCAATATCTATTTTATGTGAATTGGAATTCTTGTTGGATTAGAGTTTAAATGTTGATTATATATATATATATATATATATATATATATATATATATATATATATATATGTTGATTATATATTCGTGTAAATATGTTGATGAATAGGAATTTAAGTTTTTGTTTTGTAATTTTATTCTCTATAATTGACTTTTATTGGATTAGGGTTTGAGATGTTAATTATATGCACGCGTAATCTGATAATTATCATCTTTGAATAGATTTTGGTATTCAAATTCGTGGAATTGGGTTGTAGAAGAAAATTTAGTTAACAGTGTTTTATGTGTACAAAGTGGCTTATTTGAGGCCAAAATAAATGTTCAATTCTGATTATAATCTGGAAATTGGTTGTGAATTGTGTTAGTATGTCAAGAAATGAAAACAACGTAATTGAAATGGCTTAATTTGGTTAAGAATTGAAGGTTTGATGATTAAAATTACTAAATATGTTGAAATTGAAGAAAATAGCAAAAACATGATTTTATAATCCCCTAAAATGTGGTTGTTTGTGATTTTTAGGTGTTAATTGGTTAAGTGTATATGATATGTAACTTTGGTAAGATTTTTAGTGTGTGGGTTTGTGACGCCCCCAAAAATAGGTATACATCACCTATCTTGGGTCGCCAGATACATGGTACAGAATTCAAATACAACTTACTAATACAACTGTCGTGCACAATACAACAAAATATAAACTGTGAGTTTGAATACAAATATTATCTTCTAGAGAGTATCCATACTCAAAAGGAGTCCTCATTACAATTATTATCACACTATTACATAGAATAGTGAGGACTACTAATACTATCATCTGGTCCATCACTCTGTTCTCCGACTCGTCCCAGCTATATTCTCATGTCCTGAAGAGAACAGTGAAAGAAAGGGTGAGCTCAACTAGCCCAGTAAGAAATATTATGACTAAGATAAAGCAGAATAAATTATCATTAGCCTTCAATAGTGTTAAACTGATAAAATATAACGAACACCAAGTTTAACTGCAGCGGAACAAGCAATCCATTAAAAGAGTCAAGTAGAAAATAAAATCTACTATCTTCTATGATTTAAAAGGTTTTTCAACACTGTTATCGCTGAGACTCAGCTTAATAAAATAATCCACATCATCAAATCACCCCTGCACTACGGCCAAGGATATTCGTGTATTAATTAATGGTCATGATCATGCCAATAACTGTCCATCAACGCACTACGGGTCAATGAGGACTTTTACCATATCATTTGCAACATTACGGTCATGATTATACCGAATAATCCCTGGTCATAATCATACCAAGTCCATCTATGTACTACAGGCCACAGATGATTTTCAACAAAATATAAACATGAGGATGATGACAATGATATAAAAATTCAATAAAACAAGTTCAAGAATTAATTTATCCAAGAATTAACAACGTCCAAATTGTCAACGTGATACTGTTTTGTGGAGTAAAATTCAAGAATGCTTAGAAGAATATTTTCATGAAAAGATACTGGATGAACCGCAATTACCAAGGATATTCCACTAATTTCATGGAGTATAGAAGTTCAAACTTAACCAACTGAGTATAATAAAGAATGGAATAACAAAAGAAATCACCCGGCATGCGATAGACCGCACAGACAGGTTATTCAAACAGAATAATAAATAATGGAACCAAGTTAGGCGTAAACGCACAGACATGATATTCCGATAGAATAATAAATAATAGAACCAGGTCCGGCGTAAACGCACAGACAGGATATTCCGACAGAATAATAAATAATGGAACCAGGTCCGGTGTAAAACACACAGACAAGATGTTCCAACAGAATAATAACAAGACGGAACCAGGTCCGGTATAAAACACACAGACAGGATGTTCCAACAGAATAATAATAAAAACGGAACCAGGTCCGGTGTAAAACACACAGACAGGATGTTCCAACAGAATAACAGAAGAATGTCACCAAGTATAGGGTAGACCGCGTATACAGGTTATTCCAACAGAATAATAAAAAATGAAATAACAATAGTTCTCTTCATGAATAAGAAAGAATAACACCCCTTACCGTTTTAAAGAAGAGCTGAAATAAGGAAGTAGTTAAGTAGCAGAATACTTTTCTTCTCTCTCTATAGTTTCTCTCTCTAGAGTTCAGTGAATTCGTAAGAAATAATGAAGGAATGAGCTGCTATTTATAGAAAAATAGAATGCATAGTAGCTAATCCATGAACGGTCCAGATTGATTACTTTAATTTGACGGTCCATATTTAAAGAAAAATCTTTTAAATAAAATATAATATATTCTATTTATAGAATAACTTTAATAAAGTATTCTATTTTATATAAAAAGAAGTTTCTGTTTTATTACGTTAATAATACGAATAAAACAAAACGTCATTATCGCTAAATAATTCATATTATTAACTGACAATAATTGAATCAAACTGAGTGACTTCTCACATAAGCATTAATAATCAATACCGTGTGCTACTATGCAACCATACGTATTACTGTACTTTTACTACCGAGTAGTTCAACAGTATCAATGATAAAACTTCCGCCGTTATTTTTAATAAAATATTTTTGTCGTTTTCTCAATCTGACAATAATTCCGTTGTGGGGTCCACCAATGATTGTGCCGTTGTACGAATATTTCCTGTTAAAACGAATATTTCCCGACCAATCGAATATTATATAACAACTTGCGTACTTTGCAAAATTTATAAATCTTACCTACAACTATAACATTATATCAAATTAACTCCATAAAATTCAAAAATGATATTTATAGAAAATTCGTCTTTATTTATAAAAGTTGGGGTCTTACAACCTTCCCTTCTTATGAAATTTTTCCCTCGAAATTAGGGTACGTACCTGGTATGTCGAAGAGGTAAGGATACCTTGATTTCATTTCAGATTCTAACTCCCAAGTCATTTCCTCAACATCGTGGTTTCTCCACAAAACTTTGACTTGAGGTATAACCTTAGAGCGTAGAATATGTTCCTTCTTATCCAAGATTTGAACAGGAACTTCTTCATACGTCAAATTTTCTGCTATTTCATCCGGTTCTAACTCAATAATGTGGTTCGGGTCTTCCACATATTTACGTAACATGGATATGTGAAAAGCGTTATGAACACGAGACATACTTGGCGGTAAAGCGAGTCTATAAGCCACAGTTCCTACTCGATCAAGGATTAAAAATAGACCGATGAATCGAGGATTGAGCTTTCCTCTCTTTCCAAATCTCGTAACTCCTTCCCATGGAGCAACACGTAAGAACACATGATCTTCTATATCAAATTCCACGTCCTTTCGATGAAGATCAGCATAACTCTTTTGTCGATCTTGTGAGATTTTTATACGTTGTCGGATCGTTTGAATCTTTTCTGTAGTCATACATACCAACTCCGGTCCCAATAATGTTACTTCACCCACCTCATCCCAACATACTGGAGAACGACATTTTCTTCCATACAATGCTTCGAATGGAGCCATGTCAATACTTTCTTGATAACTGTTGTTGTAGGAAAACTCCACCAATGGTAAGAACTTGTCCCAACTTCCATTTAAGTCAAGGACACAGAGTCTTAATAAATCTTCTAGAGTTTGAATTGTCCTCTCTGATTTTCCGTCCGTCTGAGGATGATATGCCGAACTATATCGTAAATCCGTGCCCATTGCTTTTTGTAAACTAACCCAAAATCGTGAAGTGAATCTTGGGTCTCGATCAGAAACTATGGATACTGGCATACCATGCAGTCTTACAATCTCGTTTATGTACATACGAGCAAGACGTTCAAGTGTATAAGTTTCTCGTATCGGTAAGAAATGAGCAGACTTAGTCAATCTATCAATAATGACCCAAATCGCATCTATACCTTGAGAAACCTTAGGAAGACCGGTAACGAAATCCATGATAATGTGCTCCCACTTCCATTCTGGAATTTCAAGTGGTTGCAATGGACCTTTTGGTACTTGATGCTCCGCTTTGACTCGTTGACAAGTTAGACACCTTGAGATAAACAGCGCTATCTCTCTCTTCATATTGCTCCACCAAAATGTATGACGAAGATCATGATACATTTTGGTACTTCCAGGATGGATTGCAAACGGTGTGTTGTGCGCCTCCATCATGATTTCATACTTTAAATCAGGGTTGTTAGGAACACAAAGTCTGGAGTTGACTCGAAGTATTCCTTCTTCATCGATTCTTGCTTCCGGCATAGCACCTTCTTGCACTTTCTTCCTCAAACGCATTAGCTCCAGGTCTGTAGCTTGAGCAGCTTTAACTTTATCAATTAAAGTTGGTTCTACTCGTATATTCGCCATCATCACATGGGTCCTTGGAGTCTTTAACTCTATCTCCATCATTTGCAAGTCACATAAAATGGACATTTGTGTTGACAATATTGCACTCGTACTTGCATATGATTTTCTACTCAATGCGTCAGCTACCACGTTCGGCTTTCCAGAATGGTATTGAATGGTATGATCATAATCTTTCAACAGTTCAAGCCAACGTCGTTGTCGCATGTTGAGTTCCTTTTGAGTGAAGAAATGTTTGAGGCTTTTATGATCCGTAAAGATCTCCACCTTCTCCCCATACAAGTAATGCCTCCAAATTTTAAGTGCAAAGACAACAACTGCTAACTCTAGATCATGAGTAGGATAATTCCTCTCATATTCCTTGAGTTATCTTGATGCATAGGCTATGACTTTTCCATGTTGCATGAGAACGTATCCCAACCCTTTGCTCGAAGCATCACTGTAGATGACAAATCCCTCCGAGCCAGATGGTATTGTTAGAACAGGTGCTGAAATGAGTCTCCTCTTTAGTTCTTGAAAACTCTTCTCACATTCTTCGCTCCAACCGAACTTTGTATCTTTCCGAGTCAGCTGAGTTAATGGAGTAGCGATTCGAGAAAATCCTTCCACGAATCTCCGATAATAACCAGCTAAACCAAGAAAGCTACGTACTTCGGTCACTGATTTAGGTTGCTCCCAGCTTTGAATAACTTCAATCTTTGTCTGGTCAACCGATATTCCACGACTTGATACTACGTGCCCAAGGAATGCTACCTCCTCCAGCCAGAACTCGTATTTCTTCAACTTGGCATAAAGCTTGTATTCACGAAGCTTTTGGAGTACCAACCTCAAGTGTTGCTCATGATCTTCACGGCTTTTAGAATAAATAAGGATGTCATCAATAAAGACGACCACAAAGTGATCCAAATATTTCTTGAATACCCGGTTCATCATATCCATGAAGGTAGCAGGAGCATTAGTCAATCCAAAGGACATGACTAGGAATTCATAATGCCCGTACCGAGTTCTAAAAGCCGTCTTTGGAATATCCTCAGTTCTAACCTTCAACTGATGATATCCAGAACGAAGATCGATCTTTGAAAAGAATTGTGCTCCTTGCAACTGGTCAAACAGGTCATCAATACGTGGAAATGGGTACCTATTTTTGATGGTGACATGATTCAACTCCTGATAATCAATACAAAGTCGCATACTTCTATCTTTCTTCTTCACGAATAGCATAGGAGCACCCCAAGGAGAAGTACTAGGATGAATAAAGCCAATGTCTAACAATTCCTGTAGTTGGATCTTTAACTCCTGAAGTTCAATAGGAGCCATTCGATATGGGGCTTTGGAAATGGGTTTTGTACCGGGTTCAAGGTCGATACAAAATTTAATTTCACGCTCTGGGGGTAGGCCATGAAGTTCTTTAGGGAATACGTCAGGAAATTTATTAACAATAGAAATATAATTCAAAACTGACGTATTTTTATTTAGATCCGTGACATGAGCTAAGAAAGCTTGACATCCGTTTTTCAATAAATGAATAGCTTTATGGCTTGAGATGACAGCGATTGATTTTAATGGTTTGGTTGCTTGAATTCGCATAATAGGTCGATTAGGAATATGAAAGCTAACAACCTTACGAAAACAATCAATTTTTGCATGATGAGTAGTTAACCAATCAATCCCTAGAATCACGTCAAATGTAAGTATTTTTAATGAAATAAGATCGACAGGTAATGTGTGGGTACCAACTTGAACCAAACAAGACTTATAAACCGTGGATGTAATGAAGGTTTCCCCCAATGGAGTTTGAATAGATAAGTCAAAGTCTAATTTCTCTGGAGTCAAATTTAATCGATGAGCACAAATAGGAGAAATAAAAGAATGGGTAGAACCGGTATCAAATAAAGTATAGACTTCGTTAGAGTTTATGATAAGCTTACCTGTGATGACCTCATTCGGGTTCCTTGCTTTCTGGGAGGTCACAACAAACGCTCTCCCTTGCACTACCGATTTTGACTTTTCTGGGATGGCCTTTGGTGTCTGTATCTTGGCAGAATTTGTTTTTGGTAAACGACAAAATCGAGCTAAATGACCTTCTCTTCCACAATTATAACATGTTTTAGACGACATCACGCAGTTTGGACTGATGTGCCCCTCCCCTCCGCATTTGAAACATATGATAGGTGGTCGTTCTCCTTCCTTAACAATGGGTGTTGGTGCTGCTGACGTCTTTCCATCATTGTTGAATCTTCTCTTCTTGAAATGACCATTCTTATTGTTTTGGCCCTGATTACCACTGAAGTGGTTACCATTTCTGGCCTGTTGATTCCCTCCACGCTTGTTGTCACCGCTTTGATGACTGCTCTCACTGGTATTATCATTTTGCCGACTACTCTCTTTTAGTTGCGTTGACTCGTTATCGCGCTCCACTAATTGAGCCCTATTCACAATATCTGAATACAAACACAGTTTATGAGAAATAAGATATTGACGTATCTCAGGTTTCAAACCTTGTAAAAACATTCGCGTCATTCGCTCTTCATTATCCACCAAGTGGGACGCAAACCGGGACAACTCAGCAAATTTAGCCTCATATTGCGACACGGTCATATTATTCTGTTCCAATTTGATGAACTCCACCTCCTTCATGTGACGAACACTTTCGGGAAAGTATTTGTCATTGAACAACTCTTGGAACTTCTCCCAAGACATCTTCAGTGCGGCAGGTTGAGTACGCTTAATCGATTCCCACCAGTAATCTGCCTCTCCTCGCAACATAAAGGCGGCAAAGGGAACCTTTTGCTCCTTGGAGCATCCCAAGACATCAAATATCTTGGTGATCTGCTTTATCCATGTTTCCACTATAAATGATTTTGGCTCTCCCTTAAATTCTAGTGGTCCTAGCTCCTTGAACTGTTTAGCGGTGACCGTCCGAGAGTTTTCAGTGTTTCCACCTATATTTTGGACAGGAGCCGCTCTCGCTTGCTGTTGCATGAACTGCATAAAGCTTCTGAACATTCCGTTATTCATCATCTGGTCAGTGTTGTTGTTTTCATGAGGATTGTCACCTTCCTGATGCACATTATCATGATTATTGATATGTGGTGAATCAACAGTCGCTTGTGCTCCATTGCTATTCTCAACATTCTCAGATGCCATTTTCAGATACTGCCATAAAACAAAAGTTAATTGATATGTCATATATTATCCTTACATGATGACCGACCAATTAAATACCATACAAATAAACTTAGGCAGGTCATACTAGCGAAGGAATTCCCCGTCTCTCCCCTCCTAGTTCTATTCTCACATCTTAGCCAGGGATCATATCCCTAAGCTCTGATACCAACTGTGACGCCCCCAAAAATAGGTATACATCACCCATCTTGGGTTGCCAGATACATGGCACAGAATTCAAACACAACTTACTAATACAACTGTCGTGCACAATACGACAAAATATAAACTGTGAGTTTGAATACAAATATTATCTTCTAGAGAGTATCCATACTCAAAAGGAGTCCTCATTACAATTATTATCACACTATTACATAGAATAGTGAGGACTACTAATACTATCATCTGGTTCATCACTCCGTTCCCCGACTCGTCCCAGCTATATTCTCATGTCCTGAAGAGAACAGTGAAAGAAAGGGTGAGCTCAACTAGCCCAGTAAGAAATATTATGACTAAGATAATGCAGAATAAATTATAATTAGCCTTCAACAGTGTTAAACTGATAAAATATAACGAACATCAAGTTTAACTGCAGCGGAATAAGCAATCCATTAAAAGAGTCAAGTAGAAAATAAAATCTACTATCTTCTATGATTTAAAAGGTTTTTCAACACTGTTATCGCTGAGACTCAGCTTAATAAAATAATCCACATCATCAAATCACCCCTGCACTACGGCCAAGGATATTCGTGTATTCATTAATGGTCATGATCATGCCAACAACTGTCCATCAACGCACTACGGGTCAATGAGGACTTTTACCATATCATTTGCAACATTACGGTCATGATTATACCGAATAATTCCTGGTCATAATCATACCAAGTCCATCTATGCACTACAGGCCACATATGACTTTCAACAAAATATAAACATGAGGATGATGACAATGATATAAAAATTCAATAAAACAAGTTCAAGAATTAATTTATCCAAGAATTAACAACGTCCAAATTGTCAACATGATACTATTTTGTGGAGTAAAATTCAAGAATGCTTAGAAGAATATTTTCATGAAAAGATATTGGATGAACCGCAATTATCAAGGATATTCCACTAATTTCATGGAGTATAAAAGTTAAAACTTAACCAACTGAGTATAATAAAGAATGGAATAACAAAAGAAATCACCCGGCATGCGATAGACCGCACAGACAAGTTATTCAAACAGAATAATAAATAATGGAACCAAGTCCGGCGTAAACGCACAGACATGATATTCCGATAGAATAATAAATAATAGAACCAGGTCCGGCGTAAACGCACAGACAGGATATTCCGACAGAATAATAAATAATGAAACCAGGTCCGGTGTAAAACACACAGACAGGATGTTCCAACAGAATAATAACAAGACGGAACCAGGTCCGGTGTAAAACACACAGACAGGATGTTCCAACAGAATAATAATAAAAACGGAACCAGGTCCGGTGTAAATTACACAGACAGGATGTTCCAACAGAATAACAGAAGAATGTCACCAAGTATAGGGTAGACCGCGTATACAGGTTATTCCAACAGAGTAAGAAAAAATGAAATAACAACAGTTCTCTTCATGAATAAGAAAGAATAACACCCCTTGCCGTTTTAAAGAAGAGCTGAAATAAGGAAGTAGTTAAGTAGCAGAATACTTTTCTTCTCTCTCTATAGTTTCTCTCTCTAGAGTTCAGTGAATTTGTAAGAAATAATGAAGGAATGAGCTGCTATTTATAGAAAAATGGAGTGCATAGTAGCTAATCCATGAACGGTCCAGATTGATTACTTTAATCTGACGGTCCATATTTTAAAAAAAATCTTTTAAATAAAATATAATATATTCTATTTATAGAATAACTTTAATAAAGTATTCTGTTTTATATAAAAAGATGTTTCTGTTTTATTACGTTAATAATACGAATAAAACAAAACGTCATTATCGCTAAATAATTCATATTATTAACTGACAATAATTGAATCAAACTGAGTGACTTCTCACATAAGCATTAATAATCAATACCGTGTGCTACTATGTAACCACACGTATTACTGTACTTTTACTACCGAGTAGTTCAACTGTATCAATGGTAAAACTTCCGCCGTTATTTTTAATAAAATATTTTTATCGTTTTCTCAATCCGATAATAATTCCGTTGTGGGGTCCACCAATGATTGTGTCGTTGTACGAATATTCCCTGTTAAAATGAATATTCCCCTACCAATCGAATATTATATAACAACTTGCGTACTTTGCAAAATTTATAAATATTACCCACAACTATAACATTATATCAAATTAACTCCATAATATTCAAAAATGATATTTATAGAAAATTCGTCTTTATTTATTAAAGTTGGGGTCTTACAGGGTTTATCCATGTTTCCGTGAAATTGGAATTTTTGGCTTAGAACATAGTTTGTGTTCGTATTCTAGAAACTGATTCTGGAGTCGAGCGCGGGCGCGCTGGCTCTGGGAGCGGGCGCGTCGCCTCTGGGAGCGGGCGCACTACCGCGCGGGCGCGCGGGACCCAAGGTTGACTTGGGCGCGGTCGCGCCAGTGTTTTGTCAGACCCAGTAATGAACTGTTAACAACATAACTTTGGGAATGTTAACTTAACTTATTTTAATGATTGTAGAGGAACCTAAAACATGTTATAAGACGTAATAACATATTGTAATCACAAAGTTGAAACTACAAGTTATGAATTAATAAGTGTGAAAGTCTGTAATGTGATGTCATGAGAATTAGTGTTGTTCTACAACCACCATGTCGTGTACTATAATATAATTGAGAGTTGTGACGCCCCCAAAATAGGTATACACAAGCCATTCTGAGTCGCCAAATACATGACACATAATTCAAATGCAAATTTAATTTATACAATACAACAAACGTAAGCTGAGAGTTTTAACATGAATATTATCTCGTAGACAATATCCAAACTCAAATAGAGTTTTCATTACAATTATTATCACAATATTTCATAGAATAGTGATGACTACTACAACCACCATCTCAGACCGTCACTCCATTCCCCGACTAGTCTCGGTAATGTTCTCATTTTTTGAAGAGAACAATGAAAGCTAAAGGTGAGCTCAACTAGGCCAGTAAAGAATATTATGACTAAGATAGTACAGAATAAATTATCGTTAGCCTTCAACAGTGTAAAACTGATAAAATACAATAAACAACAAGTTTAACTACAGCGGAACAAGTAATCCATTAGAAGAGTCAAGTAGAGAATAATATATACTATCTTCTGTGATTTAAAAGTTCATCATCAATATTTTATCACTGTAACACAACTCAATAAATAATCCACATCATCGAATTATCCACGTACTACGGGCCAAGGATATTTGTTAGTATCACCAATGGTCATGATTATGCCAACAACTGTCCATTAATGCACTACGGGCCAATGAGGACTTTTACCACATCATTTGTAACATTACAGGTCATGATTATATCGATACATAATTCATGGTCATAATCATACCAATCAACAGTCCATCTATGCACTACGGGACAAAGATGACTTTTATCACAATATAAGCAAGAGGATGATGACAATGATATAAGAATTTAATTAAGTGAAAAGCAAGGATAAATTTTAAAGATTTATAATTCAATTTATCCAAAGTTCAAGAATGTCCAAATTGTCAACATGATAACTGCTTTGTGGAGTAAGATTCAAGAATAATATTCATGTATCAAAAATAATTTAGACAAAAAAGAAATCAATTTTTGTCGTGAATAGTACTTCATAAATAGTATCCCGTGAATAGTACTTTATGAATAGTACCCTGTGAATAGTACCGTATGTATGAATAGTGTCGTATGTATAAATAGTGCCGTATATATGAATAGTATCTATGAATAGTACTCTAGCATGAAAAGATTAAAATTTAACAAGAATGTCCAAAAAAATATTTTAGTGGAACGATACTATATGAAGCGCAAATTTCATGGATATTCTAGTAATTTCAAGGAGTATAGAAGCAATACTTATCAAAATAATTATAGAATTAGAAATATGAAACGAAATAATATTATTTATATACTATAGATTATGGAAGAAAATATTATTTCTTACGAATATTGAACAAAAATAATATCCCTTACCTTAAAAGGAGAGTACTTCTGACTAGTATAGCGGGGATATTTTTGAAAAAAAACTTACACTATTTTCTACACTCAGAGCTTCCTTAAATTCAAAATAAATACGCTCAATATTATAGAAGAAGAATTCTAAGACCCCAACTTTTATGAATAATGATTTAATTTTCTCTAAATATCATTTTGAATATTATGATGTGGATTTGATATAATGTTATAGTTGTGGGTAATATTTACAAATTTTATAAAGTGAGCAAGTTGTCATAAAATATTCGTTTGGTTGGGGAATATTTATTTTATCAGGGAATATTTGTACAACGACACAATCATTGGTTGACCCCACAACAAAATTATTGTCGGAGTGAGAAAACAAAATAAATAACTTTTTATAAAAATAACGGAAAAAGTTTTACCGTTAACTGTTGAAATACCCGATGATAAAAGTACAGTAATACATGTGGTTGCATAGTAGCCTACGGTATTGATTATTAATGCTTACGTGAGAAGCCACTCAGTTTTATTCAATAATTGTCACAGTAATTACTGTATAGTATCTCATATTATTGATTCAATTATTGTCACAGTATCATCTGCACAATATTTTATATTATTAAATCAATAATTAAGACGACAAAGTTATTCATATTATTATTTGCATTATATACGATTTTTAGAAAGTTCTGTCGAGGAAAGAGGTTTGGTCACCTAATTGTGCGCCAATAAAGAGAAGTCCATATCGGAAAGCCCCCTCTTTTCTGGGAATGATCTGATTGTTAATATTCTAAGTTATAATATTAATGATGAAAAAAAAATGTTATTAAATATGTGTTTAGTGAAGCCAAGTGAATTGAGATAAATTAGAGATTTTTATTGAAGTATTTGTTGTAAATTTTACTTGTTATGTGGGCACCCCACTTACTCGTGTGTGTGTGTGTCTACGTGTGTGATATGGTATGTGTGTGTGAGTGGATGTTATATATATATATATATATATATATATATATATATATATATATATATTATAAGTTTTGTTTTTTTATGTAAAATAGAATATATTATATTTTATTATGCATAGTACTGCATAGTGTGTGCATAGTGCTGTATAGTAAAATCAAATTTTTTTTAAAGATTCGGTCAAAGAAGCACCCGTGAATTTCCTTACTGTTCACCCGTTATTTTCTAAATTCAAATAGTATCTTTCCATTCTCCTATAAATAGGATGCTTAGTTTAGAATTAAAAATCACACCAGAATCAGATAATTCTTCTTCTATACTATTGAGCGTATTTCTTTTGAGTTTAAGGAAGCTTTAAGTGTAGAAAACAATAAAAGTTTTCTTCAAGAATATCCCTGTCATACTAGTCAGAAATACTCTCCTTTTAAGGTAAGGAATATTATTTTTGTTCAATATTCGTAAGAAATAATATTTTCTTCCATACTCTGTAGTATGTAAGTAATATTATTTCGTTTCAGATTCCGAATTCTACATTCATTTGGTTAAGTATTGCTTCTATACTCCTTGAAATTAGTAGAATATCCTTAAAATTTGCGCTTCATTTAGTATCTTTTCACCAGAATATTTTTCTGAACATTCTTATTAAATTTTGATCTTTTCATGCCGGAGTACTATTGACGGGGTACTATTCATGAAGTACTATTCACAAGATACAATTCACTCAGGTACTATTCATCCGGGGTACTTTTCACGATAAAAATTGATTTCTTTTCTGTCCAAATTATTTTTGATACATGAATATTATTCTTGAATTTTACTCCACAAAGTAGTTGTCATGTTGACAGTTTGGACATTTTTAAACTCTAGATAAATTCAAAAATCTTTAATATTTATCCTTGATTTTGTTGATTGATGGTTATATTATTGTCATCATCCTCATGCTTATATTTTAATAAAAGTCATCTTTGGCCCGTAGTGCATAGTTGGACTGTTGATTGGTATGATTATGACTATGTATCGGTATAATTATGACCTGTAATATTACAAATGATGTGGTAAAACTCATCATTAGGCCGTAGTGCATTAATGGATAGTTGTTGGCATGATCATGACCACTGGTGATACTATCAAATATCCTTGGCCCGTAGTGCATGGATAATTCGTGGATGTGATAATAAGGAATATCCTTGGCCCGTAGTGCATGGATAATTCATGGATGTGATACTAACGAATATCCTTGGCCCATGGTGTATGCATAATTTGATGATGTGGATTATTTATTGAGCTGAGTTATAACGATAAAATATTGATGATAAACTTTTAAATCATAGAAGATAGTCGATATTATGCTCTACTTGACTCTTCTAATGGATTGCTTGTTCCGCTGCAGTTAGACTTGTTGTCTATTATATTCTATCAATTTTACACTATTGAAGGCCAACGATAATTTATTCTGCATTATCTTAGTCATAATATTCTTTATTGGGCTAGCCCTTTACTTTCATTGTTCTCTTCAGGAAATGAGAATATAGCTAGGACTAGTCGGGGAATGTAGTGACGGTCCGAGATGATGGCTATAGTAGTCCTCACTATTCTATAAAAATAGTGTGATAGTAAATGTAATGAGGACTCCATTTGAGTGTTGATATTGTCTACGAGACAATATTCGTGTTAAAACTCTCAGCTACGTTTTGTCGTATTGTATAAATGAAGTTTGTATTTAAGTTATGTACCATGTATTTGGCGACTCAAAATGGGTTGTGTATACCTATTTTGGGGGCGTCACAGTTGGTATCAAAGCTTAGGAATATGATTTCTGGCTAAGATTTGAGGCTACAACTAGGAGAGAAGAGACGGGTAAATCCTTTACTAGTATGACCTACTTAAGCTTAATTGTTATTTAATTGGTCGGTCAGAATATAGGGATAATATGTGGCATGTCAATTAACCCTTATTTTATGGAGTGTTTGAAAATGACATCTGAAAATGTTGAGATAAACAATGGAGCACATGAGACCGTTGAGTCACCGACGATCAATAACCATGATAATATGCATCATGAAGGTAATAATCTTCGGGTAAACAACATCACCGAACAAATGATGAATGATGGGATGTTTAGAGGCCTTCTGCAATTCATGCAACATCAGGCGAGAGAGACTCATATTCAAAATGCAGGTGGAAACACTAGCAACTCTCGGATGGTCACCGCTAAGCAATTCAAGGAGCTGGGACCACCGGAGTTTTTGGGAAAGCCAGAATCACTTAAGGCAAAGATGTAGATTAAGTAGATCACCAAGATATTCGATGTCTTGGGATGCTCCGAGGAGCAAAAGGTTCCATTTGCCACATTCATGTTGCCAGGTTTGCATCCCATTTGGTAGATAATGAGGAACGTATGACGCGAATGTTTCTAAGAGGTTTAAAACCTGAAATACGTCAATACCTCATTTCTCACAAACTTTGCTTGTATTCAGATGTTGTGAATAGGGCTCAGTTATTAGAGCGCGATAATGAGTCAACCTAACCAAGAGATAGCAGCCGGCAAAATGATAATACCATTGATAGCAATTATCGAAGCGGTGACAACAAACGTGGAGGAAATCAACATGCCAGAAATGGTAACCACTTCGGTGGTAATCATGGTCAAGATAATAGAAGTAGAAATTTTAAGAAGAGAAAGTTCAACAATGATGGAAAGATAGCAGCATCAGTTCCTGTTTTCAAGGAAGGAGAACGACCATCGGTCGTATGCTACAAATGCGGAGTGGAGGGACACATCAGTCCAAACTGTATGCAACAACCTAAAGCGTGTTACAATTACGAAAGAGAAGGTCACCTAGCATAATTTTGTCATGTAGTGAAGTCAAGTCCAGCTGAGATGGAGGCACCAAAGGCCATCCCAGACAAGTCAAAGCCGGTAGGTAGTTCAAGGGAGACCGTTTGTCGTGACCTCCCAAAAAGCGAGGAACCCGAATGAGGTTATCACAGGTAAGCTAATCATAAACTCTTACGAAGTTTATACCTTATTTGATACCGGTTCTACCCATTCTTTTATTTCTCCTACTTGCGCTCAACGTTTAAATTTAACTCTGGAGAAATTAGACTTTGACTTATCTGTTGAAACTTCATTGGGAGAAACCTTCATTACATCCACTGTTTATAAATCTTATTTGATTCAAATCGGCACCCTCACGTTACCTGTCAATCTTATCTCTTTAAAAATACTTGCATTTGATGTGATTTTAGGGATTGATTGGTTAACTACTCATCATGCTAAAATTGATTATTTTCGTAAGGTTGTTGGCTTTCATATTCCTAACCAACCTATTATGCGAATTCAAGCAACCAAACCACTAAAATCAATCACTGTCATATCAAGCCATAAAGCCATTCATTTATTAAAAAACAGATGTCAAGTTTTCTTAGCCCATGTCACGAATTTAAACAAAAATACGTCAGATTTGAATGATATTTCTATTGTTAATAAATTTCTTGACGTATTCCCTGAAGAACTTCTTGTCCTACCCCCAAAGCGTGAAATCGAGTTTTGTATTGACATTGAACCCGGTACAAAATCCATTTCCAAAGCACCATATCAAATGGCTCCTATTAAACTTCAAGAGTTAAAAACACAACTGCAAGAATTATTAGACATCGATTTCATTCATCCTAGTACGTCTCCTTGGGGTGCTCATGTTCTATTCGTAAAGAAAAAAGATGGGAGTATACGATTTTGTATTGATTATCGGGAGTTGAATCATGTCACCATCAAAAATAGGTACCTGTTACCTCACATTGATGACATGTTTGACCAGTCGCAAGGTGCTAAATTCTTTTCAAAGAACGATCTTCATTTCGGATATCATCATTTAAAGATTAAAACTGATGACATTCCAAAGACTGCTTTCAGAACTAGGTATAGGCATTACGAATTCCTAGTCATGTCTTTTGGATTGACTAATGCTCTGCTACCTTCATGGATATGATGAATCGAGTATTCAAGGAATATTTGGATCATTTTGTGGTTGTCTTTATTGATTATATCCTCATACACTCCAAAAACTTCGTGAAAACAAGCTATATGTTAAATTGAAGAAATGCGAGTTCTAGCTTGAGGAAGTAGCATTCCTTGGGCACGTGATATCGAATCACGGAATATCTATTGACCCAACAAAGATTGAAGCAATACAAAGCTGGGAACAACCTAAGTCAGTGACTGAAGTACGTAGCTATCTTGGCTTAGCTGGTTAATATCGGAGATTCGTGGAAGGGTTTTCTCAATCGTCATTCTGTTAACTCAGCTGGCTCGAAAAGATACAAAATTTGGTTAGAGCGAGGAATGTAAGAAGAGTTTTCAAGAACTCAAGATGAGACTCATTTCAGCACCTGTTCTGACAATACCATCTGGTTCGAAGGAATTTATCATCTACAGCGATGCTTCAAGCTGAGGCTTAGGATGTGTTCTCATGCAACATGGGAAAGTCATAGCCTATGCCTCACAACAACTCAAAGAATATGAGAGGAATTATCCTACTCATGATCTAGAGTTGGTAACAGTCGTTTTTGCGCTTAAAATTTGGAGGCATTACCTGTATAGGAAGAAGGTGGAGATCTATACAGATCATAAAAGCCTCAAATATTTTTTCACCGTAAAGGAACTCAACATGCGGCAACGACGTTGGCTCGAGCTGTTGAAAGATTACGATCATACTATTCAATACCATCTTAGAAAAGCGGACGTGGTAGTTAACACGTTGAGTAGAAGATCATATGCGGGTACAAGAGCGATATTGTCAGCGCAAAGGCCCATTTTGTATGACTTATAAAGGATGGAGATAGAGTTAAAGACTCTAGGGACCCACGTGATGATATCAAATATATGAGTAGAACCAACTTTAATCAATAAAGTTAAAGCTGCTCAAGCTACAGACCTGAAGCTGATGCGTTTGAGGAAGAAAGTACAAGAATGTGTGATTCCAGAACCAAGAATTGATAAAGAAGGAATACTTCGAGTGAAATCCAGACTTTGTGTTCTTAACAACTCTGATTTGAAGTATAAAATCATGATGGAGGCGCACAGCACACCGTTCATAATCCATCATGGGAGTACAAAAATATATCGTGATCTTTAACATATATTTTGGTAGAGCAATATGAAGAGAGAGATCATAAAGTTTATCTCAAGGTGTCTAACTTATCAACATGTCAAGGCGGAGTATCAAGTGCCAAAAGGTCCATTGCAACCACTTAAAATTCTAGAATAGAAGTGAGATCACATTACCATGAATTTCGTTACTAGTCTTCCCAAAGTGTCTCAAGGCATAGATGCAATTTGGGTCATTGTTAATAGATTAACCAAGTCTGTTCATTTCTTACTTATACGAGAAACTTATTCACTTGAACGTCTTGCTCGTATATACATAAATGAGATAGTAAGACTGAATGGCATGCCAGTATCCATAGTTTCTGATCGAGACCCAAGATTCACTTCATAATTTTGGGTCAGTTTGCAGAAAGCTATGGGCACGAATTTATAATTCAGTTCGGTATATCATCATCAAATGGATGGGCAATCGAAGAGGACTATTCAAACTCTTAAAGATCTATTAAGACTCTGTGTCGTAGACTTCAAAGGAAGTTGGGACAAGTTCTTACCATTAGTGGAATTCTCCTACAACAACAGTTATCAAGCAAGTATAGGCATGGTCCATTTGAGGCGTTGTATGGACGCAAGTGTCATTCTCCAGTATGCTGGGACGAGGTGGGTGAAGTAACATTGTTGGGACCGGAATTGGTACACATAACTACGAAAAAGATTTAAATGATCCGACAACGTATAAAAACCTCACAAGATCGACAAAAGAGTTATGCTGATCTTCATCGAAGGGACGTAGAGTTTAATGTTAGAGATCGTGTGGTGTTACGTGTTGCTCCATGGAAGGGAGTTACGAGATTTGGAAAGAGAGGAAAGCTCAATCCTCGATTCATTGACACGTTTTAAATCCTCGATCGAGTAAGAACTATGGCCTATAGATTCGCCTTACCGCCATGTATATCTCGTGTTCATAATGTTTTTCACATATCTATGTTGCATAAATATGTGGAAGACCCGAACCACATTATTGAATTAGAAGTAGACGAGATAGCAGAAGTACCTGTTAAAATCTTGGATAAGAAGAAACATATTCTACGCTCCACGATTATAGCTCAAGTCAAAGTTTTGTTGAGAAACCACGATGTTGAGAAAATGACATAGGAGTTAGAATCTAAAATGAAATCAAGGTATCCTCACCTCTTCGACATACCAGGTACGTACACCAATTTCGAGGACAAAATTTCATAAGGGGAGGCTGTAAGACCCCAAATGTTATGAATAAAGATTTGATTTTCTCTAAATATCATTTTGAATATTATAGTGTGGATTTGATATAATGTTATAGTTGTGGCTAATATTTATAAATTTTAAAAAGTAAGCAAGTTGTCATAAAATATTCGTTTGGTCGGAGAATATTCGTATGAGGGCACAATCATTGGTGGACCCCACAACATAATTACTATCAGAGTGAAAAAACGACAGAAATAACTTTTTATAAAAATAACAACAAAAGTTTTACCATTAATTGTTGAAATACCCGGTGATAAAAGTACAGTAATACATGTGGTTACATAGTAGCACACGGTATTGATTATTGATGCTTACGTGAGAAGTCATTCAGTTTTATTCAATAATTATCATAGTAATTGCTGCATAGTATCTCATATTATTGATTCAACTATTATCACAGTATCATCTGCACAATATTTTATATTATTAAATAAATAATTGAGACGACAAAGTTATTCATAATCTTATTTGTATTATTGACGATGTCATGAAAGTTCTGTCGAGGAAAGGGGTTTGGTCACCTAATTGCGCGCCAATAAAGAGAAGTCCTTATCGGAAAGCCCCTCTTTCCTGTGAATGATTTGGTTGTTAATATTGTGAGTTATAATATTAATGATGAAAAAAATGTTATTAAAAATGTGTTTAGTGAAGCCAAGTGAATTGAGATAAATGAGGGGTTTTTATTGAAGTATTTGTTATAAAATTTGCTTGTTATATGGACACCCCACTTACTCATTTTTTAAAATTATCGGTAGAAAGTTATCTTAGTTTATATATGTATATATATATATATATGTGTGTGTGTGTGTGTATGTGTGTGCGCGCGCGCGCGTGTGCGTGTGCGTGTGCGTGTGCGTGTACGTGTGTAATATGGTATGTGTGTGTGAGTGGATGTATATATATATATATATATATATATATATATATATATTATAAGTTTTGCTTTTTATGTAAAATAGAATATATTATATTTTATTATGCATAGTATTGCATAGTACTGTATAGTGTGTGCATAGTGCTGCATAGTAAAATTAATTTTTTTAAAGATTTGGCCGAAGAAGCGCATGTGAATTTCCTTACTGTTCACCCTTGATTTTCTAAATTCAAATAGTATCATGTCATTCTCCAATAAATAGGATGCTTAGTTTAGAGTTGAAGATCACACCAGAATCAGAGAATTCTTCTTTTATAATATTGAGCGTATTTCTTTAAAGTTTAAGGAAGCTTTGAGTGTAGAAAACACTGTAAGTTTTTTTCAAGAATATCCTCGCCAAACCAGTCAGAAACACTCTCCTTTTAAGTTAAGGGATATTATTGTTGTTCAATATTCGTAAGAAATAATATTTTCTTCCATAATCTGTAGTATGTAAGTAATATTATTTCGTTTCAGATTCTGAATTTTACTCTCATTCTGTTAAGTATTGCTTTTATACTCTTTGAAATTAGTAGAATAACCTTGAAATTTGCACTTCATCTAGTATCTTTTCTCAAGAATATTTTTTTGAATATTCTTGTTAAATTTTGATCTTTTCATGTCGGGGTACTATTCACGGGATACTATTCACTTGGGTACTATTCACCCGAGGTAATATTCACGATAAAAATTAATTTCTTTTCTGTCCAAATTATTTTTGATACATGAATATTATTCTTAAATTTTACTCCACAAAGTTGTTGTCATGTTGACAATTTGGACATTTTTAAACTCTGGATAAATTAAAAAATCTTTAATATTTATCCTTGATTTCATTGATTGATGCTTATATCATTATTATCATCCTCGTGCTTATATTGTGATAAAAGTCATCTTTGGCCCGTAGTGCATAGATAGACTGTTGATTGGTATGATTATGACTATGTATCGGTATAATCATTACTTGTAATGTTACAAATGGTGTGGTAAAAGTCCTCATTGGCCGGCCCGTAGTGCATTGATGGACAGTTGTTGGCATGATCATGACCACTGGTGATACTAACTAATATCCTTGGCCCGTAGTGCATGGATAATTCGTGGATGTGATAATAATGAATATCCTTGGCCCGTAGTTCATTTATAATTCATGGATGTGATACTAACGAATATCCTTGGCCCGTAGTGTATGGATAATTCGATGATGTGGATTACTTATTGAGTTGTGTTACAGCGATAAAATATTGATGATAAACTTTTAAATCATAGAAGATAATAGATATTATGTAAGACCCCAACTTTCATAAATGAAGATTAATTTTTCTCGAAATATATTTTTGAATAGTATGGTGTGGATTTGATATAATGTTATAGTTGTGGATAATATTTATAAAATTTTCAAAGTAAGCAAGTTGATATAAAATATTCGTTGTGTCGGGAAATATTCGTTTGGTTGGGGAATATTCTTTTTGTCAGAAAATATCCGTACGACGACACCATCATTGGTGGACCCGACAACAGAATAAATGTCGAAGTTAGAAAATGACAAAAATATCTTTTTATAAAAATAACAACGAAAGTTTTACCGTTAAACTATTGAAATACCCGGTGATAAAAGTACAGTAATACATGTGGTTGCATAGTAGCACACGATATTGATTATTGATGCTTACGTAAGAAACCACTCAGTTTATTCAATTGTTGCTACAGTAGTTACTGCATAATATCTCTCATATTATTGATTCAATTATTGTCACAGTATCATTTGCATAATATTTTTTATTAGTAAATCAATAATTGAGACGACGAAGTTATTCATATTATTATTTACAATATTGACGATGTCTAAAAAGTTTTGTCGAGGAGAGGTTTGGTCACCTAATTACGCGCCAATAAGGAGAAATCTTTATCAGAAAGCCCCCTCTTTCTTGGGAATAATCTGGTTGTTAAATATTGTGAGTTATAATATTAATAATGAATAATTTTTGAAAAATTAAAAATGTGTTTATTAAAGATAAAGGATTTGTGGTAAATATTTATTCAATTTTTGATATAAATATAGGGATTTGTTATGAGACGTTGGTTGTAAGTTTTACTTAGTATTCCATGGGAAGATTTACTAATTTAAGGGACCGTCGGTGGTGGTTTTAATAGTAAATCAATCTGGACCATCGATGGTGGTTTTAATAGTAAATAAATCTGGACCATCGATGGTGGTTTTAATAGTAAATCAATCTGGACCATCGGTGGTGGTTTTAAAAGTAAATCAATCTGGACCGTCGGTTATGGTTTTAATAGTAATCAATATGGACTGTCCGTTCGAATAGTAAATCAATTTGGACCGTTCGTGAATCAGTAACTATTTAGTCCATTCTTCTATAAATAGAAGCTTAATTCTTTTTTTATTCTCACCAATTCACTGAGACTCACAAGAGAAGCTATAGAGAGAGAAACTATAGAGAGTAATAAGAAGAGTATTCTGCTACTTCACTATTGCAGTATCCAGTCTTCTACTAAGATAAAGGGTATTATTTCTTTCGTATTCATAAGGAATACTATTTTTCGTATTCATCCTTTAAATATGTCGAAATAACCTGTCTATGCGGATTACGTACCGCATGACAGGTGAAAATCCATTTGTAGTTTTGTATGTTATTTCTTTTCATATCCTTAAATCTAAATTTACTATGGTAAGTATTGTTTCTATAAACCCTGAAATTAGTAGAATATCCTTGAGTTTTGTGCTTCATCCAGTATCGTTTCATTGGAATATTGATCTGAACTTTCTTATTAAATATCAATATTTTCACTCGGGATACTATTCATGGGTTACTATTCACACAGTTACTATTCACTTGAATATTATTTACTCGAGAATTCGGGGTACTTTTCATACCGGGTTACTATTCACTCAGGTACTATTCACTCGGGTATTTAGGGTACTTTTCATGTTGAGGTACTGTACACGGGGTACTGTTCACGGGGTACTGTCCAAAATTGATTTCTTTTTTGTCCAAGATTATTTTTGATACATGAATATTATTTTTGAATTTTATTCCATAAAGCAGTATCATGTTGACAATTTGGACATTATTGAATTCTGGATAAATGAAACTATAAATCTTTAAAATTTATCCTTTGCTTTTATTTAATTGAATTCCTATATCATTGTCATCATCCTTATGCTTATATTGTGATGAAAGTCATCTCTGGCTCGTAGTGCATAGATGGACTGTTGATTTGTATGATTATGACCAGGAATAATTTGGTATAATCATGACATGTAATGTTACAAATGATAAAAGTCCTCATTGGCCCGTAGTGCATTAATGGACTGTTGCTGGTATGATCATGACCATTGGTGAAAACATGGATATCCTTGGCCCATAATACATGGATAATTCGTGGTCGTGATACTAATGAATATCCTTGGCCTGTAGTGCATGGATTATTCGATGTTGTAGTTTATTTATTAAGCTGAGTCTCAGCGATAAAATTGATGATAAACTTTTTAAATCATAGAAGATAGTAGATATCATGCTCTACTTGACTCTTCTAATGGATTGTTTCTTCCGCTGCAGTTAAACTTGATGTTTATTATATTTTATCAGTTTAACACTGTTGAAGGCTAACGATAATTTTTTCTGCATTATCTTAGTCATAATATTTCTTACTGGGCTAGTTGAGCTCACCCTTTTGCTTTCATTATTCTCTTCAAGAAATGAGAACGTAGCCGGGACCGAGACTAGTCGAGGAACGGAGTGATGGTTCGAGATGGTGGCTGTAGTAGTCCTCACTATTTTATAAAATAGTGTAATAATAATTGTAATGAGGACTCCATTTGAGTTTGAATACTATCTACTAAATAATATTCGTGTAAAAACTCTCAGCTATGTTTTTGCCGTATTGTATAAGGAAGTTTGTATTTAAATTCTATACCATGTATTTGGCGACCCAAGATGGGTGATGTATACCTATTTTAGGGGTGTCACATATTATGCTCTACTTCACTCTCTTAATGGATTGCTTGTTCCGCTGTAGTTAGGCTTGTTGTCTATTATATTCTATTTGTTTTACACTGTTGAAGGCTAACGATAATTTATTCTACATTATCTTAGTCATAATATTCTTTACTGGGCTAGTTGAGCTTACCATTTTCTTTAATTGTTCTCTTCAGGAAATGAGAATATAGCTGGGACTAGTCGGGGAATTGAGTGACGGTCCAAGATGGTGGCTATAGTAGTCCTCACTATTCTATAAAATAATGTGATAATAAATGTAATGAGGACTCTATTTGAGTTTGGATATTGTCTACGAGACAATATTCATGTTAAAACTCCCAGCTACATTTTGACGTATTGTATAAATGAAGTATGTATTTAAGTTATGTACCATGTATTTGGCAACTCAGAATGGGTTGTGTATACCTATTTTGGGGGCGTCACAAGAATTCTCTGATTCTGGTGTGATTTTCATTTCTAAACTAAGCATCCTATTTATAGGAGAATGGCAGGAAACTATTTAAGAAAAAATATCATGGACCAACAGTACATTCACGGGCGAATTCGGTCGGTTGAAAATTTAGAAAATTTTGATTTTACTATGCTGCACTATGCTGCACTATGCAGTACTATGCAGTACTATACAAACAAATAAAATATAATATATTATATTTATAAAAAGTATTTTGTTTTATATAAAAAGATTTCTGTTTTATTACTATAAAGCAAAAACTTAGATAACTTTCTATCGACGATTTTGAAAAATGAGTAAGTGGGGGTCCATGTAATAAGCCAAATTTACAACAAATACTTCATAAAAAATCCATCTATTTATCTCAATTCACTTGGCTTCACTAAACACATTTTTAATAATATTTATTCATCATTAATATTATAACTCACAATATTAACAACCAGATCATTCCCAGGAAAGATGAGGCTTTCCGATAAGGACTTCTCCTTATTAGCGCGCAATTAGGTGGCAAACCCCTTTCTTCGATAGAACTTTCTAGACATTGTCAATAATGCAAATAATAATATGAATAACTTTATCGTCTCAATTATGGATTTAATAATATAAAATATTATGACAATGATTTAATCAATAATGTGAGATATTATGCATCAACTACTGTTGCAATAATTGAGTATAACTGAGTGACTTCTCACGTAAGCATCAATAATCAAAGATACTGTACAATATCGTGTGCTACTATGTAATCACATGTATTACTGTAATCAAAGATACTGTACAATATTGAGTGACTTCTCACGTAAGCATCAATAATCAAAGACATAGAGTCTTAATAGATCTTCAAGAGTCTGAATAGTCCTCTCCGACTGTCCGTCCGTTTGAGGATGATATGAAGAACTGAATCGTAAATCCGTGCCCATATCTTTCTGTAAACTAACCCAAAATCATGAAGTAAACTTGGGTCTCGATCAAAAATTATGGATACTGGCATACCATGCAGTCTTACAATCTCATTTATGTATATACGAGCAAGACTTTCAAGTGAATAAGTTTCTCGTATAGGTAAGAAATGAGTTGACTTGGTTAACCTATCGACAATGACCCAAATTGCATATATGCCTTGAAAAACCTTGGGAAGACCAGTAGCAAAATCCATGGTAATGTTCTCCCATTTCCATTCTGGAATTGTAAGTGGTTGTAATGCACCTTTTGGCACTTGATGCTCTGCCTTGACACGTTGACAAGTTAGACACCTTGAGATAAACTCTGCTATCTCTCTCTTCATATTGCTTCACCAAAATGTATGTCGAAGATCACGATACATTTTGGTACTCCTATGATAGATTGCAAACGGTGTGTTGTGTGCCTCCATCATGATTTTATACGTCAAATCAGAGTCGTTAGGAACACAAAGTCTGGAGTTGACTCGAAGTATTCTTTCTTCATTAATTCTTGCTTCTGGAATAGCACCTTCTTGTACTTTTTTCTTCATACGCATTAGCTCCAGGTCCGTAGTTTGAGCATCTTTAACTTTATCGATTAAAGTTAGTTCTACTCGTATATTTGACATCATCACGTGGGTCCCTGAAGTCTTTAACTCTATATCCATCCTTTGTAAGTCATATAAGATGGGCCTTCGTATTGACAATATCGCACTCGTACCCGCATATGATCTTTTACTCAACGCGTCAGCTACTTCATTCATTTTTCCAATGTGGTATTGAATGGTATGATCATAATCTTTCAACAGCTCGAGCCAACGCCGTTGCCGCATGTTGAGTTCCTTTTGGGTGAAGAAATATTTGAGGCTTTTATGATCTATATAGATCTCCACCTTCTCCCCATACAGGTAATGTCTCCACATCATTAGTGTAAAAATGACTGCTGCCAACTCTAGATCATGAGTAGGATAATTTCTCTCATATTCTTTGAGTTTTCGTGAGGCATAGGCTATGACTTTCCCATACTGCATGAGAATGCGTCCTAACCCTCTGCCTGAAGCATCGCTGTAGATGACCAATCCCTTCGAACCAGATGGTATTATCAGAACAGGTACTGAAATGAGTCTCCTCTTGAGTTCTTGAAAACTCTTCTCACATTCCTTGTTCCAACCAAATTTTGTATCTTTTTGAGGTAGGTGAGTTAATGGAGTAGCGATTCGGGAAAATTCTTCCATGAATCTCCGATAATAACCAGCTAAGCCCATAAAGCTACGTACTTCGATCACTGACTTAGGTTGCTCCCAGCTTTGTATTGCTTCAATCTTCGCTAGGTCAATAGATATTCCATGATTTGATATCACGTGCCCAAGGAATGCTACTTCCTCAAGCCAGAACTCGTATTTCTTCAACTTGGCATATAGCTTGTTTTCACGAAGCTTTTGGAATATCAGCCTCAAGTGTTGCTCATGATCTTCACGGCTTTTGGAGTATATAAGGATGTCGTTAATAAAGATAACTACAAAATGATCTAAATATTCTTTGAATACTAGGCTCATCATATCCATGAAGGCAGCAGAAGCATTAGTCAATCCAAAGGACATGACTAGGAATTCATAATGCCCGTACCGAGTTCTGAAAGTAGTCTTTGGAATATCATTAGTTTTAATCTTTAACTGATGATATCTAGAATGAAGATCGATCTTTGAAAAGAATTTAGCACCTTGCAACTGGTCAAATAGGGCATCAATGCAAGGCAACGGGTACCATTTTTTGATGGTGACATGGTTCAACTCCCGATAATCAATGTAAAGTCGCATACTCCAATCTTTCTTCTTTACGAATAGAACAGGAGCACCCCAAGGAGACGTACTAGGATGACTGAAATCGATGTCTAACAGTTCTTTTAGTGGGGTTTTTAACTCCTGAAGTTAATAGGGGCCATTCGATATGGGGTTTTAGATATAGGTTTTGTACCGGGTTCAAGGCCAATATAAAACTCAATTTCATGTTCTGAGGGTAGACCAGGAAGTTCTTCAGGGAATATGTCAAGAAATTTATTAACAATAGAAATATCATTCAAATCTGACGTATTTTTGTTTAAATCCGTGACATGGGCTAAGAAAGCTTGACATCTGTTTTTCAATAAATGAATGACTTTATGGCTTGATATGACAGTGATTGACTTTAGTGGTTTGATTGCTTGATTTTGCATAATAGGTTGGTTAGGAATATGAAAGCTAACAACCTTACGAAAATAATCAATTTTAGTATGATGAGTAGTTAACCAATCAACCCCTAAAATCACATCAAATGCAAGTATTTTCAAAGAGATAAGATCGACAGGTAATGTGAGGGAGCCGATTTGAATCAAACAAGATTTATAAACAGTGGATGTAATGAAGGTTTCTCCCAACAAAGTTTCAACAGATAAGTTAAAGTCTAATTTCTCTAGAGTTAAATTTAAACGTTGAGCGCAAGTAGGAAAAAATGAATGGGTAGAACCGGTATCAAATAAGGTATAGACTTCGCAATTATGATAACTTCATTCGGGTTTCTTGCTTTTTTGGGAGGTCACGACAAACACTCTCCCTTGAACTACCAGCTTTGACTTGTCTGGGAAAGCTTTTGGTGTCTCCATCCCAGCTGGACTTGTCTTCACTACACGACAAAATCTAGCTAGGTGACCTTTTCTTCCACAATTGTAACACGCTTTAATTGGGTTGCTGTGTACAGTTTGGACTGATGTGTCCCTCCCCTCCGCATTTGTACCATACGACCGGTGGTCATTCTCCTTCCTTGAAAACGGGTGCTGGTGTTGCTGTCTTTCCATCATTATTGAACCTTATCATCTTGAAATTTTCACTTGACCTATTTCTTCTATAATCTTGTCCAGGGTTACCACCGAAGTGGTTACCATTTCTGGTATGATGATTTCCTCCATGTTTGTTGTCACCGCTTCGCTGACTGCTACCACTGGTATTATCATTTTATCGGCTGCTATCTCTTGGTTAGGTTGACTCATTATCGCGCTCCAATAACTTAGCCCTATTCACAACATCTGAATACAAGCAAAGTTTATGAGAAATGAGGTATTGACGTATTTCGGGTTTCAAACCTCGTTGAAACATTCGCCTCATTCACTCCTCAATATCTACCAAATGGGATGCAAATCGGGCTAACTCCGCAAACTTAGCCTCGTACTACGATACGATCATATTGCTTTGCTCCAGCTTGATGAATTCTACCTCCTTCATGTGACGAATACTTTCAGGAGAGTACTTGTCGTTGGACAATTCTTAGAACTTCTCTCAAGACATATTCAGTGCGGCAGGCTGAGTACATTTTATAGATTCCCACAAATGATCTGCCTCTCCTCGCAACATGAAGGTGGCAAAGGGAATCTTTTGCTCCTCGGAGTATTCCAAGACATCAAATATCTTGGTGATCTGCTTAATCCATGTCTCTGCCTTAAGTGGTTCTGTAATGCCCCAAAAAAATTGGATTTTTATGAGAATTAAATTTTTATTTGATTATATGGATTAAATGAATTTAAATAATTATTTATGGGAGTAAGCTAATTGAAGGTTGTTATATGACTTAGATATGTCGGAATGTCGTAGTATTTTGGCTACGTGAAGGAATTAAAGTGTTTGAATTTCCAAGACGAAAATAAAAGCTTTCCGGGAAATTTTTTGAAAAACACTATTCACGCATTTCTGCTCGGGAATTATTTTTGAATTTCTAAGAAATACGTAACGATAGAATATCGAGGTAAGATGGAATATCCAATAATATTTCAATTATGGCAAACACAGTTTTTCGCCTGCGGACTTAAAACCTAACGGTTAGGGAAAGTGATTTTTGAGAAGGAATTTAAATGCGTATAATGAATTAAAGCGATGATCGTATAAATACATAGGTATTGTACGAGGGAATGAATACCAGTATCATACGAGATATTATACGAGTATGTATAAATGATGGTATGTCGTATATGAATAAGTATACGAGTTAGAATACGAGAATAATACGTAGACAATACGTTATAAGGCTTTAAGCAAATGGATTGGACTTATAGGATTGTGTAGGAAATTGTAAAGTCCAATGGGAATTATAATAAAGCCCAAATGTAAGAATGGGTAAGTCCAATAGGGATTAATGTGCAAGCCCAAAGTATAAGATAAGTTTAGTTGAATTTAAAGTCCAAAGCAAGGTTGATCCATGGGGCAACCCATGATTACATGGATAACCCAAAGTGGTGGCCAAGTAAAATACTTGGTGGCTAAGCAAAGGATAAGCTATGTGATTAACAAGAAAACTTAAAGGTTAAGTGTTGTGATGGCCAAGTAATTAATTTGATGAGCAAGTAGACTTGAAGGCTAAGCAAAGTGCTTATGTGTGATGAACAAGCAAATGATAAGATAAGTAGTGACCAAGTAAACTTAATGACCAAGCAAAAGAAATAGGGAGCAAGTTAACTTAATGCTTAAGTAATGAATAGTAAGGAGGTGATTAAGGAGGTGGAGTGGCTTTATGACCATTATACCCTCACTTTGAGATTCCTATAAATAGCAAGCTTAGGATTTCATTTGTTGGTTGTTTCATTTCATCCAAACATTATAAGAGCTTATTGGCTTGAGAGAAAAAGCTAGAAAAGCTAAAAAGTTAGACTTTTCAATTCAAGAAGCAAGAAGAAGACGATTAAGGCTTAACCAAGTGATCTTCGAGGGTAAGAACTTAAACCATGATTCTCTTTCTCTTCCATTGTTAGAGAAGTGAGTAGTGGTAGAACATGTATGCTAAAAAATGATAAGAATGAGTAATCTATTAACTTAAGTATTAATAAGCCGTGAATAAGTACGTTGTTCATATATAAGTTATGAACCAAGGAAGAACTAGTAAGTACTTGTCATATGAAGGAACAATGGACGGTGGTTAAAAGATTATAACCTTGATAAATCATGAGAAATGGAATTATAAGTAGTTTATACTTTTATAAGTTATAAACTCATAAATAACAAGTAATAACTTATTATGATTATAAGTTAATGAAATATGTATGTCAAGATATTAGTATGATGGATTGCATCCATTTAAAACAATGAACAAATAATAAGAAACGAAGTTAAGGAGGAATTCACGAGTTTGGATGATAATCGTCGAATTCGTGAAATTCTCGGAATAGAAGTCGAATTTTGATATTGAACTCGAAAATGTTGGTTTTCAGTGGAGTCAAGTCTTATTTGGAATTATAGAGTTGCAGACTTAAAAATGACCGAATTCCAACTTAGAACTAAGAAACGAGCATTGAACGTTCGCGAACGTTTATCGTTTTTGTTAAAATGAACTAAAAGGTGAATTTTGAGTTAACGGATTTGAAATCGTGAAATTCTTGTATAGACACGTAGAGTATGTGATTTATGAGCTAATGGCTTTTGAACAAGCCAATTCAGACTTGAAATGATCAAATTTGGAGTCCGGGAAGTTCACAAAGTTAAAAATCTGTCAAATTTTTCTAAGGCGCAGAGTCCGCGCCGCAGCGCAATTCAAGGAGTAAAGGCTCGCGCCGCAGCGTGAGGCCGGAACCATAGCACATTGTTAGTTGGCGCCGCAGCGTGGCCTGCAACACTAAGACTCGCGCTGCAGCGCCGAGTCCGGTTTGTAGCCATTGAAGTGTGGCGCCGCAGCGCGACATAGATAAGGGAAGCTGGCGCCGCAGCGCCAGCACTAGGGTTTTGTACAGTAATGAAGACTTATGAAGATAGAAGGAAGCTGATGGTTTATTAATGAACTAAAACCTAAAATGACATTGTTTAAAATATTTAAACATTAAGTAATACACTAAAGGTTGAAAGAAAGATTAATTGAATGTAAGTTATTAATACTGAAGCGATGAACAATAATAAGCTGTAAGGGTAGATAAATACTTGAAACAAGTTTCGTTAATGAAATGAGTACGATTAAGAATATGAAATGAAAGATAGTTGGCCGATAATGAATTAATTAACTTAAAGTAGCATCTTCGATGGTGACTATAACGTTAAGAATTACAACTAAAAGTTGTTAATGATTATGTGAACGTGAACGTAAGAATGATGTATAATCTAGCGGAAAGTCGGAACTAATAATAACAAATCTAATACATGATTAGATTGAGAAGAAGGGTAAGATTCATTAAGAACCATGTATGTTCATTCATGACCTAATGTGGTATGTTATGTGGTTATGTCTTGTAGAGACCGTAAAGACTGAAAGGAAAAGTTATTATATTGTACCAGACGCTGAAGGCAAGTTTTTTTTATCGCTTGTCTAACCTTCGTGTTAGCCAGATTTTCAATAATTCATGTTATGAGACGTATGAATGGTTTTAAAGAAAGGGTCGATGCCAGTTTTAACTCGGCTAGACTAATCTTGAAGAGTTGATTTATTTCATTACAAGTTTTTCAATATATAATTGATAACGCTATCCTACGCCAATTATTTGGTACGGATTCATGGTAAGCCTGAATATGAATAAATAAATGTATTTTATATCGATTATTTGATGGGCATGCGAGGTTGCCAAAACTTAAACGTACATACGTTTAAAGGATGTAGTGTTGATCAACATAGAGTACTATAGGTTGATCACCTTGAAGTGCTCGTAAGCTATGTCGGACTTACGGGCATAGTGTCGGGTTGTCCTTTTCAAAGAAATTATGAAATGCTCATGGTCTTGGACCAAAATTGATGTTTTACTGAATATTGTCATTGTAAAACGTTTTGAAGGAAAAGAAGTGCTATTTTGAATAATCGATAGTATTTCGTAAATATTGTTCAGTTATCGAAGATATACGGTTCATATGTTTCAAACATGTCGTTTAAATGAAATTGTTGTACTTGTTGAGCTTGTTATGCTCACTCTTGCTTAAACCATATTTGATATTATGACAAGAACAAATGTAATAGTTATAAAGAACATGGGGAATGATAATATTATTTTAGAATATGTATAAGTCATATTCGTTCTTTTGAGGCATTTCAATTAAATATTTGTGTGAACTGTAGCACCGTGTAGCACCCTATGTCGAGTTGGAAGATACCTAAATTTGGGGGAGTCATAGGTTCTAGCCTTACCAAAAATTCTGGTGGTCCCAGCTCCTTGAATTGCTTAGCAGTGACCGGCCGTGAGTTGCCAGTGCTTCCACCTGCATTTTAAACAGGAGTCTCTCTCGCTTGATGTTGCATGAATTGCAGAAAGCTCCTAAACATTCCGTCGTTCATCGGCATGAATTGCAGAAAGCTCCTAAACATTTCGTCGTTCATCATTTGGTCGGTGTTATTGTTTACATGAGTATTATTGCCTTCCTGATGCACATTATCTTGGTTATTGATCAACGCTGACTCAACGGTCTCATGTGCTCCATGGCTTATCTCAACATTTTTAGATGCCAGTTTCAAACACTGCCACAAAATAAGGGTTGATTGACATGCCACATATTATTCCTATATCCTGACCGACCAATTAAATAACAAATAAGCTTAGGTAGGTCATACTAGCGAAGGATTTACCCATCTCTCCCATCCTAGTTCTAGCCTTAAATCACAGCTAGGGATCATATCCCTAACCTTTGAAACCAACAGTGACACCCCCAAAATAGGTATACACAACCCATTCTAAGTTGCCAAATACATGGTACATAATTCAAATACAAACTTAATTTATACAATACGACAAATGTAAGTTGAGAGTTTTAACACGAATATTATCTCGTAGACAATATCCAAACTCAAATGGAGTCCTCATTATAATTATTATCACACTATTTCATAGAATAGTGAGGACTACTCCAACCACCATCTCGGACTATCACTCTATTCCCCGACTAGTCCCGGCTATGTTCTCATTTTCTAAAGAGAACAATGAATGCAAAGGGTGAGCTTAACTAGCCTAGTAAAGAATATTATGGCTAAGATAATGCAGAATAAATTATCGTTAGCCTTCAACAGTGTAAAACTGATAGAATACAATAAACAACAAGTTTAACTATAGTGAAACAAACAATCCATTAGAAGAGTCAAGTAGAGCATGATATCTACTATCTTCTATGATTTAAAAGTTCATCATCAATATTTTTTCGATGTAACACAACTCAATAAATAATCTACATCATCGAATTATCCATGCACTATGGGCCAAGGATATTCGTTAGTATCACATCCATGAATTATCCATGCACTATGGGCCAAAGATATTCGTTATTATCACCAATGGTCATGATCATGCCAACAACTGTCCATAAATGCACTACGAGCCAATGAAGACTTTTACCATATCATTTGTAACATTACAGGTCATGATTATACCGATACATAATTCTTGGTCATAATCATACCAATCAACAGTCCATCTATGCACTACGAGCCAAAGATGACTTTCATCATAATATAAGCATGAGGATGATGTCAATGATATAAGAATTCAATTAAGTGAAAGCAAGGATAAATTTTAAAGATTTATAATTCAATTTATCCGGAGTTCAAAAATGTCCAAATTGTCAACATGTTAACTGCTTTGTGAAGTAAAATTCAAGAATAATATTCATGTATCAAAAATAATTTGGACATAAAAGAAATCAATTTTTGTCGTGAATAGTGTCCTGGGTGAATAGTACCCGAGTAAATAGTATCCCATGAATAGTACTTCATAAATAGTACCCCATAAATAGTACTGTATGTATGAATAGTATCGTATAAATAGTACCGTATGTATGAATAGTGCCGTATGTATGAATAGTACCCATGAATAGTACTCCGGCATGAAAAGATTAAAATTTAACAAGAATATCCAGAAAAATATTTTAATGGAACGATACTAGATGAAGCGCAAATTTCAAGGATATTCTACTAATTTCAAAGAGTATAGAAGCAATACTTATCAAAATAAGTGTAGAATTAGAAATATGAAACGAAATAATATTACGATAATATGCCAAAACGAACGTAACATATGCCAAAGACGTTGGCTCGAGCTGTTGAAAGATTACGATAATACCATTCAATACCAACCTAGAAAAGAGAACGTGGTAGTTGACGCGTTGAGTAGAAGATCGTATGTGGTTACGAGTGTGACATTGTTAACACAATGACCCATTTCGTATGACTTACAAATAATAGAGATAGAGTTAAAGACTCCAAGAACCTACGTGAAGATAGCGAATATACGATTAGAATTGACTTTAATCGATAAAGTTAAAGTTTCTCAAGCTACAGACTCAGAGCTGATGAATGTGAAGAAGAAGATGCAAGAAGGCGTTATTCTAGAAGCAAGAAACGACGAAGAGAGAAAATCTCAACCCTCAATTTTATTAGTCTATTTAAAATCCTAGATCGAGTAAGAACTGTGGCCTATAAACTCACCTTACAGCTAAGTATGTCTCGTGTTCATAACGTTTTTCATGTATCGATGTTACATAAATATGTGGATGACCCGAACCACATTAGTAAATTAGAACTAGACGAGATAACAGAAGATTTAACATATGAGGAGATACCTGTTAAAATCTTGGATAAGAAGAAATATATTCTACGCTCAAAGGTTATACCTCAAGAGTTAGAATCTGACGAAGTATCCTCACCTCTTCGACATACCAGGTACGTACGTAAATTTTGAGGATAAAATTTCATAAGACGGGGAGGTTGTAAGACCCCAAAGTTTAAGAATAAAAATTAATTTTCTCGAAATATTTTTTTGGGTATTATGGTGTGGATTTGATATAATAGTTGTGGGTAATATTTATAAATTTTGCAAAGTATGCAAGTTGTTATAAAATATTCGATTGGTCGGGGAATATTCGTTTTATAAGGGAATATTCGTACAACGGTGCAATCATTGGTGGATCCCACAACAGAATTATTGTCGGAGTTAGAAAATGGCAGAAATATCTTTTTATAAAAGGAACGGCGAAAGTTTTACCGTTAACTATTGAAATACCTGGTGATAAAAGTACAGTAATACGCGTGGTTGCATAGTAGCACATTGTATTGATTATTGATACTTACGTGAGAAGTCAATTAATTATATTCAATTATTGCTACAGTAATTGCTGCATAGTATCTCACGTTATTTGATTCAATTATTGTTAATATTTTATATTATTAAATCAATAATTCAGATGACAAGTTATTCATATTATTATTTGCATAATTAACAATGTCTAAAAAGTTCTGTCAAGAAAACGGATTTGGTCACCAAATTGCGCGTCAATAGGGAGAAATTCTTATCGGAAATGCCCCTCTTTCCTGGGAACGATCTGGTTGTTAATATTACAGGTTATAATAATGATGAATAAATATTGTTAAAAGTATTGAGGTGATTTTTATGAAGTATTTGTTGTAAATTTTGCTTATTATATGGACCCCCACTTACCCATTTTTTAAAATAACTGGTAGACAGTTATTTAATATATATATATATATATTATATTTTATTTAAAGTTTTTATTTTATTAGAATATTTTATTGCATAGTGCTGCATAGTGAAAATTAAACTTTTACAGAAAATTTCCCGTGAACGTCGCCCGTGAACCTTTTCTACTGTGCGTCCAAATAGTATCATTTCCATTCTCCTATAAATAGGATGTTCAGTTTAGAAATAAAAATCACACCAGAATCAGAGAATTCTTCTTCTATAATATTGAGCGTATTTCTTTTGAGTTTAAGGAAGCTTTGAGTGTAGAAAATAGTGAAAGTTTTCTTCAAGAATATATCCGCTGTACCAGTAAGAAATACTCTTCTTTTGAGGTAATTGGTATTATTTATTTCATATTCGCTTATGTTATTATTTTTCGTATTCGTAAGGAATTTTTTTTTCTTTCAATATTCGTAAGGAATATTATTTTCGTTCAATATTCGTAAGGAATATTATCTTCGTTCAATATTCGTAGGAATATTATTTTGGTTCAACAGTTATAAGGGATATTATTTTTGTTCAGTATTCGTATGAAATAATAATTTTTTCCATACTCTGTAGTATGTAAGTAATATTATTTCATTTCAGATTCTGAATTCTACACTTATTTTGTTAAAGTATGGTTTTTATACTCCTTGAAATTAGTGGAATATCCTTAAAATATGTGTTTAATCTAGTATCTTTTCATGAAAATATTATTCTGAGCATTCTTGATAAATTTTAATCTTTTCATGCCGGGGTACTATTCCTGAAGTACTATTCATGAGGTACTATTCACTCGGGTACTATTCACCCACGATACTATTCATGACAAAAATTAATTTCGTCCAAATCATTTTTGATAGAATATTATTCTTGAATTTTACTCTACAAAGCAGTATCATGTTGACAATTTGGACATTATTGAATTTTTGATAAATTAAATTATAAAATCTTTAAAATTTATCCTTGCTCTCATTTAATTAAATTGTTATATCATTGTCATCATCATCATGCTTATATTGTGATGAAAGTCATCTTTGGCTCGTAGTGCATAGATGGACTATTGATTGGTATGATTATGACAATGGATTATTAGGTATAATCATGACCTGTAATGTTACAAGTGATGTGGATTATTTTTTTAAGTTGAGTCTTAACGACAGTTGTTGGTATGATCATGACCATGCGTTCTCTTCGGTCAAGGTGTAAAGATGAATTGTTGTTTGGCATGTTCATGACCATTGGTGAAAACACGAATATCATTGGCTCGTAGTGCATGGATAATTCGTGGTCGTGATACTAATGAATATCATTGGCCCATAGTGCATGGATAATTCAGTGATGTGGATTATTTATTAAGCTAAGTCTCAATGATAAAATTGATGATAAACTCTTAAATCATAGAAGATAGTAGATATCATACTCTATTTGACTCTTCTAATGGACTGCTTATTCTGCTGCAGTTGTTGATCTAAAACTTGTTGTCTATTGTATTCTATCAGTTGTTATACTGTTGAAGGCTAAGGATAATTTATTCTGCATTATCTTAGTCATAATATTTCTTACTGGGCTAGTTGAGCTCACCCTTTCCTTTCATGATTCTCTTCAGGAAATGAGAATATAGCTGGGACTAGTCAGTAATGAATTGACGGTACAGATAGTTCTTTTAGCAGTCCTCACTATTCTGTGAAATAGTGTGATAATAATTGTAATGAGATTGAATTTAAGTTTGGATATTGTCTAGAAGACAATATTCGTGTTAAAACTCTCAGCTATGTTTTGTTGTATTTTACACGATAGTTGTATAATTAAGTTGTAGTTGTATTATGTATCATGTATTTGGCGACTCAGAATGGGTGATCTATACTTATTTTGGGGGAGTAAAAATTGGTATCAAAGCTTAGGGATACGATCCCTGGCTGAAATTTGAGACTAGAACTAGGAGGAGAGAGACGGGTAAATCATTCCATAGTATGACCTACCTATGTTTATTTGTTATTTAATTGGTCGATCATAATATAGGGATAATATGTGACATGCCATTAACCCTTATTTTATGGTAGTATTTGAAAATGACATCTGAAAATCAAGAGATGAACTCATATAAAGAATAAATATTGGAGTATAATATTTTGTTATAACAAAGATTTTATTGGGGAGTACTAATTAAGTTATTAAACTTGATTATAGGATGTCAGGCGAATAAGAAATTAGAGATATCCATGTGGTGAGTGAAGAATTAATAGTTGCACCCGAGTTAGTCGTAGAGGTAGCAGCTGAGAGTGAGGAAGAAGAGGAACCTGAGGAGAATTTATTAGGAGAACTTTATGATCGATATGTAGAACTGCAAAATCGTATTCATGAGTTAGAAAAGCAGGCTGAAGAACGGCAGGCGGTCGTGGAGCAAAGGGATGCAATAATTCAAGCTTGTGTTACCCGATATGTGATGCTTGTAATAACCGTGAATTTTAAGTCACTATTTATGTATGTACATTATTGATATGTTAAAACTTTGTGTTATATAGTGATTTAAGCATGGGTCAATTAACATATATACTATAGTTATGGATATATACATTTATAGATTTCTTTAAAAAAAATACAAACCAATACTTAGCCCACTTGATTAAGGGTATATTAGACTTTTGGTTAATCAAATTTGTGTATTAAAATAAAAGCAAATTGGGAGATATAATGGGCTAGAGGGACCGGCCACTTAAGGCCTTTTAAGGCAACTAATTAAACTAAACAATGTCCGTAATTAGTAACAGTTACACACAAGTACATGTTTGTCAAGCTCTCATTGGTTACAAATTTATTAAGCACCTTTAATCACATGATTAGGCTAATTGAAGAGATAAGGTGTAGTCTTTTATCCTTAGGACATTAAGAATATGGGGGATAATAGTTTTATCACTCACTCATTTTGCTAGACATTCATTTATCTCAATCTTCTTCTTCTATCTTGTTCTCCCAAGCTAGCAAACTTCAAGAGAGAGAAAAGAGAGAATGGGTTCGGTTATAGCGAGAGAGGGAGAGGTGTGCTAGTTTGTTCATGCATCCTAAGTTCATTACTTACTTTGGTAAATCAAGAAAAGTTGCCACTAAATCAAGGTATAACCTAACATTCACCTTCTTCTTCTACTTTGTTTTATAGCTTGAGTTTTGTTGGGGTTATGATCAAATACTCAAGATACCCTATTTCTACATATCATCATGTATGGAACTAAGTATCTTGAGTGTTAGATCAAAGGCTTAGAGGAAGAAAATGAGCATATGTTCTCCAAGGGCGAAACTCTTGTTTTTCTTTCACTAAATCTTGTGTAACTCAAGTTTTTCAACTTGGATTTGTGATCCGTCGAAGGGGGGGTGCTAGATATATGAGTTATCTAGTAAACCCAAGAGGTAGAATACAAATGTAGCAAGTTTTGAAACCTTTGGGGCTGTTTTTCCTAAAACAATCCACTTTGATTGTTAAGGGTTCAAAATTCTAAAATAGTTATTGTTCCCATTCTTCTTGGGACTGTTTCGGATAGTTGCATGTCTTTTAAAAATCTGGGAAAAATCACAGAGGTACCTTGAGAAGTTATCTACATGTAGGAAAAAGAACGAACGCGTTTCGATTTATAGGTTGTGCGTAATGGCTATTTCCGTCAAGGACTCTGAAATATTAACCTTCAAATATCTCACTGTGTATACACTGGAAAATTCCAAAATGTTTACAGTAGGTTTATATATGTTATGAGAGTATATCCTGAAAATTTCAGATATTTCTGAGCAGAACTCAATTTATGAAAAATGAAGCAAGATCCGAGTGTTTTGGGCACTTTAAAATTAGTAAATCATTTTCTATAATTCCAAACAAATTTGGGGATCATTGTTGGTTCATATACTGCCCAAATCCAGAAAATGAGAATTTTTGGAATCAGTTTGCTATTTTTCCTAAAAATGATTAAGTTGTGAATAAAAGGAAATAAATAGTTAAATGATGTCTTAAATAAGAAAAATGTGATTTTAATGCTTGAATACTCCTAATATATAATATTATGACTATTTTAGGGCATTTTGATAATTTATAATAAGAAATATTATTTATGACCTTTTATGGATATTAAATAAAAGGTTTAATAAAGGGTGAGCAATTAGAATAAATTGTTTATTAATCCAATAAATTATTAAAAATATTATTATGATACTAATAATATTAGTATATGATATTGTTAAGTAAATAAAAATATTAAGATTAAAACTTCATTAAAATATTGTTAAATGGTTAATAATATTTGATTTTAGCATTAATAAATGATTAAAGTATTATTAATTGATTAATAATATTAGATTAAAATATTAATCTTAGATTAAAATATTATTAAAAGATTATTAATATTATATTAAAGTATTATTATTGAGTAAATAATAATATTCGAGATTAAATAAAATGTTATTAAAAATGTAAAAACATTAGTAAATGAATAAAATATTATTAAATAATTAATAATATTAGTAATGGAATAAGATATCAGTATTTTTGTCGGAATGGAGGTATTAAAAATTAGGGTTTTTGAGATATTTTGCGGGGGTTATAATTTTTAATCCGACCGTTGGATGGTGGTAATATTTGGATATGTTATACATATATAAGTTGAGTATATGTCCACAAATTTTGAACCGTTAAAAATGAACGTATAATTTGTTATGAATTTTACGAGATGACTGGTTCAGAAATTATTGAATTTTCGGAGTTAATCATTTTGGTAGAAAATTCTAGAATTGGTGGGCCCCACTCTTGGTTGGTGAAGAAATGTGCTGAGATTTTTATTCAAATGTGGTGGGTGGGAATAGTAGCAGGTAAAGCCATCAGGTTGCAGGTTAAGTCTGCTTCGGCGTGCTAACATTTTCCTATAAATAGAGGGCTAAGTTAGAATTGAAAATCACACCAGAATTCATAAGTTTTCTCTCTTTCTCTCTCTAGATTATTGAGTGTATTTTGTGAGTATTTAGATACTTTGTGGGTTTCTATTCATCAGTGCAAGTTTTCTTCAGCCTTATACTGATCAGAAGTACTGCTCTTTTGAGGTAAGGGATAGTAAGGGATTTTAAGGGTTGTTATGTTTTTCAGTTTCGTAATTTTTCTGACCTTCAAAAATTCTGAAAAAATTTGAAATGATATTTTGATGAGTTTTCTTGATTGTGTCCAAAACTGGTGATTTTTGGATGTATAGATTAAGAGTTATGAATTTTATAAGAAAAGACTATTTTGAAAGTAACCGCTTATAACTTCTTGTGGTTAACTTCAAAATTGATAAAATTTTTATTGGGAGTACATGTATATGATAGGAGTATACTCTGTGAATTTCAGAATTTTTAGATAAAAGTATAATTTTTGATAAATGTCTAAAAATTCGACTGTTTTGGCCATATGAAAAATAGTAAATGATTTTTAAAAATTCTGAGAAAAATATGTGTTCACTATGGAACTATATTATGCTAAATCCCAGAAAAGAAATATTTTTAGAACTGATTTGGTATTTTTTTATGAAAATAGTCTAGTTATGAGTAAATAAATTAAGTATGTTATGTGAAGTAACAAAATTGGAAAATAGGATTTTATGGCTTGAGAATCCTATATGAGGTATATGTAGATTTTTATGAGGGTTTTTGGTTATTGGTGATGAAATCTTATGAGTTTGGCATTTTAGGATTATTAAATGCATTATTTAGTAAAGTATAAACAATTAAAATAAATTGTTTATAAGCTTAAGAAATATTATTCTTTCAATATCATTATACCGAAATATTGGTATGTATTTTATTGTGGAATTTTTATCTTTTTGTGTCGAGTTTACTATTCATGAGTTACTATTTATGAGTTACTATTCACGAGTTACTATTCATGAGTTACTATTCACGAGTTACTATTCACGACAAAATTGGTTTCTTTTTCTGACCAAATTATAGTTGGTTTATGAATATTACTCTTGAGATTAAATCTATATGTTGATTATATTGATTTTATTATCATATATAACATTTTTATAACCCTAACGATGATATTTCCCTTTGACTTGAGTGTAAAGATGGGTAGATTTCTGGTATGATCATGACTATGGGTTCTCTTTGGCCAGTAGTGCAAAGTTAAATTGTTGACTGGTATGATCATGACCATTGAATTTATAAGTGAATATCTTTAGCTTAAGTGCAAAGGTGAATTGATCAACATGGTTATAATTATTATTTATATAAATTCTGAAATAATTATATATTTCTTTGAGATATTAATATATTTGGCCTGTAGTGCAAATATGAACTTTTGATGAATATATTTGGCCGTAGTGCAAATATGAACTGTTGAGGAATATCTTTGGCATGTAGTGCAAAGATGAATTGTTGATGAATATCTTTGGCCCGTAGTGCAAAGATGACATGTTGTTGAATATCTTTGGCCAGTAGTGCAAAGATGAACAGATGTTGAGATAAACATGACCAACTGGTGATACAAATGAATATCTTTGGCCGTAGTGCAAAGATGAAGTTATTAGTATGATTATGAACAGGAAATGTGATTTGGTGTAACCATGATCTTTGATGTTTCAGGTAAAGATAGGTGATGAAAATTATCTTCGTCCTGGATGAGAAGAGGAATTTAGAAGTACAGTTATGATTATGAGTTATTCATATGATTGTGGACCAGAATTTTTGATTGATGTTACATGGATAAAACATTGTTGGTGAATTTTTAACATGGAGAAGATAATAGACTTTATAGTCTATTTGACTCTTCTAATGGATTGCTCGTTCCGCTGCAACTATGGTTAAAATATTTATCATCTACCATATGTTCTAAATCTCTGATTTATTACTGATGAAGACTATTGATAATTTATTTATCTTTAGTCATGATATTCTTTACTGGGCTAGTTGTGCTCAACCTTTTGTTTCACAATTCCTTTCAGGTAATAAGAGTGTAGCTGGGTCGAGCGGGGGTAACAAGGGAATAGAACGGTGGTCATCATTTAGTAGTTATATTTGGTGAAGAAAATAGGGTGAGGCGAACCCAACGTTGGAAGAGTGTTTCGTCACTATCATACATGATGTCTAATGACATGCAACCTCGTCTCATCATAAGACAGGGCTGTGCTCATCCACTTGCTGAGTATATCTACGAGCACTACCTATATAATCTTGGTGTTTGTTTGGAGTATAATTCTTAATTAGAGACAGTGGAGATAATGATAAGTCAAGAGAAGACTCACCATTGGGAAGAATATGATAGTAATCTTCTCGTTTTTCTTTGGGGTCTATTTGGTCAACCAAGGATAATTCTGTGGCCATATGATATCTATCATAACCTAGAAGCATGGCCTCCCATGTACGAAGGTTTCCTTGAGCACTTCCCAAAGATTCTAGTTTCTAAAACAGTTTTTGACTGTACCTTTATGTAAGGTACCTTTGTGAAGTGCTGATACATGATGGTGTCCAATGTCATATTTGGTATATATTTATATCCAAACTCACAGCATATGTGTTGTTGTATTTTGCACGACAATTGTTGTAATAAAGTTGTAGTTGTTTTCTGTACCATGTATTTGACGACTCAGAATGGGTTGGGTGGAATGGACCTATTTTGGGCTTGTCACAGGATTTACATTTTTCCAAGGTTAGAACTTAAAAGACACAAAGTTCGTCAAGTTTTCATTTTCAAACTTCAAGTTTTCTTTAAGATATCATTGTTGAAGCATTCCATTATGAGTAAAGTAATCTTAGTTATATGACATGTCTATTATCATGTATATTCATGTTTTAACACTTAGAATAACCTACTCCATCGTCGGGAGCACTATACTTGCGTGGGTGCACAGTAAAGGATTCTCGAACGAATTCGTTTAAAAATTTTATTGAAGCATTCAAGAGGTAATAACATTAACTTATATGCTCTTGATTTCCTAAGTTTGCAATTCCTTAGAAATATCATGAAAAAGTAGCTTTTGAGTCAAAAAATTGATGGCTAAGGGTTGTTATAATCCATGAATTGTTGTTAGATATTGTTAATATAGTCAAATGTAAAAACAACGGAAGTTAAATGAACCAATTTGGTTGAGAAACGAATTCGTAGTGAATGATTTCACTAAATTGTCCAAAACATGAATATTTACATGAATATGAGTTATAGATTCATTTTTGGGGTAGTTAATGTTTATGTTAGTTGATGGGAATTTGGTATGTTGTAGTTCAATGAATTACGAACCCATAGAATCGAAAATGAACTAATTTGGACATGTATAACTCAAATTATGAAGGTTAGAATGAAGTTTGGCTTGATGGTTCATATCAGGGACTGAAAAATTTGAGTTGGCAGCAGCTAGGCCCGCCCCGGCGGGCTATTTTTAAGGCCAAATCCCCCGCCCCGGCCGGGGGGGGGGGGTGTGTTCTGCAATGACTGATTTGACCTATTTTACTAAAACTGCCATAACGTTTTCATACGAACTTCGATTGAGGTGATTCAAGATGATCCGGAACGAGGACGAACAGATCTACAACTTTTGTTCTTTAAGTTTATCAATTTGAGGTCATTAGAAAGGGTCAAAATAGTCATCTTTGTGACTGTCACGTATTCGGAGGCGAACGGAGGGCGTCGATTTTCTAATTCAAATAGTATCCTGTCATTCTCTCTCTTCATATTGCTCCACCAAAATGTATGACGAAGATCATGATACATTTCGGTACTTCCAGGATGGATTGAAAACGGTGTGTTGTACGCCTCCATCATGATTTTATACTTTAACTTAGGATCGTTAGGAACACAAAGTCTGGAGTTGACTCGAAGTATTCCTTCATCATCGATTCTTGCTTCTAGAATAACGCCCTCTTGAACCTTCTTCATTCATCTGCTCTGAGTATGTAGCTTGAGCGACTTTAACTTTATCTATTAAAGTCGATTCTACTCGTATATTCGTTATCTTCACGTGGGTTCGTATATTCGCACTTGTAAACGCATACGATCTTCTACTCAACGCGTGAGCTACCACGTTCGCTTTTTCACGATGATATTAAATGGTACGATCGTAATCTTTAACGGCTCGAGCCAACGTCTTTGGCGCATGATACGTTCGTTTTAAGTAAAAAAATATTTGAGGGTTTAAGAAATGGGTTTTGTACCGAGTACAAGGTCGATACAAAATTCAATTTCACGTTCTGGGGGTAGGCCAGGAAGTTCTTCGGGGAATACGTCAGGAAGTTTATTAACAACAGAAATATCATTCAAAGCTGATGTATTTTTGTTTAGATCTGTGACATGAGCTAAGAAAGCTTGACATCCGTTTTTCAATAAACGAATAGCTTTATGGCTTGAGATGACATTGATTGATTTTAATGTTTTGGTTACGTGAATTCGCATAATAGGTTGGTTAGGAGTATGAAAGCTAACAACCTTACGAAAAGCATGATGAGTAGTTAACCAATCGTTTCCAAAAATCACATATCGACAGGTAACGTGAAAGTGTCGATTTGAATCAAACAAGATTTATAAATAGTGGAGTTAACGAAGGTTTCTCCTAATAGAGTTTCAACAGATAAGTCAAAGTCTAATAATTTTTTTAAGAGCCAAGTTTAAACGTTGAACACAACTAGGTGAAATACAAGAGTGGGTAGAACCAGTATCGAATAAGGTACAAACTTCGCAAGGGTTTATGATTAGCTTACCCGCGATAACTTCATTTGGGTTCCTCACTTGTTGGGAAGTCATGACAACCGCTCTCCCTTGAACTACCCAGCTTTGACTTGTTTGGGGTAGCATTTGATGTCATCTCTATCGTTGGAATTGACTTTAATATAGGGCATATTCCACCCTCAACTGCTTCATCTTACTCCTGCTTCATGATCTGAATCATCAATCTTCGATCCATATCGAGTTCAGATTAACCGCTCTGTACAGGGTAATTCAAAACTCGATGTTGGGTTCTCCCAATTGCTGTCCAAAAAGAGAAATGTATATCATCTATTTTAGCCTTTTTGGATCGGACGTCTCTTTCTACAATATTAATATGTCGTGCGGCTTTTACCCACGCATCCTTCATTCTCACTCGTTCAGTTGTTTCTTCTTTTAGTTGATCCTTGATATTTGAATTCTCAGATTCCAACTTTAATATCTTACACTCTGCCAAAGCGTGATTTTGTTCGAGCATCACATATCGGGTAACATAATTTTGAATCGTTACATCTCTTTGCTCCACGACCGCCTGCCGTTCTTCAGCCTACTCTTCTAACTCATGAACACGATTTTGTAATTCTAAGTTTTGATCATAAATTTCTTCTAACCAATTCTCCTCAGGTTCCTCTTCTTCCTATTCTTCCTCACTCTTAGCTGCTACCTCTGCCAGTAGCTCGGGTGCAACTATTAGTTCTTCACTTACCATGTAGATATCTCTAATTTCTTCTTTGCCTGATATTACATTATCTTGGTTGGTGATTAGAGGTGTCACGGTCTCATTCACTCCATTGTTGACATTTTCAGCTGCCATTTTCAAATATTGCCACAAAACAAGGGTTAATTAACATGTCACATATTATCAATATACTCTGACCAACCAATTAAATAACAAATAAACTTAGGTAGGTCATACTAGTGAAAGAATTTCCCGTCTCTCCCCTCCTAGTTCTTGTCTCACACCTTAGCCAGGGATCATATCCCTAAGCTCTGATACCAACTGTGACGCCCCCAAAATTAGGTATACATCACCCATCTTGGGTCGCCAGATACATGGTACAGAATTCAAATACAACTTACTAATACAACTGTCGTGTACAATACGACAAAACATAAACTGTGAGTTTGAATATAAATATTGTCTACTAGAGAGTATACAAACTCAAAAGGAGTCCTCATTACAATTATTATCACACTATTTCACAGAATAGTGAGGACTACTAATGCTATCCTCTGGACCATCACTCCGTTCCCCAACTCGTCCCAGCTATATTCTCATTTCCTGAAGAGATCAGTGAAAGAAAGGGTGAGCTCAACTAGCCCAGTAAGAAATATTATGACTAAGATAATGCAGAATAAATTATCATTAGTCTCCAACAATGTTAAACTGATAAAATATAATAGACATCAAGTTTAACTGCAGCGGAACAAGCAATCCATTAAAAGAGTCAAATAGAAAATAAAATTTACTATCTTTTATGATTTAGAAGGTTTTTCATCACTTTTATCGCTGAGACTCAGCTTAATACATAATCCACATCATCGAATCACCCCTGCACTACGGCTAAGGATATTCTTTAGTATCACGACCACAATTATCCATGCACTATGGGCCAAGAATATTTGTGTATTCATTAATGGTCATGATCATGCCAACAACTGTCCATCAATGCACTACGGGCCAATGAGAACTTTTACCACATCATTTGTAACATTACGGTCATGATTATACCGAATAATCCCTGGTCATAATTATACCAAGTCCACCTATGCACTACAGGCCACATATAACTTTCAACAAAATATAAACATGAGGATGATGACAATGATATAAGAATTCAATAAAACAAGTTCAAGAATTAATTAATCCAAGAACCAATAACGTCCAAATTATCAACATGATACTGCTTTGTGCAGTAAAATTCAAGAATGATCAGAAGAATATTTCCATGAAAGATACTGGATAAAGCACAATTATCATGGATATTCTACTAATTTCATGGAGTATAGATGTCAAAACTTTAACCAACTGAGTATAATAAAGAATGGAATAACAAAAAAAATCACCATGCATGCGGTACTTCTCATAGACATGTTATTCCAATAGAATAATAATAACGAAACCAGGTCAGGCAAAATTTGCACCGACAGGATGTTCCAACAGAATAATAAAGACGGAACCAGGTCCGGTGTAAAACACATAGACAGGATGTTCCAACAAAATAATAATAAAAACGGAACTAGGTCCAGTGTAAAACACACAGATAGGATGTTCTAACAAAATAATAATAAAGACGGAACCAGGTTCGGTGTAAAACACACAGACAGGATGTTCCAACAGAATAATAGAAGAATGTCACCAAGTATAGGGTAGACCGCGTATACAGGTTATTCCAACAGAATAATAAGAAATGGAATAACAACAGTTCTCTTCATGAATAAGAAAGAATAACACCCCTTACGAGTACAACAAATAATATTCCCAACCTTTTAAAAAACTGAATACTTGAGTAGTGAAGTAGCAGAATACTTTTCTTCTTTCTCTCTATAATTTCTCTCTCTAGAGTTTCAGTAAATTTGTAAGAAATAATGAAGGAATGCGCTTCTATTTATAGGAGAATGGAAGGACACCGTGTAATGAAATTATCACAGATGCAATAATTCACGGATGAAATTTTGATAACCTACGAATGCCAAAGTCAAGCCTTCCTCCAATAAGATTCAAGCCTACCAAATGTAATATATATATATATATATATAATAGACAACACATGCTAAAATGTAATAAAGTAACAAACAAAATACTCCCACCCGACAACGTTAGGATTTTTTTTCTTCTCTCCCCCATTTTTCTTTCTTCCAACATCACCCCACATGTTCCCTCCACCCAAAATCCACTCACTCAATCAATATATATATCATTATACTAGAATATATATATATATATATATATATATATATATATATTCACACACTCCACCACTCAAAATCAATTTATAATAAAACAACCAACATTAATTATCAACCCATCCACTTTTCCACCAAAACCCACTACCACACACACACTCACACACTAAATTCCACCAACAAGTCACTCTCACACATCACTCTCACCCATATCACATTCATATATATATATATATATATATATATATATATATATATATATATATATATATATATATATATACACACACACACACACACACACACACACACACACAAATCTCACACTTATATATATAATTTCCTCCTCTGTACGTAACTTCCTCTTACCCCCAATTTTAAAATCAATTTTTCAATACATATGGGCCCCACATATGGGCCCCACCTTTAAATAATTTTCTATCGATTATTTTGAAAAATGGGTAAATATGAATCCAAATAATAAGTAAAACTGAGTGACATCTCGCGTAAGCATCAATAATCAATACCGTGTGCTACTATGCAACCACGCGTATTACTGTATTTTTACTACCGAGTAGTTCAACAGTATTAACGGTAAAATTTCTGCCGTTATTTTCATAAATTATTTTTGTCGTTTTCTCAATCCGACAATAATTCTGTTATGGGGTCCACCAATGATTGCGCCGTTGTACGAATATTCCCTGCTAAAACGAATATTTTCCGACCAATCGAATATAATATAACAACTTGCATACTATGCAAAATTTATAAATATTACCCACAACTATTATATTATATCAATTTCACTCCATAATATTCAAAAATAATATTTATATAAAATTAATTTTTATTCAAAAAGTTGGGGTTTTACACAAATGATGAATGATGGGATGTTCAGAAGCTTTATGCAATTCATGCAACATCAGGCAAGAGAGACTCCTGTTCAAAATATATGTGGAAACACTGGCAACTCACGGCTGGTCACTGCTAAGCAATTCAAGGAGGTGAGACCACCAGAGTTTTTGGGAAAGCCAAAACCACTTAAGGCAGAGACGTGGATTAAGCAGATCATCAAGATATTTGATGTCTTAGGATGCTTCGAGGAGAAAAAGGTTCCCTTTGCCACCTTCATATTACGAGGAGAGGCAGATTATTGGTGGGAATTTATAAAACGTACTCAACTTGCCGCACTGAAGATATCTTGTGAGTAGTTTCAAGAATTATTCAACGATAAGTACTTTCCTGAAAGTATTCGTCACATGAAGGAGGTAGAATTCATTAACCTAGAGCAAACCAATATGACCGTATCGCAGTACGAGGCTAAGTTTGCGGAGTTATCCCGGTTTGCATCCCGTTTGGTAGATAATGACGAGCGTATGACACGAATATTTCTACGAGGTTTGAAACCCGAAATATGTCAATACCTCATTTCTCACAAACTTTTCTTATATTCAAATGTTGTGAATAGGGCTCAGTTATTAGAGCGTGATAATTAATCAACCCAACCAAGAGATAGCAGCCGACAAAACGATAATACCAGTGGTAGCAGTCAACGAAGCGGTGACAACAAACGTGGAGGAAATCAGCATGCCAGAAATGGTAACCACTTCGGTGGTAATCCTGTACAAGATAATGGAATTAGAAATTTCAAAAAGAGGAGATTAAACAACGATGGAAAGATAGCAGCACTAGCACCTGTTTTTAAGGAAGGAGAATGACCACCGATCGTATGCTATAAATGCGGAGGGGAGGGACACATCAGTCCAAACTGTACACAGTAACCCAAAGAGTGTTATAATTATGAAAGAAAAGGTCACTTAGCTCGATTTTGTCGGGTAGTGAAGTCAAATCCAGCTGGGATGGAGACACCAAAGGCTGTCCCAAACAAGTCAAAGCCGGTAATTCAAGGGAGAGCGTTTGTCGTGATCTCCTAAAAAGCGAGGAATCCGAATGAAGTTATCACGGGTAAGCTAATCATAAACTCTTACAAAGTCTATACCTTATTTGATACCGGTTCTACCCATTCTTTTATTTCACCTACTTGCACTCAACGTTTAAATTTGACTCCAGAGAAATTAGACTTTGACTTATCTGTTGAAACTCTATTGGGAGAAACCTTCATTACATCCACTGTTTATAAATCTTATTTGATTCAAATTGGTACCCTCACGTTAACTGTCGATCTTATCTTTTTGAAAATACTTGCATTTGATGTGATTTTAGGGATTGATTGGTTAACTACTCATCATGCTAAAATTGATTGTTTTCGTAAGGTTGTTAGCTTTCATATTCCTAACCAACCTATTATGTGAATTCAAGCAACCAAACCACTAAAGTCAATCACTGTTATATCTATAGCCATTCGTTTACTGAAAAATAGATGTCAAGCTTTCTTAGCCCATGTCACAGATTTAAACAAAAATACGTCAAATTTGAATGATATTTCTATTATTAATAAATTTTTTGACGTATTCCCTGAAGAACTTCCTGGCCTACCCCCAGAGTATGAAATCGAATTTTGTATTGACCTTAAACCCGGTACAAAACCCATTTCCAAAACCACATATCGAATGGCTCCTATTGAACTTCAGTAAATAGGATTGATTATGGACTATCGACCAATGTGATTGGATATTATTTTAGTTAGATGCATGAATGTATGAGTTTTATAAATGGGGTATGCGTACCTCGTCTTCTCTAATTTTTTTTGATGTAATTTTTATCCCCCTCCTATGTACTTTACCTTGACTGCTGATCAAGGTTTCTATTTATTGTAAATAGTTTTGTAATAAGAAAAGTTAGAATTAATTTTGAAGAATTGAAAATCAAGGAGTAAGGAGCGCTTGAAGACCTGTTTTTAATGAAGCCTAGGATTTAAATGTAATAATAATATTTAAATTTAATTCTTGCACCTTAGGTTTGACCTTTTGGTTCATTTGGTGGCTCTAGTGAACTAAACAAGAATAAAGTCCATTATCAATCCGAGTAGAATATAGTATTCTATATGTGCATGCTTACACAATATATATATATATATATATATATATATATATATATATATATATATATATGTGTGTGTGTGTGTGTGTGTGTGTGTGTGTGTGTGTGTGTGTGTGTGTGTGTGTGTGCATGTACGCAAAACAAAATGAGACAAATTAATAACAAACCCCTCAAATAAATTATATTTAAGTTCGAAGCGTTCAAAGATATTTGGAATATCGAACGTCGCCTTCTAGCATGATAAAAATAATAGAGTGTCAATAAATTACTTTAAGTTTGTTATCTCGCACAATGGTTATATTAATTTTTTGAGATGTTATTTTATCATCCTTGATGCTTATAAATAGATTGAACGATGTTGTTTTGTTGTGTCGCACAAGGACAATGTTTTTCTTTTGAATATATGGAAGTGTTAGGTTTGACTTAACTTGGATAATTATGATTCGGATGTGTCGCACTTGATCATAATTATCTAAGAGGAAAAATAAAAGGAGTTACATGATGATGTAATTGACAAGAGTTGTCTACCTATTTATTTTTATATTGCTTGTTGTGTCGCACAAGGTTATATACATTTGAAATAGGATCCTTAATCTCACTAGCAAATCTTTATTTAGATTTTTCCAAACTACATAAGTGAGTCTAATATAGTTTGAAGAAAATAGTGGGAGATACCAATCTAAAACAAAACCTAATTTATTTTGGTAATTAATAAAAGAATGTATGCTAAAATATTTTTAATTACAAATTCATTTACAAAATTTTAAAATGTCTAAATTACTATCACTGCGGAGCATATTAGCTGTTATTTAGTCGGACCAAATTAAATGGATTGGTTAATGAAATTGAGAATAGTTCTCACGGCTGAAAAGCTATCTTATGTCCTTAATACGCCTATCCCTGCAATGGTTGCAGTCAATGCTTCTAGGGAAGTTACCTTTAGACAGTGGCAAGATGATGCACAGTTGGCTAAATACATTATGCTCGCATCCATGAGTAACAAGTTTTAGTGTCAGTATGAAACTATGGATGCTCCTACTATACTCATGCACTTCAAGTAGTTAAATAGTGAGGAAAGTAGAACTGGTAAATATCAGATATCCAAGGAGCTCTTCCGATCTAGAATGACCGATGACACTACAGTACAGAAACAAGTCCTCAACATGACCAATTTGATTGATTTATTAGGACAACAGGTTTTGCCATGGATGGAGAGTTAAGCCAATATTTGATCATACACTTACTCCCGGACTCCTACCATAATTGTTTTCAATTTTTTATCCAAAATATCTATTATGGATACTAGCTTTGATTATATCCATGTTTTGGTCTTCATTCTTAAATTTTACTCCACTATGGTTATTTATGACGTATTTTTGAACTTGAATTGTTTAAAGTACGAATCCTTAATAATTGTTCTTTTATTTCACTGGATTCGTTTTCTTAAAATTATTTTTCATCATCCTCAGTCCTAAATGATGATATAATTGAATATCTTTGGCCTGTAGTGCAAAGATGAAAGATTTTTTGATGAATATCTTTGCCCCGTAGTGCAAAGATGAATAAGTGTTTAGATGAACATGACGAACTGATGAATATCTTTGGCCTGTAGTGCAAAGATGAATATTTGATTCCAGATATATATTGATTGATGTTACAGGGATAAAATATTGACGATGAACTTTTAAATTCATATGTAGAAGATAGTAGATTATATTCTCTACTTAACTCTTCTAATGAATTATTATTTCCACTGCAAATATTGATTTAAAACTTGTTGTCTATTGTATTCTATTAGATTTTTCCTTGTTAAGGACTAACGATAATTTGTTCTATATTATCTTAGTCATAATATTCTTTACTGGGCTAGTTAAGCTCACCCTTTTTCCTTTTTGTTCCATTTTTCTATGGAGGCGAGAATATAGCGGGAAGTAGTCGGGGTGTTGAATGATGGTTCTAGACAGTTGTTTAGCAGTCCTCACTATTTTATAAAATATTATATTAATAATTGTAATGAGGACTTATTTGAGTGTGTATATTGTCTAGAAGACAATATTTGTATTTTTAAACTCACAGTTTAAGTGTTGTCGTATTTTGCACGACAACTGTATTAATAAAGTTGTAGTTATTTCTGTACCATGTATTTGGCGACTCAGAATGGGTGTTGTTACCTATTTTGGGGGTGTCACAAATAACACCTTCTTGCACCTTCTTCTTCACATTCATCAGCTCTGAGTCTGTAGCTTGAGCAACTTTAACTTTATCGATTAAAGTCGATTCTAATAATATATTCGCTATCTTCACGTAGGTTGTTGGAGTCTTTAACTCTATCTCCATCATTTGTAAGTCGTACGAAATGGGTCTTTATGTTAACAACGTCATACTCGTAACCGCATACGATCTTCTACTCAACGAGTCAGCTACCACGTTCGCTTTTCTAGGTTGGTATTGAATGGTATTATCGTAATCTTTCAACAGCTCGAGCCAACATCTTTAGCACATGTTACGTTCGTTTTGGGTGAAGAAATATTTGAGGGTTTTAGAAATGGGTTTTGTACTGGGGTCAATACAAAATCCGAATTCACGCTCTGGGGGTAGGCCAGGAAGTGTTCAGGGAATACGTCAAGAAATTTATTAACGATATAAATATCATTCAAAACTGTGACTCTCATCCAAGACTTGGATATCACCTCACATTGATACCTATCAACTTGCCACCGTTATTCACGGCGTCCCCTACAGAAAGTCTGACTTCGGTGCATCCCACAAAAGAAAGTCACCAACGAAAGGCTCGGGGCTCTTTACTTATGGCTTGATATGACAGTTGTTGACTTTAGTGGTTTGGTTGCTTGAATTCGTATAACAGGTTGGTTAGGAATATGAAGGCTAACAACCTTACAAAAATAATCAATTTTACCATGATGAGTAGTTAACCAGTCGATTTTTAAAATCACATCAAATTCAAGTATTTTCAAAGAGATAAGATCGACAGGTAACGTGAGATTTATAAACAATGGATGCAATGAAGGTTTCCCCCAACGGAGTTTCAACAGATAAGTTAAAGTCTAATTTCTCCAGAGTTAAATTTAAATGTTGAGCGCAAGTAGGAGAAATAAGAGAATGGGTAGAACCGGTATCAAATTAGGTATAGACTTCGCAAGAGTTTATGATTAGCTTACCCGTGATAACTTCGTTCGGTTACTCGCTTTTTGGGACGTTACGAAAAGCGCTCTCACTTGAACCACTGATTTTGACTTGTTCGAGACAACCTTTGGTGTCATCATTATCGCTGGAATTGACTTTCACTATAGGGCATATTCCACCCTAAACTTCTTCGTCGTACTCCTGATCCATAATCTAAATCATTAATCTTCGATCCATATCGAATTGGGGTTGATCGCAATGTACATGGTAATTCAAAACTCGATGTTAGGTTTTCCCAATTGCTGTCCAAAAAGAGAAATACATATCATCTATTTTAGCCTTCTTGGATCGGATTTCTCTTTCCACAATATCAACGCGTCGTGCGGCTTTTACCAATGCATCCTTCATTCTCAATCATTCAATTATTTCTGCTTTTAGCTGATCCTTGGCATTTGAATTCTCAAATTCTAGCTTTTTCATCTTATACTCTACCAAAGAGTGCTTCTGTTCAAACATTGTGACGCCCCCAAATTCAGGTTCTCTAACCTCAGATTCGGTGCTCACGATCTATCATCATCATAAGCATTCTATAACTATTACGAAATAATAAACATACATTGTTTATTATAATAAAGTTCCATAACATGGTCCCAAGGTCTTCTTAACCTTAACTTAAACACACCAGTCATATTACAAAAGGTTTACATAAGAAATTCCACCAGATAATAATAATTAATCTTCATTCTAAACTATTCCCGGATCTTGTCCTTGCCTTTGTCTTTCGCATTGGATCCTTGAGGCTTAACTGAAATAAATGGCATGATATAGCAAGGGTAAGCAACTAATTTTCTTAGCAAGTTTATATACAAGGGAGATATATCATGACTAGAAAGAGGTTTTTTTTTCAATGTTCAACAATAGTATAAGATTGTGAAGGAACATGAATTAATAATCAACAATTGAATATTCGAAAATTGAATAACGTGTACTGAGTGATTTCGAAATAACCATGAACATTTGCCAAGGTTCTCAGTCATTTAAACTGGACCTCTTAAAAAGTTTTGGTATTCAAGGAGATCAGCCTTTCATACCCCGTAATTTATGCATAAACACTTAATATTTCGGCATCGATATCATGCCTTAATCAAATTCATCCTTTTCTCAGTCAAGAGTTCTTATCATATCAATTTAATAAGAATAGCTTTTTAAAACACATTTGATTTAACAAATTTAAACATGCTTGATCTAGCTGATACAATTAGCATAGATCTATCTAATAAACAGTTCATAAATGAAAGAACTTTAATTTAATTCACAGTTCAATAATAATAGAACAAGAATTCAATTGCACAAAGTGCGAATTTCAATAATCAATATAGATGTGAGTAATCATCAATAATTATTCACTAACATGCTTTGAAAATAATAACTCGAGTTTGAGTTAGGAGACTTGCCTCGTTTGTAGGTTACGGCTACGTAATTAAATTCTATCCACTATGCAGTTTAATTATCTTCTTTTGAGAGACCTATAGTTAATCTTTCAATTAGCCATAGCATAACATTAGATTATGTAATCACATAGATATCATATATTATATTTAGTTCTTAGAAATATTATCTTGCCTCGATAATGTTACTATTAAATAACAAATACCTTTAATTCACTTAATATTATTAATCTTGACAATATTTAATTTATCTCGTAGTATTATTAGTTCACTAATAATATTTTTATTCATTTACTAATATTATTAATCATTTAATAATATCTTATTCCATTACTAATTTTATTAATTATTTAATAATATTTTATTTATTTACTAATGTTATTACATTTTTAATAACATTTTATTTAATCTCGAATATTATTATTTACTCAATAATAATACTTTAATATAATATTAATAATCTTTTAATAATATTTTAATCTAAGATTAATATTTTAATCTAATATTATTAATCATTTAATAATACTTTAATCATTTATTAATGCTAAAATCAAATATTATTAACCATTTAACAATATTTTAATGAAGTTTTAATCTTAATATTTTTATTTACTTAACAATATCATATACTAATATTATTAATATCATAATAATATTTTTAATAATTTATTGGATTAATAAACAATTTATTCTAATTGCTCACCATTTATTAAACCTCTTATTTAATATCCATAAAAGGTCATAAATAATATTTCTTATTATAAATTACCAAAATGCCCTAAAATAGTCATAATATTATATATTAGGAGTATTCAAGCATTAAAATCAAAATTTTCTTTTTTAAGACATCATTTAACTATTTATTTCTTTTTATTCATAACTTAATCATTTTTAGGAAAAATAGCAAACTGATTCCAAAAATTTTCATTTTCTGGATTTGGGCAGTATATGAACCAACAATGATTCCCAAATTTTTCTGGAATTTTAGAAAATGATTTACTAATTTTAAAGTGCCCAAAATACTCGGATCTTGCTTCATTTTTCATAAATTGAGTTCTGCTCAGACAAATCTAAATCTCATAACATATATGAACCTACTGTAAAAATTTTGAAATTTTCCAGTATATACACAGTGAGATATTTGAAGGTTAATATTTCGGAGTCCTTGACGGAAATAGCCATTACACACAACCTATAAATCGAAACGCGTCCGTTCTTTTTCCTACATGTAGATAACTTCTCAAGGAGAGGTACCTCTGTGATTTTTCCCAAATTTTTAAAAGACATGCAACTATCCGAAACAGTCCCAAGAAAAATGGGAACAGTAACTATTTTAAGGTTTTGAACCCTTAACAATCAAAGTGCACTGTTTTGGGCAAAACAGCCCCAAAGGTTTCAAAACTTGCTAGATTTGTGTTCTACCGCTTGGGTTTACTAGATAACTCATGTATCTAGCACCCCCCCCCCTTCGACGGATCACAAATCCAAGTTGGAAAACTTGAGTTACACAAGATTTAGTGGATGAAAAACAAGAGTTCCACCCTTAGAGAACATATGCTCATTTTCTTCCTCTAAGCCTTTGATCTAACACTCAAGACACTTAATTCCGTATATTATGATATGTAGAACTAGGGTATCTTGAGTATTTGATCATAACCCCAACAAAACTCAAGCTATTAAACAAAGTAGAAGAAGAAGGTGAATGTTAGGTTATACCTAGATTTAGTGGCAACCTTCCTTGATTTATCAAAGTAAGTAATGAACTTAGGATGCTTGATCAAACTAGCACACCTCTCCCTCTCTTGCTATAATCGAACCCTCTCTCTCTTTTCTCTCTCTTAAAGTTTGCTAGCTTGGGAGAACAAGATAGAAGAAGAAGATTGAGATAAAATGAATGTCTAGCAAAATGAGTGAGTGATATAAATATTATCCCCCATATTCTTAATGTCTCAAGAATAAAAGACTACACCTTATCTCTTCAATTAGCCTAATCATGTGATTAAAGGTGCTTAATAAATTTGTAACCAATGATAGCTTGACAAACATGTACTTGTGTGTAAGAGTTACTAATTATGGACATTGTTTAGCTTAATTAGTTGCCTTAAAAGGCCTTAAGTGGTCGGTCCCTCTAGCCCATTAAATTTCCCAATTTGCTTTTATTTTAATACACAAATTTGATTAACCAAAAGTCTAATATACCCTTAATCAAGTGGGTTAAGTATTGGTTTGCATTTTTTTTAAAGAAATCTATAAATGTATATATCCATAACTATAGTATATATGTTAATTGACCCATGCACCACTTCACGTATGTTGTCACATATTAAATTACTATATAACACAAAGTTTTAACATATCAATAATGTATATACATATATAGTGACTTAAAATTCACGGTTATTACATCATCCCCCCTTATAGGAATTTCGTCCCCGGAATTACATATAAGGTTACTCAAAAAGGTGTGGATAATTTTCCCTCATCTTTCCTTCGAGTTTCCACGTAGCTTCTTCAGCATTGCGGTGCCTCCAAAGAACTTTTACATAATGTATAACCTTATTTCGCAATTTCTGCTCTTTTCTATCTAAAATTTCAACCAGAATTTCCTGGTACGACAAATCCTTTTCGACCTGAATTGGCTCATACGATATCGCGTGCTTGTAATCAGGCTTATATGGTCATAGTACTGACACATGAAACACATTATGAATATGTTCCAGTTCAGGAGGTAGAGCTACCTCGTACGCCACTTCGCCTATCTTCCTCAAGATCTCGAAGGGTCCAATAAATCTCGGACTCAATTTTCCTTTCTTTCCAAACCTTATCTTCCCTTTCCAGGGAGATACTTTCAAAAATGCATAGCTTCCCACTTCAAAATCTCTCTTCTGGCGATGTAAGTCTGCATACTTCTTCTGGTGATCTTGAGCTGCTACCAGCCGGGCTCTTATCACCTTGATGATCTCTACGATTTGCTACACCAGTTCTGGTCCCAACAGTCGACATTCACCCACTTCATCCCAGCATAAGGGTGTTCTACATTTCCTCTCATACAGTGCTTCGTACGTCGACATTCTGATACTTACGTGATAGCTATTGTTGTATGCAAACTCTACTAATGGAAGATGATCCTCCCAGCTACCATTGAAGTCCATCACATAAGCTCTGAGCATGTCTTCAAGCGTTTGAATCGTTCTCTCGCTTTGTCCATCGGTCTGCGGATGATACGCGGTGCTCATCCGTAGCTGCGTCCCCATTCTTTATTGAAGACTCTTCCAGAAGTTTGACGTGAATTGCGGATCTCTATCCGATACAATAGATAATGGTACGCCATACCTCGAGATAATTTCTTTGATATATAATTTGGCTAGCTGGTCTAAACTTAACCTGATCTTGATCAGCAAGAAGTGAGCCGACTTCGTAAGACAATCTACAATCACCCATATGGCGTCGTGCCCTTTTTGCGTTGCTGGAAGTCCCACCACAAAATCCATCGTGATGTGCTCCCATTTCCACTCTGGAATCTCTAAAGGCTGTAGTAATCCACTCGGTCGTTGATGCTCTGTCTTGACTCTCTGACAAGTTAGACATCTGCTGACGCATTCTGCAACCTCTCTCTTCATGTTTGGCCACCAAAAGTGTTGACGTAAATCTTGATACATCTTTGTGCTTCCTGGGTGTATCGAGTACCTCGTACTATGCGCTTCTTGCAAAATCTCTTCTCTTAGTTCTGGTACTAACAGTACCCAAATTCGTCCTTCGAATCTCAGCAGTCCGGTGCCATCAATCTTGTATTTCAATTCATCCCCTTCAGCTAGCCACTTCTTGATGTTGTCGCAATCTGCGTCCTTCTCTTGAGCCTCTTTAACCTTATCTAATAAAGTTGGGCTCGCTGCCACTGTAAATAATTTCTCATTAGTCTCTGTCGGATACTTAACCTCTAAGTCAAGTCGTTCGAAATCTTTCACCAATTCCTCTTGAATGGTCAACTTCAGTAACTTCTCTCTGCCTTTTCTACTAAGGGAATCTGCTACTACATTTGCTTTGCATGGATGGTACAGAATCTCACAATCATAATCTTTGATCAATTCCAGCCATCGACGTTGCCTCATGTTTAGCTCCTTCTGCGTAAAGATATACTTCAGACTCTTGTGATCCACATATATCTCACACTTCTCGCCATATAAATAGTGCCTCCAAATCTTCAAGGCAAAATCTACTGCTGCTAACTCCAGGTCATTTAAACACTCTGTTCATCAAGTCGATGAATGCTGCTGGCGCATTCGTCAATCCAAAAGACATTACTAGAAACTCAAAGTGTCCATACCGAGTTCTGAATGCCGTCTTTAGAACATCCTTTGCCTCACCTTCAGTTGGTGATAACCGGTTCTCAAGTCGATTTTTGAAAAGTATTTCGCCCCCTTCAACTGATCAAACAAATCGTCGATCCTGGGCAACGGGTATTTGTTCTTAATAGTGACCTTGTTCAACTCTCGGTAGTCGATACAAAGCCTTAATGACCCATCCTTCTTCTTTACGAATAAGACTGGTGCTCCCCACGATGATACACTCGGTCGAATGTATCCCTTATCTAACAAATCTTGTAGTTGAACCATCAGTTCCTTCATTTCTACCGGAGCCATACGATACGGTTCTTTGGATACCGGTGCTGTCCCTGGTGCCAAATCGATAACAAACTCTACTTCTCTATCTGGTGGCAATCCCAGAATCTCATCTGGGAATACATCAACGAATTCCCTTACAATAGGTATCTGACCTAGTTCGCCCTCGACTCTGCGGGTATCCACAACGTGAGCCAAATAACCTATACAACCCTTCATAAGCAACTTCTTTGCTTGTACCATCGTCAGACAACAAGATTGTCTCGGCGATTTACTGCCATGAAATACCACCTTTGACTTATTCGGAGTCTTTAGGTATACGCACTTTTTCTTACAGTAAATAACCGCTCTGTGACTCGATAACCAATCCATCCCAAGGATTACATCAAACTCTCCAAGACGAATTGGTATCAAATCCACGTTAAGCTTAAACCCTCTTACATCAGCACAACAGTTCCTAAGGATGTAGTCTACAGGGATAATTTCTTTGTTTGCTACTTCTACGTTCATTGGGTGTTCTAATAGTTCATGAGGTAAACTTAATCTTTGAGCATATTCATCAGATATGAAGAACATGAAGCTCCCGAATTGAATAACACATAGGCATTTATATCGTTGATCGGAATTATACCTGGCACTATCTCCCTGGATTCCACGACATCATGCACTGTCATATTGAATGTCCTCGCTGTCAGCTTGTTTGGCTGGGCTGGTCCTCCACTGGTTGTCCTAGTGTTATTTCCTCTGTTGCCGTTTCTGCCATCCATGCTTTTCTTCCTCGAGCAATCCTTGATCCGATGTCTCGCTTCACCACAGTTAAAACAACCTCCCTTCTTCATCTTAGGGCAATTGGGTGAGGTATGCCCTTCTTGTCCACAGGTATAACATAACGTTTTTCCCTTCATGAACTCTCCCAAGTGACCCTTTCCACAGTTTCCACACACCGACTTCTTTTGTTGAACACTTCCTTGCTGACTCTCCAAATTACTACCCCCACTACTCTATTTTTGCTTCTTATTGTTGCTACCGCCATTGCTAACATTCTGATTCCCACCTTCTACTTTCTTCTTGTTCTTCTCCCGATTGTACTTTGAGACCGCTTCGCTTCCACCTTCTGCTATGAGAGCTTTCTCCAACAGAGTTGTGAATAACGTGATTTGTAAAACCGCTACCTTACTGTAAATCCACGGCTTTAGTCCATTTTTTGAACCTTCTTGCTTTCCTCACCTCCGTATCCACCTGATGCGGAGCGAATCTGGCCAATTCATTGAACTTCGCAGCGTACTCTGACACTGACATATTCTCCTGTTTCAATTCCAAAAACTTGATCTCCATTCTCCCTTGTGTACTCTCAGGGAAGTAGTTCCCGAAGAACAACATCTTGAATGCTTCCCAAGTCACGATTCCATTCCCGGCTTTATTCTGGTTGGCCTCCCACCAATAGTTAGCCTCACCCTTCATTAAGTAGGTAGCAAAAATTATTTTCTGCTTTTCTGCTACACTAGCAATAATGAAGGCCTTCTCAATTTCCTCCATCCACGTCTGGGCCTCTATCGGGTCTGCTGTTCCTCTAAACTCCGGCGGTCCTACTGCCTTGAAGTCCTTAAAGTTGGCTAGTTGGTTTCCCGCCTGATTTCCTGTAGGTTGAGCTTGATTCCTCATAGCCTCAGCTATTATGTTGATAAAGTCTTGCATTGAGTTTGGTTGAGCTCCCGCTGCATTATTAACTGACTCTTCGATCTCTTGGATCCTTAGTACACGTCTGGGCAGCATTATCTAGTGACACAAAATTCTAACACGTTACTCGGGTTCTATTATCATATAAGTACTTAGCATGTAACACGCTGCTGTATTCAAACAATCAGATAATCATTATGTGAGAGTTTTAAATTACCAAGATTTGGAAGTCTTTCTCCCTGATTAGTGGGTTAAGTTTGTTTTTAAAGAAAATTTTCCAAATCAGTTTACTGGATTCACATAAAATTAAATAGACAATTCACTATTTAAATTTTCCAACACATATCATAATAATGCATTTATATTCATATACCAATGTTTTAATACAGACTGACTAGACATCTGGCATACTTCTATAAACGCTCAAGGCATAAACTGCCCACCACCAACTATCCTCTAGTGGACAAAAAGTGAGGATCCACTACCATCTACCCCTCTATCAAAATAAAAGTTGGGGTCTAACTGTCATTCTATGCATACAACAAAGCATAAGGATTTACAACAAGCAAACAGTCCCTATTAGAAACAAAAAGTGGGACTATATCGGACGTGAATACAAATCAACGCATGCTCTCACTGCTGGAGGGCAGCTCAATCCACTTAGCATCGAACTGCATAAAGGCGATGTCTAAAGCTTGCTCCAAAGTATATATCCTCACATCTTTCTTCGACCTCGTCTCTCAACTGTCCTAGCTGTAGCTCTATCTGCTCCAACCTCCCCCGCAACTCGGCTAACTTAGCCTGTACCTGGTAAGCAGCGTCCTTGTACTACTGCCCTGAAATCTGGAGGGTGTGGTTCTGCGCCTCCACTCGCTTAGCCTTAACCTCTAGCTCGATGTTCCTCGCCAATAAATCTCCAATCAGATCATCATGGGGTCTCTCTCCTATCATCTCATGCTCCATGGACTCCTAACTAGAGTTCCTCAACTCTTAGTTCACTGAATAGCTATCTTGACTCTCGTCAGCCATCCTATAACCACAATAAACACTCAAAACAACATCAGTACCACAATAAAATATATTCATTGATAAAAATGAAATGATATTTTATTCAGTACAACTAAAACTTGATGGATCTCCTGAATCCATCACCTAGCTAACATACTCTATAAGAGTTTTTTACTAAGGTTATAACCTAGGTTTTGCATTCCTAATGGTTATAACCTACAACTTTGATACCAACCTGTGATGCCCCCAAATCGAGGTTCTCTAACCTCAGATTCAGTGCTCACGATGTGACAACCCCAAAATAGGTCCATTCCATCCAACCTATTATGAGTCGCCAAATACATGGTACAGAAAATAACTACAACTTTATTATAACAATTGTCGTGCAAAATACAACAACACATATGCTGTGAGTTTGGATACAAATATATACCAAATATGACTCATATCACAACCGTGGACAACACCTCACAATGACACCTTACATAAAGGTATAGTCAAAAATTGTTTTAGAAATTAGAATCTTTGGGAAGTGCTCAAGGAAACCTTTGTACATGGGAGGCCATGCTTCTAGGTTGTGATAGATATCATATGGCCACAGAATTATCCTTAGTTGACCCAATATACCCCAAAGAAAAACGAGAAGATTACTATCATATTCTTCCCAATGGTGAGTCTTCTCTTGACTTATCATTATCTCCATTGTCTCTAATTGAGAATTATACTTCAAATAAATACCAAGATTATATAGGTAGTGCTCATAAATATACTCAGCAAGTGGATGAGCATAATCCTGTCTTATGATGACACGAGGTTGTATGTCATTAGACATCTTGTATGATAGTGGCAAAACACCCTTCCAACGTTGGGTTCGCTTCACCCTATATGATTCACCAAATATAACTACTAAATGATGACCACCATTCTATTCCCCTGTTACCTCCGCTCGACCCAGCTACACTCTTATTACCTGAAAGGAATTGTGAAACAGAAGGGTGAGCACAACTAGCCTAGTAAAGAATATCATGACTAAAGATAAATAAGTTATCAATAGCCTTCAACAGAATTAAATCAGAGATTTAGAACATATGGTAGATGATAAAAATTTCAACCATAGTTGCAGCGGAACGAGCAATCCATTAGAAGAGTCAAATAGACTACAAAGTCTATTATCTTCTCCATGTTAAAAATCTACCAACAATGTTTTATCCCTGTAACATCAATTAACAATTCTGGTCCACAATCATATGAATAACTCATAATCATAATTGTAGTTCTAAATTCCACTTCTCATTTAGGACGAAGATAATTTTCATCACCTATCATTACCTGAAACATCAAAGATCATGGTTACACCAAATCACATTTCCTGTTCATAATCATACTAATAACTTCATCTTTGCACTACGGCCAAAGATATTCAATAACATGTCATATTTGTACTACGGGCCAAAGATATTCATCAATAATTCATCTTTACACTACTGGCCAAAGATATTCAACCAAAGGTCATCTTTGTACTATGGGCCAAAGATATTCATCACCAGTTTATCTTTGCACCACAGGCCAAAGATATTCAACAACAATTCATATTTGCACTACAGACCAAATATATTCATCAACAGTTCATATTTGCACTACAGGCCAAATATATTAATATCTCAAAGAAATATATAATCATTTCAGAATTTATATAAACAATAATTATAACCATGTTGATCAATTCACCTTTGCACTTAAGCTAAAGATATTCAATTATAAATTCAATGGTCATGATCATACTAGTCAACAATTCAATTTTGCACTATTGGCCAAAGGGAACCCATAGTCATGATCATACCAAAAATCTACCCATCTTTACACTCAAGTCAAAGAGAAATATCATCATTAGAGTTATAAAAATATTATATATGATAATAAAATTAGTATAATCAACATATAGATTTAATCTCAAGAGTAATATTCATAAATCAACTATAATTTGGTCAGAAAAAGAAACCAATTTTGTGGTAAATAGTAACTCGTGAATAGTAACTCATGAATAGTAACTCGTGAATAGTAACTCGTGAATAGTAATTCATAAATAGTAACTCGACATGAAAAAGGTAGAAATTCCACAATAAAATCCATACCAATATTTATTTCGGTATAATGATATTGAAATAATAATATTTCTTAAGCTTATAAACAATTTATTTTAATTATTTACACTTTACTAAATAATACATTTAATCATCCTAAAATGCCAAACTCATAAGATTTCATTACCAATAACCAAAACCCTCATAAAAAATCTGCATATACCTCATATAGGATTCTCAAGCCATAAAATCCTATTTTTCAATTTTCTTACTTCACATAACATATTTAATTCATTTACTCATAACTAGTTCATTTTCATGAAAAATACCAAATCAGTTCCAAAAATATTTCTTTTCTGAAATTTAGCAGAATATACCATATTGAACATATATTTTTCACAGAATTTTCAAAACTCATTTACTATTTTTCATATGGCCAAAACAGTCGAATATTTAGATATTTTATCAAAAATTGTACTTTTATCCAAAAATTCTAAAATTTATAGAGTATACTTCTATCATATACATGTACTCTCAATAAAAATTTTACTAATTTTGGAGTTAACCACAAGGAGTTATAAGCAGTTACTTTTAAAATAGTCTTTTCTCATAAAATTCATAACTCTTAATCAATACATCTAAAAATTACTATTTTTGGACACAATCAATAAAACTCATCAAAATATCATTTCAAATTTTTTCAGAATTTTCTGAAGGTCGAAAGAAGTACGAACTGAAAAACATATTAACCTTTAAAATCCCTTACCTCAAAAGAGTAGCACTTCTGACTGGATATCGGATATGACGCTGAAGGAAACTTGCACTGATGAATAGCAACTCACCAAGTATCTAAATACTCACAAAAGACACTCGATAATCTAGAGAGAAAAAGAGAGAAAACTTATGAATTCTGGTATGATTTTCAATTCTAACTTAACCATCTATTTATAGGAAAATGTTAGCACGCCGAAGCAGACTTAACCTACAACCTGATGGCTTTACCGGCTACTATTTCCACCCACCACATTTGAATAAAAATCTCAGCATATTTCTTTAACAACCAAGAGTGGGGCCCACCAATTCTTGAATTTTCTACCAAAATGATTAACTCTGAAAATTCAACAATTTCTGAACCAGTCATCTCGTAAAATTCATAACAAATCATACGTTCATTTTTAACGGTTTAAAATTTGTGGACATATACTCAACTTATATATGTATAACAAAGCCAAATATTACCACGATCCAACGGTCGGATTAAAAATTATAACCCTCGCAAAATATCTCAAAAACCCTAATTTGATTTTTAATACCTCCGTTCCGACAAAAATACAGATAAAATACCTCAACATTAACTCCTTCATTTTTAACCACAAAAATATATCCCTCATTTATATCCACATAAAATAAATATTTCCTTATCATATGAATCAATAATTAATTATTCACAGATAATATTACAGAATCACATTTATGACAACCAGGCCGTTCCCAAGAAAGAGGGGGCTTTCCAATAAGAATTTCTCCTTACTGGCGCGCAATTAGTTGACCAAACCTCTCCTTAGACAGAACTTTCTAGACATTGTCAATAATGTTATCTAATAATATTATTCAAATAATATAAATTATTGATCTGATAATGGGAAATACTGTGCAGTGATAATTATTTAACAACAATAATATAAAATTTCAACGTAGCAATTATTGAATCAATAAAATAAAATATTGAACAGTAATTACTGTAACAATTATTGAGTAGTGCCTTCTTATGTAAGAATCAATAATTTAAAAAATATTGTGCAATACGTGTGCTACTGTGTAATAACGCGTATTACTGTATTTTAATCACCGGGTATTCCAACAGTGTTAACGGTAACAACTACGCCGTTATTTATAAAAACTCAAATTTGTCGTTTTCTTCATCCGACGGTTATTCTGTTATGGGGCCCACAAATGGCTGCGCCATCGTACGAATATTTCCCGACAGAAAGAATATTCCACGACCAAACGAATATTTCCCGACAACAATGAATATTTTATAACCACTTGTGTATTTTGAAAAAAAATTTATATATCACCCTTAACTTTAACATTTATCAATTTAACAATTTACTGAATAGTAATTATAAGAAAAATTGAATACTTTTATTTCATAAAATTCGGGGTCTTACAATCTCCCCTCCTTATGAAATTTACGTACCTGGTATTTCGAAAAGTTGAGAATACCTTGCTTTCATTTCAGATTCTATCTCCCGGGTCATCATGATTTCTCCATTGCTCATCTCTTGTGATAACTTCATTTGAGTTCCTCACTAGTTGGGAAGTCATGACAACCGCTCTCCCTTGAACTACCCGGCTTTGACTTGTCTAGGGTAGCATTTGCCGTCATCACTACCGTTGGAATATACTTTTTTATAGGGCATATTCCTCCCTCAACTGCCTCGTCGTACTCCTAATTCATGATCTGAATCATCAATCTTCAATCCATAACGAATTTAGGTTGACCGCTCTGTACCGGGTAATTCAAAACTCGATGTTAGGTTCTCCCAATTGCTTTCTAAAAAGAGAAATTCATATCATCTATTTTAGCCTTCTTAGATCGGACATCTCTTTCCACAATATCCACGTGTCGTGCGGCTTTTGCCCATGCATCACTAATTCTCACTCGTTCAGTTTTTTCTTCTTTCAGCTCAGATTCCATCTTTATCATCTTATACTCTGCCAAAGAATGCTTCTGTTCAAGCATCACATATCGAGCAACACAAGCTTAAATTGTTGTATCCTTTTGCTCTACGACCGCCTATCGTTCTTCAGTCTGCTCTTCTAACTCATGAATACGATTTTGCAATTCTACATTTTGATCATATAATACCTCTAATAAATTCTCCACAGGTGCTTCTTCTTCCTCACTCTTAGCTGCTACCTCTGCGACTAGCTCGGGTGCAACTATCAATTCGTCACTCACCACATGGATTTCTCTAATTTCTTCTTCGCCTGACATCACATTATCCTGGTTGATGATTAGAGGTATCCCCACAGTTTCATTCACTCCATTGTTAACATTCTCAGCAGCCATTCTCAAATACTGCCATAAAACAAGGGTTAATTAAACAAATTAACATATCACATAATATCCCGATATTATGACTGACCAATAAATAAGCTTAGGTAGGACACACTAGCGAAAGATTTAATCATCTCTCCCCTCCTAGTTATATTTCCCGATCTCCGCCAAAGACCATATCCCTAAGCTCTGATACCAAATGTGACAACCCCAAAATAGGTCCATTCCATCCAACCTATTCTGAGTCGCCAAATACATGGTACAGAAAACAACTACAACTTTATTACAATTATTATCGTGCAAAATACAAGAACACATATGCTGTGAGTTTGAATACGAATATATACCAAATGTGACTCATATCCCAACCGTGGACAGCACCTCACAATGACACCTTACATAAAGGTATAGTCAAAAACTGTTTTAGAAATTAGAATCTCTGGGAAGTGCTCAAGGAAACTTTTGTACATGGGAGGCCATGCTTCTATGTTGTGATAGATATCATATGGCCACAGAATTATCCTTGGTTGACCCAATATACCCCAAAGAAAAACGAGAAGATTACTATCATATTCTTCCCAATGGTGAGTCTTCTCTTGACTTATCATTATCTCCACTGTCTCTAATTGAGAAATATACTTCAAACAAACACCAAGATTATATAGGTAGTGCTCGTAAATATACTCAGCAAGTGGATGAGCACAATCATGTCTTATGATGACACGAGGTTGTATGTCATTAGACATCTTGTATGATAGTGGCAAAACATCCTTCCAACGTTGGGTTCGCTTCACCCTAGATGATTCACCAAATATAACTACTAAATAATGACCACCGTTCTATTCCCCTGTTACCTCCGCTCGACCCAGCTACACTCTTATTACCTTAAAAGAATTGTGAAACAGAAGGGTGAGCACAACTAGCCCAGTAAAGAATATCATGACTAAAGATAAATAAGTTATCAATAGCCTTCAACAGAATTAAATTAGAGATTTAGAACATATGGTAGATGATAAAAATTTCAACCATAGTTGCAGCGGAACGAGCAATCCATTAAAAGAGTCAAATAGACTACAAAGTCTATTATCTTTTTCATGTTAAAAATCCACCAACAATATTTTATCCCTGTAACATCAATTAATAATTCTGGTCCACAATCATATGAATAACTCATAATCATAATTGTAGTTCTAAATTTCTCTTCTCATCTAGGACGAAGATAATTTTCATCACCTATCATTACCTGAAACATCAAAGATCATGGTTGCACCAAATCACATTTCTTGTTCATAATCATACTAATAACTTCATCTTTGCACTACGACCAAAGATATTCAACAACATGTCATCTTTGCACTGCGGGCCAAAGATATTCATCAATAATTCATCTTTGCACTACTGGCCAAAGATATTCAACCACAGGTCATCTTTGCACTATAGGCCAAAGATATTCATCACCAGTTTATCTTTGCACTTCAGGCCAAAGATATTCAACAACAGTTCATATTTGCAGTACATGCCAAATATATTCATCAACAGTTCATATTTGCACTACAGGCCAAATATATTAATATCTCAAAGAAATATATAATCATTTCAGAATTTATATAAACAATAATTATAACCATGTTGATCAATTCACCTTTGCACTTAAGCTAAGGATATTCAATTATAAATTCAATGGTCATGATCATACCAGTCAACAATTCAACTTTGTACTACTGGCCAAAGGGAACCCATAGTCATGATCATACCAAAAATTTACTCATCTTTACACTCAAGTCAAAGAAAAATATCATCATTAGGGTTATAAAAATGTTATATATGATAATAAAATTAGTATAATCAACATATAAATTTAATTTCAAGAGTAATATTCATAAATCAACTATAATTTGGTCAGAAAAAGAAATCAATTTTGTCGTGAATAGTAACTCGTGAATAGTAACTCATGAATAGTAACTCGTGAATAGTAATTTATGAATAGTAACTCAACATGAAAAAAGTAAAAATTTCATAATAAAATCCATACCAATATTTATTTCGGTATAATGATATTGAAATAATAATATTTCTTAAGCTTATAAACAATTTATTTTATTTATTTACACTTTACTAAATAATGCATTTAATCATCCTAAAATGCCACTCATAAGATTTTACTACCAATAACCAAAACCCTCATCAAAAATCTGCATATACGTCATATAGGATTCTCAAGCCATAAAATTCTATTTTTCAATTTTCTTACTTCACATAACATATTTAATTTATTTACTCATAACTAATCTATTTTTATGAAAAATACCAAATCAGTTCTAAAAATATTTCTTTTCTGAGATTTAGCAGAATATAGTCCCATATTGAACATATATTTTTCACAGAATTTTTAAAACTCATTTACTATTTTTCATATGGCCAAAACAGCGGAATATTTAGATATTTATCAAAAATTGTACTCTTATCCAAAAATTCCGAAATTTGTAGAGTATACTTCTATCATATACATGTACTCTCAATAAAAATTTCACCAATTTTGGAGTTAACCACAAGGAGTTATAAGCGGTTACTTTTAAAATAGTCTTTTCTCATAAAATTCATAACTCTTAATCTATAAATCCAAAAATCACCATTTTTGGACACAATCAATAAAACTCATCAAAATATCATTTTAAATTTTTTCAGAATTTTCTGAAGGTCGGAAGAAGTACGAACTGAAAAACATAATAACCCTTAAAATCTCTTACTATCCCTTACCTCAAAAGAGCATCACTTCTGACTGGATATCGGATATGACGCTGAAGGAAACTTGCACTGATGAATAGCAACTCACCAAGTATCTAAATACTCACAAAATACACTCGATAATCTAGAGAGAAAAAGAGAAAAAACTTATGAATTCTGGTGTGATTTTCAATTCTAACTTAGCCCTCTATTTATAGGAAAATATTAGCACACCGAAACAGACTTAACCTGCAACCTGATGGCTTTACCTGCTACTATTTCCACCCAACATATTTGAATAAAAATCTCAGCACATTTCTTCATCAACTAAGAGTGGGGCCCACCAATTCTTGAATTTTCCACAAAAATGATTAACTCCAAAAATTCAACAATTTCTGAACCAGTCATCTCGTAAAATTCATAACAAATCATACGTTCATTTTTAACGGTTTAAAATTTGTGGACATATACTCAACTTATATATGTATAACATAGCCAAATATTACCACGATCCAACGGTCGGATTAAAAATTATAACCCTCGCAAAATATCTCAAAAATCCTAATTTGATTTTTAATATCTCCATTCCGACAAAAATACAGATAAAATACCTCAACATTAACTCTTTCATTTTTAACCACAAAAATATATCCCTCATTTATATCCACATAAAATAAATATTTCCTTATCATATGAATCAATAATTAATTATTCACAGATAATATTACAGAATCACATTTATGACAACCAGGCTATTCCCAGGAAAGAGGGGGCTCTCCAATAAGAATTTCTCCTTACTGGCGCGTAATTAGGTGACCAAACCTCTCCTTAGACAGAACTTTCTAGACATTGTCACTAATGTTATCCAATAATATTATTCAAATAATATGAATTATTGATCTGATAATGGAAAACACTGTGCAGTGACAATTATTGAACAACAATAATATAAAATTTTAACGTAGCAATTATTGAATCAATAAAATAAAATATTGAACAGTAATTACTGTAATAATTATTGAGTAGTGCCTTCTAACGTAAGAATCAATAATTTAAAAAATATTGTGCAATACGTGTGCTACTGTGTAATAACGCGTATTACTGTATTTTAACCACCGGGTATTCCAACAGTGTTAACGGTAACAACTACACCGTTATTTGTAAAAACTCAAATTTGTCGTTTTCTTTATCCGACGGTTATTCTGTTATGGGGCCCACAAATGGCTGCGCCGTCGTACGAATATTCTCCGACAGAAAGAATATTCCACGACCAAACGAATATTCTCCGACAACAATGAATAATTTATAACCACTTGTGTATTTTGAAAAAAAATTCATATATCACCCTTAATTTTAACATTTATCAATTTAACCATTTACTGAATAGTAATTATAAGAAAAATTGAATACTTTTATTTCATAAAATTCAGGGTCTTACACACGATCTATCATCATCATAAGCATTCTATAACTAATAAGAAATAATAAACATACATTGTTGGATCTTGCAAAAGGTTTACATAACCTTAACTTAAACACACCATTCATATTACAAAAGGTTTACATAAGAAATTCCATCAGATAATAATAATTAATATTCACTCTAAACTATTCCTGGATCTTGCCCTTGCTTTTGTCTTTCGCATTGGATTCTTCAGGCTTAACTGAAATAAATGTCATGATATAGCAAGGGTAAGTAACTAATTTTCTTAGTAAATTTATATACAAGGGAGATATATCATGACTAGAAAGAGATTTTGTTTTTAATGGTCAACAATAGTACAAGATTGTGAAGGAACATGAATTAATAATCAACAATTGAATATTCGAATAATTGAATAACGTGTACTGAGTGGTTTTGAAATGACCATGAACATTTGCCAAAGTTCTCAGTCATTTAAACTGGACCTCATAATAAGTTTTGGTATTCAAGGGGATCAGCCTTTCATACCCCGTAATTTATCCATAAACACTTAAGATTCCGGCATCGATACCATGCCTTAATCAAATTCATCATTTTCTCAATCAAGAGTTCTTATCATATCAATTTAATAAGAACAACTTTTTAAAACATATTTTATTTAATAAATTTAAACATACTTGATCTAGCTGATACAATTAGCATAGATCTATCTCATAAATAGTTCATAAATGAAAGAACTTTAATTTAATTCACAGTTCAATAATAATAGAACATGAATTCAATTGCACAAAGTGCGAATTTTAATAATCAATGTAGATGTGGGTAATCATCAATAATTATTCACTAATATGCTTTGAAAATAATAACTCGAGTTTGAGTTATGAGACTTGTCTCGTTTGTAGGTTACGGCTACGCAATTAAATTATATCCACTATGTAGTTTAATTATCTTCATTTGAGAGACCTATAGTTAATCTTTCAATTAGCCATATCATAACATTAGATTATGTAATCACATAGATATCATATATTACATTTAGTTCTTAGAAATATTATCTTGCCTCGATAATGTCACTATTAAATAACAAATACCTTTAATTCACTTAATATTATTAATCTTGAAAATATTTAATTCATCTCGTAGTATTATTAGTTCCAACAAATTACAACAGTCCAATCTCAGTGAAGCTGAGCAACGTCTGCGCTATCAGCCCAATCCGGCGATAACACCGGTGAGGGGCAACATCGTCATCTGACCAACACGATGCCACGCCACGTCGTCTCAACGTCTCTACGCAATAGTGTCCCACAAGACTAACCAATCCCGAGTGACTATTGTGTGGGGTAACCGATGAAAGTTCAAGCTTGAAGACCGGAGGGCACTGTCCCATCTTCAATGACTTCGCACAAACTCTAATCCCATGCCACCGTACAACTCTCGACAACGGCGGTCCGAAATAGGTCCTGTATACCTCAAACGGATGCCCGAATTGCACTTCTAAAAGTCCGAGTGGACATTACAGTGCCTGAGTGCACGTACTTCGAGACGACCCGAGCCAAAAAATCTAGGCCAACCCAGGTTGCCTCTGGTACACCTGCGGCTCAGCTGTAGGTACACCTGCAGCTCAGCTGCAAGTACACCTACGGCTCCACCGTCTATAAATAGAGGTCTTGGGGTTAATTATTCACAAATAATATTACAGAATTACATTTATGACAACCAGGCCGTTCCCAAGAAAGAGGGGGCTTTCCAATAAGGATTTATCCTTATTGGCGCGCAATTAGGTGACCAAACCTCTCCTTAGACAGAACTTTCTAGACATTGCCAATAATGTTATCTAATAATATTATTCAAATAATATGAATTATTGATCTGATAATGGAAAATACTATGCAGTGACAATTATTGAACAACAATAATATAAAATTTCAATGTAGCAATTATTGAATCAATAAAATAAAATATTAAACAGTAATTACTGTAACAATTATTGAGTAGTGCCTTCTTACGTAAGAATTAATAATTTCAAAAATATTGTGCAATACCGTGTGCTACTGTGCAATAACGCGTATTACTGTATTTTAACCACCGGGTATTTCAACAGTATTAACGGTAACAACTACGTCGTTATTTGTAAAAATTCAAATTTGTCATTTTATTCATCTGACAGTTATTCGTTATGGGGCCCACAAATAGCTACGCCGTCGTACGAATATTCCCCGACAAAAAGAATATTCCGCGACCAAACGAATATTCCCCGACAACAATGATTATTTTATAACCACTTGCTTATTTTGAAAAAAAATTTATATTTCACCCATAACTTTAAACTTTTATCAATTTAACCATTTACTGAATAGTAATTATAAGAAAAATTGAATACTTTTATTTCATAAAATTCGGGGTCTTACAATCTCCCCTCCTTATGAAATTTCGTCCCCGAAATTTACGTACCTGGTATTTCGAAGACTTGAGAATACCTTGCTTCCATTTCAGATTCTATCTCTCAGATCATCATGATTTCTCCATTGCTCATCTCCCATGATAACTTTATTTGGGTTCCTCATTTGTTGGGAAGTCATGACAACCGCCATCCCTCGAACTACTCGGCTTTGACTTGTCTGGAGAAGCATTTGGTGTCATCATTATCGTTGGAATATATTTTTCTATAGGACATATTCCTCCCTCAACTGCCTCTTCGTACTCCTCATTCATGATCTAAATCATCAATCTTCGATCCATATCGAATTCAGGTTGACCGCTATGTACAGGGTAATTCAAAACTCGAAGTTGGGTTCTCCTAATTGCTTTCCTAAAAGAGAAATTCATATAATCTATTTTAGCCTTCTTAGATCGAACATCTCTTTCCACAATATCCACGTGTCGTGCGGCTTTTGCCCATGCATCACTTATTCTCACTCGTTCAGTTTTTTCTTCTTTCAGCTCAGATTCCATTTTTATCATCTTATACTCTGCCAAAGAATGCTTCTGTTCAAGAATCACATATCGGGTAACACAAGCTTAAATTGTTGCATCCTTTTGTTCCACGACCGCCTGTTATTCTTCTGCCTGCTCTTCTAACTCATGAATACGATTTTGAAATTCTACATTTTGATCATATAATACCTCTAATAAACTCTCCTCAGGTACTTCTTCTTCCTCTTCTTCCTCAGTCTCAGCTGTTACCTCTGCGACTATCTCGGGTGCAACTATCAATTCTTCACTCACCACATGGATATCTCTAATTCCTTCTTCGTCTGACATCACATTGTCACGGTTAGTGATTAGAGGTATCCCCACAGTCTCATTCACTCCATTGTTAGCATTCTCAACTACCATTCTCAAATACTGCCATAAAATAAGGGTTAATTAAACAAATTAACATATCACATAATATCCCGATATTATGACTGACCAACAAATAAGCTTAGGTAGGACACACTAGCGAAGGATTTACTCATCTCTCTCCTCCTAGTTCTATTTCCCGATCTCCGCCAGAGATCATATCCCTAAGCTCTGATACCACCTGTGACAACCCCAAAATAGGTCCATTCCACCCAACCCATTCTGAGTCGTTAAATACATGGTACAGAAATCAACTACAACTTTATTACAACAATTGTCGTGCAAAATACAACAACACATATGCTGTGAGTTTGGATACAAATATATACCAAATGTGACATTGGACACCATCATGTATCAGCACTTCACAAAGGTACTTACATAAAGGTACAGTCAAAAACTGTTTTAGAAACTAGAATCTTTGGGAAGTGCTCAAGGAAACCTTCGTACATGGGAGGTCATGCTTCTAGGTTATGATAGATATCATATGGCCACAGAATTATCCTTGGTTGACCAAATAGACTCCAAAGAAAAACGAGAAGATTATTATCATATTCTTCCCAATGGTGAGTCTTCTCTTGACTTATCATTATCTCCACTGTCTCTAATTGAGAATTATACTTCAAACAAACACCAAGATTATATAGGTAGTGCTCGTAGATATACTCAGCAAGTGGATGAGCACAACCCTGTCTTATGATGACACGAGGTTGTATGTCATTAGACATCTTGTATGATAGTGACGAAACACCCTTCCAACGTTGGGTTCGCCTCACCCTATTTTCTTCACCAAATATAACTACTAAATGATGACCACCGTTCTATTCCCTTGTTACCCCCGCTCGACCCAGCTACACGCTTATTACCTGAAAGGGATTGTGAAACAAAAGAGTGAGCACAACTAGCCCAGTAAAGAATATCATGACTAAAGATAAATAAATTATCAATAGTCTTCATCAGTAATAAATCAGAGATTTAGAACATATGGTAGATGATAAAAATTTCAGCCATAGTTGCAGCGGAACAAGCAATCCATTACAAGAGTCAAATAGACTATAAAGTCTATTGTCTTCTCCATGTTAAAAAGTCACCAATAATATTTTATCCCTGTAACATCAATCAAAAATTCTGGTCCACAATCATATGAATAACTCATAATCATAACTGTTGTTCTAAATTCCTCTTCTCATCCAGGACGAAGATAATTTTTATCACGTATCTTTACCTGAAATATCAAAGATCATGGTTACACCAAATCACATTTCCTGTTCATAATCATACTAATAACTTCATCTTTGCACTACAGCCAAAGATATTCATTTGTATCACCAGTTGGTCATGTTCATCTCAACATCTGTTTATCTTTGCACTACTAGCCAAAGATATTCAACAACATGTCATCTTTGCACTACGGGCCAAAGATATTCATCAACAATTCATCTTTGCACTACAGGCCAAAGATATTCCTCAACAGTTCATATTTGCACTACGGCCAAATATATTCATCAAAAGTTCATATTTGCACTACAGGCCAAATATATTAATATCTCAAAGAAATATATAATCATTTCAGAATTTAAATAAATAATAATTATAACCATGTTGATCAATTCACCTTTGCACTTAAAGCTAAAGATATTCACTTATAAATTCAATGGTCATGATCATACCAGTCAACAATTTAACTTTGCACTACTGGCCAAAGAGAACCCATAGTCATGATCATACCAGAAATCTACCCATCTTTACACTCAAGTCAAAGAGAAATATCATCGTTAGGGTTATAAAAATGTTATATATGATAATAAAATCAATATAATCAACATATAGATTTAATTTCAAGAGTAATATTCATAAACCAACTATAATTTGGTCAGAAAAAGAAACCAATTTTGTCGTGAATAGTAACTCGTGAATAGTAACTCATGAATAGTAACTCATGAATAGTAACTCATGAATAGTAAACTCGACACAAAAAGGTAGAAATTCCACAATAAAATACATATCAATATTTCGGTTTAATGATATTGAAAAAATAATATTTCTTAAGCTTATAAACAATTTATTTTAATTGTTTATACTTTACTAAATAATGCATTTAATCATCCTAAAATGTCAAACTCATAAGATTTCATCACCAATAACCAAAAACCCTCATAAAAAATCTGCATATACCTCATATAGGATTCTCAAGCCATAAAATCCTATTTTTCAATTTTCTTACTTCACATAACATACTTAATTCATTTACTCATAACTAGACTATTTTTATGAAAAAATACCAAATCAGTTCCAAAAATATTTTTTTTCTGAGATTTAGCATAATATAGTTCTATAGTGAACATATATTTTTCTCAGAATTTTTAAAAGTCATTTACTATTTTTCATATGGCCAAAACAGCCGAATTTTTAGACATTTATCAAAAATTGTACTTTTATCTAAAAATTCTAAAATTCACATAGTATACTCCTATCATATACATGTACTCCCAATAAAAATTTCATCAATTTTGGAGTTAACCACAAGAAGTTATAAGCGGTTACTTTCAAAATAGTATTTTCTTATAAAATTCATAACTCTTAATCTATACATCCAAAAATCACCATTTTTGGACACAATCAAGAAAACTCATCAAAATATCATTTCAAATTTTTCCAAAATTTATGAAGGTCAGAAAAATTACAAAACTGAAAAATATAACAACCCTTAAAATGTCTTACTATCTCTTACCTCAAAAGAGCAGTACTTCTGATCGGTATAAGGTTGAAGAAAACTTGCACTGATGAATAGAAACCCACAAAGTATCTAAATACTCACAAAATACACTCAATAATCTAGTGAGAGAAAGAGAGAAAACTTATGAATTCTGGTGTGATTTTCGATTCTAACTTAGCCCTCTATTTATAGGAAAATGTTAGCACGCCGAAGCATACTTAACTTGCACCCTGATGGCTTTACCTGCTACTATTCTCACCCACCATATTTGAATAAAAATCTCAGCACATTTCTTTACCAACCAAGAGTGGGGCCCACAAATTCTAGAATTTTCTATCAAAATGATTAACCCCGAAAATTCAACAATTTCTGAACCAGTCATCTTGTAAAATTCATAACAAATTATACGTTCATTTTTAACGGTTCAAAATTTGTGGACATATACTCAACTTATATATGTATAACATATCCAAATATTACCACGATCCAACGGTCGGATTAAAAATTATAACCCCCGTAAAATATCTCAAAAATCCTGATTTTTAATACCTCCATTCCGACAAAAATACTGATAAAAACCTCAACATTAACTCCTTCATTTTTAACCACAAAAATATATCCCTCATTTATATCCACATAAAATAAATATTTCCTTATCATATGAATCAATAATTAATTATTCACAAACAATATTACAGAATCACATTTATGACAACCAGGTCGTTCCCAGGAAAGAGGGGGCTTTCCAATAAGGATTTATCCTTATTGGCGCGCAATTAGGTGACCAAACCTCTCCTTAGACAGAACTTTTTAGACATTGTCAATAATGTTATCTAATAATATTATTCAAATAATATGAATTATTGATCTGATAATGGGAAATACTATGCAATGACAATTATTGAACAACAATAATATAAAATTTTAACGTAGCAATTATTGAATCAATAATATAAAATATTGAACAGTAATTAGTGTAATAATTATTGAGTAGTGCCTTCTTACGTAAGAATTAATAATTTCAAAAATACTGTGCAATACCGTGTGCTACTGTGCAATAACGCGTATTACTGTATTTTAACCACCGGGTATTTCAACAGTATTAACGGTAACAACTACGCCGTTATTTGTAAAAATTCAAATTTGTCATTTTATTCATCCGACAGTTATTCGTTATGGGGCCCACAAATAGCTGCGCCGTCGTACGAATATTCCCCGACAGAAAGAATATTCCACGACCAAACGAATATTCCCCGACAACAATGATTATTTTATAACCACTTCCTTATTTTCAAAAAAAATTCACATTTCACCCATAACTTTAAACTTTTATCAATTTAACCATTTACTGAATAGTAATTATAAAAAAAATTGAATACTTTTATTTCATAAAATTCGGGGTCTTACAAATGTGGCCTAGTTATATGTGCGGATGGATAAGGAATGTAATTTCAAGTTATATTGCATATAAAAGGTTGTCAAGCTCGGTTTAGTATGTGTTTTGAAAGAAAATTTAAAAGTATTAGAAACTAACTTTGATGAGCATTTTATTACTTGCATTATGACCTTAAAAGTAAGCGTGATAGAGTTGTCTATGTCTTTGAACATGAATGATATGTGCACTCAACTAGTCAAGCATGACATAAGTTATTTAAGCATGTTTTAAAAGTATGAACTATGTTATGTCTATGTAAATGAGATAGATATATGTGAGCATACTAGTGCAGGCTTATTAGTACCAATACATGGTTTAAAAGCTTATAACATTGAATCTTGTTAAAGAAAGTTGTTAAGCCTTATTGATTGAAATAAATCATTATGGAACTAAGTAGTTTGAATATGAACGACGTAGATCACGTATTTATAAACTTTAAAAATGTGTCGAACACATAGCGAGTCAAGAGGGTGATAAATGTATATGAATGTTGATGACAAGTACGAATGGTTAGGTATACTTATACATGCCTAGCTATTCTAAGAGTATGATGAGAAAGTGAAATGAAGGTTTTACAAACCTAGTTAGGAAACGATGTAATATTTATTATTATATTAAGAGCGTATAAAATGTATGACTAATGGATATGAATCCATGATTATATAACTGTTTAGGAATACACGCAGTGCAGATAAGCTTTAAACAGTTAAGTCGTAGTTGATAAACTATGAATCAGGCAAGTCTTTCAGTTCCTATTTGATATATGAATTTTATAACTATTAGTTGAGCTATATTATGCTATGAGAATGTTGATGTATATATATAAAATGCATATGAGCTATTTATGAAATTTGAAAGTTGATCTTTGATGATATGCTTGTGAAGTAAATTTTTGTGCATGTTATGTGCGAAGTAACATGCATAGTTAATATTAATTGATTATGAATGCATGAACTGAATATGCTATTATATGTTATGTGCTGCATGAAAACTGTTAGAATTGCTGGGCTATCGAGCTTACCCTTGCAAATAACCGCTTTTGCAGGTTAAAGACTCATGGTAAAGATTTCGTGCTTCTTGGTTGACAAAGTAGATAGTTTCGCAATGAAGAATACTATTTAGATTATTACTTGAACCATGTTTAGGTTCTAGGAGTGTACTTGATATATACTTATAATGTTTAATACTTGTTGTATTGTAAGGATATATTAGTTAATACATAGAGGATATCGAATCAAGATGTAAAATCTTATACAGTAATTCCAATAGACTGAACCATATTATATAGTTGATTCAAGAATTGTAATTGGTTCAAAGTTATGAAATCAATAAAAGATTTTATTCAGGAGATTGAAAAAGTTTAAATTATTCCGCATATTTATATAATATCGAATGTGATGTAATACAGAAATAGTAAATGACCAGGATTAAAAACTTATGAAAGTTTGGGGACATTGTGCAGATTATGAAAATGGAATGAATTTATATTCTAAATCGTAATAAGTAAAGTTTTATTCATTAAGTTACGAATGAAAAATATAAATAGTTTGACAATAGTAGTATCGTAGCGGGCCGAATCCGAGGGTTGAAGGAACCTGGATTTGGGGGCGCCACATGCGAGGAGGCCATTCTAAGCTTAAGAAGGTATAATTTCTAATTATGTTCTTGAGATGGGTCTTGTTTGATTCTTGGAATTACTTGAATTTCTATGTTAATCAAGATAAATTAGCATACTATAAGATGTTTAAGAAGTTTACTTATACGTATGGACTCTTTAATGATGGTTTAGAACAAGTTCAAAATGATAGGAATCAAGTTGGTTGCTACCCTGTAAAAACAAAGTCTGCTTCTGCTCCTGAACCCGACATGGCGCAGCTGCGCCGTAATTGAACTAGGGTGCAACGCAGCTGCACCGGCCTCTGAGTTCAGTTGAGCCTTCTATTCTAAAATCTGCTAAGTGTTGGTAAAGTACTATGACTTAAACTAGCATGCAAGCATGTGTAATGTGTATACACAAATATATTAACCTAATGTGAGCATGTTTAGATTAGCATACATAATGATCAAAAGCATATAGTTTAGATGGAAATTAGGATTTTAGAAACGAACTTGGTATGTATGTATGCCATGATTATATACTGGCTTTGCAAGCATGTAGGTATGGTTTAGAAATGCATGAATAAACCATTAACTTGTGTTTATGTGATTAGTAAGGAAGCATGAACATGTTGGACTTAATAGTAAACCTTACTAATGAAAATACGAACTTTGAATATGAATGTTAACATACTACCTTGATAGTTAGAATTTGATATTGTGAACATGTTTGATGATGCTCGTAGACTCACTCATATATCATAAATAATATATATATCATGCTTAAGTATTGTAATTCAAGGAAAGCATAAGCAAAACATATTTCAAATCAAAACGATGTTAATTACATATATGTGTTATGAACACTCACAAGCATGCCTAATATAAGTTATATGACTACCTTGTATGTTTAGAAGGCATGCATGTTAGACTTTGTGATTACATGACCTTGAATGACTTTAAATTGTTGAAATGATCAACTTGGAACCATGTTATGAATGAAGGAACCTAGATTGGCTTGAGAAGTAGGAAAATACCTTTAACATGACAAAATATATTATGTGTGAACGTTGTGTTCATGCCGGACAGAAATCATAAGGCAACAAATGAGTCTTGGCTTGGCCAGAGGGCTGCGCAGCTGCGCCGGCCCTAGGCTTAGCTATGACGCAGCTGCGCCGGTCTGAAATTAGAACTTAGATGATTCGAAATCTGATCTTTGGACAGTTAACTTGTATGATGCTTATATTGCTAAAAATGGTTTAAAACCTACTGATGCATGTATATATGTGAGGATTAAGTAATAAGATAGTATTTGCTTTATATAATGAAAGTCTAGGGGTAAAAAGACCTTGAATTTGAGCATTCTTAATTTGCTTATGAAGTGTTAGCTAATGAGCATCTTGTGCTTATAATATGTTATAATAGGATTCGAAAGTGTTGATTTATTAACGTGGATAAACTACGCTTAAGGCAAGTATCTTTACTCTTTATATCTATTTATACAATAAACATGTGTAAGTAAGTTATTGAATTATATTCCGGTTATACAAGCTTTTAAACTTTATTGTTATTAATCATAGTATTCATGCAAGTTCCCTAAACTTACTCAAATTTATATTGAGCAAGTATCTGAACTAATCTTTTCATTGTGCAAGTATCCTACCTTTGTATTTACTTATGTAATGGACATGTGTAAGCCAGTTTCAGAATTATATCGTTATTGTGCCAGTTTATTAACTCTAATATTTTTGTTCATGTATCCATACTTTGTAGTCATGCCAGTTATTGAATTCTATTCGATCATTGTTTATCAGTACAGTATTATTGTATAATCCAGATATATTCTTTTCGTTAATATCTAAGATTGGTTATACAAGTGTCCTCACTTGGATAATTATTATACATGTTAATACATACTTGTTGATTTCCAGTATGTATACTTTAATTAAAAGTCGTCTAAGCTATTTGACTCGGCTAGACACATATTTAAAAATATCGTGGAACATGATACAACCTTATTGATATCCAACCGAATTGTTTTGGTTCGGATTCCCGACTAAGTATGAACATCCCGAACATGGGAAAACTTTGTGCGCCTAAGGCGGATAAGATGAACGAGAATATCGTTCTGGTATGTAGTATTGATCAATATAGGGCATAACGGACTGATCACCCACGTGTCTGTAAGTTATGAAGGTTTACAGATGAAGTTCTGTTAAACCTTTCTAGAAATTGAAAACAAAGTTCATAGTCTGTCTACTGCTCTCCATTTATAGTCACTGATCCTAATGCAAGTAATGACAGAGGAGATAAAAGCATCCGCAAAGGAGAATCCTCCGCCAACATCAAACGTCTTGTGGTCCAAAGATATCAACCACGTTCCTGATTTCATCACCTTGGATGATGAGGAGGAAATACTAATCCTTTCCAAAGAAGAAAAAGCCAAAAAGGAAATTTCCTTGCGATAAATCTAACAATAGTTCGATGGAGATTTCATGGTCGAGTCATCTCAAACCCAAGAAAAAGGCGAAGGAACAGATGAAGAAAAAGGTGGTTAGATTGTCGGGGAAGCTAACCCATTTAAGAATCCAGAGTTCATCCCTTTTACGATGGGTTCAATTCAGGCGTCCCTGAGGAATGTATTGAATCAGGAAGCGATCAAGTTATGGCCATAAGTGACGATATTCAGAACCAAGAGGAAACCTCTATCGCAAGCCCTGAAGGCAACATAACCATTGACAACTGGACTATCATGCCTCAACTAGCCAAGAAGATGCAGATCCAAAGGATACAGTTGTGAGTTCCAGGAGATGTTAGGACGATATCACTTTCTTCGCAGTGTTCAATTTATTTTCCATGCATGTAAAAGAAAAAAAAAACAAAAAACAAAACAAAAAAACAAAAAAACAAAAAAACATGGCGGTTTCTGTACATTTCGTCCCGCCTGGAGTTTACTTCGTGGTGGTTGACCGTTTTTACTGCTTTCTGTACATTTCGTCCCGCCTGGAGTTTCCTCCGTGGCGGTTGATAGCTTTTACAACTTTATTTACATTTTTGATCCCCCATGGAGGTGCTTCGTGGTTGGTGATCATGTCTGTATATATATATTTACAGCTTTTATATATATACCTACTTACTGCGTTTATATTGCGGCATCATGTGAGCCTAGGAATCATGTGATCATAGATTCAGTCCACTAAATCTAGATTCGGTTCCCGTGATAGACCTTTTCAGCTGTAAGCAGCTTGTAAATTTATCTATGATATCTGAATTACCTCATATTTTTTTCATACCCACGAGGAGTTCAGCACCTTTTGTACATTATTTTCATACAGATGCCTCGCATATGTAAAATAAAATTAATCCAGCCGATTACGGAATAAAATGGAAGTATCAAAGGCCTCAATTACTATTGAGTACAAGGGTTTGAAAAAACCTCTTTTCTAAAACATTTGTAAGACCCCGAATTTTATGAAATAAAAGTATTCAATTTTTCTTATAATTACTATTCAGTAAATGGTTAAATTGATAAAAGTTAAAGTTAAGGATGATATATAATTTTTTTTTTAAAATACGCAAGTGGCTATAAAATATTCATTGTTGTCGGGGAATATTCGTTTGGTCGTGGAATATTCTTTTTATCGGGAATATCCGTACGACGGTACAGTCATTTGTGGGCCCCATAACAGAATAACTGTCGGATGAAGATAACGACAAAATTGAGTTTTTATAATTAACGGTGTAGTTGTTACCGTTAACACTGTTGGAATACCCGGTGGTTAAAATACAGTAATACGCGTTATTGCACAGTAGCAAACAGTATTACACAGTATTTTTAAATTATTGATCCTTACGTAAGAAGACACTACTCAATAATTGTTACAGTAATTACTGTTCAATATTTTATTTTATTAATTCAATAATTGTTGCGTTGATATTTTATATTATTGTTGTTTCAATAATTGTTGCTGCACATCATCTCCATTATCAGATCAATAATTTATATTATTTGAATAATATTATTAGATAGCATTATTGGCAATGTCTATAAAGTTCTGTCTAAGGAGAGGTTTGGTCATCTAATTGCGCGCCAATAAGGAGAAATTCTTATTGGAAAGCCCCCTCTTTCCTGAGAACGACCTGGTTGCCAGTACTATGATTCTGTAATATTATTTGTGAATAATTAATTATTGATTTATATGATGAGAAAAATATTAATTTTATGTGGATATAGATGGAGAAAATTTTTTAAGTGACAATTGTTGAAAATGATATTTTATCTTTTCTGATAAAATAATTTATTATTATATTTAATAATATAATAATGGTGATAGTTTTACAATGAATGTGGGATATATGAGTATATGAGGAGGAAGAGTATTTTTGTTGTATTAAATGATTAACACATATTTTGTATGTCGGTGGACCCCATTTCTTAATTGAAATTTGATTATAGCCTGTAAAATCACCCGTTTATGGATTTCGGTTAATTTCTGTTTAGAATTTGGAAAAACTTTCTTCTGCAAAGTTGTAGAGAATTGAATTTCCTATAAAAAGTAGTGAGATTCGAATTTTCTGATAAAAGGGCTATTTTCTATGAATTATTGAAGTTTCAGAAAATAAAATAATTTTTATTAAATTATAGGGTGGGACCCACTTTGGTTGGTGATGAATTCCCATATGGACTGCTGATTTTCTTTGTCAAAGGTGGTGGCTAGCTTGCATGCGTATAAAATGGGAAAAGAAATAATATTAGTTTATTATTTAGTCTCCTTTGGCGTTCTAGCATTTTCCTATTAATAGGTGCTTTTGTTATAATTGAAAATCACACCAGAAATAAGTTTTCATTCTCTCTATATTATCAAGCATATTTTTGTGAGTATTTAGATATCTTGAGTGTTGCTCAGCGTTGTATCCGATATTCAAGTCAGAAGTACTGCTCTTTTGAGGTAAGAGACTTTAAGGGTTATTATATTTTTCAGTTCGTAATTCTTCTGACCTTCAGAAAATTCTGAAAAAATTTAAAATGATAATTTGATGAGTTTTATTGATTTTGGCCAAAAATGGTGATTTTTGGATGTATAGATTAAGAGTTATGAATTTTACGGGAAAAGACTATTTTTAAAAGTAACTTCTTATAACTCCTTGTGGTTAACTCCAAAATTGGTAAAATTTTTATTGGGAGTACATGTATATAATAGAAGTATACTCTGTAAATTTTAGAATTTTTGGATAAAAGTACAATTTATGATAAATGTCTAAATATTCGGCTGTTTTGGCCATATGAAAAATAGTAAATGGGTTTTAAAAATTATGAGAAAAATATATGTTCAATATGGGACTATATTCTGCTAAATCCCAGAAAAGAAATATTTTTGGAATTGATTTGGTATTTTTCATGAATATGGACTAGTTATGAGTAAATGAATTAAATATGTTATGTGAAGTAAGAAAATTGGAAAATAGGATTTTATGGCTTGAGAATCCTATATGAGGTATATGCAGATTTTTGATGAGGGTTTTGGTTATTGGTAATGAAATCTTATTTGTTTGGCATTTTAGGATGATTAAATGCATTATTTAGTAAAGTGTAAACAATTAAAATAAATTGTTTATAAGCTTAAGAAATATTATTCTTTCAATATCATTATACAGAAATATTGGTGTGTATTTTATTGTGGAATTTCTACCTTTTTATGTCGGGTTTACTATTCATGAGTTACTATTCACGAGTTATTATTTATGAGTTACTATTCATGAGTTACTATTCACGACAAAATTGGTTTCTTTTTCTGACCAAATTATAGTTGATTTATGAATATTACTCTTGAGATTAAATCGATATGTTGATTATATTTATTTTATTATCATATATAACATTTTTATAACCCTAATGATGATATTTCTCTTTGACTTGAGTGTAAAGATCGGTAGATTTTTGGTATGATCATGACTATGGGTTCCCTTTGGCCAGTAGTGCAAAGTTGAATTGTTGACTGGTATGATCATGACCATTGAATATCTTTAGCTTAAGTGCAAAGGTGAAATGATCAACATGGTTATAAAAATTGTTTATATAAATTTTGAAATGATTATATATTTATTTGAGATATGAATATATTTGGTCTGTAGTGCAAATATGAACTGTTGAGGAATATCTTTGGCCTATAGTGCAAAGATGAATTATTGATGAATATCTTTGGCCCGTAGTGCAAAGATGACCTGTTATTGAATATCTTTAGCCTGTAGTGCAAAGATGGTCTGTTGATGAATATCTATGGCCGTAGTACAAAGATGAAATTGTTAGTATGATTATAAATAGGAACTGTGATTTGGTATAACCATGATCTTTGATTTTCAGGAAAAGATAGGTGATGAAAATTATCTTTGTCCTGGATGCAAAGAGGAATTTAAAATTACAATTATGATTATGAGTTATTCATATAATTATGGAAAGGAACTGTTGATTAATGTTACAGGGATAAAACTTTGTTGGTGGACTTTTAATGTGGAGAAGATAATAGACTTTATGGTCTATTTGACTCTTCTAATGGATTGCTCGTTTAGCTGCAACTCTGGTTGAAATTTTTACCATCTACCATATGTTCTAAATCTCTGATTTAATTCTGTTGAAAGCTATTGATAACTTATTTATCTTTAGTCATGATATTCTTTACTGGGCTAGTTGTGCTCACCCTTCTGTTTCACAATTCCTTTGAGGTAATAAGAGTGTAGCTGGGTCGAGCGGGGGTAACAGGGGAATAGAACGGTGGTCATCATTTAGTAGTTATATTTGGTGGATCATATAGGGTGAAGCAAACCCAACGTTGAAAGGGTATTTTGCCACTATCATACAAGATGTCTAATGACATACAACCTCGTGTCATCATAAGACATGATTATGCTCATCCACTTGCTGAGTATATTTACGAGCACTACCAATATAATCTTGGTGTTTGTTTGAAGTATAATTCTTAATTAGAGACAATGGAGATAATGATAAGTCAAGAGAAGACTCACCATTGGAAAGAATATGATAGTAATCTTCTCGTTTTTTTTGGGGTATATTGGGTCAACCAAGGATAATTATGTGGCCATATGATATCTGTGACGAACGAGAATTTTGTAATTATTTTAAATATTTATTGAATTAAATAAATATTTTTCAAGGATTTAATTATTAGATTTAATAATTAATTGATGCAATTGTGGTAGATTAATTTAATTAAATGTGTTACATTTATTAAATTAATGTAGAGAATTTTTAATATTCAAAGTATGTGAGCTTATTGAATTAAATAAATTATTTAATTAAGCATGATGTTATTTTAATTAATTTAATTATTAATTAGAGATTAATAAATTATTATTATTTATTAAAGAGATAATTAATATTGTGACTACGTGAATTTATGAGAAATTATTATATTTTATTTAAAGTAAATTAAATAAAATATTAGATTTATCTTATAAGAGTGTGACATTTATTAAACTATATAATAAGAGGGTTATTAAAATAAAGAGTTTTGGAGCCTAGTTGCTAGCCAAACGTGGCCTTAGAGGAGTTATGGCCAGTTAACCCATTATGGGCAACTGACTATGATGCGCGTCAGTTTGATCTTTTATTTATTCATACGTCTTTTTATTCTTTTCATTTTCATTATTACTTTAGTCTGATAAACATCACAGAGAAAGTTTGAGTGTATAATGATCAATTAATTGTGAAAGAATCACCACTGATCATCTCTTCCATTGGTTATACTCTGGGTAATTTTTCTCCAAACCCAAATTCTTATTTCACGTCTTTTTAAGTTTTATGATTATGGCTTCTTATATTCTGTTAATCTCTGTGAAGTGAGAAATTGTGTTATGTTATATCAAATTGTGTTTAATTATGTATATATTTCACAAACCATAACATCAGTATTGTGAAAACATGTCGTACATATGTTATTTCAAAATAAACAGAGTACGTGATATGGCCATATGGCCATATACGTGAAAATTTATGTATTGATCATATATTATCCCTAAATTTTAGACTTGTATGTTGTTATGCATGTTAATACGAAGAGTTTAAGCCTTAAACGAACAAATTCGGTGTTATAACGAATTCGTAAGGAGAATTTTCACATAAAGTTTTCTAAAACTTCATGAACATCAAAGTCATTGAATTCACATATTTTAATTATGTGATTATGTGTTTTAATTGGTTAAAACTACTCTACAAATGTTGGGTTATGATTATACATGAATTATAACATGTGGGTATATGTGATTTGGTGAAATTAGTGTTAAAAATGTGTTGTTTTCGCTGAACTCTGTGTTCTTCGCGAACTGAGAATCAGTTTCTGGAGTCTCGCGCCGCGGCGCCAACTCAAGAACTGAAGTCTCGCGCCGCAGCGCCACTGCGCCGCAGCGCCAAGACCCAAGCCACGGCGCCATAGCGTCGCAGCGCCAAGGGCCCACCCACAGTGCCACCGCGTCGCAGCGCGACTCCTTAGCACATTAGTGGCGCCGCAGCGCCACTCCCCAGAAAATTCAGAAATGTATTTTTAAAATGTTTAATTCTAACAATGTGTTAGTGGATTAATGTAATGAACATGTAAACATGTTATAGGTATAATGTGATATTAAAATAGATGTTTAACATGTAAATAACATAATTACATGTGATTTGAATTATTAAATTACATAATTAGTTTGGTAATTCACGAAGTACAAATGATGTGACAAAGTGAAAATTTGACTAAGTTTAGTCAATAATTAAAGTAGACAACGAGAATGAGTTTATATTGATTAGTTAATTTATAATTAACTGGTATTGTGTATATGAATGGTAAGTAGGATTTAATTCAAAGAACGTGCTTAGTTAAACTGTAATCTACGCACGAGGTAAGTTTCTTAACCTTACTTTTACATTGAGCAAGTATCCTATCCCTAACTCCATTCTATTGAGCAAGTTTATTTAAACTTAAACGTTACTTTTATGTTGAGCAAGTTTCCCTAACCCTACTTGTCATTATTGTTCAAGTTTATTATTTACCTTGAATAAATTATCCTTGTTATTATTCAAGTTCAAGCATGATATTAAAGATTAATTATCTTTCCAAAGCATGATTCAGTTATACAATAATTGTCCTATTGTATACTTTTGAGGTTGTTATTCAAGTCGAATATCAATTATTGTTGAACCTTATTAGACTAGTGAACCTTATTGATTCAACTAGTCCTTAGTTGATGAGCGTTCTAAATTTCAGAACCCTTGATGAATTTATCCAAACCAAACTTCCTTTGGTGCGGACTCGAATGTCAAACTGAGATGAACAACCCTGCATAGGGGATTAATTACGCTTTAGCGTTAAGATATTGTGCACAGTATGGTACTAAGGGCTGATCCCCCTAAGTACGAGAAGAAGGTCCATAGTCTTATTACTGTTAAAGGTTTCAAGTATAACCCTTGTTAACCTAGGACATAGTTCAAGGTCTTATGACCCTCAGAATTCTTTTGATTCGTGTTATTCATTCTTGATTCAAAAGTTGAGCTCTTATTCAGACGTCTTTGATTTATTCACATGTTATTATACTGTTATTTCATTATTATACTTGTGGGCATTTGTGCTCACTCTTGCTTAATAATAACATTGCAGTTAAGAACGAAAGAAGCGATAAACCCTCCACTAGTAAAGGCAAGGGCAAAGTTAGCAAGTGATGAAGACTTGTTATTTTAATTGATGATGTATTTATGTTTAAGACTTATGTTGTTGTTTAAGACTTATTTGTTTAGAATTTCGCACAGATGTTTTAAGGTTAGAGTAACCTGGGATTTATTTATGATTCAGTTGATGTAACCCTTAAGGGAAGAGATTTTATTATGATTTCTATCTATTGTATGGTTTGATATTATTTATGGGTAGATAGATAGATGATGTTTATACAGTGAACACCAAATCCCGTGGAATCGAAGTACCCGGATTTGGGGGCGTCACAGGTTGGTATCAAAGCTGTAGGTTATGAACCTTAGGTGGGGGAAACAACCTTAGGTAGTAGCCTTATAGAAGAAGATAGTAATTGAAAACTCTTATCGAGTTCTAAGAAATGAATTTTTGTAATTCATTGAAGATAATAAAATACATTATGTGTTTATGTGTTAAGTATGCGTTAGATAGTATGACTTAGTAACTAAATCTTAAAATTTTGTTGTCAGGATGACGAATGATGGAGAAGCTAGTCAAGCTGAGGGGGGGACCCCGATTACCTATAGTACCTACTGAGGAGGGATCTCGTGTACTTGTAGGACCGACTGAGGAGGAGCCCCGAGACATTCATGTCGTTAGGGAGCAGCTGGTGCAGAGGGTTTCATCTCCATTGATCACCGTTGTTGGTCAGGAGCATGAACCTGAGATTGATCCTGAGGAGGATCCTGAGGAGGAGTTTGATGAGGAGGAAGAAGAAGAGGAGTTACCACGGTACACTGTTGATGCTGAGATGTATGATACACTATATGATCGTAACGTGGAGTTACAAGATGAGATTCAGGAATTGACTGAGCGAGCGACTGTTCAGTAGTCTACTTTAGAGGAGAAGGATAAAGAGATTGTGACCCTTCATACACGTTTAGGAAACGTGGAGTGGGATCTGGTTCATGAGAAGGGTCAAACCGAAGATAAGACCGAGGAGATAGAGAAGCTGAAGACGGAACTGAAGGAAACCTCTGGAAGACTGAAAATAGCAGAGGAAGGATGGGTAAGAGAATCACATCGAGCTGATCGTGCAGAAAATGATAGTCGTGCAAAGAAGGCAAAGCTTGAAGACACGTACGCCACACTTAATCATGCGATGGATGAGGTTCAAGAGCGAGTGTTAAGGTACCCCATCCAGTTTGAAGGACTTCCATCGTATATGTTGGATCGCAGGACGATGTCTCGTATCATGAATGAGGAGCGTGGCAAGGCTATTGAGCACCTTGGAAGACAGGAATAGAATCTGTTTATTTATGTGAAAGACCTATATAGTTTTATGTAAATTCCGATGTGTTTATGAACTAAGGAATATGTTAATATTTGAATGTTTTAAATCCTGTGGATTCTTTATTTCAGGATAGATGATGTAAATAGCAGTATGCTATAGTTTAATGTTAAAACTTTTTATTTGAATGAAAAGACATCAAGTTGTTTGAGATGATGTGTTAAGTGATATGTTAAATTGTTGAGTAATGTCTTAACTATGTAGAGAAATAAATAAAGTTCTAATAAATGTTTATTTAACAGAAAAAAATGCCGCCAAGGAGAAGACAACAACGTCAACCGGCTTAGGAAGAGTCAACCAATAATAACATTAACGCCAACGCTAACCCTGTTCAGCAGTTGGTGAATCTACTGGCTGGAGCAATAAATAACCAACTGCATGCTCCACCTAGCACAACGTTTAAGGACTTCAAGACAGTGGGACTGCCAGAGTTCAAAGGTTCCAGAAACCCGATCGAGGCTCAAACGTGGGTGATGGAAATGGAGAAGGTTTTCGACGTTGCTAGGGTTCGAGAAGATCGGAAGACTATTTTTGCGACATTTATGCTGAAGTCTGAGGCTAGCTACTGGTGGCAGGCAAACAAGATGCGAGGAGGTGAAGGTGTAATTACGTGGGAGAGATTCAAAGAGATGTTTTTCGAAATGTACTTCCCAACTAGTTCGCAGAATCAGATGGAGATTCAATTTCTGGAACTGAAGAAAGGAAACATGAGCGTACCTGATTACGCGGCTAAATTCGATGAGTTGGCAAGGTTTGCCCCGTATCAAGTACACACTGACAAGAGGAAAGCCAGACGATTCGAACAAGGACTGAAGCCTTGGGTATACAGCAAGGTATCAATGTTTCAACTTAACACGTTTGCGGGAGTTTTGGAAAAGGCCATTCTCGCGGAAGGAGGAAGTGATGCAGTGACTAAGTACAATCAAGAACAGAAAAAGAAAAAGAGTGAGAATGAAGGTAATAACAAGAGTGGTGGAAGTAATATTGGGAATAATAGTAATCCGAAGAGGAAGTGGACGGATAACTCGACAGCTGGAAGTTAACACGGAGGGCAGAAAAAGAAGATAGAAGCATGTCCGACTTGCGGCAAGGCACATCTAGGAGTTTGTTTGAAGGGAAAGAGAGTGTGCTACAATTATGGTCAGGAAGGCCACATAGCACCAAATTGTCCAAACCCAAAGAAGGGTGCTTGTTTCAACTGTGGTTCGAAAGATCATTTAGCAAGAGACTGTCCTAAGAAGGGATCGGGAGGATCAGGACAAGGAGGAAACCGGGGAAATAGCAGTGGAAATACCTTAACCATCACCGGACCACCTGCAACAAATCGACCAACCGCCAGAACTTTTAATATTACGGTGCAGGATGCAATCCAGTCTCGTGATGTGGTGTCTGGTATCATTCCGATCAATGAAATTAATGCTTACGTTTTATTTGATTCGGGTGCTACTTGTTCCTTTATATCCGATGACTTTGCTAATAGTTTAGATTTGCTTAAGGATGAATTGGATTACCCCATGAACATAGAAATTGCGAATAGAGAATTAATCCCTGTTAAGTATGTACATAAGAACTGTAGAGTGGATATTAAGGGTAATATCATGAACGTAGATCTTATCCCTATTCGATTGGGGGAATTTGCCGTTATTTTGGGTATGGATTGGTTTCTGAGAATCAGTTTCTGGAGTCTCGCGCCGCGGCGCCAACTCAAGAACTGAAGTCCCGCGCCGCAGCGCCACTGCGCCGCAGCGCCAAGACCCAAGCCACGGCGCCATAGCGTCGCAGCGCCAAGGGCCCACCCACAGTGCCACCGCGCCGCAGCGCGACTCCTTAGCACATTAGTGGCGCCGCAGCGCCACTCCCCAGAAAATTCAGAAATGTATTTTTAAAATGTTTAAGTCTAACAATGTGTTAGTGGATTAATGTAATGAACATGTAAACATGTTATAGGTATAATGTGATATTAAAATAGATGTTTAACATGTAAATAACATAATTACATGTGATTTGAATTATTAAATTACATAATTAGTTTGGTAATTCACGAAGTACAAATGATGTGACAAAGTGAAAATTTGACTAAGTTTAGTCAATAATTAAAGTAGACAACGAGAATGAGTTTATATTGATTAGTTAATTTATAATTAACTGGTATTGTGTATATGAATGGTAAGTAGGATTTAATTCAAAGAACGTGCTTAGTTAAACTGTAATCTACGCACGAGGCAAGTTTCTTAACCTTACTTTTACATTGAGCAAGTATCATATCCCTAACTCCATTCTATTGAGCAAGTTTATTTAAACTTAAACGTTACTTTTATGTTGAGCAAGTTTCCCTAACCCTACTTGTCATTATTGTTCAAGTTTATTATTTACCTTGAATAAATTATCCTTGTTATTATTCAAGTTCAAGCATGATATTAAAGATTAATTATCTTTCCAAAGCATGATTCAGTTATACAATAATTGTCCTATTGTATACTTTTGAGGTTGTTATTCAAATCGAATATCAATTATTGTTGAACCTTATTAGACTAGTGAACCTTATTGATTCAACTAGTCCTTAGTTGATGAGCGTTCTAAATTTCAGAACCCTTGATGAATTTATCCAAACCAAACTTCCTTTGGTGCGGACTCAAATGTCAAACTGAGATGAACAACCCTGTATAGGGGATTAATTACGCTTTAGCGTTAAGATATTGTGCACAGTATGGTACTAAGGGCTGATCCCCCTAAGTACGAGAAGAAGGTCCATAGTCTTATTACTGTTAAAGGTTTCAAGTATAACCCTTGTTAACCTAGGACATAGTTCAAGGTCTTATGACCCTCAGAATTCTTTTGATTCCTGTTATTCATTCTTGATTCAAAAGTTGAGCTCTTATTCAGACGTCTTTGATTTATTCACATGTTATTATACTGTTATTTCATTATTATACTTGTGGGCATTTGTGCTCACTCTTGCTTAATAATAACATTGCAGTTAAGAACGAAAGAAGCGATGAACCCTCCACTAGTAAAGGCAAGGGCAAAGTTAGCAAGTGATGAAGACTTGTTATTTTAATTGATGATGTATTTATGTTTAAGACTTATGTTGTTGTTTAAGACTTATTTGTTTAGAATTCCGCACAGATGTTTTAAGGTTAGAGTAACCTGGGATTTATTTATGATTCAGTTGATGTAACCCTTAAGGGAAGAGATTTTATTATAATTTCTATCTATTGTATGGTTTGATATTATTTATGGGTAAATAGATATATGATGTTTATACAGTGAACACCAAATCCCGTGGAATCGAAGTACCAGGATTTGGGGGTGTCACAATATCTATCACAACCTAGAAGCATGGCCTCCCATGTACAAAGGTTTCCTTGAGCACTTCCCAAAGATTCTAATTTCTAAAATAGTTTTTGACTATACCTTTATGTAAGGTGTCATTGTGAGGTGTTGTCCACGATTTGGACATGAGTCACACTTGGTATATATTTGTATCCAAACTCATAACATACGTGTTGTTGTATTTTGCACGACAATTGTTGTAATAAAGTTGTAGTTGTTTTTTGTACCATGTATTTGGCGACTCAGAATAGGTTGGATGGAATGGACATATTTTGGGGTTGTTACAACATCACTGCTATATCTTGTTTAAAACTGAATTTTTACATAAATTCAAACCCTTTGTATATAGGTGCAAATGAGGCATAGCACTACTTCCAAAAAATAGCACATTGACCCACACACACACACACACACACACACATTCAGATAATAGTTTCTTGAAAAGTGGCGGTCACCGTGGCAACACGGATGTCGGGGGGGGTGCCTAACACCTTCCCTCCGCTTAAGCAAGTCCCCGGACCCTAAATGAATCTCGGTTTCACAGACCCGTTTAGCAGTGTTATATCACTGGGTCAATGTGCAAACCTTTTCTCGGCTGTGTTGGTACAACCAGTTAAAAAACTAACTGGCGACTCTTATAGTCCAATCGTCGACATTACACATGTCAGACCTTTTTCACTTGTTTTTTCAAGCAAATCTCACATAAAATGAGAACACAAAAAAATAGGTAACGAAAAGGGACAAATTAAAATCTCGACGTCGACTGATGGCGACTCTGCTGGGGACTCCAGTAAGAGGACTTAAGCCACTACTACAATCTTTTCAAAACTATTATCTGCTTGTGTGTGGATGTTTCATTTACATTTATGATGAATGTGTACGAATGCATTTCTTTATTGCACTTAGTGCTTCACACCATATCTACTTGTGATATTAGTGCTTCACACATGTCATCATTTTCATACGGTGAGACGCGATGTATGTGAATGTATGTTGTGTGGTCCCTCCATCAGGAGGATATCCCGTCGGTGTTTGATTACTGGACTCGTAGGAAGACTAATTCCTCGAGGCTCAGAAAAAGCACCACCCAAATTTGCTACAGTTGAAAGACCGGATTTAATTCCCATCGAGTAAATTGCGATGATTTGGGAGCCTTCATGCCAAAAAGCCGCGAGAGTAGCCTAAGATAGGTCAGTCTCTGATAAACCCAACATGGAGTAAAGTCTCTTCATGCTTTTGCATTACTTACAATATTCATGCCATATTCATGTAATGAGAGCTATGAAGAAACTTGTGTACACACATGTTTAAAATTGACATGCTATTACGAACAACTAACATCCGTTTTTGCAGGATAAAATTCCTAAAACGAACACATCACATAGCATGTTAATTTACATTCCCTAAAGACTAAACTATGCAAGTTTTTCGCAGGGAATCCGTCGGACCTACTACCCAGTCAAAATCTAAATAGGCCGCGGGCCTACAGCCAATTATGTCATCATCCGACCAGACTGACCTTAATCTAGTTTCTCGTAAGGAATTCGACGGATTAAGCAAACAAATTACAAATTTGGCTATTCTGCTTAAAGAACTACAACAATCTATGCAGGGTCCAAAAATACCTGTACATACTGAATCCTCTACACTAGGAGGAGCCCAGGTCGTTACAATACCTGAACTGCAGTTGGATACGACCAACAAAATTCATGATGACACCCATATCATAAGAGATCCAAGCACTGGTGACATCAAAAAGAAAGTTCTTCAAATGGAAGAAACCCTTCGCGCTATCAAAGGAATTGGAGCACACGGGAGTGTTTCATATGCTGACCTTTGTATATTCCTTGGTGTTCATTTTCCAGAAAAATTTAAAACTCCTGACTTCAAAAAATATGACGGGTTAGGAGATCCTTATACCCATTTGAAGGTATTTATTGGAGAACTTGGATCTTATACAGAGGACAAGAATCTCAGAATGCAACTATTCCATAAAAGTGTGACTAGAAAAGCCCGTTCATGGTATACCAGATTAGACAAGTCCAAGAACCATAGCTGGGAAGAGCTAGCACACGCCTTCCTCACTCAATACAGCTTTCAGTCTCGATTGGCTCCTGACCGGTATCAGATTACCAAGGTCAAGAAACAATCTAATAAATCTTTCAGAGAGTATGCTCAAAGGTGGAGACGCCTGGCTGCCCAAGTTATTCCTTCCATGAGAGAATCAGAAATGGTCATGACCTTCATAGACATACAAGAATCTCCTTTATATGAAAGAGTGTTAGCCAGCATCGGTAAACCATTTTTTGAAATGATCAAATACAGGGAGATGGCTGAGATGGGATTGAAGTCAAGAAAGATTCAAGACCTAGCTGCCCTTAAAGCTGTTGCTGAGCACATCGAGTCTGGAAATTATGGAAACAACCCCCGGAGGGTCCATAAAAAGAAAGAGGAAGATGTTTCCTTGACACTGTAGGGTCAAAAAGGCAATCAGAATATGCCTGTTCAAAGGAGAAGTTACACTCCCTTTTAAGCTCAGTCTTCAAATCCTCCATTGCCAAAAGGTGGAGAAGTCAAACGTCCTCGAGTGTTCACACCCTTAGGGGGCTCCCTCGAGAACATTCTTACTCTTCTGACAACACAGAAGAAAATCACGCATCTTCTTCCACCAGCCAGCCTTAATGGATGGGGTTTCAATGCTGCTAAGAAATGTGCATATCATGTCGGGGCACCTGGACATGATACTCAAGATTGTTAGGCCTTGAAACACAAGATCCAAGACTTAATATACAACGGGGAAATCGTGGTTACCAAACTAGATCAACCTCATGAACAAGACAACCCTCTTCCTCAACATAAAGAGGAAGAGGTCAACATGATAAATTGGAGCAATGGACACAGTTCCAATTTCATTGGCGAGCCATCTCAAACCACCAAAGACGGTGTTGACAAATGGGATTATGCCAAGTTCCAATTCACAATGGAACATAAGATGAAAGCTCTATGCAAACAGATCGATCAATTGGCAGAACTGGTGACCTACCAGCATCAAGTTACACGCCAATTAGTAAGCCAGGAGCATGCTAGTCTCCTTCCTCTTGTCAGGAATATTCCTTCGTCACCTTCAGAAAGTGAAACTTTGGAGGACAAAGTGGCAAAGAGAGCGAATGCCAAAGCTCGTCGTGATTTTGCCAACAGAAGGGAATTCACACATCTGGGCCAACCCATGGAGGAAATTCTTTAGATGCTAATCAATGAAGGAAGGATCAATTCCCTTCTACCTCCAATCAACCCCCGTTCAGGACGGTATAATTCTGATGGAGTATGTCAATATCACTCCAATTCTCGTGGTCACAACACAGAAGAATGTTGGGCACTCTGCCACCTTATCCAGAATCTCATTGACAGTGGTGTCCTGCAACTAGCAGACAATGATATTGTGCTACGTGGGAGTGAGATTATTTGTCCTACTAAGTGGAAGGGATTTATAGCAGTTATCTCTGCAGAGGCTGGTGACAATATCAAGCCACTCACTATACAAACCATTCAACTCAGAGGAAACAATAATCCTTTGAAAGTGGCCGCTCCCGAGCACAATATCGTATTATTAGCTTGCACACAATTTCGTGGAATTATGGAGAAGGTGAAGGATCCACCTCACATACAACTGCTACAGTATGGAAGGAAAATCCACTGTAACTTCCCCAACGAGTGATGAAATCTACCATCAAATCAAAGGGGAAAATGCCCATAGAGAAGATTGAAAAATTCCTTCGCACTATGGGTCATCATGAACCCAAGGTGGTTCTAAGCTTAAGAGAAGCTCCACACTAGATTTCAATTTTGGACTTAGTACTAAATTCTGAGGTTCACCGGAAGATCTTATTGAAGGTTTTAGAAGAAGCCTATCTACCAGAATCAGTGGATACAAAAATATTTTAACACTTGGTTGATCACATTTTCAACAACAATGTTATATCCTTCACTGATGATGATATACCGCCCAAAGGGACCGGTCATTGCAAGCCGTTACATATTGCGGTCTTATCCTCTGGATATATGTTGGCTGAAGTATTGATAGATGGTGGCTCATCTCTAAATATCTGTCCATACGCCACATTGTTGAAGATGAATGTTAATCTCAACCGAATCCGGGGTAGCCATACGGTCATCAAAGTTTTTGACGGAGCCTGCCGAAATTCGATCGGAGTAATTGAACTGCCAATCGAAATTGGTCCCCATACATTTTGCGTATCTTTCCACATGCTCAAGATAGATTCGGGATACAACCTGCTCTTGGGAAAACCGTGGATTCATATGGTTGGGGCAATCTCCTCCACCCTTCATCAGCAACTAAAATACATTATCAACAATAGCCTAGTCACGTTCAACGCTGAACTGGAGTGTCCTCAACATGGGGACATGCCATTTATCAACACTAATACAGATGTTGAGCCGGTCAATTTTCATGCCTTGGAAGTGAAAAATACTCAGTACCATGCTATTGTAACGACATTGCCCGTACCCAAGATCTCTGTCGAAGTAATGTCGGCTACTCAGGAAATGATGTCCTTGGGTCATCAGCCAGGACAAGTGCCGGGTAAAGATCACCAAGGTATTAAATACCCCATTCAAGTAGCTAGGCAAACTGGGACAGCTGGACTAGGCTATTCTGCCAGTTCTAGTCAGAGGAATCCTCATAAGCATCCTCATATTCCTTCAGCTTCAACCATGAGGCGTTTATCTTCGCCTTCAAAGTCTGAGTCTGCACAACCTCCTGCAAAAGGTGCCAGCTAACGTGATGGCTATGCTATTTCCCAAGCCAGTCCATTCAAAGCAAAAGAAATCTTTGTTCCCGATCCCGTAGTGGAAGAAGAGAAACAAAGAATTAAGCAAAACATTGTCCGGATAATGTCGGGCATACACATCATCGTCCATGATGAGCATACAAACAGATACACCCCAAACGACGATTGCCAACATGTATTGGCCATCATTCGGGAAAAGGAGGATGATAACAACTCCTCTATCAATGCAGTCCACCCGAACTTTATCCTTGCCAATTGGAGCAACATTCCTTGCATTGGTCGACAAGGGAAAAGCGGGCAGAAACTCTTTCTGCCCTATAGATATCATAATTGCTTACTTTTTTGCACAGTATTAGCAGTTTATTTTGTCAGTACATGCTAACACTGTGTATGATCAAAACATTTTATATATACTAAGTGAAATCATATTTTGTTTCAGGACCCTGAATTTAGATGTGCCTGTACTTGCTGATACGATGTCTCTTCTCCACAAGGATTGTACCTTTGATGTAGTGATGAATTCAGCCTTGATGGAAATACATGAGGACATTGAGGTGCCTCCAAAAATTCAAGAATGGGTTAAAGAAAAACCTAAACCCAACCTTGATCAAACCACTTCCTTCAATCTTGGAACCTTAGAAAGCCCTAATTTAATCCAGATTGGTTCAGACCTTACCCCAAACCAACGGAATGACATGGTTACGCTATTAACCCAATTCCAGGATATGTTTGTATGGTCTCATGAAGACATGGTGGGTTTGTCCACTGACATTGTTCTTCATCACCTTCCCATTAAAGAGGGATTCAAGCCAGTCAAGCAGAAGCTTAGGCGATTGAAACCTGAGTGGAGTTTAAAGGTGAAAGAAGAAATTGCGAAACAATTTCAAGATGGCATCATCATGGTGTCTACATATCCTGAGTGGATATCCAACATCGTGCCCGTGCCTAAACCTGGAGGAAATGTGCGAGTTTGCGTGGATTACAGGGATTTGAACAAAGCTTGCCTTAAAGATAGCTTTCTTATGCCATTCATCCACATTCTCATTGACAATACTGCTCAATACAGCATGCACTACTACAAAACAGTAAATAGACATCGCGAAAAAAACGTTGTGGTTTCATTCAGCAAAACGTCGTGGTTAAGGGTGTCATCTATTTGACACCCTTACACATCGTTTTTAAAATGTTGTAGTTAAGCACATTAGACGACGTTTTTTAAGAAAAAAACGTTGTAGATTTGTTTTCCATAAATTAGCAGATGCTTGAAAACGTTATAGAAGGTATGATTCTACAACGTTTTCTGGATAAAAATGTTGTAGTTTGATATATCAGACAACATTTTTAAAATGTTGTAGATAAAAAAAAGAAGAAGTTGTGATACACCTATATTACCAATTCACCTGCAATATTACCAATGCACCTGCCATATGCTAATGCCATGATATATAGCTAAAAGGTCTAAATTCTCATTTAAATTTAAAGCCAAAATGTATAACAATTAAAAATACATCACAATAATACCATTCATTAAAAGTTTCAAATTACTACATCCACAAAATATATACTAAACTATCCATAAAATATATACTAAACTATTCAAAATACACCCCAATAATACCATTCATTTTGTCATGATATTGAATCAACATTTTAACCTGTATTTGAAATCTTTAGCCTGGAAAGCAGAATCTCCTTGCTTCTTAGAATTCAATGTCTCCTGCATTTGATTTGTCCATATTTGGAAAGAAAGCTGCAAGCAGATTGCAATTGATACTAGCTTTGCTATCACCAATAAAAGAAAAAAAATCTACAGCAACCAGGAAACAGAATTTGTTACTACCCCTTAATAAAAATCGAGTCTATTCTTGCTCTCTTCAGCAACCAGTACTTGTCATCCCAATTTACAAAGATAAAAGTGACACAAAGAGCTTTATATACTGAGATAATATAAAGCATTTTAAAAAAAATTAGGTTTTGCTGGTAACGAACCTCATTGGCAATTCCTTCATCATCCTTGTATCCAATCTTCTCTAATATTTCATGTATGGCTGTCAGATCCATTCTCAAGCAAGATTCACCCAGCGGCGACAACAGTAACAGTTCTGTAGAATTTGCATTTCCATGTGGAATACCCATCAATTCATGTGATGGGACCTGATTAATCAACTAGTCAGAAATCACACTTATCACATCTATAATCTTTACCCATTTGAATATTTTCAAAGAAAATAGTGAACATGCATGCAATATGAAGCTCCTTCAATAGCTTTTGCCTTATAACTGAGGTAACAGAAAAATTAGTTGTCCACTATATCGACTATAATTACATTAAAAAGGAAGACGGAGTAACTTTGGCAGAGAAAATCTGTTTGGTCATTAAGAACTTATATATTGATGAATATGAATATAGAATAACATAGTTTTTTCTTTGATAAAACAAAAGATGAGCTAAAGAATCAATAAAACCAGTTATGACCCTTTAATGACCTAAAAAACAAGTGCTCCTGAGGAGCTCATCATTACAACACTTTCAGAGACTATACAATTTATGCCTTTATAGAAAATGCGGATGTAACCAATTATGATTTATTATACCTCTGTTTCTTTCTAAAGAGACATGAGAGCAGTAACAAGGGACTTCACATTCGGCCTCTCACGAGTTTCATACTGCAAACAACGGGAAGCTAACCGTACCAACTCAGTACGTACTGTAACTCTTTCCATCTTTGCTATTCTTCATTAAGCCAAAGCAAGAGAGCCTAGGATTGGCATCCTATGGACAGGTAATGCAGAATTAGACCGGCACTATGACAAATAGAAAGGCATCTAGGAAACTTATGTAAAAATCAATACCTGATCAAATAAGACTCTATAAGCTTTTAGATCATGATACAAAGCCTGCCCCTTACCGCTGCAATACTCTAAAGCCTGAGCTAAATACAAAGCCACTCTCAGCCTCATTGCCCATTTTATCGGTTGGCTCTCCCTTAAGACAATTCAACATAACCACTCTTAAGGACAACAATCCAAGAAACACAAGAAAAACTATGTAGGCGTCATCAAGTTTATAACTTCATACAAAAGTAAAATACCCAATGAGAACCCAGCAAAAATACAAAAAGAGCAATCTCTCAACAAAAATGCATACCATCATAACACACCTTCTCTCTAACATATCGTGGTAGAGTATTTGATGCCAGATTACATACAGTAGTTTCTGTTGGACTTGTATACTCAATAATCTTAGTACACAAGTTAGAAGACTTGATGGTTCCCAGATTTTGTTGGTAGCTCTTTCTATTGCAGGTATCCTAGAAGGAAATAAAATATGAGGATAAGAGATGGACAAAATCACAATACAAACAAATAATAGTAGACCATAATTGTTAGATAGTTGCATTTAAAATCACCTTGAACAACATATAAGGGGTCCCAGTTTCTATCTGGGACTTCAGAACTTCAAACCAAAGAGTCTGCGCCTGGACAACCTTCTTGGCTTTGCCCTGAGTTTATGGTATTTTTTAGCAATCAATATCCAAACCATATCCATTAAAAAACACATTTGAATACTTGTTTGAAAAACTCATTTGAGTGCAAGCAGAAAATATGACAATAAGTCTCTATCTACCTCTCTTTCATATTGGGTGTACGTGTTTTCAAACTCTTGACCCCAAATGGTAAGTCTTGAGAACAGATTCAATTTCACCCTTATGAATTCCAACAGAAACCCTCATGTGTTGTGGCCTTTCAACGACCTTCCCTTGGACATTCAAAAGATAGGATCTTTCAAGGGTTTTAAAACCAAAGTAGTCAAAGTCAAAGTCTCAGTCATAAATTATCTCACTGTCCAAACAAGCAGCATTCTGCAACAAGAAGCTTGCATAGACATTCCATAAATCCTACAACTTTCTCTTTACAAATATGATGGATAATAGCTGCAAAAGAGGTCTTTTTTATAAGAGATTAAAGATAATTGCTTACCCAGGACAAATCAAGAAACTGCTTGGTAATAATGCTGTGATATTCACTATCATATTTGTCCATAAGAGCTGAACTGTATATATATAGACACCACTATAAAAGACCAAATATTCAGAATGCTGCCTGTATGACCATGTTGTTCAATGTTAATCATCTAATCTAGTGAAAATGCATTTACTATTTCTAGCATAATTAAACACATGTCCTATTATTTGCAACCAAGTCTGATACATTTAATATAAACCTATATATGCATCTCCTATTATGTCCTTCAACTTTATAAATATACTGTAAATGCATGTCCTATTATTTGTAACCAAGTCTGATAGCACATATATGATCATCAGAAGATTAATTACTCAAACTAGCAGGATTTTGACTTTATTGAATAATGTAGATTCTGTCATTTCATGAAGCCAACAAGAAGCACTATTCATCATTTTATAGTCATATAAATCATAATTTGACATTAAATTATGACAATTTCATAGACAAGTGTTCTCGTAATCATTAAGACACACACAACCTTTGTCCTGAAATGAGAGCCCTATTTAATTTCTCAAGACTTTTGACAAAATTATACCTTAATTAGAGCGTGGACACTAATTTTTGGACATAGCTAGGAGAACAAGGAAAGAGAATGCTTCAATACTGAATTAAATGATCATCAGAGTTCCAATACTCCATAAGTAGCTTAATTAGATGTAAACATACAACGGATGACTATTGTTGATTACTGAACAATTGTTTTTATTATCAGCTGACAGTGGAGAACGAGAACCGGAGGGGAAAAACTGAAAATGAAATGGGTATGCATCTTTTGGAGGGGAAAATGGAAATCAACCCATTAAAACCGATTGATCAAAAACTGAAAAAAAAAAGAGTAGGAGAAATAGGAATTACCAGAAGGAAGTGTAACTGTAGAATTCAACAGGTATGCACATGAAGAGGAGAGAAGCGAGAGAGAAGAGGACCTGACCCACCCTCAAACCCAAACTAGCGGTCGACCCAAAAGCCCCAGGGAATTCTTCATCCATCTCGCATTCGTGAATACCCTCAGCAGCTGGGCTTCTACAGATGTTACACAAACATACAGCTGGGCTTCTACAGATGTTACCCAGGCATATAGCTGGGCTTCTACAGATGTTCATAGGGTTATATTTAGGGAAAACTTATGGGAATATTGAATTGGGATAACGTACCAAGCTTGAGAGAGACAGAAGCAGAGGGACGGCGATGGGGAAGAGAGGCCACGACGATGGCGAGGGAGAAAGCAAAACTGCGGGAGAGAAACAAAGAAACAAAATTGAGATTTCAGATTTGGCTACTCGGAGATAGGGAGCGGGCTAGGGCAAAATGGGAGAAAATATGACGCCCCCAAAATTAGGTATACATCACCCATCTTGGGTCGTCAGATACATAATACAAAATACAAATACAACTTACTAATACAACTGTCGTGTACAATACGACAAAATATAAACTGTGAGTTTGAATACAAATATTATCTTCTAGAGAGTATTCATACTCAAAAGAAGTCCTCATTACATTTATTAGCACACCATTACATAGAATAGTGAGGACTACTAACTAATACTATCATTCGTACCATCACTCCGTTCCCCGACTTTCCCCAGCTACGTTCTCATTTCCTGAAGAGAACAGTGAAAGAAAGGGTGAGCTCAACTAGCCCAGTAAGAAATATCATGACTAAGATAATGCAGAATAAATTATCATTAGCCTTCAACAATGTTAAACTGATAAAATATAATAGACATCAAGTTTAACTGCAGCGGAACAAGCAATCCATTAAAAGAGTCAAGTAGAAAATAAACTCTACTATCTTTTATGATTTAAAAGATTTTCTAACACTGTGATCGCTGAGACTCAGCTTAATAAAATAATCCACATCATCGAATCACCCCTGCACTACGGCCAATGATATTCGTATATTCATTAATGGCCATGATCATGCCAACAACTGTCCATCAATGCACTATGGGCCAATGAGGACTTTTACCACATCATTTGTAACATTACGGTCATGATTATACCGAATAATCCCTGGTCATAATCATACCAAGTCCATCTATGCACTACAGGCCACATATGACTTTCAACATTTTATAAATATGAGCATGATGACAATGATATAAGAATTCAATAAAACAAGTTCAAGAATTAATTTATCCAAGAATTAACAGCGTCCAAATTGTCAACATGATACTGCTTTGTGGAGTAAAATTCAAGAATACTTAGAAGAATATTTTCATGAAAAGATACTGGATGAAACGCAATTATCAAGGATATTCCACAAATTTCATGGAGTATAGAAGTCAAAACTTAACCAATTGAGTACAATAAAGAATGGAATAACAAAAAAAATCACCATGCATGCGATAGACCGCACAAACAGGTTATTCCAACAGAATAATAAATAATGGAACCAGGTCCGGCGTAAACGCGCAGATAGGATATTCCGACAGAATAATAAATAATGGAACCAGGTCCGGTGTAAAACACACAGACAAGATATTCCAACATAATAATAAATAATGGAACCAGGTCCGGTGTAAAACACACAGACAGGATATTCCGACAGAATAATAAATAATGGAACCAGGTCCGGTGTAAAACACACAGACAGGATGTTCCAACAGAATAATAATAAAAACGGAACCAGGTCTGGTGTAAAACACACAGACAAGATGTTCTAACAGAATAATAATAAAAACGGAACCAGGTCCGGTGTAAAACACACAGACAGGATGTTCCAACAGAATAATAATAAAAATGGAACCAGGTCCGGTGTAAAACACACAGACAGGATGTTCCAATAGAATAATAGAAGAATGTCACCAAGTATAGGGTAGATCCGCGTATACAGGTTATTCCAACAGAATAATAAGAAATGGAATAACAACAGTTCTCTTCATGAATAAGAAAGAATAACACCCCTTACCGTTTTAAAGACGAGCTGAAATAAGGAAGTAGTTAAGTAGCAGAATACTCTTCTTCTCTCTCTCTCTATAGTTTCTCTCTCTAGAGTTCAGTGAATTCGTAAGAAATAATGAAGGAATGAGCTGCTATTTATAGAAAAATAGAATGCATAGTAACTAATCCATGAACGGTCCAGATTGATTACTTTAATCTGACGGTCCATATTTAAAGAAAAATCTTTTAAATAAAATATAATATATTCTATTTATAGAATAACTTTAATAAAGTATTCTGTTTTATATAAAAAGATGTTTCTGTTTTATTACGTTAATAATACGAATAAAACAAAACGTCATTATCGCTAAATAATTCATATTATTAACTGACAATAATTGAATCAAACTGAGTGACTTCTCACATAAGCATTAATAATCAATACTGTGTGCTACTATGCAACCACACGTATTACTGTACTTTTACTACCGAGTAGTTCAACAGTAACAATGGTAAAATTTCCGCCGTTATTTTTAATAAAATATTTTTGTCATTTTCTCAATCCGACAATAATTCCGTTGTGGGGTCCACCAATGATTGTGTCGTTGTACGAATATTCCCTGTTAAAACGAATATTCCCCGACCAATCGAATATTATATAACAACTTGCGTACTTTGCAAAATTTATAAATATTACCCACAACTATAACATTATATCAAATTAACTCCATAATATTCAAAAATAATATTTATAGAAAATTCTTCTTTATTTATAAAAGTTGGGGTCTTACAACCTCCCCTTCTTATGAAATTTCGCCTCCGAAATTAGGGTACGTACCTGGTATGTCGAAGAGGTAAGGATACCTTGATTTCATTTCAGATTCTAACTCCCAAGTCATTTCCTCAACATCGTGGTTTCTCCACAAAACTTTGACTTGAGGTATAACCTTGGAGCGTAGAATATGTTCCTTCTTATCCAAGATTTGAACAGGAACTTCTTCATACGTCAAATCTTCCGCTATTTCGTCCAGTTCTAACTCAATAATGTGGTTCGGGTCTTCCACATATTTGCGTAACATGGATATGTGAAAAACGTTATGAACACGAGACATACTTGGCGGTAAAGCGAGTCTATAAGCCACAGTTCCTACTCGATCGAGGATTAAAAATGGACCGATGAATCGAGGATTGAGCTTTCCTCTCTTTCCAAATCTCGTAACTCCTTTCCATGGAGCAACACGTAAGAACACATGATCTCCTACATCAAATTCCACGTCCTTTCGATGAAGATCAGCATAACTCTTTTGTCGATCTTGTGAGGTTTTTATACGTTGTCGGATCGTTTGAATCTTTTCTGTAGTCATACGTACCAACTCCGGTCCCAACAACGTTGCTTCACCCACCTCATCCCAGCATACTGGAGAACGACATTTTCTTCCATACAATGCTTCGAATGGAGCCATGCCAATACTTGCTTGATAACTGTTGTTGTAGGAAAACTCCACCAATGGTAAGAACTTGTCCCAACTTCCCTTGAAGTCAAAGACACAGAGTCTTAATAGATCTTTAAGAGTTTGAATAGTCCTCTCTGATTGTCCGTCCGTCTGAGGATGATATGCTGAACTAAATCGTAACTTCGTGCCCATAGCTTTTTGTAAACTAACCCAAAGTCGTGAAGTGAATCTTGGGTCTCGGTCAGAAACTATGGATACTGGCATACCATGCAGTCTTACAATCTCGTTTATGTACATACGAGCAAGACGTTCAAGTGTATAAGTTTCTCGTATCGGTAAGAAATGAGCAGACTTGGTCAATCTATCAACAATGACCCAAATCGCATCAATACCTTGAGAAACCCTTGGAAGACCGGTAACGAAATCCATGGTAATGTGCTCCCACTTCCATTCTGGAATTTCAAGTGGTTGCAATGGACCTTTTGGTACTTGATGCTCCGCTTTGACTCGTTGACAAGTTAGACACCTTGAGATAAACAACGCTATCTCTCTCTTCATATTGCTCCACCAAAATGTATGACGAAGATCATGATACATTTTGGTACTTCCAGGATGGATTGCAAATGGTGTGTTGTGCGCCTCCATCATGATTTCATACTTTAAATCAGGGTTGTTAGGAACACAAAGTCTGGAGTTGACTCGAAGTATTCCTTCTTCATCGATTCTTGCTTCCGGCATAGCACCTTCTTGCACTTTCTTCCTCATACGCATCAGCTCCAGGTCTGTAGCTTGAGCAGCTTTAACTTTATCGATTAAAGTCAGTTCTACTCGTATATTCGTCATCATCACATGGGTCCCTGGAGTCTTTAACTCTATCTCCATCCTTTGCAAATCACACAAAATGGGTCTTTGTGTTGACAATATCGCACTCGTACTTGCATATGATCTTCTACTCAATGCGTCAGCTACCACGTTCGCTTTTCCAGGATGATATTGAATGGTATGATCATAATCTTTCAACAGTTCAAGCCAACGTCGTTGTCGCATGTTGAGTTCCTTTTGAGTGAAGAAATATTTGAGGCTTTTATGATCCGTAAAGATCTCCACCTTCTCCCCATACAAGTAATGCCTCCAAATTTTAAGTGCAAAGACAACAGCTGCCAACTCTAGATCATGAGTAGGATAATTCCTCTCATATTCTTTGAGTTGTCTTGATGCATAGGCTATGACTTTTTCATGTTGCATGAGAACGCATCCCAACCCTTTGCTCGAAGCATCACTGTAGATGACAAATCCCTCCGAGCCAGATGGTATTGTTAGAACAGGTGCTGAAATGAGTCTCCTCTTGAGTTCTTGAAAACTCTGCTCACATTCTTCGCTCCAACCGAACTTTGTATCTTTCCGAGTCAGCTGAGTTAATGGAGTAGCGATTCGAGAAAATCCTTCCACGAATCTCCGATAATAACCAGCTAGACCGAGAAAGCTACGTACTTCGGTTACTGATTTAGGTTGCTCCCAGCTTTGAATAGCTTCAATCTTTGCCGGGTCAACAGATATTCCACGACTTGATACTACGTGCCCAAGGAATGCTACCTCTTCCAGCCAGAACTCGCATTTCTTCAACTTGGCATAAAGTTTGTATTCACGAAGCTTTTGGAGTACCAGCCTCAAGTGTTGCTCATGATCTTCACGGCTTTTGGAATAAACAAGGATGTCATCGATAAAGACGACCACAAAGTGATCCAAATATTCCTTAAATACCCTGTTCATCATATCCATGAAGGCAGCAGGAGCATTAGTCAATCCAAAAGACATAACTAAGAATTCATAATGCCCATACCGAGTTCTGAAAGCCGTCTTTGGAATATCCTCAGTTCTAACCTTCAGCTGATGATATCCAGAACGAAGATCGATCTTTGAAAAGAATTGTGCTCCTTGCAACTGGTCAAACAGGTCATCAATACGTGGCAATGGGTACCTATTTTTGATGGTGACATGATTCAACTCCCGATAATCAATACAAAGTCGCATACTCCCATCTTTCTTCTTCACGAACAGAACAGGAGCACCCCAAGGAGAAGTACTAGGACGAATAAAACCAATGTCTAACAATTCCTGCAGTTGGGTCTTTAACTCCTGAAGTTCAATAGGAGCCATTCGATATGGGGCTTTGGAAATGGGTTTTGTACCGGGTTCAAGGTCGATACAAAATTCAATTTCACGCTCTGGGGGTAGGCCAGGAAGTTCTTCGGGAAATACGTCGGGAAATTTATTAACAACAGAAATATCATTCAAAGCTGACGTATTTTTGTTTAGATCTGTGACATGAGCTAAGAAAGCTTGACATCCGTTTTTCAATAAACGAATAGCTTTATGGCTTGAGATGACAGCGATTGATTTTAATGGTTTGGTTGCTTGAATTCGCATAATAGGTCGATTAGGAATATGAAAGCTAACAACCTTACGAAAATAATCAATTTTTGCATGATGAGTAGTTAACCAATCAATCCCTAGAATCACGTCAAATGCAAGTATTTTTAATGAAATAAGATCGACAGGTAATGTGTGGGTACCAACTTGAACCAAACAAGACTTATAAACCGTGGATGTAATGAAGGTTTCTCCCAATGGAGTTTCAACTGCTAAGTCAAAGTCTAATTTCTCCGGAATCAAATTTAATCGATGAGCGCAAGTAGGAGAAATAAAAGAATGGGTAGAACCGGTATCAAATAAAGTATAGACTTCGTTAGAGTTTATGATAAGCTTACCCGTGATGACCTCATTCGGGTTCCTTGCTTTCTGGGAGTTCACAACAAACGCTCTCCCTTGCACAACCGGTTTTGACTTTTCTGGGACGGCCTTTGGTGCCTCCATCCTAGCTGAATTTGTCTTCGGTAAACGACAAAATCGGGCTAAATGACCTTCTCTTCCACAATTATAACATGCTTTGGACGGCATCGCGCAGTTTGGACTGATGTGCCCCTCCCCTCCGCATTTGAAACATATGATAGGTGGTCGTTCTCCTTCCTTAACGACAGGTGCTGGTGCTGACGTTTTTCCATCATTGTTGAATCTCCTCTTCTTGAAATGCCCATTCTTATTATTTTGGCCCTGATTACCACCGAAGTGGTTACCATTTCTGGCCTGTTGATTCCCTCCACGCTTGTTGTCACCGCTTCGATGACTGCTTTCACTGGTATTATCATTTTGCCGGCTGCTCTCTTTTGGTTGCGTTGTCTCGTTATCGCGCTCCACCAACTGAGCCCTATTTACAACATCTGAATACAAACACAATTTATGAGAAACAAGATGTTGACGTATCTCCGGCTTCAAACCTCTTAAAAACATCCGCGTCATTCTTTCTTCATTATCCACCAGGTGGGACGCAAACCGGGATAACTCCGCAAATTTTGCCTCGTACTGCGACACGGTCATATTATTCTGCTCCAATTTGATGAACTCCACCTCCTTCATGTGACGAATACTCTCGGGAAAGTATTTGTCGTTAAACAGCTCTTGGAACTTCTCCCAAGACATCTTCAGTGCGGCAGGTTGAGTACGCTTTATCGATTCCCACCAGTAATCTGCCTCTCCTCGCAACATAAAGGCGGCAAAGGGAACCTTTTGCTCCTCGGAGCAACCCAAGACATCAAATATCTTGGTGATCTGCTTTATCCATGTTTCAGCTACAAGTGGTTTGGGTTCTCCCTTAAACTCCGGTGGTCCCAGCTCCTTAAACTGTTTAGCGGTGACCGCCTGAGAGTTTCCAGTATTTCCACCTACGTTGTGGACAGGAGCCGCTTTCACCTGTTGTTGCATGAATTGCATAAAACCTCTGAACATTCCATCATTCATCATCTGGTCAGTGTTGTTGTTTGCATGAGGATTGTCACCTTCCTGATGAACATTATCCTGATTATTGATATGTGGTGAATCAATAATCGTCTGTGCTCCATTGCTATTCTCAACATTCTCAGATGCCATTTTCAGATACTGCCACAAAATAAAAGTTAATTGATATGTCATATATTATCCTTATATTATGACCGACCAATTAAATACCATGCAAATAAACTTAGGTAGGTCATACTAGCGAAGGAAATCCCCGTCTCTCCCCTCCTAGTTCTATTCTCACATCTTAGCCAGGGATCATATCCCTAAGCTCTGATACCAACTGTGACGCCCCCAAAATTAGGTATACATCACCCATCTTGGGTCGTCAGATACATAGTACAAAATACAAATACAACTTACTAATACAACTGTCGTGTACAATACGACAAAACATAAACTGTGAGTTTGAATACAAATATTATCTTCTAGAGAGTATTCATACTCAAAAGGAGTCCTCATTACATTTATTAACACACCATTACATAGAATAGTGAGGACTACTAACTAATACTATCATTCGGACCATCACTCCGTTCCCCGACTTGCCCCAGCTACGTTCTCATTTCCTGAAGAGAACAGTGAAAGAAAGGGTGAGCTCAACTAGCCCAGTAAGAAATATCATGACTAAGATAATGCAGAATAAATTATCATTAGCCTTCAACAATGTTAAACTGATAAAATATAATAGACATCAAGTTTAACTGCAGCGGAACAAGCAATCCATTAAAAGAGTCAAGTAGAAAATAAACTCTACTATCTTTTATGATTTAAAAGATTTTCCAACACTGTGATCGCTGAGACTCAGCTTAATAAAATAATTCACATCATCGAATCACCCCTGCACTACGGCCAAGGATATTCGTATATTCATTAATGGTCATGATCATGCCAACAACTGTCCATCAATGCACTACGGGCCAATGAGGACTTTTACCACATCATTTGTAACATTACGGTCATGATTATACCGAATAATCCCTGGTCATAATCATACCAAGTCCATCTATGCACTACAGGCCACAGATGACTTTCAACATTTTATAAACATGAGGATGATGACAATGATATAAGAATTCAATAAAACAAGTTCAAGAATTAATTTATCCAAGAATTAACAACGTCCAAATTGTCAACATGATACTGCTTTGTGGAGTAAAATTCAAGAATACTTAGAAGAATATTTTCATGAAAAGATACTGGATGAAACGCAATTATCAAGGATATTCCACAAATTTCATGGAGTATAGAAGTCAAAACTTAACCAATTGAGTACAATAAAGAATGGAATAACAAAAGAAATCACCATGCATGCGATAGACCGCACAAACAGGTTATTCCAATAGAATAATAAATAATGGAACCAGGTCCGGCGTAAACGCACAGACAGGATATTCCGACAGAATAATAAATAATGGAACCAGGTCCGGTGTAAAACACACAGACAGGATATTCCGACAGAATAATAAATAATGGAATCAGGTCCGGTGTAAAACACACAGACAGGATATTCCGACAGAATAATAAATAATGGAACTAGGTCCGGTGTAAAACACACAGACAGGATGTTCCAACAGAATAATAATAAAAACGGAACCAGGTCCGGTGTAAAACACACAGACAAGATGTTCCAACAGAATAATAATAAAAACGGAACCAGGTCCGGTGTAAAACACACAGACAGGATGTTCCAACAGAATAATAATAAAAACGGAACCAGGTCCGGTGTAAAACACACAGACAGAATGTTCCAACAGAATAATAGAAGAATGTCACCAAGTATAGGGTAGATCCGCGTATACAGGTTATTCCAACAGAATAATAAGAAATGGAATAACAACAGTTCTCTTCATGAATAAGAAAGAATAACACCCCTTACCGTTTTAAAGACGAGCTGAAATAAGGAAGTAGTTAAGTAGCAGAATACTCTTCTTCTCTCTCTCTATAGTTTCTCTCTATAGTTTCTCTCTCTAGAGTTCAGTGAATTCGTAAGAAATAATGAAGGAATGAGCTGCTATTTATAGAAAAATAGAATGCATAGTAACTAATCCATGAACGGTCCAGATTGATTACTTTAATCTGACGGTCCATATTTAAAGAAAAATCTTTTAAATAAAATATAATATATTCTATTTATAGAATAACTTTAATAAAGTATTCTGTTTTATATAAAAAGATGTTTCTGTTTTATTACGTTAATAATACGAATAAAACAAAACGTCATTATCGCTAAATAATTCATATTATTAACTGACAATAATTGAATCAAACTGAGTGACTTCTCACATAAGCATTAATAATCAATACTGTGTGCTACTATGCAACCACACGTATTACTATACTTTTACTACCGAGTAGTTCAACATTAACAATGGTAAAATTTCCGCCGTTATTTTTAATAAAATATTTTTGTCGTTTTCTCAATCCGACAATAATTCCGTTGTGGGGTCCACCAATGATTATGTCGTTGTACGAATATTCCCTGTTAAAACGAATATTTCCCGACCAATCGAATATTATATAACAACTTGCGTACTTTGCAAAATTTATAAATATTACCCACAACTATAACATTATATCAAATTAACTCCATAATATTCAAAAATAATATTTATAGAAAATTCTTCTTTATTTATAAAAGTTGGGGTCTTACAGAAAACATAGAGCAGTGCTAGTTATTATAAAATTATTTGAAGTTTTCACTTTCGCGAGATTTTTTTAAGCCTACGTGTTTTTTAGATAGATAACATTTTTTTTAAAAAAAATGTTATCTAGTTAAAACTAAAAAATGTCCTTTTAAATAGATAACGCTTTTTTATATATATCTACAACGTTTTGTTAAAAACCGTTGTAAAAAAAAATACCACAACGTTTTTTATAAAAACGTTGTGGTTTAAGTGTTGTCTATTTACTGTTTTGTAATAGTGATGTACTCCTTTGCTGACTGCTTTGCGGGGTACCATCAGATCATGGTTGCTGAGGAAGATCATGAGAAAACTGCTTTCATCACTCATTGGGGAACCTTTTGCTATAGAAGGTTGTCATTCGGCCTCATTAATGCCGAAGCTACCTATCAACTAGCTATGATGGCTCTCTTCCACGACTTAATGCACAAAGAGATAGAGATCTACGTGGATGACATCATTGTCAAATCCCGAAAGGAGGATGACCACTTAGACCATCTCAAAAAGTTATTCAACAGGTTACGCAAGTATAACTTGAAGTTGAATCCAGCCAAGTGCGCCTTTGGCGTTAAATCAGGCAAGTTGCTAGGATTTCTAGTCAGCCATAAAGGGATTGGGCTGGATCCTACCAAAATCCAGCACATTACGGAAATGCCCATTCCTCAAACAGAGAAGGAAATACGGAGATTTTTGGGAAGAATCAACTTCATTAGCAGGTTCATTTCTCAACTCACAGCAACCTGTGAGCCAATCTTCAAACTGTTAAGGAAGAACTCCTCCATGAAATGGCACGACGAGTGCCAGAAAGCCTTCCTTACAATCAAAGAACAGCTAGTCAAAGCTCCCGTTTTGGTACCACCCAGAGATGATGCTCCTCTGTTCATGTACCTGTCCGTAAGTGATAATGCCATGGGCTACATGCTGGGACAGAAAGATGATAGAGGCCAAGAACGAGCTATCTATTACCTCAGCAGAAGATTCAACAGCAGTGAACACAAGTACACTCTGATTGAGAGGACTTATTGTGCTTTAGCATGGGCTTCCATGAGGTTACAGGATTACCTCCATGGTCACACAACCCATCTCATATCTCACGTGGATCCTCTCAAATGCGTGTTCAGCAAACCCATGTTAAATTGCCGACTATTCAGATGGCAGTTGATCCTACAATAATTTGACATCGTCTATGTGACTCAAAAGTCCATTAAAGGTCAAAGGATTGCAGATCAACTAGCCGTTTCACCTACAGGGGATTTCAAACCCTTGGAGACATATTTCCCCGATGAAGGGGTCATGACAGTTTTGCAACACCATCAGTACAATACACTCCAAGCATAGAAGATGTATTTTGATGGAGCTGTTAATATGGAAGGTTCTGGAGCTGGATAAGTTCTAGTATCCGGTACGGGGGAGCAGTATCCCGTCGCCGTCAAATTGCAGTTTGTCAGCATCAATAATATAACTGACTATGAAGGCTTTCTCGTGGGGCTAAAACTTATTCGTTCAATGGGCATCAGGCGGTTAACTGTCTTTAGAGATTCGGAGTTAGTGGTCAGACAATCCACGGGAATCTATCAAACCAAAGAGCTACATTTGATGCCTTACCGTCGGCAGGTTTTAAAGATGGCTTTGGAGTTCGAAGAAATCTCCTTTCTACATATTCTTCGTAGTAGGAATGATTTTGCGGATGCATTAGCAACTTTGCCCTCCTTGATACACATCTCTGACAAGGGACATTTTCCAAGTGTCACAATTGCCCTGCACAAAGCACCAGCTTATGGGAACTACGTTGAAGAAGTATCAGACGAGCTACCTCCCATCCAATATCCTTGGTATCAGCATATCAAGGAATACCTACGAGACGGATCTACACCCGCTGAGGTGAGCCCTATTGAGAAGAGGCGGATCCATCGACTTGTTATGAAATTCTACCTGAGTGGAGATGCACTCTACAAGAGAGATGGAGGACTAGGTCTCCTCAGATGCCTGGATAAGAATTAAGCTTAGAGACTCATGGATGAGATCCATGGTGGAGTCTGTGGCCCACACATGAGTGGCCCCCTCCTTGTCAAAAAGATCCTCAGGACGGGACATTATTGGCTATCTCTCAAAGCTGACTACGATGACCACATTAGGAGATGTTATCAATGCCAGATTCATGGGAATGCTATCCACGCCCCTCCAAGGGAACTCCATAATATGAGTTCGCCTTGGCCCTTCTCAATGTGTGGAATGGACGTGATTGGGCCCATTGAGCCTAAAGCCAGTAATGGACATCGATTCATCTTCACCATGGTTGACTACTTTACCAAGTGGGTAGAAGCAACCTCCTTCCCAGGGTTACCAAAGTAGTCATATAATGTCATTTGTCGATATGGACAACCAGAGGTGATTGTATCAGACAATGCTAAGAACCTCAACAACAAAATGATGGAGGAATTATGCAGTAAATTCCACATCCAACATCTTAACTTCGTCATCTATCGTCCAAAGATGAATGGTGTTGTTGAAGCGGCTAACAAAAACATCAAGAAGATCATGCAAAAGATGTCCACCAACCACAAAGGATGGCCTGACTTATTGCCTCTTACTCTGTTAGCCTACAAAACATCAATGCGCACTTCGACTGGGGCAACCCCCTACGCATTAACCTATGGGATGGAAGTAGTACTCCCCATAGAAGTAGAAATGGAATCCCTCAAAGTTTTGATAGACGCTCAGCTGGATGAAGACCAATGGGTACAAGACATGTATCACCAATTGTCTCTGATAGACGAAAGGCGAACCGCGACTATCTTTCGTGGTCAGTTATATCAATAAAGGATCGCCAGATCCTACAACGGAAAAGTCCAGCTACGGCAGTTTAAACAACATTACTTGGTTTTGAAGAAGATCATTGACAACCAAGATCAATCCAAGGGAAAATTTGATCCTAACTGGGAAGGCCCATTTGTTGTCAAGGAAGTATTGACAGGAGGTACTCTTAGATTATAAGAAATGTACGGGGATGAATTTCCACAGCTTATCAACTCGGACACCGTGAAACGGTACTATGTCTGAAGTTACCATCAAGCAAACATCCTGGTGTTGGATCATTAGATCATCAGTCATTCCGGTTCTTTAACCCTTTACCACATACAACTCTTTCACACTTTGCCCCTCGGGGAAACATACCTTTCAAGCCAGCAGCCTGGCTTCTCTGCGCTCATACAACTTAGGTCATCCCACCGTGGATTGAACCTCTCACGTTTGCAGTTTGGCTACCCATTTATGGGATCAAACTTTTTACACCTAAAGTTTATCCTCAACCTAGGATTAAACTTTCTCTTCCCCGCATTCTGACCTGCACATGGGATCACGCTTTTTAACTCACCCTGAGGGGTGAACTACGCCGACCTGGTCTCCTTGATACACGGGAGTACGTAGGCAACCATATTCTATATGGCCCGGTCGCAAACAAAAACCATTTCTACCCTTTTCTAAAAAAAACAAAAACCACAAAAACACTTCTGCAACCTTCTTCATCAATAAAGTTTCTACACCTATCTGCCTTTCACAAACAGCGTTGAACCTCTTACATCAGGTTCGAACTACGCAGACCTGATCTCCTCTTCAATAGGAGTACGTAGGTAGCCATTCATGGTTCGGTCTAACCCCCTACCAAAACATAAACCTTTGTCAATGGTACTGGGATCAAACTTCAATCCACCACATTTCATTGGCTTCAAACCAAAGGGATGGAATTACCCATCCTCTCCTCGTAAATAGGAGATTCAACGACCATCTAAGCTGCAGTTGGTCCTTAAAGAGCAACACCAATCCATAAGAGATGGAATTAACTAGGCTCCTCCTAAATAGGGGTACTGGCGACCATCTGTGGTGCAGTCAATCTCAGAGAGGAAAGGCACACTCCTCTCCACATTTCCATACAGAAATAAGTCCCAAAAAACTGAAAAGATGGTAGGGATACATAAAGATCCATAATCCATTCTGAACTATCCAGAGACAACTCAATGTCCATCCAGCAAGGAGGAATTCAGAATACATCAAGATCATAAGCCCTGAAGAAGCAGGCAAAATTTCAAGCAAATATCAGAGCATATATAAAAGGGAAGTGATCAAAAATATATTTCCCTGCTATATATAATGTTGTTTGATATACACAATGTAAACTGTACATGACAAAATGGCTAAGCTAGTCTGTCCAGGAAAATACAAGCCCATCTACAAATCGGTGTATATGCGAGCTAACAAGCCCAACATGGCATCCCTCTCCGAAGAAGGAGGCAAAGCTGTGGTCTCATGTACGAGGATATCCACACGACCCAACAAATTCGTAGCCATCTGCATGGTGACCATATGCTCATCAATATACGTGCTCATCTTTGCGATCATGCCAGTGGTAAGGGACCTCACTGCAGTACTATCTGTGACGGCTACATCCCGGGTAGATATGGCACTATCATGTTCAACTATCACTGCATCTCTGGCTGATCTGGCCTCATCCCGCTCAACAACAGCGGTATCTCTACGAGCCAAGGCCTCGTTTCTCTCTAACAGAGCTGCGTCTCTCCCATCAAGGGCAGTCAACATCAAAGATCTAGCCTGATCTCTCTCAAAGGTCATCAGATGAAGACGATGCTCAAAGTATTGTGCTGAATGCTGAATCACGACAGTGCTGGTACTGGGAGAATCTAAAAGAGTTGCTGGTAACCGGCACCTAACTCCTCCTCGGTGTGAGAATCAATGTCCTCCATGGGCTCTCCACCATCTGAGTCAATACTCAGCAATGTGGATACTACCTCAGTCAGTGCAGTCTTTGTCTCCTTCCATGTGGAATACTCTATAGAATAACCTGGATGACTACTAGAGAAAGCGACTATCTCGCACTGATCCTAATAAGCATACACAAGGGATCGGTCCTCTGCTGAAAGATAGCGAGAAGCTGAACGCTGACCTAGCGCCCCCTCGAAAGGATGAAAATCCTAGAACTGGTCAAACTGCGACATCACGGCCAGTGGATGGTAAGTAGTCATACCCCTCAAACCAGCCAAAGGGATGTAATCTATGCCCGGAGCATGAGTAATAAAGCTATAAGGTGAGCTGAGCCCTGAGCACGACAATATACTAAACGGGTTTTCGATCCCAGCTAAGAAAGCGAACCAAGATGTAGCATCCATACACTCCGCATGCTGAAATGAATATGTCATGACTATATCATGGGTGAAACAATACCCATGCCGTCTAAAAGTGATAATCGGTCTCAAGTGTGACATAAACCACACGTATAGCATGACCGAGCTGCCCGTAAATATTCCTGTCGGATAAGTGCAACAGAATGGAGCTGACCTTAATGTCTAAGCTATAATCATAGGTATGATGGTACGACCCTCCCTGAGAACTCTCACCACCATGATAACTCCTATGTCCAACTCGTCCATATACAATGGCATGAAGACATATGATAGTATACACAATAGCAGTACATCAACCCTGGCCAGACGCCAATGCCCGGAATGTCGTCTATAATTATCCTCAGAGCCAAATCTGTCAAATAGAAAACTCTGGGATATAACGTGGCCAGATGTCAACTCATCCTGCACTACTCTACTCCTCAATCCAGTGAGGGTCATAAACCGTCGACTCATATCCCCCAAATCCATATTCATGCAAGGTTTATCCAGTGGCAGCATCATCAACCGTGCATACTCCTCCAGAGTGGGAGTCAAATCCTGGGTCCCAAATCAGAAAACCTGCCTCTCCGATATCCATTACTCCAGCATGCCATCCACGAATCATGTGGGAACCTGAAACATCAACAGGGTCATAGTATGCAATAATAAATGATTTACGGTCACCCTGTCTGATGGTGACATGATATTATAACAAGATCGCATACCATATACCATCAATAATAGTGGGGTATGATCAATACGGTTAACTGTCGAAGAAGACATCTGCACGGGCCGTGTCATTAGACCATCCAGGGGCAAATGCTGAATATCTTTGGACATACATACATATGCATAACATGATACATGCATTACAGATAATAGATTGCAATATGATATAGGGAATGAAAAAACTGTACATACATTACTAAGTATATCATCATCTAATACATCATCTATGTACAGCTACAAATACAGGAAAATGGGGCACAGACGCCCTACTACTAACAGAGGCCTATCAAAAGATATAGCGAGAATGGGGCACAGTCACCCAATAGCTAACAGAGGCCTATCAAAATAAATAATGAGAATACACATCAGAAGAAGATAATGGTGTCGATGTCCACATCATCAATCATGTCCACCTGATGTAACTCCTCCTGAGTCACTGGATCTCTATCAAAAGGGATATCAGGCCTATACAAAGGAGGATCTGCGCCGACAAAACCAAATGGGTCATCTGAGGGGATAGCGCCTGAGCTGGAAAGATCAAACGAATCTGCCTCTACCGGACACAGGCTAGCCAATCTGTGCCTGGTCCAACTACCGGGTCAAACTGTCAATCTGTGTCACATGAGTTGGATCTCAGACATAGGCTAGCCAATCTGTCATCATCACGGATCCTGGAACCATATCCCCCATGAACTGAGTGGTGCGGGTCTGGGCTCCAGTAGTCCGAGGGAACCACCAACGCTAGAATACATCCTGAGTATAGGGACCCTTAGATAATGCAAAATCGTCAACACCCAACAATGGGATATCAATGACGGGTGACTGCGACACAGGCCAATAAGGCTTGGCAGGAGGTAAGATCGATATACGAATCTCCCCTGTGGTGCTCCTAATAGCACGCTCTCCTAAATAGAGCTCCCAGCCTCCATCCGTGAAGAGAGGAACTCTCCTGATGGAAATCATGTACTCGACTCCAGTCGGGTACCCATCCTCAAAATCGATGGCCAAATGTTCCCCAGAATAGGGAATCCATGTGATAATGTCAGTTGTCAACAACTCCAGCTGTAAGTGGAAGTGAGTGAAACTCTCAGCTATAGGGACCTCCGCCAATATAGACTGATGCCATGGTCATCCTCGTGGGTAGGTATCCAATCCTAACACACTCACCGGACGCAAGCATGAGAGCCTCTCATAGGCCCAAAACTACCAACACAAAGGCAAACATATACTGTCAGTTAACACTCTTAACCTATAAATGGGAAATGACAAGAGAAATACTCACCAGCAGAAATGGATAAAATCCTAGCCAAGCCTCAGTCAAACCCTGTGAGTGCATATGCATGCCCCCGAGGAAATAGGCGAAGGTGTAGGAACCCCAACCATACTCTCCAATACGATCCATATGATGTGTGGCTCTAATCAAAGCGAACAACACCGTGGAAGAGTTATTTGCTATGAAGCAGCCCCTAATGATCATCAAGAACAATCGCCGAAGAATGTGATCCCTGACTCTAACATCATCTGGCATGGGCTCGCTCAATAGCCCACTCATAGCATCTACGCTCAAAGGACCTGCACGGACAGTCCTGCCCTTGAGCGCTTCCGTCGGAACTCCTAATAAGGATCTGACGACAGTAGGGGTAATATCCGCCATACAAGGCACTGACGCCCCCTCCAAATTCCATACCTGTGATAAAATGTCAATCCATCGGCGTCATCATCACCTCACTGTCCATCAAATAGAGTGACTGAGTCTGGTGAAACCACCGCTCAGACAATGCCCTGAGGTAACCCCAGGGACAAGGTCGGAGAAGGATGGAGAAGAATGCCCCGAATCCCCAGTCATGCACTACTGCTCCATAGTCAGGATGAAGAGCCTTATACATGCAGTGTATGTTGAACCAATTCCCTCGAGGTTGTGTAAAGCGGGGAACCTACATACAATGCAGATCAACATCAAGACCCTTTAATCCTCATCAAATATGAAAGAAGGAAGATCAAGTTCTCACGTCATACCTCGTTAGCATGCAAATACATTGAGGGATGTCGACTCAAGTCACCCAGAAGCTCTAGGTTTGCCACCTGAATACTTGGGAGGTCCCTACGTGGAACATGTATAGCAGGAGCGGGGTCCGCAATCAGAACATCCTCCTCCTCGTCCTCGACGTCTGACACATCAACTCGGACTGGATGTATCACCACCTCCACCAATCGACGAGGTTGTCTAATGGAACGAGGTCGAGGCACTTCAGAAGCCCTCCTCCGTACACCAGAAGTGGACCTATGGGAACTACTCGGCTGATCCGGATCCATAATATCTGGACAACAAATCTCCAAATCACCTCAGAAAGGGTGTGGTATTTTTTAACCTGGAGCTTTCCTAAATGCATCTTATGATTACATGCATGCATGCATTTACTTTAACATACAATAGAGTTAAAATGCATGACTACCCGATGCCTACATTTTGGGGAATTTTGTCATAGGCTCCTTTGTAAATAGGACTATCTATATGCACATAGGTATGACTAGGTGGCCATTCAATAGCACACCTGTCCACGGTCATATACATACTATATGCAATAAAAAAAATCAAAATCTTCAACACATAAGGTTAACCTCAATGCTAGGAGTACTTTGCCTTCTTACCTTATGCTCAAATGTCCTCAAATAGGATAAAAATAGCAGAAAAGGTGTCAATTTGACTGTCTCAAAAGTCAAATTTTTTCACATCATTATGTTCAGCATGGTTTAACACTAACATTTACTATGTTAAATATTTTGTATCAAGTCATTTGTGCATACATAATCACTACTATGTATTTAGATGCATTTCATATGATAAGTCATTTTCCAACGGATAAAAACTGGAAAAAAGTGCATGCATACGTTACCAGGACAGTGTAGAACACTTGTACGATGATAGAATTTGTAGAAAGACATCCGTACTCAGCAGATCTGATGGAGGCTCTCGGATTTTTCTTCGCAATACAAGTTGAAAGTGACTTGTGAGACCAACCTGCAGGATATTAGTATGCACAATTGGCCACAGGTGCATCCGTGACTGAAGCAGGTGTACCTGTGGCACCCCTATGTGGTCCCCATCCCTCCGGCTCGGTCCAGATCGAGTTGCAAAGGAGTTTTCACAGACTGAAAAGGTCAAATTAGGAATAAGAACGCTACACGATTGAGCAGAATAGCCTACAATCCTGGTCTTCTCAAATAGAACCTTGAGTCTGTACATCACTCATTGGTATTCGCCCGAGCACGAGGTATACTATGCCAATGATCTCTGTTGTTACAAAATACATTCGACAATACCTTGCACAGGTTCAATGCTGCCAGCTCCTGGTCATTACCCTAAAGACCAACGTCGGTCCTCGACGGGGGTTACAACGTCAGTCCCCGATGGGGGTTACAATGTCAGTCCCTGACAGGGCTTACTACGCATGTTTTCATTGATACACATATCAACGAAGGTCAAGCAACCTTGATATCAGTACAGCCGTTGGAAAGTAAACCCAACGTCGCATCAGAAACCATCTGATGATTGCATCAGTTGATACACACATCAACAAACTCCAAGTAGCCTTGGCATTTATTCTCAGTAGGGAGTTCATTCGTTGGTATACACGTCAATAGAGGATCAGATGTATCCCCGACGGGGGTTACAACGCGTGGTAAACCATTGGTTCACACGTCAATGAAGGTCAGGCAACCCTGACAACATTTGTTGTTGGCAGTAAAACCAACAGAATAGTGACATACTCTGGCGATACAAACCAGGAGAAGTCAACGAGCATTGATGATGGAATATGTTATACACATTCTCAAATAGACAAAGCTTTATTCCCATAGATCTCTTACACATAAGAGGCAATTCTTCAGAATCAAGTCTGTATCAAGGATTAAGGACTTTGGTGATAGCCCTAACGTCAGCATCCTCAAAGATTTAGATCATACACATCCAATCTGGTCAACATTGCCAATCCCCAGCAGAAGCAACAGGGAGCCGGCAATCATCCCCAGCTTGTTGGAAAGTAATGCATATGCATTATACACTTACATCATATTGCTCCATATTGTGCCATGTTTATCTTGTTGCATTTTAAGTGTCTAGGATTCTTTATCCTACTTATGCATCGCATTGCATGAATATGATAAAGAGGGGCATCTGTAGACACTCAAAATTTTCTGTACACCTGTCACTAACAATGCAGGAGGACATATTCGTCTTTTAAGAGGGAACCCTGGAAGACAGTTCATATCCAGTTTGGATGCTATCGGAAGTTCAGCATCAACCCCAGAGTACACACCGGGAGTAACAAATCCAATCTCAGAGATAACCCCAAAGCATGTAGATCCAATACCGGAACACACACCGGAGAAGACCGATTAATCTCAGAGATAACCCTGAGGTATCCAGTCTCAGTCTTAACCATGAGAATAGCTACCAACCTTGGCAATAACCCCAAGGAATGCAGTTTCGGTGATAACCCCGAAAATGCTTGTTTCAAATGCAAGTAGCTTCAATCTCGGCGCTCACAACGAGATACTCAGTACCAACTCTGATATAACACCAGGAGGACAGTCATACCTCAGAGATGATATTGAGGACCTTCAACCATTACAGCCGTCCAATCTCAGCAATAACCCTGAGCAACGTCTACTTTATCAGCCCAAACTGGAGATAACCCTGGTGAGGGGCTAAGTCGTCATCTCGCCACCATGATGCCACATCACGTCGTCTCAACATTTTAGACATACATTTCTACACAGCAATGTACCATAAAAGCTCAGAAGAACTAATCTTGAGTGACTATTGCGCAAGATAACAGATAGAATTTTAAACTGAAGACCAGAGGGCATTATCCCATCTTCATGACTTCGTACAACCTCTAATCCCATGTCATTGCGTAACTCTTGATAACGACGGTTCGAAATAGGTCCTATATACCTCAGTCAGATGGTCGGATTGTAATTTTAAAAGTTCGAGTGGACATCACGTTGCCCGCGTGCACGTACTATGAGACGACGCGACCCGCAAAACCCGGGGCAACCCGGGTAGCCTCTGGTACACATGCGGCTCACCGTCTATAAATAGATGGCTTGGGGCGGCCATTTTAAGAAGAGAAAGAGCGAGGAAGCCCTGTCTAATTTGCTCCGTACTTGCAATATACTGAGTGCTTTCCCATTTTAAGCACTTGTGAGCTCACATATAGCTATTTTTGTACCTACAAAAGCCAGTATTTATCTACTTTAAAGATGTAGAAGTTTTCTTTGGCAGTCCACTGTAAGCCTTCTTACACACTTTAAAGCCTTTCTCTCCATCTTTGCACACACCCTTCTTTAAGTTGAGAGTCGTGTTGCGTTTGTTGGCCCGGACTTTGGTCTGTGGTTTTATTTCAGTTTGTATATATATATATATATATATATATATATATATATATATATATATATATATATATTAACTGTTGTCAGACTTTGTTCGATGAGCCTGAATTTTATATTCGGTGCATTTATTGCTTTAATAAATATATACTTATATATATTAACTGTTGTCGGACTTTGTCCGATGAGCCTGGATTTTATATCCGGTGCGTTTATCACTTATATATATATATATATATATATATATATATATATATATATATATATATATATATATATATATATATATATATTTACATTTCGTCCCACCTGGAGTATACTTTGTGGTGGTTAACCGTTTTTACTGCTTTCTGTACATTTCGTCCCGACTGGAGTTTCCTCCGTGGCGGTTGATATCTTTTACAGCATTATTTACATTTCTGATCCCCCATGGAGGTGCTTTGTGGTTGGTGATCATGTCTGTGTGTGTGTGTGTGTGTGTGTGTGTATATATATATATATATATATATATATATATATATATATATATATATATCTACGGCTTTTATATATATACATGCTTACTGCGTTTATATCAATTGCGGCATCATGTGAGCCTAGGAATCATGTGATCACAGATTCAGTCCACTGAATCTAGATTCGGTTCCCGTGATGGACCTTTTCAGCTGTAAGTAGCTTGTAAATTTATCTGCGATGTCTGAATTACCTCAGATGGTTTTCATACCCACGAGGAATTCAGAACCTTTTGTACATTATTTTCATACAGATGCCTCGCATCTGTAAAATAAAATTAATCCAGTTGAATACGGAATAAAATAGAAGTATCAAAGGCCTCAACTACTATCGAGCACACGGGTTTGAAAAAACCTCTTTTCTAAAACATCACTGCTATATCTTGTTTAAAACAGAATTTTTACATAAATTCAAACCATTTGTATATAGGTGCAAACGAGGCATAGCACTACTTCCAAAAAATAACACATTGACCTACACACACACACACACACACACACACATTCAGATAATAGTTTCTTAAAAAGTGGCGGTCACCGTGGCAACACGTATGTCGGGGGGTGCTTAACACCTTCCCTCCGCATAAGCAAGTCCCCGGACCCTAAATGAATTTCGGTTTCACATACCCGTTTAGCAGTGTCACATCACTAGGTCAATGTGCAAACCATTTCTCGGTTGTGTTGGTACAACCAGTTAAAAAACTAACTGGCGACTCTTATAGTCCAATTGTCGACATTACATATGTCGGACCTTTTTGACTTGTTTTTTCAAACAAATCTTACATAAAATGATAACACAAAAAAACAGGTAACGAAAAGGGACAAATAAAAATCCCGACGTCGACATATTTATATATATATATATATATATATATATATATATTTAAATTTCGTCCCGCCTGGAGTTTACTTCATGGCGGTTGACCATTTTTACTGCCTTCTTTTACATTTCGTCCCGCCTAGAGTTTACTTTGTGGCGGTTAACCGTTTTTACTGCTTTCTTTACATTTCGTCCCACTTGGAGTTTACTTCACGACGGTTGATCACTTTTACAGCTTTATTTACATTTATGATCCCCCATGGAGGTGCTTCGTGGTGGTTGATCATGTCAATATATACATATTTACCGCTTTTATATATTAACATTTTCGAACCCCCATGGAGGTGCTTCGTGGTGGTTGATCATGTCTATATATATATTTACAGCTTCTATATATATAATTGCTTACAGCTTTCATATAAACTGCGGTATCATGTGAGCTTAGGAATCATGTGATCACAGGTTCAGTCTGCTGAATCTAGATTCGGTTCCCGTGATGGACATTTTTAGCTGTAAGCAGATTGTAAATTGTTCACGGTGTTTGGATTTCCTTGGATGACTTTCATGCCCATAAGGAGTTTGACACTGCATTGTACATTATTTTCTCGAATATGCTTCGCATCTCGAAAATAAAAGCAATCAAGCCAAACATTTAATAATAAAATGGAAGTATCAAATGCCTCAATTACTATTGAGGACATGGTTTGAAAAACCTCTTTTATAAAACCTCATTGCTATATCATGTTTAAAACTGAATTTTTGTATAAATTCAAACCCTATGTATATAGGTGCGAACGAGGCATATCACTACATCTAAATAATTGCACATTAACCTACACACGCACACATTCATATAATAGTTTCTTGAAAAGTGGTGGTCACCGTGGTAACACGAATGTCGGGGGGTGCCTAACACCTTCTCTCCCCATAAGCAAGTCCCCGGACCCTAATGAATCTCGGTTTCACAGACCCGTTTAACAGTGTCACATCACTGGGTCAATGTGCAAACCTTTTCTCGATTGTGTTGGTACAACCAGTTAAAAAACCAACTAGCAACTCTTATAGTCCAATCGTCAACATATAAATGTCGGACCTTTCCACAACTTATTTTTTCAAACAAATCTCACCCAACATGAGAACACAAAAGAACAAGAATAGAAAATGGACAAATAAAAATTTCGACGTCGACAATAAATTTATTAAATAAATTAAATATCAATAATATTCAAATAAATATTAATATTTATGAAAAATATGTCAAATTATTAAAAGTTAATTTTTTATAACTTAAAATAATTATTAAAATTATTTTTGTAATTTTCAGAAATTATTTTCTATTTTTAATTGATTTTTGGAAATTAATATAAATAAAATTAATAAGTTTGTCGCTAAAGCCTTTAGCGACAGAAAGTGTAGTCTTAGGTGTTCTTGAGTTGAAGAACATTCATGAGACAGTTTCGAGTGAGCTACTTTGACCAGCATTAATTCGATGTGTATTGTATTTTTGGGCAAAATAATGGTCAGATCTTGTAGAACTAGTGTAATACTACAAGCTCCAACAACAAACATGATCAAACAGCATAACATGAATGAGATCTGAGCATGAAAAGTGGTTGTTAGAGTTGTTCTTCATTTTCTGGGTTACCCATAAATGAAGAACAGTTCGTCTGGCCTACTTTGGGCTCCCACAACTTGTAATCTTTGTGATGATTTTATGATTTAAGAGTTTCAAGTTGTGACACCCCCAAATCCGGGTACTTCATTCCCACAGAATTTAGTGCTCTCTATCAAAATAATTACATCTAATTACTCATAATAAAGGATATATACATTAAATAACTTAAACAATAATCTTTCCCATTAAAGGGTTACATCATCTCACAACACAATCCCAGGTAATCTAACCTTAATTTATTAAATCAGTTTGCGGAATACATCATAAAATAAAATAAGTCTTATAGCATAAATCATTCAAGTAAATTCAATAAATCTTCAACACTTGGACATCTTGCCCTTTCCTTTACTCGTAGATGGCTTATCGACTTTCTCAACTTTAGCTGATGTGTTAATTGTAAGAGTGAGCAAACAATTGCTCACTGATATAAAGAGTAGTAATGATAACAACATGAGAGTGAACAACGAATGCTGAAAAATAATGAACTTGTTCTATAAATCAAAAATAGAAAATAAGTTCAAACTTTAATATCTGAGGGTCTTAAGACCACGAACTATGTCCCCGGTGATTAGGTATTACTACCTCAACCTTAACAGTCATTTAGACTATATAGACCCTGCTTAACGTACTTAGGGGGATCAACCCTTTGTACCATGTATTGTGCACAAACATCTAAAAGTTACACGTACAAAATCCCCTATGTTAGGGTTGTTCGTCTCAGTTTGGATTTAGAATTTCCGCACCAACGAAAGTTTAGCTCGGAACTAACTTATCAGTGATTCTAGAATTTTAGAACAATATTCCATTATAGACTGGTTCAATCAATAAGAGTTTGCTTACTACTTGAAGGTTTAATACAACAATATAGAATTGAACAAGGTTATCAAAGTCAAAGATCGAATAACAACAATATATAATTGAGTAAACATGAGATACATGCAAAGTACTATATTCAAAAGAGTTAGAACAATCTCCTTTGAATCAATGTATTAGAACAATATATGCTTCAAATAAATATAAGGAAAGTGAAACTCGCTCGATGTAACGAATCAGGTTACCAGAGCTTGTACAATCATACACAAGATAGAATCAATAGGCTTGCTCAACTTCAATGTAAAATTTAGGAATAGAAAGCTTGCTTGACATAAAGATAGCATAGCTATGAAACTTGCTCAATAAAAATTTAGGATAGGGAACTTGCATTTGCTATAAAGAGAATGAAGTTAGAAAACTTGCCTCGTGTGCAAGCTACACAAGTATAATAAATGTTCGCCAATTACCCTACACATATCATTGAAATCGCAATAACAATTAGTTATATTAACATCAATTCCATTAGTTTACTTTTCATTTCAATCAAGTCTATAATCTTTAACTTAAGACTTGATTATCCTACCCATTCACGTAACATGAAACTGAATTCTCAATTACATCATAGTACACAACATAGTGGTTGTAGAACAACACCAATTCAAATGACATCACATTACGAACTGTCACACTTACTAAATCATAATCGATATATGTGATTACAATACATTACTACATCTCATAACATGTTTTAGGTCCTTTGCAAATCATTAAAATATGTTAAGTTAACAATTTCCAAGCTATGTTGTTAATAGCTCAACACTGGGTCTGACTGACCACTGGCGCACCCGCGCGGCAGCGATCCCGCGCTAAGAGGTAGTGATCCTGCGCTAAGAGGCAGCGTGGCCACGCCAAGAGGCAGTGCGCCCGCGCTCGACACCAGAACCAGTTTTCCAGAGACACGAAATCAGACTCTGTTCTAGGCCAAAAAAATCCCAATTCCACAGAAATTCACCAAACTCAACATCTAAGACTTTGCAATAACATAGTTAAGGATGCTACTCTTCATTCTAATTACATAAACAATACATATACACAAATTTGAAGAATCAAAATCACTATTTTCTAACTTTCTTCAATTTTAACACTTTTAGCGAATTCGATTGCCACAACTTCGTTTCTTAACCAATTGACACGATTCAAACTACGCCATTTTCGTTTCTTAACATACTAACATAATTCATCATAAATTTGTAGATTATATCACATATTGAGCATGAAATTTTGTACTTTCTTAAGCCATTTTTCATGCATAAAACACTATTTTTGAAATCTTCTACTACAAACCCAATTTCATGTATTCTAATCATCAAATATCAATCACACACGATTATTAATAGATTGTAAACCATACACACTTGTATATATATCAATCCAACGTGATTAAGCAATTTACAGAAGATGATGATGGAAAATCAAAACATAAACATTAGAAGTATAATATACCTTAAATCCCTCGTTGTATGCTAGCAAAAGATAGTGTCAAGGCTTAGAAATTCCTCTCATTTCTCTAGACAATCTCAGAGAATTCTCTCTTTCACTATGTTTTTCTCTCTTGCTTTCTCCAACTCTCTGTCTTAGTTAGCCTTAGGAAAATAAGAAGCGTAAAGAAAATAAACTGATATAGCCTCTTAACTTAACGCATCAGGTTAAAAAACCAAAGAGTTACGTCAGTTGTAAAATGTCAAAGGCCACAAGGCCTTGTTTGGGTAAACACAAACTCCCCTCTCTCAATTTATTTTCATAATATTTATATTATATAGTTTTTACTTGTCACACATGTAACCAATTTAAATAGCTTACAATTATAATTAAAAAAGTTTTAATTTTTCATTATAGTTATACTTATGGTTAATAAATAATTATATATCTAATTTAATTATTAAATTAGACTTAAACATAACTTTATTTAATTTACTTATTTTCTTTAATATAAAAAAATTTATTTAATTTAATTATTTTCATTAAATTAAATCTTTCAAATAAAAATTACCATTATTCAATTTCATTACTAAATTAATACACCACAATTCATCAATTATTTATTTTCCTCAATAAATAAATTATTTAAAATATTTATTTAATTCAATAAATATTTAAATAAATTATAAATTTCTCAATCGTTACACAAGTTGTAGTCGGTATGCAAATGAACATATCCATTACATAAAACAAGTCTAACAACATTTAAATCTCTAGATTCATGCCGGTCAAACCATGTCAGAAGATATGTTCATACGTTTTATGGGTTACCCAGAAAACGAAAATCATGTTCATCCTACCTACTTTGACCAGCTACTATAATCAACATGTTTGATGTTTAGGTATTATAAAGACATGATTTTGTAGATCATATAACATACTACAACTTAAATATAACAACAATAACAAAGCAACAAAAAACTACAAGATCAAAGGCCATAAACTTATTGTCAGATGGTTCTGGGTAATTTTTGGGTTACCTAGAACTTGTTCAGTCATGGTCGGTCAACGAGGTTTGACCACCTATAACTTTCAATATGTACCAGATCTAACCATGAATCAAGTTCCAGAACATAGATCTCATAGCATACTACATGTTCAAACATTTAAACAACCAAAAAAATAAATAGAGAAAGATCTATGAGGTCTGACATTCGTTGTTAGATAACATTTTTAAACTTTTCTAGATTTTAAAAAACTTCAAATTCGTGCATCTAGATGTTATGGATCTGACATGTACCAACCCAGATCAACTATATGTACTACAAACAACATGTTTAAACATAAAAACATAACTTTTATCATAGCAACCAAGATCAGATTTTGAAATTAGGGTCATACATCTCTTGATCAAATCCTTGATTCTAGGCTACTGATTTGTTAGTGAAGGTAGTGGGGCTTGTTTTTGGGACTGATATACTATTATATTTCATGAGTTTTAGAGAGAGAGCATCTTGGATGAGTGTTGGTGAATAAATGAGGCAAATGATGTTGTAATGTATAGTGTTGTGTTATAATGGATGATATGCTGAGATTTATAGCTCATATGTAATCTAGTTTGGTCACCAGCTCATTATCTTAGCTAGATTTATAAGTTAGCTTCAATTATGTAAGAGGGGTATTATAGTCAATTGCCTTCTAAATTTAACGACTAGATTGTAACTTTACAAACCCTTAGGGTCTAACCCTAAGGTTAAAAAAATTAGATTTTCAAGGATTTTACAATTAGGTTTAAAATGGAAAATTAAAGTTTCTAAAATGGAAATTAGGGTTTCTTTAATCATGTTTAATTTTGTAATTACCTAGAACATGAAAATTAGATCTAAGGTTTACAAATTAACATTAAGCGTGCTGAATTTGCGATTAGGGTTAACAACTTAGCAATTTAGGATTTTTAGTAATTGAGGTTTCAAATTAATAATTAGGGTTTCCCTAAGTATCATTAAAATTTATAATACTAGTCATTAGACACAATAACACCATCACTTATTAGCCTTAAAGTCTTATTTGACTTTAGAATTAGGGTTTATTAACTAACATTAGGGTTTTCTAATAATGTACCATAACTGTTCCACAAATTAACATTACAGACATAATGTACATATTTATAACATTGAAGTATAATTAATATTATATTATTATTCTCATTTCTTATTTAAAATCCAAAATTAGGGTTTTGAATCCATATCCTACTTAACTTCCACATATACCATTATTAAGTTAAAATAATTAACTTAATTAATCTAAAATAAATTCATATAATAAAATAGTTATTATTAAAATTCTAATAATCATTTCATATATCATTTAAATAGTAATATAATCATATTTTCATGGAAAATAAATAATAAAATATTTTTACAACAAAATTAATTTATTATAAGAATATAATTTATAATGATCAATATATAATTCTTTAAAAAAAATTATTTGCAATTATTCATGTATTAAATAAAGTTATTTATCATATATATACATACACTTTACCTTGCACATATTCCTACCTTTATTTAAAAAAAAATTTATACGCAAAATTTGTTATTTAATTATATCGAAAATATTGGGTTATTATATTCACCCTCCCTTATAAGGATTTCGTCCCCGGAATCACCGTTTCAAAACTTATACACACTAGGGGAAATAACATACGCATTCATTTCAAGTAGATCTCGATCAGATTCGATCGAACTGATCATTAACTATTCAACATAAAGCATGTCTATCTGATTCTATGGAAATTTGGTTTCTAATAGAACTCAAATTCCTCCTTAAAATTTTTTTTATTAAAATAATTTACTATATATAAGAAAGTAAAATTTATTCTAATAATACCTGGAGTTCCATCCCCGACTGCTACGATATCCTGAACGGTCATGTTGAAGACTCTGGCAGTTGATTTGGTTGGTTTGTTGGTTGAAGTAGGTCCCGTTATTGCCAGTGTCCCGCTACTTTTTCCTGTGTTCACACTCCTTGCCTCCATTCTCTTTTTTGGACAGTCCTTCACCTTATGCTCCGTTGACCCACATATGAAACTGTGACGCCCCCAAATTCGGGTCTCTTCTAACCCGACATATGGTGCTACACGGTGCTACAGTTCATACAAACATTCAATTAAAATGCCTCAAAAGAACGATTATGTCTTATATATATTCCAAAACAATACTACCATTCCCCTGGTTCTTTATAACTGTTACTTTTGTTCTTGTCATAATATCAAATATTATCATTACAAACCTATACTATTACATAGGTAATCTAGAAGTTCGCCTTAGCCTTCCCTTTATCCTTGTTGAATCATTCGGTCCGCTCGGTCTAAGCTGCATTCATATGGTTCAAGCAATAGTGAGCATAACAAGCTCGACAAGTACAATAATTTCCTTTAAAAAAATATGCTTGAAACATAGGAATCATATATCTTCAATAACTGGATAATTGTTATGAAGTACTATCAATAATTTAAAATAGCATTTCTTTTCCTTCAAAACATTTTACAATGACAATATTCAGTAAAAAAGCAATTCTGGTCCAAGACCATGAGCGTTTCATAATTTCTTTGAAAAGGACAACCCGGCACGAAGTCCGTAAGTCCGACATAGCTTACGAGCACTTCTAGGTGATCAGTCTATAGTACTCTTTGTTGATCAACACTACATCCATTAAACGTGTGTACGTTTAAGTTGTGGCAACCTCACGTGCCCATCGAATACTCGATGAAAAATACATTTGTTTATTCATATTCAAGCTTACCTTGAATCCGTAACAAATAATTGGCGTAGTATAGCGTTAGCAATTCTATATTGAAAGACTTATAACTAAATCAATCAACTTATCAAGATTAGTCTAGCTGAGTTAAAACTGGCATCGACTCTTTCTTTAAAACTATTCATGCATCTCATAACTTTAATCATTTGAAAACTTGGCTAACACGAAGGTTAGACAAGCGTTTTACGAAAAACTTGCCTTTAGCGTCTGCTACAGTGTAATTACTTTTCCTTTTGAGTCTTTACAGTCTCTACAACATATAACCACATAACATACCACATTAGGTCATGAATGAACATACATGGTTCCTACTAAATCTTACCCTTCTTCTCAATCTAATCATATATTATATTTGTTATTTATTGTTTCCGGCTTGGCGTCATTCTTTTATGTCGTTCTTACAAACTTCTTTCTCTTATATAACTTAATTGAAATTATTTCATTAACACAACTCGATTCGAGTTAAACATCCTTCCTCACGGCTTATTAATGTTCTTACGTTATTAATCAAAACTCGATCATCATTGGTGAAGTATTATCATTAAATATCATTCACGATTTATTTAATGAACCTTTACGTTCTTCGTTCCTGCTCAATTGATTATCTTCAACCTTTAGTTATACTTAAAGTTTATAACATCCTTAATGATGCTACATTAAGTTTAATAATGTATTGGTTCATTACTAATCAATTATCTGTATTTCCTTACTTGTAAGCATTCCTACTGTGCTTGATCTAGTGTTGGCGCTGCTGCGCCAGCTTCTCTTCCTGGGCTCGCGCTGCTGCGCGGGCTTTTGGTTCCTAGAATTCGGTCACGGCGCTGCGGTGCCATTCCTAGTGTATTTTGCCGCGCTGCAGTGCCAATTAACAGGGGCTATGGTCTGGTCTTGCGTTGCGGCGTCTGCCATTCCTCTATGGGTAGCGCCGCGGCGCGGACCCTGAGCCTCAGAAAATTTTGACAGATTTTTTCATTTTGTGAGATTCTCGGGCTCGTAACTTCTTCGTTATAAGTCTGAATTGGCTCGTTCAAGAGCTTACGGTTCACAAATTACATACTCTACGTGTTCATGCAAGAATTTTATTTATTTGACTTCGTTTGCTAAAAATTCACCTATTAGTTCATTTTTAACAAAAACGATAAACGTTCGTGAACGTTCAACGCTCGTTTCTTTGTTCTAAGTCGGAATCCGGTCATTTTCAATTCCGTAACTCTATAATGCCAAATAAGACTTGTATCCATTGAAAACCAATGTTTCTAAGCTCAATATCAAAATTCGACTTCTATTTTGAGAATTTCACGAATTCAACGATTATCGTCTAATCGTGTGAATTCCGACAACACTTCGTTACTTGAGATTTGTTCTTTGTTTCAAATGGATTCATTCCATCATACCAACTTCTTAATATACATACTTCATTAACATATTTACATAATAAGTTATTACAAACTACTTATGTTTATAACTTATAAAAGTACAAACTACTTATGTTTCCATTTTTCATGAAGTATGATAGTTTATGACTTCTAACCATTATTCTTGCTTCTTGTTAACATACTAACTTCATTTATGTAAACATGATACAAGTTCATATACGTTCATTATAAGTTCGTAACTTATTTATGTTTGAATTTCTTATTCATGACTTATACGGCTTATTAAGACTTAAGCCCTTTGATTCATCATTCCAACTCCTTCTTAGCATACATGTTCTATCACTGCCCACTTCTCTAATAATGGAAGAGAAAGAAATTATGGTTTAAGATTACTTATTATTGAATAACACTTGTTAAATCTTTAATCTCCTTCTTGATTCTTGAACTTCAAAGGTTAACTTTCTAGCTTTTTCTCTCAAGCAAATAAGCTCTCAACTTATAAGTTATGGGATGAAAATCTAGCAACTAACAAATGAATACAAAGCTTGCTATTTATAGGAGTTTCTAGGTTAGGGTATAATGGTCATTAATCCACTTTCACCTCCTTAATCACCTCCTTACTATTCATTATGTGATCACCAAGTTTACTTGGCCTCCACAACATATATCCCATACTTGCCCACCACAACTCTTGATCACTAAGTCTACTTGCTCATCACATATACTTGGCCATCACATTTACTTAACCATTAAGTTACTTGTTTATTACTTAGCTTATCTCTTGCTTAGCTCTTAAGATTACTTGCTCCTTACTTCCTTTACTTAATCATTAAATTTACTTGGTCCTTACTTATTTTACTTGCTCATCACATTATACCATGTGATCATGGGTTGCCCCATGGGTCACCCTAACCCATTGAATTAATACTTTGGGCTTAATGTTTAATTAGCTTACTTATAATTTGGGCTTGCATTAATCCATATTGGATTATACATTACAAACACTTGACTTTAATACTTCATAATCTTTGCTTATTAATTCTATTGGACTTTCATATTAAATCATATTGGTCTTGTACATCCCACATAATCCACAAGTCCATTCACAAACGGCTTAAAGCCTTAGGACGTATTCTATACGTATTATTATCGTATTCTAACTCATATACTAATTCAACATGTATGACATACCATCATTCATACACACTCGTATACTACCTCATATCGTACTCGTATTCATTACTTCGTATAATACCTACGTACGTATCATACGATCATTGCTTTATTCATTATATGCATTTAAATTCCTTCTCGTAAATTACATTCTCATAACCGTTAGGTTTTAAGTCCCCGGGCAAAATATTACATTTTTCATAACTGAAATATTATTGGATATTCTATCTTACCTCGATATTCCATCGTTACATATTTCTCGGAAGTTCAAAAATAATTCCCGAGCAGAAATGCGTAAATAGTGTTTTTTGAAAAAAAATTAGAAAACTTTTATTTTCGTCTTGGAAATTCAAACACTTTAATTCTACCACGTAGCCAAAATACTACGACATTTCGACATGTCTAGGTCGTAGAACGACCTTCAATTAGCTTACTCCCATAAATAATTAGTTAAATTCATTTAATCCACATAATCAAATAAAAATTTAATTCTCAAAAATCAGAATTTTCTGGGGCGTTACAGAAACACCCACTGTTCATCCTTGAATTGGGGCAGTTGGGAAAGATATGTCCCTCATGCCCACACTTGTAGCACACAAACTTTTCTTTAAGACACTTTCCTGAGTGATTCTTTTCGTAATTTTTACATTGCACAACCTATTTTTTTCCACCTCCTTGCCTGTTTTTGGTATTCCCCAAATTATCTCCTTTCTTTTTTTCAGTCCTACCGCCACTACTTCCTTCTCCGACTCTAGCATGATTTACCTCCCACCAAAAATTCGCCTCCCTTTTCATCATATAGGTGACAAAAGTTGTCTTTTACCCCTCCGTTACCCTAGCTATCACAAACGCTTCTACAGGGTTAGTTGTTCCTCTAAATCCTGGCGGTCCTACTACTTTGAAATCTTTAAAGTTATCCAATCGATTATATGGATTATTTTTTGCAGCTGGTATTCCATTCTGCATAGTTTGAGTGACCATATTCGCAAAATTATGTATCGGGTTTAGTTGTCCTCTAGCATTATTGACAAATTCTTCTACTGTTTGGTTTCATTTTTGTCTTGTCGTCATTATCTGATTAAATAAAAAATTATGTTTATCCAACTAATTCTAGTACTTTACACCATATAGCATATATCGCTATAAACATTCGCTATCCCTTTGTGACATAAAAGTTAGGAATCGCTGCCACAACTTATACACAAGTTGAGAATATTACATTACACAGACATACCTATCATATACACATCATAGAACACACATATTCAAGTAATACTAATACTACTTATATCTTATGCCTTCACTAAGGATCAATTGCTTAGTAATCTATATATTCTTATTATCCTCAATACTCTATTCACACATAACTATATCCAGTTCGTCAAACTTACCACACATTATGAGTTCAGGAACTTACCACAATCATATGAGTTTAAGAACTTATCCTAGTCAGACCTTTGGCGTCCATTCGTTGAGGATTCAAAAATTTTATATAATTATGAGTCATGAACTTACCATAAGTATGGGTTTTAATAACCCGAGCTTAACCTTATATTTTATAACTATACTCTACCTATCTGTTATACCACTATTTCTAGGTTTGGCACTACATTTTCCATAATAGCCACCTCATAAGGGTTGCTTTCAAAGTTAGTCTCTATTTCAGCTATTGGCTTTGATATTGGCTCGGTTATGGAGGTTAACTCCTTCTTTACAATCTGAGAGTATCCTAATCCTTTCCCACATGATATCTACACACAAATTATCTTGACTAGCATATAACATATACACACAGCACATAATAGTTTTATATAAGCTATCTTTTATTTTATTTTACGATGAATTTATTTAATTCACCTCCTTTTAAACTCTATATGAGTTATTTGTATTTTCAACGTTTCCCTCTGTCCTAAGGTTATAGCCTAAGGTCTACCCCCACCTAAGGTTTTTAACCCTAAAGCTCTGATACCATATTGTGACGCCCCCAAATTCGGGTACTTGAAACTCGAACTCGGTGCTTCACGATACCATTTCTTTTAGCTGAATAATAACAATAATATAAATATCAAACTTAATTTTCATATATCAAAGTCTAATCCCAAGGTACGCGACCTTTAAATATTTCATTACATAATAGATAATAAATATCATTGTTTTAATAAATAGTAACTATTACATAAGATACCACAGCTTATTCTGTTTGCTTTCTTTTTCCTTTGTTCTTGCCTAAACCTTCAGGTTGATCACGCTTAGCTGAAAATATTTAAATTTAAAGCAAGAATGAGCATTTAATTGCCCAGCAAGTAATAGTAACAATAAGTATTAGCTGAAAGAAGTAAATATTTTCTTTGAACAACACTTCTACAACGAATCAACAGTTGTGAAGTAAGTTGAACCAATAATAACAACATATCAATTCTATATCAAATTTTTGAAACTATGTACTGACTATAAATGAAGAGCAGTCGACAGACTATGAACTTTATTTTCAATTTTCGATAGGGTTTAATAGAACTTCATCCGCAAACCGTCATAACTTACAGGCACGAGGGTGATCATCCCAATGTGCCCTGTATTGATCAATACTACATACAAGAAAGTTTTTCGTTCATCTTATCCGCCTTTGGCACACAAAATTTTCCCATGTTCGGGATGTCCATATTTAGTCGGGAATCCGAACCAAAATAATTTGGTTGGATACAATAAAGTTCTCTCAAGTTCAACAAAATTTTTAAATCTATGTCTAGCCGAGTCAAATAGTTTAGACAGTTTTTAATCAATGTATACATACCAGAATTTAATAAGTATGTATCAACAGGTACAACAATTATCCAAGTGAAGACACTTGTATAATAATATTTAGAAATTAACGAACATAATAAATATCTGAATTGTACAATAATACTGTATTGATAAACAATGATCGAATAGAATTTAAGAACTTATATGAATACAAATATTTGGATACCTAATCAATAATAATAGAGTTAATAATCTGGCACAACGATAATATAATTCTGAAACTTCCTTACTCATGTCCATTGCATAAAGTAAATGCAAAGGTAAGATACTTGTCTGATCTGCTGCTTACACAACTTAGTTTTATCTTTTGTATAGCGACCTATCATTAATAAGATCATTCGATTGATTAGAATAGTATATCATAACACTTAGTACTGCTATTTGAAGTTAACACATAACATAATCACATTGTCACATATGTATAACAGTCAATGGATCATAAACAATCACCTTTCAAGTCAAATTATCTAAGTCCAGATCAATTTCTGAAATATTTCGGTGTACAGACAGCTTTATCAGGTAATTATCGAGTCTAAAACTATGTTCTGTAGTTCAATAGTCCTTTAGATAATTTAAATATCAGTCATATTATTTTTCATAGAATTATAATAATTTTTAAATAATTATTATAATTTATCGTAATTTTTCAAACACTGAAATTATTTTTAAATGATTTAAATATTAAATAATTCTATTAACATTAATATATAATTAATATTAAATTATTAATGAAACCATTGGCAAAATATTAAAGTTATTTATAATAACTTAAAATATTTTTAAAACATTAATATTACCCTTAAATGATTTTTAATACATTTAAAGTCATTTTTAAATAATTACTATTAATATTTAAATATTAATGTATTATTCGCCAAAATCTTAAAAGTCATTTTTTATTACTTAAAATATTTTTAAATCATTTATATCCTTTTGAAATGATTTTTAAATCAATAAAATTATTTTTAAACTATTTATTTAATATAATTATTAAATAAATCATAATATCATTAATATTAAATTATTAATAAAATTTACCTTTAAACATTAAAAGTTATATTTTATAACTCAAAATATCTTTAAACACTTTATTTTCATTTAAAATGATTTTTATAATATTAAAATCATTTCTAACTAATTTATTTAATATAATTATTGAATAATTTTAATGTCATTAATAGTAAATTATTAATGAAATTTTTCTTAAAATATTAAAAGTCAAATTTTATAAATTAAAATATTTTTAAACTATTTCTTCTCATTTAAAATGATTTTTATAATATTAAAATTATTTTTAACTAATTTACTTAATATAATTATTAAATAAATCTAATATCATTAATATTAAATAATTAATGAAATTTGCCTTAAAATATTAAAAATTATGTTTTATAACTTAAAATATTTTTAAATACTTTATTATCATTTAAAATGATTTGTAATATAATAAAATCATTTTTAATCAATTTATTTAATACATTTATTAAATAAATTAAATATCAATAATATCCAAATAAATATTTATATTTATGAAAAATATGTCAAATAATTAAAAGTTAATTTTTTATAACTTAAAATAATTTTTGTAATTTTCAGAAATTATTTTCTATTTTTATTTGATTTTTGAAAATTAATATAAATAAAATTAATAAGTCTGTCGCTAAAGTCTTTAGCGACAGAAAGTGTAGTCTTAGGTGTTCTTGAGCTGAAGAACATTCATGAGACAGTTTCGAGTGAGCTACTTTGACCAGCATTAATTCGCTGTGTATTGTGTTCCTGGGCAAAATAATGGTCAGATTTTGTAGAACTAGTGTAATACTACATGCTCCAACAACAAACATGATCAAACAACATAACATGAATGAGATCTGAGCATGAAAAGTGGCTGTCAGAGCTGTTCTTCATTTTCTGGGTTACCCAGAAATGAAGAACAGTTCGTCTGACCTACTTTGGGCTTCCACAACTTGTAATCTTTGTGATGATTTTGTGATTTAAGAGTTTCAAGTTGTAGTCAGTATGCAAATGAACATATCCATTACATAAAACAAGTCTAACAACATTTAAATCTCTTGATCCATGCCGGTCAAACCATGTCAGAAGGCATGTTCATACGTTTTCTAGGTTACGTAGAAAACGAAAATCATGTTCATCCTACCCACTTTGACCAGCAACTATAATCAACATGTTTGATGTTTAGGTATTATAAAGGCATGATTTTATAGATCATATAACATACTACAACTTAGATATAACAACAATAACAAAGCAACAAAAACCTACAAGATCAAAGGCCATAAACTTATTGTCAGACGGTTCTGGGTTATCCAGAACTTGTTCAGTCATGGTCGGTCAACAAGGTTTGACCACCCATAACTTTCAATCTGTACCAGATCTAACCCTGAATCAAGTTCCAGAACACAGATCTCATAGTATACTATATGTTCAAACATTCAAACAACCAAAAAAATAAACAGAGAAACATCTATGAGGTCTGACATTCGTTGTCAGATAACATTTTCAAACTTTTCTAGATTTTGAAAAACTTCAAATTCATGCATCTAGATGTTATGGATCTGACATGTACCAACCCATATCAACTATATGTACTACAAACAACATGTTTAAACATAAAAACATAACTTTTATCATAGCAACCAAGATCAGATTTTGAAATTAGGGTTATACCTCTCTTAATCAAATCCTTGATTCTAGGCTACTGATTTGTTAGTGGAGGTAGTTGGGCTTGTTTTTGGGACTGATATATTATTATATTTCGTGGGTTTTAGCGAGAGAGGGTCTTGGATGAGTGTTGGTGAATAAATGAGGCAAATAATGAGACTTTTCTCTCTCTCATAATCTATATATATGATGTTGTAATGTATACGGATTTGTTATAATGGATGATATTCTGAGATTTGTAGCATATGTGTAATCTAGTTTGGTCACCAACTCATTATCTTAGCTAGATTTACAAGTTAGCTTCAAATATGTAAGAGGGGTATTATAGTCATTTGCCTTCTAAATTTAGTGGTTAATGTGACAACCCGGAAAATCGGATTGTCAAGAATTTAAGTTAAAGAATTAGTTATTAATAAAATGAATTTTTATTAATACTATTCTGTGTTATGTGTTCATTAATCGTTCTATAACTTAGAATGATTATTAATCGGGAGGATTCTGGCTACTAGCTAGACTGAACGAGTAAGAATTTTCAAGATGAAAATGAAATTTTTCCGGGAACAAAATATTTTTCGGGGAAAAAGACGAAATAGGCACTATTCACCTATTTCTGCTTGGAGATTATTTATGAAATTCTGAGAAGTTCTTGATTTCGTGAAATCTTAAGACGTGATGGAATATTCAATAATATTTCAGTTATGGCAAAAACGAAGTTTTCGCCTGCGGACTCAAAACCTAAGGGTTAGGGAAAGTGAGTTCCGAGAATGTTATGAGTATGTATAATAACTAGGGTTATTATTCGTGAGAAATACGAGTATGATACGAGTTATTATACGATTATATTACGAAGATTAGTACGACGTATAATACGAACATCGTACGAACAATATACGAAGAGAATACGAGCATACGAGAATGGAATGCGTAGAATACGATTAGTTTTAATGGACTTTGTGTTCATAGACTTTTGTAGAATCCAATTGGACTTGGATTATGTCAAGCCCAATGATTTGTGAAGTTAAGCCCAAGTTAGGCCCAATAAGAATTAGGGTTAAGGCCCAAACCAAGAAAAGAAACCGCGGATCGAACCGATGGGTAAACGAATGGGTAAGAACCATTGGGGCAACCCATGGGGTGACCCATGGGCATGTGGGCCGGCCACTTGGCCACCAAGTAAGGGTGGTGGCAAAGTTAACTTGGTGGCTAAGTTGTTAAGGAGGTGTGAATAGTAAGGAGGTGGGGGCGAAATGACTATTTTGCCCTTAGCTTTGGTTTTCTATAAATAGAAACCTAGAATTTCATTTTCTAGGATTTTTGAAAATCCTACCTTGAGAGAGCTAGAGAGAGCTCGGTTGGGAGAGGAAGAGGAAGAGATTGATGATGAACGCTCGGATCAAAAGTGGTCGTGAAATAGAAAAGCTAGCAAATCGCCGGCTTTGTCTAACGGAAGAGGAATGAAGAAGAACAGTAATCCGAACCCTAGTTTCTTCTACTATTTTCTTTAAGTTTAATATGTTTAAAACATAACTTAATGAGAATAAGGAGTAAAAGATGCTAGTAATGATTTCATATGGTTGAAATCATGAGAAAATAAGAAATGAGAAATAAGAAATTTAGTTTATAAATTTCTTAAGCAAGTATAAGATTCGGGAGGATTTTGAGCGATCCGAATGAATATTATGAACGAGTAGGTGAATTAAGTAAGGAATGGTGTTCTATAACATCAAATTCCAAGAAAAGTAGAATCGTAATCCAAAATATCGATTAAAAACGAAGAACGCGTAGAACGTTGTTGATGGACAAATTTAAAACCATCGTAGTGTAAACGTTGTTGATGGACAAGTTTAAAACCATCGTGTATAAGTTAGTTGCTTCTTGCTTGGTTAGGAGCGTTAGAAACGTTCATGAAGAACGGATTTAAATTGAGCTATAACGAAGTTATGTCGAAATTTTCGTAAAAGACGAACAAGAATTTGAAAGTTAGTAAATGAACCCGAACGCGTAGGGTTTCATAAGAATATAAGAGAACGTATAAAGCGTGAGTCGTGGACTCAAGAACGAACGAATTCCGAGTTCGGATGACCGAATTACGGACGAACGAACGAAAAACGTTAAAAGCGTAAAATGAACAAAGGGTTAAGATTAAGCCAATTAAATGGCATGTTAACGGATTCAGAATGAAGTTCTGTCCAAGGCATATTAAAGTACGTAAGATAAAGAAGAGAATGTCTTTGGAACGACCTCGTTCCGAGTTATAACGAAGAAGTTATGAGATCGTAAAGTAAGCATCTCAAACTTGACTTAACACTTAGAAAAAAATTTCTAGGTTTTTGTCTTGGCGCCGCAGCGCGGGAAGGGACGCCGCAGCGCAAGCTCGGCCATACACTTCTGGAGAGTGGCACCGCAGCGTGAGAGGAAAGGCAAGGCACGGCGCCGCAGCGCCAGTGCAGTGCAATACCCAGAAATGAGATTTTAACTGCTCAATTTCTCGGGGGATGTGCAAGAAAGAAGTATGAACATATAGTTCACGTAATGCAACACTTAGTCAAGTGTTTTAAACATTTAGCAAAGGTTAAACGAAAAGATTAAACGGGAATAAAAGATAAAGAATGTAGATGCGGGTTACGGAACTGATGTCCGGGGACCGTAGTCGCGATAAACGAACGTGAGGGATTGCTATGGTTGTGATTCCTTAGACGTTGGTTGACGATGTTAATGTATAACATTTTGATGATATGACATGGCATTGAGAGATGAATGAAAAGCGTATAGACGCTATGAACGCAATGTAGTTACAATGAACGATCGGTCTTAGCATACAACGAACGGTATGACTTTGACATTAAGAAAGAATAATGAACATGGGGTTCATGGGATGGATAATGATGAAAGTAAGTAAAACCTTGAGTAAAGGTTGAATGAGAGATTAAAAGACGAACAAGTAAAATGTTGAATACGTAAACGATCCTTGTGAATTGTATTCGCGTTGGACGAACGTTCTAAGTATACCGTGGTTGTATGACATAGACGTTGATGAAGGTAGTAAGTAAGATATGAATGGTATCAAGAGAGCCGTAACGAACGGTAATAAGATTACTGAAAGCCGAATATAAGTCGGGTGAAAATGATAGAATGAAAAGTAAGCGCTGAACACTTTAACCAGCGTAAGGGTTGAGTGTAAGCGAGTGTTAAACGGGCAGAACCTACACCCTGTGTATGGTTTAACCGTAATATAATGAAGAATGTTGATTAACCTGTGAACGGTGAAGATACTAAATTGATGATAATAACGTATAACGTTAAGAAGCCGAGTTAATAAGTATAACTTGGACAACGTTTCGAGTTGAATGAACCGGACGTTGTAAGATATGAATAAGTTCATATGAAATGTTTAACGCTATGGTCTCATAGTATTGACAATGAATGATTGTTCCGAGTATACAAAAGATTGTATTACTTAGACAATAAAGAATGATTCCTGAGGTATGGCATTTAGTTGCCAGAAAGCCATAAGGAGTAAGAAGTTGACTTAACGAATATTATAGTTTAATGGTTCGGATAAGTTAAGGTAAGTTAAGTTGTAGTACAATCGTAACCTTTGATGGTTGACATATGGGAGCTGGGCTAAACAATTCCTTCAGAGAGCGAAGGTATATACAAAACTGGCAACCGATCTAACTCACTGTGTGGGCAGTGTAGATGAGACGGGAACTTGTTTGTTGGTTGTTTGTGGGAAACCACTCAGAGTACCATATGGACTACTAGTAGAAAAGCGATGGGTGCTGAGTCCTAGAGAAGTATAAGAAGAAGATAAGAATGGGAATCATCAAAGATGAAGAACGTGTTGAGTAAGACATCTCAGTATGTCATAAAGCCATAATTTGGTAATAAAAGTTTGTCGCGTAAGCTTAAATTATAAAGAACGCGAACCTTAAGAAGTAAAGTTAAATAAACCAATGCGTAAGTCAAGTATATGACTAATTGGTGTACGTGTTATTTCCTTATGTGTTATGTAGGGATTGGGAATAGGCAGTTCAGCGTAAGCTGTAGCTGTGCGTAAGGCAAGTTTCCTAACTTCATTCATATTTTAAATGAATGCTAGTTTCTAAAACTTCTCAGATGTTGAACTTGAGAGGTTCTGTCTATGTGTGAATGTGCGATATTTGTACAAGATGGTAGTATGTATGAGGCCTTGAGCCACAATGTGAGCACTTCGGTGTTTTATGAGATGAACTGTTTTGTGATCGAATTGTTCAATACTAGTACGTTCGGTTTATACATGAACCGTTATTGTTAAGTTTGTGCTATTGATTCTAGCCAGACCAATTGTGCATGAAAGAAAGTAGAGAATGAAAGTATTTCAAAGTGCATGTGACTAATGTTTTAAAATGATAGGAATCAAGACTATTCCTATTATTCAAGCTGCTTCATAACCTTTGTTCGGTTATTGAAGTTCTGAAGAATGTTTACACTCTTGAAGTTGTTTGTTCAACTGTTATGACTTGCTGGGCAATTGAATGCTCACACTTGTTTTAAATAAAAACATTTTCAGCGAATGATGTTAGAAAGAACTTAAGGATCCCGTAAAGATCAAACTGAGCGGTATTCAGACGAAGTGCCATTCATTATATGAATGTGCGTGAAGAGCAAGTGAAGACTCGTAATATAGAATGATAGAATTAAACTATAAACTAGTTTAATGAACAGTTATGAATCCTTTGTGGCGGATGAAAGTCACTCGTATAAGATGTAAAGAATAATGTAATTATCATTATTTGTAATGAAAGAGGTTTTGTGGTTATAGAACCTGGGATTTTAGAATATATGTTATTATATTTTAGTATATAATTATGTATGTTTGGAAGAAAATGGGATAGTGACGTACGGAATCCGGATGTGAAAATAGACCGGATTTCGGGGGCGTTACAGTTAAATTGTAACTTTACAAACGCTTAGGGTTTGACCCTGAGGATTTGACCCTAAGGTCAAAAAAATTAGATTTTATAGGATTTTACAATTAGGTTTAAAATGGAAAATTAAAGCTTCTAAAATGGAAATTAGGGTTTCTTTAATCATGTTTAATTTTTAATTACCTAGAACATGAAAATTAGATTTAAGGTTTACAAATTAACATTAAGCATGCTAAATTAGCGATTAGGGTTAATAACTTGCCAATTTAGGGTTTCTAGTAATTGAGGTTTTAAATTAATAATTAGGGTTTCTCTAATTATCATTAAAATCTATAATACTAGTCATTAGACACAATAACACGATCACTTATTAGCCTTAAAGTCTTATTTGACTTCCGAAATAGGGTTTATTAACTAACATTAAGGTTTTCTAATAATGTACCATAACTGTTCCACAAATTAACATTACACACATAATGTACATATTTATAACATTGAAATATAATTAATATTATATTATTATTCTCATTCCTTATTCAAAATACAAAATTAGGGTTTTGAATCCATATCTGACTTAACTTCCATATATACCATTATTAAGTTAAAATAATTAACTTAATTAATCTAAAATAAATTCATATAATAAAATAGTTATTATAATAATTCTAATAATCATTTCATATATTATTTAAATAATAATATAATAATATTTTCATGAGAAATAAAAAAAAATTACTACAAAATTAATTTATTATAAGAATATAATTTATAATGATAAATGATAAGTAGGTTTTATACATACTTATCCAGTATCTGTTACTTGAATTAATTGCTTAATCTCATGTTTCTTAGTTACTTTTCATGCATTCTGTGTTCGTTTTGTAGATTATATGCTTGGGTATGAAAACGCAAGAAAAAGGCGACAATTGGGCATGAAAAAAGCAAGAGAAAGCAATTCGGAAATCTTTTGGACCAAAATATGCAAGCAAATACAAAAAGGAAAGATTGCAGGGCTTTTAACACTAAGTTTGTAACAACCCGATATTTTCTACATAAATAAAAAAAAAATTGCGTATAAATTTTTTATTTATTTATTTAAGGATGAGGATTTGTACAAGATAATGTGTATGTGTATGTATGTGGTAAATAAAAATATATTTATTACATAAATATTTACAAATAATTTTATTTTAGAATTATTGATTTTTATAAAGTATATTCTTATAATAATTAATTTATAGTAGAAATATTTTTATTAACTATTTTTCATGAAAATATAATCATATATTATTTAAATAATATATGGAGTGATTTTTAGAATAAATATAATAATTATTTTATTATATGAATTTTAGTACATGCTATTAAGTTAATTGTTTTACCTAAATTATTAAGGTTAAATATGAAAAATAAATCAGATATGGAATCCAAACCCTAATTTTGGATTATTGTCAAGGTATGAGAATAATAATATAATATTAATTATATTTTAATTTTTCAGTGATATGATTATGTACTGTATTTCCGTATTGATAATGGTTGGTCAATTATAGTGTTTAATTTTAAAACCCTAGTAATAATGTTAAGCCCTAATTTGAGATCCAAATTAGAGTGCGAGACAGTTTTATATGTGTATTATATGATGTTGTGATTAATTAGAAAAAACCCTAAATATAGGAGACATTAATTGTAAATTAAAACCCTAATTTCGTAAATTAGAAACCTTAAATCAATAATTAACTTATTGATAAATGAAAACCCTAATTTAAAACTCAAGATGAGTTCGACACTGTTATATAACTATGTTATATGGTGCATGCATGCTAGGTATTATATGACTTTTTGATTAATTAGGTATACCCTAATTAATAATTAGAAATATTAATTTCTAGAAACCCTAATATTTATTCTATAAACCCTAATTTATTTAAATTATAAACCCTAATTGTTGGTTTGGAAAGCTTAATGCTAATTAGTGTATCTTAAACCTATTAGTAAGGTGTTAAGTAATTAAAAACCTAATTAATTAAGAAACCTTAATTTTGTATTTTAGAAACTAAAATTTATTATTTTATTTTTACAAACCCTAAATTGGAAATTCTAGGAAATTATTTTTTTAATCTCTAAGATGGCTCAAACCCTAAACCCTAAGGGTTTGTGCCAAGATTACACAAATGTCATTAAAAAATATAAGCGAAAGGACCATTTTGCCCTTATTGCATAATTGAGGCTTGCTTGCAAATCTTGCTAAAATTGGAGTTGTTAAACAACTTAGATCACCCCATGTGCCTTAAATCTCAGCCATCAGCCATTTAATAAGCCAAATACATTGCACATGTGTTCTATAAATAGATCAAGAGAGAGAAAAAGATCAATTTTTAGCCATTTTGCACAAACACATATCCAAGAGCTCCTCCTACTAAAACCCACGAAATATTGAAGTGTACCAGTCACAAAACCAAGCCCCACGAAAATCGGAGTAATCAAGGCCCAAAAAGGACCTTAACAACACTTAAAACATGACCAGACACTGGAGTAATCAAGGCCCAAAAAGGAACCCTTGAAACTGCTTGAGTTTCTGGGTAGCCCAGAAACTCAAGAACACGCCGGACATGATATTTGGAAGCTCCGATCTCTTTCGTTTTATGTTGTTTATTCGTGTTTGTCGTTGAATCGTATAGTATTACATTAATTCTACACACTGTGATCAATAGATAGACGAGAAACATCATGATCTGATTGTTAAGCTTGGTCAAAGTAGCACCCTCGTTAACTGACTATGCATTCTGGGTTTCATGAAGAACACGAAGAACACCTATAGCGACGGTTCTGTCGCTATAGGCAGTCTTTAGCGACAGTTTATTTTTAAAATTAATTAAATAAATAGAAAAATTAGTTTTTAATTATAAAAAATACAAAATAAATTATTAAAAATTATTTTAAATTCTGAAAATTAGTTTTTACTTATTTTACATATATTTCATAAATATTTTATATTTTTGGAATGTTAAAAGTATTTAATTTATTTAATTACAATATTAAATAAATTATTTAAAAATGATTTTAATATTGGAAAAATCATTAAAAATTATATTATGATATAAGAAAATATTTTAAGTTATTTTTAATGACTTTTAATATTTTGTGATAAATTTCATTAATATTTAAATATTAATGATAATTAATTTATTTACTAAATGAATTAAATAAATTAATTAAAAATAATTTTATTATATTAAAAATCATTTTAAATAATAATAAGGTATTTAAAAATATTTTAAGTTATAAAATATAACTTTTAATATTTAAAGTTAAATTTCATTAATTAATTACTATTAACGATATTAAAGTTATTTAATAATTATATTAAATAATTTAGTTTAAAAATGATTTTAATATTATAAAAATCATTTTAAATGAAAATAAAGTGTTTAAAAATATTTTAATATTTAAAGGATAGTTTAAACCCTAATTGTTGGTTTGGAAAGCTTAATGCTAATTAGTGTATCTTAAACCTAATTAGTAAGGTGTTAAGTAATTAAAAATCTAATTAATTAAGAAACCTTAATTTTGTATTTTAGAAACTAAAATTTATTATTTTATTTTTGCAAACCCTAAATTGGAAATTCTAGGAAATTATTTTTTTAATCTCTAAGATGGCTCAAACCCTAAACCCTAAGGGTTTGTGCCAAGATTACACAAATGTCATTAAAAATATAAGCGAAAGGACCATTTTGCCCTTATTGCATAATTGAGGCTTGCTTGCAAATCTTGCTAAAATTGGAGTTGTTGAACAACTTAGATCACCCCATGTGCCTTAAATCTCAGCCATCAGCCATTTAATAAGCCAAATACATTGCACATGTGTTCTATAAATAGATCAAGAGAGAGAAAAAGATCAATTTTTAGCCATTTTGCACAAACACATATCCAAGAGCTCCTCCTACTAAAACCCACGAAATATTGAAGTGTACCAGTCACAAAACCAAGCCCCACGAAAATCGGAGTAATCAAGGCCCAAAAAGGACCTTAACAACACTTAAAACATGACCAGACACTGGAGTAATCAAGGCCCAAAAAGGAACCCTTGAAACTGCTTGAGTTTCTGGGCAGCCCAGAAACTCAAGAACACGCCGGACATGATATTTGGAAGCTCCGATCTCTTTCGTTTTATGTTGTTTATTCGTGTTTGTCGTTGAATCGTATAGTATTACATTAATTCTACACACTGTGATCAATAGATAGACGAGAAACATCATGATCTGATTGTTAAGCTTGGTCAAAGTAGTACCCTCGTTAACTGACTATGCATTCTGGGTTTCATGAAGAATACGAAGAACACCTATAGCGACGGTTCTGTCGCTATAGGCAGTCTTTAGCGACAGTTTATTTTTAAAATTAATTAAATAAATAGAAAAATTAGTTTTTAATTATAAAAAATACAAAATAAATTATTAAAAATTATTTTAAATTCCGAAAATTAGTTTTTACTTATTTTACATATATTTCATAAATATTTTATATTTTTGGAATGTTAAAAGTATTTAATTTATTTAATTACAATATTAAATAAATTATTTAAAAATAATTTTAATATTGGAAAAATCATTAAAAATTATATTATGATATAAGAAAATATTTTAAGTTATTTTTAATGACTTTTAATATTTTGTGATAAATTTCATTAATATTTAAATATTAATGATAATTAATTTATTTACTAAATGAATTAAATAAATTAATTAAAAATGATTTTATTATATTAAAAATCATTTTAAATAATAATAAGGTATTTAAAAATATTTTAAGTTATAAAATATAACTTTTAATATTTAAAGTTAAATTTCATTAATTAATTACTATTAATGATATTAAAGTTATTTAATAATTATATTAAATAATTTAGTTTAAAAATGATTTTAATATTATAAAAATCATTTTAAATGAAAATAAAGTGTTTAAAAATATTTTAATATTTAAAGGATAATTTCATTAATAATTAAATATTAATGATTATTAATTTATTACTAATGATATTAAATTTATTTAATAATTATATTAAATAAATAGTTTATAAATGGTTTTATTAATTTAAAAATCATTTAAAAGGGATAGAAATGAATTAAAAATATTTTAAGTTGTGAATAATGACTTTTAATATTTTGATATATAGAACATTAATAATTTGATAATAGTGGTAATTATTTAGAAATGATTTTAAATGTTTTAAAAATCATTTAAGGGTAATTTTAATATTTTAAAAGTATTTCAAGTTATTATAAATAACTTTAATATTTTGGAAATGATTTCATTAATAGTTTAATATTAATTAGATATTAATGATAATAGAATTGATTAGTATTTAAATCATTTAAATATGATTCCAATGTTTGAAAATTTATGATAAATCATAATAAATGTTTTAAAATTATATTAAGTCATTTAAAAATAATATGACTGATATGTACAGATATTGAGTTGCAGAATAGAGTCTTAGACTCGATAATTACCCGATAAAACTGTCGGTAGACCGACATGTTTCAAAAATTGATCTGGACTTAGATAATGTGATTAGATAAGTGATTTTTTGTGATTCAATGGTTGTTAAATCTATGTACCAATGTGATTAGGGTATGTGTTGACTGTAATAAATAGTGTTATGTGTTAAAGTATGTTGTTCTAATAGAACGAACGATCTTATTAATGATAGGTCGTGAGATAAGCGATAAATCTAAATTGCAAACTATAAGCAGCGCTTCAGGCAAGTATCCTACCTTTGCATTTTCTTTATGCAATTGGACAAGTGTAAGAATGTTTCAGAATTATACTATTACTGTACAGATTGTTAAACCTATATTATATATGCCCATTGTTTATCAACATGTTAGTATATGGTAATTCAGATATATATTCTGTTCGTTAATTTCTACAAATAATTATACAAGTGTCCCCACTTGGATAATCATTGTATTTAATCACATGTTGATACACCTTTGATATACATATATGTTGAATTATAGATTATTGTTGAAACGAGATAAAACCTTTGATTTGAAATCCAGACAAATATGAACATCCCTACACGGGAAAACTTTTTATGCACCCAAGGTTGAACAGAGTGAACGATCCTATCGTTCTTGTAATGTAGTATTGATCAATGCAGGGCATAACGGGCTGATCACCCCCGTGCCCGTAAGTTATGTCGGTTTACAGATGAATTTCTGTTTAACCTTTTCGAAAATGAAAACAATGTTCATGGCATGTCACCATAACCCCAGTTATAGTCATTATGTAATTTCAAGAATTTGAAAGAGAGTTGTTATGTTATTATTATCAATTCAGAATACTTCACAAATATTGACTGGTTGTAGAAGAATAGTACAAAGAAAATATTTAAATCCTTTCAGCTTATATATATATATATATATATATATATATATATATATATATATATATATATAATTGTTATTACTTGATAGGCACTCAAATGCTCATCCTTGCTTAAATTTAAATATTTTCAGCTAAGTGCAAACGACTAGATAGCTCTGTTAAGAACAAAGGAAAAGGAAAGGTTGCTGAATGAACGAATTATGTAATGTAATAGTTTGATGATATTAAGATAATTATGATATATATTATCTATCATGGGTTGTAATGAATATTTAAAGGTTACGTACTTGGGAGTTAGACTCTGATAATTATGTAAATTAAGTTGATCTTTTATATTATTATTATTATTATTAGTATTATTCCGCTCATAGAAATGGTATCATGAAGAACCGAGTTCGGGTTTCAAGTACTCGAGTTTGGGGTCCTCACAAGTTGGTATCAGAGCTTAGGGGTTAAAAACCTTAGGTGGGCTAGACCTTATGCTATAACCTTAGGACAGATGGAAACATTGAAAATATAAATAACTCATATAGAGTTTAAAAAGAGATGAATTGACTAAATTCATCGTCAAACTAAATAAAAGATAACTTGTATAAAACTCTTATTTGTTGTGTGTATATACTATATGCTAATTAGGATAATTTATGTGTGTAGATGTCAGGTGAAAAAGGATTCGATTACCCTCGGATCGTAAAGAAGGAGCCAATATCGAAGCCGATAGCTGAAATAGAGGCTCAGAATGAAAATAACTCAGAAGATGTGGTTATTGTGGAAAATATAGTACCAGATCTGGAGATGGTGGAGTTCACAGATAGCGATTCAGACACTAAAGTTGAAGCTGATCAAGCATCAACAGAGGTGCAGAATCTGAAGAACAAGGTTTCTTCTCTAGAAAGGTTGTGGGAGATAGAAAAGTTGTTGAATAGTCAGTTGCGTCAAGCGTTAATAGAAACAATGGAAGGGCAAGATAAGCTTAAGATCCAAATTGGTCAGATGGGAGTCACAAGCAACACATCGTGTGCAGCTCCGGATAAGAAGGGGAAAAGAAAGATAGAATACCATGACTTAGGAAAATCCAATAAGAAGAAATGGAAAAGAATATGTTATCTTTGCGGCTATGAAGGACATACCACTCCGTATTGTCCTGACTACAAAAAAGGAGTATGTTTTATCTGTGGGATAGAAGGTCATCAGGCGAAAAGTTGTCCAATGAAAAAGAATAATAAATAAGTAGTATAGGTTCTGTTGTGATGTAGGTGTGTTTAATGTAAAATGTGCGCTAAGTATGTCTGTGAAAGGTAATGTTTCCAACTTTTGTGTTAAGCCAAGTCTGTAAATCCCGACTTTTGTAATCACAAAGGGATTAATGATGTTTAAAGCATTATGTGCTATGTAAAATATTCGTTAAATGAATATGAATCTAAGTTTGAGAAATAAAACAAGTTTAGAATATTAAACTTATTTGATAAGGTTTAGAATTTAAGTTAAATTATGATTTTATTTAATCAGATAATGCCGCCAAGACGTCAAACTCGCAACCAAAGGGCAGAAGAGTCTGTCAATAATGTTGAGGGACAACAACAAGCTGATCCAATGCAGCAATTTGCAAACATGTTAGCTCAGGCTATGCAACAGAGAATACCAGTCGCTGGAAACCAGCCGGACAACCGCTTAGCAAACTTCAAAGACTTTAAGGCTATAGGACCACCGGAATTCAAAGGTACAACTGACCCTGTTGAAGCCCAAACTTGGGTTAAGGAAATTGAAAAAGCATTCGTGGTAGCTAGGGTATCCGAGGGGCAAAAGACCGCTTTTGCCACCTACATGATGAAGGGGGAAGCAAATTTTTGGTAGGAAGCGAATCAGGCTAGCGCAGGAGAAGGTGTAGTCACATGGGATAGATTTAAAACTTTGTTTTTCGAAAACTATTTTTCACCAAGTATGCAGGCGAGGATGGAGGTTAATTTTTAGAGTTGAAGCAGGAGACTATGACGGTGTCTGAATACGCCGCCAAATTTAATGAGTTAGCTAGGTTTGCCCCGCATCAAGTCGATACGGAGGCTAGGAAAGCGAGAAGGTTTGAGCTGAGATTGAAACTCTGGCTCTACTACAAAGTGGCGGTGTTATAAATTCCTACATTTACAGCACTCATGGAGAAAGCGATCATAGCTGAGGAGGGAAGTGAGGCCATGAGCCTTTACAATAAGGAGAGGAAGAATAAGGGTAAGACCGAAGGAGCTGGAAAAGTAGGAGTTAATAGTGGGAGCAGGAGTGGAGATAGCAAGAGCAAGGTAAGCAGTTTTGCTAGTGTACAAGTGAAACAGGAAGGTGTTAAGAAACAGATAGTGTCGTGTAAGACATTTGGGAAGAATCACTCGGGGGAGTGTTTGAAAGGAAAATTTGTTTGCTACAAGTGCGAGCAGGAGGGCCATATCTCTCCCAACTGCCCCAATCATAGGATGAATAGTGGATGTTTTATATGTGGATCGACAGAGCACAGGGTGAAAGATTGTCCGAAGAGGAGGGTGGAGACAAGAAGTGTGAACATGGGCACTGGCAGTGGGACGTTAGCAATCACGGGACCGACTTTGTCAAGCAAGCCAACAAAATCTACTGCGAGGGTATACAACATGACGGTTCAGGATACGGCAGCAACTGGCACTGAAACTCCAGGTATTATTCGTATGCCTTTTATTTTCTTATGCATGATTTTCCTATAAATAGTAAATTATTTTATAAAGAAATTTTGAGGAGGAATTTGAGTTCTTTTAGAAACTAATTTTTTCGTGTAATCAGAAAGACAAGCTTTATATGAGCAGTTAAAGATCAGTTCGATCAAAGTTGATCGAGATCTACTTGCAGAGATTATGTATGCTATGTGCCGTGTATGTATAGGTTTTAAAACGGTGATTCCGGGGACGGAATCTTTATAAGGGATGGTGAATGTAACAACCCGATATTTTCTACATAAATAAATAAGAAATTTTGCGTATCATTTATTTTTTTATTTATTTAATGATGAGAATTTGTACAAGATAATGTGTATGTGTATGTATGTGGTAAATAAAAATATATTTATTACATAAATATTTACAAATAATTTTATTTTAGAATTATTGATTTTTATAAAGTATATTCTTATAATAATTAATTTATAGTAGAAATAATTTTATTAACTATTTTTCATGAAAATATAATCATATATTATTTAAATAATATATGGAGTGATTTTTAGAATAAATATAATAATTATTTTATTATATGAATTTTAGAACAGGCTATTAAGTTAATTGTTTTACCTAAATTATTAAGGTTAAATATGAAAAATAAATCAGATATGGAATCCAAACCCTAATTTTGGATTATTGTCAAGGTATGAGAAAAATAATATAATATTAATTATATTTTAATTTTTCAGTGCTATGATTATGTACTGTATTTCTGTATTGATAATGGTTGGTCAATTATAGTGTTTAATTTTAAAACCCTAGTAATAATGTTAAGCCCTAATTTGAGATCCAAATTAGAGTGCGAGACTGTTTTATATGTATATTATATGATGTTGTGATTAATTAGGAAAAACCCTAAATATAGGAGACATTAATTGTAAATTAAAACCCTAATTTCGTAAATTAGAAACCTTAAATCAATAATTAACTTATTGATAAATGAAAACCCTAATTTAAAACTCAAGATGAGTTCGACACTGTTATATAACTATGTTATATGGTGCATGCATGCTAGGTATTATATGACTTTTTGATTAATTAGGTATACCCTAATTAATAATTAGAAATATTAATTTCTAGAAACCCTAATATTTATTCTATAAACCCTAATTTATTTAAATTATAAACCCTAATTGTTGGTTTGGAAAGCTTAATGCTAATTAGTGTATCTTAAACCTAATTAGTAAGGTGTTAAGTAATTAAAAACCTAATTAATTAAGAAACCTTAATTTTGTATTTTAGAAACTAAAATTTATTATTTTATTTTTACAAACCCTAAATTGGAAATTCTAGGAAATTATTTTTTTAATCTCTAAGATGGCTCAAACCCTAAACCCTAAGGGTTTGTGCCAAGATTACACAAATGTCATTAAAAAATATAAGCGGAAGGACCATTTTGCCCTTATTGCATAATTGAGGCTTGCTTGCAAATCTTGCTAAAATTGGAGTTGTTGAACAACTTAGATCACCCCATGTGCCTTAAATCTCAGCCATCAGCCATTTAATAAGCCAAATACATTGCACATGTGTTCTATAAATAGATCAAGAGAGAGAAAAAGATCAATTTTTAGCCATTTTGCACAAACACATATCCAAGAGCTCCTCCTACTAAAACCCACGAAATATTGAAGTGTACCAGTCACAAAACCAAGCCCCACGAAAATCATTAACAGATCAGGAAGCCAAAAATTAAAATCGATCAAGAAGGTATAAAACCCTATTCGGAAATCTGACTTTTGATCCTATGTTAGATGTTAGGAATTTATGTTAAAACGTGTTGTTTGTAGTCTATTTAAGTGATCTGGGTTGACACATGTCAGATCCATAACACCTAAGTGCTCGAAATTAAAATTTTTCAAAATCTGGAAAATGTGATTTTTGGGTCTGACAGTCAAATGTCAAACCCCATAGATCTTTGGTTGTTAAGTGTTTTTGTTGTTTAAATGTTTTAAGTTGTAGTATGTCATGAGATCTTTCATATGAAACTTGAATCAAGACCATAGCATCAGTATATTAAAAGTTATTAAGGGTCAAAGGTCGTTAACCGACCATGACCGAACGAATCTGAGTAACCCAGATTACCCAGAAAAGTCTGACAACCATTTTGAAGTCCATGGATCTTGCTGTGTTTAAGTTATTTTGCCATGTTGATGTTATATACTTGTAGATTGTCATGAATACTACACATTAAAACCCAAGTAACAACCAGATCCTTTACCTGATCAAAAATATGGGTGGTCAAACTAGGGTTGACCACCAGCCTTATGAATCTCTGGGAAAAACCCAGATTCGTGAAGAACACATTTTTTGGCATGGGTTGACCAGCTTTGATCTTACTCATGTGTTGTATTTAGGTTGATTTAGTGTTATTATTATGTTCTATCACATATGTACTACAATCTGGTATCATAACAACACTTAAAACATGACCAGACACCGGAGTAAACAAGGCCCAAAAAGGAACCCTTGAAACTGCTCGAGTTTCTGGGCAGCCCAGAAACTCAAGAACACGCCTGACATGATATTTGAAAGCTCCGATCTCTTTCGTTTTATGTTGTTTATTCGTGTTTATCGTAGAATCGTATAGTATTACATTAGTTCTACACACTGTGATCAATAGATAGACGAGAAACATCATGATCTGATTGTTAAGCTTGGTCAAAGTAGCACCCTCGTTAACTGACTATGCATTCTGGGTTTCATGAAGAACACGAAGAACACCTATAACGACGGTTCTGTCGCTATAGGCAGTCTTTAGCGACAGTTTAATTTTAAAATTAATTAAATAAATAGAAAAATTAGTTTTTAATTATTAAAAATATAAAATAAATTATTAAAAATTATTTTAAATTTCAAAAATTAGTTTTTAATTATTTTACATATATTTCATAAATATTTAATATTTTTGGAATATTAAAAGTATTTAATTTATTTAATTACAATATTAAATAAATTACTTAAAAATGATTTTAATATTTGAAAAATTATTAAAAATTATATTATGATATAAGAAAATATTTTAAGTTATTTTTAATAACTTTTAATATTTTGTGATAAATTTCATTAATATTTAAATATTAATGGTAATTAATTTATTTACTAAATGAATTAAATAAATTAATTAAAAATTATTTTATTATATTAAAAATCATTTTAAATAATAATAAGGTATTTAAAAATATTTTAAGTTATAAAATATAAATTTTAATATTTAAAGTTAAATTTCATTAATTAATTACTATTAATGATATTAAAGTTATTTAATAATTATATTAAATAATTTAGTTTAAAAATGATTTTAATATTATAAAAATCATTTTAAATAAAAATAAAGTGTTTAAAAATATTTTAATATTTAAAGGATAATTTCATTAATAATTAAATATTAATGATTATTAAGTTATTACTAATGATATTAAATTTATTTAATAATTATATTAAATAAATAGTTTATAAATGGTTTTATTAATTTAAAAATCATTTAAAAGGGATAGAAATAAATTAAAAATATTTTAAGTTGTGAATAATGACTTTTAATATTTTGATATATAGAACATTAATAATTTGATAATAATGGTAATTATTTAGAAATGATTTTAAATGTTTTAAAAATCATTTAAGGGTAATTTTAATATTTTAAAAGTATTTCAAGTTATTATAAATAACTTTAATATTTTGAAAATGATTTCATTAATAGTTTAATATTAATTAGATATTAATGATAATAGAATTGATTAGTATTTAAATCATTTAAATATGTTTCCAATGTTTGAAAATTTATGATAAATCATAAGAAATATTTTAAAATTATATTAAGTCATTTAAAAATAATATGACTGATATGCACATATATTGAGTTGCAGAATAGAGTCTTAGACTCGATAATTATCCAATAAAGTTGTCGGTAAACCGACATATTTTAGAAATTGATCTGAACTTAGATAATGTGATTAGATAAGTGATTATTTGTGATTCAGTGGTTGTTAAATCTATGTGCCAATGTGATTAGGGTATGTGCTGACTGCAATAAAGAGTGTTATGTGTTAAAGTATGTTGTTCTAATAGAACGAACGATCTTATTAATGATAGGTCGTGAGATAAGCGATAAATCTAAATTGTAAACTATAAGCAGCGCTTCAGGCAAGTATCCTACCTTTGCATTTTCTTTATGCAATTGGACAAATGTAAGAATGTTTCAGAATTATACTATTATTGTACATATTGTTAAACCTATATTATATACGCCCATTGTTTATCAACATGTTAGTATATGGTAATTCAGATATATATTCTCTTCGTTAATTTCTACAAATGATTTTACAAGTGTCCCCACTTGGATAATCATTGTATTTAATCACATGTTGATACACCTTTGATATACATATATGTTGAATTATAGATTATTGTTGAAATGAAATAAAACCTTTGATTTGGAATCCAGACAAATATGAACATCCCTACACCGGAAAACTTTTTATGCACCCAAGGTGGAACAGAGTGAATGATCCTATCGTTCTTGTAATGTAGTATTGATCAATGCAGGGCATAACGGGCTGATCACCCCCGTGCCAGTAAGTTATGTCGGTTTACAGATGAATTTCTGTTTAACCTTTTCAAAAATGAAAACAATGTTCATGGCATGTCACCATAACCCCAGTTATAGTCATTATGTAATTTTAAAAATTTGAAAGGGAGTTGTTATGTTATTATTATCAATTCAGAATACTTCACAACTATTGACTGGTTGTAAAAGAATAGTACAAAGAAAACATTTAAATCCTTTCAGCTTATATATATATATATAATTACTATTACTTGCTGGGCACTCAAATGCTCATCCTTGCTTAAATTTAAATGTTTTCAGCTAAGTGTGAACGACTAGAGAGCTCTGCTAAGAACAAAGGAAAAGGGAAGGTTACTGAATGAACGAATTATGTTATGTAATAGTTTGATGATATTAAGATAATTATGATATATATTATCTATCATGGGTTGTAATGAATGTTTAAAGGTTACGTACTTGGGAGCTAGACTCTGATAATTATGTAAATTAAGTTGATCTTTTATATTATTGTTATTATTATTAGTATTATTCCGCTCATAAAAATGGTATCGTGAAGAACCGAGTTCGGATTTCAAGTACCCGAGTTTGGGGTCCTCACAAAGTTGGATGCATGTTTTTGGCTTAAAACTTGGATTTTATTGTAGATCTACTTCTTAGCTTTCTGGAACATCTTGAATCGTCCCAATCGTAGTTCGGATGCGAGAGTTATGGCCTTTTTATTAACAAAGATCTAAGCTAAGAGTTGTCATGCTTGCCATTTACATAATATCTACTTCAATCTTAATTTATGTCTTTCTCCAGCTCGAATCTGTCAATTGTTAAAGAATAAAAGTTGTAGATCTCGTCGATATCTTCGATTTGATAGGTGGCAGGCCCTGTAACTCCAAGCGGATCAAAAGTTATGCTTGTTTTACCAAAGGACATTGCAGTAGTAAATAGAGTAGCTAGGGGCGCGCTAGGGGCGCGCTAGGCCACCAGAAACACTGCTAAAGTAGCGTGGGGCACGTCCAAAATAGCCTAGGAAGAGCGCGGGGCTCGCTAGTCGACGGGAAAACAGCTGTTGTGGGTTATTTGGTGTCCAATTTGAGCTAGAATAGGATTCTTAGTTGCCTAACTCGCTAGGGTATCCATTAGAACTATAAATACATGATGAGAGGCATAAAAGAAAGGATATATGGGCTAGTTTGGAGGATTCCATTAGATTAGATTAGAGTAAATTAGATCAAAACCCTAGTTCTTATTAGATTTGGAGATTGAAGCAACTTGAAGACCATTGAAGATTCAAAGTAGGAGCAAAGAGAAAGCATCAAATCTGTAGACAACATATTCTATCTTCTTATCTTCTTCTATCTTTGTCTTTTAATGATTATTCAATTGTGGATTCTTTGTTTTAATTCAATAATCATGAACTAATTCTTTGTTTGAGATTACAATGGATCTTATTGTGTAGTTTATTTTAATATGCTTCGCTATCAATTCTTATGTTCTATTGTGAGGATTGTCTATTGTGATTTGGACTTAATTGTTTAATTGATTGGCCATCAATTACCGTGATAATCTATATGAACTCGAGAGATGAAGTTTAGATTTAGATCTGATTATGATAACATGTGTTTGTGATTTCTACATAGATGGAATTAACGATTCGTGTTTAGCATATCTCTATCCTAAACACGAATCATGAATTCCATCAATGTAGAAATCACAAACACATGCTATCATAATCAGATCTAAATCTAAACTTCATCTCTCGAGTTCATATATATTATCACGATAATTGATGGCCAATCAATTAAACAACTAAGTCCAAATCACAATAGACACTCCTCACAATAGAACATAATAATTGATAGCGAAGCATCTTAAAATAAACTACACAATAAGATCCATTATAATCTCAAACAAAGAATTAGTTTATGATTATTGAATTAAAACTAAGAATCCACAATTGAATAATCATTAAAAGACAAAGATAGAAGAAGATAAGAAGATAGAATCTGTTGTCTGCAGATTTGATGATTTCTCCTTGCTCCTACTTTGAATCTTCAATAGTTTCCAAGTTGCTTCAATCTCCAAATCTAATAAGAACTAGGGTTTTGATCTAATTTACTCTAATCTAATCTAATGGAATCCTCCAAACTAGCCCATATATCCTTTCTTTTATGCCTCTCATCATGTATTTATAGTTCTAATGGATACCCTAGCGAGTTAGGCAACTAAGAATCCTATTCTAGCTCAAATTGGACACCAAATAACCCACAACAGCTGTTTTCCCGTCGACTAGCGCACCCCGCGCTCTTCATGCTATTTTGGGAGCACCCAGCACTACTGTAGCAATGTTTCTGGTGGCCTAGCGCGCCCCTAGCACGGTCCGCGCTACTCTGTTTTCTGCTGCGACATCCTTTGGTAAAACAGTCATAACTTTTGATCCGCTTGGAGTTACAGGGTCTGCCACCTGTTAAATCAAAGATATTGACGAGATCTACAACTTTCATTCTTTAACAATTGACAGATTCAGGCTGGAGCAAGGCAAAAATCAAGCTTGAAGTAGATGCTGTGTAAATGGCAAGCATGACAACTCTTAACTTTGATCTTTGTTGATAAAAAGGCCATAACTCTCGCATCTGAACTCCGATTGGGACGATTCATGATGTTCTGGAAAGCTAAGAAGTAGATCTATAATAAAATCCAAGTTTAAAGCCAAGAACATGCATCCAACTTGGTGTTAAAAGCCCTACAATCTTCCCTTGCATGCATATTTTGGTCCAAAAGATTTCCGAATTGCTTTCTCTTATTTTTTCATGCCCAATAGTCGCCTTTTTCTTGCGTTTTCATACCCAAGCATATAATCTACAAAACGAACACATAATGCATGAAAAGTAATTAAGAAACATTTGATTAAGCAACTAATTCAAGTAATAGATACTGGATAAGTAGGTATAAAACCTACTTATCAAATACCCCCAAACTTAAACCTTTACTTGTCCTCAAGTAAAAACACAAAACAACAATGCTATGCAATGCAACTAATCTACATGCCTACGAATCAAGCAGTAATGACAGAAACAAGTCTATTTAACCAGCCTTAGAGAAATCAAATAAACACGATAATACATCATATCAAAACCAATCAATAACTTCTCAATCAATCATCAAATCATAGACTGTTATTACTAATATAGTGCGTGTGTGCTCCACAACAATGTTAACTGATATAAAATCAAATTTAACACATAACAAGTCTCTTCGAAAACATCATACAGTGTAAACTCATGAAATCTAAAAATAAGCTAGATCTAACTAAAATTAAACAATTACCAATATCGAGGGTCAATATGGGATACTTATGCTTTATTTTTCATCTACAGGGCTTTTTTGCTCTTATTTGCCGTTTTATTCATTTTTTGTTCTTTTGAAGGATGGATAGTTAGTGCGTTTTACGCTCCATCTCACGCCTGTGTTTATGGGGAGTGCATTTCACGCTTCTTCTCGACCCATCACAGGACTCAATTTATTCAACTCAATATCTTTTTTTTTCTTTTCTTTTTTTCTTTTCTTTTTTGTTTCTTTTTTTATTATTTTATTTTATTTTATTTCTTTTTTTTATAGCTTATATATCCCAAATATTCCCCCAAACTTAGGTTCTTGTCTAACTTTAGCCATCGCTACTTATTCTTGTCATTCTTTCATTCAAACTAGCATTACCCTTTAGAGTCCGATTATGTATCAATTTAAACTCAATCAATCAACAAGTTATTTTTACTATGCTATCCTTATTATACCAGTTTCAAACAGAAAAAGACTAAATTCATAACAAGAAATCACATCAAAGCTCTAATAGTCAGTACTATAATTGTCTACCCAATTCCAATCTCATCATTGGCCAAAATAAATTGTAACTATCTAACAGCTGGACTCATGCAAGATGCACTAAATGCTATATAAACATAGTAAACTAACTAATAATTTTTCAATTTTTTTTTCAAGAAACTGAATGCAAAAACTAAATGTAACTATATGAGCTACAATGTAAATAACTAACTATATGCAATACGACACTAAAAATAAATATATAATTCCTTTTTAAAAAATATTTATTTGCAATTATTCATGTAATAAATAAAGTTATTTATCACATATATACATACACTTTACCTTGCACATTCCCATCTTTATTTTAAAAACAAATTTATATGCAAAATTTGTTATTTAATTATATCAAAAATATTAGGTTATTACAGCTGTAGCGCCACTAACTAGTACCTTATTGCCCGGGTTGGCACTGCGGCGCCGCCTCCCAAGGCTTATCTGGCACTACGGCGCCAAGCATGAAACCTTAAAAAAATTCCTAAGTCTTTTACATGCTTGAGTCGCTTACTTCGTAATCTTATAACTTCTTCGTTATAACTCGGAACGAGCCTGTTCCAAAGCCATTCTCTTCCTTATCTTAGGAACTTCAAATTCCCTCGGATAGAATTTCATTCTGAATCCATTAACTTACCATTTAATTGGCTTAAATTCCATCATTCATTCGTTTTACGTTATTAACGTTCTTCGTTCGTTCGTCCGTAATTCGATCATCCGAACTCGGAACTCATTCGTTCTTTAGTCCACGACTCACATTTTCTATGTTCTCTTACATTCTTATGAAACCCTACACATTATGGTTCATTTACATACTTTCTATTTCTCGTTCGTCTTTTACAAAATTTTTGCCATAACTTCATTATAGCTAAGTTCAATCCGTTCTTCATGAACGTTTCTATCGTTCCTAACTAAGAAATAAGCATCTAACTTATACGCGATGGTTTTAAACTTTTCCATCAACAGCAAGTTATAATATGATGGTTTTAAATGTTTCCATCAACAACGCTCTTCGTGTTCTTCGCTTTCTTCTTTCGTTCTTCATTTTTAATCCATACTTTGATTATGATTTCACTTTTTCTTGGAATTTGATGTTATAAGATACCATTCCTTACTAATTTTACCTAATCATTCATATGATTCATTTGGATCGTTCAAATTCATTACGAAACTTATACTTCCTGAAGATATTTAAAAAATAAACTTTAAATTCTTATTTCTTTGTTTTCTCATGATTTCAACCATATAAAATCATTCTTAACATCATCTACTTCTAGTCTCCTTAAGCTATGCTTTTAACATAGACAGCTTAAAGAACACTAACTTAGATGTTAGGTTTTCAATATCTTTCTTCTTTAATCTCCTTCCGTTGGACAAAATTTGCACTTGAGCTAGCTTTTCCTCTTCCTCTTTCTCCTCATCCGAACTCTCTGTCTCTCTCAAGTGTTGGTGAATTTTTCATTAACCAACAAATGAGCTTAAGCTTCTCTTATAAAGAGAACCAAGGCTAGGGGCATTTTGGTCAATTGGCAAACTGCCTTACTATTCCCACCTCCTTACTATTCACACATCCTTACTATTCACGAAGCTTCCCTTGGAAGCTTCGTGCTTTCGTCTTGCAAAATTCGTCCGACAGTTCGAAAAACTACGATTCTCAGAATTCAAATATTTTTAGATATTTCGTCTTTCGTTTACAAATTAACTTTTACGCATTCTTCGGAACTCCGAAAATCTGAAATACACTTTTTGATGATAAGCGTATTCCTTCACATTTTCCCCTAACGTAGTTAAACGAATGAAAAGTACATAAAAGTAATTTTTGTCGTTTTTATTTCGTCCAATTTCTGTACATTTTTCGAGAAAAACTTTTATCGGCTTACTTAACTTTTCACGATATATTATCGTCAAATCTTTTGATGAAATATCATTTTGACATACCGAACTCTCGAAAAGGCTTAGGTTATTCAAACCCTAACCCTTAGGTTTCGTTGGATGAATAGTGCATATTTCGTCTTTTTCCCCAGAAATATTTTTGTTCCCGAATTTTTTTTATTTTCGTCTAGAAAATTCTTATTCGTTCAGTCTAGCTCGTAGCCAGAATCCTCCCTATTATAATCATTCTAGGTTATAGAATGATTAATAAACATACAGCACAAAATATTATTAATAAAAATTTATTTTATTAATAACTAATTCTTTAAACTTAAATTCTGGACAATTCAATTTTCTGGGTTGTCACATGTCCCAACTCCTTGAATTGCTTAGCAGTTACCAGCCGCGAGTTACCATTGTTTTCACCTGCATTTTGAACAAGAGTCTTCCTCGTTTGGAGTTGCATGAATTATAGAAAGCTCCTAAATATCCCATCATTTATCATTTTGTCGGTGTTGTTGTTTATAGGAGGATTGTTACCTTCTTGATGCACATTATCCTGGTTATTGATTGGTGGTGTCTCAATGGTCGCATGTGCTCCATGGCTTATCTCAAATTTTTAGATGTCATTCATAAATATTGCCATAAAACAAGGGTTAATTAAAGAAATGGACATATCACATATTATCACTATATTCCGATCGACCAATTAAATAACAATTAAGCTTAGGTAGGACATACTAGAGAAGGTTTTGCTCGTCTCTCCCCTCCTAGTTCTAACCTCAGATATTTACCAGAGATCATATCCCTAAGCTCTGATACCAACTGTGACGCCCCCAAAACAGTTTCACACAACCCATTTCGAGTCGCCGAATACATGGTACATAATCCAAATTCAAATTTCATTTATACAACTATTAATTGTCGTGTAAAATATAAAATCCTCATTACAATTATTGACACACTATTTTAGAAAATGATGAAGATTACTAAAATAACCATCTTGGACCATTACTCCCACTAGTATAAACCATAAATAGACAACACTTAAAAGATGATATTTTTATATAAAAAGTTGTGTTATTTTTTTTACAACGTTTTTTAACAATACGTTGTAGATACATATAAAAAAACGTTATGTATTTATAAGGGCAATTTTTGGTTTTAAATAGATAACGTTTTTTTTAAAAAAAATGTTATCTATGTAAAAAACACGGAGCAAAAAATAAAAAGGCTGAAGTGAAAATTTGAAATTAAAACGAGGACCATACGATTGGGTTAGACTTAAACAAGGGTTTCGGTCACTTGTTTCCTTCTAAGTACTAAGCTATAACAATCCTATACTCAGACATTATTCCTTCTCTCAATCGAACTGCCAAACCTTATCATACCTCTCAATCGAAGTCCTAGTTTGATTTCATACCTTATCATACCTCTCAATCGAAGCCCTAGCCCTCTCAAGCCCTCCAAGTCCATCAATTTCATCTCAGATCTTGTTTATTTTCATTTCATTTTAGATCTTAATGATTTGAGCAGCGGTGCAGCCCTTAGTCGAGCTTTGAGTGCCAGCTTGGGACTCTTTTTCTCCTTCACCGGCTTCACGCTGCCTTCAGAAGACATTGACGATTCAAGGACATTTACTGACGACGATGATATTTTATGTTTGCTGAACAACTAGTAAATTCAAGCCTTGAAATTCTGAACAGAAGAGCTCATATAGTATCTATCGTCTAAAAAAGTAATGGCAATGGAGGTTGTATTCTCGTCGATTCTGGTTAGTCAAAATGTCGCCTTTCTAGTATTGATTAAGCCTTTTGTTTTGCTATCTCGTTTGGGATTTGCTCTTGTTTAAATTGGTTGGACCAAGATTTGTGACTTTTTAAACAGTTGAATTCTTGCTTTTATTGAAATCTTTGCTGTGATATATACATGTATAAATGATAAGTATTTTGTTTGCTCTGATTCCTTTGCTATGATATATATATTATTTAATTCCTTGTTATTTCAGTTCCACCAGTAACTAATAGGACATGGTTTTGGGATAATTTTTCCAACTGTAATCATGTTGAAATGGTCTTATGGGCTATTGAACCTTATTTAAGCTTGTTTCTTCGCCTGGATAGAGCATTTTTTAAATGGATATCTCTTTGAAAGCACATTTTGTGGTCTGAAGGAAGGAGTGATTGGCAGCCATTGTCTACAATTCCTGAGCTGATCACTAACATCTATCAATAGGGTACTGATTATCTTTTTTACCCAGTGATGTTATACTTGTTTTCGTTATTTTTCCTAATCGGCCTCACTGTAAGGTTTATTTTGCAGTGTCCATTCCCTCCAACAATGATGATGAGTTTGAACAATGGAAGAAAAAGGTTACAAATGTAGAGGCAGAAGCAGAAGCAGAAGCAGAGATGTTGAAAAAAGGACTTCAATATACAGGCTGATGATCTTGAAAGACCTTCAACACCCCTAGACAGTGAGGAAGAATTCACTAATGATGATGGGACTACATACAAGTGGGTTAGGGGTATTAGAGCTTGGTTTCCCAAGGTAGGCGTTGATTTATGTTAGCTTATTATGATATGTTTGTGTTAGCTGATTTATATAGTTTATAACTTCTATTTACTCTTTGAATTATTTCTTGGCTTTGGTTTGGGAAGCTTATAGTATATTCTGAGCAAGCATAAGAAGAAATACTTTGATCTGTCTGATATCATATATAGAACAATAGATAACTTAAAATCCAAATGATAAACAGTTAAGTCCAGTGTGTATGTGTGCGGTATGGGTGTGGTTTTGAGACACAATGTTGACATATACAAGGCTTGAGGTAAATTATGTGGCTATTAGGTGTTATATATTTATAGCTAATGATCTTAGCCAATCATCTCCGGCTCATGAATTCTCGATAATCAATAGAGATCCACATTATTAGTACAAATGCTCTTATTTTTCGTGGTATCAAAATCAATCCCCAGCCACAAAGAGCTATTTATGTAACTTTATTTATATCATGTGCTTATAAAGAAATCATTATTATGTATCAAAATAAATTATTTGCAAAAAAGGAGTTTCCATGGACAGAGTATAGCCAAGGGTTGTTAGGCTCGATTGGAGCCACGAGGGCTGTTAGACTGTTGAAGAAGGGGGCATAGTAGCTCAAGGGCTGTTAGGCTTGATTGGAGCAATGAGGCCAACTTAGGCCACACCAAGCTTAAATAAGTCCCATGCGACCAAGCAAAGCTTGACTGCTAACATAGTGGGATAATGAGGGGCTGCTAAACCATGCTAAACTATGCTATATATGGAGCTGTTAGTGTAACGAAGAGGGCTGCTAGACACACTTTGTAAGACCCCGAATTTTATGAAATAAAAGTATTCAATTTTTCTTATAATTACTATTCAGTAAATGGTTAAATTGATAAAAGTTTAAAGTTATGGGTGAAATATGATTTTTTTTTCAAAATACACAAGTAGTTATAAAATAATCATTGTTGTCGGAGAATATTCGTTTGGTCATGGAATATTCTTTCTGTCGGAGAATATTCGTACGACGGCGCAGCTATTTGTGGGCCCCATAACGAATAACTGTCGGGTGAAGAAAACGACAAATTTGAGTTTTTACAAATAACGACGTAGTTGTTACTGTTAACACTGTTGGAATACCCGGTGGTTAAAATACAGTAATACGCGTTATTGCACAGTAGCACACGGTATTGCATAGTATTTTTGAAATTATTGATTCTTACGTAAGAAGGCACTACTCAATAATTGTTACAGTAATTACTGTTCAATATTTTATTTTATTGATTCAATAATTGCTACGTTGAAATTTTATATTATTGTTGTTCAATAATTGTTGCTGCACAGTATTTTCCATTATCAGATCAATAATTCATATTATTTGAATAGTATTATTAGATAGCATTATTGGCAATGTCTAGAAAGTTCTGTCTAAGGAGAGGTTTGGTCATCTAATTGCGCGCTAGTAAGGAGAAATCCTTATTGGAAAGCCCCCTCTTTCCTGGGAACGGCCTTGTTGTCATAAATGTGATTCTGTAATATTATTTGTGAATAATTAATTATTGATTCATATGATAAGGAAATATTTATTTTATGTGGATATAAATGAGGGATATATTTTTGTGGTTAAAAATGAAGGAGTTAATGTTAAGGTTTTTATCAGTATTTTTGTCGGAATGGAGGTATTAAAAATCAGGGTTTTTGAGATATTTTGCGGGGGTTATAATTTGTAATCCGACCGTTGGATCGTGGTAATTTTTGGATATGTTATACATATATAAGTTGAGTATATGTTCACAAATTTTGAACCGTTAAAAATGAACGTATGATTTATTATGAATTTTACAAGATGACTGGTTCAGAAATTGTTGAATTTTCGGAGTTTATCATTTTGGTGGAAAATTCTAGAATTGGTGGGCCCCACTTGTGGTTGGTGAAGAAATGTGCTGAATTATATTTCAAATGTGGTGGGTGGGAATAGTAGCAGGTAAAGCCATCAGGTTGCAGGTCAAACCTACCAAAATTTTCCTATAAATAGAGGGCTAAGTTAGAATTGAAAATCACACCAAAAACATAAGCTTTCTCTCTTTCTCTCTCTATATTATGAAGCATATTTTGTGAGTATTTAGATACTTTGAGAGTTGCTATTCAGTGCAAGTTTCCTTCGGCTTTGCATACCGATCAGAAGTACTGCTCTTTTGAGGTAAGGGATAGTAAGGGATATTAAGGGATTTTAAGGGTTGTTATGATTTTCAGTTTCGTAATTTTTCTGATCTTCAAAAATTCTGGAAAAATTTGAAATGATATTTTGATGAGTTTTCTTGATTGTGTCCAAAAATGGTGATTTTTGGATGTATAGATTGAGAGTTATGAATTTTATGAGAAAAGACTATTTTAAAAGTAACAGCTTATAATTCCTTGTGGTTAACTCCAAAATTGATGAAATTTTTATTGGGAGTACATGCATATGATAGAAGTATACTCTGTAAATTTCAGAATTTTTAGACAAAAGTACAATTTTTGATAAATGTCTAAATATTCGGCTATTTTGACCATATGAAAAATAGTAAATGACTTTTAAAAATTCTGAGAAAAATATATGTTCACTATGGGACTATATTATGCTAAATCCCAGAAAAGAAATATTTTTGGAACTGATTTGGTATTTTTCATGAAAATGGTCTAGTTATGAGTAAATGAATTAAATATGTTTTGTGAAGAAAGAAAATTAGAAAATAGGATTTTATGGCTTGAGAATCCTATATGAGGTATATGCAGATTTTTGATGAGGGTTTTGGTTATTGATGATGAAATTGTAAGAGTTGGCATTTTATGATGATTAAATGCATTAATTAGTAAAGTGTAAACAATTAAAATAAATTGTTTATAAATTTAAGTAATGTTATTCTTTCAATATCATTATACCGAAATATTGGTATGAATTTTATTGTAGAATTTCTATCTTTTGTGTCGGGGTTACTATTCATGAGTTACGAATATTACTCTTGAGATTAAAACTATATGTTGATCATATTATTTTTATCATCATATATAACATTTTTATAACCCTGATGTTGAAATTCTCTTTCACTGGAGTGTAAAGATGGATAGATTATTGGTATGATCATGACTAGGGTTCTCTTTGGCCTGTAGTGCAAAGTTGAATTGTGACTGGTATGATCATGACCATTGAATTTATAATTGAATATCTTAAGCTTAAGTGCAAAGGTGAATTGATCAACATGGTTATAATTATTGTTTATATAAATTCTGAAATGATTATATATTTCTTTGAGATATGAATATATTTGGCCTGTAGTGCAAATATGAATTGTTGATGAATATCTTTGGCATGTAGTGCAAAGATGGCCTGTTGATGAATATCTTTGGCCTGTAGTGCAAAGATGAACTGTTGTTGAATATCTTTGGCCCGTAGTGCAAAGATGGTTTGTTGATGAATATCTTTGGCCCGTAGTGCAAAGATGGTTTGTTGATGAATATCTTTGGCCCGTAGTGCAAAGATGGATTTGTTAGTATGATTATAAACAGGAATTGTGATTTGGTATAACCATGATCTTTGATGTTTCAGGTAAAGACAGGTGATGAAAATATTCTTCGTCCTGGGTGCGAAGAAAAATTTATAGTCACAATTATGATTATGAGTTATTCATATGATTGTGGAAAGGAACTGTTGAGTGATGTTACATGGATAAAACATTGTTGGTAGATTTTTAACATGGAGAAGATAATAGACTTTATAGTCTATTTGACTCTTCTAATGGATTGCTCGTTCCGCTGCAACTATGGTTGAAATTTTTATCATTTACCATATGTTCTAAATCTCTGATTTATTATTGATGAAGGCTATTGATAATTTAATTATCTTTAGTCATGATATTCTTTACTGAGCTAGTTGTGCTCACCCTTTTGCTTCACAATTCCTTTTCAGGTAATAAGAGTGTAGCTGGGTCGAGCGGGGGTAACAAGGGAATAGAACGGTGGTCATCATTTAGTAGTTATATTTGGTGAAGAAAATAGGGTGAGGCGAACCCAACGTTGGAAGGGTGTTTTGTCACTATCATACAAGATGTCTAATGACATACAACCTCGTGTCATCATAAGATAGGGTTGTGCTCATCCACTTGCTGAGTATATATACGAGCACTACCTATATAATCTTGGTGTTTGTTTGAAGTATAATTCTCAATTAGAGACAGTAGAGATAATGATAAGTCAAGAGAAGACTCACCATTGGGAAGAATATGATAGTAATCTTCTCGTTTTTCTTTGGGGTCTATTGGGTAAACCAAGGATAATTCTGTGGCCATATGATATCTATCATAACCTAGACGCATGGCCTCCCATGTACGAAGGTTTCCTTAAGCACTTCCCAAAGATTCTAATTTCTAAAACAGTTTTTGACTATACCTTTATGTAAGGTGTCATTGTGAGGCGATGTCCACGATTGAAACATAAGTCACATTTGGTATATATTTGTATCCAAACTCACAGCATATGTGTTGTTGTATTTTGCACGACAATTGTTGTAATAAAGTTACAGTTGTTTTCTGTACCATGTATTTGGCGACTCAGAATAGGTTGGATGGAATGGACCTATTTTGGGGTCGTTACATTTGGTATCAGAGCTTAGGGATATGATCTCTGGCGGAGATCGGAGAATACAACTAGGAGGGGAGAGATGAGTAAATCCTTCGCTAGTGTGTCCTACCTAAGCTTATTTGTTAGTCAGTCATAATATCGGGATGTTATGTGATATGTTAATTTGTTAAATTAACCCTTGTTTTGAAGCTGTATTCTAGAATGATATTTGAAATACAGGAGATGGGCAATGGAGAAATTATGATGACAGAGAAGATGAAATCTGAAATGAAAGGAAGGTATTCTCAACTCTTTGAAATACCAGGTACGTAAATTTCGAGGACGAAATTTCATAAGGAGGGGAGATTGTAAGACCCCGAATTTTATGAAATAAAAGTATTCAATTTTTCTTATAATTACTATTCAGTAAATGGTTAAATTGATAAAAGTTTAAAGTTATGGGTGAAATATGATTTTTTTTTCAAAATACACAAGTAGTTATAAAATAATCATTGTTGTCGGAGAATATTCGTTTGGTCATGGAATATTCTTTCTGTCGGAGAATATTCGTACGACGGCGCAGCTATTTGTGGGCCCCATAACGAATAACTGTCGGGTGAAGAAAACGACAAATTTGAGTTTTTACAAATAACGACGTAGTTGTTACTGTTAACACTGTTGGAATACCCGGTGGTTAAAATACAGTAATACGCGTTATTGCACAGTAGCACACGGTATTGCATAGTATTTTTGAAATTATTGATTCTTACGTAAGAAGGCACTACTCAATAATTTTTACAGTAATTACTGTTCAATATTTTATTTTATTGATTCAATAATTGCTACGTTGAAATTTTATATTATTGTTGTTCAATAATTGTTGCTGCACAGTATTATTTTATTCATATTATTTGAATAGTATTATTAGATAGCATTATTGGCAATGTCTAGAAAGTTCTGTCTAAGGAGAGGTTTGGTCATCTAATTGCGCGCTAGTAAGGAGAAATCCTTATTGGAAAGCCCCCTCTTTCCTGGGAACGGCCTTGTTGTCATAAATGTGATTCTGTAATATTATTTGTGAATAATTAATTATTGATTCATATGATAAGAAAATATTTATTTTATGTGGATATAAATGAGGGATATATTTTTGTGGTTAAAAATGAAGGAGTTAATGTTAAGGTTTTTATCAGTATTTTTGTCGGAATGGAGGTATTAAAAATCAGGGTTTTTGAGATATTTTGCGGGGGTTATAATTTGTAATCTGACCGTTGGATCGTGGTAATTTTTGGATATGTTATACATATATAAGTTGAGTATATGTTCACAAATTTTGAACCGTTAAAAATGAACGTATGATTTATTATGAATTTTACAAGATGACTGGTTCAGAAATTGTTGAATTTTCGGAGTTTATCATTTTGGTGGAAAATTCTAGAATTGGTGGGCCCCACTTGTGGTTGGTGAAGAAATGTGCTGAATTATATTTCAAATGTGGTGGGTGGGAATAGTAGCAGGTAAAGCCATCAGGTTGCAGGTCAAACCTACCAAAATTTTCCTATAAATAGAGGGCTAAGTTAGAATTGAAAATCACACCAAAAACATAAGCTTTCTCTCTTTCTCTCTCTATATTATGAAGCATATTTTGTGAGTATTTAGATACTTTGAGAGTTGCTATTCAGTGCAAGTTTCCTTCGGCTTTGCATACCGATCAGAAGTACTGCTCTTTTGAGGTAAGGGATAGTAAGAGATATTAAGGGATTTTAAGGGTTGTTATGATTTTCAGTTTCGTAATTTTTCTGATCTTCAAAAATTCTGGAAAAATTTGAAATGATATTTTGATGAGTTTTCTTGATTGTGTCCAAAAATGGTGATTTTTGGATGTATAGATTGAGAGTTATGAATTTTATGAGAAAAGACTATTTTAAAAGTAACAGCTTATAATTCCTTGTGGTTAACTCCAAAATTGATGAAATTTTTATTGGGAGTACATGTATATGAAGAAGTATACTCTGTAAATTTCAGAATTTTTAGACAAAAGTACAATTTTTGATAAATGTCTAAATATTCGGCTATTTTTGCCATATGAAAAATAGTAAATGACTTTTAAAAATTCTGAGAAAAATATATGTTCACTATGGGACTATATTATGCTAAATCCCAGAAAAGAAATATTTTTGGAACTGATTTGGTATTTTTCATGAAAATGGTCTAGTTATGAGTAAATGAATTAAATATGTTTTGTGAAGAAAGAAAATTAGAAAATAGGATTTTATGGCTTGAGAATCCTATATGAGGTATATGCAGATTTTTGATGAGGGTTTTGGTTATTGATGATGAAATTGTAAGAGTTGGCATTTTATGATGATTAAATGCATTAATTAGTAAAGTGTAAACAATTAAAATAAATTGTTTATAAATTTAAGTAATGTTATTCTTTCAATATCATTATACCGAAATATTGGTATGAATTTTATTGTAGAATTTCTATCTTTTGTGTCGGGGTTACTATTCATGAGTTACGAATATTACTCTTGAGATTAAAACTATATGTTGATCATATTATTTTTATCATCATATATAACATTTTTATAACCCTGATGTTGAAATTCTCTTTCACTGGAGTGTAAAGATGGATAGATTATTGGTATGATCATGACTAGGGTTCTCTTTGGCCTGTAGTGCAAAGTTGAATTGTGACTGGTATGATCATGACCATTGAATTTATAATTGAATATCTTAAGCTTAAGTGCAAAGGTGAATTGATCAACATGGTTATAATTATTGTTTATATAAATTCTGAAATGATTATATATTTCTTTGAGATATGAATATATTTGGCCTGTAGTGCAAATATGAATTGTTGATGAATATCTTTGGCATGTAGTGCAAAGATGGCCTGTTGATGAATAGCTTTGGCCTGTAGTGCAAAGATGAACTGTTGTTGAATATCTTTGGCCCGTAGTGCAAAGATGGTTTGTTGATGAATATCTTTGGCCCGTAGTGCAAAGATGGTTTGTTGATGAATATCTTTGGCCCGTAGTGCAAAGATGGATTTGTTAGTATGATTATAAACAGGAATTGTGATTTGGTATAACCATGATCTTTGATGTTTCAGGTAAAGACAGGTGATGAAAATATTCTTCGTCCTGGGTGCGAAGAAAAATTTATAGTCACAATTATGATTATGAGTTATTCATATGATTGTGGAAAGGAACTGTTGAGTGATGTTACATGGATAAAACATTGTTGGTAGATTTTTAACATGGAGAAGATAATAGACTTTATAGTCTATTTGACTCTTCTAATGGATTGCTCGTTCCGCTGCAACTATGGTTGAAATTTTTATCATTTACCATATGTTCTAAATCTCTGATTTATTATTGATGAAGGCTATTGATAATTTAATTATCTTTAGTCATGATATTCTTTACTGAGCTAGTTGTGCTCACCCTTTTACTTCACAATTCCTTTCAGGTAATAAGAGTGTAGCTGGGTCGAGCGGGGGTAACAAGGGAATAGAACGGTGGTCATCATTTAGTAGTTATATTTGGTGAAGAAAATAGGGTGAGGCGAACCCAACGTTGGAAGGGTGTTTTGTCACTATCATACAAGATGTCTAATGACATACAACCTCGTGTCATCATAAGATAGGGTTGTGCTCATCCACTTGCTGAGTATATATACGAGCACTACCTATATAATCTTGGTGTTTGTTTGAAGTATAATTCTCAATTAGAGACAGTAGAGATAATGATAAGTCAAGAGAAGACTCACCATTGGGAAGAATATGATAGTAATCTTCTTGTTTTTCTTTGGGGTCTATTGGGTAAACCAAGGATAATTCTGTGGCCATATGATATCTATCATAACCTAGACGCATGGCCTCCCATGTACGAAGGTTTCCTTAAGCACTTCCCAAAGATTCTAATTTCTAAAACAGTTTTTGACTATACCTTTATGTAAGGTGTCATTGTGAGGCGATGTCCACGATTGGAACATAAGTCACATTTGGTATATATTTGTATCCAAACTCACAGCATATGTGTTGTTGTATTTTGCACGACAATTGTTGTAATAAAGTTACAGTTGTTTTCTGTACCATGTATTTGGCGACTCAGAATAGGTTGGATGGAATGGACCTATTTTGGGGTCGTTACACACTTAGCCATCAAAGAACTTTTTTGGCTTAATAAAGAAAAAAAATAAGGATATTTAATGCATCAAAGAACTGTTTTGGCTTAATCCACCCGAGTAATTGGAACGTTTGGGTAAAACCTTTTTCTTGTTCACTGAAATTCTTATTAGTCTTATCGTCTTCAAAGAAAATACTTACTTAATTCTTATATATGCCATAAAACTATGCCTTACATATGTAACAGGTTTCATTTTCTCTGTCCCTTGTAGGACTTCTTAGAAAACCTAAGTGGGGCCACCTAAAAGATGTACACAAGGCTATAAAGCTTTACGAAGAAGCACTGGTTGTAAGACCCCGAATTTTATGAAATAAAAGTATTTAATTTTTCTATTTAGTAAATGGTTAATTTGATAAAAAGTTAAAGTTAAGGGTGATATATGAATTTTTTTCGAAATACACAAGTGGTTATAAAATATTCATTGTTGTCGAGGAATATTCGCTTGGTCGTGGAATATTCTTATAAATAACGTCAAAAATAAGTTGTTTATAAATAACGGCATAGTTGTTACCGTTAATACTGTTGGAATACCCGGTGGTTAAAACACAGTAATACGCGTTGTTGTACAGTAGCACACGGTATTGCACCAATTATTGATTCTTACGTAAGAAGGCACTACTCAATAATTGTTACAGTAATTACTGTTCAATATTGTATTTTATTGATTCAATAATTGCTGCGTTGATATTTTATATTACTGTTATTTTAATAATTGTCACTACACAGTATTTTCTATTATCAGAACAATAATTTATATTATCTGAATAATATTATTAGATAACATTATTGGCAATGTCTAGAAAGTTCTGTCTAAGGAGAGGTTTGGTCATCTAATTGCGCGACAGTAAGGAGAGATCCTTATTGGAAAGCCCCCTCTTTCCTGGGAATTGCCTGGTTGCCGGTACTGTGATTCTGTAATATTATTTGTAAATAATTAATTATTGATTTATATGATTGATTTTATGTGGATATAGATGGAGAAAATTTTTAAATGTGACAATTGTTGAAAATTAATATTTTATCTTTTTCTGATAAAATAATTCATTTAAATATATTATTTTAATAATATATTAACAGTGATATTTTTACAATGAATGTAGGATATATGAGTATATGAGGAGGAAGAGTATTTTTGTTGGATTAAATGTTTAACACATGTTTTGTGTGTTGGTGGACACAATTCTTGATCGAAAATTTATTATAGACTGTAAAATCGTCCGTTTATAGATTTCGGTCAATTTCTGTTTGGAATTTGGAAAAACTTTCTTCTGCAAAGTTGTAGAGAATTGAATTTCCTATAAAAATTCGTGAGATTCGAATTTTCTGATGAAAGAGCTATTTATTATGAATTATTGAAGTTCTGAAATTCTGAAATAATTAATTTTTTGAAGTTTTAATTATTTTTGTTTAGAAAAATGTTTTTTTTGTATTTTGTGGACATCATTAACATGTGTTATGGCTGAATTCAGATGGTCAAGGTGGGCTAAGGAAAATTTGTTATATATTATTATTATATTCAATTTTCTACTTTGGTGTTCTAAGCATTTTCCTATAAATAGGATGCTTAGGTTAGAATTGAAAATCACACCAGAAATTGAAGTTTTCTCTCTATTTCTCTCTCTATATATCGAGCGTATTCTTATGAGTATTTTGATATCTTGAGTGTTGCTATACGGTGCAAGTTCATTCAGCGTTATTCGAGTCAGAAGTACTGCTCTTTTGAGGTAAGGGATTGTAAGGGATAGTAAGGGATAATAAGGGAAGTTATTTTTTATGATATTATTTCTTTCAATATCATTATACCGGAATATTGATAAGATTTTTCTTGTGAAATGCTTATCTTTTAATGTCGGGGTTACTATTCACGAGTTACTATTCACGAGTTACTATTCACGAGTTACTATTCACGAGTTACTATTCATGAGTTACTATTCACGAGTTACTATTCACGAGTTATTATTCATGAGTTAGTATTCACGAGTTACTATTCATGAGTTAGTATTTACGAGTTACTCTTCATGAGTTACTATTCATGAGTTACTATTCACGAGTTACTATTCACGAGTTACTATTCATGAGTTACTATTCACGAGTTACTATTCATGGGTTACTATTCATGACAAAATTGGTTTCTTTTTCTAACCAAATTATAGTTGATTTATGAATATTACTCTTGAGATTAAAACTATATGTTGATCATATTATTTTTTTATCATATATAACATTTTTATAACCCTAATGATGATATTTCTCTTTGACTTGAGTGTAAAGATGGGTAGATTATTGGTATGATCATGACTAGGGTTCTCTTTGTCCAGTAGTGAAAAGTTGAATTGTGACTGGTATGATCATGACCATTGAATTTATAATTGAATATCTTTAACTTAAGTGCAAAAGTGAAATGATCAACATGGTTATAATTATTGGTTATATAAATTCTGAAATGATTATATATTTCTTTGAGATAATAATATATTTGGCCTGTAGTGCAAATATGAACTATTGAGGAATATCTTTGGCCTGTAGTGTAAAGATGAGTTGTTGATGAATATCTTTGGCGCGTAGTGCAAAGATGACCTGTTGTTGAATATCTTTTGGCCTGTAGTGCAAAGATGAACTGTTGATGAATATCTTTGGCCTGTAGTGCAAAGATGAATTTATTAGTATGATTATGAACAGGAACTGTGATTTGGTATAATCATGATCTTTGATGTTTCAGGTAAAGACAGGTGATGAAAATTATCTTCGTCCTGAATGCTAAGAGAAATTTAGAACTACAATTATGATTATGAGTTATTTATATGATTGTGGAAAGGAACTGTTGATTGATGTTACAGGGATAAAATATTGTTGGTGGACTTTTAACATGGAGAAGATAATAGACTTTATGGTCTATGTGACTCTTCTAATGGATTGCTCGTTCTGCTGCAACTATGGTTGAAAAGTTTTATCATCTACCATATGTTCTAAATCTCTGATTTATTACTGTTGAAGACTATTGATAATTTATCTTTAGTCATAATATTCTTTACTGAGCTAGTTGTGCTCACCCTTTTGCTTCACAATTCCTTTCAGGTAATAAAAGTGTAGCTGGGTCGAGCGAGGGATAACAAGGGAATAGAACGGTAGTCATCATTTAGTAGTTATATTTGGTGAATCAACTAGGGTGAGGCGAACCCAACGTTGGAAGGGTGTTTTGCCACTATCATACAAGATGTCTATTGGGTCAACCAAGGATAATTCTGTGGCCATATGATATCTGTCATAACCTAGACGCATGGCCTCCCATGTACGAAGGTTTCCTTGAGCACTTTCCAAAGATTCTAATTTCTAAAACAGTTTTTTGGCTATACCTTTATGTAAGGTGTCATTGTGAGGTGATGTCCACGGTTGGAACATGAGTCACATTTGGTATATATTTGTATCCAAACTCACAGCATATGTGTTGTTGTATTTTGCACGATAATTGTTGTAATAAAGTTGTAGTTATTTTCTGTACCATGTATTTGGCGACTCAGAATAGGTTGGATGGAATGGACCTATTTTGGGGGCGTTACACTGGTGGCAACAGATCCAATAACTACTTCTCTTGGTTCAAATTTAGAGGTATGCCTATACTTCTATGCTCCTTGATCAATGTCGATCAAAAGGGATGAACAAGTCCCGACAAATTTTATTGGGAAGATCTTATGGGACCTTGATGTCTAGTTCTTTTTCTTTTTTCCATCATTTAGTAAGTAAAGTTGTTTAGGAATGCAAATTTATACCAATGCATTATGCTTTCATCAGTTATTTTACTGATGTTTAGGATAACCTTCACCCCAACTATCCAACATTGCAGCATGTCAATAGTAATTAGTTTATGCCTGAGGGTTAAACTGAAGGATTATTTCCTTCCGCACTTCAAGGTCAGTATCTGTATCTGGTGTAATAATTCTTTGGAGTTACTAATATTTCTTTCTCTCTTTTTGGTTGTATGAGAAATAAAACAGAGGCTCGATTGTGAGCTCTCTTTTTTCTATAAACAATTGCGAGCTCTCTCAAAAGCAAACCTTAGTTATCAGCAAAAACCAAATTCTTCTACTCCTCAGGAGGGGCTTAGAACATAACAAAATAATCACAAATTATCAGTTTTGAATCTACCTACGCTTTTAGCACATTAATTTTTTTCTCTAAGTTTATGCATGATCCTTTGTAGCTATTTGGTGAAATACATGACATTTCAATGGTACAATGTTAGAGTAATCTAACTGATCTTCCAAACGGCTCTGCAGGTGTATTAAATGTGCTGCTACAATTTTATTGCTTGCCTGATTTATTTTTAGTAATTTTTAGAATTATGTGTCTTTGGAATTATGTGCATCATGTTATACGTGTCACCCTCTTGCTCATGAAGTGCCATTAAAGCTTACAATGTGTGTGTGTGTGTGTGTGTGTGTGTGTATATATATATATATATATATATATATATATATATATATATATATATATATATATAATTAGCATAACATGTTTACTTATGGACATTTGTTATTTTTATTGATTTATCATGACATAATTACTAAGGGAATTGTTAAATCTACACTATTTTTTGTTATTTCCACAACAAAAGTGTCACTGTAGATGTATAGCGACGGTGAAAATCGTCACTATAGGATCTATAACGACACTTTTGTTATGAAAATATCATTTTCTTGTGTGGATTTAACAATTCCCAATTAATAATTATGTTTAGGGAACTCCTATACAACCAACGCACAAGGAGTGCGGGTTTTTTGTGATTCGCTTTATGAAGGAGATAGTTGAGGATGGTAGTTTGGACTTTGTAGCCAAGGTTAGTTATTTTTTGGTAGCTTTATTGGTCAAATATAAAGTTTTTCTATAAACTTCAGTTAATAGCCAAAAGTCAGGTTAAGTAGTAAGTAGAAAATGATGTTGAACTTCAGAACTTTAGTTAATAGCCAAAACTTTAGAATATTTGGTTATTGAGCACTTGTGGACGAGTTGAAATAGAATAAATGTTGATAGTTATATTGTATGTCATATCGCTTGGTTAATGCCTTCTTAATGATAGTTAATGCCTTTTTTAATTATATGATACTAACTATAAGTTGATATTATTATCTGTCCATCGTTATTGGTTAATCTTATACAAACAAACAATGAATGAGTGGAAAACAACAAAATATCATATTTGGTATCCTTGTGTTTCATAATTATCTTGTCATACATCAGTAACAGGTCATTTTTTTGGATACATAAATTTTGTTATATCAGATATTTGGTTGGGCATGTACAATATGCTTGAGAAACAGTATGGTGATAGTAAGAAGTATGTTAAAAGTCATGTGAGTGATTTCTAACTAATTTATATGGAGTATCATATCAAAAACCAGCATCTAAAGTTGTACTACTTTTAACTAAATTTGTTATTCTTTTATTTCAGTAGGATAAGGCAAATAGATTAACGTACACACAAGAATAAATTGACGAAGTACGGGATGAGTGGGCAGCGTATGTGAGCAGCTACATGTAGAGCCTCGAGTTAACAGTGGATGTGTACGGGGTTAGATGAATGTACGTATTTTGGGAGAACCTAGTCTTTTTTGCACATGCTTAGGTATTAGCTTAATTTTATGGATAGTTTGGTTTATTTTGTGGATGCATGTAATCAAATTCACAATTCAATACAGTAGTAATTTATATTGAAAAAGGAATTTGAGATGTATATATGGATAGTTTGGTTTATATTTTGTGGATGTAGTAATTTGAAACTGTAAATGAATGGTATTATTGGGATGTATTTTGAATGGTTGATACATTTTGGCTTTAAATTTAAATGAGAATTTAGACCTTTTTAGATATATATCATGGCATTAGCAGATTGCAGGTGACTGGTAATATAGGTGAACCATAACTTTTTTTCTCTTTTTAAAAATGTTGTGTATGTAGCATAGCTACAACGTTTTCAAGTCAATCTACAACATTTTCAAGTCAATCTACAACATTTTAAAAACGTTGTCTATTTGTATAAACAAATGACACCTTCTAAACGTTGTATAAAGCTAGTTTAAACGTTGTCTGTTATTGCTTTCTATGGTCTATATTTAAAAACAGTTGTTATATGCATGTATTATAACATTTTTAAGTCACACTACAACGTTTTAAAAACGTTATATAAATTTGTCTAAATAGATGACACAATCTAAACGTTGTGTAAATGTGTCTAAACGTTGTCTGATATATTAAACTACAACATTTTTAGCCAAAAAACGTTGTGGAATCATACCATCTACAACGTTTTCAAGCATCTAATAATTTTTGGAAAACAAATCTACAACGTTTTTTAGAAAAAAAAAATGTTGTATAATGTGTCAAACTACAATATTTTAAAAATATTATATAAAGGGTGTCAAATAGATAACACCCATAAATACGATGTTTCTGGGATAGAAAACACAACGTTTTTTACGCGTTATCTATTTACTGTTTTGTAGTAGTGTCCACTCCCCAAAGATAACGCAGAACAAATTATCCTTAGTCCTTAACAGGGAAAAATCTGATCGAATACAATAGACAACAAGTTTTAAATTAACAACTGCAGCGAAAATAACAATCCATTAGAAGAGTCAAGTAGAGCATGATGTCTACTATCTTCTATGATTTAAAAGTCCATCATCAATATTTTATCCCTGTAACACCAATCAAAAAATATTTCAAATCAACGAATTTTCCATGCACTTTGGGCCAATGATATTCATTTGTATCACTAGTGGCCATGATCATGCCAAACACCTGTCCATCTATGCACTACGGGCCAAAGAAGACTTTCACCACAATATTTGTCTATAATATTACAGGTCATGATTATAACAATACACAATTCCTGGTCATAATCATACCAATCAACAATCCATCTATGCACTACGGGCTAAAGATGACTTTCACCACAATATAAGCACGAGGATGATGACAATGATATAAAGAATGAATCAAGTGAGATCAAGGATAAATAGTAGAGATTTATAATTTAATTTATCCAAAGTTCAAAAATTTTCAAATTGTCAACATGATAATTAATTGTGGAGTACAATTCAATAATGATATTAATGTATCAAAAATAATTTGGACAGAAAAGAAACCAATTTTGTCGTGAATAGTATCTTGTGAATAGTACTCCGTGAATAGTACCCTGAGTGAATGGTACCCGAGTGAATAATACCCCGAGTGAATAGTACCCGAGTGAATTGTACCCCGTGAATAGTATCCTGAATGAAAATATTAAAATTTAATAAGAAAGTTCAGACCAATATTCCAATAAAACGATACTAGATGAAACGCAAAACTCAAGGATGTTCTACTAGTTTCAGGAATTATAGAAGCAATACTTATCATAGTAAGTTTAGATTTTGGAATATGAAAAGAAATAATATATGAAAATGCAAATGGATTGTCACCCGTCATGCGGTAATCTACGTAGACAAATCTTTTCCACAAATAAAGAATGAGTACGAAGGGTTATTCACCATGCATGCGGTAATCCGCGTATACAGGTTATTCCCATGAATTAAAGAATGAATACGACGGGTTATTCACCATGCATGCAGTAATCCGCGTAGATAGGTTACTCTCACAGATTAATAAAGAATGAATACGAAGGGTTATTCACCATGTAACAACCCGATATTTTCTACATGAATAAATAAGAAATTTTGCGTATAAATTTTTATTTATTTATTTAAGGATGAGGATTTGTACAAGATAATGTGTACGTGTATTTATGTGGTAAATAAAAATATATTTATTACATAAATGTTTACAAATAATTTTATTTTAGAATTATTGATTATTATAAAGTACATTCTTATAATAATTAATTTTATAGTAGAAATATGTTTATTAATTATTTTCCATAAAAATATAATCATATATTATTTAAATAATATATGGAGTGATTTTTAGAATAATTATAATAATTATTTTATTATATGAATTTTAGTACAAATTATTAAGTTAATTATTTTACCTTAATTAATAAGGTTAAATATGAAGAATAAATCAGATATGGAATCCAAACCTTAATTTTGGACTATTGTCAAGGTATGAAAATAAAAATATTATATTAATTATATTTTGATTTTTTAGTACTATACTTACGTACAGTATGTGTGTATAAAAAATGGTTGGTCAATTATGGTGTTTAATAACAAAACCCTAGCATTAATTTATTTCACCCTATTTTGAAGTTCAGATGGGAGATTCAAGACTGTGTTATGCGAATTATGTGTGTATTATATAATTCTATGATTAATTAGGTAAACCCTAATTAATATTTAAAAATATTAATTTCTAGAAACCCTAATTTTTGGGTTATAAACCCTAATATATGATTTTGACCGTAATTGCGTAGTTAGCAATTATAATTAGGAAATACTAATCCTAATTAGCAAGATTTAATTAGTGATTAAGAAATTTTAATATAATTAGAAAATTCTAATTATAATTTAGAAATATTAATTTTCTATTTTTAAAAAACCGAAATTCGAAAATGTTAGAAATTTAATTGCAAAATTAAGGGTTAAACCCTAAACCCTAAATTTTCCCAAACCCTAAACCCTAAGGGTTTGGTCAATTGTCCAAAATGACCATTCTAAAAATAAAAGAAAATGACTATTTTGCCCTTTTTATATTTTATTAAGTTGGTGTATAGGTATTGACTTTAGGAGGAGTGGTTCACCAAAACCTAGCCCTAGCCATGTGATTAAATCTACCAAGATCAGATTTTTAAGTGCCAACTTGCAACATTAGATTCATTGTATCAAATATTAGAAAGATTAAAGAGAGGGAGGATGTTCATTTTTCTCATTCTTGTCCAACACTTTTTCTCTCTAGAAATTCGGGAGTTAGAGTGAGAGAGTGTTATATACTAAGCCAATATCAGTCTCTAGCTTAACAAGATCAGAATCAGAAGTCAGATTAAGGATCAAAGCTAGAAAAAGGTATAAACCCTAAATTTTTGAAAATCATGCGATCTTGTGTTAATGTTGTTGTTTGTTGTTTAAAGATGTGTTAGAAGGTGTCTTTTAGTGATCTGGGTTGTTAAATCCCAGATCCATAACATCAAAGTCCACGAATCAAGCATTTTTGAAGTCTGAAAAAAAAATTCAAAAGGTGGTCTGACAACCAAATGTTAGTGGCCTTAGATTCGTTTCTGTTTTTGCGTTTTGTTGTTTTAAGGTTGGAATCTGTAGTTTGTCATATGGTCTTTCATCTGTAAGTGGTAGTATGTCCATTGGGTGTTTATATCGTGAGATATAACCGATCAAAACCCGTTGACCGGGCATGACCGAGCCTAATCTGGGTAACCCAGAAAGGCCACGAATAGCGTCTGACAGGTTTTGTAACGTCCAGATCTATCAATTTGTTTGTTGTTGGTTGATGTTATTGTATAAATGTTGTAGCCTGACATATGTAATTCACATTTATGGCTTTAGATCGTTTATATAATGAACAGAATTAATGTAGTGGCTGGTCAAACTATACTCTATGATCACGGGAGCACTTTTCTGGAATTTCCAGAAAGTGTATGAACAACTTTTTTGACCTTGTTTGACCGAGCTAGATCCGGTTATTGTTTTGTTGTTATGATGATCTAATGATATATAAATGTACCCTGATGTCTCATCTACAGGTATCCACCTTTGTATAACACATACCAAGCCCATAATGCAAACCATAATGATCTAAGCCTAGTACCCTCATCTGTTCTTCATTTTCTGGAAACCCAAAAAATAAAGAACAGCGTTGTCAGAAATTTTGGACGCTTGAATCTCTCTGTGATTATATGTTATGGCCATGAATGTTACATTATCTTGTAGTATTACATTTATACTATGTGATTGATATCATTAACAGCCCAGAAAACATTAGGATCATAGCTTAAAATCTGGTCAAGCCGAGCCCCTTAATGACTGACAAGAAATCTGGGTTGGCTCAAGAACAGGCTCAAGAACACCTATAGCGACGGTTCTGTCGCTATAAGGCCCTTTAGCGACAGTTTATTATTATTATTTTCTGGAAATTAATTAAAAATAGATTTTAATTATTAAAAATACAAAACAAATTATTAAAAATTATTTAAAATTCCAAAAATTAGTTTTTAATTATTTTTAATATATTTCATAAATATTTAATATTTTTAGAATATTAAAAGTATTTAATTTATTTAATTATAATATTAAATAAATTATTTAAAAATGATTTTAATATTAGAAAAATCATTAAAAATTATATTATGATATAAGAAAATATTTTAAGTTATTTTTAATGACTGTTAATATTTTGTGATAAATTTCATTAATAACTTGATATTAATGGTAATTAATTTATTTACTAAATGAATTAAATAAATTAATTAAAAATGATTTTATTATATTAAAAGTCATTTTAAATAATAATAAGGCATTTAAAAAAATATTTTAAGTTATAAAACATAACTTTTAATATTTAATGCATAATTTCATTAATAGTTTAATTTTAATGATTATTAACTTATTATTAAAAATAGAAAATTTATTTAATAATTATATTAAATAAAAAGTTTAAAAATGGTTTTATTAAGTTAAAAATCATTTAAAAAGGATAGAAATGAATTAAAAATATTTTAAGTTATGAATTATGACTTTTAATATTTTGATAAATGAAACATTAATACTTTAATAATAATGGTAATTATTTAGAAATGATTTTAAATATTTTAAAAATCATTTAAGGGTAATATTAATACTTGAAAAATATTTTGAGTTATTATAAATAACTTTAATATTTTTGAAATGGTTTCATTAATAGTTTAATACTAATTAAATATTAATGATAATAGAATTGATTAGTATTTAAATCATTTAAATATGATTCCAATGTTTGAAAATTTATGATAAATCATAATAAATGTTTTAAAATTATTATAAGTCATTTAAAAATAATATGACTGATATTAAGTTACAAAAAAGAGTCCCAGACTCGATAATTACCCGATAAAGTTGTCGGTACACCGACATGTTTCAGAAATTGATCTGGACTTAGATAATGTGATTAGATAAGTGATTATTTGTGATTCAATGGTTGTTAAATCTATGTGCCAATGTGATTAGGGTATGTGCTGACTGTAATAAGCAGTGTTATGTGTTATAGTATATTGTTCTAATAGAACGAACATTCTTATTAATGATAGGTCGTGAGATAAGCGATATATCTATATTGTAATCTGTAAGCAGCGCTTCAGGCAAGTATCTAACCTTTGCATTTTCTTTATGCAATGGACATGAGTAAGAATGTTTCTAAACTATATTATTACTGTACAGATTATTAACCTTATATTATATAAGCTCATTGATTATCAACATGTTAGTATATGGTAACTCAGATATATATATTCTGTTCGTTAATTTCTAGAAATGGTTAAACAAGTGTCCCCACTTGGATAATCATTGTATTTAATCACATGTTGATATACCTTCGTCAATTACCCGTATACATATATGTTGAATTATAGATTATTGTTGAACAAGATAAAACCTTTGATTTGGAACCCAGACAAGTATGAACATCCCTACACGGGAAAACTTTTATGCGCGCAAGGCGGAACATAGTGAACGGTCCTATCGTTCTTGTAATGTAGTATTGATCAATGCGGGGCATAACGGGCTGATCACCCTCCGTGCCCGTAAGTTATGTCGGTTTATAGATGAATTTCTGTTTAACCTCTTCGAAAATGAAAAAATGTTCATGACATGTCACTATAACCCCAGTTATAGTCATTACGTAGTTTCAAAAAAATAAATTCAAAGAGAGTTGTTATGTTATTATTATCGGTTCAGAATACTTCACAACTATTGACTTGTTGTAGAAGAATAGTACAAAGAAAACATTTAAATCCTTTCAGCTTATATATATATATATATATATATATATATATATATATATATATATATATATATATAATTGTTATTGCTTGCTGGGCACTCAAATGCTCATCCTTGCTTAAATTTAAATGTTTTCAGCTAAGTGGGAACGACTAGAGAGCTCTGCTAAGAACAAAGGGAAAGGGAAGGTTGCTGAATAAACGAATTACTATGTTATGTAATAGTTTGGTATTATTAAGACAAGTATGACATATATTATCTATCATGGGTTGTAATAAATGTTTAAAGGTTACGTACTTGGGAGCTAGACTCTGATAATTATGTAAATTAAGTTTGACTTTTATATTATTGTTATTATTATTAGTATTATTTCGCTCATAGAAATGATATCATGAAGAACCGATTTCGGGTTTCAAGTACCTGAGTTTGGGGTCCTCACAGGTTGGTATCAGAGCTATAAGGTTAGAAACCTTAGGTGGGCCAGACCTTAGGCTATAACCTTAGAACAGAGGGAAACGTTGAAAATATAAATAACTCATAAAGAGTTTATAAAAGAGATGAATTGACTAAATTCATCGTCAAACAAAATAAAAGATAACTTATATAAAACTCTTATTTGTTGTGTGTATATACTATATGCTAATCAAGATAATTTATGTGTGTAGATGTCAGGTGAAAAAGGATTCGATTACCCTCGGATCGTAATGAAGGAGCCAATATCGAAGCCAATAGCTGACATAGAGGCTCACAATGAAAATAACTCAAAAGATGTGGTTATTGTGGAAAACATAGTACCAGATCCGTAGATGGTGGAGCTGACAGATAGCGATTCAGACATTAAAGTTGAAGCTGATCAAGCATCAACAGAGGTGCAGAATCTGAAGAACAAGGTTTCTTCTCTGGAAAGGTTGTGGGAGATAAAAAAAGCTGTTGAATAGTCAGTTGCGTCAAGCGTTAATAGAAACAATGGAAGGACAATATAAGCTTAAGATCCAAATTGGTCAGATGGGAGCCACAAGCAACACATCGTGTGCAGCTCCGGACAGGAAGGGGAAAAGAAAAATAGAAGACCATGACTTAGGAAAATCCAATAAGAAGAAATGGAAAAGAATATGTTATCTTTGCGGCTATGAGGGTCATACTACTCTGTATTGTCCTGACTACAAAAAATGAGCATGTTTTATATGTGGGATAGAAGGTCATCAGGCGAAAAGTTATCCAATAAAAAAGAATAATAAATAAGTAGTAGAGGTTCTATGTGATGTAGGTGTGTTTAATATGTGTGCTTAGTATGTCTGTGTAATGTAATATTCTAAAACTTTTGTGTTGGTCAAGTCTGTAAATCCCGACTTTTGTAGTCACAAAGGGGATGAATGATGTTTAAAGCATTATATGCTATGCTATGTAAAATATTCGTTGAATGAATATGAATCTAAGTTTGAGAAATAAAAAAAGTATAAAATATTAAACTTATTTGATAAGGTTTAGAATGTAAGTTAAATTATGGTTTTATTTAATCAGATAATGCCGCCAAGATGTCGAACTCGCAACCAAAGGGAAGAAGAGTCTGTCAATAATGTTGAGGGACAACAACAAGCTGATCCAATTCAGCAATTTGCAAACATGTTAGCTCAGGCTATGCAACAGGGAATACTAGTCGCTGGAAAACCAGCCGGACAACCGCTTGGCGAACTTTAAAGATTTCAAAGCTGTTGGACCACCGAAATTCAAAAGTATAATTGACCCTGTTGAAGCCCAAACTTGGGTCAAAGAGATTGAGAAGGCATTCGTGATAGCTAGGGTAGCTGAGGGGCAAAAGACCGCTTTTGCCACCTACATGATGAAGGGTGAGGCAAATTTCTGGTGGGAGGCGAATCAGGCAAGGGTAGGAGAAGGTGTAGTTACATGGGATAGGTTTAAAATTTTATTTTTCGAAAATTATTTTTAACCAAGTATGCAGGCGAGGATGGAGGTTAAATTTTTAGAGTTGAAGCAGGAGAATATGACGGTGTCGGAATACACCGCCAAATTCAATGAGTTGGCTAGGTTTGCCCCGCATCAAGTCGATACGGAGGCTAAGAAAGCAAGAAGGTTTGAGTTGGGATTGAAACCATGGCCCTACAACAAGGTTGCGGTGTTGTAGATTCCTACATTTGCAGCACTCATGGAAAAAAGCGATCATAGCTGAGGAGGGGAGTGAGGCCATGAGCCTCTACAATAAGAAGGGGAAGAATAAGGGCAAGGTTGAAGGAGCTGGAAAAGTAGGAGTTAATAGTGGGAGCAGAAGTGGAGATAGCAAGAGGAAGGTAAGCAGGAAACAGGAAGGTGTTAAGAAACAGATAGTGCCATGTAAGACATGTGGGACGAATCACTCGGGGGAGTGTTTGAAAGGAAAATTTGTTTGCTACAAGTGCGGGCAGAAGGGCCATATCTCTCCCAACTGCCCCAATCCTAGGATGAATAGTGGATGTTTTATATGCGGATCGACAGATCACAAGGTGAAAGATTGTCCGAAGAGGAGGGTGGAGACAAGAAGTGTGAACATGGGCACTGGCAGGGAGACGTTAGCAATCACCTGACCAACTTTGTCAAGCAAGCCAACAAAATCTACTACGAGGGTCTACAACATGACGGTTCAGGATACGGCAGCAGCTGGCGCTGGAACTCTAGATATTACTCGTATGCCTTTTATTTTCTCATACATGATTTTCCTATATATAGTAAATTATTTTATAAAGAACGTTTGAGGAGGAATTTGAGTTCTTTTAGAAACCAATTTTTCCGTTTAATCAGAAAGACAAACTTTATGTGAATAGTTAAAGATCAGTTCAATCAAAGTTGATCGAGATCTACTTGCAATGATTATGTATGCTATGTGCCGTGTATGTATGGATTTTAAAATGGTGATTCCGGGGACAGAATCTTTATAAGGGAGGGTGAATGTAACAACCCGATATTTTCTACATGAATAAATAAGAAATTTTGCGTATAAATTTTTATTTATTTATTTAAGGATGATGATTTGTACAAGATAATGTGTATGTGTATTTATGTGGTAAATAAAAATATATTTATTACATAAATGTTTACAAATAATTTTATTTTAGAATTATTGATTATTATAAAGTACATTCTTATAATAATTAATTTTATAGTAGAAATTTGTTTATTAATTATTTTTCATAAAAATATAATCATATATTATTTAAATAATATATGGAGTGATTTTTAGAATAATTATAATAATTATTTTATTATATGAATTTTAGTACAAATTATTAAGTTAATTATTTTACCTTAATTAATAAGGTTAAATATGAAGAATAAATTAGATATGGAATCCAAACTTTAATTTTGGATTATTGTCAAGGTATGAAAATAAAAATATTATATTAATTATATTTTAATTTTTCAGTGTTATACTTACGTACGGTATGTGTGAATAGAAAATAGTTGGTCAATTATGATGTTTAATGTCAAAACCCTAGCATTAATTTATTTCACCCTATTTTGAAGTTCAGATGGGAGATTCAAGACTGTGTTATGCGAATTATGTGTGTATTATATAATTCTATAATTAATTAGGTAAACCCTAATTAATATTTAGAAATATTAATTTCTAGAAATCCTAATTTTTGGGTTATAAACCCTAATATATGATTTTGACCCTAATTGCGTAGTTAACGATTATAATTAGGAAATACTAATCCTAATTAGCAAGATTTAATTAGTGATTAAGAAATTTTAATATAATTAGAAAATTCTAATTATAATTTAGAAATATTAATTTTCTATTTTTGAAAAACCGAAATTCGGAAATGTTAGAAATTTAATTGCAAAATTAAGGGTTAAACCCTAAACCCTAAATTTTCCCAAACCCTAAACCCTAAGGGTTTGGTCAATTGTCCAAAATGACCATTCTAGAAATAAAAGGAAATGACTATTTTGCCCTTTTTATATTTTATTAAGTTGGTGTATAGGTATTGACTTTAGGAGGAGTGGTTCACCAAAACCTAGCCCTAGCCATGTGATTAAATCTACCAAGATCAGATTTTTAACTGCCAACTTGCAACATTAGATGCATTGTATCAAATATTAGAAAGATTAAAGAGAGAGAGAGAGTATGCTCATTTTTCTCATTCTTTTCCAACACTTTTTCTCTCTAGAAATTCGGGAGTTAGAGTGAGAGAGTGTTATATACTAAGCCAATATCAGTCTCTAGCTTAACAAGATCAGAATCAGAAGTCAGATTAAGGATCAAAGCTAGAAAAAGGTATAAACCCTAAAATTTTGAAAATCATGTGATCTTGTGTTAATGTTGTTGTTTGTTGTTTAAAGATGTGTTAGAAGGTGTCTTTTAGTGATCTGGGTTGTTAAATCCCAGATCCATAACATCAAAGTCCACGAATCAAGCATTTTTGAAGTCTGAAAAAAAAATTCAAAAGGTGGTCTGACAACCAAATGTCAGTGGCCTTAGATTCGTTTCTGTTTTTGCGTTTTGTTTTTTTAAGGTTGGAATCTGTAGTTTGTCATATGGTTTTTCATCTGTAAGTGGTAGTATGTCCATTGGGTGTTTATATCGTGAGATATAACCGGTCAAAACCCGTTGACCGGGCATGACCGAGCCTAATCTGGGTAACCCAGAAAGGCCATGAATAGCGTCTGACAGGTTTTGTAACGTTCAGATCTATCAATTTGTTTGTTGTTGGTTGATGTTATTGTATAAATGTTATAGCCTGACATATGTAATTTACATTTATGGCTTTAGATCGTTTATATAATGAACATTATTAATGTAGTGGCTGGTCAAACTATACTCTATGATCACGGGAGCACTTTTCTGAAATTTCCAGAAAGTGTATGAACAACTTTTCTGACCTTGTTTGACCGAGCTAGATCCGGTTATTGTTTTATTGTTATGATGATCTAATGATATATAAATGTACCCTGATGTCTCGTCTACAGGTATCAACCTTTGTATAACACATACCAAGCCCATAATGCAAACCATAATGATCTAAGCCTAGTACCCACATCTGTTCTTCATTTTCTGGAAACCCAGAAAATGAAGAACAGCGTTGCCAGAAATTTTGGACGCTTGAATTTCTCTGTGATTATATGTTATGGTCATGAATGTTGCATTATCTTGTAGTATTACATTTATACTACGTGATTGATATCATTAACAGCCCAGAAAACATTAGGATCATAGCTTAAAATCTGGTCAAACCGAGCCCCTTAATGACTGACAAGAAATCTGGGTTGGCTAAAAAATAGGCTCAAGAACACATATAGCGACGGTTCTGTCGCTATAGGGCCCTTTAGCGACAGTTTATTATTATTTTCTGGAAATTAATTAAAAATAGAAAAAAATAGATTTTAATTATTAAAAATACAAAAAAAATTATTAAAAATTATTTAAAATTCTGAAAATTAGTTTTTAATTATTTTTAATATATTTCATAAATATTTAATATTTTTGAAATATTAAAAGTATTTAATTTATTTAATTATAATATTAAATAAATTATTTAAAAATAATTTTAATATTGGAAAAATCATTAAAAATTATATTATGATATAAGAAAATATTTTAAGTTATTTTTAATGACTTTTAATATTTTGTGATAAATTTCATTAATAACTTGATATTAATGGTAATTAATTAATTTACTAAATGAATTAAATATATTAATTAAAAATGATTTTATTATATTAAAAATCATTTTAAATAATAATAAGGTATTTAAAAAAATATTTTAAGTTATAAAACATAACTTTTAATATTTAAAGATAAATTTCATTAATTAATTACTATTAATGATATTAAAGTTATTTAATAATTATATTAAATAATTTAGTTTAAAAATAATTTTAATATTATAATAATTATTTAAATAAAAATAAAGTGTTTAAAGATATTTTAAGTTATAAAACATAACTTTTAATATTTAATGCATAATTTCATTAATAGTTTAATATTAATGATTATTAACTTATTATTAAAAATAGAAAACTTATTTACTAATTATATTAAATAAATAGTTTAAAAATGGTTTTATTAAGTTAAAAATCATTTAAAAAGGATAGAAATGAATTAAAAATATTTTAAGTTATGAATTATGACTTTTAATATTTTGATAAATGAAACATTAATACTTTAATAATAATGGTAATTATTTAGAAATGATTTTAAATGTTTTAAAAATTATTTATGGGTAATATTAATACTTTAAAAATATTTTGAGTTATTATAAATAACTTTAATATTTTGAAAATGGTTTCATTAATAGTTTAATACTAATTAAATATTAATGATAATAGAATTGATTAGTATTTAAATCATTTAAATATGATTCCAATGTTTAAAAATTTATGATAAATCATAATAAATGTTTTAAAATTATTATAAGTCATTTAAAAGTAATATGACTGATATTAAGTTACAGAAAAGAGTCTCAGACTCGATAATTACCCGATAAAGTTGTCGGTACACCGACATGTTTCAGAAATTGATCTGGACTTAGATAATATGATTAGATAAATGATTATTTGTGATTCAATGGTTGTTAAATCTATGTGCCAATGTGATTAGGATATGTGCTGACTGCAATAAGCAGTGTTATGTGTTATAGTATGTTGTTCTAATACAACGAACGATCTTATTAATGATAGGTTGTGAGATAAGCGATAAATCTAAATTACAATCTATATAAGCAGCGCTTCAGGCAAGTATCTAACCTTTGCATTTTCTTTATGCAATGGACATGAGTAAGAATATTTCTAAACTATATTATTACTGTACAGATTATTAACCTTATATTATATAAGCTCATTGATTATCAACATGTTAGTATATGGTAACTCAGATATATATATTCTGTTCGTTAATTTCTAGAAATGGTTAAACAAGTGTCCCCACTTGGATAATCATTGTATTTAATCACATGTTGATATACCTTCGTCAATTACCCGTATACATATATGTTGAATTATAGATTATTCTTGAACAAGATAAAACCTTTGATTTGGAACCCAGACAAGTATGAACATCCGTACACGGGAAAACTTTTATGCGCCCAAGGCGAAACAGAGTGAACGATCCTATCGTTCTTGTAACGTAGTATTGATCAATGCAGGGCATAACGGGCTGATCACCCCCCGTGCCCGTCAATTATGTCGGTTTACAGATGAATTTCTGTTTAACCTCTTCGAAAATAAAAACAATGTTCATGACATGTCACCATAACCCCAGTTATAGTCATTACGTAGTTTCAAAAAAAAATTTGAAAGAGAGTTGTTATGTTATTATTATCGGTTCAGAATACTTCACAACTATTGACTTGTTGTAGAAGAATAGTACAAAGAAAATATTTAAATCCTTTCAGCTTATATATATATATATATATATATATATATATATATATATATATATATATATATATATATTTGCTATTGCTTACTGAGCACTCAAATGCTCATCCTTGCTTAAATTTAAATATTTTCAGCTAAGTGGGAACGACCAGAGAGCTCTGCTAAGAACAAAGGGAAATGGAAGGTTGCTGAATGAACGAATTACTATGTTATGTAATAGTTTGGTATTATTAAGACAAGTATGACATATATTATCTATCATGGGTTGTAATGAATGTTTAAAGATTACGTACTTAGGAGCTAGACTTTGATAATTATGTAAATTAAGTTTGACTTTTATATTATTGTTATTATTATTAGTATTATTCCGCTCATAGAAATGATATCGTGAAGAACCGAGTTCGGGTTTCAAGTACCCGAGTTTGGGGTCCTCACACACCATGCATACGGTAATCCGCGTAGACAAGTTACTCTAGTAGATTAATAAAAAAATGAATACGAAAAATAATATTCCTTACGAATATGAAAAATAGTATCCCTTAGCTTAGTAGGAGATTGGATATTGTAATAGTGTAGTAGCAGAATACTCTTCTTCTTTCACTCTTATTCTATCTCTAGAGTTTTATTGAATTCGTAAGTAAGAATGAATAAGTGAGCTTCTATTTATAGGAGAATGAACTAAATAGTAACTAATTCACGGACAGTCCAAATTAATTTAATATTAAAACGGACGGTCCATATTGATTTACTATTAAAACCTCAATTGACGGTCCCTATTGATTTACTATTAAAATCTCAACCGACGGTCCATATTGATTTACTATTAAAACTTCAACAAACAGTTTAAAAAATTAGTACATCTCCCCATGGATTAAGAAGTCAAACTTACAACAAACACCTAATGACAAACCCCTCTATTTATATCAAAAATTGAATAAATATTTACCACAAATCACTTATCTTCAATAAACACATTTTTAATCTTTCAACAATTATTCATTATTAATATTATAACTCGCAATATTGACAATCAGATCATTCCCAGGAAAGAGAGGGCTTTCCGATAAGAATTTCTCCTTACTGGCGCAAAATTCAGTAACCAAACTCCTTTCCTCGATAGAACTTTCTAGACATTGTCCATAATGTAAAAAATAATATTAATAAATGAATCGTCTCAATTATTAATTTAATAATATAAAATATTGTGCTGATGATACTGTGACAATAATTGAATCAAAAATATGAGATATTATACAACAACTACTGTTGTGAAACTACACGTATTACTGTACTTTTATCACCGGGTATTTTAACAGTTTAACGGTAAAAGTTTTGCCGTTATTTTTTATAAAAAGGTTATTTTTATTGCTTTCTATATCCGACAGTTATTCCGTTATGTGGGGTCCACCAATGATTGTGTCGTCGTACGATATTTCCGTCAAAAAGAATATTCCCCGATCAAACAAATATTTTATGACAACTTGCTTACTTTACAAAATTTGCACATATCACCCATAACTATATCATTATGTCAAATCAACACCTTATTATTCAAAATAATATTTAGAAAAAATTAAATCTTTATTCATAAAAAGTTGGGGTCTTACATTATGAGTAATAAAGATTTTTGAATAACAGGATAGACATTGGTGATGTGTTATAAGAAAATAAACAGAGATGGTGTTATGATAATAAGAATAGGCGTATGGGATGTCAAAATTAAGATATAGATGATATCAAAGATGGATTATACACTGATAGTGATGTAACACCCGAGAAAATCAGATTATTATGTGAATTAAATTTTTATTTGATTAAATGAATTTATTTGTTTATTTAAGTGTGTAAGTTGTTTAAAGGCCGTTCTATGACCTAGAATGTGTGAATGTGATTAGGATTCTGACTGTGTGCTAGAATTAAATGATTTAAATTTCCATGACAAAAATAAAAGTTTTCCGAGAAATTTTCGAAAAAATCATATTCATCCATTTCTACTCGGGAATTATTTTTAAATTTTTGAGAAATGCGTAATGATAGATTTATGAGACGAGATGGAATATCTAGTAATATTTCAGTTATGACAAACAAAGTTTTCACTCGCGCACTTAAAATCCTAAGGGTTAGGGAAAGTGAAATATAAGAAAATAAATGATTAAGTGTAATAAGAATTGTTATTATACGTGAAGAATATGAATATAATATAGGTATTATACAAGTATAATACGAAGATAATATGACGTATAATACTAATATCATACAAAGTATATACGAAGAGAATACAAGATTTATACAGTAAGAATACGATTAAGTCTTAATAGACTTTAGCCATTGAACTTAGATAATTGACAAGCCCAATGGAATCAATAAGTGAAGCCCAATGATGAATTATATCAAGGCCCAATGATAAGTTAAATCAAGCCCAAGGTTAGACCCGATATTGAATTAATTATAAGCTCGAACCAAGAACTGAACCCGTGGGTTGAACAGATGGTTCAACGGGTAGGTAAAAGGGGTTGGGGCAAGCCATGAAGGCCCCACAGCCCGACATGATCGACTACTTGGTGGCCAAGGGAAGTGGTTAGCTTCCTTTGGAAGCTTTGCCAAAGGTGTGCATAGTAATGAGGTGGCTTAATAGCCATTATGCCCTCCATCTTGTAATTTTATAAATAAGCTAGCCTTAGTTCATTTGTTTGTTTACAAACATTGAGCACTCATATATTGAGAGAGAGAGAGAGAGAAGCATTAACAAGTTATCAAAGAGAAAAAGAAGTAAACTAAGCAAGCTTTAAGCAAGAACACGAAGAACGCAAAGGTAAAAACATGAAAACTTAAACTTTAGATTATTTTAGATTAAGTTTTTAAGAGAATATAAATTGGTGGAGCATGTCTCTTTAGGAGGAATAAGAATGGCTATTAGTGAACAAAAACGTTAATAAGTCATGTCTAAATGAGAATCATAACCGACTAATTAAGCATTAATCAAAGAAAACAAATAAAACTTGGAGCTTGTTGTTGATGGAAAAATTGAAAACCATCACATATAATTTAGGTGCAAATGGTTTGGTTAGGATATAGATGATACACCAACGAATTGATTCCATTAGGTTTGGCATTAAAATCTCCAGTAACGAAGTTATGGAGAAATTCACGGGAAAAGACGTTAATCGTCAAAGTCGTAGTTAACTAAGATTTCTAGAACGATAGTCAAAAGTCGCCATTTAACTTAGAAATCTAGGTTTTTAGTGGAGTATCAAAGAACAATGTATTTAAGAGTCATGGACTCAAGAACGGTCGAATTCGGAATTAAAACGAAGAAACGAGCGAAGAATGCTTATGAACGTTTAACGAACGCGTAATGAGAATTTAAACGATGAATTTATCGTTAATGGATTCAGAAACTTATTCTGTCCAAATAATATCATAGTACATGAGATATGTGAGATAATAGCTTTTGAACGAGCCAATTTAGATTTATAACGATCGCATTACGAGCTCGGGAAGACATTATAATGAAAAACTTTAAAAAAAATCGAGGGCTCAAGGCAGGCGCTGCAGTGCCATCCAAGCCTAAGAAGTATGCGCTGCAGCACCTACCCAGGAACTCAGTCACTGCTAACTCGCGCTACAGCGTGGAATTTAACAAAGGGAATGGCACTGCAATGTCGGCCCTATGCATTTGATAGTGAAGAGCTTTTATAAGTGTAAAAGCTAGGGAATGTCTAAGGGATGATTATGAATAGTAGTTACACCTTAAGAAACCTCATAGAGGGGGATTAAAACCTCAACTCGAACGATTAAGAGTTGAGTTATGTTTAAGGAAACGTGAACGTAATGCACGTTATCGATAACTGTCGATCGTATTCGAGTTGAACATATGTTTTAGGGATACATTGATTGTAATACCTAGACATTGAACACATATAATGATGAAAAATGAAGATAAAACTTATGCAAATTCCTATACGGAATCCTATATTGGTAATCCGGGAGCAATGTGTCCGAACTAGCAAACCGATTAAGGTTACAACCATCGTAGTACTTAAACGATGATCGATAAGTGTTGGTGTTGGTCGAATTCCAATTACGCACAACACGCAGGTATACGTGGTCAACAAGTAATATAATGATAAGAAAAGAATCATTCCCACAAAGAATAGTAAGAAATTAATCCTAACAATTATCAGTTTTATATTAACCCAATTTTATTAAACTAATCGAAATCAATGATTATAACTAATAAAAACTAAAAACTAAAAATACCAATCAATCAACACAACTAAGAACTGTAATTTCAAGTAAATAATGGAGAATTAGGCTTACAACTTCACTTTAAGTCTCACTCCAATTATCACACCTCATTCCATTTTAAATCACTATCTCAGTTTATTAATCAAGAACACTTATGTAGAATTAGCCATCTCTCAATGCACTAATACCATATTAACTTAAATCCACAAAGTAGATAGAATTAAGTCAAACACCCTAATTAACTAATTCATTATATCTCTATTTGAATTAAAATTAAAAAGAGTTTAAATTCCAAGTTCTTTACCCGATTACATGCGATGCTAGGTATATTCTATCCTAACATAAATCAAGATTCCATTAAATCACAGAATTCAAGAACACATGCTATTGTGATTAAGTCTAGATTCATACATCATCTCTCGAATCCATACAAATCCACATAAAATTGGTGATCAAGAAATTTATAAATTAAATACAAATCACAATAGATAAACTAAATTGATAGTTTATTAAACCCAAATCAATGCATGATAATTATCATTCAACATTAAAGATCCATTGCAAGCCTAACAAGTATTTTAGTTTATAATTAATGAATTAAAAACTGAATAAAGTAAAGAAATCATCATCCCAATTACAAGACTAAAATTAAAAAGAAGAATAGTACTACACCACCCTTTCAATTTTCGTGAAAATCCTCTCTTCCTTTGTTCTTCCAAGATCTTCTTTCAATTATAGCTCTCCCAAGTGTAATTCAATTGTTGGATAAGTTCAACACTCTACTCATTGGCATAAGTTAATTCAGCTGACCAAATCCAATCCCAATCCATATCAAAGTCATCCCATCGGAATTCTAATAAAAATCAAACTCTAATTTGTACCCAACAAGTTTCTAAGAAAGGAATCCCAATTAATATGAAATAACTTCCTTGACACACTTCTAACATGACCCTATTGCATAAAGAAGTCATAGCTCCCAACACAACTTAGTAGCATGCAAAATAAAATAACTCAGCATTTGTCACGTTCGACCGACGTGCCCCGCGTCGGGTCCTTTTGTATTACAGCGCGACCCTCGCTATATCAGCAGAATGTTCTCCCCATGCAGCGCCCCCCGTGCCGTCTCCTATGTAATCACAGTGCACCCCGCGCCGGTAATGCATTATATCCAAAATCGCTTATTTATTCACATTTTAACTCTTAACCATCATCAACCTATTCTCCTGCACATATAGCAAAAATCCATCGAAAGCAACATGAAAAATCTCAAAAACTAACGATATATCAAGCTAAACAAGGTTAAATCGTAGGTTAAAAACATACTCATCAAATTCTCCCAAACTTAAAACATTTCTTGTCCTCAAGCAAAATGATATGCAATGCAATTATAACTACTCTATACCTACGAATCCAGTATTAAAACAGAACATAGTCTAATCATATAGCTTCAAATAAAGCAAGCAAATACGATATCATATCATATCTAGACCAATCAATAACTTCCCAATCAATCATCGAATCTTAAATTGTTCTTACTAATATAGCGCGTATGTGCTCAACAACCATACTAACTGATATAATGTTAAATACGACACATAATAAGTTTCTTAAAAGGCATCAAATAGTGTAAACTCACAAAATCTAAGAAGAAGCTAGATCAAACTAAAGTCAAGAATGCACCAAGTTCAAGAGTGCAAACAGAATACTTATGCTTTATTTTTCATTACGGGGGCTTTTCGCACTTTTCCTATTTTATTCTTTTTTTTTATACTCATGGCTGTGCAAAGTCTTATTATCTTAGGCTTTTCAATGCTATCTTAACGAGCTTTTGGCCAAAGACTCCAAAACCATTAAGTCCTTAGGGCGCTAGGTGTGAAGACACTCCCTCGAGATTACTTACTCAAGTAACAAAGGCCATAAAACTAGACTAGCCATGGTATTTATTCATATATTTTTTTATAGCTTATATATCCCAAATTTTTCCCCCAAACTTAGGTTGTTGCCTAGTTTTAGCCATCACTACCCATTCTTATCATTCATTCATTTAAACTAGTATTATCCTTAAAAATTCCATTATGTGCCAATTTAAACTTAATCAGTCAACAAGGTTGTTTATAACGTGATATCCTAATTATAACAGTTTTAAACAGCAAAAGATTCAATTCATAACAAAAAAGCACTTCAAAGCCTTAATAATCAATACTACACTTGTCTACACAATTTTAATCTCATCATTGGCCAAAATAGACTTTTACTATCTAATAGCTGGATTAATGCAGATGAACTAAATTCAAATGCAGCACATGCTTTTTTTTTATGCATGAATGAATTAACCTAAATACCAACACCACAAAATAAAAATTTATCAAAAACTAACTAATCATGAATATAAAATCGTCACAAAATTAATTAATCAAACACAAATAAAAAAGCACCCCCAAACTTAATTCAAGTAATGTCCCCATTACGACAATGTAAAGCAAATAAAAGTGTGACGAGTCACTGCTCGTCGTCATTCGAAGGAGGGTATGCTAGGAGAACAGGAGGAACAAGTATAGACACCGGACCGACACTTGGATTGCAGCGTGAAAATGCTTCAGCAAGGGTATTGAAAGTATTGGCATTGTAATGAAGCATCAAATCCTGATGTTGAGCCAGCCATAAGAGTATATTCTTGAAACCTCGAGAATGGTACTCTTCTTTTGGATCAACTACAACTGGGGGCGAGGGTTGTCAAATCATGATATAACCTTCTCCTCTTGGATGTGATCTTGCCCCTCCCATGCCTTATACATTTTAATGGTAGCATGGTTGAATATAGCCATTGGTTGTTTTATCGGTTCAGAGGAATTCCATTGCACTCCAGCTTTTTGACACAAATCAGTTATGAGAAATCCATGAAGAAGGTCACCCGTGGTACTTCCCCGTAGCAACCTGTCGATCGATTCTTGAATACATTCACCCATATCCACAATGTAGAACATAACTAAATTATTCACCCAAAAATGGTGATGTACAATCCCATATAGTAGCCGCGCCATTTCCTTGGTAACATCATTCTGTTGGCGTGTGGGCATCAATCGAGCACAAATGAATGCGTACCATGCTTTGCCATAATGACTTAACGCTGAGTGTGGAAAACATATCTTTTCATCTGTTCCAGCTCAGGTAACTCGTTGTGTTCCTGGTTTGCACAATCTTGCAATCAGTTCATCCTGGTCAGGTAATCCATCATCATAATGTCCATCAGTCGGTGTTTCTAGTCCAAAATACTCGTTGATGGCATTAGCATGGAACGACGTCGGTTTACCCCGTACCATGACTGTGTGATCAACATGCTCCATTGCGTTAGCATAAAACTCTTTTACGATGTTGACCACCGCGGGTAAAGGCTGCTCTACTAGTTGAAACCAGTTTCGTTCCACAATCATCAGCGTTATATCACTGTCAAAATTGGCATCCGACTTCAATCCTTGTTCTAGTACCAAAGTTTTCTTGTCAATAGTTAATTTGAACCTCTCCTCGGTCCCATCACTGATAAATTTTATGTGATCAAATTGAGCTCGAGCAGTGGAAGTGGATGGACGTGGTCTCTTATGCGAAGACATGGTATTTTTAGTGCAAGAGAGGGTGAAAATTTGGTTCAGGCAAATCGTCGAACAGTTGGTGGGCATGAAGGCTAACACCCCCAAACTTTACTTCTTTAAACAAACTCTAAGCTAAAATAACAAGCAATCCAAAACAATCCATGGGCAAGAGAATCCCAATGTTTTCCAACCAAATGTTATGAATAAGAAAGAAGAAGAAGAACTAGGGTGCAACATTTTTGAATTACCTTTGGGAAGAAAATTTGTTTCCACCTTAGAGTGATGACCCAATTTATGAGAAGTTGTGAAGAGGAGGAATTGGACTCGGGATAGGAGTCTGGTGAGTATCTGTTAGACTGATTGTGGCTAATTGAAGGAAGTTGGGTTAATATAGAAGAGGAATAAATGTGTATGAGGAATTATGGTGGTTGTGGGTTAGTGGGATGAAGAGTTGGTAAAAAGTAGAAGAAGTGGTGTAGTATAAATTGGATATTATGGAAGTTATGGGGGAGTGGAAGAGGTTTAGTTGATCAAGAAGTTGAGAAGGATGGGTGTTGTATGGAGTTATGTTGGAAAAGGAGATGTCAAACACAATTTTAAAATCTGGACTTTTCGAGTGGCGCCCCCCACGCCGTTGATAAGCCTTGGATGGCGCGGCCCGCGCTAGTGAAGTAGTATGTTCATCCAGGATGGCGCACCCCAGACCGTAAGCTAGTGTATCATGGTGTGCCCCGCACTAGGTAGGCAGAAAGTTGGCCTAGGATAGCGCACCCCGCGCCGTGTGATAGGGTAACGTAGTGCCCCCCCGCACTGATATAGTAGATAGTTACTATTTAGACAGCACGCCCTGTGCTAGATGAAGGCCTAAGATGGCACGGCCCGCGCCATTGGTGCAGTGTCTGAGTGATATTCTTTTTCCTTGATTCCCTGCAATCATTCCATAATCAAGTCATTACTCTTTGAAAAATAAATATCTAAACTATACTATGAACTAAAATTTCCTGATTAAATGAACTAAGAAAGATTTAGAGCTTGGGTTGCCTCCCAAGTACTGCTAGTTTTAACGTCATCAGCCCGACGGTGCCTTTTATTTCATGGTCCATCGGCAAGTGTAATTGCTATTGCTTCGTTGTCGATGTCGCCACCCCAGTAGTGCTTTAACCTTTGCCCGTTGACTTTGAAGGTTTCGAGTGGATTTCTGCTATACAGCTCAACGATGCCATGTGGGAAAACCTTCTTTATTGTGAATGGCCCTGACCATCATGATTTGAGATTTCTGGGAAACAATCTCAGTCGTGAGTTGAACAATAATACCGATTGTCCGGTTCAAACTTTCTTTGCAAAATTTTCTGGTCATGCAACTTCTTGACTCTTTCTTTATACAGCTTCGAGTTCTCATATGCTTGCAGTCTGAATTCATCGAGTTCGTTTAATTGATGTTACCTCTTTTCTCCTGCAGCTGTTTGATCAAAGTTGAGTTTTTGAATTGCCAAGTATGCCTTATGCTGTAATTCTATTGGGAGGTGACACGCTTTCTCGTAGACCAACAGATATGGAGACATCCTAATTGGCGTCTTGTATTCTGTACTGTAAGCCCATAGTGTGTCGTCCAATTTTAGAGACCAATCTTTTCTGCTCGGGGTTACTACCTTCTCTAAAATTCACTTCACCTCTTTGTTGGAAACCTCAGCTTGACCACTCGTCTGGGGGTGATATGTTATTGCAACCCTATGATTAACCCCTTACTTTTCCAAGAGAGCTGTAAATGACTTATTGCAAAAATGACTTCCCTTGTCACTTATGATTACTATTGATGTGCCAAACCTTGTGAAGATGCTCTTTTGTAAAAACTTAAGAACAACTTTGGCACCGTTTATAGGGAGTGCTACATCTTCCACATCAAGCAAAATATACAAGTTGTTGAATGAGGGAGGAAAAGGTCCCATGAAGTCCATTCTCCACATATCAAAAACCTCAACTTCCATGATAGTGTTGAGCGGCATCTCATTCTTCTTTGATATATTGCCCACCCTTTGGACTCTGTCACAGGTTTTCACGAACTGGTGGGCATCCTTAAACACAGTATGCCAATAGAATCCTGACTGAAGTACCTTGGCCGCTGTTCGCTCACTACCATAATGTCCCCCATAAGCAGATGAATGGCATTTATGCAAAATATTTTTCACTTCGCTGTACGGAACACATCTCCGAATCATCTTGTCTGCACATTGTTTGAATAAATAGGGCTTGTCCCACATGTACCACTTGACGTCATGTAGGAACTTTTTTTCTATTGTCGTGTCAGATCGGGGGGAAGGATTTTGCTCACCAAGTATTTTTCAAAATCCATATACCATGGAAATTCTTAGTTGACTCCAAAAAGCTGCTCATCCAGAAATGACTCATTGATTAGACACTTATCTGTCCCATCCTTGTCCGAATTTTCTAATGTTGAAAGATGATCTACCACTTGATTTTCAATCCCCTTCCTATCTTTTATTTCCAAATCAAATTCCTGAAGGAGAAGGATCCATCTGATTAGTCTAGGATTAGCATCCTTTTTGAGATTAGATAACGAATCGTCGAGTGATCCGTATATACCACCACCTTTGTTCCAATCAAATACGCCATAAATTTATCAAAGGCGTATACTACAGCAAGTAACTCCTTCTCGGTGGTTGTGTAGTTTAATTAGGCATCCGTAAGGGTTTTACTTGCATAGTATATGGCGCGGAATATCTTCTCTCAGCATTGACCCAAAATAGCCCCTACCGCGTAGTCGCTAGCATCACACATTAACTCGAAATGCATTATCCAATCCGGTGCTACGATCACGGGAGTTGTAGTCAACTTCTTCTTCAATTGATCAAATGTTGACTTACATTCCACATCAAAATTGAAAACTGCATCTTTCTCTAAGAGACTGCATAGTGGTTTTTCAATCTTAGAGAAATCTTTAATAAACCTTCGGTAGAATCCAGCATGTCCAAGAAAACTGTGGATTCCCTTGACTGTAGTTAGCGGTGGAAGATTCTCAATTGTGTCTAACTTAGCTCTACCAACCTCTAAGCCCTTCGCAGAGACCTTGTGCCCCAAGATTATTCCTTCTTCAACCATAAAGTGACACTTCTCCCAGTTAAGCACCAAATTCATTTCCACGCATCGCTTCAAGACCATGACCAAGTTCTCTAAACAGATATCAAAATTGTCTCTATAGACGGAGAAGTCATCCATAAAAACTTCCATATTCTTCTCCACCATATCCGAGATGATAGCCATCATACATCTTTGGAACGTTGCTGGTGAGTTACACAAACTAAAAGACATCCTCCTGAATGCAAAGGTGTCATATAGGCACGTGAAAGTGGTCTTCTCTTGATCTTCAGATGCTATGACTATTTAGTTGTACCCCGAGTATCCATCCAGTAGACAGTAGTATTCATGCCCAACTAACCGGTCCAACATCTGGTCAATGAAGGGTAGAGAAAAGTGATCCTTTCGGGTTGCCTTATTCAGCTTTTTGTAGTCCATAAAAACCCTCCATTCGGTCACTGTCCTCGTTGGAATCAGTTCAATGTCTTCGTTCTTAACCACTGTCATGCCACCCTTTTTCAGAACACATTGAACTGGATTGACCCATGCACTATCTGAAATTAGGTAAATAATTCCCGCATCCAACCACTTCAGTATTTCATTCTTTACTACTTCTTTCATGATTGGATTTAGTCTTCTCTTTTGTTCCACTGTTGGCTTGGCATCCTCTTCCATAAGAATCTTGTGCATGCAAAAGTAGGGGATGATTCCCTTTATATTGGCAATTGTCCACCCTATCGCAGACTTGTATTCTCTCAAAATCCTTAGCAATTTACTTTCCTGTAATTCGTTAAGCGTAGATGCAATAATAATAGGTAAATATTTGAATCACCCAAATAAGCATACATGAGGTGTTTAGGAAGCGGTTTGAGCTCAAGAGTGGGTGGCTCCTCAAGTGAAGGTTTCATCCAAGCTGAAGCTTTTTCTTCCATGTGTAGTGACTCGAACAAAACCTTGAATCTACTAACTCGAGGCAAAGAATCCATCATGTGCAAGTAATCCACGAACTCTGGATCATCCAAATCCTCATCCCCCAATAAAGTGTTATCCAACGGATCTTTGAGCAAACTTTTAACCAGGTCTTCATTAACTATCTTGTCGATCACATCCAACCGGAAACACTCCTCCTCATCTATAGGAAACCTTATGGCTTTAAACACATTAAATTTGACTTCCTGATCTTAAATATCAATGAGAGTTTTGCCCATAGCCAAAAATGGTCTTCCTAGTATGATTGGGATGTTTTTGTCTTCTTCATAATCCAAAATCATGAAATTTGCTGGGAAAATAAATTTATCCACCTTAACCAAGATGTCTTCCACAATTCCCCTTAGATACGTCACTGATCTATCCGCTAACTGTAGAGATATGTTTGTAGGCTTCAGAGCTGGCAAACCCAACTGAGTATATACTGACAACGGCATGAGATTTACGCTCACCCCCAAGTCACACAAACAGTTGTTGAAGGTCATGTTTCTAATTGTGCAAGGAATGGTGAAACTCCTCGGATCCTTCAACTTCAGAGGTAACTTTCTCTGTAGAACTGCACTGCACTCCTTCGTCAATGCTACAGTTTCGTAATACTCTAACTTCTTTTTCCTTGACAGAATCCCCTTCATGAATTTAGCATAACTTGGCATTTGTTCTAGGGCTTCTGCAAAAGGAATGTTGTTCTGAAGTTTCTTAAAAACTTCTAAAAACTTTGAAAATTGCTTGTCTGGTTTTTGTTTCTGAACTCTTTGCTGAAATGGTGGTGGAGGATACACAATTGGCTCAACCTCTGTCTTGCTCTTGTCCACTTACTTTTCTTCACCCTGTTTCCCCTCAACCACTTTGTCTTCACTTTCTTTTTCATCTTTTATAGCTGAATTTTTTATGTTCTGCCCCTCAAGATGCTTTCCACTCCTCAACATGCCTTGGATTTTTCTTACTGTCACTAGGTAGAGTTCCTTGTGGCCTATTATTCAATGCAAAAGCCCGTTGTCCCATCTGATTTTCTAAGTTCTTGATGGCCACTGCTTGTGATTTCATTGATGCTTTTTGCGATTTCATGGCCTCCTCATTACTCGATATGTATTTCAATAACAACTCTTCTAAATCTATCTTTTTCTCTTGGTACAGAGCTGCTTGTTGATGCTGATTATGAACTCCCGGGGGATAAGATGGTCGTGGAGCCTGCTAATTCTGGTTGTTACTCCAAAAAAAATTGGGTGATTCCTATTCCCCAGATTGTAGGCATTCTAATACATGTTTTGTGGAATCCTGTTGTAGTTACCCACAAATTGTACTGATATTGGGTTAATAGCACACTATTCCGTATGATGTTCCCCCATGCACAATTCACAAATAAACGCAATCTACTGCGTTTCTGCACCCGACAAAGCATCCACCTTCTTTGATAGCGCTAAAATTTGAGCTACTAACGATGTTACCCCATCTACCTCTAACACCCCAGCTACCTTAGGCTGTGTCAGTCTCGCTGTGGGCCACTAGTAGTTGTTAGCTGCCATTGTTTCTATTAGCTCATATGCCTTCTCATAGCTCTTAGCCATGAATGCTCCACCTGAAGTTGCATCTATGCTAGTTCTGAGATTCCCATTCAATTCGTTGTAGAACGTGTTCATCTGTAGCCATTTAGGTAATCCATGATGTGGGCACTTTCTGAGCAATTCCTTGTACCTCTCCCATGCCTCATACAACGATTCCCCATGCTACTATTCAAACATGGTTATCTCGTTTCTCATCTTCACAGTCTTGGCTGGTGGGAAAAATTTGGCCAAGAATTTCTGAGCAAGGTCGACCTATGTAATAATTGACCTTGGCAGTAAAGTGTGTAACCAACTTTTTGCCTTATCCCGCAGTGTGAATGGGAACAAGCGAAGTCTGACTGCGTCATCCGACACCCCATTGTCTCTAAAGGTGTCACAGATTTCGAAAAAGCTAACCAAGTGCTCATTCGGATCGTCGTTAGCTAATCCCCCAAACTGAAATGAGTTCTAAATCATCTGTATGGTCCCAGGCTTGATCTCAAAAGTATTTACAGCAATCGCCGGCCTGGTGATACTCGACTGAAGCTCAGTTACCTTGGGAGTGACATAATCCCTCAGTGCTTTTTGATCTTCTGTAACCATTGTTTCTTCCATATCAGAGTTCTCAAAGTTTTCCTTAGTGTCTTCAATCCACTTACTTAGCCTTGAAACCGTTTCTCGATATCGTCCTCGAAAGGAAGCAAGTCTGGCTTCTTAGACCGAGTTTGCACAAACTAACTCAAAGAACCTGAAACAAGAAAGAGCAAAACAAACAGAAAATTTTGTTTAAGCAAAACTGAACTAATTAAACTGATATTGAAAAATATTAAAAATCAAAACTATTACCCGGCAACGAGGCCAAAAACTTGTTGGTCGAATTCCAATTACGCACAACACACAAGTATACGTGGTCAACAACTAATATAATGATAAGAAAAGAATCGTTCCCACAGAGAGTAGTAAGAAATTAATCTAAACAATTACCAGTTGTATATTAACCCAATTTTATTAAACTAATCGAAATCAATGATTATAACTAATAAAAACTAAAAACTAAAAATACCAATCAATAAACACAACTAAGAACCGTAATTTCAAAAAAATAATAGAGAATTAGGCTTACAACTTCACTTTAAGTCTCACTCCAATTATCACACCTTATTCTAGTTTAATCCGTTATCTCAATTTATTAATCAAGAACACTTATGTAGAATTAGCCATCTCTCAATGCACTAATAACATATTAACTTAAATCCACGAAGTAGATATAATTAAGTCATACACCCTAATGAACTAATTCACTATATCTCTATGTGAATTAAAATTAAAAAGAGTTTAAATTCCAAGTTCTTTACCCGATTACATACGATGCTAGGTATATCTCTATCCTAACATAAATCAAGATTCCATTAAATCACATAATTCAAGAACACATGCTATTGTGATTATGTCTAGATTCATACATCATCTCTCGAATCCATACTAATCCACATAAAATTGGTGATCAAGCAATTTATAAATTAAATACAAATTGTAAAAGATAAATTGAATTGATAGTTTATTAAACCCAAATCAAGTCATAATAATTATCATTCAACATTAAAGATCCATTGTAAACCTAAAAAGTAATTTAGTTCATAATTAATGAATTAAAAACGAAATAAAGTAAAGAAATCATCATCCCAATTACAAGACTAAAATTAAAAAGAAGAATAGTACTACACCACCCTTCTTAGCCTTCAAGTCTGCAATTTTCGTGAAAATCCTCTCTTCCTTTGTTCCTCCAAGATCTTCTTTCAATTCTGGCTCTCTTAAGTGTAATTCAATTGTTGGATAAGTTCAGCACTCTACTCATTGGCATAAGTTAATTCATCCGAACCAAATCTAATCCCAATCCATATCAAAGTTATCCCATCAGAATTCTAATAAAAATTAAACTCTAATTTGTACCCAACAAATTTATAAGAAAAGAATCCCAATTAATATGAAATAACTTCATTGACACACTCCTAACTTGACCCTATTACATAAAGAAGTCATAGCTCCCAACACAACTCAATAGCATGCAAAATAAAATAACTCAGCATCTATCACATCCGACCGGCGCGCCCTGCACTAGGTCCTTTGTTATTACAGCGCGGCCCGCGCTATGTCAGCAGAATGTTCTCCCCATGCAGCGCCCCCAGTGTCGTCTCCTATGTAATCATAGCGCGCCCCACGCCGGTGATGCAGTATATCCAAAATTGCATATTTCTTCACATTTTAACTCTTAACCATCATCAACCTATTCTCCTGTACACATAACAAAAATCCATCAAAAGCAACATGGAAAATTTCAAAAACTAACAATATATCAAGCTAAACAAGGTTAAATTGTAGATTAAAAACCTACTCATCAAATTCTCCCAAACATGAAACATTGCTTGTCCTCGAGCAAAATGATATGCAATGCAAATATAACTACTCTATACCTAAGAATCCAGTATTAAGACAGAACATAGTCTAATCTTACAGCCTCAAAGAAACCAAGCAAACACGATAGCATATCATATCTAGACCAATCAATAACTTCCCAATCAATCATCAAATCTTAAACTGTTCTTACTAATATAGTGCGTGTTTGCTCAACAACCATAATAACTGATATAATGTTAAATATGACACATAATAAGCTTCTTAAAAGGCATCATATAGTGTAAACTCAAAAAATCCAAGAACAAGCTAGATCCAACTAAAGTCAAGCATTCACCAAGTTCAAGAGTCCAAACGAAATACTTTTAATTTATTTTTCATTATGGGGGCTTTTAGCTCTTTTCTCGTTTTATTCTTTTTTTTTATACTCATGGCTATGCAATATCTTATTCCCTTAGGCTTTTCAATGCTACCTAAAGAGTTTTTGACCAACGACTCCCAAACCATTAAAGCTATAGGGTGCTAGGTGTAAAGACACTCCCTCGAACTTACTTACTCAAGTAACAAAGGCTGTAAGACCCCGAATTTTATGAAATAAAAGTATTCAATTTTTCTTATAATTACTATTCAGTAAATGGTTAAATTGATAAAAGTTTAAAGTTATGAGTGAAATATGATTTTTTTTTCAAAATAAGCAAGTGGTTATAAAATAATCATTGTTGTCGGGGAATATTCGTTTGGTCGTAGAATATTCTTTCTGTCGGGGAATATTCGTACGACGGCGCAGCCATTTGTGGGCCCCATAACAGAATAACTGTCGGGTGAAGAAAACGACAAATTTGAGTTTTTACAAATAACGGCGTAGTTGTTACCGTTAACACTGTTGGAATACCCGGTGGTTAAAATACAGTAATACGCGTTATTGCACAGTAGCACACGGTATTGCATAGTATTTTTGAAATTATTGATTCTTACGTAAGAAGGCACTACTCAATAATTGTTACAGTAATTACTGTTCAATATTTTATTTTATTGATTCAATAATTGCTACGTTGAAATTTTGTATTATTGTTGTTCAATAATTGTTGCTGCACAATATTTCCCATTATCAGATCAATAATTCATATTATTTGAATAGTATTATTAGATAGCATTATTGGCAATGTCTAGAAAGTTCTGTCTAAGGAGAGGTTTGGTCATCTAATTGCGCGCCAGTAAGGAGAAATTCTTATTGGAAAGCCCCCTCTTTCCTGGGAACGGCCTGGTTGTCATAAATGTGATTCTGTAATATTATTTGTGAATAATTAATTATTGATTCATATGATAAGGAAATATTTATTTTATGTGGATATAAATGAGGGATATATTTTTGTGGTTAAAAAATGAAGGAGTTAATGTTGAGATTTTTATCCGTATTTTTGTCGTAATGGAGGTATTAAAAATCAGGGTTTTTGAGATATTTTGTGGGGGTTATAATTTTTAATCCGACCGTTGGATCGTGGTAATTTTTGGATATGTTATACATATATAAGTTGAGTATATGTCCACAAAATTTGAACCGTTAAAAATGAACGTATGATTTATTATGAATTTTACGAGATGACTAGCTCAGAAATTGTTGAATTTTCGGAGTTTATCATTTTGGTAGAAAATTCTAGAATTGGTGGGCCCCACTTGTGGTTGGTGAGGAAATTTGCTGAATTATATTTCAAATGTGGTGGGTGGGAATAGTAGCAGGTAAAGCCATCAGGTTGCAGGTCAAACCTACCAAAATTTCCTATAAATAGAGGGCTAAGTTAGAATTAAAAATCACACAGAAACATAAGCTTTCTCTCTTTCTCTCTCTATATTATGAAGCATATTTTGTGAGTTTTTAGATACTTGGTGAGTTGCTATTCATCAGTGCAAGTTTTCTTCAGCATCATATCCGATATCCAGTCAGAAGTACTGCTCTTTTGAGGTAAAGGATAGTAAGGGATAGTAAGGGATAGTAATAGATTTTAAGGGTTGTTATGATTTTTAGTTTTGTAATTTTTCTGATCTTCAAAAATTCTGGAAAAATTCAAAATGATATTTTGATGAGTTTTCTTGATTGTGTCCAAAAATGGTGATTTTTGGATGTATAGATTGAGAGTTATGAATTTTATGAGAAAAGACTATTTTAAAAGTAACCGCTTATAATTCCTTGTGGTTAACTCCAAAATTGATGAAATTTTTATTGGGAGTACATGTGTATGATAGAAGTATACTCTGTAAATTTCAGAATTTTTGGACAAAAGTATAATTTTTGATAAATGTCTAAATATTCGGTGGTTTTGGCCATATGAAAAATAGTAAATGAGTTTTAAAAATTCTGAGAAAAATATATGTTCACTATGGGACTATATTATGCTAAATCCCAGAAAAGAAATATTTTTGGAACTGATTTGGTATTTTTCATAAAAATGGTCTAGTTATGAGTAAATAAATTAAATATGTTTTGTGAAGAAAGAAAATTGGAAAATAGGATTTTATGGCTTGAGAATCCTATATGAGGTATATGCAGATTTTTTATGAGGGTTTTGGTTATTGATGATGAAATTGTAAGAGTTGGCATTTTATGATGATTAAATGCATTAATTAGTAAAGTGTAAACAATTAAAATAAATTGTTTATAAATTTAAGTAATGTTATTCTTTCAATATCATTATACCGAAATATTGGTATGGATTTTATTGTGGAATTTCTACCTTTTGTGTCGGGTTACTATTCATGAGTTACTATTCACGATTTACTATTCATGAGTTACGAATATTACTCTTGAGATTAAAACTATATGTTGATCATATTATTTTTATCATCATATATAACATTTTTATAACCCTGATGTTGAAATTCTCTTTCACTGGAGTGTAAAGATGGGTAGATTATTGGTATGATCATGACTAGGGTTCTCTTTGGCCTGTAGTGCAAAGTTGAATTGTGACTGGTATGATCATGACCATTGAATTTATAATTGAATATCTTAAGCTTAAGTGCAAAGGTGAATTGATCAACATGGTTATAATTATTGTTTATATAAATTCTAAAATGATTATATATTTCTTTGAGATATGAATATATTTGGCCTGTAGTGCAAATATGAATTGTTGATGAATATCTTTGGCATGTAGTGCAAAGATGGCCTGTTGATGAATATCTTTGGCCTGTAGTGCAAAGATGAACTGTTGTTGAATATCTTTAGCCCGTAGTGCAAAGATGGTTTGTTGATGAATATCTTTGGCCCGTAGTGCAAAGATGGATTTGTTAGTATGATTATAAACAGGAACTGTGATTTGGTATAACCATGATCTTTGATGTTTCAGGTAAAGACAGGTGATGAAAATATTCTTCGTCCTGGGTGCGAAGAAAAATTTAGAATCACAATTATGATTATGAGTTATTCATATGATTGTGGAAAGGAATTGTTGATTGATGTTACAGGGATAAAACATTGTTGATGGATTTTTAACATGGAGAAGATAATAGACTTTATAGTCTATTTGACTCTTCTAACAGATTGCTCGTTCCGCTGCAACTATGGTTAAAATTTTTATCATTTACCATATGTTCTAAATCTCTGATTTATTGTTGATGAAGGCTATTGATAATTGAATTATCTTTAGTCATGATATTCTTTATTGAGCTAGTTGTGCTCACCCTTTTGCTTCACAATTTCTTTCAGGTAATAAGAGTGTAGCTGGGTCGAGCGGGGGTAACAAGGGAATAGAACGGTGGTCATCATTTAGTAGTTATATTTGGTGAAGAAAATAGGGTGAGGCGAACCCAATGTTGGAAGGGTGTTTTGTCACTATCATACAAGATGTCTAATGACATACAACCTCGTGTCATCATAAGACAGGGTTGTGCTCATCCACTTGCTGAGTATATCTATGGGCACTACCTATATAATCTTGGTGTTTGTTTGAAGTATAATTCTCAATTAGAGACAGTGGAGATAATGATAAGTCAAGAGAAGACTCACCATTGGGAAGAATATGATAGTAATCTTCTCGTTTTTCTTTGGGGTCTATTGGGTCAACCAAGGATAATTCTGTGGCCATATGATATCTATCATAACCTAGATACGTGGCCTCCCATGTACGAAGGTTTCCTTGAGCACTTCCCAAAGATTCTAATTTCTAAAACAGTTTTTGACTATACCTTTATGTAAGGTGTTATTGTGAGGTGATGTCCACGGTTGGAACATGAGTCACATTTGGTATATATTTGTATCCAAACTCACAGCATATGTGTTGTTGTATTTTGCACGACAATTGTTGTAATAAAGTTGTAGTTGTTTTCTGTACCATGTATTTGACGACTCAGAATGGGTTGGGTGGAATGGACCTATTTTGGGGGCGTCACAAAGGCCATAAAACTAGACTAGCCAGGGTGTTTATTCATATATTTTTTTATAGGTTATATATCCCAAATATTCCTCCCAAACATAGATTCTTGCCTAGATTTAGCCATCACTGCCCATTCTTATCATTCTTTCATTTAAACTAGTATTATCGTTAAGAATTCCATTATGTGCCAATTTAAACTTAATCAGTCAACAAGGTTGTTTATAATGTGATATCCTAATTATAACAGTTTCAAACAGCAAAAGATTCAATTCATAAAAAAAAGCACTTCAAAGCCTTAATAATCAATACTACACTTGTCTACACAATTTCAATATCATCATTGGCCAAAATAGACTTTTACTATCTAATAGCTGGATTCATGCAGGATGAACTAAATGCAAATGCAACACATGTTTTTTTTATGTATGAATGAATTAATCTAAATACCAACATCTCAAAATAATAATTTATTAAAAACTAACTAATCATAAATATGAAATCGCCATAGAATTAATTAATCAAACACAAATAACCCCCCCCCCCCAAACTTAATTCAAGTAATATCCACATTACGACAATATAAAGCAAATAAAAGCATGAGGACTTTCCTGAAAGACGAGTCACTGCTCGTCGTCATCCGAAGGAGGGTGTGCTGGGAGAACAGGAGGAACATTCATGGACACCGGACTGGCACTTGTATTGCAGTGTGAAAATGCTTCGACAAGGGTATTGAAAGCATTGGCGTTGTAATGAATCATCAAATCCTGACGTTGAGCCAGCCATAAGAATCTATTCCTGGAACCTCGAGAATGTTGCTCTTCCATTGGATCAGCTGCAACTGGGGGCGAGGGTTGTCGAATCATGATATAACCTTCTCCTCTTGGATGTGATCTTGCCCCCTCATATGCCTTGTACATCTCAATGGTAGCATGGTCGATTATAGCCATTGGTTGTGGTATCGGTTCAGAGGAATGCCATTGCACTCTAGCTTTTCGGTACAAATAGGTTATAAGAAATCCATGAAGAAGGACCCCCGTGGTACTTCCTCATAGCAACCTGTCGATCGATTCTTGAATACATTCACCCACATCCACATTGTATAACACAACTGAATTACTCACCCGAAAATGGTGATGTACAATCCCATATAGCAGTCGCGCCCTTTCCTTAGTAACATCATTCTAATGGTGTGTTGGCATCAGTCGAGCACAAATGAATGTGTACCATGCTTTTCCATAACGAGTTAACGCTGAGTGTGGAAAACTTATCTTTTCATTCGTTCTGGCTCGGGTAACCCATTGTGTTCCTGGTTTGCACAATCTTGCAATCAATTAATCCAAGTCATGCAAGCCATCTTCATAACGTCCATCAGTCGGTGTTTCCAGCCCAAAATACTCGTTGATGGCATTGGCATGGAACGACACCGGTTTATCACTGTACTACTTGTTAGACCGCGTATACTTGCGCATGTTTAGTGATCGATTTTCCAACCAACAAGTTTTTCGCGCCGTTACTAGGGAACTGTTATTCTAATATTGTCCAATATTGATTTCAATCAATATAGTCTTAATTTGAACGTGTGTGTGTGTGTGTATATATATATATATATATATATATATATATATATATATATATATATATATATATATATATATATATATCTATTATTTGTTTGATCTTCCTTTTTTTTTAAGTTTATAGGTTATGGACGATCATTGTTATCAATGGCCTTACGAGAGGACGACATAACCAAGCTCAGAAGATGGACTCGAGAAATTGCAAGTTCAAATTGCAAATCTCTTGAGGTTTTCTGACAATCTTGAGTGTCAGTCCACTCAGACTGCCTACTGTCAACAACGAGCTGACATTGAACCGAGTTATGCTCATCCAAACTGCCAGGGTTATCCAAACTCTTGGAACTACAGTCAAGTAAAATATCATGATCCACATTATTCTTATATGAATCAATTTAACATCCAGTCTCCGCCGCAATATAAAGGTGACATCTCAACCTAATGAGAGTTTTTCTGAATACTCAACACGAGAAGAAGAGAAAAGGCTTGAAGAGCTCCTCACCAACTTTATCGAGAGAAATGAGGTTCGAATGGCAAACCAGGACGCCGCATTGCAGAGCCTCGAAAGTCAATTGGGACAACTCGTTAACGCCATCGTAAATCCACCGCAAGGCAATCTACCGGTCATAATTGATCTCCACGATGAAGAAGTAGATCGTTGCACAGTGGATACAAAATGAAAAGGCGGTGATTATCTCAAGGTTGTTGAGAGAGATGTCAAGGTGCAAATTGACCAACTGGTGGAGTCTGAAGTAGGAGAAGAGAGGATTAAGAGTGGTTGTATTGTCAAGACCAATGAAAAGTTGGAAACCACGCTCACAAATGTGGAAACTCTGGAGGGCCCACTAGCACACAAAGAACGCTTTCAGATTGATGAAAAAGACGAATTAGTGGATAATTCCAGTGGTGAAAGATTCTTCGTGCCGATGGGTGAAGAAAAGGGGGATGGCCAATTGTTGCCTCCTTTTTAGTCAAACAAAAAGGACTCTAACTCATGCAAGCATACACGGGTCAACAAGTAGTACAGAGTAAGAAAAGTATCGATCCACGGAGAAAGGTTTTAAATTTTAATTATCATACATCAACTATGTCATTATTTTCATATGCTCAAGCGAATAACTCACAATTATAATTAATTCTAAATTCAATTAATGAATAAAAATAGGATACTAAAATACTATAATCAAATTTGGAAATAATGAGATTTTAAGTTCATTTTATACTTCATCTAAATTGTAACCATCACGTAATGCTTATATACTTATCATGGAAAACTAGTCAAGAGCACAAAAGTGGACATAACCATTTTTCAATGAACTATGACCTATTTACATAACCTCCACATATGATAGAAATCATATAAGCGACATTATTACCAAAATCACTATATATCTATGTGAAATTGCAGCAATAATGAATTAAAGCATAGGCTCTTTCAGTACTACATACGGTGAAACGGTATATTTTTATCTGGTTCACGAATTACAAAGCTAAACAACTCAGCCTCATAAACATATGCTATTATGATTATATCCATACTCATATTTCATTTTTTAAATCCATATAAGCATACAAGATGAATGGTGATCAAACATTCATTCATTACGCTCAATCATAATAGGTAATCCAATGATAACATAAACCAACAATCAAGCATGTAAATTTAGACTACATATCAAAATCCATTAGAATCTCATAATGGAGTTTAGTTCATTTCTGAACCAAAAGCCATTATGGGATTAAAGCAACACATGGAATTAAATAATGCAAATAAGAGATGGAAGAGAAATGATTAAACATAGTTATAGAATCTGTTCCAATATTTGTTCCAAAGCACCAATAATTTCCAGAAAATGAAACTAACGATTATTGAATAACCATAGTGAATAAAGGATATATAATGTATCAGAAATTGATCAAAACCTTTATAGACTAGTTAAACTTAAGAACCCTAAATATTGATATAAAAACTGATAAAAAGACCCACTAAAACACATCTGGTACCAACCAGTATTGTTCAGATGAGCCTAAAGCGCTGAAAATTCAAATTATAAAAAGTCAACAAAACAGACTGTAGAGGACTCGCGCGGCCGCACGAGATCTTAGTATAAAACGGGCGCGAGTGCGCGATAGGTGTGTTTGCCGAAGTCTTGGCGCAGGCGCGTGAGATTTCTTCTTTGATGGGGCGCGGTCGCGCAATGTTGTAATTTAGTTTCTGTATTCATGTAGCGCGGGCGCTTGAGATTTGGCTTGTTTAGCAGTGCGACCGCGCTGCTTTTGCATTTTGTCCTATGATATTTTGCTACTGCTGTTGCTGCTGCTTCTTGTTTGTTGTCATTCGTTCTTCATCCCTTCTCTTCTTCACTGCATTCATTCTCCATCTGCTCATGATCCTCTTGCCATCCTTTAGCTAGCTTCATGTCATCATGTCAATGCCATTCCTTGCTTTTTACATGCCTTTCCCTGCCATAGGAGTTCCACTACAAATAATGCTAAATAAACATAAAATGCACTAAAACATAGTAAAAACTACTTGAGATGAGCATAATTCTCATGAGTTGACATCCAATAAGTAGGTATAAAACCTACTTATCAAATACCTCCAAACTTGAACTTTTGCTTGCCCTCAAGCAATGCATATGACAGTAAACAATGAAATGCAACTACATGCTATGCAAACTAAACTATGATGCAAATAAGTCCCAAGTTTTTCCAGCTAAAATGGAATTCTAATCTAATGTGCCTCAGCGAATTATCCAGATTCAAGAATAAAATTTCAAACTAAGCTATAGACATAATATCATACAATCAAATAACCCATACTCGCTATAAAGATGTTGTGTGTGTGTGTGTTGCGTTCACCAAAAACTTGACAAAGGCAAAGAATACATATGTTAAGCTGCTCAAAACAGAAAATTGCAGTCTAAATCAAGATCCATGTATACTAATGCAACAAAAACTAATCCAACATATCAATACAAACTAAGGTTCAACAATGGATTTAAATTGCTTTATTTTTACTCACGAGGGCGATTTTTGCGCTTTTTCGCGGTGTTTATTGCTATTTTTTTTATACAGCGAGTACGTTTTACGCTCCATCTCGCCCCTTCCAAGGATTCAATAATTCAGTTAAAAAAGGTTTCAAGATGGATTTTTCTTTTTCTCTTTTTTATACACAATAAGCATACCAATGTGTTCCCAAAGTTTGATTATCAATATTTTCATGGCCTAAGTCCATTTTCTACACAATTCTCTTTTTAAAAAATTACATTTCCTACTAAGCAATAAAAACACATTACTCTTATACCAACAAGCATATGTGAACACGTATGTGCTAATCGAAAGCATCTAAACAACAGGCATGGATTACATCATGTAAAATATTATAGCTAAACTCATGTTATCCAGTAAATTAAAAAATCCTTCAAAATTCAATTTCATCATTGGCTAGACTCAAACTCCATAAAGCTAAACATTTGGGACATGCAACTAATCACATAACTAAAACATATAATAACTACTAAAAATAGAAAAAATTTCAGCAATTATTAACTAACACATAAACATGCAAAATTTAAACTAAACAACAAACATATGCAAATTAACTACATGTAACTACACTACTACCCAATACCCCAAACTTAATATATTCATTGCCCCAATGAATGAAGGTATAGGGTTAGAAGAACTCCCTTACTGATCAGTTGCACCACCCTTTTCGGGTGGTGAATTGTGGCCACTCGAGCATAGTACCCTGCTGCGCAAATGCCTCCACTAGCGACCTCATCAAACCCATAGAAAACACTGCAAAATTATCTTACGTAGCATCGACCTTCCTCTCTAACCTTCAGAGCTGGCGATCATCGGTAGCAGTAGTGGCTTAAGTTGACGTGCCTGCTTTATTTGTCTTTGAGGGCTGCGATGATAGCATAGATGATGCGGGATGAAGGATGAAACCCTTACCCCTTGGGTACGGGGTACCTTCTGCTCAATCTTCGAATTTTTCTATCGTGGCATGAGTGATATCTTGACTTGGGAATTGTAGTTGTTCATCAGACCACCTAATTCCTGCTCGAGCACATAAATGAGCAACAATCGAGGCATGTGTTATACTTCCTGTAGTGCTCCCCCGCATATAACGTAACATGTTCTGATTAAGGACGGATCGATGAGGCTCTGTATCAATTATCGAGAATTGAACAGAGTAACGATTAAGAACATATATCCATTACTGAGGAAAGATGACTTGTTTGATCAACTTAAGGGAGCAAAATGTTTCTTGAAAATTGACTTACGGACAGGATATCATCAACTAAAAGTACGGGACAAGGACATACCAAAGATTGCGTTTCGAACCCGTTATGGACATTACAAGTTTTTGGTAATGTCATTTGGTTTGACTAATGCTCCGACAACATTCATGGACTTGATGAATCAAGTTTTCAAGCCATACTTGGATAAATTCGTAGTATTTTTCATTGACGACATTTTGATCTACTCGAAGACAGAGGAAGAACACGTTGAACATCTGAAGATTGTTTTGGAGGCACTACAAAAGGATAAGATGTATGCGAAGTTTTAAAAGTGTGAATTTTGGATGAAGAAGGTTCAATTCATAGGCCACATGGTGGATGAGAATGGAATCTCAGTAGACCCCGAAAAGGTCGAAGCGGTAAGCAGTTAGGAACAACCGAGAACTCTGACGGAGGTAAGAAGTTTCTTAGGGTTAGCTGGGTACTATCGAAGATTTATCCAAGATTTTTCTAAGATAGCGACCCCGTTGACTAATCTGACGAGGAATACGGTGAAATTTGTATGGACCGACAAATACAAGAAAAGTTTTCAAGAGTTGAAGAAGAGGTTAAGCGAGGCGCCTGTATTATCATTACCAAATGATACGGGAGGATTTGTGGTGTATAGTGATGCATCACATAGAGGACTAGGCTGTGTGTTGATGCAGCATGGCAAAGTTATTGCGCATATATCACGACAATTGAAGGATTGCGAAAAATGATACCCTACTCACGACTTAGAGTTAGCGACAGTAGTTTTTGCGTTAAAGATATGGAGGCATTATTTATACAGAGAGAAATGTGAGATATACACGGACCATAAAAGTTTAAAATATCTCTTCACGCAGAAGGAGTTGAACATGCGCCAGAGAAGGTGGTTAGGATTGATCAAAGATTATGACTGTGATATTCTTTATCACCCGGGGAAGACAAATGTAGTTACCGGTGCTCTAAGAAGGAAAAGAAGGGAGAAATTATTTCAATTGACAACTCAGGAGGAGTTAATAAGAGATATGGAGAAGTTAGAAATAGAAGTGAAGGGACCCGAGAGGTCTGAAGAGAAATTATTTATAATGGAAGCTTGTCTAACATTATCGGATAGAGTGAAAGAAGCACGAGAGAAAGATGAAGAATGTGAGAAGATCAGGAAAAGGATCACAGAAAATGAGGAAGAAAAATTTTAAATAGATAAAGACGGTATCTTAAGATTCGAAGGGAGAGTGTGGGTACCAGCGGTAACCAAGTTAAGAGAAGAGATTTTGCACGAGGCACATAATACGACATATTCCGTTCATCCGGGAGGCACTAAGATGTACCGAGACTTGAGGCAACATTTTTGGTGGCCCAATTTATAACGAGAAGTCGCTGAGTGCGTTAGTAGATGTTTGACTTGTCAACGCGTAAAGGCAGAGCATCAACGACCGAGTGGGTTGCTACAACCGTTGGAAATACCATAGTGGAAATAGGAGCATATTACGATGAATTTCGTGGTAGGACTTCCAGTCACGCAAAAAGGTTTGTATACCATTTGGGTTATCGTAGATCGACTTATAAAGACCGCACATTTTCTACCAATCAAGATCCGTTATAGTTTAAATCAGTTAGCAAATCAGTTACCAATCAAGTGCCAGTGTCGATTGTTTCTGACCGAGACCCGCGTTTCACGTCAAAATTCTGGAAAAGCTTGCAAGAGAGGATGGGAACACAGTTAAGGTTAAGTACTGCTTATCATCCTTAGATAGACGGACAGAGTGAGCGAACAATACAAATGCTAGAAGACATGCTTAGAACTTGTGTGATGGACTTCAAGGGGAATTGGGATGACCACTTAGCTTTTGTCGAATTTGCGTATAATAATAGTTATCATGCGAGCATCGACATGCCACCGTACGAAGCTCTCTACGAAAGGAAGTGCAGAACGCCATTATATTGGGACGAAGTCAGAGAACGACGAATACTCGGACCAGAGTTAGTACAACAAACCGCGGGCGTGGTAACAATAATAAGGGCCAGACTAGTGGCAGCTTAAGATCGCCAGAAAAAGTATTCAAATTTGCATCGACAAGACTGAGATTTTGAAGTCGGCAGTTTTGTATTCTTGAAGGTATCTCCATGGAAGGGAAAGATTCATTTCGGCAAGAAAGGAAAACTGAGTCCAAGATTCATAGGACCATTTGAGATACTAAAACGAGTGGGCGAGGTAGCATACAAAGTTGCACTACCACCTGAGTTGGAGCACATCCATAACATGTTTCACATATCCGTGTTGCGTCCGTACAAGCCTGACTACAAGCACGTGATTTCTTATGAACCCATTCAAGTGGAGAAGAATTTAACGTACGAAGAAACTCCTGTCCAAATTCTAGATAGGAAAGAACAAACCTTGAGAAATAAAGTTATTTCCTCTGTAAAAGTACTTTGGCGTAACCACGATGTCGAGGAGGCTACGTGGGAGTTAGAATATAGGATGATGAGGGATTATCCCCGCCTATTTGTGTAACCTTGTAGCAATTCCAGAAAAGAATTTTTATAAGGGGCGGAGGATGTAATACCCGAGAATTTTCACGTCTTATTAAATGAATATATTAATGAAAATGAATATTTATTTGGATATAAATGATTTTGTGTTACGAGATGAGTTAACTCAATTATATTAAATAATTGAATAATTGAGAATATATGGAATTTGTGATGAACTCGATGAAAGCCTTGTGTGGCACGATGATGGGATATATTAATAATGTCATTAATCGATGAAGAATTATTAAGTGAACAATTAATTTATATTAATTGTTAATTGTTATTGTAGAATATTAATTAATTATTAATGGTGATTAATTAATAATATGTGATTATTATTGTTTGCAATATGTTTATAAATATAATAAGAATTATATAGATAATTAATGGTTATGGAGATCCATAAAAACATTAATCAAGGAAGAATAAATTAATTAATAATGGGTGGTAATTAATCAAGGAAGTGGATAATTTATTTATTTAACATAAAACAAATAAGTGAGTTATTAATATAATAAGATTATATTGACGGTTATGTGCATGTGAGTAATAATAAGACTATACTATATAGTATAGTATGGCACTTATGTGACTATATATTAAGTTTTATGAATGAAGCAATGTGATTATGCATATTGAATCTATATGGTTTAAATATATCATGAAATGTGTAAGTAACCATATACATATGGGTATACATTAAAATAGAATGTACATGAATTATATGTATGTTGCATAACATCTACTACCTTGAAATATTAATTATGTGAATTATATTGTGACATTAAAATTATAACTAAGGCATGGGTAATATATACACTAGAACATAAGAATAAGGGTTTTATAAAAGTGTAAGACTTAAGAGGGTAAGAATGCTGAGATATTTGTGTGTCCCAATTGCTCCCTAATTCTCAGTCACGTGTAGAACATAAAGGCTAAGGCCTATGTTCTTCTTTTCTTTCAAGCTTCCTAGCTAATTATCATGGGGGAGTGGTGGTCATGATACAAATCACCAACCAATTACCAACTCCTTCTTACCCTTCATGCAATCCTTACATCCATGAGTTTGATTTAGTAGAAAATTTCATTGTTTGTGTATTGGGTTTCCTATAAGTATGAACTCTCCTTCTCCAATTGCCATTGCTGAGATTTGTCAAAGTGTGAGATAGAGAACATACAAGTATTCTAGGACATTGGGAGTTCATTAAGAGCAAGTTCATTCATATTGCAAAGGTATAACCTCACTTCCTTGCTTCCCATTTTCATTCTCTGTCAAAAATAAGTTTTGAGTCTTGAATTTCAATTTCTTGATTATGCCAAGTTGAAGTGTGATTGGGTTGTAGAACACTTATATAGTTGTTATATAGGCTTATGAACATGTTTAGTATGAAATGTGGCTTGGTTACAATCGAATTGGTGAAGAAAATTGGTATTTGGCTTGTTATCTGTCGAGGTTGGGAAGTCTCTGGACTGGAATGGGAGCTGCGATGCCGCGCGTATCCCTAGTACAAATGGTGCACGCCCGCACCCCTCTGCATATTCTGTTGATTATTTTATAATATCTGGTTTATCTGAGCATGATATGTTAGCTAGTATATGCATATAAACCACCTTAATACATGAAATGAGGATGTTATGTATATAGTAAGCCATGTTAGTCTATTTTAGTATAAACATTCGAAGAAAACTTTAAGATTTGGAAAACTAGAAATTGTGAACTTGGAGTAATGTATATTCTGACCTTACAAGAATGTTAGTATGGTTTTGAAATGCAGTCGGACATATTAACTTACGTATATGGATTCCATAATGAAGCACGATCATGTTAGACTTATTAGTAAGCTTTTTACTAAATGAAAACATAAACTTTAAACGTGAATGTTAATATACTACCTTGAGTGTTGAAATCTGATAATGGTGAACATGTTGGATATTTCTCTTAGACTCACTCATGTATAATAAAGAAATATATCATCATGCTTAGGTATTGTAATTCAAGCAAAGCATAAACGAAGCATATTTCAAAACAAAACGATGTTAATTACACATATGTGATATGAATACTCGCAAGCATGTCTAAAATGAGTTATGTGACTACCGTATATGTTTAAGATTCAAGCATGTTAGACTTTATGGTTTCATAACCTTGAATGGCCTTAATTTGTTAAGATGTCCAACTTGGAACCATATGATGCAAGACATGACCTAGATTAAACTTGAAAGATACGAAAGGACCCTTAATATGTTAATATATGTTATGTATGTAAGGATGGGCAAGCTAGGCCAAGCAAGTGATTGCTCAGCCCTAGTTTGAACTGGGAACCGCGCGACCGCGCTTCTCCTTAGTACAAATCAGGCGCGGCCACGCCATTCTACAAATTTGGAAATTGACTTCTGTGATTTTTGAAGTATGTAGCATGTTAGTATAACTTCATTATGCTCGTTTCTGTGCATGACACACCGACATAGGTAGTCTTGTAAGTTAGCACCTATCTTAGCTTGAATTAACAAGTATTTTAAAATAATGTCTAAACGATAGTTCCAAGCTACGTAATAACATAAGTCTAAGATTTCACAATTGAGTCATGTATGTACACTTGATCTATATATCAGGATTGTTTATCAAGTATGTTTAACTAATGGGCATCCTATACTTGTAATACACTATAAATAGGATTCGAAAGTATTGATTTCTTAAACGTCGATAAACTACGCTTGAGGCAAGTATCCGAGCCCTACTTTTATCGTGCAAGTATCCGAACCCTACTTTTATCGTGCAAGTATCTAAACCCTACTTTTATCGTGCAAGTATTTGAACTATCCTTTACATTGTGCAAAGTATTCTTGCATTACTTTATTCGACGAATGTCGTAAGAAAACCTTATCTCTTTGAATGCAAGTTTCCTTATTTACTCGTTCAAATGAGCTATTATAAAATTTCTTGAGAAAACAATTATTCATGTTGAACTTGGTATTGTTCTGGAATATTGTCAAATATGTCATAGATTCGGCTAGACTATGTGCATGTTTATTAAACTGTCCAAACCAATTGATTGGTGCAGAAATCTCAAAAATTGAGTTGAACAACCCTTATGGTAAGGGGAGTGTATGTTGTTGGAAACCCCAACACATGAGTAAATTATTACTGTGGTGTTATGCATAACTTAGAGTATTATAGACTGGTCATCTATATTACTTGATTCTTTTGGGTTATCAGTTTAATATTGGTAATTCTAGTAGATGTTCAATAGTCCTTAGTGACTGCTCAGTATAAATTGTTTATCTAGTTGGATACGTTGATAGTCTTTGAATTGATATATATCTGTTGATTTATATTGAATTATCATTCTTATTCCAAGAATTGTTGATATTCATTATTCATGAAATTATTCTGAAACTCTGAACTATCTTAGAGATGATACTTCGATATTTCAAACTCGTGTTATAAAACTCTTTACCCTGGTTGTATATTACTTGTTGGGCAATTTGTGCTCATTCTTGCTTATTTAAACCATTCAGTTAAGGCGGAACAAGGAGGTGTCTCTAGGAAAGACAAGAGAAAGGCTACCGACTAGCTTGACCCTTTATGTTTAAGACTATTATATTGTATTAAGATTGTTTTCAGACTATGTTTAAGCTTAATTAGGATTATGTAATAAGTCTTTATTCGATATTATTATATAATCTATTAAGTATTGTAGGTTGTGAGACTTGGGAAAATAATTATAATAAATCATTGTATATTATTTTAAATTAGATCTTTCTTTGTGAATGTGCAATTTTAGTTATTATAGTAATAGTTTGAGCACGTGACGAATCGAATTCGAGTGACCAAGTGACGGTCTGAATTTGGGGGCATCACAATATCAAAGGGTATGCTTGGGTATAATAAGTTGTATATGGAGATAATTTATGATCAATAAAGAATCTACCACTTCTAGTAAAAGAAGAGAAATATCATATGTGATTCGATAAATGACAACCCAGTAGTCCTTGGCCAAGACATAATGAAATTAGAAAGGAGTTTCTAATTTGTATTATTTGGAGTTGTGCATTTAAGGATCGAAATATATATAATTAAATAAAATAAGACTTGACAGTAATTCCATGTCTTATATTTAATTGGGACATTGTATGGTGGAATGATTGAATTGTACGGTAACTATTTACTCAAAGGTTCTTTTATGATTAATGTTGAAATCTATATTATCTGAAAAGTCTTTGATCGCTAGGGAGGCTTATCGCTATTGTAGAATAAATATTATTTATTTAAATAAATTAATAGTTTAATTTATTTATTTAAATAAGATTAGAATTGTTCTAATTGATTTATTCACAACCGATTTTATATGGATAACCTAAAGGGTCACACCATAAAAGGAAGAATAATTATTTAAGGAGTTAATGTCATAATCGTAATAATAAGTTAAGTATATTTAATTTAATCTATGGTGATAGAATAAATTAAATAGCTTAATATTTATTATTTAATATTTTAAAAATATTAAATATAAATTAATAAGAGGAGTCTTATTATTATTATTTAATTCCTAAAGGAATTTGGGAATTAATTAATAAAAGTACTCTCATATATTCCTAATAAGATTAGGAGATTAAATTAATTAAAAGAGTTTAATTAATTATCCCTAATAAGATTAGAGAACTTAATTAATTAAAAGAATTTAATTAATTAAATAATAACTTATTTTCTAATTAGATTAGAATGGTTAGCTGATATTTTTATAAGATGAGTCTTATATTAGATATCTATATGTGTGATTTCAATTGTTGGAGAGTACGCTTTTTCTATGAGAGGTAGAAAAACTAGGATTTTGTCAAACACTCATCTTCTTGAATCTTTCTTCTTCCTTAGTGGATCACCTCTAGAGGCCAAACACTTCGATGGCTAACATTGATCAAAGGAAAGAACCATATCTGGTGGATTCAAGTTAAACGTGAAAAAGATTGGAGGTGAACTTATACATGAGGAAGCTCGAATCTTCAAGGGTATGATTCTTGTTCTTCATTTTTTTTCATTTAATTAACAATTGTGCATAAAGGATGATCCGGGTATATGATTTGTAAAATTTTAAACTCTGATTTTATCACGTTTCCGCATATTTTGTGCAATTTGATTGCGCTCATGAATATTGCGAATCTAACAGTGGTATCAAAGCCAAACTTTTATGTGAATTATTAATCATTTTGATTTGATATGTATATTGATATGTGTTTAGAATAATTTAATTGGGCATCATTTTGTTGTATATAAAAAAAATTATTATCGCGAAATCACGGTATGATATATTTATATATATGTACCCGATATTTTCTATATAAATGAATCAGAAATTTTGCGTATAATTTTTTTTTTAAAGGATGAGGATTTGTACAAGATAATGTGTATGTGAATTTATGTGGTAAATAAAAAATATATTTATTACATAAATATTTACAAATAATTTTATTTTAGAATTATTGATTATTATAAAGTATATTCTTATAATAATTAAATTTATAGTAGAAATATTTTTATTAATTATTTTCGATAAAAATATAATTATATATTATTTAAATAATATATGGAGTGATTTTTAGAATAAATATAATAATTATTTTATTATATGAGATTTAGTACAAGTTATTAAGTGAATTATTTTACCTTAATTATTAAGGTTAAATATGAAGGATAAATCAAATATGGAATCCAAACCCTGATTTTGGATTATTGTCAAGGTATGAGAATAATAATATAATATTATTTATATTTTGATTTTTCAGTGCTATGAATATGTTCTGTATGTCCGTATTGATGATGGTTAGTCAATTATGGTGTTTAATTTTAAAACCCTAATATCAATTGTTTAAACTTTAATTTTACTGGGGGAAACACTAATTTGAAAATCAACTGTGAGTTTAAGACTGTTATATGACAGTGTTATATGTTTTATAACGTGTATTATATAATGATTTGATTAATTAGCTAAACCCTAATTATAATCTAGAAACCCTAATTAATTTTTAGAAAACCCTAAGATATTTTAAAAACCCTAATTTTGAAAATGAGAAACCCTAATTTGAAATTTAAATTAGAGTTTGAGATTTGTTGTAATTGTGTTAATGTGATTAATTAACAAGTATTATAATTACAATTGTTAATTCTGGAAAACCTAAATTTTTTTAAACCATAATTTGATAATTAGAAAATCTAATTATAAATCGGTAACCCTAATTATCAAAATCATAAACCCTAATTGATATTTTAGCAATGATAATTATAATTAGTGATTTTAAACCCTAATGTTCCTGTATAAAGTAATTAGAAAATTAATCATAATTAGAAAATCTAAATTTCAAAATTTTAGAAACTAAAAGGTTATTTAATTTTTATTTAATTTTATTTTGTGCAAACCCTAATCGTTAAATCTTACATTTGGTTTGTGCTAAACCTTAGGGTTAAACCCTAAGGGAAACCCTAAGAGTTTGCATGATTACAAGTTTGCCATTAAATTATCAAGCTAAAAGACCTTTTTGCCCTCTTGAATAATTAAGCTAAATATAGGTTTTGACAATAGGGGAAGTTGGTGATCAAATCCAACAACCCCACATGCTCAATAATGCCAGCAATCAGCCATTTGTGCAACCAAATACATTGTATATGTGAAGTATATATAGAATTGGAGAGAGAAATAATTCAATTGCTAGCTCATTTGTTCACAATAACCATCCAAGACCCTCTCTCTCTAAAACCTACGAAATCCTTTACTAAAATCAGTCACAAGACCAACCCAACGATCACCTTGAACAAATTCAGAAGCTAGAATCAAAACTTGTTTATATAAGGTATAAGCCTAATTTGAAAAATCTGAACTTAGTTGCTATGTTAGATGTTAGTTTTTATTGTTAAAATATGTTAGTTATAATCTATTTTGTGATCTGGGTTGGTATTATACAGATCCATAACATCTAAGTCTTCAAATTGATGATTTTCAAAAATCTGGAAAAACATGGTTCTGTGGTCTGACAACGAATGTCAGTGGCTACAGATCCTTACTCGTTTATGATTTGTGTTTTTTTTTTAAGTTGATATGTGTAGCTTGTAATGTGGTCTTTAATATACAAAAAGAATAGAAGTCGATTGATGTCTATATTTGTTGTTATTAACGGTCAAAGTCCGTTGACTGGCATTGACCGGACTATTTCTGGGTAAACCCAGAAAGCCTTATTCAGACTCTGACAAGTTTTGCTACGTCTAGATCTGCCAGGTTGTTCACTGTTTGTTGATGTTGTTGTATACATGTTATAGCCTGCTAGATGAAGTATAAATTTGTACCTTAAAACCTTTTAAACAACAACTATGTTGGATTTAGGAGATGGTCAAAGTAGCCATCCGAGGCTGATTTTGAGTTTCTGGAAATTTCCAGAAACTGTATGAACTAGATTCCTGACATGGTTTGACCGGCTTTATTATGCTTGATCTGTTGTTATTTCAGTGATATAATGTGATAGAACTCTTCCCTGGTATGTTGGCTATACACTGCAACCTTTAAATCACTAAAATATTACAAGGATTACAAATTGTAGAATCCCAGAAATGGACAGTCGAACTGTTCTTCATTTCTGGGTAACCCAGAAATGAAGAACAGGTCTGACAGCCATTTTAGAGGCTCAGATCTCTTGGGTTATGCAGTGTTTGGTTACGTTTGATGTTGGATCTTGTAGTCCTACACTAGCACTACAAGCTCTGATTAATATCATGTCCAGAAACATAACACACACTAAGTTGTAATTGGTCAAACCTGCCCGCTCGTTCACTGCCATGCATTTTCGGGGTTTGGCCAAGAACACGAAGAACACCTATAGCGACGGTTCTGTCGCTATAGGCAGTCTTTAGTGACACTTTTATTAAAATAAATTATTTAAAATTCCAAAAATTATTTAAAAATAGTAATTAATTTCTGAAAATTACAAAAATTATTTTTAAGTTATAAAAAGTAAATATTAATAATTTGAAATATTTTTCATAAATATTAGTAATTATTTAAATATTATTGATAATTAATTTATTTATTAAATGCATTAAATAAATTAATTAAAAATAATTTTATTATATTAAAAATCATTTTAAATGATAATAAGTTATTTAAAAATATTTTAAGTTATAAAATATAAATTTTAATATTTTAAAGAAAATTTCATTAATTATTTAATATTAATGATAATTAAGTTATTTACTAAATGAGTTAAATAAATTAATTAAAAATGATTTTATGATATTAAAAGTTATTTTAAATAATAATAAGATATTTAAAAATATTTTAAGTTATAAAATATAACTTTTAATATTTAAAGATAAATTTTATTAATTAATTATTATTAATGATATTAAGGTTATCTAATAATTATATTAAATAATTTAGTTTAAAAATGATTTTAATATTATAAAAATTATTTTAAATGAAAATAAAGTGTTTAAAGATATTTTAAGTTATAAAATATAACTTTTAATATTTAAAGGATAATTTCAATAATAATTTAATATTAATAATTATTAATTTATTATTAATTATATTAAATTTATTTCATAATTATATTAAATAAATAGTTTAAAAATAGTTTTATTAATTTAAAAATCATTTAAAAAGGATATCAATGAATTAAAAATATTTTAAGTTATACTTAATGACTTTTAATATTTTAATAAATAAAATATTAATACTTTTATATTAATGATGATTATTTAAAGATGATTTTAAATATTTTAAAAATCATTTAAGGGTTATATTAATACTTTAAAAGTATTTTAAGTTATTATAAATAACTTTAATATTTTGGCAATGGTTTCATTAATAGTTTAATATCAAATAGATATCAATGATAATAGAATTGTTTAGTATTTAAATTATTTAAAAAATGATTCCGATGTTTGAAAATTTATGATAAATTATAATAAATGTCTAAAAATTATATTAAGTCATTTAAAAATAATATGACTGATATTGAGTTACAGAACAGAGTCTTAGACTCGATAATTACCCGATAAAGCTGTCGGTAGACCGATATGTTTCAGAAGTTGATCTGGACTTAGATAATTTAATTAGATATGTGATTATTTGTGATTCAATGGTAATTAAACATATGTGCCAATATGATTAGGGTATGTGCTGACTGCAATAAGCAGTGTTATGTGTTATAGTATGTTATTCTAATCGAACGAACGATCTTATTAATGATAGGTCGCGAGATAAGCGGTAAATCTAAATTATAAATTGTAAGCATCGTATCAGGCAAGTATCTTACTTTTGTATTTTCTTTATGCAATGGACATGAGTAAGAATATTTATGAATTGTATTATTATTGTACAGATTATTAACCTTATATTATATACACATTGATTATCAACATGTTAGTATATGGTAATTCAGATATATACATTCTGTTTATTAATTTCTATAAATGGTTATACAAGTGTCCCCACTTGGATAATCATTGTATTTAATCACATGTTGATATACCTTTGTCAATTACCCATATATATATATATATATATATATATATATATATATATATATATATTAAATTATAGATTATTGTTGATCAAGATAAAACCTTTGATTTGTAACCCAGACTAGTATGAACATCCCTACACGGGAAAACTTTTATGCGCCCAAGGCGGACAGAGTAAACGATACCCTCATTCTTGCATGTAGTATTGATCAATACTGGATACAACGGGCTGATCACCCCCGTGCCCGTAAGTTATGATGGTTTGTAGATGAATTTCTGTTTAACCTTTTCGAAAATAAAAACAATGTTCATAGTATGTCAACTTAACCCTAGTTATAGTTATTACGTAGTTTCAAAAATTTGAAAGAGGGTTGTTATGTTATTATTATCGATATAAGATACTTCACAACTATTGATCTATTGTAAAAGGGTAGTATATATATATATATATATATATATATATATATATATATATATATATATATATATAATTGTTATTACTTCCTGGGTACTCAAATGCTCATCCTTGTTTAATTTAAATACTTTTAGCTAAGTGTGAATAACTAGAGAGCTCATGCAGAAACAAAGGAAAAGGAAAGCTAACCAAATAAGATTTGTGGTAGTTTTTGTAATAGTTTGATATTACTATTAAGACAATTATGATATATATCATCTATCATGGGTTGTAATGAATGTTTAAATGTTACGTACTTGGGAGCTAGACTCTGATAAATATGTAAATTAAGTTTAACTTTTATATTATTGTTATTATTATTAGTATTATTCTGCTCATAGAAATGGTATCGTAATGCACCAAGTTCGAGTTTGAAGTACCTGGATTTGGGGGTGTCACAGGTTGGTATCAGAGCTTAGGGTTAAAAACCTTAGATGGGTTAGACCTTAGGCTATAACCTTAGAATAGAGGGAAACATTGAAAATATAAATAACTCAGATAGAGTTTAAAAAGAGATGAATTGACTAAATTCATCGCCAAACAAAATAAAAGATAACTTATATAAAACTCTTATTTGCTGTGTGTATATACTATATGCTAATCATGATAATTTATGTATGTAGATGTCTGGTGGAAAAGGCTTGTTATATGCATATAGCATGAAGAAGGATCAAATCCATATACCCGAGCTGATATCGAAGCCAATAGCTGAAATAGAGGCTCACGATGAAAACAACCCAGACGATGTGGTTATCGTAGAAAATGTAGTACAAGATCCGGAGATGGTGGAGCTGACAGATAGTGATTCGGACACTAAAGTTGAAGCTGACCAAGAATCAACGGAGGTGCAGGATCTGAGGAACAAGGTTTCTTCTCTGGAAAGGCTGTGAGAAATAGAAAAGTTGTTGAACAATCAGTTGCGTCAAGCGTTAATAGAAACAATAGAAGAACAAGATAAGCTTAAAATCCAAATTGATCATATGGGAGCCACAAGCTACACATCGTGTGCAGCTCCGAGCAAGAAGGGAAAAAGAAAGATAGAGGAGCATAACTTAGGAAAACGTGATAAGAAGAAAGGAAAAAGAATTTGTTACCTTTGCAATTATGAAGGACATACTACTCTGTATTGTCCTGACTATAAACCAGGAGCATGTTTTATATGCGGGTTAGAAGGTCATCAGGCGAAAGGGTGTCCAAGGAAAAAGGTGTAATAAATAAGTAGTATAGGTTCTGTGATATAGGTGTGTTTATTGTAATATATGTGCTTAGTATGTCTGTGTAAGGTTATATTCTAAAACTTTTGTAATGACCAAGTTTGTAAATCCTGACTTTTGTGGTCACAAAGGGATAACTGATGTTTAAAGCATTATATGTTATGCTATGAAAAATATTCGTTGAATGAATATGAATCTAAGTTTGAGAAATGAAACAAGTTTGAAATATTAAACTTATGCAATAAGGTTTAGAATGTAAGTTAAATTTATGATTTTATTTAATCAGATAATGCTGCAAAGACGTCGAACTCGAAATCAACGAGCAGAAGAATCTGTCAACAACGCTGAAGGACAACAACAAGCAGACCCGATGCAGAACTTCGTAAATATGATAGCTCAGGCAATGTAACAAGGAATTCCAGCCGCAGGGAACCAGCCAGACAACCGCTTGGCGAATTTTAAGGATTTCAAAGTTGTGGGACCGCCAGAGTTCAAAGGTACCACTGACCCTGTTGAAGCCCAAACTTGGGTTAAGGAGATTGAGAAGGCGTTCGTAATAGCTAGGGTAGCTGAGGGGCAAAAGACCGCTTTTTCCACCTACATGATGAAGGGTGAGACAAATTTTTGGTGGGAAGCAAATCAGACAAGGGCAGGAGAAGGTGTAGTTACATGGGATAGGTTCAAAACACTATTTTTTGAAAGCTATTTTTCACCTAGTATGCAAGCGAGGATGGAGGTTAAATTTTTAGAGTTGAAGCAGGAAAACATGACGGTGTCAGAATACGCCGCTAAATTTAATGAGTTAGCTAGGTTTGCCCCGCATCAAGTTGATACAGAGGCTAGGAAAGCGAGAAGGTTTGAGCTAGGTTTGAAACCCTAGTTCTACAACAAGGTGGCGGTGTTGCAGATTCCTACATTTACAGCACTCATGGATAAGGCAATTATTACTGAGGAGGGAAGTGAGGCTATGAGCCTTTACAACAAGGAGAGAAAGAACAAAGGCAAGGTTGAAGGAGCTGAGAAGGTGGAAATTAATAGTGGATGTAGGGGTGGTAGTAACAAGAGGAAGGGGAGCAGTTTTGGAAGTGTACAAGTGAAGCAAGAAGGTGTAAAGAAACAGACTGTGCAATGTAAGACTTATGGAAAGAACCACTCAGGGGAGTGTCTGAAAGGAAAGTTTGTATGCTACAAGTGCGGGCATGAGGGCCATATCTCTCCCAACTGCCCTAATCCTAGGATGAATAGTGGACGTTTTCTATGCGGGTCAACAGAGCACAAGGTGAAGGGTTGTCCAAAGAGGAGGACGGAGGTAGGAAGTGTGAATACTGGCACCGGCAGTGGAACTTTAGCAATCACCGGACCGACTTCGTCAAACAAGCCAACAAAATCAACAGCAAGGGTCTACAACATGGCAGTACAGGATACGGCAGCAGCTAGTACTGGAACGATACCCTCGTTCTTGTATGTAGTATTGATCAATGCAGGGTACAACGGGCTGATCACCCTCGTGCCTGTAAGTTATGACGGTTTGCAGATGAATTTCTGTTTAACTTTTTCAAAAATGAAAACAATGTTCATAGTATGTCAGCTTAACCCTAGTTATAGTCATTACGTAGTTTCAAAAATTTAAAAGAGGCTTGTTATTTTATTATTATCGCTATAAGATACTTCACAACTATTAATCTGTTGTAAAAGGGTAGTGTAAAGAAAATATTTAAATTCTTTCAGCTTATGTATATATAATTGTTATTACTTGATGGGTACTCAAATGCTCATCCTTGTTTAATTTAAATGTTTTCAGCTAAGTGTGAAGAACCAGAGAGCTCATGCAGAAACGAAGGAAAAGGAAAGCTAACCAAGTAAGATTTGTGGTAGTTTATGTAATAGTTTGATATTACTATTAAGACAATTATGATATATATCATCTATCATGGGTTGTAATGAATGTTAAAGGTTACGTACTTGGGAGCTAAACTCTGATAAATATATAAATTAAGTTTAACTTTTATATTATTGTTATTATTATTAGTATTATTCTGCTCATAGAAATGGTATCGTAACGCACCGAGTTCGGATTTTAAGTACCCGAATTTGGGGCGTCACAATATATATATATATATATATATATATATATATATATATATATATATATATATATATATAATTAAAATAAAAGTTTATTTTAATCTTAAAATAAAAGGTTTATTTTAATTTTAAAATTAGATTTCATGCTAACTAATTAGAGTTGGAATTGGATTCCATGATAACTAATTAGAGTTAAAATTAGATTTCATGTTTCCTTAAATAAAAGAGTTTATTTGCGAATAGGAAAGATAATTCGTATTTCCTTAAATAAAGGAGTTTATTTATATATGAAATAAGATTTCATATTATTCACAGTAGACACTCGAAATTTTCTGTACTACTGACACTAACATTGCAGGAAGGCAGATTCGTCTTTTATGAGAGAACCCTGAAAGAAAATCCACAACCATACCGGATACTACCAGAGGTTCAGCATCAACCTCAGATCGCAATCTGGGAGTAACCGTTCCAGTCTTGGAGAACCCCGAGGCATGCAGATCAATACCAGAACACACACCGGAGAAGACCGACTCGGAGATAACCCCGAGGTATCCAGTCTCAGCCCTAAACATGGGAATAGCCTCCAACCTTGGTGATAGCCCCAAGGAAAGCAATTTCGGCATTAACCCCGAAAATGCTTGTTACAAGTGCAACCAGCTTTAATCTCGGCGCTCACAACGAGATACACTATATCAGCCCGGCGATGACATCGGGAAGACAGACACACCTCAAAGATGATAATGAGGACATTCAACCAATTGCAGCAGTCCAATCCCAGCGAAGCTGAGCAACGTCTGCTTTATCGACCCAACCCGACAATAACACCAGTAAGGGGCAACATCGTCATCTGACTAACACGATGCCACGCCAAGTCATCTCAACACATCTACGCAACAATGGCCCACAAGGCTAACCAATCCCGAGTTGCTATTGTGCGGGGTAACAGATGAAAGTTGAAGCTTGAAGACCGGAGGGCACCGTCCCATCTTCAAAGACTTCGTACAAACTCTAATCCCATGCCATCATACAAACTCTCGACAACGGCGGTCCGAAATAGGTCCTGTATACCTCAAATGGATGCCCGGATTGCACTTTAGAAAAATCGAGTGGACATTACAGTGCCCGCGTGCACGTACTTCGAGACGACCCAACCCGACCAAATTGGGCCGACCCGACCCGCCTCTGGTACACCTGCGGTTGAGCCGTAGGTACACCTGCGGCACCTTTTGCCTATAAAAAAGAGGCTTGGGGTGCTGATTTTTAAGAGAAAAAAGACGGGGAAACCCTGCAGAATTCGCTCTACACTTGCCATACAGTGTATTTTCCCACTTTAAACACTTGTGAGCTCATATACAGCCCTCTTTTGTACCTACACAAGTCTGTGTTTACTAACTCTAAAGATATAGAAGTCTTCTTTGGTAGCCCACTGTAAGCCTTCTCACACACTTTAGAGTCTTTCTCTTCATTTTTACACACACCCTTCTACACGTTGAGAGTCGTGTTGCTTGTTTTTTCCCGGACTTCAGTCCGTGGTTTCATTTCAGTATATATATATATATATATATATATATATATATATATATATATATATATATATATATATATATATATATACTTATATATTGACTAACATTACCGAGGTATGCCTCGGTTGAGCCTAGACTTCGGTCTGGAGCGTTTATTTGCTTTTCTATATATATATTTTTATATATATGAGCTATGTATCGAACTTTATTCGATTGAGTCTAGACCTCGGTCTGGTGTGTTTATTGCTTTAATATATATATACTTATATATATTAACTGCGTGTCGGACTTTGTTCGATGAGCCTAGACTTCGGTTTGGTTCGTTTAATTGCTTTCTTATATATATATACTTATATATATAAACTGTGGTCAAACTCCGTTCGATGAGCCAGGATTTTACATCCGGTGCGTTTACTCGCTTTTATATATATATACTTATATATATAAACTGCTATCGAACTCTGTTCGGTGAGCCTGGAATTTATATCCGGTGCGTTTACATGCTTATATATATATATATATATATATATATATATATATATATATATATATATTTACATTTCGTCCCACCTGGAGTTTACTTCGTGGTGGTTGACCGTTTTTACAGCTTTATCTACGTTTTGTCCCGCCTGGAGTTTCCTCCGTGGCGGTTGATGGCTTTTAACAGCTTTCTTTACATTTTTGATCCCCCATAGATGTTCTTCGTGGTTGGAGATCATGTCTGTATATATATATTTACGACTTTTATATATATATTTGCTTACTGCTTTCATACAAATTGTGGTATCATGTGAGCCTAGGAATCATGTGATCACTGATTCATCCCATTGGATCTAGATTCAGTTCCCGTGATGGACATTTTCAGCTGTAAACAGCTTGTAAATTATTATGCGGTGTCTGAATTTCCTCAGATGGTTTCCATACCCACGAGGAAGTCGGCATTATTTTATACATTATTTTCGTACGGATGCTTCGCAGCCATCAAATAAAATCAACCAAGCCGCGCATTTAATAAAATGGGAGTGCAAAAGGCCTCAATTACTATTGAGCGTCAGGGTTTGAAAAACCTCTTTTATAAAACATCACTGCCATATCTTGTTAAAATTGAATATTTACATAAATTCAAACCCTACGTACATAGGTGCGAACGAGGCCTCGTACCACTTTCAAATAACAGCACATTGACTCACACACACACACACACATTCAGTTAATAGTTTCTTGAAAAGAGGCGGTCACCGTGGTAACACGGATATCGGGGGGTGCCTAACACCTTCCCCCGTATAATCAAGTCCCCGGACCCTAAATGAATCTCGGTTTCACCGACCCGTATTGCAGTGTCACGTCACTGGGTCAATGTGCAAACCTTTTCTCGGTTGTGTTGGTACAACCATTTAAAAACCCAACTGGCGACTCTTAACAGTCCATCGTCGACATTATACATGTCGGACCTTTTTCACTTGTTCTTTCAAACAAATCTCACCTAAAATGAGAACACCAAAGAACAAGTAACGAAAAGGGACATCTAAAAATTCCGACGTCGACAGGTGGCGACTCTGCTGGGGACTCCAGTAAGAGGACTTAAGCCTCTATTTCAATCTTTTCAAAATTGTTATCTACTTGTGTGTGGATGTTGCATTTACATTGGATGAATGTGTACGAATGCATGTCTTGTTTATTTAGTGCCTCGCACTATAAGCTGCCTGTGATTTTAGTGCCTCGCACTATAAACTGCATGTGATGTTAGTGCCTCACACTATAAACTGCTCATAATATTAGTGCTTCACACATGTCATCATTTCATATGGTGAGACGCGATGTATGTGAATGTATGTTGTGTGGTCCCTCCACCAGGAGGCTATCCCGTCGATGTTTGATTACTGGACTCATGAGAAGCCTGATTCTCCGAGGCTCAGGAAAGGCACCACCCAAATTCGCTCCAGTTGAAAGACCGGATTAACTTCCCGTCAAGTAGATTGCGATGATTTAGGAACCTTCATGCCAAAAAGCCGCGAGAGTAACCTAAGATAGGTCAGCCTCTGATAAACCCAAAATGGAGGAAAGTCTCTTCATGCTATCATTTTAAATTACACAATTTCATGACATATCTATCTCCATGTAATGAGAAATATGAAGGAATGTGTACACATATACATACATGCTACAAACAGCTGACATCCGTTTGTGCAGGATAAAATTCCTAAAATGGACTCATCACATTGCATATTAATATTCACCTTCCCTAAGGACTAAACTATGCAAGTCTTTCGCAGGGAGTCAATCGGGCCTACTATCCGTTCAAAGTTCAAAAAGGCAACAGGCCTACAGTCAATTATGTCGTCATCCGACCAGACTGAACTTAATCCTGTTTCTCGCAAAGAATTCGATGGATTAAGCAAACAAATTACAGATTTGGCTGTTCTATTCAAAGAATTACACCAGTCTACACAGAGTCAGAAAATACCCGTACATGCTGAATCCTCCACACAAGGAGGAGCCCAGGTCATTACCATACCTGAATTGCAGTTGGATCAGACCAACAAAACTCATGATGCTGCCCATCCCACTGGAGATCCAGACACTGGTGACATCAAAAAGAAAGTCCTCCAAATGGAAGAGACCCTTCGCACTATCAAAGGAATTGGAACACACGGGAGTGTTTTCATATGCTGATCTATGTATTTTTCCTGGTGTTCATTACCCATAAAAATTTAAAACTCCTGACTTTGAAAAATATGATGGGTTAGGAGATCCTTATACACACTTAAAGGTATTTATTGGAGAACTTGGATCTTTGCAGAGGATGAAAAGCTCAGAATGCAATTATTCCAAAAGAGTCTAACTGGAGAAGCCCGTTCATGGTACACCAGATTAGACAACTCCAAAATCCACAGTTGGGAAGAGCTAGCACATGCCTTCCTCACTCAATACAACTTTCAAACTCAAATGGCTCCTGATCGGTACTAAATTACCAAGATCAAAAAACAGTCTAACGAGTCTTTCAGAGAGTATGCCCAGAGGTGGAGACGCCTGGCTACCCAAGTGAATCCTTCCATGACCGAATCAGAAATGGTCATAACGTTCATAGACATACAAAAAGCTCCCTTCTATGAGAGAGTTTTAGCCGGCATCGGCAAACCGTTTTCTGAAATGGTCAAACATGGGGAGATGGCTGAGATGGGATTGAAATTCGGAAAGATTCAAGACCTAGTTGCACTCAAAGCTGTTGCTGATCACATCCAGTCTGGAAATTATGGGAACAACCCCAGGAGGGTCCATAAAAAGAAAGAGGAAGATGTTTCCCTGATACTATAGGGTCAAAAAGGCAGTCAAAATATGCCTGTTCAGAGGAGAAACTATACTCCCTTTCCAGCACAGTCTGTAAACCCTCTAATACCAAAAGGTGGAGAAGCCAAATGCCCTCAAGTGTTCACACCCTTAGGGGATACCCTTGAGAATATCCTTAATCTTCTGACAGCACAAAAGAAGATTACACATCTACTTCTACCAGCCAACCCAAATGTAAGGAGTTTTAATGTTGCTCGAAAATGTGCTTATCATGCCGGGGCACCTGGACATGATACTCAGGATTGTTGGGCCTTGAAACACAAGATCCAAGACCTGATAGACAATAGTGAGATCGTGGTCACTAAACCAGATCAACCTAACGTTCAAGGCAACCCTCTTCCTCAACACAAAGAAGAAGAGGTCAACATGATTAATTGGAGCAGTGGATAGAGTTCCAACTTTAGCTATGATTCTTCCCAAACCATCAAAGACGGTGATAACAGATGGGATTATGCTAAGTTCCAATTCATAATGGAACGAAAAATGAAAGCTCTCTACAAACAAATTGAGCAATTGGCGAAACTGGTGACTTATCAGCATCAAGTGACTCGTCAGCTAATCAGCCAGGAGCATGCCAGTCTTCTGCCCATTGTCATGAATATTCCCTCTTCACTTTCAGAAAATTAAATGTTGGAAGACAAAGTGACGAAGAGAGCAAATGCCAAGGCCCGTTGGGATTTCGCCAACAAAAGGGAATTCACCTATTTGGGTCAACCTATAGAGGAGATACTTCACATGTTAATCAATCAAGGAAGAATCAGTTCCCTTCTACCTCCAATCAACCCCCGTTTGGGATGGTACAATTTCGAGGGAGTATGTCAATGTCATTCCCAATCTCGTGGTCACAGCACAGAAGAATGCTGAGCACTCCGCCACCTTATTCAAAACCTAATTGACAGTGGCGTACTGCGCTTGGCAGATGACGACACTGTGCTACGTGCCAGTGAGAATGCAGGTCCCACTACATGGAAGAGTGTGGTAGCCGTCATATCTACTAAAGCTGATCAATCACTCGTCATGCCAATAAATCAACTCAAAGGAAGCAACAATCCTTTGAAAATGGTTGCTCCCGAGCCAATCAACTTGTCGTGCAGAGCACAATATCCTATTGTTAGCTTGCATAAAGTTCCGTGGAATTATGGAGAAGGTGAAGGATCCACCTCACATACCACTGCCACAGTGTCAAAAGAAAATCCACTGTACCTTCCCCAACGGGTGATGAAATTTGCCGTCAAATCAAAGGAAAAAATACCCACGAAGAAGATTGAAGAATTCCTCCGTATTATGGGTCATAACGAAGCTACAGTGATTTTAAGCTTGAAAGAAGCTCCACAACATATATCATTTTTAGACTTAGTCATCACTTCCGAGAATCACCGGAAGATCTTGTTAAAGGTTTCAGAAGAAGCCTACCTCCCGACATCCGTAGATGAGGAAAAATTTAAACATCTGATTGATCACATTTTCAACGACAATGTGATATCCTTCACTGATGATGACATTCTGCCTGAAGGGACCGGTCATTGCAAATCGTTGCACATCGCAGTATTGTCCTCCAGATATATGGTGGATGGAGTCCTGATAGATGGAGGCTCATCCCTAAATATCTGCCCATATGCTACCTTGGTGAAGATGAATATCAATCCTAATCGAATTCGGAGTAGCCATACTATCATCAAAGCTATTGATGGAGCTCGCCAGAATTCAGTTCGAGTAATTGAGCTGCCAATTGAGATTGGTCCTCATACATTCTGCGTATCCTTCCATGTGCTCAAGATAGAGTCGGGATACAACCTGCTCTTGGGACGACCATGGATCCACATGACTGGGGCAGTGTGACGTCCCCAAATCCAGGTTCTCTAACCTCAGATTCGGTGCTCACGATCTATCATCATCATAAGCACTATATAACTATTACGAAATAATAAACATACATTATTCATTATAATAAAGTTTCTATAGCATGGTCCCAAGGTATTCTTAACCTTAACTTAAACACACCATTCATATTACAAAAGGTTTACATAAGAACTTCCATTAGATAATAATAATTAATATTCATTCTAAACTATTCCCGGATCTTGCCCTTGCCCTTGTCCTTCGTATTGGATCCTTCAGGCTTAGCTGAAATAAATGTCATGATATAGCAAGGGTAAGCAACTAATTTGCTTAGCAAGTTTATATACAAGGGAGATATATCATGACTAGAAAGAAGTTTTGCTATCAATGTTCAACAATAATATAAGGTTGTGAAGGAACATGAATTAATAATCAGCAATTGAATATTCGAATAATTGAATAACATGAACTGAGTGGTTTTGAGATAACCATGAACATTTGCCAAGGTTCTCAGTAATTTAAACTGGACCTCTTAATAAGTTTTAGTATTCAAGGGGATCAGCCTTTCATACCCTGTGATTTATGCATAAACACTTAATATTCCGGCATCGATATCATGCCTTAATCAAATTCGTCCTTTTCTCAGTCAAGAGTTCTTATCATATCAATCTAATAAGAACAGCTTTTTAAAACACATTTGATTTAACAAATTTAAACATGCTTGATCTAGCTGATACAATTAGCATAGATCTATCTCATAAACAGTTTATAAATGAAAGAACTTTAATTTAATTCACAGTTCAATAATAATAGAATAGGAATTCAATTGCACAAAGTGCGAATTTCAATAATCAATATAGATGTGAATAATCATCAATAATTATTCACTAACATGCTTTGAAAATAATAACTCGAGTTTGAGTTAGGACACTTGCCTCGTCTGTAGATTACGGCTACGCAATTAATTTATATCCACTATGCAGTTAAATTATCTTCCTTTGAGAGACCTATAGTTAATCTTTCAATTAGTCATAGTATAACATTAGATTATGTAATCACATAAATATTATGCATTACATTTAGTTCTTATAAACATTATCATGTCTTAATAATGTTACTATAACCACATAATATTATTAATCTTGATAATATTTAATTCACCTCTTAGTACTATTAGTTCCCTAATAATACTTTCATTTACTTACTAATATTATTAACATCTTAATAATTTTTTAATACCTTACTAATATTATTAATCCTCTTAATAATATTTTAATTAATATTATTACTTTAATAATATCTTACTTATGCTTTAGTATCATTAATCATTTAATATTATTAATCATTTAATAATATTTTATTCATTTACTAATATTATTAATCATTTAATAATATCTTATTCTATTACTAATATTATTAATTATTTAATAATACTTTAATCATTTATCAATGCTTAAATCAAATATTATTAACCATTTAATAACATTTTAAAGAAATTTTAATCTTAGTATTTTTATTTACTTATCAATATCATATTCTAATAATATTAATATCATAATAATATTTTAATAATTTATTGGATTAATAAATAATTTATTCTAATTGTTCATCCTTTATTAAACCTCTTATTTAATATCCATAAAAGGTCATAAATAATATTTATTATCATAAATTACCAAAGTGCTCTAAGATAGTCATGATATGATATATTATGAGTATTCAAGCATAAAAATCATATTTTTCTTATTAAAGACATCATTTAACTATTTATTTACTTTTATTCATAACTTAACCATTTTTAGGAAAAATAGTAAACTTACTTCAAAAATTATCAGCTTATGTACTCTGACACAATATGAACCTACAAGGATCCCCAAATTTTTCTGGAATTTTAGAAAATGATCTACTATTTTTAAAGTTTCCAAAATACTCGGATCTTGCTTTATTTTTAATAAATTGAATTTTGCACAGAAAAATCTGAAATTTTCAGGGTATGCTCTACTAACATATATGAACCTACTGTAAAAATTTCGGAATTGTCCAGTGTATACACAGTGAGATATTCGATAGTAAAGTTTTAGGAGTCCTTTACGGAAATAGTCATTACGCACATTCTATAACTCGAAACGTGTCCGTTCTTTTTCCTACACGTAGATAACTTCTCAAGGTACCTCTGTGAATTTTCCTAGATTTTTAAGGGACATGAGACTGTCCAAAACAGACCCAAGAAAAACAAGACAGAAACTATTTTAGGGTTTTTGAACCCTTAACATTCCAAGTGAGCTGTTTTGGGGAAATCAGCTCCAATGGATTCAAAACTTGCTAGATTTGTGTTCTATCACTTGGATTTACTAGATAACTAATGTATCTAGCACCCCCCTTCGACGGATCACAAATCTAAGTTGGAAAACTTGAGTTACACAAGATTTAGTGAAAGAAAACAAGAGTTTTCACCCTTGGAGAACATATGCTCATATTCTTCCTCTAAGCCTTTGATCTAACACTCAAGATACTTAGTTCTATACATGATGATATATAGGACTAGGGTATCTTGAGTATTTGTTCATAACTCCAACAAAACTCAAGCTAAAGAAAAAAAATAAAGTAGAAGAAGAAGATGAAGGTTAGGTTATACCTTGATTTAATGGCAAACTTCCTTGATTTACCAAAGTAAGTGATGAAATTTGGATACATTAACAAACTAGTACTCCTCTCTCTATATATATATGGCCAAACCTCTCTCTCCTTTCTCTCTCTAGAAGTGGCTAGCTTGGGAGAAATTATAAGAGGAAGAATGAGAGAAGAAATCAAATGAAATGAAAAGATGAAGTAAAAGGATACTTACAAAAAATATAGATACACTTAGTGTATCTAGCTATTATCCCCCATACTTTCTTTAACCCATAGATAGAAGATTTGCCTTATCACTTTAATTAGTCTAATCATGATTAAGGATGCTTAATAAAGTGGCAACCAATGGGAGCTTGACAACCATGTCCTTTTGTGTAAGAGTTACTACAAATGGACCTTGCTTAACTTAATTAGTTGCCTTAAAAGGCTAATGTGGCCAGCCATATTTATGCCCACTAACTCCTTCATTTAGCTTTTATTTTAATGCATAAATTAGATAAATTAAATGTCTAAAATACCCTTAATCAAGTGGGCTAAGTTTGGGCTTGCATTTTATTTCTTTTGGGCTTCTCCTTTAATTATTTTGGGCTATGTAAACCTCGGGATGCAAACAGGGAAGCCTCTCATAGGCCCAACACACTCACGGGACGCAAACAGGGAAGCCTCTCATAGGCCCAAAACTACCAACACAATGGCAAGACATCTGCTATCAGTAAAAACTCTTAACCTATAAATGGGAAAAGACAAGAGAAATACTCACCAGCAGAAACGGGTAAAATCCTAGCCAAGCCTCGGTCAAACCCTATGAGCGCATACGCATGCCCCGGAGGAAATAGGCAAAGGTATAGGAACCTTAATTGTACTCTCCAATACGGTCCACGTCAGGCGTAGCGCTGACCAAAGCAAAAGATACCGCGGAAGAGTTATCTGCTATGAAGCAGCCTCGAATGATCATCAGGAGCAATCGTCGCAGAACGCGATCCCTGATCCTGACATCATCAGGCATGGGCTCACTCAATAGCCCGCTCACAGCATCCACGCTCAAAGGACCTGAACGGACGGTCTTGCCTTTGAGCGCCGCCGCTGGAACTCCTAACAAGGATCTAACGGTAGTAGGGGTAATATTTGTCATGCAAGGCACTGGCTCCCCTCCAAACTCCACGCTGGTGATAAATAGCCAATCCATCGGCGTCATCATCACCTCGCAATCCAGCAGGTGGAGTGACTGAGTCTGGTGAAACCACCGCTCAGACAATGCCCTGAGGTAACCCCAGGAACAACGACGGGGAAGGATGGAGAAGAATGCCCCAAATCCCCACTCATGCACTACTGCTCTATAATCAGGATGAAGCGCCTGGTACATGGAGTGGATGCTAAACCAGTTCCCTCGAGGCTGTGTAAAACCTGGAACCTGCATGAAATGCAAATCTACATCAGAACCCTTTAATCCTCATCAATAGGAAAGAAGGAAAAGTAAAGTCTAACGCTATACCTCGTTAGCATGTAAATACATCGATGGATGTTTGCCCAAATCACCCAGCAACTCTAGGTTCGCCACCTGAATACTCGGGACAGGTGCAGCAGGAGCGGGATCCTCTATCGGAATATCCACCTCCTCGTCCTCAACGTCTAGAACACCTACCTGGACAGGACGTATCACGACCTTCACCAACCGTCGAGGCTGTCTGACAGAACGGGGACGAGGTACTTCAGAAGCCCTCCGCCGTACACCAGAAGTGGTCCTATAGGAACTACTCGGCTGATCCAGATCCATAATATCTGGACAACAAGTCTCCAAATTACCTCAGAAAGGGTGTGGTATTTCCTTACCTGGAGCTTTCTCTACTGCATTTATGATTATATGCATGCATGCATTTACTTTAACAAACAATAGAGTTAAAATGCATGACTACCCAATGCCTACCTTTCGAAAATTTTTGCCTTAGTCCCCTTTGAAAATAGGACTATCCACATGCACTCAGGCATGTTTAGGTGGCCATTCAGTAGCACACCTGCCCTAAAGTCATATACACAATATAAGCATTAAAAATCAAAAGCATCATACATAAGGCCAACCTCAATGTTAGGAGTACTTTGCCTTTCTACCTTTTGCTCATTGGACCTCAAATAGGACAAAAAATAGCAGAAAAAGGTGCCAATTTGACTGTCTCAAAAGTAAAATTTTTTCACTTCATTATGTTCAGCATAGTTTAATACTAACATTTACTATGTTGAATATTTTTTATCAAGTCATTTGTGCATACATAACCACTACTATGTGTTTAGATGCTTTTTGTGAGATAACAAACAATCTAACGGACAGAAACTAGAGAAAATACAGGCATACATTACCAGGATAGTGTGGAACACTTGCACGGTGATAGAATTTGCAGAAAACAGCCCGAACTCAGCAGATCTAAAGATGGCTCGCGGTTTTCTCTAAGCAAAACAAGTTGAAAGTGACTTATGAATGCTGTTGGCTGATGGATATATGATCCATGCCTGGCCGTAGGCCTATCTGCGGCTGCAGTAGGTACACCTGCGGCACCCCCATGTGGGTCTCATCCCTCTGGCTCGGTCCAGTTTGAGTTACAAAGGAGGTCTTACGAATTAAAAAGGTCAAATCGAGAATAAAAACACCACGCGATTGAGCAAAATTGCATACAATCCTGGTCTTCTCTGATGAGACTTTGAATCGGTACATCACGCATTGGTATTCGTCCACACACAGGGTACACTATACCAGTGATCTCAAATGATCTCAGTCAATCTCGGCAATACCGTACGCAGGTCCAATGCCGCTTTCTCAGGATCATCGTCCTTGTTAACACTAGGTCCCCGACGGGGGTTACAACGTGAGTCCCCGACGGGGGTTACAACGTGAGTCCCCGACAGGGGTTACAACGTGAGTCCCCGACGGGGGTTACAACTTAGATCCCCGGTGGGGGTTACAACACGTGTTCATCCGTTGACACATAAATCAACGAAGGTCAAGCAGCCTTGACGTTATCTCAGCCGATGACAAGTAAATCCATCAGAGCATACACAGTTGTTCGATCAATGCATACGTCCCCAGTAGATCTCCCGAGGGGTTTACAATGTGAATTCATGGCAGGGGATTACCACGTACATTCAAGTCATTGACACACATATCAACGAAGGTCAAGCAGCCTTGACATCATTCCAGCCGATAGAGGGTTAGACCTATCAGAGCTCTAGAGCCATTCGGGTTTCTTACCACCCGATTACCCATATTCCCCGGTGGGGGGAGGTCACAACGCAATGTTCCGTTGATCTACACGACAGCGGAAGTCAAGCAACCTTGACAGTATATCCCACAGGATTTTTCAGCCGTTGATTCACATATCGGTGAAATACACGTCAACGAAGGTCAGGCATCCCTGACAGCATTTGCTGTTGGCAGTAACTCCAACAGAACCCGGACATGTCCTGACGATACAAACTAGGAGATTGTCATCAAGGAGGATGGATGATGGAATATGTTATACACATCCTCAAACAGATCAAGCTTTATCCCCATAGATCTCTTACACATAAGAGGTACCTCTGTAAGATCCAGTCCTTATCTAGGAATTTGATGATAACTCCAACATCAACATCCTAATAGACTCAGATCATAAATCAAATTTGGTCATCATTGCCAATCCCCGGTTGAAGCAACAGGGAGCCATCAATTATTCTCAGCGTGTTGGGCTACAACCCCGTACACATGCATCATACATCTACATCATGTTGCTATCCATAGTACCATGTTTATCGTATTACGTTTTAAGTGTCTAGAATTCTTTATCCTACCCATGCATCGCCATGCATGAGTATGATAAAGAGGGGCATCTGTAGACACTCGAAATTTTCTGTACTACTGACACTAACATTGCAGGAAGACAGATTCGTCTTTTATGAGAGAACCCTGAAAGACAATCCATAACCATACCGGATACTACCGGAGGTTCAGCATCAATCCCAGATCGCAATCTGGGAGTAACCGTTCCATTCTTGGAGAACCCCGAGGCATGCAGATCAATACCGGAACACACAACAGAGAAGACCGATTAATCTCAGAGATAACCCCGAGGTATCCAGTCTCAGCCCTAAACATGGGAATAGCATCCCCTTGGTGATAGCCCCAAGGAAAGCAATTTCGACATTAACCCCAGAAATGCTTGTTACAAGTGCAACCAGCTTCAATCTCGGCGCTCACAACAAGATACACAGTATCAGCCCGACGATGACATCGGGAAGACAGACACACCTCAAAGATGACAATGAGGACTTTCAACAAATTGCAGCAGTCCAATCCCAGCGAAGCTGAGCAACGTCTGCTTTATCGACCCAACCCGGCAATAACACCGGTAAGGGGCAACATCGTCATCTGACCAACACGATGCCACGTGAAGTCGTCTCAACACATCTACGCAACAATGGCCCACAAGGCTAACCAATCCCGAGTTGCTATTGTGCGGGGTAATGGATGAAAGTTGAAGACTGGAGGGCACCGTCCCATCTTCAAAGACTTCGTACAAACTCTAATCCCATGCCATCGTACAAACTCGCAACAACAGCGGTCCGAAATAGGTCCTGTATACCTCAAACAGATGCCCAGATTGCACTTCAAAAAAACTGAGTGGACATTACAGTGCCCGTGTACGTACTTCGAGATGACCCGACCCGACCAAACCGGGCCGACCCGACCCGCCTCTGGTACACCTGCGGCTGAGCCGCAGGTACACCTGCGGCACCTTTTGCCTATAAAAAAGAGGCTTGGGCTGCTGATTTTGAAGAGAAAAAAGATGGGGAAACACTGCATAATTCGCTCTACACTTGCCATACAGTGTATTTTCCCACTTTAAACACTTGTGAGCTCATATACAGCCTTCTTTTGTACCTACACAAGTCTTTGTTTACTCACTCTAAAGATATAGAAGTCTTCTTTGGCAGCCCACTGTAAGCCTTCTCACACACTTTAGAGTCTTTCTCTTCATTTTTGCACACACCCTTCTACACGTTGAGAGTCGTGTTGCTTGCTTTTGCCCGAACTTCGGTCCGTCGTTTCATTTCAGTCTATATATATATATATATATATATATATATATATATATATATATATATATATATATATATATATATATATATATATATATACTTATATATTGACTAACATTACCGAGTTATGCCTCGGTTGAGCCTAGACTTTGGTCTGGAGCGTTTATTTGCTTTTCTATATATATATATATTTTTATATATATGAACTGTGTATCAGACTTTGTTCGATTGAGCCTAGACCTCGGTCTGGTGCGTTTATTGCTTTAATATATATATATATATATATATATATATATATATATATATATATATATATATATATATATATATATATATATTAACTGTGTGTCGTACTTTGTTCGATGAGCCTAAACTTCGGTTTGGTGCGTTTAATTGCTTTCTATATATATATATATATATATATATATATATATATATATATATATATATATATATATATATATATATATATAAACTGTGGTCGAACTCCGTTCGATGAGCCTGGATTTTACATCCGGTGCGTTTACTCGCTTTTATATATATATACTTATATATATGAACTGCTATCGAACTCTGTTCGGTGAGCCTGGATTTTATATCCGGTGCGTTTACATTCTTATATATATATATATATATATATATATATATATATATATATATATATATATATATATATATATATATATTTATATTTCATCCCACCTGGAGTTTACTTCGTGGTGGTTGACCGTTTTTACAGCTTTATCTACGTTTGTCCCGCCTGGAGTTTCCTCCATGGCGGTTGACGGCTTTTAACAGCTTTCTTTATATTTCTGATCCCCCATGGATGTTCTTCGTGGTTGGAGATCATGTCTGTATATATATATTTACGGCTTTTATATATATACCTGCTTACTGCTTTCATACAAATTGCGATATCATGTGAGCCTAGGAATTATGTGATCACAGATTCATCCCATTGGATCTAGATTCGGTTCCTGTGATGGACATTTTCAGCTGTAAACAATTTGTAAATTATTCTGCGGTGTCTGAATTTCCTCAGTTGGTTTCCATACCCACGAGGAAGTCGACATTATTTTGTACATTATTTTCGTACGGATGCTTCGCAGCCATCAAATAAAATCAACCAAGCCGCGCATTTAATAAAATGGGAGTGCAAAAGGCCTCAATTACTATTGAGCGTCAGGGTTTGAAAAACCTCTTTTATAAAACATCACTGTCATATCTTGTTAAAATTGAATATTTATATAAATTCAAACCCTACGTACATAGGTGCGAACGAGGCCTCGTACTACTTTCAAATAACAGCACATTGACTCACACACACACACACACACATTCAGATAATAGTTTCTTGAAAAGAGGCGGTCACCGTGGTAACACGGATATCGGGGGGTGCCTAACACCTTCCCCCCGCATAACCAAGTCCTCGGACCCTAAATGAATCTCGGTTTCACCGACCCGTATAGCAGTGTCACGTCACTGGGTCAATGTACAAACCTTTTCTCGGTTGTGTTGGTACAACCATTTAAAAAACCAACTGGCGACTCTTAACAGTCCATCGTCGACATTATACATGTCAGACCTTTTTCACTTATTTTTTCAAACAAATCTCACCTAAAATGAGAACACCAAAGAACAAGTAACGGAAAGGGACATCTAAAAATCCTGACGTTGACATTCACAATAAAGGAATTTATTTGTGAATAGGAAAGAGAATTTGTGTTTCCTTTAAAATAAAGGAGTTTTTTTTACTTGGAATTGGATTTCATAATTAATTAAAATAAATGAGTTTATTTTGATTAAAGAATTTGATTAAAATAAAATAGTTTATTTTATTCAAATTGAATAAATTAAAATAAAGGGTTTATTTATATTTAAATTTGGATTAAAATAAAGGAGTTTATTTTAATTCAAAATTAGATTTTATACTAACTAAATTTGCTAATTAAATGATATCAATATATATATATATATATATATATATATATATATATATATATATATATATATATATATATATATATTGAATGTTTATTGTTCATGAGATGAATGTTATTTATTGATGCATATGGTGATGTGTATGATAATAAATGGGATTGATCATAGACTATTGACTAATGTGATTGGATTTTATTTTAGTTGGATACATGAATGTATGGATTTTATTAAATGGGGTTTGCTTACTTCGTCTTCTCTAATTTTTTCTTAATGTAAATTCTATCTTCCTCCTATGTACTTTCCTTTGACTGCTGATCAAGGTTTTTATTTATTTTAAATTGTTTTGTAATAGAAATAGTTAGAATTAATTTTGAAAAATTAGAGATCAAGAGAAAGGAGCGCTTGAATACCCGTTTGTAATGGAGCCCGAGTTTAAATATAATTGTTATATTTAAATATGAACTCTTGCACCCCTAGGGTTTGATCTTTTGGTTCACTTGGTGGCTCTAGTGAACCAAACTAGAATAAAAGTCCATAATCAATCCGGGTAGAATATAATATTCTATATGTGCATGCATATACTATATACATTATATATTATGCAAACATGCTTCACATGTTAATTAATATGACGCGTATTTTATATATATATATGTGCATGCGTGCTAAACAAGATGAGACAAATTAATAACAAACCCCTCAAAAAAAATTTATTAAGTCCTAAGCGTTTAAAGATATTTTAAAAATATCGAATGTCGCCTTCTAGCATGATAAAAATAATAGAGTATCAATTAATTATTATAAGTTTGTTGTGTCACCACAAGGCTTATCTTAATTCTTTGAGATGTTAATTTTATCACATTTATGCTTATAAAGAAAATTGAACAATGTTGTTTTGTTGTGTCACCACAAGGATAATATTTTTCTTTTTTGAATATATGGAGTGCTAGGTTGGACTTAACTTGGATAATTTTGATTCGGATGTGCCACCACTTGATCAAAATAATCTAAGAGGCAAAATACAAGGAGTTGCATAGTTGATGTAATTGATAAGAGTTGTCTACCTATTTATTTATATATAGTTTGTTGTGTCACCACAAGGCTATATACATTTGAAATGAGATCCTTATTCTCACTAGCAAATCTTTAATTAGATTTTGCTGAACTATATAAGTGAGGGTAATATAGTTTGATGAAAATAGTGGGAGATACCAATTTAAAATAAGACCTAATTTATTTTGGTAATTAATAAAAGAATGTATGCTAAAATGTTGTTAATTACAAATTCATTTACAAATTTTTACAATGTATAAATTACTATCATTGTGAAGCATATTAGATGCTAAATTAACTGGACCGTATTAAACAAATTGGTTAAGAAATTTGAGAATAGTTCTCACGGCTGAAAAGGTATCTTATGTCCTTAATAGGCCTATCCCTGTAATGGTTGCAAACAATGCCTCTAAGGAAGACATTGCTGCTTTTAGAAAGTGGCAAGATGATGCAAAGTTGGCACAATGCATCATGCTCGCATCTATGAGTAACGAGCTTCAGCGTCAGTATGAAACTATTGATGCTCCTACTATACTCATGCACGTCAAGTAGTTGATGGTGAGGAAAGTAGGACTAATAGATATCATATATCTAAGGAGCTCTTCCGATCTAGAATTACCAACGACACTACAGTATAGACACATGTCCTAAACATGATCAATTTGATTGAACAATTAGGACAACATGTGTTGTCATGGATGGAGAGTTGAGCCAAGATTTGATCTTGCACTCACTCTTGGACTTCTTTCATAATTGTTGTGAATTTTTCATATGAACAAGCTAGATATCAGCCTTGCTGATTTGCTTAACATGTTGAAAAATGTTGAGAGTCACTTTACAACCAAAAAAGACCAAGTCTTATAGGTAGGGCCCAAAGGATCTTCTGAAAAGAAGAACGATTCAAAGAAGATAAATAAAAAGGCAAAAAAAAGGATAATAAGAACAAAACTGATACGCATAACAAAGGAGTTTGCTTCCACTGCAATAAGCCTGGACACTGGAAAGAAACTATAAGAAGCATCTTGCAGAGGCTAACCAGAAGAAGCTTAGTAATGTTTTGGTTACAAATATAATTATTTTTGTTCATGATTGAAATAAATTTTTCTTTAAGTCAAGGTTCTACTTGGGTATTGGATACCAACTTTGATTATCATAAATATAGATTTATGAAGGGACCAAGCAGAAGTAGAAAGTTAAATAAAGATAAGTAATCATATGTGTGGGAAATGAAACAAAGGTTGCTACATTAGCCATAGAAACTTATAGTTTAGCATTGCCTACGGGCAAGTCTATTAAATGAATAAGTTGTTATTGTATTCCAGTTCTTATTAAAAACATTATTTCTATTTTGTTGTTGGACAATAAAATCTTTGGTATTATATTTATGAATAATTGTTGTTTTATTTATAATGATAATGTTTTGTATAGAACTTGAAAATTAATTAATAGATTTTGTATACTTGACTTACGTGAAAAATTATTTTGCAAATTGAACAAACTAGTATAAGAAAAAGAGATGATCATTCAAAGAGTTGAATGTGTATATTTGCAGAAATACAAGTGTGAATTATTTGAAAGGTTCAAAGAATTTAGAAGTAAAACAAATTGGCAAAGTATTAAGATTCTTTGATTAGATCAAGGAATAAATACTTGTGCAATAAATTTCTAGATTATCTCAAATGGTTTTCTCACAATGGACGCCTCCTTATACACAATAATTGAATGATGTATCTGAAAGAAAAAATCGTATCTTGTTGGACATGGTCCTGTCCATAATGATATTACCAACATTTCAATATCCTTCTAGGGTCATGCCCTAGAATTGGCTACATTGTTGGTCGTTTTACCGATCAATATATGCGTGCAAGTATACACGGTCAACAAGTAATAAAGAGTAAGTAAAGTATCGTTCCCACGAAGAATTAACTAATAAAGTTCACCAAGCACTAGCCCATAACCATTTCAGTCTTATTTAAACGAATGATTTAATTTAGAAATGAAAACTATGAAACTAAATAATACTAACTACCCCTAGAATGAGACTAGATAATGAAAACTCGAGATTACAATTTCCCCTATTGAATCATTTAAATCAACACACTCCATGTTAAGCCAAATTACTTGCACTGGATTGCTAGTCGAGAACACAAAAGTAAAGTACAGCCATATCTCAATGTACCATACTCATATCATATATAATCCACAATTGATAGAATACACATGAACACCCACATTATCTAAACCACTACACGTCTATGTGATTTACAAATAATTAGGGTTTAAGCCCAAATTCTCAATTGACTATGAGCGATGCCTCGGTATATGTCTATCCTAAGCACGAATCATACATTCTGTCACCATGTAGAACATACAAACACAAGCTATCAATATCAAATCTAAACCCATACTTCGTCTTTCAAGTTCATATGGGTTATCACAGTAATTGAGTGCCAATCAACTGAACAAATAAGCATGAATCTTAATAGACAACCCCATAGCAATCAATAAGGATAACAATGGAGTATATCAGATTAAACTAAGCACTAGAATCCATTGCAATTCCAAAATAAAGTTTAACTCATAGTTGAATCAAACCCACCATCCACATATTGAATAAACATCATAAAATTACTAATAGGAATCAAAGAAAGGTTAAGTGTAGAGAATTGAAATGCAAATATGTTCTCCTACTCCAAGATGGAATCTCTGATACTTTCCGATTGCTTCAAGTCTTCAATCTAATCAATTCTAGAAAGTACCTACACTAATCTACTCTAATCTGTTATTGAAATTAAAGAGAGAAATCAACAATAGCTAATTGTTCCCCCAAGGGATGGAATCCCCTTTACATACTGATAATACGTATTATTTATAAGCCCTAATTGAACCCCTCTCCAAGTTACGCTCCAATTGCATGTTTAGTGAAAAAGTAAGCTCTGGACAACTTCTGAAGTGGCGCGGCCGCGCTGGGAATGACCTGGAGTTGGGCGCGCCCGCGCCCGCGCCCAAGTACCAGAACTCGTCTTTTTGGTCCAGGAACTCGCGCGGCCACGCCTAAAATACACTACAATTCGCGCGCCCGCGCAGATGGTTTTTTGCTGCAATGCTCTCTGGTAAAACGACCATAACTTTTGGTCCGGGAGGAGTTACGGGTCCTGCCACCTATCAAATCAAAACTCTCGACGAGCTCTACAACTTTCATGCTTTGATGATTGAGAAATAATGGAAGGATAGGCTGAAATTGGATTGGAAGTGATAGCTCTATAAATGGCCAACCAAAACATTGAAGTTTAACGTCTGTTGGTACAAATGTCATAACTCTTGCATACGAACTCCGATTGGAATGATTTGAGATGTTCCGAAAAGCTAAGAAGATGCTCTACAACATAATCCAAGTTCTAAGCTAAGAACATGAAATGAACATGAAGCCCAAATGATGTCCGGATTGCTTTTCCTTGCGTTTTCATACCAATAGTCGCTCACATCGTTCCCAAGCATAAGATCTACAAAATAAATACAAAATGCATGTAGAGTAACTAAGAAACATGAGTATAAGCAACTAATTCACGTAATAGATACTGGATAAGTAAGTATAAAACCTACTTATCAAATACCTTCAAAATTAAACCGTTGCTTGTCCCTAAGCAACACAACATAATGAAATCTACATGCTATGCAAGCTACACTACTATGACAATGAATCCCCATATTTCTTGCCATGTTAAGAATTCCAATAAGATATGCCTCAAAAAAATATCAAGATTTAAGAACAAAGCATCAAACTAAGCTAAAGTCATAATGACATATAATCAGAAAATCTCAACCTGCTATAGAGATGCTGTGTGTGTGTTGTGTTCATAGATAAGCTTGACAAAGGTGAAGATTTCACATGCTATACTGCTTAAGAAAGAAAACTGCGGTTCAAATCAAGAACTATGTATATAAATGAAACAACAACTAGTCCAACACATCAATACAAACTAAGGTTCAACAATGGGTTTATTCTGCTTTATTTTTACACACGAGGGCGATTTTAGCACTTTCTCGCGGTGTTTATTGATTTCTTTTCTTTTTCCCATGACTGTGCAATGCCTCATTCCATTAGGCTAACAGTGCTACCCCTTATCGAGCTTTTAACCAACGACTCTCAGACCATAAAAAACCTTAGGGCGCTAGGTGTAAAGACAATCCCTTCGGGCGTACTTGCTCAAGTAACAAAGGCCCCGAAACAAGACTAGTCACAGTAATTTTTTTCTCTTTCTTTTTATATAACAAGTATACCCATGCGTTCCCAAAACTTGAGTTTCAGTGTCTAGCAGACATTACTCACTTCCTACATAATTCTGTCTTTAAAACACCGTTTTCTTCTCAGTAGACAAACAAGCTAATCTTAACCAAAAAGCAAATATAAACACTAACGTGCTACCTGGTAGCATCTAAACAACAAACATAGATAACATCATGTATAAAATTATAACTCAGCTCAAGATATCAACCAAACTCAAGAATCTGTCAAATTTCTAAGTCATCATTGGCCAAATTACAATTCAATCTAACTAGAAACTTGGGATTGTGCAATGTTATGCAACTAAACAGATAATAAGCAACAAAAAAAAAAGAAGAAAAAAAATATATACACTGCAAAATTAAACTAATAACTACTAACATGCAATTAACTATATAACATGAAATTACTCTATATGATGCAATTACACTACATGCTCTAAACTACTGACTAAACCCAATACCCCCAAACTTAAAATGAACAATACCCTCATTGTAATTAAAAGTGAAAGAATACTCCCCTGAGTGGCAATGTCATCTCCATTCGCCTCCTCAAGATCCGATGGTATATCAGGCGATGGATAAGTTTGAGATATTTTATAGTTGAAAACTGAGTGTGGGCTTCTAACAATTCGAATGCTTGAGTCAGAAATTCTAAAAATTTAGCAGTGTTTTTTTTCTATGACTGAGACATGGCGCGGTCGCGCTATGTTTGGCTTGTAGTTGGGCGCGGCCGCGTTACCCTGTACCTTGACAACTTCAATTTTTTAACTTCTGTTGATCCTGAATGCTTATAGCAATTGGATTGAACCTGAGAGGAGAAACAATCAAACTATTATTAAGACTTACAACTATCAAACATCTACTAAATATGGAAAGCATGAAGAATTAAACATAGGAGAAGAAGTAAATAGAAATGTAAATAAGAATTAAACAAGGAGGGAGAAAGATTGGATGTGGTGCCTCCCATCAAGCGCTCAGTTTATAGTCCGTTAGCTGGACTCTTTTCTTGACACCTATCCAATGCCTCTACGAAAAGCTAGGAACCCTCCATCCATTAGAACCGCTATGTGCTTTGGTAGGTTCCCCATCATGAGAGTTTGTGAATTGAAATAACCTAGCATATTTTCTGTACATGATGCCCCCAGTTCTATTGCATAGCTAGGTGCTTCGTCCGTTGTATTTGTGAATAAATTGTTGCATTGAGGCATGAAAAATACAACAGACTTTTCCTCTTCTGTTCTCTCTTCCTTAACCCACCATGGTGTATAAGAGGCCTCATAATCGAAGAGATCTTTGCTTTGGATGTGACTACCAAGGGGACATGGGTGTGCAAAGTTCAATAAATTTTTTAACTCTGACTGAGAAGGCACTTGGGGTATTATACAAGTCAGTTCGTGCTCTGCATTTTCCATTTCCCCAGTTGTCTCCTCGATGACAACTTCTTTAAGTTCATCCGGTAACATGTACACTTCTGGTTCTCCATCAGTTTCATCATCCATGTCATAGCACCAATTGTTTGGAGGGTGATTGTTCAAGGCTTCGAACAATTGATCCATCTGATTCTGAAGATTTCGAATTGACCTGTGACGCCCCAAAATTCTGACCTCCACTTGGTCACCCGAATTTGGTTCATCACGTTCTCATGTTAAAACCATAATAACTAAAATAACGCATACACAACGAAAAATCTACTTTAGAATAATGTACAGCAATTTATTATAATTTTCCCCCAAATCTCGCAACCTAAAGTGCTTAATAGATTACATAATAATATCGAATAAAGACTTACTACATAATCCTACATATGGTTAAACATCGTCTGGAAATAGTCTTAAAACAACATAATAGATTTAACATAAAAAGGGATAAGCTAGTCGGTAGCCTTGCCCTTGCCCTTATCTGCTCCAGAGACACCTCCCTGCTCTTCCTTAACTGAAAGGTTTTAATTAAGTAAGGATGAGCACAAATTGTGACACCCCAAAATCCTGATACTTCATTTCCTCAAGATTTGGTGCTCACGTAATCAAAATATTAATTTCTAACTACCCATTCTTAATATACTTGAATAGTAAATGAAAACCTGCCCATATAGGATTAAATTTAAATAAACATCTCCCAGGTTATCTAACCTTTAACAACAATCATTCAAATGCGGATAATTAAATAACTTCATTACAATCATTAAACCAAATTCTGAAAATAAAATATCAAACTATTACAAGTCTTCAGCATTTATTCATCTTTCCTTTTCCCTTACTAGTGCTCGGTACATCACCAGTTTCAACTTTAGCTGTAAGAAATTTTACAGGCAAGAGTGAGCAAACAAGACCCACTTGAAATAATAATAAGTAAATCATTAAACTTTTACTTCAATTGCCAACATCAGGCTCAATAGAATTGAACAATATATTCTATTAACTTTCTGAAAACTTTAACATTTACTGAGGGTTTAATGACCACGAATCATGTCCACAGTTATAAGTAATCTTTCAACTTAAACTTTAACAGTCATAAGACTATAAGGACTCCACGTACTTAGGGGGATCAACCCTTCGTACAATGTATTGTGCACAATCATTTCAACGCTAAGCGTAAACCTCTATTAAAAGAGTTGTTCATCTCAGTATTTAGAATGCAAGTCTGCACCAAAGTAAGTTTAGTTTGGATAAGCTTTCAAGGAAATTTGGAGTTTAACGAACATCAACTACGGAGTAGTTGAATAAAAATCAATAACACTATACTATAGAATAATCGTGATTGAACCAATCATAGCTAGTCATGCATTAGGAATAATCTAATAGCATACAATTTGAATAACTATAGCATACCTTGCTTGAACAACACTAAGCCAAGGTTAATTAGAATTGAATAATAAACATGCATAGCAATTTAGTTATACATGAAAATTCATAATCGAAATACAAGAATAACATGTTTGTCCTCAAACCAAAGTCTAGACGACTTACAACATTATAAGATAATCGAATTGAAAACAATAATTAGCTCAATTATAAGATAGAGTTAGAAAAACTTGCACAATGAAGTTTTGAGTTAGAGAACTTGCCTTTAGCACAAGCTAAACCCCTACCACTTGAATTAATACCCTATACATGTGCCATACCGACATAGTTAGTCATTACCAACATTATATATTTATATAAACAAATGTATTCATCATATGGGTTAAATTACCCATTCACATAATTCACTATGTTACAAGAAGGTAACACTTAATAACATGATCATTCATAGTTTAATACTACTGAAATTATCATTTAACATTATTATTTTCAACACATAACATTTATTTTCAAGTTTTGTACACTAAAACAAAACTGTCAGAATATTCTGCTAACTCGCGCTGCGGCGCTGAGTTGGCACTGCGACTCGGGTCACAGGCCAATGGTTGGCGCTGCGGCATGGCTCCGGCGCTGCGGCGCGAGATTTGTACTGCTGGGCCGCGCTGCGGCGCCAGAGACCAGAATTCGGCGACCAAACTCGGCAACAGCATGAATAAAAGCCAAATTGGCCAAAAAGCTCGAATCTAATAGACTGATTATCATGTAATACACATATAAAATTCATATAAACATATTTTGAAGACTTCTAACATGTTTCTACTCATAAAATAGCATAGACATCAAATATACAACACCCAATTTCAATGTTTTTGACAAAAACTCCATTTTTGATATTTTCATAGAAAATTAACACTATGATTTTGTTTTTCAACCAAAACACTAAATTCAAAACATCACGATTATGATTTTACATACTCTAGCCATTCCAAATATCAATTTAACGACTAATTAAACCTTAATTTCTATTTTAAATTAAGTCATACTCATATTTTTTTCATATAAACACCCTGTAATATATTTGCTTCTACGAAACACATACATACATGAATTACTATATCTATAATCATATATAACTCATGAAATAACCTTATAACCAATAATCATACAAAATTATATTCATAACAACAATTTATCTTTTATAAAAATTTCACAGAGAACTTTTTGGGAAGAAGAAAAAACTAAGCTTTTAAAGAAGAGGTTAAGCTCCTACCTTTGATTAAGAAGATGATGGCTACTCTTTTCTCCAATTCTTTTCTCAAAAACCTGTTAGAATCACTCCCTTTCTCTCTAGAATTTTCTCAAACTTTTCTCTGTGATATTCTTCTTCTCTCTTTTCTTCTGAGTTTTCTTTCTTCCTAACTCTAACATACGTAAACTAATATAACGTATATAGTAATAATAGATATATTAAATATATAATATAATACTAACTTAACTGACATCAGTTATTTTTATTTTAAAAATCAAAAGCCATAAGGCTTGTTTGGTTAATCTTAATAAAATAGCCCATTAACACTTACACCTTGTTTGGTAAACTGAATTAAAACAAATGGATTAATCCTTATACCTTGTTTGGTAAAACACAATTATATTAAAGACTTAATAGGCAATAGGCCTAGTTTGACAAAACTAAATTAAACTCTTTTAATTTAATTTAAAAACTCCTTTATAGTAAGGTTATTTGTCATACTTTTATTTAATTAATAAATCAATTAAAACATTAATCTATTAAATTACTTTAGCACATAATTTAATATCACATAACTATAATTTCTTTTATAATTATAATTTTTAGCACTTAATTTAATATCACATAACTATAATTTCTTTTATAATTATAATTTTATTTAACCAACTAATATTTTAAATTATAATTTCTCATTTAAAATATTATAATTTATTTAAATCACTATAAACTCTCTAGCTTACTTATTAAATTTATTATATAATCTCATAATAATTAATTTTTCTTAGCTCCTTAATTATTTATTCAACAAATAATTAACTAAACCACATCAATTCAGATTGAACAATTATTTATTCAACCATAAGCATATCCATTAAATACTTATATAAATCAATAAATATTTAATATTACACTTTAAAATTCTGGAATGTTACATCATTCCCTCCTTGCAAGGATTCTGTCCTCAGAATCACAACTCAAATAAATCATTCGCTACATTCTTCCCTACTTACAAAGATTTTGTCCCTAGAATCAAAGACACAGATTAAACAAATAACTCAGGGTACTCATTCAACATTTTCTCTTCGAGTTCCCACGTAGCTTCTTCAGCGTTGTGGTTCTTCCATATCACCTTCACAGAAGGTATCACCTTATTCCTGAGCACTTGTTCTTTCCTGTCGACTATCAGGATAGGAACCTCTTCATAAGACAAATCTTTCTCGAACTGCAACGGTTCATACTCGATCACATGTTTGTAGTCGGGTTTATATGGTCGTAACACCGAAATGTGAAAAACATTATGAATATTTTCCAACACTGGAGGTAGAGCTACCTCGTAAGCTACTTATCCCACTCTTCGCAGCACTTCAAAGGGTCCAATAAACCTTGGGCTTAGCTTTCCCTTTTTACCGAAATGAATTTTTCCCTTCTAGGCAGAAACTTTTAAGAATACAAAAGTTCCTACGTCAAATGCACGATCTTGTCTGTGTTTATCAGCATACTTTTTCTGTCTATCTTGGGCTGCGACCAATCTTGTCCTGATGAGTTTGACAACGTCAGCAGTTTGTTGTACCAGTTCTGGTCCTAACAGTTGGCGTTCACCGACTTCATCCCAGCACAGTGGAGTTCTGCACTTTCTGCCGTACAATGCCTCGTAAGGTGGCATGCCGATGCTAGCGTGATAACTGTTGTTGTAAGCAAATTTTACCAACGGTAGTTGATCTTCCCAGCTTCCTTTAAAGTCCATGACACATGCTCTCAGCATATCTTCCAATGTCTGAATTGTTCATTCGCTTTGGCCGTTTGTTTGTGGATGATAAGCCGTACTCATTCGCAACTGTGTCCCCATGCATTTTTGTAGTCTCTTCTAAAAATTTGATGTGAACCGCGGATCTCTATCAGACACAATTGATACAGGCACTTCGTGCCTCAAAACTATCTCCTTAATGTACAATCTTGCCAACTGATCAAGATTGAATCTAATCTTTATTGGTAGAAAGTGCGCTGATTTCGTCAGTCTGTCCACTACTACCCAAATCGCATCGCATCCTCTCTGAGTAGTTGGAAGACCCACCACAAAATCTATCGTGATGTGATCCCACTTCCATTCCAGTATTTCCAACGGTTGGAGTAATCCGCTGGATCTTTGATGTTCGACTTTTACTCTCTGACATGTCAAGCATTTCGCTACGCATTCAGCAACATCCCTTTTCATATTTGGCCACCAAAAATGTCGGCGCAAATCCTGATACATTTTCGTGCTTCCTGGATGAATTGAATATTTTGAACTATGAGCTTCGGTTAAAATTTCTTCTTTCAGCTCTGGTGTTGCTGGAACCCAGATTCTTCCCTCAAACCGCAGTAGTCCTTCGGTGTCGATCTTGTATTTTATATCACCGCCTTCAACCAAATTCTCTTTGATTTTCCCACACTCTTCCTCTTGTAGTTGAGCAATCTTTACTTTGTTCAGTAACGTTGGACCAGCTTCAATCTGGAATAGTTGTTCGTCAGATTCTTTTGAAAAATTAATTTCTAACTCCAATTTTGTCATTGCTGAAATGAGCTCCTCCTGAGTTGTTATCAGCATAAACGACTCCCGACCTTTCCTTCTTAAAGCATCTGCCACCACATTCGCTTTTCCCAGATGATAAAAGATTTCACAATCATAATCTTTTATCAATTCCATCCACCTTCTTTGACGCATGTTCAAATCCTTCTGAGTGAAAACATACTTCAGACTTTTGTGGTCTGTGTAGATCTCACATTTCTCTCCATAAAGATAGTGCCTCCATATCTTCAGAGCAAACACAACTATAGCCAATTCCAAATCATGAGTCGGATACCCCTTCTCATAATCCTTCAGTTGTCTTGATGCATTGGCAATAACTTTGCCGTTCTACATAAGAACACAACCCAACCCTTTGTGTGAGGCATCACTATATACCACAAAATTTTCTGTATTATCTGGTAATGTCAATACAGGTGCCACACTTAACTTCACATTTTCCACCAAAATGATAAACTCCGAAAATTCAACAATTTCTGAATCAGTCATCTTGTAAAATTCATAATAAATCATACGTTCATTTTTAACGGTTCAAAATTTGTGAACATATACTCAACTTATATATGTATAACATATCCAAAAATTACCACGATCCAACGGTCGGATTACAAATTATAACCCCCGCAAAATATCTCAAAAACCCTGATTTTTAATACCTCCATTCCGACAAAAATACTGATAAAAACCTTAACATTAACTCCTTCATTTTTAACCACAAAAATATATCCCTCATTTATATCCACATAAAATAAATATTTCCTTATCATATGAATCAATAATTAATTATTCACAAATAATATTACAGAATCACATTTATGACAACAAGGTCGTTCCCAGGAAAGAGGGGGCTTTCCAATAAGGATTTCTCCTTACTAGCGCGCAATTAGATGACCAAACCTCTCCTTAGACAGAACTTTCTAGACATTGCCAATAATGCTATCTAATAATACTATTCAAATAATATGAATTATTGATCTGATAATGGAAAATACTGTGCAGCAACAATTATTGAACAACAATAATATAAAATTTCAACGTAGCAATTATTGAATCAATAAAATAAAATATTGAACAGTAATTACTGTAACAATTATTGAGTAGTGCCTTCTTACGTAAGAATCAATAATTTCAAAAATACTATGCAATACCGTGTGCTACTGTGCAATAACGCGTATTACTGTATTTTAACCACCGGGTATTCCAACAGTGTTAACAGTAACAACTACGTCGTTATTTGTAAAAACTCAAATTTGTCGTTTTCTTCACCCGACAGTTATTCGTTATGGGGCCCACAAATAGCTGCGCCGTCGTACGAATATTCTCCGACAGAAAGAATATTCCATGACCAAACGAATATTCTCCGACAACAATGATTATTTTATAACTACTTGTGTATTTTGAAAAAAAAATCATATTTCACCCATAACTTTAAACTTTTATCAATTTAACCATTTACTGAATAGTAATTATAAGAAAAATTGAATACTTTTATTTCATAAAATTCGGGGTCTTACAACCTTGACTCAACAATTTCTTGGCCTGCATAGTCGTCAGATATTTCATTTGTCTAGCCGACTTGCTACCATAAAATACTACCTTTGACGGAGTCATAAGGTTTACACACTTCTTTTGGTAGTCAATTATCGCACCGTATTTGAACAACCAATCCATTCCCAAAATTACATCAAATTGCACAAGTCTAATCGGAATTTTGAGCTATGAGCTTCGGTTAAAATTTCTTCTTTCAGCTCTGGTGTGGCTGGAACCCAGATTCTTCCCTCAAACTGTAGTAGTCCTTCGGTGTCGATCTTGTATTTTACATCACCGCCTTCAACCAAATTCTCTTTGATTTTCCCACACTCTTCATCCTGTAGTTGAGCAATCCTCACTTTATTCAGTAGCGTTGGACCAGCTTCAATCTGGAATAGTTGTTCGTCAGATTCTTTTGAAAATTTGATTTCCAACTCCAATTTTATCATTGCTGAAATGAGCTCCTCCTGAGTTGTTATCAGCATCAACTTCTCCCGACCTTTCCTGCTTAAAGCATCTGCCACCACATTCGCTTTTCCCGGATGATAAAAGATTTCACAATCATAATCTTTTATCAATTCCATCCACCTTCTTTGACGCATGTTCAAATCCTTCTGAGTGAAAATATACTTCAAACTTTTGTGGTCTGTGTAGATCTCACATTTCTCTCCATAAAGATAGTGCCTCCATATCTTCAGAGCAAACACAACTGCAGCCAATTCCAAATCATGAGTCGGATACCCCTTCTCATAATCCTTCAGTTGTCTTGATGCATTGGTAATAACTTTGCCATTCTGCATAAGAACACAGCCCAACCCTTTGTGTGAGGCATCACTATATACCATAAAATTTCTTGTATTATCTGGTAATGTCAATACAGGTGCCACACTTAACTTCTTCTTCAAATCTTGTAAACTCTCTTCATATTTCTCTGTCCAAACGAATTTTACAGCTTTCCTTGTCAAATTTGTTAGCGGAGTGGCTATCTTAGAAAAATCTTGAATAAATCTTCTATAATAACCAGCCAGTCCCAAGAAACTCCTCACTTCTGACGGTGTTCTTGGTTGTTCCCAATTGATTACTGCTTCCACTTTTGGCGGATCCACTAAAATCTCATCTTTGTCAATCACATGCCCCAAAAATTGTACACGGTCGAGCTAAAATTCGCACTTAGAGAATTTTGCGTACAACTTTTCCTTTCTTAGTGTCTCCAATGTCAGACGTAAATTTTCCACGTGTTCTTCTTGAGTTTTGGAATACACCAGAATGTCATCAATGAATACCACTACAAACTTGTCTAGGAATGGTTTAAACACCCTGTTCATCAAATCCATGAACGCAGCAGGTGCATTGGTTAAACCAAAAGACATCACCAGAAACTTGTAATGTCCATACCGAGTTCTGAATGCCGTTCGTAGTATATCCTCCTTTCTTACCTTCAATTGATGATACCCACGTCTCAAATCTATTTTCGAAAAGTACTTAGCACCCTTCAGCTGATCAAATAAGTCATCTATTCTTGGCAACGGGTATTTGTTTTTAATAGTGACTTTGTTTAACTCCCTATAATCAATGCAAAGACGCATTGACCCGTCCTTCTTCTTCACGAATAAAACTGGCGCTCCCCACGGCGATACGCTTGGTTGAATATATTTCTTGTCCAGTAGCTCTTGCAACTATACCATCAGTTCCTTCATTTCCACCAGAGCCATTCTGTTTGGGGCATTTGATATCGGAGTTGTTCCCGGTGCTAAGTCGATCACGAACTCAATTTCTCTGTCAGGCGGAAGTCCTGGCAAATCCTCTGGACAAACGTCTTCGAATTCCCTCACTACTGGTATTTCTTCCAGTTTTACCCCCTTCTTCTGAATATCGACCATGTAAGCTAAATAGCCCACACAACCTTTGTAACGACCCCAAAATAGGTCCATTCTATCCAACCCATTCTGAGTCGCCAAATACATGGTACAGAAATAACTACAACTTTATTACCACAATTGTCGTGCAAAATACAACAACAGATATGCCGTGAGTTTGGATACAAATATATACCAAATGTGACATTGGACACCATCATGTGTCAGCACCTCACAAAGGTACCTTACATAAAGGTACAGTCAAAAACTGTTTTAGAAATTAGAATCTTTGGGAAGTACTCAAGAAAAACTTCGTACATGGGAGGCCACGCATCTAGGTTATGATAGATATCATATGGCCACATAATTATCCTTGGTTGACCCAATAGACCCCAAAGAAAAACGAGAAGATTACTATCATATTCTTCCCAATGGTGAGTCTTCTCTTGACTTATCATTATCTCCACAGTCTCTAATTGAGAATTATAATTCAAACAAACACCAAAATTATATAGGTAGTGCCCATAGATATACTCAGCAAGTGGATGAGCACAACCCTATCTTATGATGACACGAGGTTGTATGTCATTAGACATCTTGTATGATAGTGACAAAACACCCTTCCAACGTTGGGTTCGCCTCACCCTATTTTCTTCACCAAATATAACTACTAAATGATGACCACCGTTCTATTCCCTTGTTACCCCCGCTCGACCCAGCTACACTCTTATTACCTGAAAGGAATTGTGAAGCAAAAGGGTGAGCACAACTAGCTCAGTAAAGAATATCATGACTAAAGATAATTAAATTATCAATAGCCTTCATCAATAATAAATCAGAGATTTAGAACATATGGTAAATGATAAAAAATTTAACCATAGTTGCAGCGGAACGAGCAATCTATTAGAAGAGTCAAATAGACTATAAAGTCTATTATCTTCTCCATGTTAAAAATCTACCAACAATGTTTTATCCATGTAACATCACTCAACAGTTCCTTTCCACAATCATATGAATAACTCATAATCATAATTGTGACTATAAATTTTTCTTCGCACCCAGGACGAAGAATATTTTTATCACCTGTCTTTACCTGAAACATCAAAGATCATGGTTATACCAAATCACAATTCCTGTTTATAATCATACTAACAAATCCATCTTTGCACTACGGGCCAAAGATATTCATCAACAAACCATCTTTGCACTACGGGCCAAAGATATTCATCAACAAACCATCTTTGCACTACGGGCCAAAGATATTCAACAACAGTTCATCTTTGCACTACAGGCCAAAGATATTCATCAACAGGCCATCTTTGCACTACATGCCAAAGATATTCATCAACAATTCATATTTGCACTACAGGCCAAATATATTCATATCTCAAAGAAATATATAATCATTTCAGAATTTATATAAACAATAATTATAACCATGTTGATCAATTCACCTTTGCACTTAAGCTTAAGATATTCAATTATAAATTCAATGGTCATGATCATACCAGTCACAATTCAACTTTGCACTACAGGCCAAAGAGAACCCTAGTCATGATCATACCAATAATCTATCCATCTTTACACTCCAGTGAAAGAGAATTTCAACATCAGGGTTATAAAAATGTTATATATGATGATAAAAATAATATGATCAACATATAGTTTTAATCTCAAGAGTAATATTCGTAACTCATGAATAGTAACCCCGACACAAAAGATAGAAATTCTACAATAAAATTCATACCAATATTTCGGTATAATGATATTGAAAGAATAACATTACTTAAATTTATAAACAATTTATTTTAATTGTTTACACTTTACTAATTAATGCATTTAATCATCATAAAATGCCAACTCTTACAATTTCATCATCAATAACCAAAACCCTCATCAAAAATCTGCATATACCTCATATAGGATTCTCAAGCCATAAAATCCTATTTTCCAATTTTCTTTCTTCACAAAACATATTTAATTCATTTACTCATAACTAGACCATTTTCATGAAAAATACCAAATCAGTTCCAAAAATATTTCTTTTCTGAAATTTAGCATAATATAGTCCCATAGTGAACATATATTTTTCTCAGAATTTTTAAAAGTCATTTACTATTTTTCATATGGCCAAAACAGCCGAATATTTAGACATTTATCAAAAATTATACTTTTGTCCAAAAATTCTGAAATTTACAGAGTATACTTCTATCATATACATATACTCTCAATAAAAATTTCATCAATTTTGGAGTTAACCACAAGGAATTATAAGCTGTTACTTCTAAAATAGTCTTTTCTCATAAAATTCATAACTCTCAATCTATACATCCAAAAATCACCATTTTTGGACACAATCAAGAAAACTCATCAAAATATCATTTCAAATTTTTCTAGAATTTTTGAAGATCAGAAAAATTACGAAACTGAAAATCATAACAACCCTTAAAATCCCTTAATATCCCTTATTATCCCTTACCTCAAAAGAGCAGTACTTCTGATCGGTATAAGGCTGAAGAAAACTTGCACTGATGAATAGAAACTCACAGAGTATCTAAATACTCACAAAATACACTCAATAATCTAGAGAGAGAAAGAGAGAAAACTTATGTTTCTGGTGTGATTTTCAATTCTAACTTAGCACTCTATTTATAGGAAAATTTTGGTAGGTTTGACCTGCAACCTGATGGTTTTACCTGCTACTATACCCACCCACCACATTTGAAATATAATTCAGCACATTTCTTCACCAACCACAAGTGGGGCCCACCAATTCTAGAATTTTCCACCAAAATGATAAACTCCGAAAATTCAACAATTTCTGAATCAGTCATCTTGTAAAATTCATAATAAATCATACGTTCATTTTTAACGGTTCAAAATTTGTGAACATATACTCAACTTATATATGTATAACATATCCAAAAATTACCACGATCCAACGGTCGGATTACAAATTATAACCCCCGCAAAATATCTCAAAAACCCTGATTTTTAATACCTCCATTCCGACAAAAATACTGATAAAAACCTTAACATTAACTCCTTCATTTTTAACCACAAAAATATATCCCTCATTTATATCCACATAAAATAAATATTTCCTTATCATATGAATCAATAATTAATTATTCACAAATAATATTACAGAATCACATTTATGACAACAAGGTCGTTCCCAGGAAAGAGGGGGCTTTCCAATAAGGATTTCTCCTTACTAGCGCGCAATTAGATGACCAAACCTCTCCTTAGACAGAACTTTCTAGACATTGCCAATAATGCTATCTAATAATACTATTCAAATAATATGAATTATTGATCTGATAATGGAAAATACTGTGCAGCAACAATTATTGAACAACAATAATATAAAATTTCAACGTAGCAATTATTGAATCAATAAAATAAAATATTGAACAGTAATTACTGTAACAATTATTGAGTAGTGCCTTCTTACGTAAGAATCAATAATTTCAAAAATACTATGCAATACCGTGTGCTACTGTGCAATAACGCGTATTACTGTATTTTAACCACCGGGTATTCCAACAGTGTTAACAGTAACAACTACGTCGTTATTTGTAAAAACTCAAATTTGTCGTTTTCTTCACCCGACAGTTATTCGTTATGGGGCCCACAAATAGCTGCGCCGTCGTACGAATATTCTCCGACAGAAAGAATATTCCATGACCAAACGAATATTCTCCGACAACAATGATTATTTTATAACTACTTGTGTATTTTGAAAAAAAAAATCATATTTCACCCATAACTTTAAACTTTTATCAATTTAACCATTTACTGAATAGTAATTATAAGAAAAATTGAATACTTTTATTTCATAAAATTCGGGGTCTTACAATCTCCCCTCCTTATGAAATTTCGTCCTCGAAATTTACGTACCTGGTATTTCAAAGAGTTGAGAATACCTTCCTTTCATTTCAGATTTCATCTTCTCTGTCATCATAATTTCTCCATTGCCCATCTCCTGTATTTCAAATATCATTCTAGAATACAGCTTCAAAACAAGGGTTAATTTAACAAATTAACATATCACATAACATCCCGATATTATGACTGACTAACAAATAAGCTTAGGTAGGACACACTAGCGAAGGATTTACTCATCTCTCCCCTCCTAGTTGTATTCTCCGATCTCCGCCAGAGATCATATCCCTAAGCTCTGATACCAAATGTAACGACCCCAAAATAGGTCCATTCTATCCAACCCATTCTGAGTCGCCAAATACATGGTACAGAAATAACTACAACTTTATTACCACAATTGTCGTGCAAAATACAACAACAGATATGCCGTGAGTTTGGATACAAATATATACCAAATGTGACATTGGACACCATCATGTGTCAGCACCTCACAAAGGTACCTTACATAAAGGTACAGTCAAAAATTGTTTTAGAAATTAGAATCTTTGGGAAGTACTCAAGAAAACCTTCGTACATGGGAGGCCACGCATCTAGGTTATGATAGATATCATATGGCCACATAATTATCCTTGGTTGACCCAATAGACCCCAAAGAAAAACGAGAAGATTACTATCATATTCTTCCTAATTGTGAGTCTTCTCTTGACTTATCATTATCTCCACAGTCTCTAATTGAGAATTATACTTCAAACAAACACCAAGATTATATAGGTAGTGCCCATAGATATACTCAGCAAGTGGATGAGCACAACCCTATCTTATGATGACACGAGGTTGTATGTCATTAGACATCTTGTATGATAGTGACAAAACACCCTTCCAACGTTGGGTTCGCCTCACCCTATTTTCTTCACCAAATATAACTACTAAATGATGACCACCGTTCTATTCCATTGTTACCCCCGCTCGACCCAGCTACACTCTTATTACCTGAAAGGAATTGTGAAGCAAAAGGGTGAGCACAACTAGCTCAGTAAAGAATATCATGACTAAAGATAATTAAATTATCAATAGCCTTCATCAATAATAAATCAGAGATTTAGAACATATGGTAAATGATAAAAATTTCAACCATAGTTGCAGCGGAACGAGCAATCCATTAGAAGAGTCAAATAGACTATAAAGTCTATTATCTTCTCCATGTTAAAAATCTACCAACAATATTTTATCCATGTAACATCACTCAACAGTTCCTTTCCACAATCATATGAATAACTCATAATCATAATTGTGACTATAAATTTTTCTTCGCACCCAGGACGAAGAATATTTTCATCACCTGTCTTTACCTGAAACATCAAAGATCATGGTTATACCAAATCACAATTCCTGTTTATAATCATACTAACAAATCCATCTTTGCACTACGGGCCAAAGATATTCATCAACAAACCATCTTTGCACTACGGGCCAAAGATATTCATCAACAAACCATCTTTGCACTACGGGCCAAAGATATTCAACAACAGTTCATCTTTGCACTACAGGCCAAAGATATTCATCAACAGGCCATCTTTGCACTACATGCCAAAGATATTCATCAACAATTCATATTTGCACTACAGGCCAAATATATTCATATCTCAAAGAAATATATAATCATTTCAGAATTTATATAAACAATAATTATAACCATGTTGATCAATTCACCTTTGCACTTAAGCTTAAGATATTCAATTATAAATTCAATGGTCATGATCATACCAGTCACAATTCAACTTTGCACTACAGGCCAAAGAGAACCCTAGTCATGATCATACCAATAATCTATCCATCTTTACACTCCAGTGAAAGAGAATTTCAACATCAGGGTTATAAAAATGTTATATATGATGATAAAAATAATATGATCAACATATAGTTTTAATCTCAAGAGTAATATTCGTAACTCATGAATAGTAACCCCGACACAAAAGATAGAAATTCTACAATAAAATTCATACCAATATTTCGGTATAATGATATTGAAAGAATAACATTACTTAAATTTATAAACAATTTATTTTAATTGTTTACACTTTACTAATTAATGCATTTAATCATCATAAAATGCCAACTCTTACAATTTCATCATCAATAACCAAAACCCTCATCAAAAATCTGCATATACCTCATATAGGATTCTCAAGCCATAAAATCCTATTTTCCAATTTTCTTTCTTCACAAAACATATTTAATTCATTTACTCATAACTAGACCATTTTCATGAAAAATACCAAATCAGTTCCAAAAATATTTCTTTTCTGGGATTTAGCATAATATAGTCCCATAGTGAACATATATTTTTCTCAGAATTTTTAAAAGTCATTTACTATTTTTCATATGGCCAAAACAGCGGAATATTTAGACATTTATCAAAAATTATACTTTTGTCCAAAAATTCTAAAATTTACAGAGTATACTTCTATCATATACATGTACTCCCAATAAAAATTTCATCAATTTTGGAGTTAACCACAAGGAATTATAAGCTGTTACTTCTAAAATAGTCTTTTCTCATAAAATTCATAACTCTCAATCTATACATCCAAAAATCACCATTTTTGGACACAATCAAGAAAACTCATCAAAATATCATTTCAAATTTTTCTAGAATTTTTGAAGATCAGAAAAATTACGAAACTGAAAATCATAACAACCCTTAAAATCCCTTAATATCCCTTACTATCCCTTACCTCAAAAGAGCAGTACTTCTGATCGGTATAAGGCTGAAGAAAACTTGCACTGATGAATAGAAACTCACAGAGTATCTAAATACTCACAAAATACACTCAATAATCTAGAGAGAGAAAGAGAGAAAACTTATGTTTCTGGTGTGATTTTCAATTCTAACTTAGCACTCTATTTATAGGAAAATTTTGGTAGGTTTGACCTGCAACCTGATGGCTTTACCTGCTACTATTCCCACCCACCACATTTGAAATATAATTCAGCACATTTCTTCACCAACCACAAGTGGGGCCCACCAATTCTAGAATTTTCCACCAAAATGATAAACTCCGAAAATTCAACAATTTCTGAACCAGTCATCTTGTAAAATTCATAATAAATCATACGTTCATTTTTAACGGTTCAAAATTTATGAACATATACTCAACTTATATATGTATAACATATCCAAAAATTACCACGATCCAACGGTCGGATTAAAAATTATAACCCCCGCAAAATATCTCAAAAACCCTGATTTTTAATACCTCCATTCCGACAAAAATACTGATAAAAACCTCAACATTAACTCCTTCATTTTTAACCACAAAAATATATCCCTCATTTATATCCACATAAAATAAATATTTCCTTATCATATGAATCAATAATTAATTATTCACAAATAATATTACAGAATCACATTTATGACAACAAGGCCGTTCCCAGGAAAGAGGGGGCTTTCCAATAAGGATTTCTCCTTACTAGCGCGCAATTAGATGACCAAACCTCTCCTTAGACAGAACTTTCTAGACATTGCCAATAATGCTATCTAATAATACTATTCAAATAATATGAATTATTGATCTGATAATGGAAAATACTGTGCAACAACAATTATTGAACAACAATAATATAAAATTTCAACGTAGCAATTATTGAATCAATAAAATAAAATATTGAACAGTAATTACTGTAACAATTATTGAGTAGTGCCTTCTTACGTAAGAATCAATAATTTCAAAAATACTATGCAATACCGTGTGCTACTGTGCAATAACGCGTATTACTGTATTTTAACCACCGGGTATTCCAACAGTGTTAACAGTAACAACTACGTCGTTATTTGTAAAAACTCAAATTTGTCGTTTTCTTCACCCGACAGTTATTCGTTATGGGGCCCACAAATAGCTGCGCCGTCGTACGAATATTCTCCGACAGAAAGAATATTCCATGACCAAACGAATATTCTCCGACAACAATGATTATTTTATAACTACTTGTGTATTTTGAAAAAAAAATCATATTTCACCCATAACTTTAAACTTTTATCAATTTAACCATTTACTGAATAGTAATTATAAGAAAAATTGAATACTTTTATTTCATAAAATTCGGGGTCTTACAATCTCCCCTCCTTATGAAATTTCGTCCTCGAAATTTACGTACCTGGTATTTCAAAGAGTTGAGAATACCTTCCTTTCATTTCAGATTTCATCTTCTCTGTCATCATAATTTCTCCATTGCCCATCTCCTGTATTTCAAATATCATTCTAGAATACAGCTTCAAAACAAGGGTTAATTTAACAAATTAACATATCACATAACATCCCGATATTATGACTGACTAACAAATAAGCTTAGGTAGGACACACTAGCGAAGGATTTACTCATCTCTCCCCTCCTAGTTGTATTCTCCGATCTCCGCCAGAGATCATATCCCTAAGCTCTGATACCAAATGTAACGACCCCAAAATAGGTCCATTCTATCCAACCCATTCTGAGTCGCCAAATACATGGTACAGAAATAACTACAACTTTATTACCACAATTGTCGTGCAAAATACAACAACAGATATGCCGTGAGTTTGGATACAAATATATACCAAATGTGACATTGGACACCATCATGTGTCAGCACCTCACAAAGGTACCTTACATAAAGGTACAGTCAAAAATTGTTTTAGAAATTAGAATCTTTGGGAAGTACTCAAGAAAACCTTCGTACATGGGAGGCCACGCATCTAGGTTATGATAGATATCATATGGCCACATAATTATCCTTGGTTGACCCAATAGACCCCAAAGAAAAACGAGAAGATTACTATCATATTCTTCCTAATTGTGAGTCTTCTCTTGACTTATCATTATCTCCACAGTCTCTAATTGAGAATTATACTTCAAACAAACACCAAGATTATATAGGTAGTGCCCATAGATATACTCAGCAAGTGGATGAGCACAACCCTATCTTATGATGACACGAGGTTGTATGTCATTAGACATCTTGTATGATAGTGACAAAACACCCTTCCAACGTTGGGTTCGCCTCACCCTATTTTCTTCACCAAATATAACTACTAAATGATGACCACCGTTCTATTCCATTGTTACCCCCGCTCGACCCAGCTACACTCTTATTACCTGAAAGGAATTGTGAAGCAAAAGGGTGAGCACAACTAGCTCAGTAAAGAATATCATGACTAAAGATAATTAAATTATCAATAGCCTTCATCAATAATAAATCAGAGATTTAGAACATATGGTAAATGATAAAAATTCCAACCATAGTTGCAGCGGAACGAGCAATCCATTAGAAGAGTCAAATAGACTATAAAGTCTATTATCTTCTCCATGTTAAAAATCTACCAACAATGTTTTATCCATGTAACATCACTCAACAGTTCCTTTCCACAATCATATGAATAACTCATAATCATAATTGTGACTATAAATTTTTCTTCGCACCCAGGACGAAGAATATTTTCATCACCTGTCTTTACCTGAAACATCAAAGATCATGGTTATACCAAATCACAATTCCTGTTTATAATCATACTAACAAATCCATCTTTGCACTACGGGCCAAAGATATTCATCAACAAACCATCTTTGCACTACGGGCCAAAGATATTCATCAACAAACCATCTTTGCACTACGGGCCAAAGATATTCAACAACAGTTCATCTTTGCACTACAGGCCAAAGATATTCATCAACAGGCCATCTTTGCACTACATGCCAAAGATATTCATCAACAATTCATATTTGCACTACAGGCCAAATATATTCATATCTCAAAGAAATATATAATCATTTCAGAATTTATATAAACAATAATTATAACCATGTTGATCAATTCACCTTTGCACTTAAGCTTAAGATATTCAATTATAAATTCAATGGTCATGATCATACCAGTCACAATTCAACTTTGCACTACAGGCCAAAGAGAACCCTAGTCATGATCATACCAATAATCTATCCATCTTTACACTCCAGTGAAAGAGAATTTCAACATCAGGGTTATAAAAATGTTATATATGATGATAAAAATAATATGATCAACATATAGTTTTAATCTCAAGAGTAATATTCGTAACTCATGAATAGTAACCCCGACACAAAAGATAGAAATTCTACAATAAAATTCATACCAATATTTCGGTATAATGATATTGAAAGAATAACATTACTTAAATTTATAAACAATTTATTTTAATTGTTTACACTTTACTAATTAATGCATTTAATCATCATAAAATGCCAACTCTTACAATTTCATCATCAATAACCAAAACCCTCATCAAAAATCTGCATATACCTCATATAGGATTCTCAAGCCATAAAATCCTATTTTCCAATTTTCTTTCTTCACAAAACATATTTAATTCATTTACTCATAACTAGACCATTTTCATGAAAAATACCAAATCAGTTCCAAAAATATTTCTTTTCTGAAATTTAGCATAATATAGTCCCATAGTGAACATATATTTTTCTCAGAATTTTTAAAAGTCATTTACTATTTTTCATATGGCCAAAACAGCGGAATATTTAGACATTTATCAAAAATTATACTTTTGTCCAAAAATTCTAAAATTTACAGAGTATACTTCTATCATATACATGTACTCCCAATAAAAATTTCATCAATTTTGGAGTTAACCACAAGGAATTATAAGCTGTTACTTCTAAAATAGTCTTTTCTCATAAAATTCATAACTCTCAATCTATACATCCAAAAATCACCATTTTTGGACACAATCAAGAAAACTCATCAAAATATCATTTCAAATTTTTCTAGAATTTTTGAAGATCAGAAAAATTACGAAACTGAAAATCATAACAACCCTTAAAATCCCTTAATATCCCTTACTATCCCTTACCTCAAAAGAGCAGTACTTCTGATCGGTATAAGGCTGAAGAAAACTTGCACTGATGAATAGAAACTCACAGAGTATCTAAATACTCACAAAATACACTCAATAATCTAGAGAGAGAAAGAGAGAAAACTTATGTTTCTGGTGTGATTTTCAATTCTAACTTAGCACTCTATTTATAGGAAAATTTTGGTAGGTTTGACCTGCAACCTGATGGCTTTACCTGCTACTATACCCACCCACCACATTTGAAATATAATTCAGCACATTTCTTCACCAACCACAAGTGGGGCCCACCAATTCTAGAATTTTCCACCAAAATGATAAACTCCGAAAATTCAACAATTTCTGAACCAGTCATCTTGTAAAATTCATAATAAATCATACGTTCATTTTTAACGGTTCAAAATTTGTGAACATATACTCAACTTATATATGTATAACATATCCAAAAATTACCACGATCCAACGGTCGGATTACAAATTATAACCCCCGCAAAATATCTCAAAAACCCTGATTTTTAATACCTCCATTCCGACAAAAATACTGATAAAAACCTTAACATTAACTCCTTCATTTTTAACCACAAAAATATATCCCTCATTTATATCCACATAAAATAAATATTTCCTTATCATATGAATCAATAATTAATTATTCACAAATAATATTACAGAATCACATTTATGACAACAAGGCCGTTCCCAGGAAAGAGGGGGCTTTCCAATAAGGATTTCTCCTTACTAGCGCGCAATTAGATGACCAAACCTCTCCTTAGACAGAACTTTCTAGACATTGCCAATAATGCTATCTAATAATACTATTCAAATAATATGAATTATTGATCTGATAATGGAAAATACTGTGCAGCAACAATTATTGAACAACAATAATATAAAATTTCAACGTAGCAATTATTGAATCAATAAAATAAAATATTGAACAGTAATTACTGTAACAATTATTGAGTAGTGCCTTCTTACGTAAGAATCAATAATTTCAAAAATACTATGCAATACCGTGTGCTACTGTGCAATAACGCGTATTACTGTATTTTAACCACCGGGTATTCCAACAGTGTTAACAGTAACAACTACGTCGTTATTTGTAAAAACTCAAATTTGTCGTTTTCTTCACCCGACAGTTATTCGTTATGGGGCCCACAAATAGCTGCGTCGTCGTACGAATATTCTCCGACAGAAAGAATATTCCATGACCAAACGAATATTCTCCGACAACAATGATTATTTTATAACTACTTGTGTATTTTGAAAAAAAAATCATATTTCACCCATAACTTTAAACTTTTATCAATTTAACCATTTACTGAATAGTAATTATAAGAAAAATTGAATACTTTTATTTCATAAAATTCGGGGTCTTACAACCTTGACTCAACAATTTCTTGGTCTGCATAGTCGTCAGATATTTCATTTGTCTAGCCGACTTGCTACCATAAAATACTACCTTTGACGGAGTCATAAGGTTTACACACTTCTTTTGGTAGTCAATTATCGCACCGTATTTGAACAACCAATCCATTCCCAAAATTACATCAAATTGCACAAGTCTAATCGGAATTTTGAGCTATGAGCTTCGGTTAAAATTTCTTCTTTCAGCTCTGGTGTGGCTGGAACCCAGATTCTTCCCTCAAACTGTAGTAGTCCTTCGGTGTCGATCTTGTATTTTACATCACCGCCTTCAACCAAATTCTCTTTGATTTTCCCACACTCTTCATCCTGTAGTTGAGCAATCCTCACTTTATTCAGTAGCGTTGGACCAGCTTCAATCTGGAATAGTTGTTCGTCAGATTCTTTTGAAAATTTGATTTCCAACTCCAATTTTATCATTGCTGAAATGAGCTCCTCCTGAGTTGTTATCAGCATCAACTTCTCCCGACCTTTCCTGCTTAAAGCATCTGCCACCACATTCGCTTTTCCCGGATGATAAAAGATTTCACAATCATAATCTTTTATCAATTCCATCCACCTTCTTTGACGCATGTTCAAATCCTTCTGAGTGAAAATATACTTCAAACTTTTGTGGTCTGTGTAGATCTCACATTTCTCTCCATAAAGATAGTGCCTCCATATCTTCAGAGCAAACACAACTGCAGCCAATTCCAAATCATGAGTCGGATACCCCTTCTCATAATCCTTCAGTTGTCTTGATGCATTGGTAATAACTTTGCCATTCTGCATAAGAACACAGCCCAACCCTTTGTGTGAGGCATCACTATATACCATAAAATTTCTTGTATTATCTGGTAATGTCAATACAGGTGCCACACTTAACTTCTTCTTCAAATCTTGTAAACTCTCTTCATATTTCTCTGTCCAAACGAATTTTACAGCTTTCCTTGTCAAATTTGTTAGCGGAGTGGCTATCTTAGAAAAATCTTGAATAAATCTTCTATAATAACCAGCCAGTCCCAAGAAACTCCTCACTTCTGACGGTGTTCTTGGTTGTTCCCAATTGATTACTGCTTCCACTTTTGGCGGATCCACTAAAATCTCATCTTTGTCAATCACATGTCCCAAAAATTGTACACGGTCGAGCTAAAATTCGCACTTAGAGAATTTTGCGTACAACTTTTCCTTTCTTAGTGTCTCCAATGTCAGACGTAAATTTTCCACGTGTTCTTCTTGAGTTTTGGAATACACCAGAATGTCATCAATGAATACCACTACAAACTTGTCTAGGAATGGTTTAAACACCCTGTTCATCAAATCCATGAACGCAGCAGGTGCATTGGTTAAACCAAAAGACATCACCAGAAACTTGTAATGTCCATACCGAGTTCTGAATGCCGTTCGTAGTATATCCTCCTTTCTTACCTTCAATTGATGATACCCACGTCTCAAATCTATTTTCGAAAAGTACTTAGCACCCTTCAGCTGATCAAATAAGTCATCTATTCTTGGCAACGGGTATTTGTTTTTAATAGTGACTTTGTTTAACTCCCTATAATCAATGCAAAGACGCATTGACCCGTCCTTCTTCTTCACGAATAAAACTGGCGCTCCCCACGGCGATACGCTTGGTTGAATATATTTCTTGTCCAGTAGCTCTTGCAACTATACCATCAGTTCCTTCATTTCCACCGGAGCCATTCTGTTTGGGGCATTTGATATCGGAGTTGTTCCCGGTGCTAAGTCGATCACGAACTCAATTTCTCTGTCAGGCGGAAGTCCTGGGAAATCCTCTGGAAAAACGTCTTCGAATTCCCTCACTACTGGTATTTCTTCCAGTTTTACCCCCTTCTTCTGAATATCGACCACGTAAGCTAAATAGCCCACACAACCTTGACTCAACAATTTCTTGGCCTGCATAGTCGTCAGATATTTCATTTGTCTAGGCGACTTACTACCATAAAATACTACCTTTGACGGAGTCATAAGGTTTACACACTTCTTTTGGTAGTCAATTATCGCACCGTATTTGAACAACCAATCCATTCCCAAAATTACATCAAATTGCACAAGTCTAATCGGAATTAAATCTACAAACAAGATATTCTCCTTAATGTTCACCCTACAGTTCTTGTATACAAATCTAACAGGGATTATTTCCTTATTCGCAATTTCTATGTTCAAAGGAAAATTCAGTTCTTCTCTACGCAATTCTAACCTTTTGGCAAATTCATCAGATATAAACGAGCAAGTAGCACCCGAATCAAATAATACATATACATCAATATCATTGATTGGGATAATACCTGACACCGCATCTTTTGATTGCACAGCATCTTGCATAGTCATGTTGAAGGTTCTGACTGTGGGTTTGTTTGATGCTGCAGGTCCTGCAATGGCCCACGTACATCCCTTGTTACCTCTATAGCTTCTGGTTGTCACTCCCTCCTTCTTCTTAGGGCATTCACGAGCAAAGTGATCCTTGGATCCTCACGTGAAGCACGCATTCTTCTTCGATTGAGTGCAATTTGGGGCGATGTGACCCTCTTGGCCACAATTGTAGCAAACGCGTTTCCCCATTAAGCACGCACCCCAATGAAACTTCCCACATGTCGCACATGCTTCAAACTTTTTATTTTGATGGTTACCCTGCTGGTTTCCAGTACCCATACTCCCATTCCACTTCCTCTTCAAGTTGTTGTTGTTTCCACCGCTACTACTCCCATTCTTAGTCTCATTCTCATTCTTCTTCTTCTTTTGTTCCTGGTTGAACTTTGTCACTGCCTCGCCTCCACCTTCAGCGAGTACTGTTTTCTCCATCACTGCTGCAAACGTCTTCAACTGGAACAAGGAAACTCTACTGTAAAGCCAGGGCTTCAGTCCTTGTTCGAACCTCTTTGCCTTACGCTCGTCTATGCTGACTTGATATGGCGCAAACCTCGCCAATTCGTTGAATCTCGCAGCATACTCAGATACCGTCATCGTTCCTTGCTTTAGTTCCATAAACTGTACTTCCAGTTGACTTTTCGAACTCTCTGGGAAATAGGTCTCGAAAAACAACTCCTTGAACCTATCCCAGGTCATCACTCCTGGCCCTTCATGAGTTTTATTGGCCTGCCACCAATAACTAGCTTCTGCTTTCAACATGAACGTTGCGAAAGCAGTCTTCTGATCATCCCCTACCCGAGCGACATCAAATACTTTTTCCATCTCCATAATCCAGGTATGTGCTTCGACTGGATTCATGGACCCACGTAATTCAGGTGGTCCAGCCGCCTTAATATCCTTAAACGTCGTACCATGGTTTTGTGGTTGGTTCTGCAACGCTCCTGTCAGTAGTGTCACTAGTTGTTGAACGGGATTCGCATCAACATTGGCGTTATTGTTAGTTCCTTCAGTGGTTCTCTGTCGTGTTGGTTGACGTCTGGGAGGCATTTTCTGTTAAAAAACATTCATTAGATTTTTATTCAATTCTTTTAAGAAATTTCTACTTAACTTGACTCCAAAAGAAATAATCACATAACACATAACACTTTGAATAAGGTAACAACTTTTATTGATTCATAATCTTTTCGAGAACATAAAACAATAGCATCCTGAACTACAAAAGTTTCAAGACAACATCATTATTATCATATCCCATGGTTACTTAACACTAGGGATTTACACATTATTTAATACTTATTACGTACATTACCGACATATTTTCTACGATGATCTATTAAGGTACTTCTTAGCCCTATCACATTCTTCCTCCATGACTCGAAACATTGTTCTACGATCTAACACGAATGATGGCAGCGTCTTGAACTGAATCGGATATCCCATGACCCGGTCTTGAGCTCGATTAATTGCGGTGTTAAATACTTTATCCATCTCTTCCATCTTCATCCTCTTTGCCTGCGCATCTCTCGCTGCTCTTCCAGTTCATTGATAAGCTTCCTCGTATGCATCTTCAGCTCTTGCCCTCTTAGCAGCTTCTTCTCTCAGATTGCTCTTTAGTTCAGCAACCATCTCGATCAATTGTTCTTTCTCTCCTTCAGTCTATATTAATTTCTCATCGGCGTTTGTCAGTCGTTCCTCACGATCCTGGATCTCGCCGTCTTTTTGTGTCATTGCAGTCTGTTATTCAACTACTATCTCCTGCAACTCCTCAACTGTATCTTGAAGTTCCACGTTATGGTCATGCACCTCATCGTATATACGGCCTGCTATCGAGTTAAGTGGAATCCTTTCCTCCACGTCCTCGTCATCATCATCCTCCTGTGGTAACTCAACGGAATCCTCCTCATCTGTCTCCACATCATCATCCTCATCTTCAACTACTGTGACCAACGGGGCTGACTCCCGTGGCAGTAGTTGTTCCCAAACTACCTGAATGTCGCGAGGCTCCTCCTCTATAGGCATTTGAGGTCTCTCCTCCCTAGCCTGACTGGATTCTCCGACATTAGTCATTCTGACAACAAAGTTTTAAAGTTTTAGTTATTAATTATTCTACTCGACACTCGCGAGCACATAAGTTATAAACACATAAGCACATAATTATTTTATTACTTCTTTCCTATAACTCGATAAGAGTTATCTCACACTATCTTTTCAAAGGTTACTTCCTAAGGCTTTTCCTCACCTAAGGTTCATAACCTAAAGCTTTGATACCAACTTGTGACACCCCCAAATCCTGATACTTCATTTCCTCAAGATTTGGTGCTCACGTAATCAAAACATTAATTTCTAACTACCCATTCATAATATACTTGAATAGTAAATGAAAACCTGCCCATACAGGATTAAATTTAAATAAACATCTCCCAAGTTATCTAACCTTTAACAACAATCATTCAAATGCGGATAATTAAATAACTTCATTACAATCATTAAACCAAATTCTGAAAATAAAATATCAAACTATTACAAGTCTTCAGCATTTATTCATCTTTTCTTTTCCCTTACTAGTGCTCGGTACGTCACCAGTTTTAACTTTAGCTGTAAGAAATTTTACAGGCAAGAGTGAGCAAACAAGGCCCACTTGAAATAATAATAAGTAAATCATTAAACTTTTACTTCAATTGCCAACATCAGGCTCAATAGAATTGAACAATATATTCTATTAACTTTCTGAAAACTTTAACATTTACTGAGGGTCTAATGACCACGAATCATGTCCATAGTTATAAGTAATCTTTCAACTTAAACTTTAACAGTCATAAGACTATAAGGACTCCACGTACTTAGGGGGATCAACCCTTCGTACAATGTATTGTGCACAATCATTTCAACGCTAAGCGTAAACCTCTATTAAAAGAGTTGTTCATCTCAGTATTTAGAATGCAAGTCCTCACCAAAGTAAGTTTGGTTTGGATAAGCTTTCAAGGAAATTTAGAGTTTAACGAACATTAACTACGGAGTAGTTGAATAAAAACCAATAACACTATACTATAGAATAATCGTGATTGAACCAATCATAGCAAGTCATGCATTAGGAATAATCTAATAGCATACAATTTGAATAACTATAGCATACCTTGCTTGAACAACACTAAGCCAAGGTTAATTAGAATTGAATAATAAACATGCATAGCAATTTAGTTGTACATGAAAATTCATAATCGAAATACAAGAATAACATGTTTGTCCTCAAACCAAAGTCTAGACGACTTACATCATTATTAGATAATCGAATTGAAAACAATAATTAGCTCAATTATAAGATAGAGTTAGAAAAACTTGCACAATGAAGTTTTGAGTTAGAGAACTTGTCTTTAGCACAAGCTAAACCCTTACCACTTGAATTAATACCCTATACATATGTCATACCGACATAGTTAGTCATTACCAACATTGTATATTTATATAAACAAATGTATTCATCATATGGGTTAAATTACCCATTCACATAATCCACTATGTTACAAGTAGGTAACACTTAATAACATGATCAATCCTAGTTTAATACTACTGAAATTATCATTTAACATTATTATTATCAACACATAACATTTATTTTTAAGTTTTGTACACTTAAACAAAACTTTCAGAACATTCTGCTAACTCGCGCTGCGGCGCCACAGTTTACACTGTGGTTCGCGCTGTGGCGCTAAGTTGGTGCTGCGACTCGGGTCACAGGCCAATGGTTGGCGCTGCGGCTCCGGCACTACGGCGCGAGATTTGTACTGCTGGGCCGCGCTGCGGTGCCAGAAACCAGAATCCGGCGACCAAACTCGGCAACAGCATGAACAAAAGTCAAATTGGCTAAAAAGCTCGAATCTAATAGACTGATTATCATGTAATACACACATAAAATTCATATAAACATATTTTGAAGACTTCTAACATGTTTCTACTCATAAAATAACATAGACATCAAATATACAACACCCAATTTCAATGTTTTTGACAAAAAACTCCATTTTTGATATTTTCAAAGAAAATCAACACAGTGATTTTGTTTTTCAACCAAAATACTAAATTCAAAACATCACGATTATGATTTTACATACTCTAGCCATTCCAAATATCAATTTATCAATTTAACAACTAATTAAACCTTAATTTCTATTTTAAATTAAGTCATACTCATATATTTTTCATATAAACAATCTGTAATATATTTGCTTCTACGAAACACATACATACATGAATTACTATATCTATAATCATATATAACTCATGAAATAACCTTATAACCAATAATCATACAAAACTATATTCATAACAACAATTTATCTTTTATAAAAATTTCACAGAGAACTTTTTGGGAAGAAGAAAAAACTAAGCTTTTAAAGAAGAGGTTAAGCTCCTACCTTTGATTAAGAAGATGATGTCTACTCTTTTCTCCAATTCTTTTTTCAAAAACCTGTTAGAATCACTCCCTTTCTCTCTAGAATTTTCTCAAACTTTTCTCTGTGATATTCTTCTTCTTCTCTCTTTTCTTCTAAGTTTTCTTTCTTCCTAACTCTAACATGCGTAAACTAATATAACGTATATAGTAATAATAGATATATTAAATATATAATATAATACTAACTTAACTGACATCAGTTATTTTTATTTTGAAAATCAAAAGTCATAAGGCTTGTTTGGTTAATCTTAATAAAATAGCCCATTAACCCTTACACCTTGTTTGGTAAACTGAATTAAAATAAATGGATTAATCCTTATACCTTGTTTGGTAAAACACTATTATATTAAAGACTTAATAGGCATTAGGCCTAGTTTGGCAAAACTAAATTAAACACTTTTAATTTAATTTAAAAACTCCTTTATAGTAAGGTTATTTGTCATACTTTTATTTAATTAATAAATTAATTAAAACATTAATCTATTAAATTACTTTAGCACATAATTTAATATCACATAACTATAATTTCTTTTATAATTATAATTTTTAGCACTTAATTTAATATCACATAACTATAATTTCTTTTATAATTATAATTTTATTTAACCAACTAATATTTTAAATTATAATTTCTCATTTAAAATATTATAATTTATTTAAATCACTATAAACTCTCTAGCTTACTTATTAAATTTATTATATAATCTCATAATAATTAATTTTTCTTAGCTCCTTAATTATTTATTCAACAAATAATTAACTAAACCACATCAACTCAGATTGAACAATTATTTATTCAACCATAAATATATCTATTAAATACTTATATAAATTAATAAATATTTAATATTACACTTTAAAATTCTGGAATGTTACACAAATTGCCCAACAAGTAATATACAACAAGGGGTGAGATATAATATCACAAGGTTTGAAATATCAAAGTGTCATTTCTAGGATAGTTCAAAGTTTAAGAATAACATCACGGATAAGGAATATCAACAATTCTTGGAATAAGAATGATAATTCAATATAAACCAACAGATATATATGAATTCAACGAGTAACAATGTATCCAACTGGATAAGTAATGTATACTGAGCAGTCACTAAGGACTATTGAACCTCCACTAGAGTTACCAATATTAAACTGATAGCCCAAAATATCAAGTACTATAGATGATCAGTCTACCATACTTTACGTTATGTATAACACCACAGTAATAATATACTCATGTGTTGGGGTTTCCAACAACATACAATCCCCTTACCATAAGGGTTGTCCAACTCAGTTTTCAAGATTTTTGCACCAATCAATTGGTTTGGACAGTTTTATAAACATGCATATAGTCTAGCCGAATCAAATGGCATCGACTCTTTCATAATATTCAAGGACAATACTAAGTTTATTATGAATAATAATTTTCACAAAGGTTTAAGCATAATGGCTAATTTGAACGAGAAAACAATATAACTTGTACTCAAAGAGATAAGCTTACGGTATTTGTCGAATCAAGAATGCAAAGATATTTGCACAATAAGATAGGTTTAGAAACTTGCCTTATGCGTAGTTTATCCTCGTTTAAGAATTCGAATCCTATTTATAACGTATTATATGTTCAAGATGTTCATTAGCTAACATAGACTTTAACCAAGCTCGACACGATTCAAATATGCACATATAGTACAAAATCAGTTCATAAGTCATCATGAATTAAATACTTAGTTATACGCGAATCAAGAATGCTCAAGGTTAAGACTGTCTCTATTCATGGACTTTCCATTTCAATACAATACCAACTTATCAACTAAGCATCACACATATATAAGTACATCAGTAGGTTTTAGACTACATGTGGCATCATAAACACCATGCAAGTTACTGTCCAAAAGTCATAACTCACCATTTGAAATTCCAGACTGGCGCAGCTGCGCCATGGCTAAGCTTAGGACCGGCGCAGCTGCGCCGTCCCCTGACCTAGCCAAAACTCAGCTGCTGCCTTGAGGTCTCTGTTTGGCTTGAACACACAATCATATTTTGTCATGTTAAAGGCTTTCATATGCTTTTCAGATCAATCTAGGTCCCTTCTTGCATAACATGGTTCTGAGTTCGATCATTTCAACAATTTAAGGTCATTTAAGGTCGTGAAACCACAAAGTCTAGCATGCTTGCTTTCTAAACATACAAGATAGTTATAACACTCATCTTAGGCATGCTTGTTTGTATTCATAATGCACATGTGAAACTAACACCGCTTTAGTTGAAAAATAGGCGTTGTTCATGTTTTTCTTGAAATATGCTACACAGGCATGGTATATATACGTTCACACTACATGAGTGAGTCTAAGAGAGTCATTAAACATGATCACCATTATCAGATTTTAGTCCTCACGGTATGTTGACAATGTTCACATTTAAAGCTTACTAGTAAGTTCAATATACTCATGTTTCCTTACTAATCAAATAAGCACAATCTAAGGGTTTGTTCATGCATTTCTAAGTTACACTAACATGCTTGCAAAGTCAGTGCACATACATGGCATACATACACAAAAGTTTGTTTCTAAAGTCATGAATCCATTTTAAATCATACTCCTTCGTTAATAATGCTAAGCTAGTCTATCATGCTTACATTAGGCTCATATAACTATATATACCCTTAAAACATGCTTGCATGCTATCACAAGTCATAGTACTGTAACAGATAACAAAAATGGAACTCACAACAAATCTCAGCAACCGGCGCAGCTGCGCTGCGCCTCAATACAAATGTGGCGCAGCGGCGCCGTGCATGGTTCAGGCGCAGAAGCAGTCTGCTTCGACAACTGTCTAGCCAAATATCAAAATGTATTCACCAAATAGATTCTAGACACTCATAAACCAATTGTAACATACTTATATGATCATATAACATCTATATAACCAATACCCAACCTCATTAACATACAATTACATGAATTCATGAATTTGAGTTTTAAGAGTTCAAGAACTCTGTATAACAAAAATTGAAATTTGGAAAGCATGAAATGGAATTATACCTCTGTAATTAAAGGAACTTGCTACTACTTGAACTCCTAAGCTCTAAGAATACTTGTATGCTCTCAACCATACTACTTAGCAATTCTCAGACAATTTCCCAAATCACAGAGAATGAAAGGAAGGGTCTATTTTATAGGAAACTCATTAATCATGCCCAGCCATTGCCCAAAAATTCAAACTCATGGATTGAGCGATTGTATGAAGTATAAGAAGGAGTTGGTAATTTAGTGGTTGGTATGCATCATGAACACCACTCCCCCCCTATGATCATTAGCTAGAAGCTTGGAAGAAAAGAAGAGAAATAGGCCTTAGCCTTTTTGCTATTCACGTGACTGAGGTTTAGGAGTAAATGTGAATGTCAATTTGGGACAAAAGCAATCTCAGCAACACTTAGCTCCCTCCCATTTAGTTAATTAGTTATCCAAAAATGCTTTTAATGTCCAAGTGTTACCATATTAGGAGAAATTAGGGATTAATTATACACTCACATCATATGGTTCATGTACATTAAATATACACAATAAAATTATGCAGTTAGATATTATTGTCCAGGTAGTTCCATAAGTATATCTACCACTCATATAATTTAATAATATAATATCTTACTTATTTATGTTAAATAAATAAATTTATTCCTTCCTTGATTAATTATCACTTAAAATACTATAGTTTAGTCTATAGTCACACAATGTCATACTACACTATATAGTATAGTTGTATTAGCACTCATATACACATAACGGTGAATATAATATTATTATTATATTAATAACTTACCTCCTCATGTTAAATAAATAAATTATGCACTTCCTTAATTAATTAATACCGATATTAATTAATCCAATCATCATTAATCAATATATTTATGGATTTCCATAATTATTATTTATAATATAATATATTGCAAATAATGGTAATCACACATTATTAGTTAATTACTAAGAATTCAATATTCTACCATAACCATTAACAATTAATTAATGGTTTAGCACTTCCGATGTTGGACATAACATACCTTATTGCAATATACTCCTATCATATGGTTTCACCCAAGTTACACATATAACATTAATGTCCCCCAATTCAGTGCTACAGTAGAAAGTAACTAACTCAAACTGACTGATGGCGCAGCTGCGCCAGTTTGTACTGCTGGGACGGCGCAGCTGCGCCGTGCCCTAACAGTGCCAAGACCGGTGCAGTTTCTGCCCGTGCCAGTTTTCAATGCTAACTTGTTTTACAAGACATGAATTGATCTCCACATGAGTGTTATTACGAGTTTACGAGTGTATTGATTACTTATATGAAATCACATGATCGACACGACTAATCTTCCTAATTCTAGTTTTAATTCACTTAATGAATTTTCTCGTTTCGCATTATGCCACACAAGGCATTTCAACGAGCTTACAGCAAACTCCACACTTTCTCAATTATTCCATTACTCAATATAATTGAGTTATCTCATTTCATTACAAGAAATTGTTCATATTCAAATAAATATTCATTTCCATTAATATATTCACTTAAATAATACGCAAAAAATTTTCGGGTATTACTGTTAGGTTTGTAATATTCATGAACGCAATCAAATTGCACAAATAAGCAAAAACGTGTAAAAATCAGAGTTTAAAATTTAACAAACCATATACCAGGATCATCCTTTATGCACAATTATTAATTAAACGAAAAGATATGAAGAACAAATATCATACCCTTGAAGATTCGAGCTTCCTCAAGTACAAGTTCACCTCCAATCCTTTTCGCGTTCAACTTGAATTCACCGGGTTTGGTTTCTTCCTTTGATCAACGTTAGCCACCCAAGTGTTTGGCCTCTAAAGGTGATCCACCAAGAAAGAATAAAGATTCAAGAAGATGGGTGTTTGGCAAAATCCTAATTTTTCTATCTCATATAGAAAAAGAGCATACTCTCTAAAAATTAGAATCACGTATGTTGTGAAAAAGTCAACAACAACTCTATCACTCATAATAAGACTCCTCTTATTTATAGATGTAGGCAACCCTCCTTAACAATTAAGGAATTGAGTTTTATTTTAATTAATTAAATTTCTTTAATTAATTATGCTCTCAATCTCATTAGGGATAATTAATTAAAATCTTTTAATTAATTTACCTCCTAATCTTATTAGGAATATATGAGAGTACTTTTATTAATTAATTTCTAAACTCCTCTAAATATTAAATAATAATAATAATAATAATAATAATAATAATAATAATAATAATAATAATAATAATAATAATAATAATAATAAGACTCCTCTTATTAATTTATATTTAATATTTTCAAAATATTAAATAATAAATATTAAGCTATTTAATTTATTCTATCACCGTAGATTAAATTAAATATACTTAACTTATTATTACGATTATGCATTAACTTCTTAAATAATTATTCTTCCTTTTATGGTGTGACCCTTTAGGTTCTCCATATTAAATCGGTTGTGAATAAATCAATTAGAACAATTCTAATCTTATTTAAATAAATAAATTAAACTATTAATTTATTTAAATTAATAATATTTATTCTACAATAGGGATAAGCCTCCCTATCGATTAACGACTTTTCAGATAATATAGATTTCAACATTAATCATAAAAAAGAACCTTTGAATAAATAGTTACCGTACAATTCAATCCTTCCACCATACAATGTCCTAATTAAATATAAGACATGGAATTACTGTCAAGTCTTATTTTATTTAATTATATGTATTTCGATCCTTAAATGCACAACTCCAAATAATGTAAATTAGAAATTACTTTCTAATTTCATTCTGCCTTGGCCAAGGACTACTGGGTTGTCATTTATCAAATCACATAGGACATTTCTCTTCTTTTACCAGAATTGGTAGATTCTTTATTGATCATACATTATCTCCATGTACAACTTATTATACCCAAGCATACCCTTTGATATACCCTAAGGGTCTTAAGGAATAAGTCAAAGTATAATTCATCATACACAAGATACTATGATGACCTCAAGTCCAAGGATCACTTGTACTACTATCACTACAGGAATTCTTATTGACAGGTAAGTAAAACTCCATTAGATATTCCTTAGCGAGCCACGTTCAGTGAACTTATTCTCAAATAAGCACCTACATACTTGCTTTAGTGTCTCCAGACAAATGATTATGAGATCAATCATCCTCATCCAATGAGCAAACAACGTATGTACCAATCTATCCGAATTCACTAATTCTCAATTTAGTAATCCAACGATTGGGAACTATTTTAGTTTTAAGCTTTCTAAGAATTTAGATCTCATTAGAATGATCATCATCATTATTCTAAAAGCATTACTTAAAACTATGGGTTTATCACATATTATAAAACAACATAATGTAGATAATTAAAAGCCTTTAATAAATTAATATTTTTTATTAATAAATGAATAAGATTGTTTATAAAGTATATGCTTTATCATCAAACATGATTAGCTTGTGTGCATTCTACTTTCAATCTCCCACTTGCACTAAAGCCAATCGTCATGGTATCTCATACCCTTCTTATCTAAGTGGCGATTATCCTGCTGTTGGATAAGCTTTAGTTAATAGATATGTAATGTTATTTTTGAGAGTTCACTATCTCTATAGTGATTTCCCATCTTTCAATGATTCCTATAATCAAATGAAAGTGCCACAACACATGTATAGATCTAAGATGAGACTTAGGAACTATTCCTAATTTTATGATGAACTTTTCATCCAAACAATCAACTTGCATCTTCATTTATAGCTATATACTTTGTCTTTATCAGTAAAGCAATAACTATTTGCTGTTTGAAACATTTTCAATTCACTGCACCACCGTTCAAGGTAACACTTTACCTTAAAGTAGATTTTATGTAGTACTGGTCTGTTTGAAAAAACTCGAGTCTGTTAAGCCCTCTAGTTTTAATTTAGACCCATCATGAATATGATCACATCCTTAGTGCCGGTAAAGTACTTTAAGATGTTTTTCACTGTCTTATAGTGATCTTCTCCAGAATATGACTGATCAACATTAGGTCTCGTATATTTCATTGTATACATGATTGTCACTCATACGATCTCTCTTTTCTGAGTCTATGGGGACTATTAAGAGATATACACTCTATGGCTCATCAACATGAGACAACTATTGGAGTTTGTCATGCTAAACAACTTTAGCATCAAATGAATATACATTTCCTGGGTTAAACCGAGCATCTTTTTAAATCTATCTATATAGATTTGTATCCCCAATTACGATACTCTTCTCAAATCATAAATGGAGGAATGTTTAGACAACTTTATTTTTATTGATTCTAGCATTAGCATGTCATTCCTTATCTGTAGTATATCAACATATAATACTAGGAATGTCACAACACTCCCACTGACCCTTTTTGTACAAACTAGATTCATTCTTGTTTTTGATAAAATCAAACTCTTTTGATTGTCTCATCAAAATGAATGTTCTATTTTTTGAGAAGATTGCTTCAATCCATTTCTCTTAGTGTCTACAACTCTTACCTCATCGCATGTAACTGGATCATCATCTTTATGATGCGTACCTCATCATCATCATCTATGACGAATCCATACCTACCAGGTATCTTCAGTACTATTCCAGATTTACGATTCAGTTGTGGTACAATAGTTTTATCAATAGGTTCCACTTATTTGACTTATAGTAGTTTGTGGTTCTTGAACTCTTTAAGATCTATTGTCCACCCACAATCTCTTTTAATGATAAACACCTTTATCTTATAAGGTAACGTGTTTCGCAACAAACACCTTTTGCTAAGTAGGATTATAGAATATATACCCTAAACTTACTTTAGAATGTCCCACAAATTGACACTTGTCAAATCTTGTCCCAAGCTTATCATTTGAAACCTTTTTCACATAAGCTGGACAACCCCTTATCTTAACATACTTAAGATTAGGAATCCTCCCTGTCCATAACTTTTATGGAGTCTTAGGGCTGAATTTTGAGGTTACCTTTTGTAGATATGCAGTCATTTCTAGGACATTACCCCAGAAGGATACTAGAATATCGGTAAAATCATTATAGACCGCACCATGTCCAATAAGGTATGATTTTTTCTTTTAGATACATAAATCAATTATTACGTATCAAGAGGCGTCCATTGTGAGAAAACCATTTGAGATGATTTAGAAACTCATTGCACAAGTATTCCTTCCTTAATCCGATCAAAGAATTCTAATACTTTGCCAATTTGTTTCACTTTTGAATTCTTTGAGCCTTTTAAATAATTCATACTTGTATTTCATCAAATATAAGCATTCAGCTCTTTGAATGATCATCTCATTTCCTTATACTAGTTTGTTCAATTTGCAAAATAATTTTTCATGTAAGTCAAGTATACAAAATCCATTAAGTAATATTCCAGTTCTATTCAAAACATTGTTATTATAAATAGAACAACAATTGTTCTTAAATATAATACCAAAGATTTTATTGTCCAACAACAAAATAGAAATAATATTTCTAACAAGAACTGGAATACAATAACAACTTATTGACTTAATAGATTTGCTCGTATGTATTGCTAAACTATAAGTTTCTATGGCTAATGTAACAACATTTGCTTCATTTTCCACACATAGGATTACTTATCTTTGTTTAGCTTTCTACTTCTGCTTGGTCCCTTCATAAATCTATATTTATGATAACCAAAGTCGGTATCCAATACCCAAGTAGAACCTTGACTTAAAGAAAAATTTATTTTAATCATGAACAAAAACTATATTTGTAACCGAAGCTTCACTAAGCTTCTTCTGGTTAGCCTTGCAAGATGTTTCTCACATTTTCTTTTTTAGTGTCCTGGCCTATTGTAGTGGAAGCAAACTCCTTTTCTATCCGTATCAATTTTGATCTTATTATCTTTTATTTTTGCCTTTCTATTTACCTTCTTTGAATCGTTCTTCTTTTTAGCAGATCATTTGGCCCTATCAGTAAGACTCGATCTTTCTCGGTTGGAAAGTGACTCTCAACATTTTTCAACATGTTAAGCAAATCAGCAAAGCTGATATCTAGCTTGTTCATATGAAAAAATTCACAACAATTGTGAAAAAGAGTCCAGGAGTGAGTGCAAGATCAAATCTTGGCTCAACTCTCCATCCATGACAAAACCTGTTGTCCTAATTATTTAATCAAATTAATCGTGATTAGGACATGTGTCTATACTGTAGTGTCGTTGGTAATTCTAGATCGGAAGAGCTCCTTAGATATATGATATCTATTAGTCCTACTTTCCTCATCATCAACTACTTGACGTGCAGGAGTATAGTAGGAGCATCTATAGTTTCATACTGACGCTGAAGCTAGTAACTCATGGATGCGAGCATGATGTATTGAGCCAACTGTACATCATCTTGCCACTTTTTAAAAGTAGCAATCTCTTCCTTAGAGGCATTGTCTGCAAACATTGCAAGTATAGACGTATTAAGGACATAAGATAACTTTTTAGTCATGAGAACTATTCTCAAATTTCTTAATCAATCCATTTAATTTGGTCCGGTTAAATAGTATCTAATATACTTCACAGTGATAGTAATTTAGACATTGTAAAATTATGTAAATGAATTTGTAATTAACAACATTTTAGCATACATTCTTTTATTAATTACCAAAATAAATTAGGTCTTGTTTTAAATTGGTATCTCCCACTATTTTCATCAAACTATATTACTCTCACTTATATAGTTCGGCAAAATCTAATTAAAGATTTGCTAGTAAGAATAATGATCCTATTTCAAATGTATATAGCCTTGTGGTGACACAACAAAATATATATAAATAAATAGGTAGACAACTCGTGTCAATTACATTAACTATGCAACTCATTGTATTTTGCCTCTTAGATTATTTTGATCAAGTGGTGGCACATCCGAATCAAAATTATCTAAGTTAAGTCCAACCTAGCACTCCATATATTCAAAAAAGAAAAATATTGTCCTTATGATGACACAACAAAATAACATTGTTTAATTTTTTTTATAAGCATCAAATGTGATAAAATTAACATCTCAATGAATTAAGATAAGCCTTGTGGTGACACAACAAACTTATAATAATTAATTGATACTCTATTATTTTTATCATGCTAGAAGGCAACGTTCGATATTCCAAATATCTTTGAACGCTTAGGACTTAATATAATAAATTTGAGGGGTTTGCATGTAATTAATTTGTCTCATCTTGTTTAGCGTGCATGCACATGTATATATAAAATACGCGTCATATTATTAAACATGCGAAGCATGTTTGCATAATATATAATATATATAATACTAGCATGCATATATAGAATACTATATTCTACCCGGATTGATTATGAAATTTTATTCTAGTTTAGTTCACTAGAGCCAACAAATGAACCAAAAGGTCAAACCCTAGGATTGCAAGAATTAATATTTAAATATAACTATTACATTTAAACCCGGACTCCATTACAAACGGGTCTTCAAGCGCTCCTTGCTCCTTGATCTCCAATTCTTCAAAATTAATTCTAACTATTCCTATTACAAAACTATTTAAAATAAATAGAAATCTTGATCAGCAGTCAAGGAGAAGTATATAGGAGGGAGTTAGAATTTACATTAAGAAAAAATTAGAGAAGACGAGGTACGCAGACCCTATTTAATAAAACACATACATTCATGCATCTTACTAAAATAAAATCCAATCTCATTGGTCAATAGTCCATAATCAATCCCATTTATTATCATACACATCACTATATGTATCAATAAATAATATTCATCTCAGGAATAATAAACATTCAACATATATATTGATATCATTTAATGAACAAATTTAGTTAGTATAAAATCTAATTTTGAATCAAAATAAACTCCTTTATTTTAATCCAAATTTAAATCAAAATAAACTTCTTTTATTTTAATTTATCTAATTTTAAATAAAATAAACTATTTTATTTTAATCAAAATCATTAATCAAAATAAACTTATTTATTTTAATTAATTATGGAATTCAATTCCAAGTAAAAAAAAATTCCTTTATTAAAGGAAACACAGATTCTCTTTCATATTCACAAATAAACTCTTTTATTTTGAATAATATGAAATCTTATTTCATATCTAAATAAACTCCTTTATTTAAGAAAATATGAAATCAAATTTTAACTCCAATTAGTTATAATGGAATCCAATTCCAACTCTAATTAGTTAGCATGAAATCTAATTTTAAAATTAAAATAAACTTTTATTTTAAGATTAAAATTATTAAGAATATATATATATATATATATATATATATATATATATATATATTATAACATGTAGGAAATAATCATAGTTTGGTTTATGTATATATCCTGGGCCACATTTAAGTATCATAACATATAATTATCATATAAATATATAATATTTACCAAATATGAAACTGCTCCTCAATGCTTTGAATAACCAAATCATTATCCATGCAGATTTAGACGCAGCGAACAAAAAACGAAATTCAGTTCGCGAATATTTTTATTTTTTTTATAATAAATTTTATACAACAAAAATATACCCAATTAAATTTGTTCTAAACACATATCAATATACATATCGAATTTGAACAATTAATAATTCGCATAAAGGTTTGGCTCTGATACCACTGTTAGGTTTGTAATATTCATGAACGCAATCAAATTGCACAAATAAGCGAAAATGTGTAAAAATCAGAGTTTAAAATTTTACAAGTCATTTATTTGGATCATCCTTTATGCACAATTATTAATTAAACAAAAAGATATTAATAACAAGAATCATACCTTTGAAGATTCGAGCTTCCTCAGGTATAAGTTCACCTCCAATCCTTTTCGCGTTCAACTTGAATCCACCGGGTTTGGTTCCTTCCTTTGATCAACATTAGCCACCAAAGTGTTTGGCCTCTACATGTGATCCACCAAGAAAGAATAAAGATTCAAGAATATGGGTGTTTGGCAAAACCCTAGTTTTTCTATCTCTTATAGAAAAAGAGTGTACTCTTTAACAATTGGAATAACGTATATTGTGAAAAAGTCAATAACAACTCTATCACTCATAATAATACTCTTCTTATTTATAGATGTAGGCAACCCTCCTTAACAATTAAGGAATTGAGTTTTATTTTAATTAATTAAGTTCCTTTAATTAACTATGCTCCCAATCTCATTAGGGATAATTAATTAAAATCTTTTAATTAATTTACCTCCTAATCTTATTAGGAATATATGAGAGTACTTTTATTAATTAATTCTCAAACTCCTTTAGGAATTAAATAATAATAATAGGAGTAATAATAATAAGACTCCTCTTATTAATTTATATTTAATATTTCCAAAATATTAAATAATAACTATTAAGCTATTTAATTTATTCTATCACCATAGATTAAATTAAATATACTTAACTTATTATTACGATTATTCCATTAACTTTTTAAATAATTATTCTTCCTTGTATGGTGTGATCCTTTAGGTTCTCCATATTAAACCGGTTGTGAATAAATCAATTAGAACAATTCTAATCTTATTTAAATAAATAAATTAAAATATTAATTTATTTAAATAAATAATATTTATTCTACAATAGGGATAAGTCTCCCTAGCGATTAACGACTTTCTAGATAATATAGATTTCAACATTAATCATAAAAGAACCTTTGAATAAATAGTTACCGTACAATTCAATCATTCCACCATACAATGTCCCAATTAAATATAAGACATGGAATTACTGTCAAGTCATATTTTATTTAATTATATGTATTTCGATCATTAAATGCATAACTCCAAATAATGCAAATTAAAAATTCCTTTCTAATTTCATTCTGCCTTGGCCAAGGACTACTGGGTTGTCATTTATCGAATCACATAGGACATTTCTCTTCTTTTACTAGAAGCGGTAGATTCTTTATTGATCATACATTATCTCCATGTACAACTTATTATACCCAAGCATACCCTTTGATATACCCTAAGGGTCTTAAGGAATAAGTCAAAGTATAACTCATCATACACAAGATACTATGATGACCTCAAGTCCAAGGATCACTTGTACTACTATCACTATAGAAATTCCTATTGACAGGCAAGTAAAACTTCATTAGGCATTCCTTAGCGAGCCACGTTCAGTGAACTTATTCTCTAATAAGCACCTATATACTTGCTTTAGTGTCTCCACACAAATGATTATGAGATCAATCATCATCATCCAATGAATAAGCAACGTATGTACCAATCTATCCGAATTCACTAATCTCCAATTTAATAATCCAACGATTGGGAACTATTTTAGTTTTAAATTTTCTAAGATTTTAGATCTCATTAGAATGATCATCATCATTATTCTAAAAGTATTGCTTAAACTATGGGTTTATCACATATTATAAAATAGCATAATGTAGATAATTAAAAGCCTTTAATAAATTAATACTTTTTATTAATAAATGAATAAGATTGTTTACAAAGTATATGTTTTATCATCAAACATGATTGGTGTGACGCCCCCAAATCCGGGTTCCCTAACCACGAGTTTGGTGCTCACGATCCATCAAATATATCACATCTAACTACTCATTCATTAATAAAAAACATCGTTCATAATATTCCTTAATACAACTTATAACAATATCTCAGGTTAACTAATCTTGACATAATTTACATACCCTTATATAACCAAAATGTTTACATAAATAATTACATAATAAAACATAACCATTAAAAGTTGACACTAACTACTCCTGAACCTTGCCTTTGCCTTTGTCCCTGTTAGAACCTTCTGCTACTTCGGTATTAGCTGAAATATTTTATTTAAGCAAGGGTGAGCAACGAGTTTGCCCAGCAAGTAAAAATATACAATAAATGATATATATATATATATATATATATATATATATATATATATCATGAATAGAATGGTCTAGCTTCTTTAGAACTTCAACAATAATCAAAAGATTTCGAGGTAGCTGAATAATAATTCAATCTCAATAATAAAACTTTCTCTCATTTCATACTGAATAACCTATCAGAGATGAAATAGTAAAATTCTTTCAAAGATTCAATAATATTCAATTGAATAATAAGAATTAACAATACTGCAACAATATTCAATAAAGTGGGATATACCCAGATTTCATGCTGAGTGATCACAAAAGGATCATGAACTACTAGAGGAATCATTTAGTTATTAAAACTAAATTTCCACAAGAATATAAATTAGTTATAAAAACTAAACTATACTCTTCTGCAAGTACATGGAGTGGCCAACTCCTTTGTACCCTATATTATGCATAATACTCAATAATAGCGCATAGGTCGATTTGCGACATTAAAATTTGTTCATCTCAGTCTTACATCACGAGTCCGTACCACAACAATGTGGTTTGGATTACTTTCAAAGAAATACTATGATTTCAATAATTAATAACAATACTAATCTAGCCGAAACCAATGGCATAGATCTTCCAATAACAATTCAGTTCATAATAAATAGAACATTTCAAGCTTTAACAAATATTAGTCTTGCTAAAACAATTAGCTGAGACATGATTTATAAATAGTTCAAATAATAGAACAAGAATCAATTGCACTACGTGCGAATTACAATAATCATTATAGATGCGAATAACTATCAATAATTATTCACTACCATGCTTGAAAAATAGTAACTCAAGTTGAGTTAGGAAACTTGCCTGACTCGTTGACTACTGCTACGTAATTTAAGTTAACTTCTTTTGTAATACCTATCATTAATAAGATTGATCTTTTAATCAGCATATCATACTTTGTATCATAGTACAATTACTTTATCAATCAATTATCTAACACTTAATCACATAATTAAATATTAGATAACTCCTTACAATATTAGTATTATTATCATCCTTTGCTAATTCTTTAATCTATATATCATATACATTATGATTTAACACTTACTTTTTTATTTCATAAGTTATTCTTTAACATCTAATAAGTCACATACTAATCCAGCAACCTGGATGCTAAATCTAACAATCAAATTACCAATTCAGCAGACTGGATTCCAAATCCAACAACCTGAATTCCAAATTCATCAACTAGATTACAATCCAGCAAGCTGGATTCAATATATTTTCAATTCAGTAAACTTCTTTTCAATCCAGCAAGCTGGATTCATCAGATTTTTCAATCCAACAAGCTGGATTCCATATCCTTTTCACGAAAATACCAAATCAACTTATTATTTTTCTATCATTTGTCCAAACACATATACATATATTTCATACACAAAAAGTATTTTTTTCATAATTTTCCAACTTCCTTTAGTATTTTTCAAAAAATATTTTTAGTTAATTCCTTAAGAAATTAGCTACCTCGTGCTTAACTCCAAAAATTCTCATCTCTTGACATAATCTTATACGTGTTAACGTGAGCCTCTAGTTTAAATTTTGTGGCCATCGGAGTTACAGAACTCCGGTTATAGCGATTTTTGTCAGAAAATCACAAAAATTGAAATGATCATAACATGGTCATTTTAAGTCGGAATGAGCTCATTTTTGGACAGGAGGTACTTAATACCATATATTTTCATGTCCCAAAAGGCCGAAATTTTTCTGGTAAATTAAGTGGCCGAAATTGCCCTTTTAAAATTTTGGGCAGAAGTGTTTTGGCGTTTTGCAGTTTTGGAGTCCTTTGCTAAAACTAGTCCATGCGGAAATCTACAACTCCTTTTTCAGTGATTCCACTTGGAGATGTTAGAAAACTTATAGATCTAACTCTAGGACTTGACCACACTCAAAAATTAGAAATATAATAGGAGATATGGTCATTTGAATTTCATGTTTCGTTTTTAAAAAAATCTGACTTTCCATCCTTTGTGTTTCTAAGAAAACTTCTATGTTCTCACATAATAACCAGCATACCTCATCATACAACCTACTCATACTTCATATACCCATGAATCTACCATAATACATGATCTATTTCATCAATCAAGCATCAAACACAAAGTTAAACACCATAAAGGCTAATCAAAATGTGGTTCTCTACATTTTGAAAAATCTAGTTTCTATCTCATACTTTAGATTTAACTTTTGATCCTCAAAAAGGTTAGATCTAAACATGAAACACTTATATACACCTAGATCTAAGGTTTTAAACCTCAAGATCAAAACTTCAAATTATAAAAAAAAATCAAATCAAACTAAAAAGAAATTAGAATACATAAGTAGAAATTTTGTTATACCTTAGCCTTTCCTTCTTCTCTTTCTTCCTAAACCTTGATTAGGAACTATGAAGCTTTCAAAAACTCTCCATCTCTCCTCGCTCTCTCTATAGCCGAAATTCCTTAGGCTTTCTCTTTCTCTTCTCTAGTCTCTCTCTTTCTTTCTTAGCTTTTGCTAGATAATAAGATGAAAAGAAAAAGATAAGACTTAGATTTTGATTTGTTGAAAAAGTAAGTATAGATATAAGATATGTAAGTATATTATTTGTCCAATACTTCTCCCCTTCTCTCTCTTACTCATCTCCTAGATGTTTCTTACACTTAATGCTTAATGTGTTGGTTGAATGGAACTTGGACACTTGTTATAAGTTGTCCACCTACTAAAGTAAGTCATCATTACATTCTTTCCCCCTTTCTCTCCTCTCTAAATTTCGGCCAAGTGGCCTTTCTATTGCCCAAAGTTGTTTTCATTTTATGCTTTAATTAACTTACTTAATGTCCAACATGTCCCCTCCCACTTGGGCTAAAGGTTGGGCCACTTCTTTAATTCTTTGGGCTAGAAATTTTAATTCCATGGACTTGCAAATCAACATAGTTCTATACTTAGTAATTTTTATTCATTCCCCACTATTTAATTAGGGTTCCATTACACCCATTAGCAAGTTAATTTCTTACTCATATATTTTTAATTTCATAACCCAATTAGACTTGCTATTCTTTAGGTTATAAGATTAATTAATTGAGATGCATCAAATAAATCTCTTAGGATTAGTATATGTTTTTAAATACTATCATTCTCTTAAATTATAACACATTAGGTTATTTAATTATCATACCTAATAAATGTATTAGGTTACATAACTTTATTCGTCATCTCTTTACAAAATAAATGTATACACATTATATAATACATATTTACTCAATCACGTACATAACTCACATATGTCATAACATATCCATCTTGTGTATTAACATGATAGCCCTAATTGACTTAATAAGTTATAAACACTCACATAATCATCAATACAATTACTTAAGGATTGTAAATCCCTTTAATTTAATAATCAAGGCTAACATTCAAGTCATGTTAATTTCTTACATAACTTTCATTACTCTTCCTTGAAAATGATTAAGTATACTTCTTAGTTAATAAATTAACTATCTAGCTTCATTATCATATACATTTATATGATTCAAGTACTTTCTCTTTATTCTTTTTTTAAAAAAAATTATTCGAAAAATTTGAATTATGTGAAATTCTGGGTTCTCACAATTGGCTTGTGTGCATTCTACTTTTGGATGAAAAGTTTATTATAGAACTAGGAATAGTTCCTAAGTGTTATCTTGGATCTAAACATGCGTTGTGGCACTTTCATTTGATTATAAGAATCATTGGAAGATGAAAAATCACTATAGAAATAATAGACTCTCAAAAACAGCATTACATATCCATTATCTAAAGTTTATCCAACAGCAGGATAATCGTCACTTAGAGAAGAAGGGTATGAGATACCATGACGATTGGCTTTAGTGTAAGTGGAAGATTAAAAGTAGTATGCACACAAGCCAATCATGTTTGACGATAAAGCATATACTTTGTAACAATCTTATTCATTTATTAATAAAAAAGTATTAATTTATTAAAGACTTTTAATTATCTACATGATGCTGTTTTATAATATATGATAAACCTATAGTTTTAAGTAATGCTTTTAGAATAATGATGATGATCATTCTAATGAGATCTAAATTCTTAGAAAGCTTAAAACTAAAATAGTTCCTAATCGTTGGATTACTAAATTGGGGATTAGTGAATCCGGATAGATTAATACATATGTTGCTTACTCATTGGATGAGGATGATTGATCTCATGATCATTTGTGTGGAGACACTAAAGCAAGTATGTAGGTGCTTATTAGAGAATAAGTTCACTGAACGTGGCTCGCTAAGGAATATCTAATGGAGTTTTAGTTACCTGTCAATAGAACTTCCTGTAGTGACAGTAGTACAAGTGATCCTTGGACTTGAGATCATCATAGTATCTTGTGTATGATGAGTTATACTTTGACTTATTCCTTAAGACCCTTAAGGTATATCAAAGGGTATGCTTGGGTATAATAAGTTGTACATGGAGATAATGTATGATCAATAAAGAATCTACCACTTCTGGTAAAAGAAGAGAAATGTCCTATGTGATTCGATAAATGACAACCCAGTAGTCCTTGGCTAAGGCATGATGAAATTAGAAAGGAGTTTCTAATTTGCATTATTTGAAGTTATGTATTTAAGGATCGAAATACATATAATTAAATAAAATAAGACTTGACAGTAATTCCACGTCTTATATTTAATTGGGACATTATATGGTGGAAGGATTGAATTGTACGGTAACTATTTACTCAAAGGTTCTTTTATGATTAATGTTGAAATTTATATTATCTGAAAAATCGTTGATCGCTAGGGAGACTTATCCCTATTGTCGAATAAATATTCTTTATTTAAATAAATTAATAGTTTAATTTATTTATTTTAATAAGATTAGAATTGTTCTAATTGATTTATTCACAACCGGTTTAATATGGAGAATGTAAAAGGTCATACCATAAAAGGAAGAATAATTATTTAAGAAGTTAATAGCACAATCGTAATAATAAGTTAGGTATATTTAATTAAATCTATGGTGATAGAATAAATTAAATAGCTTAATATTTATTATTTAATATTTTAGAAATATTAAAAATAAATTAATAAGAGGAGTCTTATTATTATTATTACTATTATTATTATTTAATTCCTAAAGAAATTTGGGAATTAACTAATAAAAGTACTCTCATATATTCCTAATAAGATTATGAGGCTAAATTAATTAAAAGAGTTTAATTAATTATCCCTAATAAGATTAGGGAGCTTAATTAATTAAAAGAATTTAATTAATTAAATAATACCCTATTTTCTAATTAGATTAAAAGGGTTAATTGATATCTTTATCAGAGGAGTCTTATATCAGATATCTATATGTGTGATTCCAATTGTTGGAGAGTACGCTTTTTCTATAAGAGATAGAAAAACTAGGGTTTTGTCAAACACCCATCTTCTTGAATCTTTCTTCTTCCTTGGTGGATCACCTCTAGAGGCCAAACACTTGGGTGACTAACATTGATCAAAGGAAAGAACCAAACCCGGTGGATTCAAGTTGAACGCAAAAAAGATTGGAGGTGAACTTGTACCTGAGGAATCTCGAATCTTCAAGGGTATGATTCTTGTTCTTCATTTTTTTCGTTTAATTAATAATTGTGCATAAAGGATGATCCGGGTATATGGTTTGTAAAATTTTAAACTCTGATTTTATCATGTTTATGCTTATTTTGTGCAATTTGATTGCGTTCATGAATATTACAAACCTAACAATTATGAGATGTCAAGTCTCCAAATTCAAAATATGAATTAATGACTATGCACAAATGACTATCCTAAAATAATACTTTCTATGCTACGTTCAAGCATCATCATATGCACATTCAACTCCCATAATACTTACGTCACACTAGTTAGGCTATAACAACTAATCATGAAAATGAAATATCAAATACGATCTAAAACAGAATTAACAAGAGGTAAGGATAGAAATAATGAGGTGCCTCCCATCAAGCGCTAAGTTATATTCAATTAGCTTAACTATCTCTGACTCCATTATGTTGAAGAAAGAATGGAGGTGACTTTCTGCCTGTCAACTTCTCCACCAAAATAATGCTTTAGCCGCTGTCCATTCACTTTGAACGACTTATCTAGGAATTTGTCGAATACCTCTACTGCACCATGTGGATAAACTGTCTTCACTATGAATGGCCCTGACCACCTTGATTTGAGCTTCCCAGGGAAGAGTTTAAGTCTTGAATTAAATAACAGAACTCTTTGTCCCCGCTCGAATACTCTCTCTATAATTTTACGATCATGCCATCTCTTCACCTTTTCATTATACAGCTTAGAGTTTTCATACGCCTGTAATATTAATTCATCCAACTCATTGAGTTGGAGTAGGCGTTTTTCACCTGCTGCCTTCAAATCAAAATTGAGCTTCCTAATTGCCCAATATGCCTTATGCTCAAGCTCTATGGGAAGGTGACAAGCCTTTCCATAAACCAGCTGAAAAGGTGACATGGCCAAATGGAGTCTTTTAAGCAGTTCTATACGCCTAAACAACATCATCAAGCTTTAAGGACCAATCCTTTCTTGTGGGGTTCATGACTTTCTCCAAAATTCTCTTTACTTCACGATTTGAAACCTCTGCTTGGCTATTGGTTTGAGGATGATAAGCTGTAGCAATGCGATGACTTACGTCATACTTAGCCAACAGAGCTGTGAAACTGCCTATTACAGAAATGATTGCCTTCATCACTAATAATAGCCCTTGGAGTCTCAAACCTTGTAAAAATACTTCTTTATAAAAATCTTAGGACCACCTTGGCATCATTAGTTGGAAGAGTTGCCACTTCCACCTACTTCGAAACATAGTCGACTGCTAACAAGATGTATAAATTTCCACATGAAGAAATGAAAGGACCCATGAAATCTATCCCCCAAACATCAAAAATTTCAACCTCGAGAATCGTGTTCAATGGCATCTCATTCCTTTTCGATAAATTCCCAACTCGTTGACATCTGTCACATCTCTAGACAAAATTGTAAGCATCCTTAAAAATCGTCGGCTAGTAGAATCCTGCTTATAATACTCGAGCCACTGTCCTCTCTCCACCGTAGTGACCTCCATATAATGAAGCGTGTCAGTCTTGCAAAATCCCCTCTGTCTCACTATATGGAATACATCTCCTTATGATCTGATCAGCTCATTGTTTGAACAAATATGGTTCATCCCATATAAACCACTTCACGTCATGCAAAAATTTCTTCTTTTGATGTCCAACTAAGTCAGAAGGGACAATCCTTCTCATCAAGTAGTTCGCATAGTCTGCAAACCACGACACTTCCCCTTTCACCAAAAATAATTGTTCGTCTCGAAAGGACTTATTAATCACAGTCTTATCATATACCTCCCTTCTCGAATTTTCCAGTCGAGACAAGTGGTCCTCTACTTGGTTCTCAGTTCCCTTTTGTACTTAATCTCCAAATCAAATTCCTCCAACAGAAGTATCCACCTGATCAAACGAGGCTTTACATCCTTATTTGGCACCGAATATCGAATTGCCGCATGATATGTGTACACTATCACCCTTGTCCCAATAAAATAAGCTCGAAATTTTTAAAAGCATACACAACTGCCAGTAATTCCTTCTCTATGATGGTATAGTTCAACTGAGCATCAGTAAGGGTCTTGCTCGCATAGTATATCACATAAAAAATCTTTTCCCTTCTCTGGCCCAATTAAGCATCATTTAAAATCATTCACATTACAACATTACAATATAATAATCGGATAATTCATCCTTAAAATATGATGACCATTATTATACCAAACTACTAAACTAATAACTTTTACATTCATATTACAATACAATAGTTCAGTTATATGTAGAAGACATCTGATTAATTGAAGCCACTTGAACTTGAACATTGTCTTCGGTTGTATGTTCAGTAGCACCTGCTCCCCGTATATCAAAAAGTTCAATTTTCGTATTTTCAAAGCTACACATATATCTGAAGTGTAACCATGAACAAAAAAATTATTTGAATGCATATAAACTTAAAAGATGAGGAAAATAGATATATTCTAAAAAATAATGCACTACCACATAATATTCTTATGTTTGTAGAAAATAAATAGAATAAAAAAATAAACCTAAACAAAAACAGAAATGACTATGCATCTGTAAGTCAATTGTAATATGGTATTTAGTAAAGAAATAATAATAATACATCAACCATAAAGGAAGAATGAAGAAAAAGCCACCTTTACACAAAGTCTGATATTTTAGAAATTAGAAATATCTTCACATAGGGATATCCATATCAAGTAAAAAATATTTCAATTTTATGTCAAATTTGAATTATGAGACACCTCACCTTCATCCTATCTTAAGATTTTTTAATTATAATATCTAAAACGTAGATTAAAAAGCAGAGTGCCTTAGTGTTGAAACCAGCAGGCTTTTGGAAACTTCTTATATGGATTTCAAATTTGAGGGAAATAAAGGGGGTTTCTGAAAGGATGACTGTAAGACCCTAACTTTTATGAATAAAGATGAATTTTCTATAAATATCATTTTTGAATATTAAGGAGTGAATTTGATATAACGTTTTAGTTGGGGGTAATATTTATAAATTTTTCAAAGTACGCAAGTTGTTATATTATATTCGATTGGTCGGGGAATATTCGTTTTAACATGAAATATTTATACGACGGCACAATCATTGGTGGACCCCACAACGGAATTATTGTCGAATTGAGAAAACGACAAAAATATCTTTTTATGAAAATAACGGCGTAAGTTTTACCATTAACTGTTGAAATACCCAGTGTTAAAAGTACAGTAATACGCGTGATTGCATAGTAGCACACGGTATTGATTATTGATGGTTACGTGAGAAGTCACTCAGTTTTGTTCAATTATTGCTACAATAATTATTGCATAGTATCTCACGTTATTTGATTCAATTATTGTCGATATTTTATATATTATTAAATCAATAATTGAGATGACAAGTTATTCATATTATTATTTGCATAATTAATAATGTCTAGAAAGTTCTGTCGAGTAGAGGTTTGGTCACCTAATTGCTCGCCAATAAGGAGAAATCCTTATCGAAAAGCCCCATCTTTTCTGAGAACGATCTGGTTATTAATATTGCGAGTTATAATAATATGAATAAATGTTGTTAAAAATATTGAGGAAATTTTTATGAAGTATTTGTTATAAATTGGCTTATTATTTGGACCCCCTATTTATCCATTTTTCAAAATAATCGGTAGAAAGTTATTCAGTATTTTTTTTATAATAAAATTGGGGCCACATGTCAGGGCCCACTGGAAGAAAAAAGAAGGTTGCCTGGGGAAGGGAAAAAGAAGTCACGGAGGGAGTTATGTATTATATATATATATATATATATATATATATATATATATATATATATATGAAATGGTAATCAGAAAGGGGGGAGGGGGTAAAGAACGTGGGAGGGAGGGAAGTAATATTATTATTATTATATTTATATTATAATAAGTTTTGATTTTTATGAAAAAAATAGAATATATTATATTATATATAAAGTTATTTGTTTTACTTGAATTTTATATTATTATTTTTAAAAAATCAGACGTTTGAGAATTCATCAAGGCATCCGTGAAGTTTAAAACTGTTGCATCCGTGATTTTTTCTTAAACAGTACCCCTTCTATTCTCCTATAAATAGGATGCTTAGTTAAAATTGAAAAGCACACCAGAATCAGAGAATTCTTCTTCTATAATATTGATCGTATTTCTTTCGAGTTTTAGAAAGCTTTGAGCGTAGAAAATAGTAAAAGTTTTCTTCAAGAATATCTCCGCTATACCAGTTGGAATACTCTTCTTTTTAAGATAAGGGATATTATTTTTGTTCAATATTCATATAAAATAATATTTTCTTCCATACTCTGTAGTATGTAAGTAATATTATTTTGTTTCAGATTCCGAATTCTGTACTCATTTTGTAAAATTTTGGCTTCTATACTCCTTCAAATTAGTAAAATATCCTTGATATTTGCGTTTCATCCAGTATCTTTTCATGAAAATATTATTTTGAGCATTCTTGATAAGCTTTAACTTTTTCATGCCGGGATACTATTCAAGGGGTTACTATTCCCGAATTTACTATTCACGGGATACTATTCACTCGGTTACTATTCACCCGTGGTACTATTTAAGACAAAAATTAATTTCTTTTCGGTCCAAATCATTTTGATACAATATTATTCTTGAATTTTACGCCACAAAGCAGTATCATGTTGACAATTTGGACATTATTGAATTCTGGATAAATTAAATTATAAATCTTTAAAAATTTATCCTTTGCTTTCTTTTAATTGAATTCTTATATCATTGTCATCATCCTCATGCTTATATTATTATGAAAGTCATCTGTAGCCTGTAGTGCATAGATGAACTTGGTATGATTATGACCAGGAATTTTTCGGTATAATCATGACCGTAATGTTACAAATGATGTGGTAAAAGTACTCATTGGCCCGTAGTGCATTGATGGATAGTTGTTGGCATGATCATGACCATTGATGAAAACACGAATATTCTTGGCCCGTAGTGCATGGATAATTTGTGGTCGTGATACTAATCAATATCCTTGGTCGTGGTGCAGGGATGATGTGGATTATTTATTTTGCTGAGTCTCAACGATAATATTGATAATAATTTTTTTAAAATCATAGAAGATAGTAGATATCATGCTCTACTCGACTCTTCTAATAAATTTCTTGTTTCGTTGCGGTTAAACTTGTTGTCTATTATATTCTATCAGTTTAACACTGTTGAAGGCTAACGATAAATTATTCTGCATTATCTTAGTCATAATATTTCTTACTGGGCTAGTTGAGCTCACCCTTTACTTTCATTGTTTTCTTCAGGAAATGAGAATATAGCTGGGACTAGTCGGGATACGGAGTGACGGTCCAGATGTTTGCATTAGTAGTCCTCACTATTCTATGAAATAGTGTGATAATAAATGTATTGAAGACTTATTTTGAGTTTTAATACTGTCTAGAAGACAATATTTGTATTAAAACTCACAGTTCATGTTGTATATTTAAATTTGTATGTATTCTGTACCATTTATTTGGTGACTCAGAATGGGTGATGTATACCTATTTTGGGGGCGTCACAGTGACAATAATCTCCATGCCCAAAGAGTTTTGTTCTAGCAAAAAAAACTATAAAACCTTTCATTAAAACCGATCCACCAAGAAGTATACTACTCACAAAATCAAGCATATAATTGAACAAGAACAAACAGCCTCACAGAAATACCTGTTGCAGGATCATGGGTTTGTTGGCAAATCAACAAGGGGCTTGGGAAAGCTGAAAGTCAATGGCCTCAATCGAGTTCCAAACCCGCCAATGAGAATAAGTGCCTTCATCTTGGGATGATCCTACAAATCTATATACAGTCAGAATCTGAGCAGAAGTTAGACCACCAACAAACACTCTCTCTAACAGATTACCTTCACAATACAATCCCTAGCTTCAAAATGTTGAACTTGATTTCCTTGTGGGGCAGAACTACACCGCCATTGCTGTACATTTCATCGCAAACATGGACATCCTCTCCAAGGATGGTCATGTTTTCAACACGAGCCCATTGCCCAATGGTGATGCTATTGGAAATGCATGCATATTTCTTGATGCGAACTCGACGCATAATAGTGCAACGAGAGAGTCTAACTCCTGATTTAACCACACAACCAGGCCCAATTGCAACGTCAGGGCCAATCAAACATCCTTCTCCAATTTTTGCACTATCATCCACCAGAACATTTCCAACAATATGTGGTCCAGTAGCCAGTTTAGACGAAGATCTCTTTCTCAAGGAATCTAGGTAAAGTCTCAAGCCAGTAATGTAATCCCTTGGTTGTCCAATGTTCATCCAAAACCCTGGTAGGACCATCGTAAACAGTTTCTTTTCTGCTGCAATTTTGGGGAAGACCTCTTTTTCAATTAAGGTGAGTCTTAGTTCAATTCGGTCAAGTACACATGGGTTCAGCAGGTAAATCCCAGCATTGATCTTGTTACCCACAAATAATTTTGGTTTCTCTACAAATCTTTCAACTTGTCATGTTGATTCTTCCATCATAACAACACCATATTTTGAAGGCTCATCCACCTACATAAATCAATGATAATTTTTTATATAGACTTGATTTTAGAGTTCTAATAAATAAAAGAAACAGCTAGTACAATAGTCTAATTAATAATATGACTTGAATCAAAATTTACCTTGGTGACCATTATGGAAGTCTCACCCCCGTGGGATTAGTGAAACTCAATCATCTGCTGGAGAGGGTACTCAGTGATGACGTCACTGTTCAGAATAAAATATGGCTCACCAAACTCATGTAGTAATTTATCTCTAGCTAGAGCTAGAGGCCCAGCAGTGCCAAGTGGTTCAGTCTCCTGTGAGCATGTGATCTTGATACTAAGCTTAGTCTCAAAGTCTTTTAAGAAGTTCAGCATTACTTGTAACAAAAGTTCATCAATTTATTGATCCATTATCAATATCTAAACAACAAATAAATTTTGTGGTAGCAACCTCAGATACTTACCTCTGGTTGGTAATTGATTACCAGAATCACAAAGTCTGATAGTTTAGAAATTAGAAATATCTTCACAAAGGGATATCCATATCAAGTTAAAAAAAATATTACAATTTTATGTTAAACTTGAATTATGAGACACCTCGCCCTCATCCTATCTAAGATTTTTTAATTATAATATCTAAGACATAGATTAAAAAACAGAGTGCCTTAGTGCTGAAACCATCAGGTTTTTGGAAACTTCTCATATGGATTTCAAATTTGAGGAAAATAAAGGGGGTTTCTGAAAGGATGATAATTATCTCCATGCCCAAAGAGTTTTGTGCTAGCAAAAAAAAACTATAAAACCTTCATTAAAACTGATCCACCGAGAAGTATACTACTCAAAAAATCAAGCATAAAATTGAACAAGAACAAACACCCTCACAGAAATACCTGGTGCAGGATCATGGGTTTGTTGGCGAAATAAACAAGGGGCTTGAGAAAGCTGAGAGTCAATGGCCTCAACCGAGTTGTAAACCCACTAACGAGAATAAGTGCCTTCATCTTGGGATGATCCTACAAATCTGTATATAGTCAGAATCTGAGCTCTAGCAGTATTGAATAAGTGTCTTCGTCAGTCATGAAGCTCTAGTAGTATTGAATTATTGAAAACTAGTGATGAGTAACGAGAGAAACACATAATTAAATAGAAATGAGGACAAATCACTACTATAAAACAGTAAATAGATAACGCGAAAAAAACGTTGTGGTTTCAGTCAGAAAAACGTCGTGGTTAAGGGTGTTGTCTATTTGACACCCTTACACAACATTTTTAAAACGTTATAATTAAGCACAATACACAACGTTTTTTAGAAAAACGTTGTAGATTTGTTTTCCAAAAATTAGTAGATGGATAAAAACGTTGTAGAATGTATGATTCCACAACGTTTTTTGGATAAAAACGTTGTAGAAGGTATGATTCCACAACGTTTTTAAAATATTGTAGATTAAAAAAAAGAAAAAAATATTGTAATTCACCTACATTACCAATGCACCTGCAATATGTTAATGTCATGATATATAGCTAAAAGGTCAAAATTCTCAATTAAATTTATAGCCAAAATGTATCAACCATTCAAAATATATCCCAATAAATATCATTCGTTTACAGTTTCACATTACTACATCCACAAAATATTACATTGTATTTTATTAGTTAGACTGCCTGATTAAAGTATAATCTACTCTTTGATGAGCCTAACTAGGGTATAATCAACATACTGTGAAAACTCAGCGAAATCAAGATCATCATAGATTGCAGATGTAATACAGCACTCTCTGCACTACTGGATCTGGAGACTGACTACTTACGTTTTCGGAGACCACTAGATTGCAGATGCTCAACATCACTACTCATCCCAACATCCTAGATCTGGAGATCTGGAGACTAACTGCTCACTTTAGTCATTTCTGTTTCTAATTCCAAACTTTCTGTCAACCCAACTTCAGAAAACTCCTGACAATTGAAGCACCACATACAATCATGTAATTAGACATAATATATAAAACAATTAAAATAAATACAAGTTATAACTGACATACCATGTCATCAGATGTTAGTGTCCCAGTGTTATCAAAACAACATATATCAACCTGCAGAAGGAGCACCAGGAAAAAACATGTAAAATACGAGGAGACACGCGAGATCAATAAATTGCCACATATTTACACTCACAGCAGTCATATTTATAAAGCTTGGAAGTCATGAGATCTAGTCATTTTTGTTTTATCATGTATATATTATCTAAAATAAAGAAAGCTCAAGTTGAAAACAAGAAACCCAAAACAACACAAGCATAACAAGAAGGATGATTATCCTAAAGGATACTGCATATAGCAAAAAAAAATTATGGATACATGCATTGTGATGTTAAGAGAGGTTTTGCTTTTGCGGGAAAAACTTATTTCCTTAATTCCTGCCATAGATATCACCAAGAACAAGATGACATGACATGAATACCATGGTATCAATAAATGTTAGCCTACTGTTTTCTATTGATTATTTTCTATAAAGCTGACCATATTGCCTATATTATGTATAGGATTTAGTGATGACAATTTATATATAACCAATCCTAGAAATCAGAAAAAGCAAATTCTTCAAACAGTTAATTTATAGGAAGTATTCTCTAAACTATATAGAACCTGAGCAAGAGATTGGTGAGCATCCGCATCAAGAGCTGCCACAGTTGCAACACCTTTCAAAACAGTAGCCGCCTTCTCCCATGTGGGTGTCAGAGCTTTACAATGACCACACCAAGGTGCAAAAAATTCAACTAATACAATCCCATTTGAATTCAGAACCTACCACCATTTGAAGAAAAAATAAGTTCGGTTACTTAAAATATCATGTTATAAACCTTGTCTGTCCATCTGGAAATATCAATACAGTTACAAAAGGCTAATTAGCAGAAATATATAATCACTTGGAAATAGTATTTCTTCCGCTTTTCTTTATAAAATCTGTGCATTGCCAAGACCTGGAAAAAGTACAAGGCTTTCCAAAGAGAATTATAGAAAGTCAAGTAAAGAAGAGAATAAAGAAAGAATTCCAAGATTTTGTACTCTTGCCCTATTGATTGGATTTTATTAAAAATGCATAGCTTTATTATCAGTCATTCATCCATCATTTAAAAACAGAGCTTTACGGAAAATAAGGTGACTAAAAATAAAAAGCTAATCACCAGCCGTAACTTGTAATAGTATAACAAATTCTCTTAACCAGCAATTCAACACATACAAACTCCAAAAAGAAACAGTGCCCTGTTACATATTTGTAGATCCCATCTCAAATTCTAAAATGAAATAGCATCTCAAATTATGAATCCAGAACGTGCTAAAAGAACACAACGAATAGTGACAAAGAATATCACTTGCTACAGACCATAAAGAATGAGATCTCTCAAGTTTATCATACGTGAGGAATTGGGAACTTCTAACTATCAGACAAATGAACTGAATTAGCTAAAATTATCAAAATTGATGCACTGAGTAGGAAATTAAACAGTGGATCAATGATATACCTTGGACTTGAAGTTGGAGGGATTCAACTGAATCACTGGCGATGAAGATCCATACAATGCCTCAACACTTGTAGCGAGCACCAAAAATCAATCAAATTATATAAATGCAGTGTGTAGAATTCAATCGAAACAAACCTTTCTTCTTGAGACATGCCAAAGTGGATGCAGATCGATGGAAACCTTTCTTCTTAACATTCATTCTTAACAACAGGACTAGCTATAACAGAAGTAATTTCTTTGTCATGCTAACCACAACTAATAACACTTTCTAGTTTCTATATGACAAAATCATAATTGTCTCCAGCATCCATATCAATTCCCAGAGTAGACTGGAGCAGCGAAATTCATTCTGCCACCTACATGTCTGAACCTATGCAGTTGATTTTCAAGCCTTTCCACGTAGCAAATTTTTTCAAGTTGTTCCTCCTTAGAGGGAAATAATAGCGGTTAAAAAATAAGAGAGATTCCACATACCTCAGGATAATAATTCCATAAAGAGATTTCTAGCAGGTTTTGAGAAGTTAGCCATCACCTACACAAAAGAGACAGATTCAGCTAGTTTGGAACTTTTTTGCACTGATTGATATCTTGTGGACGACTACAATGAACACTTGGTCTTTTTTATGCTGTGTGGCAACAAAAACATATTCTAATCGGAATGCTAGTGAGACACATGGTTCAAACATGATTACCGAACAACTCCGGGAATATGTAACACCTATAATATGTAACAGTGTCCAAATATATTATCATTATTCAAGAAAAAAGGCTCATCCACTAGCATTTGATTGTCAAATGAGGTTAAAAAATCTTAAATTTTAGCTAGGATTAATCAAATGTTCCCTTTACTCGAACAACTCCAGGAATAGCATAATACCGTGAAAAAGAGGTACTCCACTATCTAATACCATCTCCACCAAATATTATACAATCACCCATTATAGTCTACTTGAAAATTTTATAATACTCCATGCTTACAAAGATTAAAGTATCAAAATAGTTTTAATCAGGATTCCTTGAAACCCAATATCAATTTTTTACATTAACTCAGCATTGATAATTGATAAAAGTTCTGAGTTTCTAGGCTATGGGTAGAGATTAAACTAAAACGAAAAAAACATAAAGGCAAAACTCACAAAACCATATCCTTTGGATCGCCCTGTGTTCTTATCATAGATAACAACAGCCTCAAGGATTTCCCCAAACAACTCAAAATATCCACAACCTTGACAGCTTGGTCATCCACGCCCTCGTTGTCCTCTGTACCTTCAGCAGAAGGGTTAGCCGCAATTTGAAGTCAATGATTATAGCTGAAGAAGAAATCAGAATAAAAAAATGAATGGAATCATATAAATTAAAACCACTAACATCCAAATCAGAACTAATTGTCAAATAAAAAATTGAATTCAAGAAAGAGAAGAATATTGAATATCGACGGATGATTTGAAGACAACGGCTTCCCGACGCCACTTGGGTCCAAATTTGGGGCGGGGAGGTAGTTTTCCGTCGACGAGGCGGAAGGAGGCATCGTCGTCTCCATTACCGGTGAAGGAATCATCGCCAGTGAAGTCGAAGGCGAAGTCGGCAGGGTTAGAGCGCTTCTAGGGTTTAACCGGTCCCCAGCCGTCGGGGTTGAAGGGGACGACGTCGATTTCAAAGCCTACCACGTTCTTTTTCGATCTGATTGAGGTGAGAGAGTGAAGATGAATGAGAGATAGGGGAGGGTGTAGAGATTGGGATTTGGGAGAGCAGAGAACTACTTCAGATGTTGGAAGCGATGTTGGAAGACTATGAGAGAAAAAGACTATACGTCTTTTAATTTTAAGTGTTCAAGCTTCGTGTTTTTAATTTTAAGTAGCTCAATGTTTTTTTAATAGACAAAATTTAAAAAAAAAACGTTATCTAATTAAAACTAAAAAATTGCCCTTTAAATAAATAACATTTTTGCATATATACTTACAACGTTTTTTTTAAAAACGTTGTAAAAAAAAATACAACATAGTTTTTATAAAAAACGTTGTAAGACCCCGAATTTTATGAAATAAAAGTATTCAATTTTTCTTATAATTACGATTCAGTAAATGGTTAAATTGATAAAAAGTTAAAGTTAAGGGTGATATATGAATTTTTTTCAAAATACGTAAGTGGTTATAAAATATTCATTGTTGTCGGGGAATATTCATTGGTCGTGGAATATTCTTTCTGTTGGGGAATATTCGTACGACGGCGCAGCTATCTGTGGGACCCATAACATAATAACTGTCGGATGAAAAAAATGATAAATTTGAGTTTTTATAAATAACGGCGTAGTTGTTACCGTTAATACTGTTGGAATACCCGGTGGTTAAAACACAGTAATACGCGTTGTTGCACAGTAGCACACGGTATTGCACTAATTATTGATTCTTACGTAAGAAGGCACTACTTAATAATGGTTACAGTAATTACTGTTCAGTATTTTATTTTATTGATTCAGTAATTGCTACTTGGATATTTTATATTATTGTTGTTTCAATAGTTGTCACTACGCAGTATTTTCCTTTATCAGAGCAATAATTCATATTATCTGAATAATATTATTAGATAATATTATTGGCAATGTCTTGAAAATTCTGTCTAAGGAGATGTTATTTAATTACGCGCCAGTAAGGAGAAATCCTTACCGGAAGGCCCCCTCTTTCCTGGCAACTGCCTGGTTGTCAGTAATGTGATTCTGTAATATTATTTGTGAATAATTAATTATTGATTTATATGGTGAGGAAAATATTGATTTTATGTCGATATAGATGGAGAAAATTTTTTAAATGTGACAATTGTTGTAAATTAATATTTTATCTTTTTGTGATAAAATAATTCATTTAAATATATTATTTTAATAATATATTAATGGTGATATTTTTACAATGAATGTGGGATATATGAATAAATGAGGAGGAAGAGTATATTTGTTGGATTAAATGTTTAACACATATTTTGTGTGTTGGTGGACGGGTTAAATGCAAAACCGGCCACTGAACTATTCTGATATTTGGGTATTGAGCCCCTTTCTTCTGGTCAACGCAAACTGAGCCCTTTTCTAATAAAAAATTTGGACTTTGAACCCCGAGGCGCCACATGTGTGTTGACCTGGTGACGTGGCACACGTGGCGCCTACGTGGCACACGTCACCAGGTATGACGTGGTATTTAATTATAAAATTTGACACTTGTCCAATGACATGGCAGATATTTTAAATTTTTCCCAAAACTTGCCTCTCCTCATACTCGAACCCACGACCAAACATTGGAATTTTGATCACTCTACCACCCGAACAACACAGACCTTGCTGTTAGTAATCTGCAAGAAATAAGTTTTATATCAAAACATGATATTTCCCCCAAAACAATTAAAACACTTACAGATAAATAACTGTTATAATAATAATAATAATAATAATAATAATAATTACTTATTGTTATTATTATTATTATTATTCAAATAAATAACTGTTATTATTATTATTATTATTATTTTATTTTATTATCCGTGTATGCATGTATCCGTGTATGCTAAATTTTTTAAATGCATGTGTGTAGACAAAATGGAAAGTATTTATGCATGTGTATCCGTGGATACACAAAAGAAAAAGAAATGTATGCATGCATCGAGCATTTAATGCATTCAAAGTTGGCATTTTTTAAGTCTGAAGCTTTGCAAATTTTCGGATGAACTGATGATGGGCAATCCATGCGAAACAAACTAATAAATCTCATCCAAACCTTACATTTTAACCAAAAGAATTTCAGCCCTTGATTTTTCAAAAAGACCCTTGAATGTTCTCTTTTTCTTATTAGTTTAAAAAATTAAATTATATAAGTCAATAAACTCCACCACCAACGGCAACAAGAAATATTATTATTATTATTATTACTATTTTATTTTATTTTTATTTTTATTGTTATTATTATTGTTATTATTATTATTATTATTATTATTATTGTTGTTGTTGTTATTGTTATTATTAGTAGTAGAACTATTATTATTATTATTATCATCTTTAAAATAACTAACTGTTATTATTATTATTACTATTTTATTTTATTTTTATTTTTATTATTATTGTTGTTGTTATTATTATTATTGTTATTGTTATTGTTATTATTATTATTATTATTTTATTTTATTATTATTATTATTGTTATTATTTTTATTATTATTATTTTTATTATTATTATTATTATTATTATTATTATTATTTTTATTGTCAGTAATAACAGTTATTTATTTGAATAATAATAATAATAATAACAATAAGTAATTATTATTGTTATTGTTATTATTATTATTATTATTATTATTATTATTATTATAACAGTTATTTATCTGTAAGTGTTTTAATTGTTTTGGGGGAAATATCATGTTTTGATATAAAACTTATTTCTTGCAGATTACTAAACAGCAAGGTCTGTGTTGTTCAGGTGGTAGAGTGATCAAAATTTCAATGTTTGGTCGTGGGTTCGAGTACGAGGAGAGGCAAGTTTTGGGAAAAATTTAAAATACCTGCCATGTCATTGGACAAGTGTCAAATTTTATAATTAAATACCACGTCATACCTGGTGACGTGTGCCACGTAGGCGCCACGTGTGCCACGTCACCAGGTCAACGCACATGTGGCGCCACGGGGTTCAAAGTCCAAAATTTTGACTAGAAAAGGGCTCAGTTTGCGTTGACCAAAAGAAAGGGGCTCAATACCCAAATTTCATAAAAGTTCAGTGGCCGGTTTTGCATTTAACCCGTTGGTGGACACAATTCTTGACCGAAAATTTATTATAGACTATAAAATCGCCCGTTTGTGGATTTCGGTCAATTTCTGTTTGGAATTTGAAAAAACTTTCTTCTGCAAAGTTCTAGAGAATTGAATTTTCTATAAAAAGTCGCGAGATTCAAATTTTTTGATAAAATGGCTATTTATTATGAATTATTGAAGTTCCGAAGTTCCGAAATAATTGATTTTTGGAAGTTTTAATTATTATTTTTTAAAGAAAACGTTTTTTGTTTGTTAAGTGGGTCTAGCATGTGACATGAATGGCTGATTTCAGATGGTCTTGAGGTGGGCTTGAAAATTATATATATATATATATATATATATATATATATATATTATATTCAATTTTCTGCTTTGGTGTTCTAAGCATTTTCCTATAAATAGGGTGCTTAGGTTAGAATTGAAAATCATACTAGAAACTGAAGTTTTCTATCTATTTCTCTCTCTATATTATCGAGTGTATTCTTGTGAGTATTTTGATATCTTGAGTGTTGTTATACGGTGCAAGTTCGTTCAGCGTTATTCCAGTCAGGAGTACTGCTCTTTTGAGGTAAAAGATATTGTCGTTAGTATGTAAGGGTTATTATGTTTTTCAATTTTGAAATTCTTCTGAATCCTCAAAAATTCTGAAAAAATTTAAAATGATATTTTGATGAGTTTTGTAGATTGTGTCCAAAAATGGCAATTTTTGGATGTATAGATTAGGAGTTATGAATTTTATGAGAAAAGACTATTTTAAAAGTAACCGCTCATAACTCCTTGTGGTTAACTCCAAAATTGATGAAATTTTTATTGGGAGTACATCTATATAATATCAGTGTACTCTGTGAATTTCGGAACTTTTGGATAAAAGTACAATTTATGATAAATATCTAAATATTCGGAGGTTTTGGCCATATGAAAAATGGTAAATGAATTTTAAAAATTCTGAGAAAAATATATGTTCAATATGAGACTATGTTATGCTAAATTCCAGAAAAAAAATATTTTTAGAACTGATTTGATATTTTTCATAAAAATGGTCTAGTTATGAGTAAAGAATTAAATATGTTATGTGAAGTAAGAAAATTGAAAAATGTGATTTTATGGCTTGAGAATCATACATGAGTTATATTCAGATTTTTTATGAGGATTTTGGTTATTGGTGATGAAATCTTATGAGTTTGGCATTTTAGAATGATTAAATGCATTATTTAGTAAAGTGTAAACAATTAAAATAAATTGTTTATAAGTTTAAGAAATGTTATTTCAATATCATTATACCGAAATATTGGTATGGATTTTATTGTAAAATTTCTACCTTTTTGTGTCGAGTTTCTATTCATGAGTTACTATTCACGAGTTACTATTCATGAGTTACTATTCACGAGTTACTATTCATGGATTACTATTCACGAGTTACTATTCATGACAAAATTGGTTTCTTTTTCTAACCAAATTATAGTTGATTTATGAATATTACTCTTGAGATTAAAACTATATGTTGATCATATTATTTTTTATTATCATATATAACATTTTTGTAACCCTAATGATAATATTTTCTTTAACTTGAGTGTAAAGATGGGTAGATTTTTGGTACGATCATGACTATGGGTTCTCTTTGGCTAGTAGTGCAAAGTTGAATTGTTGACTGGTATGATCATGACCATTGAATTTATAATTGAATATCTTTAGCTTAAGTGCAAAGGCGAAATGATCAACATGGTTATAATTATTGGTTATATAAATTCTGAAATGATTATATATTTCTTTGAGATAATAATATATTTGGCCTGTAGTGCAAATCTGAACTGTTGAGGAATATCTTTGGCCTGTAGTACAAAGATGAGTTGATGAATATCTTTGGCCCGTAGTGCAAAGATGATATGTTGTTGAATATCTTTGGCCAGTAGTACAAAGATGAACATGACCAACTGGTACAAATGAATATCTTTGGCCCGTAGTGCAAAGATAAAATTATTAGTATGATTATGAACATGATTTGTGATTTGGTATAACCATGATCTTTGATGTTTCAGGTAAAGACAAGTGATGAAAATTATCTTTGTCCTGGATGAGAAGAGGAATTTAGAATCATAAATATGATTATGAGTTATTCACATGAATGTGGATGGGAACTGTTTATTTATGTTACATGGATAAAATATTGCTGGTGAATTTTTAACATGGAGAAGATAATAGACTTTATGGTCTATTTGACTCTTCTAATGGATTGCTCGTTCCGCTGCAACTATGGTTAAAATTTTTTATCATCTACCATGTGGTCTAAATCTCTGATTTATTATTGATGAAGGCTATTGATAATTTAATTATCTTTAGTCATGATATTCTTTACTGAGCTAGTTGTGCCCACCCTTTTACTTAACAATTCCTTTCAGGTAATAAGAGTGTATCTGGGTCGAGCGAGGGTAACATGGAAATAGAACGGTGGTCTCTAGCTGTGGAGGTTCTCCCGAAGCAGTATAGAAAAGTTCATTTAGTAGTTTTATTTGGTGAATCCAATAGGGTAAGGTGTACCCAACGTTGGAAGGGTGTTTTACCACTATCATATAAAATGTCTAACGACATACAACCTCGTGTCATCATAAGACATGGTTGTGCACATCCACTTGTCGAGTATATCTACGAGCACTACCTATACAATATTGGTGTTTGTTTGAAGTATAATTCTCAGTTAGAGACAGTGGAGATAATGATATGTCAAGAGAAGACTCACCATTAGGAAGAATATGATAGTAATCTTCTCGTTTTTCTTTGGGGTCTATTGGGTCAACCAATGATAATTTTGTGGCCATATGATATCTATCATAACCTAGAAGCATGGTCTCCCATGTACGAGGATTTTCTTGAGCACTTCCCAAAGATTCTAATTTATAAAACAGTTTTTGACTATACCTTTATGTAAGGTATCATTGTGACGTGCTATCCAAGGTTGGGACATGAGTCACAGTTGGTATATATTTGTATCCAAACTCACAGCATATGTATTGTTGTATTTTGCACGACAATTGTTGTAATAAAGTTGAAGTTATTTTCTGTACCATGTATTTGGCGACTGAAAATAGGTTGGATGGAATGGACCTATTTTGGAGGCGTCACATTTGGTATCAGAGATTAGGGATATGATCTCTGGCAGAGATCGGGAAATATAACTAGGAGGGGAGAGATGAGTAAATCCTTCGCTAGTGTGTCCTACCTAAGCTTATTTGTTGGTCAGTCATAATATGGGAATATTATGTGATATGTTAATTTATTTAATTAACCCTTGTTTTATGGCAGTATTTGAGAATGGCTGCTGAGAATGCTAACAATGGAGTGAATGAGACTGTAGGGATACCTCTAATCACTAATCATGATAATGTGATGTCAGACGAAGAAGGAATTAGAGATATTCTTGTGGTGAGTGAATAATTGATAGTTGCACCCGAGCTAGTCGTAGAGGTAGCAGTTGAGAGTGAGGAAGAAGAAGCACCTGAGGAGAATTTATTAGAGGTATTATATGATCAAAATGTAGAATTTCAAAATCGTATTCATGAGTTAGAAGAGCAGGCTGAAGAACGACAGGCGGTCGTGGAACAAAAGGATTCAATAATTCAAGCTTGTGTTACCCGATATATGATACTTAAACAGAAGCATTCTTTGGCAGAGTATAAGATGATAAAGATGGAATCTGAGCTGAAAGAAGAAAAAACTGAACGAGTGAGAATAAGTGATGCATGGGCAAAAGCCGCACGACACGTGAATATTGTGGAAAGAGACGTCCGATCTAAGAAGGCTAAAATAGATGATATGAATTTCTCTTTTTGGAAAGTAATTGGGAGAACCCAACATCGAGTTTTGAATTACCCTGTACAGAGCGGTCAACCTGAATCTGATATGGATCGAAGATTGATGATTCAGATCATGAATCAGGAGTACGAAGAGGCAGTTGAGGAGAATTATGTCCTATAGAAAAGTATATTCCAACGGTAGTGATGACGCCAAATACTGCCCCAGACAAGTCAAAGCCGGGTAGTTCGAAGGATGGCGGTTGTCATGACTTCCCAACAAATGAGGAACCCAAATGAAGTTATCATGAGAAATGAGCAATGGAGAAATCATGATGATCTTAGAGATAGAATCTGAAATGAAAGCAAGGTATTCTCAACTCTTCAAAATACCAGGTACGTAAATTTCGGGGACGAAATTTTATAAGGAGGGGAGATTGTAAGACCCCGAATTTTATGAAATAAATGTATTCAATTTTTCTTATAATTACGATTCAGTAAATGGTTAAATTGATAAAAAGTTAAAGTTAAGGGTGATATATGAATTTTTTTCAAAATACGCAAGTGGTTATAAAATATTCATTGTTGTCGGGGAATATTCGTTGGTCGTGGAATATTCTTTCTGTTGGGGAATATTCGTACAACGGCACAGCTATCTGTGGGCCCCATAACATAATAACTGTCGGATGAAGAAAATGACAAATTTGAGTTTTTATAAATAACGGCGTAGTTGTTACCGTTAATGCTGTTGGAATACCCGGTGGTTAAAACACAGTAATTGCACAGTAGTACACGGTATTGCACCAATTATTGATTCTTACGTAAGAAGGCACTACTCAATAATGGTTACAGTAATTACTGTTCAGTATTTTATTTTATTGATTCAATAATTGCTACTTGGATGTTTTATATTACTGTTATTTTAATAGTTGTCACTACGCAGTATTTTCCTTTATCGGAGCAATAATTCATATTATCTGAATAATATTATTAGATAATATTATTGGCAATGTCTAGAAAGTTCTGTCTAAGAAGAAGTTATTTAATTGCGCGCCAGTAAGGAGAAATCCTTACCGGAAGGCCCCCTTTCCTGGGAACTGCATGGTTGTCAATAATGTGATTCTGTAATATTATTTGTGAATAATTAATTATTGATTTATATGGTGAGGAAAATATTGATTTTATGTGGATATAGATGGAGAAAAATTTTTAAATGTGACAATTGTTGTAAATTAATATTTTATCTTTTTCTGATAAAATAATTCATTTAAATATATTATTTTAATAATATATTAATGATGATATTTTTACAATAAATGTGGGATATATGAATAAATGAGGAGGAAGAGAATTTTTGTTGGATTAAATGTTTAACACATGTTTTGTGTGTTGGTGGACACAATTCTTGACCGAAAATTTATTATAGACTATAAAATCGCCCGTTTGTGGATTTCGGTCAATTTTTGCTTGGAATTTAGAAAAATTTTCTTCTGCAAAGTTATAGGGAATTGAATTTCCTATAAAAATACTCGAGATTCAAATTTTCTGATAAAAGGACTATTTATTATGAATTATTGAAGTTCCGATGTTCCGAAATAATTGATTTTTGGAAGTTTTAATTTTTTTTTTCAAAGAAAACGTTTTTTGATTGTTAAGTGGGTCTTGCATGTGACATGAATGGCTGATTTCAGATGGTCTTGAGGTGGGCTTGAAAATTATATATGTATATATTATTATTATATTCAATTTTCTGCTTTGGTGTTCTAAGCATTTTCCTATAAATATAGTGCTTAGGTTAGAATTGCAAATCACACTAGAAACTGAAGTTTTCTCTCTATTTTTGTATCTATATTATCGAGTGTATTCTTGTGAGTATTTTGATAACTTGAGTGTTGCTATACGGTGCAAGTTCGTTCAGCGTTATTCCAGTCAGGAGTACTGCTCTTTTGAGGTAAGAGATATTGTCGTTAATATGTAAGGGTTATTATGTTTTTCAATTTCGAAATTCTTCTGAATCTTCAAAAATTCTGAAAAAATTTGAAATGATATTTTGATGAGTTTTGTAGATTGTGTCCAAAAATGGCGATTTTTGGATGTATAGATTAGGAGTTATGAATTTTATGAGAAAAAGACTATTTTAAAAGTAACCGCTCATAACTCCTTGTGGTTAACTCCAAAATTGATAAAATTTTTATTGGGAGTACATCTATATAATATCAGTATACTCAGTGAATTTCGAAACTTTTGGATAAAAGTACAATTTATGATAAATGTCTAAATATTCGGAGGTTTTGGCCATATAAAAAATGGTAAATCAATTTTAAAAATTCTGAGAAAAATATATGTTCAATATGGGACTATATTATGCTAAATCCCAGAAAAGAAATATTTTTGGAACTGATTTGGTATTTTTTATGAAAATGGTCTAGTTATGAGTAAAGGAATTAGATATGTTATGTGAAGTAAGAAAATTGAAAAATGTGATTTTATGGCTTGAGAATCATACATGAGTTATATGCAGATTTTTTATGAGGATTTTGGTTATTGGTGATGAAATCTTATGAGTTTGGCATTTCAGAATGATTAAATGCATTATTTAGTAAAGTGTAAACAATTAAAATAAATTGTTTATAAGTTTAAGAAATGTTATTTCAATATCATTATACCGAAATATTGGTATGGATTTTATTGTGAAATTTCTACCTTTTTGTGTCGAATTACTATTCATGAGTTACTATTCATGAGTTACTCTTCACGAGTTACTATTTACGAGTTACTATTTACGAGTTACTATTTATGAGTTACTATTTATGAGTTACTATTTAAGAGTTACTATTCATGAGTTACTATTCACGAGTTACTATTCATGGGTTACTATTCACGAGTTACTATTCATGACAAAATTAGTTTCTTTTTCTAACTAAATTATAGTTGATTTATGAATATTACTCTTGAGATTAAAACTATATGTTGATCATATTATTTTTTATTATCATATATAAAATTTTTATAACTCTAATGATGATATTTCTCTTTGACTTGAGTGTAAAGATGGGTAGATTTTTGATACGATCATGACTATGGGTTCTCTTTGGCCAGTAGTGCAAAGTTGAATTTTTGACTGGTATGATCATGACAATTGAATTTATAATTGAATATCTTTAGCTTAAGTGCATAAGTAAAATGATCAACATGGTTATAATTATTGGTTATATAAATTCTGAAATAATTATATATTTCTTTGAGATAATAATATATTTGGCCTGTAGTGCAAATATGAACTGTTGAGGAATATCTTTGGCCTGTAATGCAAAGATGAGTTGTTGATAAATATCTTTGGCCCGTAGTGCAAAGATGATATGTTGTTGAATATCTTTGGCCAGTAGTGCAAAGATGAACATATGTTGAGATGAACATGACCAACTGGTACAAATGAATATATTTGGCCCGTAGTGCAAACATGAAATTATTATTATGATTATGAACAGGAACTGTGATTTGGTATAACCATGATCTTTGATGTTTCAGATAAAGACAAGTGATGAAAATTATCTTTGTCCTGGATGAGAAGAGGAATTTAGAACCATAAATATGATTATAAGTTATTCACATGAATGTGGATGGGAACTGTTTATTTATGTTACAGGGATAAAACATTGCTGGTGGATTTTTAACATGGAGAAGATGGATTGCTCGTTCTAATGGATTGCTCGTTCCGCTGCAACTATGGATTTTTAACATGGAGAACTGTTTATTTATGTTAATTCTAATGGATTGCTCGTTCCGCTGCAACTATGGTTGAAATTTTTTATCATCTACCATATGTTCTAAATCTCTGATTTATTATTGATGAAGGCTATTGATAATTTAGTTATCTTTAGTCATGATATTCTTTACTGAGCTAGTTGTGCTCACCCTTTTGCTTCACAATTCTTTTCAGGTAATAAGAGTGTAGCTGGGTCGAGCGAAGGTAACAGGGAAATAGAACGGTGGTCTCTAGCTGTGGAGGTTCTCCCGAAGCGGTATAGAAAAGTTTATTTAGTAGTTTTATTTGGTGAATCCAATAGAGTAAGGTGTACCCAATGTTGGAAGGGTGTTTTGCCACTATCATACAAAATGTCTAACGACATACAACCTCGTGTCATCATAAGACATGGTTGTGCACATCCACTTGCCGAGTATATCTACGAGCACTATCTATATAATATTGGTGTTTGTTTGAAGTATAATTCTCAGTTAGAGACAGTGGAGATAATGATATGTCAAGAGAAGACTCACCATTAGGAAGAATATGATAGTAATTTTCTCGTTTTTCTTTGGGGTCTATTGGGTCAACCAAGGATAATTCTGTGGCCATATGATATCTATCATAACCTAGAAGCATGGCCTCCCATGTACGAGGGTTTTCTTGAGCACTTCCCAAAGATTCTAATTTCTAAAACAGTTTTTGACTATACCTTTATGTAAGGTATCATTGTGACGTGCTATCCAAGGTTGGGACATGAGTCACAGTTGGTATATATTTGTATCCAAACTCACAACATATGTGTTGTTGTATTTTGCACGACAATTGTTGTAATAAAGTTGTAGTTATTTTCTGTACCATGTACTTGGCGACTCAGAATAGGTTGGATGGAATGGACCTATTTTGGGGGCGTCAAAAACGTTATCTTTTAAGCGTTGTCTATTTACTATTTTGTAGTAGTGAATTTGAATGCTTTAGTTAATCAAACGTACTATAATAATCACAAACAGCACCCAAGAAAGCAATGATTAATAAACAATACCACCTCCTTCCATGTGATCTTTGGCATCTCGGTTTCAAGACGGAGGGTTGTCGTATCAAAAGTCAATATATCATCATCAACTTCAGCATTTGCCATTGTAGTTCGCATTGCTTCTGTTGGTTTGGTTACTGTGTCTGATCGAAGATCCACCCGTCTCATCACCATTTTTGCTAAAAATAACCAAATGAAATACACAAATATTCAAATTAACTAATCCAAACAGTAAAATCAATCATGTATGTTATAAAAAGCCTAAAAGGATGATTTTTATGTTATAAAAAGCCTAAAAGGATAATCAAAATCATCCTAAGAATTTACTTATTATCACCATTTTAGCTTAAAATAAGCCACAAAATACACCATCAGTTAAATTTAAACGTGTTGATCTAACTTGTTATATTATTATCACCCTTAAAAGAATAATCAAAATCAGCCTTTAAGGATTTTGATGTTTACACCAATAAATAAATTTATTAATCTAAACAACAAAAGCAAGCATATTTTCACCAGCCTACAAGAATAATTTCAATGTAAATCTAAAATTAATATTCCAAGTTGAAGAAGAAAACAAAAGATAAGAACACAAAAGAAAGAAAAAGATAAATTATACCTTATAATTTTGTCTTTCAACAACCATTTCAACGAAAATCCACCTAATCAAAATGATTAAATCAGATTCAAAATGTGTGCACCAGAAAAGAGAACAAAAAAATTTTGATATGTAATATCCACTTATGCAACCAAAAGAAGAACTGAAGTACCAAAATAGAAAGAAAAAAAATACAAATTTCATATGATTAATCCTAGAAAGAGTTATTTTCATTAAATCAAAATATTATTGTAAAAAATAATTTAATCAACAAAATTATCCATCTCTAACACAAACAAGTAATATCTTTGTCTTATTTTTAGTTCCATGATCCATTCCAGGTAAGGGCTTCCAAAGTCCATCAAAAACTAATCCTACCTGACCCAAGTTAATATTAAACTTTATCCTTAACCAATAAAAGTTAGGAGTGTCAACATAATAGAAACACCAATATTTTTGTCACCCATGATAACATATTATAACATGAGGTTCTTTCGAAGATCCCAACCATCCTAAATGATCTCATAACAAACAGTTGTCCAAAATTTAGCTGCCTCTATAGGGAAAACCCTTACACTACCCAAACATAATCAGAAGAAAGGTATATGGCTGTATTACACATCTAAGACATTACTTTGTGTCTAAACTGAAGAAAAGAGTATAAGCAAACATAACTCCTGTCAAGGACATCTCCAGTCATCAAACCAACATCAGAGAACTCTTCTTTGAACTCTCTATACTTTTGGTTGCTGAGTGCCTTAATAAGCGAAGTGTATATAACATGTTGCTTGTTCCGTAATGACATGGCAATTGCATACAAAGCTACAACAGTTTTTCCTGCTGATGTGTGAGCGGATACCTATCAAAATAACCCAAAAATAATGACACCAAATCAAACCCAAACTTCAAACTTCCAATTATAGACCATTTAGTAATAAGAAACAATAACAATTATATTGAAGAAGATTGTCTATTTGTCTGCACTATCTCTGTCTTCTTCATATAGCCTGACAAAATTGTGTTGATTTCTATTAGCATTTGTTAATACATGGTTATCTTGTGGTAGATTATTGAAGAGGTCTTTTGTGGGTTATGATAATTTCAGATACCTTGTGCCAATTCATTTAACTATGACCAAACCTAAATCAGTTACAATATAAACAGATAAAAATAAAACTTTTTACATATGTATACAGTTATATTGGACTGTAAAAATAAGGATTTCAAAATTTTGCAATAGATGGAAAAAACATCAAACATGTGGTGCACATATATCCAAAATCAAATTCGATTGAATAGGTGGGGAAGGGAAATGTGCTCTTTGCAGGGGAGGGCATTGGAATCATTCCATACAAAGTCTACTAAATCATTACACTCAACTCCTTAACAGAATTGAATTCAGTATATGTAACCAATTTACTCACACAACATTATTTTCCAGAAAAATACCAAGATTCGAGTTAACATAAAAACCTGCATTCTAACACTTGTCCTTGCTATTACTTATATGTTGACTGCCAAAAATACCTTCCCCTTCACATTTCAATTCAAATGCGAAAAAGCTGTAACTATATTAACCCACACGGCCACATTCCAATATAAAGTTTTAAAAGAGCCAAGAATCAGTCAAGACGAAAGCTTTATATCAAAATTCACACATTGCAACATTCTCCTCTCTTTTCAATTTACACCTAGAAAGCCCTAATTATAAAAATCCACTCCCTAATACAAAGCTTTATAAGAATCAAAAATATTTCTTGACATTTGCCTCGGATTCACTTCACATAACACACAATATACAATAAATTAAAATAAAAATTAACTGACCATTTTTTTTCTTGACATCTTCTCTCCTTCGCTTACGATTGTGGGCCCATTCTGCAATGGTGTTGAAACTCTCAGGGTCAGATTTGGCATCAGAAATATCGGGTATGATTTCGATCTTGAGAATCCGAACAGAGAAATTGTTGTCGTTGAAGGTGAATCCGAAGTCGGAGTCGAGCCGACCACCGCCCGGCGAGAAGTTCGGAGCCATTATTGTTTGGGGGTTCAATTCTTTCATTAACAAAACTAAACTGAAGAGAGAGCCACAGTGAAATGGAAACCCTAACTAGGAGGAACAAAAATCGAGAACAATCGGAAGCGGTTGGGTATGATGTACCTCATTATGGAGAAAGGTTGGATCTGGAGTATCTCTCAATTGCCTAAATTATATGCCTAAATTATATTTAACTTTCTCAATTATATCATTTTGTTCAAATTTTCTTGGAATGGGCACCTCTCTTAACCAAATTATTTAATTTAAGAACAATTTTTATAAATAAAAAAAAACTTTATTTTTTTTTAACAAAGCTTTACATTTTTTTAAAAAGGTTTTATTTTAAAACGAATATTTTTTTAAAAAATAAAAACTCGTTGGGAGTAAAGACTCTCGCATCTAATTTTAGAGAAACTACTGAATGCCATTTGAAATGACGTTGAATTTTTCGATTTTTTTTGACTAAAAATCAGAAAGGCAACCAATGCCACTTTAAAAAAAAGTTAAAAAAAATATCTTACTTTTTTTTAAAACAATTTTATTCTTTTAAAGAAATTTGGAAAAAAATAAAAATGTGATACAATGCCAAACTAACTGGCATTGTAACTTTTTTTAAAAAAAATTATAAAGTAAATTTGTAAAAAAGAAGAGTAAGATGTAACATCACTTTAACTGACGTTGGAATCTCTCTTCTTCTTTTTTAATTTCTTTGATCTCTTGTACTTGTTTACAAACATCAATATTTTTTTATGTTTATTCTCTGTCATCGGCGTTGGAAATGAAGGAGTATATAAGACTTCAGCTATAAAAAAATAAAAATAAAAATTCTAGCGCTAATTAACGTGACGTTGCATCTTACTCTTCTTTTTTACAAATTATTTTTAAAATTATTATTTTTTAAATAAAATAGGGATAAAATTGATATTACATTAATACGGGTCAAACTAAGTTATTAGGAATGACTTATAAGTCATTTTTAAATAACTTTATTCTGTTTTAGTTCATAAAACATAATACATTTTTCTTCATCTTTTATGTTTTCTCTTAGAACTGATAGTATTATAATTTTATTTTATAATATATTTGGAAAAAAGGTAAAAGGAGAACTAGGAATAGTTAGGGGTATACTATTACTATTCTTCTTTTTATGTTTTATTTTTGGACATAAAAATTCTTTTCATGATTTAAGTTACTATCTCCGTCTAAGAATAAAAGTTCTTATTATTTTATGTAATCTCAAGTTAAATATTTACTTATATTAAATAAACTATTTTTTTACAATAATTTATGCGTAATATCCTTAGTATTAAATGTCATATTTTTATTATTTATAAATATTTATATAATATCACTAGTCATGTATAGAAAAATATGCAATCAGATGAGAATTTAAATATGAATAATTTTATCATTTGACATTTTTTTAAATTCACATAAAATTAATCATCACTTTCATTCTCGAAGTGAGGGAGTACATGTAAGTATATCCTACTTCTATCTAGAAATAAGAAACATTGGGAAGCATACATATAATAATTAGGTTTGATGAGATTGGGTTTATTTGGGTCAGAAGTCCAGAACTAACATGTTTGTCAATCGGGTGTCATGAGTACTATTTCAACAACCATAATCTATACCGTTAATCGCAACATTGGATGTCACGGATTGAAATAGATTTTGTAACGACCCCAAAATTTATACAATAATATTTTCCTTCTCGATCGTTAACAATACAACTTTAATCTATATTTACATCATTATTCGATATTAAAATTACTACAAATACAGAATATTTAATCTTTTATACATTTCCTTCTGTATTGCCCTAAATCGTAACCTTTACATTATATCTCTTCGATTCAAATTTATATCATGAATCGTTACAACAAAATGACTATACAAGGTCTTACATCATAAATAGATATCCAAATTGTAACATTCCAGAATTTTAAAGTGTAATATTAAATATTTATTGAGTTATATAAATATTTAGTGGATATATTTATTGTTGAATAAATAATTGTTCAATTTGAGTGATGTGGTTTATTTAATTATTTGTTGAATAAATAATTAAATATTAAATATTAAATATTTATTGGCAATATTAAATATTTATTGAATTATATGGCAATTTGAGTTGATGTGGTTTAATTAATTATTTGTTGAGTAAATAATTAAGGAGCTAAATAAATTAGTTGTTATGAGATTTTAGATTTATTAATTTAATAAGCTAGAGAGTTTATAATGATTTTAAATAAATAATAATATTTAAATGAGAAATTGTAGTTTGAAATATTAGTTGATTAAATGAAATTATAATTGTAAAAAGAATTATAATTGTTTATGTGTTAAAGTAATTTAATAGAGTAATGTTTTTATTTGATTTATTTAATTAAATAAAGTGTGACTAATAACCTTGCTATATAGGAGTTACCAAAATAAATTAAAAGAGTTTAATGTGGTTTTACCAAACATGTCTTATGGCATAATAACTCTTTATCTAATTGAGTTTTACCAAACAAGGCATAAAGATTAATGAGTTATTTTATTTAGACTAACCAAACAAGCCTTATGGCTTTTGATTTTCAAAACATTTAACTGATGTCAGTTATATATCTTATATTTATAATATACAATTATTATAATTATAATTATATACGTTATATTTTAGTACGTATGTTAGAGAGAGAAAAGAGTTCAGAAGAAGGAAAATAGAGAAAGAAAAAACTCAGAGGAAGAAGAAGAAGAAAGGAAGAAAAGTGAGAGAATTCTAGAGAGAATTGAGAGATTATTAACAGGTTTTGGAGAAAAGCTTGACAATCAAAGAGTTAGGACCATCATCTTCTTCATAATCCAAGGTAGGCCATCTTCTTCTTTACAAAACTCTAAAAGTTTTTTTTTTCTTTTCCCAAAAAGTTTCTGTGAAAAATTTATGAAAAGAAATTTTGGTTGTTTTGGTTATAAGTTTATATAATTAGCAATTGTAGATGTGTTTCATGAGTTATGCATGATTATGTAGAGTTTAATTCATGTATGTATATGTTTTATGAAGAAATTGTTTTACAGAGAATTTTATGAATGAGAATGGGTTATTTTTAAAATGGAAATTAAGGTTTAATTAGTTGTTATATTGATAAATTGATTATAAGAATTGCTAGAGTGTAAAATCATAATCATGATGCTTGGAAATTTCTGTTTTGATTGAATAACAAAATCACAGTATTGGTTTTCATGAAAAATATCAAAATATAGAGTTTTGCCAAAAATATTAAAATTGGGTGTTGAATATTTGATGTTTGTGCTAATTGATGAGTAGAAACATGTTAGAAGTCGTTAGTATACGATTATATGATGTCTATATGCAATTTACATGATAATCAGTCTATTAGATTCGAGCTTTTTGGCCAAATTGGTTTTTCTGGTACTGTTGCCGAGGCTGTCGCCGGATTCTGGAGTCTGGCGCCGCGGCGCGACTCCAGTAGTACTTTAGTGGCGCCTCAGCGCCATGTCCGCGCCCCAGCGCCATGGTTCGCGCCGCAGCGCCATGTCCGCGCCCCAGCGCCGTGTCCCACGCCCCAGCGCCGTGGTCCGCGTCCCAGCGCCGTGGCCCGCGCCCCAGCACCGTGTCCCGCGCCCCAGCGCCACTGTTCCGCGCCCCGGCGCCGGAAAAGTGGCCTAGTTGGGCAGTTTTGGCCTCCTGTAGTAAAATGGCCATAACTTTTTCATACGAACTCCGATTTAGGTAATTCAAGATGATTCAGAAAGAGGACGAGTAGACCTACAACTTTCATTCTTTAAGTTTTTTTATTTGAGGTCTGTAACAGTAGTCAAAATGGTCATTTTTATGACTATTGTGTATTTGGAGCCAATCGGAGGGCGTCGGGATGCACGAATGCAAGTGCAACCCTTTGGGTATTAGTATAACTTAATGATAACATGTTGGACATGTATTAGGATGTTATATCAAGTTGTTAATGTACACGTGGTGTAATGGCATGATTATTTAAGTAGTTGTAATAAAGCTAAAATGTAATGTTCATGAAAGATGTGCTGTGTTTAAACTTAAACTTAGTTAGTAGCTATACTAAGAGTAATAAAGAAACTCATAAAAGTAATGTTAGTATAACTAATGTGTATTGTCAATACATATGGTATGTGTAGGACTTGGGGTGAACGTGAATAGTAATTGTTTAACCTACACACGAGGCAAGTTCCCTAACCTTTGCTACTTTATTATTCAGCAAGGTTACTTTTCATTGTTATGTTATACTTATGCAAGTTCTCTAACTCTACTTTTATAATTGTGCAAGTTTTCTTAACTCTAAACTTGTTATGTTAGCATGCAAGTACCTTTAGTTTATCGTTTAAGTTATTATTTGTTGTGCATGCTTAATATTAAATTCTAAAATGTAACCTTAGCTTAACGTTGTTCAAAGCAAGGTATGATAAGTTATTCAATTGTTATGCTATTAGATTATTCCTAAAGCATGAACTTAGAACGAAATGTTTATTCAGTATGATCATTCGATAATATAGTGTTATTATCTTGTATTCAACTAATCCTTAGTTGATGTCCGTTGAACTCCAAATTTCCTTGACAACTTATCGAAACCAAACTTACTTTGGTGCGGACTTGTATTCTAAATACTGAGATGAACAACTCTTTTAATAGAGGTTTACGCTTAGCGTTAAAATGGTTGTGCACAATACATTGTACGAAGGGTTGATCCCCCTAAGTACGTGAAGTCCTTATAGTCTTATGACTGTTAAAGTTAAAGTTGAAAGATTACTTATAACTGTGGACATGATTCGTGGTCATTAGACCCTCAGTGAACGTTATAAATTTCAGAAAGTTAATAGAATATATTGTTCAGTTCTATTAAACCTAATATTGGCAAATGATGTAAAGTTAAATGATTTATCTATTATTATTTCAAGTGGGCTTTGTTTGCTCACTCTTGCCTGTAAAATTTCTTACAGCTAAGGTTGAAACTGGTGATGTACCTAGCACCAGTAAAGGGAAAGGAAAGATGAAACAATGCTGAAGACCTGTAATAGATTGAATAGTTTATTTTCAGACTTGTTTAAAGATTGTAATGAATGTGATTTTAATTATTCCGCATGAATGAATGAATGTTTGTAAAGGTTAGATAACCTGGGAGATTTCTTTTATTTAAGTTTAATCCTATATGGGCAGGTTTTCTTTTATTATTCAATTCTATTATGATTGGGTAGTTAGAAATGAATGTTTTGATTACGTGAACACCAAATCTTGAGGTAATGAAGTACCGAGATTTGGGGGTGTCACAGGTTGGTATCAAAGCTTTAGGTTATGAACCTTAGGTGGGGGAAAAAGCCTTAGGAAGTAACCTTTTGAAAAGATAGTGGAGTTAACTCTTATCGAGTTTTAAGAAAGAAGTAATAAAACACTTATGTGCTTATGTGTTTATAACTTATGTGCTCGCGAGTGTCAATTAGAATGATTAATAACTAAAACTTTAAAATTTTGTTGTCAGGATGACTAATGTCAGAGAATCTAGTCAGACTAGGGAGGAGGGACCTCTAATGCCTATAGAGGAGGAGCCTCGCGACATTCAGGTAGTTTGGGAACAACTACTGCCACGGGAGTCAGCCCCGTTGGTCACAGTAGTTGAGGATGAGGATGATGATGTGGAGACAGACGAGGAGGATCCCGTGGAGTTACCACAGGAGGATGAGGATGACGAGGATGAGGAGGAAAGGATTCCGCTCAACTCGATTGCTGGACGTGTATACGATGAAGTGCATGACCGTAACGTGGAACTTCAGGATATAGTTGAGGAGTTACAGGAGATAGTAGCTGAACAACAGACTACAATTACACAAAAAGACGGCGAGATCCAGGATCGTGATGAACGACTGACAAACGCCGAGGAGAAGCTGACACAGACTGAAGGGGAGAAGGAACAACTGATCGAGACGGTCGTGGAACTGAAGAAAAAGCTGAATGAAGAAGCTACCAAGAGGGCGAGAGCTGAAGACGCATACGAGGAAGCTTATCAACGAACTGGAAGAGCAGTAAGGGACGCACAAGCAAAGAGGATGAAGATGGAAGAGATGGATAAAGTATTCAATACCGTGATCAATCGAGCTCAAGATCGGGTCATGGGTTATCCAATTCAGTTCGAGACTCTGCCATCATACGTGTTAGATCGCCGAACCATGTTCCGTGTTATGGAAGAAGAGCGTCAAAAGGCGACTGATTATCTTAATAGGTCATCGTAGGAAATTTGTCTGTTTTGCAAGTAATAAGTGTTAAATAATGTGTAAATCCCGAGTGTTAAGTAACCATGGGATATGAGAATGATGATGTTGCCCTGAAACTTTTGTAGTTCAGGAAAGTAATGTAGATAGCAGAGATGCTATTGTGTTATGTTTTCAAAAAATTTATGAATAAATAAAAGTTATTATTTTATTCAAAGTGTTATGTGCTATGTGATTATTTCTTTGTTGAGGCAAGTTAATTAGAAATACTTAAAGAAGTTGAGTAATGGCCTAATAGATGTTTTATTTTAAACAGAAAATGCCTCCCAGACGTCAACCAACACGACAGAGAACCACCGAAGAAGCTAACGACAATGTTGATGCGAATCCCGTTCAACAATTAGTGACACTATTGACAGGAGCGTTGCAGAATCAACCTCAAAACCATGGTACAACGTTTAAGGAGTTTAAGGCGGTTGGACCACCTGAATTCCGTGGGTCCATGAATCCAGTTGAAGCTCAAACCTGGATTATGGAGATAGAGAAGGTGTTCGATGTCGCTAGGGTAGGGGATGACCAGAAGACGGCTTTCGCAACTTTCATGTTGAAAGCAGAAGCTAGTTATTGGTGGCAAGCCAATAAAACTCGGGAAGGGCCAGGAGTGATGACCTGGGATAGGTTCAAGGAACTGTTCTTCGAGACCTATTTCCCGGAGAGTTCAAAGAGTCAGTTGGAAGTACAGTTTTTGGAGCTGAAGCAAGGGACGATGTCGGTATCCGAGTATGCCGCAAAATTCAACGAGTTGGCGAGGTTTGCGCCATATCAGGTTAGCACAGACGAACGCAAAGCGAAGAGGTTTGAACAGGGACTGAAGCCCTGGCTGTACAGTAGGGTTTCCCTGTTCCAGTTGAAGACATTTACAGCAGTAATGGAGAAAGCAATACTCGCTAAAGGTGGAGGAGAGGCGGTAACCAAATTCAACCAGGAACAAAAGAAGAAGAAGAATGAGAATGAAATGAAGAATGGAGGTGGCAGCAGTGGAAATAACAACAACAACAGCAACAACAACAGCTTGAAGAGGAAGTGGAATGGGAACGGGGGAGCTGGAAACCAGCAGGGTAACCAGCAAAACAAAAAGTTTGAAGCATGCGCGACATGCGGGAAATTTCACAAGGGTGCGTGCTTGATGGGGAAACGAGTTTGCTACAATTGTGGCCAGGAGGGTCACTTCGCCCCAAATTGCACTCAACCAAAGAAGAAGGCGTGCTTCACGTGCGGATCCAAGGATCATTTTGCTCGTGAATGCCCTAAGAAGAAGGAGGGAGGGACAACCAGAAACAATGGAGGAGGTAACAATGGAGGCACGTGGGCTATTACAGGACCTGCAGCATTAAACAAACCCACAGCCAGAACCTTCAACATGACTGTGCAAGATGCTGTGCAATCAAAAGATGTGGTGTCAGGTATTATCCCAATCAATGATATTAATGCATATGTATTATTTGATTCGGGTGCTACTTGCTCGTTTATATCTGATGAATTTGCCAAGAGGTTAGAATTGCCTAGAGAAGAACTGAATTTTCCTTTGAACATAGAAATTGCGAATAAGGAAATAATCCCTGTTAGGTTCGTTTACAAGAACTGTAGGGTAAACATTAAGGGGAATATCTTGTTAGTAGATTTGATTCCGATTAGACTCGGGGAATTTGATGTAATTTTGGGAATGGATTGGTTGTTCAATTATGGAGCAGTAATTGACTGCCAAAAGAAGTGTGTAAACCTTATGACTCCGTCAAAGGTAGTATTTTATGGTAGCAAGTCGCCAAGACAAATGAAATGTCTGACGACTATGCAGGCCAAGAAGTTGTTGAGTCAAGGTTGTGTGGTCTATTTAGCTTACATAGTCGATACTCAGAAGAAAGGTGTGAAATTAGAAGAAATACCGGTAGTGAGAGAATTCGAAGACGTGTTTCCAGAAGATTTGCCAGGACTTCCGCCGGACAGAGAAATTGAATTCGTGATCGACTTAGTGCCGGGAACAGCACCGGTATCAAAGGCTCCGTACAGAATGGCTCCGGTAGAAATGAAGAAACTGATGGTACAGTTGCAAGAACTGCTAGACAAGAAGTATATTCAACCAAGTGTATCGCCGTGGGGAGCGCCAGTTTTATTCGTGAAGAAGAAGGACGGGTCAATGCGTCTTTGCATTGATTACATGGAGTTAAACAAAGTCACTATTAAAAACAAATACCCGTTGCCAAGAATAGATGACTTATTTGACCAGTTGAAGGGTGCTAAATACTTTTCGAAAATTGATTTGAGAAGTGGGTATCACCAGTTGAAAGTGAGGAAGGAGGATATACCACGAACGGCATTCAGAACTCGGTATGGACATTACGAGTTTCTGGTGATGTCTTTTGGTTTAACAAATGCCCCTGCCGCGTTCATGGATTTGATGAACAGGGTATTTAAACCATTTTTAGACAAGTTCGTAGTGGTGTTTATCGACGACATTCTGGTGTATTCCAAAACTCAAGAAGAACACGTGGAACATTTACGTCTGACATTGGAGACACTAAGAAAGGAAAAGTTGTACGCGAAATTCACTAAGTGTGAATTTTGGCTCGACCGTGTACAATTTTTGGGTCATGTGATTGACAAAGATGGGATTTCAGTAGATCCATCGAAAGTGGAAGCTGTAATCAATTGGGAACAACCAAGAATACCTTCGGAGGTGAGGAGTTTCTTGGGGCTGGCCGGTTATTATAGAAGATTCATTCAAGATTTTTCTAAGATAGCCACTCCGTTAACAAATTTGACACGAAAAACTGTGAAATTCGTTTGGACAGAAAAGTGTGAAGAGAGCTTCCAAGATTTGAAGAAAAAGCTAAGTATGGCACCTGTGTTAACCCTGCCAGATAATACAGGAAATTTTGTGGTATATAGTGATGCCTCACACAAAGGGTTAGGTTGTGTTCTTATGCAGAACGACAAAGTTATTGCCTATGCATCAAGACAATTGAAAGATTATGAGAAAGGGTATCCGACTCATGATTTGGAATTGGCTGCAGTGGTATTTGCTCTCAAGATATGGAGACACTATCTTTATGGAGAGAAATGTGAGATCTACACAGACCACAAAAGTCTGAAGTATATTTTCACTCAGAAGGATTTGAACCTGCGTCAGAGAAGGTGGATGGAACTGATAAAAGATTACGATTGTGAGATCTTTTATCATCCGGGCAAAGCGAATGTGGTTGCGGATGCTTTAAGTAGGAAAGGTCGGGAGAAATTAATGCTGCTAACAACTCAGGAGGAGCTCATTTCAGCAATGACAAAGTTAGAACTGGAAATCAAATTTCCACAGGAATCCGACGAATAATTATTTCAGATAGAAGCTGGTCCAACTTTAATGGACAAAGTGAAGAGTGCCCAACTACAAGACGAAGAGTGTGCGAAAATCAAAGAGAATTTGATTGAAGGCGGTGATGTAAAATAAAAGATCGACACCGAAGGGTTACTACGGTTTGAAGGAAGGATCTGGGTTCCAGCAGCACCAGAACTGAAAGAAGAAATTTTGATCGAAGCTCATAGCTCAAAATATTCAATTCATCCAGGGAGCACGAAAATGTATCAAGATTTGCGCCGACATTTTTGGTGGCCAAATATGAAAAGGGATGTCGCGGAATGTGTAGCAAAGTGCTTAACATGTCAGAGAGTAAAAGCCGAACATCAAAGACCCAGCGGATTGCTTCAACCGTTGGAAATACCGGAATGGAAATGGGAGCATATCACGATGGATTTTGTGGTGGGTCTTCCAACTACTCAGAAAGGATACGATGCAATTTGGGTAATAGTAGACAGACTGACAAAATCTGCACACTTTTTGCCAATAAAGATTAGATTCAATCTTGATCAGCTGGCAAAACTATATATTAAAGAGATCGTTGCAAGACATGGAGTTCCAGTGTCAATTGTGTCAGACAGAGATCCAAGGTTCACATCAAACTTCTGGAAGAGACTACAAGAATGTATGGGAACACAGTTGCGAATGAGTTCAGCATATCATCTGCAAACAGATGGCCAAAGCGAACGAACGATCCAGACATTGGAAGATATGTTGAGAGCATGCGTCATGGATTTCAAAGGAAGCTGGGAAGAGCAATTACCGTTGGTGGAATTCGCCTACAATAATAGTTATCACGCGAGCATCGGCATGCCACCTTACGAAGCGTTATACGGCAGAAAGTGCAGAACTCCACTGTACTGGGATGAAGTTGGAGAACGTCAACTGTTAGGACCAGAATTGGTGCAACAAACTGCTGAGGTTATCAAACTCATCAGGATAAGATTAGTAGCAGCTCAAGACCGACAGAAGAAGTATGCTGATCAACACAGGCAAGATCGTGCATTTGACGTAGGAAGCTATGTATTCCTAAAAGTTTCTCCTTGGAAGGGGAAAATTCGTTTCGGTAAAAAGGGAAAACTAAGCCCGAGGTTTATTGGACCCTTTGAAGTGCTGCGAAGAGTGGGAGAAGTGGCTTATAAGGTAGCTCTACCTCCAGAGTTGGAAAACATTCATAATATTTTTCATATTTCGGTGTTATGACCATATAAACCCGATTACAAGCACGTAATCGAGTACGAACCGTTGCAGTTCGAGAAAGATTTGTCTTATGAAGAGATTCCTATCCAGATAGTCGACAGGAAAGAACAAGTGCTCAGGAATAAAGTGATACCTTCTGTGAAGGTGATTTGGAGGAACCACAACGCTGAAGAAGCAACGTGGGAACTCGAAGAGAAAATGTTGAAAGAATACCCTGAGTTATTTGTTTAATCTGTGTCTTCGATTCTGGGGACAGAATCTTTGTAAGTAGGGAAGAATGTAGCGAATAATTTGTTTGAATTGTGATTCTGAGGACAGAATCCTTGTAAGGAGGGAATGATGTAACATTCCAGAATTTTAAAGTGTAATATTAAATATTTATTGAGTTATATAAATATTTAGTGGATATGTTTATTGTTGAATAAATAATTGTTCAATTTGAGTGATGTGGTTTATTTAATTATTTGTTGAATAAATAATTAAATATTAAATATTAAATATTTATTGGCAATATTAAATATTTATTGAATTATATGGCAATTTGAGTTGATGTGATTTAATTAATTATTTGTTGAGTAAATAATTAAGGAGCTAAATAAATTAGTTGTTATGAGATTTTAGATTTATTAATTTAATAAGCTAGAGAGTTTATAATGATTTTAAATAAATAATAATATTTAAATGAGAAATTGTAGTTTGAAATATTAGTTGATTAAATGAAATTATATGTAAAAAGAATTATAATTGTTTATGTGTTAAAGTAATTTAATAGAGTAATGTTTTTATTTGATTTATTTAATTAAATAAAGTGTGACTAATAACCTTGCCATATAGGAGTTACCAAAATAAATTAAAAGAGTTTAATGTGGTTTTACCAAACATGTCTTATGGCATAATAACTCTTTATCTAATTGAGTTTTACCAAACAAGGCATAAAGATTAATGAGTTATTTTATTTAGACTAACCAAACAAGCCTTATGACTTTTGATTTTCAAAACATTTAACTGATGTCAGTTATATATCTTATATTTATAATATACAATTATTATAATTATAATTATATACGTTATATTTTAGTACGTATGTTAGAGAGAGAAAAGAGTTCAGAAGAAGGAAAATAGAGAAAGAAAAAACTCAGAGGAAGAAGAAGAAAGGAAGAAAAGTGAGAGAATTCTAGAGAGAATTGAGAGATTATTAACAGGTTTTGGAGAAAAGCTTGACAATCAAAGAGTTAGGACCATCATCTTCTTCATAATCCAAGGTAGGCCATCTTCTTCTTTACAAAACTCTAAAAGTTTTTTTTTTTTTTCTCAAAAAGTTTCTGTGAAAAATTTATGAAAAGAAATTTTGGTTGTTTTGGTTATAAGTTTATATAATTAGCAATTGTAGATGTGTTTCATGAGTTATGCATGATTATGTAGAGTTTAATTCATGTATGTATATGTTTTATGAAGAAATTGTTTTACAGAGAATTTTATGAATGAGAATGGGTTATTTTTAAAATGGAAATTAAGGTTTAATTAGTTGTTGTATTGATAAATTGATTATAAGAATTGCTAGAGTGTAAAATCATAATCATGATGCTTGGAAATTTCTGTTTTGATTGAATAACAAAATCACAGTATTGGTTTTCATGAAAAATATCAAAATATAGAGTTTTGCCAAAAATATTAAAATTGGGTGTTGAATATTTGATGTTTGTGCTAATTGATGAGTAGAAACATGTTAGAAGTCGTTAGTATACGATTATATGATGTCTATATGGAATTTACATGATAATCAGTCTATTAGATTCGAGCTTTTTGGCCAAATTGGTTTTTCTGGTACTGTTGCCGAGGCTGTCGCCGGATTCTGGAGTCTGGCGCCGCGGCGCGACTCCAGTAGTACTTTAGTGGCGCCTCAGCGCCATGTCCGCGCCCCAGCGCCATGGTTCGCGCCGCAGCGCCATGTCCGCCCCCCAGCGCCGTGTCCCGCGCCCCAACTCCGTGGCCCGCGTCCCAGTGCTGTGGCCCGCGCCCCAGCACCGTGTCCCGCGCCCCAGCGCCACTGTTCCGCGCCCCGGCGCCGGAAAAGTGGCCTAGTTGGGCAGTTTTGGCCTCCTGTAGTAAAATGGCCATAACTTTTTCATACGAACTCCGATTTAGGTAATTCAAGATGATTCGGAAAGAGGACGAGTAGACCTACAACTTTCATTCTTTAAGTTTTTTATTTGAGGTCTGTAACAGTAGTGAAAATGGCCATTTTTATGACTGTTGTGTATTTGGAGCCAATCGGAGGGCGTCGGGATGCACGAATGCAAGTGCAACCCTTTGGGTATTAGTATAACTTAATGATAACATGTTGGACATGTATTAGGATGTTATATCAAGTTGTTAATGTACACGTGGTGTAATGACATGATTATTTAAGTAGTTGTAATAAAGCTAAAATGTAATGTTCATGAAAGATGTGCTGTGTTTAAACTTAAACTTAGTTAGTAGCTATACTAAGAGTAATAAAGGAACTCATAAAGGTAATGTTAGTATAACTAATGTGTATTGTCAATGCATATGGTATGTGTAGGACTTGGGGTGAACGTGAATAGTAATTGTTTAACCTACACACGAGGCAAGTTCCCTAACCTTTGCTACTTTATTATTCAGCAAGGTTACTTTTCATTGTTATGTTATACTTATGCAAGTTCTCTAACTCTACTTTTATAATTGTGCAAGTTTTCTTAACTCTAAACTTGTTATGTTAGCATGCAAGTACCTTTAGTTTATCGTTTAAGTTATTATTTGTTGTGCATGCTTAATATTAAATTCTAAAATGTAACCTTAGCTTAACGTTGTTCAAAGCAAGGTATGATAAGTTATTCAATTGTTATGCTATTAGATTATTCCTAAAGCATGAACTTAAACGAAATGTTTATTCAGTATGATCATTCGATAATATAGTGTTATTATCTTGTATTCAACTAATCCTTAGTTGATGTCCGTTGAACTCCAAATTTCCTTGACAACTTATCGAAACCAAACTTACTTTGGTGCGGACTTGTATTCTAAATACTGAGATGAACAACTCTTTTAATAGAGGTTTACGCTTAGCGTTAAAATGGTTGTGCACAATACATTGTACGAAGGGTTGATCCCCCTAAGTACGTGAAGTCCTTATAGTCTTATGACTGTTAAAGTTAAAGTTGAAAGATTATTTATAACTGTGGACATGATTCGTGGTCATTAGACCCTCAGTGAACGTTATAAATTTCAGAAAGTTAATAGAATATATTGTTCAGTTCTATTAAACCTAATATTGGCAAATGATGTAAAGTTAAATGATTTATCTATTATTATTTCAAGTGGGCTTTGTTTGCTCACTCTTGCCTGTAAAATTTCTTACAGCTAAGGTTGAAACTGGTGATGTACCTAGCACCAGTAAAGGGAAAGGAAAGATGAAACAATGCTGAAGACCTGTAATAGATTGAATAGTTTATTTTCAGACTTGTTTAAAGATTGTAATGAATGTGATTTTAATTATTTCGCATGAATGAATGAATGTTTGTAAAGGTTAGATAACCTGGGAGATTTCTTTTATTTAAGTTTAATCCTGTATGGGCAGGTTTTCTTTTATTATTCAATTCTATTATGATTGGGTAGTTAGAAATGAATGTTTTGATTACGTGAACACCAAATCTTGAGGTAATGAAATACCGAGATTTAGGGGTGTCACACAAATACACCGGATAGCTCAACTTACAATTCAACAACATGTTACATTCAAAATATTAAATATATTTCTCATAAAACATAAGTAATCTTCTCGAATATGAATCTCTATAATTCACTTAGGCCATATCCTTACCTTAAAATTTTGACCTGCAAAAATGGTTATTTGCAAGGTTGAGCTCGACAGCCTAGCAATATCTAACAGTTTTAATGCATCACGTAGCACATAATAACATGCTCAACATTTATCTCATAATCATTGGACTAACATAACATACATGTTGCAGTTCACATAACAAGTATAAAGATTGAGTTCCTTACTCAATCAATATTCAATACTCAATCTACGTAGTCATACATTGACTTAAACGTTTTATACTTTCAACATATATATAACACAGCATGCTCTTTGTAATAAAGATTTAAAACAGTTAATCATCAAGTTCACATAGCAAATACGAACTGAAAGACTTGTCTTGATCGTTGTTTACCAATAACAGTTTAACAACTTATAGTTATCTGCACTTCACGTGCCCTACACAATTATATAATCATACACATAAACTATTAGTCACATAGCAATGCATAGTAGTTCTAAAGTAAACATTACTCTACATCCCATTTCCCTTCTTATTAATCAATACACAAAGTTCAATTTGATTGTGTTAACTTTTGACTTACATCTCACTATATTTCATACTTGAAGTTCATTCAAGTGTTTAAGTCTTGCTAGGACTACTTATTGGTTTTATATTAACCCCATTCACTATCTTATAATATTTATTTCATTTGATTTAAAAAACTTTTTACGTTCAATAACACTTGTCACGGCGTTTCGACGTTCATTCGTCACACTCCCGATTTGTCTCTCTTGTGTATGTTTATACAGCTTATCTAATACATCATTTATTAATGTTAAATATCATTATATTTACTAGCATTCATATTTTATGACTTAGAACAGCATCTTTTATCATCAAGAGCACTACACTTGCATACGTGCATGCCCAACGCCATCTGATTGCCTCCGAAAACACAACAGTCCTAAATATGACAATTTTGACACCTGTTCCCAACCTCAAATTGAAAAACTTAAAGAATAAAAGGTGTAGGTCTATTCGTCCTCGTTCCGGATTATCTTGAATCGCCTTAATCAGAGTGTATATGAAAAAGTTATGCTCATTTTAGTAAAACATGTTCGGTCAGTTTTTTTTTTCCAAAATTCGGCTTGACAGACTACCCCCCCCACTGGGGCTGGGGTTTTTTCACTAGGGGGGCCCACCGGGGCGGGGGTCCCTACTGTTATTTTGTGATTTCAGCTATAGAACACTACGAAAAGCCAAATTAGGCCTCCAAATTCCTTTTTAACAACCATACCAACCTACCCAAGGTGTAATAGGTTCATAGAAACATAATGTAATATTTTCTAACACGTTTCTAACCATCTAAACAACATAAAAATCCAAATTACAACTATTAATTTTCACTATTTTTGCTAAAACGTCACTTTTTGAAAGTTTCAGTGAAAAATCATCACTGTGATTTTGTTTTTCAACCAAAACAGTTAATTCAACATACTATGCTTATGTTTATTCATCCTCTTTCGAATTCGATAGTCAATATATATATTAAACAACTAATCAAACCTCAATTTTACTTTAAACTAAGCCATAAGCATATATATTCATACTAATTCACTGTAATATGGTTTTATTCACAAATAACTACATAACATGAATTAATTCATCTATAAACTTATACAAACTACCTTTTAACCACCAATTTATCATATAAAACTATATATAATAAATAATTCAACCTCTATAAAGGTTTACAGAGTATTTTGGCAAAGAATAAAACTATAACTTTTAAAAATAAAAGGGTAAGATGATACCTTAGCTTTAGAAGATGATGACTATTCTTTGAAAGCTTTCTTTTCCCCAATTTCTCTCTCAAATTCTCTAGCCTTCTCCCACACTCTCTCAATTTTCTTTCTCTGCAACTTTTCTTCTCTTCTCTTTCTTCTTCTGAGTTCTGTTAGAGTTTATGCCCTAGAGGCCAATTATTTGATGTAATTGCTTAACATTTGATATTATTGTTGATTGAATAAATAAATGATTTTATTATGGTTTTAATTACTGCGTAATATAATTGTTAACATAATAAAATTCCTTAGAATAGTGATACAAATTATATAGTTTCAAGTATGTGACTTGAACATGAGATTATATAATTATGATTAGTATCATTGTTCTTAAATGTCCCTAGTCGAGTATCATTGTTGATGGGACAACAATGATGCATTGAGACTAGTATGTGGATTGACTGATGACCAAATCTCATTGGTCATAAATATATGAGATATTAAGTCAATGCATAGGTACATATTAGAGAACAATGTACTGGACAGACCCACCATGAGAATTCTATATGGAGCATTATGCGAAGTGTCATTAGTAATTCTCATAGTGACAATGATGTAATGGTCCTCCGACCTGAAACCGCTATATTACTACACGAGAATTTATGTACTTTGATATCATCAAATGTCACCTTTAATAGGGTGGACTATAAAGGTGATTATTGGGTTCATTATGAATCGTGTGAGTAATATGAGTGATCTAGATGGAATTTAACCATCCTATATTTTATAGATGATATCCATGGGCCTCTTGATTGAGTAGGACTATGAAATGCATGGCCATGCTCAAATAGTGATTTGTTTCATATAGTCTACTCATTGATCAAGAAAACTCAGATTAAATTATGAAGAGTATGACACATTCCATGACTCGAGTTTAATCTAGGATATTAAGGTTAAAAGGATTAAATTACATTGAAACATTGGTCACGAAAAGGTTGCATCGAATCATCGATCTTATTATTACTTGGGTAGCAGTGATGCATTACTAGATGCCGCTCACTGTTTATAACTTTATAATATGATTTTAAGGTTATTGCCAACGTAATAATAACCTATAGGGTCACACACAAAGAACGTAATTAAAAAGGAAATTAATTTAAATTGTAAAGATTTAAATATGTCAATATGATTGATATAATTTTAAATTACGAATTTAAATTAATAGGATAATTTATATATATGCATATTAATTAAGTAAGACTTAATTAAGATATATATAAATTCGGATTTTAATAATATTAGGTTTTGATTAATTCCTCCTGACTGCTATATATATGATGTATATCAGACTTTAGGTTTTTACGTCAAAACAAAACCCTAGCCGCTCTTAGAGAGAGACTAGAGAAAATAGTTCCGAAAATCCTCATCCTTGGTGGCTAGTACCGCGATTCCTTCTTCTGCAGATCGTAAGACGATTCGCGGAGCGTTCGTGTGGATACCGTAGAGACGCAGTCGGTTTGTATTGCGTTGGAGATTCGAGGCGCAGTCGATTTCAGACTCTCGTTTTCATAATCGGTATAATCTCTAAACCTCTTAATTAATTGATTTTTCGCATGGATCCTGTTTTAGGGTTTCGGAAATTGCTTTAAAATTTTAATTTCCGCTGTGCGTTTCTGTGCCGAAACCCTACAGTGGTATCAGAGCTACTTGCGAAACGATTAATTTAGATTACGTGTTTTACTTGTATTCGATATATATGATATATGATGATGCATGTTTACCGATATGAAATTGAATATATGATATTCCGTTGTATGTATATTCTGGTAATATATATGATGATAATGTTAATCGTATCTTTAATCGATGGAATAACAATATAACTGTTCTAATCGGATTAGAAACATGAAGAATCGTTTTAATATGATTAATCGAAACTGGAAATATATGATAAATTCTGGGTGTACTGTTATTCGTTTTAATATGATTAAATCGAAACTGGTATTATATGATTTGTTATTATGGGTGTTTTGGTGGATTAAAATGTATGATTCTGAAACTGTTTCAGAGATTTTATGGAAAAATTCTGCAATACAGATTGTAGTTCGAAAATTTTTTCCAGGGGCGCTGCCCCCGACCCCGCTCGCTGACCGGTCAGCGAGACCACCCGCCGGCTGATCGGTCAGCCGGACCACCGCCAGGGGGGGAGACCCCCCCTTGGACCCCCCCGTCGTAGCGCACGATGGTCGTGTCCCCTATATGTTATATATTGTTTTCTTTAATTATATATAAATTGTTATGTGCTTATTGTGATATGCATGGTGCACAGTTATGGCCTTTGACCCATAGGTTAGTGGTTTTTGGTTTTGAAATACGGCTTGCATGTCGTGCCTTTCTATAAATTCTGATGTAATATTCTCTTCTCATCCAAATCCCCTCGAATGTAACTCGAGGTTTCTTTATGTCATGTAATAATCTGTAATTGATGAAGATGTCAAGATGGAGAGGAGGCACATGCTTGAGGAAGATCCAAGGAGGCTATTTATTTTAAGATCTTTTACCACCTTAGATTGACCTTCAATCTTTCATTAGCTTGAAAAGATTGACAGTGGATTGGGCCATAACTGTGACACATTTAATTTTGCACTTTATTTATGCTTGTATGCGATATGATATGATAAATAATGTGCATGCTTAATAAGATTAAAATTGGTGAGATCTAAATTAATCCCTCATTAAATTATTAAGTCTAAATCAGATGCCTTCCAATGAATAACACTCATCAAGACCTTGATCAATAGATGTAGGTTTGCCAAAGCAAAGTACCCTATTTATCTAGGTAAGATGCGATAGGATAATTGTGATATCCAAACTGTTAAAATCATTGGGGCCGACTTAACTAAGTTATCTCAATAGGATTGTGGACTTAGAGGCATAGAGTTTGGTAGGTACCATTAGATGGACTAAAACAATTGTTGTTTACCAAACTATCCAGGAGTTATATATGATATAATTGACAAAGGGTTGTCTACCTAAATAATTATGTTTTAAGAGATTAGCCAAAGCTAACTTAAGTCATAATAAAATATGGATCTTGGCTCACTAGAAAGATTTAATAGAAAATGCTTTCCGAATTAATGGTGAGGGCTATTAATTTGAATAAAATAGTGGGAGGTATATTTTGAATGTACTATTATCAATTACATAATATCAACTCTGCAATTTGACTTATTATTTTGGCACTTATAAATTGTAGATATCAATGGCAAACAACAACAACAACACAAGTAGTCTTTCACTACGATCAGTCCTTGAGAAGGACAAGCTGAGTGGGATTAATTTCCTTGACTGGCACAGGAACTTGAGGATTGTCCTTAAACAAGAGCGTAAGCTATATGTCCTTGATGGGCCCATTCCTGCAGCACCGGCTGTCACTGCACCACGTGCGGAGCATAATGCTTACAAGAAGCATCAAGATGATGCTCTAGACGTGAGTTGTCTCATGCTAGCAACCATGAACGCTGAGCTTCAGAAGCAACATGAGTTAATGGATGCTTATGAGATGATCGAGCATCTCAAGAAATTGTTCGAAGGGCATGCTCGACAGGAGAGGTATGATACAAGCAAAGCGTTGTATCACTGCAAGATGGGTGAACGTGATCCAGTTGGTCCACATGTGCTGAAAATGATTGGGTATATTGAGTACCTGGATAGGTTGGGTTTTCCAATCACTCCGGAAGCCCAAACTGATCTTGTTTTACAATCTTTGAACAGCAGCTACTCTCAATTTGTTATGAACTATCTTATGAATGAAATTGAGAAACCCCTTACTGAGTTGTTGAGCATGTTAAGAACTGCCGAGAACAACATGAAAAAGGCAGGACCCGCTCCCATAATGATGGTGCAAAAGGGGAATGCTAAGGGAAATTGGAAAGGCAAAAAGAAGATAGGATCTAAGTCTGTTGCCAAACCCAATTCCAAAACCAAACAGGCTTTAAAACCTAAAGGTGGGGTGGCTAAAGAAGGTGAATGTCACTTCTGTGGAAAACCTGGACACTGGAAAAGGAACTGTCATGCTTATTTGGAAGAAGTGAAGAAAAGAAAAGGAAGTACGACTTCTGATTCAGGTATATATGTTATAGAAGTCAATTTGTCTACTTCTACATCATGGGTATTGGATACTGGATGTGGTTCTCACATTTGTGTTAATGTGCAGGGACTCCGAAGGAGTAGGACTTTGGCGAAAGGAGAGGTTGACCTACGAGTTGGGAATGGAGCAAAAGTTGCTGCACTGGCCGTAGGAACTTATCATTTATCTTTGCCCACTGGGCTAGTTTTAGAATTAGAAGATTGTTATTTTGTGCCTGCTATAAACAAAAATATTATTTCTGTTTCTTGTTTGGACAAGAAAGGGTTTTCATTTATAATTAAGAACAATGGTTGTTCGTTTTACTTAAATGATATTTGCTATGGTGTTGCACAATTATTTAACGGTCTTTATATTCTTGATTTAGAAATGCCTATCTATAACATAAACACAAAACGATTTAAATCAAATGATTCAAATCCGACATATCTCTGGCACTGTCGTTTGGGCCATATAAATGAGAAACGCATATCAAAACTCCATAAAGATGGATTTTTGGATTCATTTGATTTTGAATCATATGAAAAATGCGAATCTTGTTTATTAGGCAAGATGACTAAAGCCCCTTTCACTGGACACAGTGAACGGGCTAGCGATATATTGGGACTTATACATAGTGATGTATGTGGACCCATGAGTTCGTTAGCAAGAGGTAGGTTTTATTACTTCATTACATTTACTGACGACTTCAGTAGATATGGATATGTGTATCTAATGAGACACAAATCCGAATCCTTTGAAAAGTTTAAGGAATTCAAGAATGAAGTTCAAAACCAATTTGGCAAAAGCATAAAAGCCCTTCGATCCGATCGAGGAGGTGAATACTTAAGCCAAGACTTTGATGACCTTCTAAAGGAGTGTGGTATTATATCACAGCTCACTCCACCTGGAACACCACAATGGAATGGTGTGTCTGAGAGGAGGAATCGAACCTTGTTGGACATGGTACGATCAATGATGAGTCATGCAGATCTTCCAATAAGCTTCTGGGGTCATGCCCTAGAGACAGCTGCATTCACACTTAACCGTGTTCCTACAAAGACGGTTCAGAAGACACCATATGAGATGTGGACTGGGAAACGTCCTAGTATGTCGTTCATGAAGATTTGGGGATGCGAGGCGTTTGTAAAACGTCTAGATTCTGATAAGCTCGGACCCAAATCTGACAAATGTAATTTTGTGGGATACCCAAAAGAAACAAAAGGGTATTATTTCTACAAACCTTCTGAGAATAAAGTGTTTGTTGCTCGAACTGGTATTTTTCTAGAAAGAGAATTTGTCTCTAAAGGAAACAGTGGGAGGAAAGTAGAACTCGAAGAAATTCGAGAACCACAAAATATCATTGAACCTGAGTTGGAACGTGAGCAGGAACCACAAGAAATTGTGGAAAGTGAACCTGCTCAAATTACACAAGGAATTCGTAGATCTGGTAGGACACGCCAAGAGCCTGAGAGATATTATGGATATCTTGTGACTCAAAACGGTGATGTGATGCTCATAGATCAGGATGAGCCTACTTCCTACCAAGAAGCTATGAATGGACCAGATTCTGAGAGATGGCTTGAAGCCATGAGATCTGAAATGGATTCCATGTATACTAACCAAGTATGGACCTTGGTTGATCCACCCGAAGGGGTAAAACCAATCGGGTGCAAGTGGGTTTTCAAGAAGAAAACCGACATGGATGGTAATGTACAAACCTATAAAGGCCGACTGGTAGCAAAAGGTTTCAAACAAATTCAAGGTGTTGACTATGATGAAACATTTTCTCCAGTGGCAATGGTTAAATCCATCAGGATCTTACTTGCTATTGCAGCTTTTTATGATTACGAAATCTGGCAGATGGATGTCAAAACTGCTTTCCTTAACGGAAATCTACTTGAGGATGTGTATATGACACAACCTGAGGGTTTTGTCATTCCAAAGGATGCTGGAAAGGTATGTAAGCTGCAGCGATCCATTTATGGATTAAAGCAAGCCTCTCGGAGTTGGAATCTTCGATTTGATGAAGCAGTCAAAGAATTTGGCTTTATTAAAAATGAAGATGAACCTTGTGTATATAAGAAGGTTAGTGGGAGTCACATTGTATTCCTAGTATTATATGTTGATGACATATTAATTATTGGGAATGACATTCCTTCCTTACAGGCTGTAAAAACATGGTTAGGAAAATGTTTCTCCATGAAAGATTTGGGCGATGCTGCCTATATTTTAGGTATCAAAATCTATAGAGATAGATCGAGAAAAATGCTCGGCCTAAGTCAAAGTACATATATTGATAAAGTGTTGAAACGGTTCAACATGCAAGAGGCGAAAAGAGGAAATTTACCCGTGACTCATGGTATAAAGATCTCTAAGGCCCAATGTCCTAAATCACAAGATGATGAGGAGCGTATGAGAAAGATCCCTTATGCTTTGGCAATTGGATCTATCATGTATGCAATGATATGTACTCGTCCGGATGTCTCGTATGCTTTGAGCATGACGAGCAGATACCAGTCGAATCCAGGTGAAGGTCACTGGACAGCAGTCAAGAATATCCTCAAGTACCTGAAAAGGACTAAGGATTCATTCTTGGTATATGGATGTGAAGACGAACTGGCAGTAAAGGGTTACACAGATGCTAGTTTCCAAACTGACAATGATGACTATAAGTCTCAGTCAGGTTTTGTGTTTTGCCTTAATGGTGGTGCTGTTAGCTGGAAAAGTTCAAAGCAAGAGACAGTCGCTGATTCTACAACAGAGGCTGAGTATATTGCTGCTTCTAGTGCAGCCAAGGAGGCTGTATGGATTAAAAAGTTCATCACTGAACTTGGTGTTGTTCCAACCATTGTTGATCCGGTTGCTCTATACTGTGATAATAATGGAGCCATTGCACAGGCTAAGGAACCCAGATCTCACCAACGATCCAAGCATATACTTAGGCGGTACCATCTCATCCGTGAAATCATTGACAGAGGAGATGTACATATAGGAAGAGTGCCAACAGATGATAATGTTGCAGATCCACTGACCAAGGCTTTGTCGCAGCAGAAGCACGACGGTCACATTAGTTCCATGGGTATTAGATACATGAGTGATTGGCTCTAGTGCAAGTGGGAGACTGTTAGAGTTTATGCCCTAGAGGCCAATTATTTGATGTAATTGCTTAACATTTGATATTATTGTTGATTGAATAAATAAATGATTTTATTATGGTTTTAATTACTGCGTAATATAATTGTTAACATAATAAAATTCCTTAGAATAGTGATACAAATTATATAGTTTCAAGTATGTGACTTGAACATGAGATTATATAATTATGATTAGTATCATTGTTCTTAAATGTCCCTAGTCGAGTATCATTGTTGATGGGACAACAATGATGCATTGAGACTAGTATGTGGATTGACTGATGACCAAATCTCATTGGTCATAAATATATGAGATATTAAGTCAATGCATAGGTACATGTTAGAGAACAATGTACTGGACAGACCCACCATGAGAATTCTATATGGAGCATTATGCGAAGTGTCATTAGTAATTCTCATAGTGACAATGATGTAATGGTCCTCCGACCTGAAACCGCTATATTACTACACGAGAATTTATGTACTTTGATATCATCAAATGTCACCTTTAATAGGGTGGACTATAAAGGTGATTATTGGGTTCATTATGAATCGTGTGAGTAATATGAGTGATCTAGATGGAATTTAACCATCCTATATTTTATAGATGATATCCATGGGCCTCTTGATTGAGTAGGACTATGAAATGCATGGCCATGCTCAAATAGTGATTTGTTTCATATAGTCTACTCATTGATCAAGAAAACTCAGATTAAATTATGAAGAGTATGACACATTCCATGACTCGAGTTTAATCTAGGATATTAAGGTTAAAAGGATTAAATTACATTGAAACATTGGTCACGAAAAGGTTGCATCGAATCATCGATCTTATTATTACTTGGGTAGCAGTGATGCATTACTAGATGCCGCTCACTGTTTATAACTTTATAATATGATTTTAAGGTTATTGCCAACGTAATAATAACCTATAGGGTCACACACAAAGAACGTAATTAAAAAGGAAATTAATTTAAATTGTAAAGATTTAAATATGTCAATATGATTGATATAATTTTAAATTACGAATTTAAATTAATAGGATAATTTATATATATGCATATTAATTAAGTAAGACTTAATTAAGATATATATAAATTCGGATTTTAATAATATTAGGTTTTGATTAATTCCTCCTGACTGCTATATATATGATGTATATCAGACTTTAGGTTTTTACGTCAAAACAAAACCCTAGCCGCTCTTAGAGAGAGACTAGAGAAAATAGTTCCGAAAATCCTCATCCTTGGTGGCTAGTACCGCGATTCCTTCTTCTGCAGATCGTAAGACGATTCGCGGAGCGTTCGTGTGGATACCGTAGAGACGCAGTCGGTTTGTATTGCGTTGGAGATTCGAGGCGCAGTCGATTTCAGACTCTCGTTTTCATAATCGGTATAATCTCTAAACCTCTTAATTAATTGATTTTTCGCATGGATCCTGTTTTAGGGTTTCGGAAATTGCTTTAAAATTTTAATTTCCGCTGTGCGTTTCTGTGCCGAAACCCTACAAGTTCTTCCTATCTAACTCTAACTTACGTACTAACAAATATAATGTATATGATATAATATATAATAATTGTATAATATAAATATATCTATTAACTGATATTAGTTTTTTTTAATCTCCAAAGCCATAAGGCTTGTTTGGCTAACTAACTAAAAATTAACGCATTAAATCTTACACCTTGTTTGGTAAAACAGATTTAAATTAAATACTTAACATTCATTAAGTCTTGTTTGGCAAAACTGAATTAATCTCCCCTAACTTATTTTAATAACTCCTTTATAATATAGTTTATGGTCACACTTAATTTAATTAATTCTAATAACAATTTATTAAATAAATTTTACCACATAGATCAATACAACATAATTATAATTTTCTTTATAATTATAACTTTTTTAATCAACTAACACATCATTTTAATTACAAATTCAAATTAAAATATAATAATTCATTTAATCATTATAAACTCTCTAACTTAATTATTAAATTAAATTAGAATATTATCTCATAACAATTAATTTTCTTAACTCTTTAATTATTTACTTAACAAATAATTAACTAATCAAGTCAAATCAAATTAAATATTTATTCAACAATAAACACATCCATTAAATATTTATATAACTCAATAAATATTTAAAAACTATCATTAAAATTCTAGATTGTTACATCCTTTACTCCTTACAAGGATTCTGTCCCCAGAATCACAACTCAAACAAATCATTCGTCACATTCTTCCCTACTTATAAGGATTCGGTCCTCGGAATCACCTTAACCCTACCTTACTCAGGTTTTCATCAAATCTCTTTGTTGAATAACTTCAACACATGACATTAATATATGTTTTATATTTCCTACCACAATCATTTCTTCAACAAATTTAGGTTTTATTTTATAACTTTCACTTGAACTCAATTATATTTTGAGTATTATGTATTCTTAACACATACATTTCCTTTTCTAAGGATCGTTATCATAAACACTCGAGATATTACATTCACCCTTTTTTCTAAGAATTTCGTCCTCAAAATTTTATCTATTAATCTTTATTCATTCAATCTATCAAAATAGATTTTACGTTAATGCTTTATTCATTCATTGGGTTTTATACCCACTTCTTTCCACAAAGATATTTTTACAATTATTAACTTTTCTAGTAAAAGTTTTACATTATTCTTTGATAACTCATCTCGTTCTCACTTCAAATTTTTTTTTCTCACTTATTCAATATATTCATCATTCAGTGTCTCATTCTACGACTTACTTCTTTCTAAGGAATATCATCCTTACCACATTCACCTTTTAGAATAACAAGAATCTTCCACAATTGCTCAATAATTGGGAAGCAGTGTGAATAACTCAAAAATTTAAAAGATTCCAAATCATGCTGAGGGGTCATAAGACCTTGAACTACGTCCACGATTATAAGTACTCTTTTAACTTAAACCTTAATAGTCATTAGACTATAGGAACTCCCGTACTTAGGGTGTTAAGCCCTTCGTACGATGTATTATGCACAAATATTTAAACGCTATACGTATATGTCCATAGTTATAAGTATTCTTTCAACTTAAACTTTAACAGTCATAAGACTATAGGGACTCCTCGTACTTAGGGTGATCAGCCCTTCATACAATATTTTGTGCACAAACATCTCAACGCATTGCGTAAAATAACACCCCTATAATAGGGTTGTTCATCTCAGCTTTTTAACATCTGAATCCGCACCAAAACAATTTAGTTTGGCATAACTTCTCAGGAAACACTTGAATTTCATGAATATTTTTCAATATTCGTCTAGCTGAATCAAATAGCATAGACTTCTACAATAATTTAGACATCAATCGAAATATAAATATACACACACACACACACACACACACACACACACACACACATATATATATATATATATATATATATATATATATATATATATATATATTCTCATATCTTAAAAAAATCTCAAAAATCTTTTTATGACGTCATGATACCGCACTGTATTTATAGTGCGTTTGAGGATTCTGTCATTTGGTGATTTTATCATACTACATCATACCATTGTGGGCTGACGATCCTTAGATCACATCCAACACTAAGTAATACTGCATTGATGACTCCATCATTTTTCTCATCTCTGCACCAGGTTCCATGATGCATTGATGATATAAAAAATACATTTTGATATATTTCAAATCATTTTTGTCTAGCCGAAGCAATTAGCATAGACATACGAATAACGGTATTGTTTTTAAAACTCATTGGTTTCATCATTTGATCCAGTGTTTTTCAAGAAAACAGAAGCGCAAACATCAGCACGAAGTCAATAAATTTCGAAAGTCTAGCATAGCTAGTAAATTTAGAATATCCAGGTATCCATCAACTTCAATCTTTACTCCATTACTTCATTACTTAACCAATTCTTTTTATTTCTAGCACCACCAATACTCTTATACTAAATATTATTGTATTTCACCTTACAATCTTCCTATACCCCCAATATAATTCATCAAACTTACTACACATTTGAAGTTCAGGAACTTGCCACAATAATATGAGTTTAAGAACTTATCCTAGTCAGACCATAGGCGTCCATTCGCTGAGGGGTTCAAAAACATATCATATTATTATGAGTCACAAACTTACCATATGCATTAGTTTTAAGAACTCACACCTAACCCTAATCATATCTAACTAATCTTAATAGTTTCTAACTATCAAATATACACATAAGAAAAGAATCACCTTTTCGCCACATATACATTGATAGCGCGACACCAACATTCCAATGATTATCAATGTGATAAACTGAGTGCAAACACAAAACCCTCGCCCATACAAAGGTTTGTACAACTCAACCACCACATAAGTCCTCAATTGAAACCCACCTAACTCTATCTTGCCTATAACTTGCTCTTTGCTCTATACGAATTCCTCGTATCACATTATCTATAACTCCTCATGAGTTTATCTCGTACTATTTTATAGTACATTACCTTCATAGCATCAAGCTATAATTATTCAAACATTACAAACCATCTTTCTTTTATAACTTAAATAGATCACATCGTGATCTTATTCTATAATCATCTCCCTTAAAATTCTTTTCTTAACTCATGATCATTTTGTTTTACGATCCCCTTTCTTTCCTTTTTCATCATTTACGACATTATTCGTTATCTTGGCTATTGGAGTTAGGTAACTCCCATTTCTTATCTTTATATCTCTTCAAGCTTCTTTTTTGAATTTTCCTGTTTATATAACACTTCTTCCTTTAAGAATTTCTAACTTCATTTACATTGCTCAACATTTTATTCGAGTTTTACATTTTCATCATACGTATCCATTTTCTATACTTGGTACACATCGAGTCTCTAACAGTTTCAATATGGTACGCTGAGTGGTTTCCTACAAACAACCAACAAACTAGGTTCTGAGTTGCTAGTTCGTATATACCTCCGCTCTATGAAGGAATCGTTTAGCCCAGATACCATACATCAACTATTAAAGAGTACAATTATACCATATTTAAATATAACTTTCTATTCTTAACTTCTTTATCATTCTGTTTTTATAGACATTATCTATTCATTATCACCTTACATCCTTATTATCCACATTCACATTCCTTATAACACTGCGAGATTCTTCTTTGAATCCTCTTACGCATGTTTTAATCCCTTCTTTATAAACTACTTCTTATTGTTCAAACTCTATTTGAGCTTATTCGTTCATTATCTTTAGCTCTCTTCTCTAAGGTTATAGCCTAAGGTACTCTTACCTAAGGTTTCTAACCTATCAGCTTTGATACCAACTATAACGACCCCAAAATTTATACAATAATATTCTTCTTCTCGATCGTTAACAATACAACTTTAATCTATCTTTACATCATTATTCGATATTAAAGTCACTAAAAATGCAGAATATTTAAACTTTTATACATTTTCTTCTGTATTGCCCTAAATCGCAACCTTTACATTACATCTCTTCGATTCAAATTTATATCATGAATCGTTACAACAAAATGACTATACAAGGTCTTAAATCATAAATAGATATCCAAATACACCAGATAACTCAACTTACAATTCAACAACATGTTACATTCAAAATATTAAATACCTTTCTCATAAAACATAAATAATCTTCTCGAATATGAATCTCTATAATTCACTTAGCACATATCCTTACCTTGAAATCTTGACCTGCAAAAATGGTTATTTGCAAGGTTGAGCTCGACAGCCTAGTAAAATTTAACAGTTTTCATGCATCACGTAGCACATAATAACATGATCAACATTTATCTCATAATCATTTGACTAACATAACATACACGCATCAGTTCACATAACAAGTATAAAGATTGAGTTCCTTACTCAATAAACATTCAATACTCAATCAACGTAGTCGTACATTGACTTAAACGTTTTATACTTTCAACATATATATAACACATCATGCTCTTTGTAATAAAGATTTAAAATAGTTAATCATCAAGTTCACATAGCAAATAGGAACTAAAAGACTTGCCTTGATCGTTTTTTACCAATAAAAGTTTTACAGCATACAGTTATCTGCACTTCACGTGCCCTACACAATTATATAATCATACACATCAACTATTAGTCACATAACAATGCATAGTAGTTGTAAAGTAAACTTTACTCTACATCCCATAACACTTATTATTAATCAATACACAATGTTCAATTTGATTGTGTTAACTTTCGACTTACATCTCACTATATTTCATACTCAAAGTTCCTCAAAGTTCATCCAAGTGTTTAAGTCTTGATAGGACTACTTATTGATTTTATATTAACCACATTCACTATCTTATAATATTCATTTTATTTGATTTCAAACACTTTTTACGTTCATTAACACTTGTCACGACATTTCGACGTTCATTCGTCACACGCCCGATTTGTCTCTCTTGTGTATACTTAGTATGCTTATACAACTTATCTAATACATCATTTATTAATGTTAAACATCATTATATTTACTAACATTCATGTTTTATAATTTAGAACAACATCTTTTATCGTCAAGAGCACTACACTTGCATACGTGCATGCCCGACGCCCTCTAATTGCCTCTGAAAATACAACAGTCCTAGATATGACAATTTTGACCCCTGTTCCCTTCCTCATATTGAAAAACTTAAAGAATAAAAGTTGTAGGTCTATTCGTCCTCGTTCCAGATCATCTTGAATCGCCTCAATCGGATTTTGTATGAAAAAGTTATGCTCATTTTAGTAAAATATGTCCGATCAATTTTTTTTCCAAAATTCAGCTAGACAGACTACCCCCAGCCGGGGCGGGGTTTTTTGCACTGGGGGGGCCCGTCAGGGCGGAGGTCCCTACTATGATTTTGCGATTTCAGCTCTAGAACACATCAGAAAGCCAAATTAGGCCTCCAAACTCCTTTCTAACAACCATACAAACCTACCCAAGGTGTAATAGGTTTATAGAAACATAATATAATATTTTCTAACGCGTTTCTAGCCATCTAAACAACATAAACATCCAAATTACAACCATTAATTTTCACTATTTTTGCTAAAACTTCACTTTTTGAAAGTTTTAGTGAAAAATTATCACTATGATTTTGTTTTTCAACCAAAATAGTTAATTCAACATACTATGCTTATGTTTATTCATCCTCTTTCGAATTCGATAGTCAATATATATACTAAACAACTAATCAAACCTCAATTTTACTTTAAACTAAGCCATAATCATATATATTCAAACCAATTCACTGTAATATAGTTTTATTCACAAATAACTACATAACATGAATTAATTCATCTATAAACTTATACAAACTATCTTTTAACCACCAATTTATCATATAAAACTATATATAATAAATAATTCAACCTCTACAAAGGCTTACATAGTATTTTGGAAGAGAATAAAACTATAACTTTTAAAAATAAAAGGGTAAGATGATACCTTAGCTTTAGAAGATGACGACTATTCTTTGAAAGCTTTCTTTTTCCCAATTTCTCTCTCAAATTCTCTAGCCTTCTCCCACACTCTCTCAATTTTCTTTCTCTTCAACTTTTCTTCTCTTCTTTTTCTTCTTCTGAGTTCTTCCTATCTAACTCTAACTTACGTACTAACAAATACAACGTATATGATATAATATATAATAATTGTATAATATAAATATATCTATTAACTGACATTAGTTTTTTTTAACTCCAAAGCCATTAGGTTTGTTTGACTAACTAATGGATTAAACTGTGAAAACCCAGATTTTATGAATAAAGATTTAATTTTTTCGAAATATTTTTTTAAAATATTATAGTGTAAATTTGAGATAATGTTATAGTTGTGGGTAGTATTTATAACTTTTGTAAAGTATGCAAGTTGTTGTATTATATTCGATTGGTCGGGGAATATTATTTTTGTCGGGGAATATTCGTACGACGGCACAATTATTGGTGGACCCCACAACGGAATTATTGTCGGATTGAGAAAATGACAAAAATATTTTATTAAAAATAACGGCGGAAGTTTTACCGTTGATACTGTTGAACTACTCGGTAGTAAAAGTACAGTAATACGTGTAGTTGCATAGTATACACGGTATTGATTATTAATGCTTATGTGAGAAGTCATTCAGTTTGATTCAATTATTGTCAGTTAATAATATGAATTATTTAGCGATAATAAAGTTTTGTTTTATTCGTATTATTAACGTAATAAAACAGAAACATCTTTTTATATAAAATAGAATACTTTATTAAAGTTATTCTATAAATAGAATATATTATATTTTATTTAAAAGATTTTTCTTTAAATATGGACCGTCAGATTAAAGTAATCAATCTGGACCGTTCATGGATTAGTTACTATGCATTCCATTTTCCTATAAATAGAAGCTCATTCCTTCATTATTCTCTAACGAATTTACTGAAACTCTAGAGAGAGAAACTATAGAGAGAGTTCTTCTTCTATAATCTTGAGTGTATTTCTTTAGAGTTTAAGAAAGTTTTGAGCGTAGTACAAGTTTCTTCGAGTATATTCTCGCCCTACCAGTCGGAATACTCTTCTTTCAAAGGTAAGGGATATTATTTGTTGTACCCGTAAGGGGTATTATTTCTTTTGTATTCATGAAGAGAACTTCTGTTATTTCATTATTTGGTTGTTGATGGACAAATTGAAAACCATCAAAGGTTATGTGCATCTTGTTTGGTTAGGATATAGATAATGATTCAATGGATTGGTTCCATTTGATTTGGCGTATAAAACTCGAGTAACAAAGTTATGGAGAAATTTACGAGATTAGGCGTTAAACGTTGAAATTGTAAAAATCCCAGATTAGTAGTCAAAAGTTGTCGTTCAACTTGGAAACCATGGTTTTCAATGGCATCACGTAGAATAATGTATTTGAGAGTCGTGGACTCAAGAATCGTCAAATTCTAACTTAAAACGAAGAAACAAGCTATGAACGTTCATGAACGTTAAACGAACGCGTAATAGAATGTTAAATAGTGAATTCATTGTTAACCGATTTAAAAACTACTTTTATCCAAATAAAATCGAAGTACATATGATATGTAAGATAACGGCTTTTGAACGAGCCAATTTCGACTTATAACGACCAAGTTAGGAGTCTGGAAAGAATTGAACTGAAAAAGACTTAAATTTTCAAGGCTTAGGGTCGGCGCCTCAGCGCCACCCCAACCTTAGAAGCCTCGCGCCGCAGCACCGGGTTGTGAGATTAGCTACTGTTAGTTGGCGCCGCAGCGCCACCTATGCATAGTAAGTCTTGCGCCGCAGCGTCGAGACGAGGGGTTAGAAACTGCTTAATGGCGTCGCAGTACTAATGATAAGCCTGAGGACGGTGCCATAGTGCCGAGATAAGGGAAATGAAGGACTTAGTTATTTTCGAACCCAATTGTTGCATGACAATTATGGGGCAAGTGTATATACTTAATGTACATGTTAAGACCATTCGTATATCACATATATAGTGATGACCTTAGGAATTGAACGTGATTTATTAGTAATGAAACGATGAACGTTAATAAGCCGTAAAGAAGAATTGTAACTCGTAATAAAATAAATTTGGTTAAGTTATAGAATAGAAAGAAGTTGGTAAAAATAATGTGATTAGATTATTTGGTAGCTAATTTCAGTGTGCTATGCTAATATAACATGTAGAGACTGTAAAGACCGAGAACTGTTCAATATTTATTTGAAGACGCTTGAAGGCAAATTTTCTTAACGCTTGTCTAACCTTCGCGTTAGCCAAGTTCTCTGTGATTGATGTTATGAGATGCATGAATTATTTTATGAAATTTGTTTACAAGTCTTTCGATATAGAATTGATAACGCTATCCTATGCCAATTGTTTGGTACAGATGCAAAGGTAAGCCTGAGTACGAATAAACAAATGTATTTTACATCGATTATTCAATGGGCACGCGAGGTTGCCAAAACTTAAACGTAAATACATTTAACGGATGAGCGTTGATCAACATAGAGTACTATAGGCTAATCACCTAGAAGTGCTCGTAAGATATATCGGACTTACAGACTTGGTGCCGGTATGTCCTTTTTCATGAATGAAAACCAAAGAGAATGTTCATGGTCTTTTGACTTACTCAGAATTCTTAAGTTACTATATGTACTTCAAAATTGTTTTATAAGAATGGAAAGTGTTATTCAATGTTTCATAGTACTTCATAGCTACTTGTTCAGTTATTGAAGAATAATCATATGATTCTCGACGTGGTGTTTATATTATATATTGTTAGACTTGCTGAGCTAGTTATGCTCACTTCTTGCTTAAATTATATGATTGCAGCTAAGGCTGAGCGAACAGAGGGTTCTAGTAAAGATAAGGGCAAGGCTAAGCTGGATAATTAGTTTATCTTGTAATAGACTAGTATGTTTGTACGAATTATATTATAACGAACGAAGAATGTAATTCGATTACAGAACCTGGGAAAGGATGTACTACTATTGTAATAAGAATGTAGTTAAAACACTCATTTTGATGTTGTTTCAATGGAATGAATGTATAGTTATGAGTATCGTGTAGCACCATAACTGTGGGTTGAAAGTACCCGGATTTGGGGGCGTCACAGGTTGGTATCAAAGCATTAGGTTATAAAACTTAAGGGGGAAGAACCTTAGGCTAATAACCTCGTTAGTAGATGAGAAGTAGAAGCGAATGTACTCTAGTATAATGAGTTAATTAAGTATTGAGGAAACTCAGTACCGAAAGATTTAAAAGGTGGAAATTAACCCTAAATAAATTAAATGTGATTTGTGCCTATACTATTGTGTATTATGTACTAATCAACATATTATATGTTATTGTAGATGTCCATCGATAGCTATATGTATAGGGATATACACGTGGTGAGTGAAGAGTCAGTGAACAGAATAGAGCCAGTACCAGTGCCAATAGCGACGGTACCAGTGGTGAACATTGAAGAGTCCGATCCTGAGGAGGAATTTTTAGAGGAGGACTATTTAGAGGGGGATATGGGATTGGCGTCATATCTTGATATGAGGATCGATGTGAAGGAAGATGTGGGCGTAGCATCGTTTAATATGGTTGTGCCTGCACTAGAGCCAACACCTCTAGATGCAATGAGGGCATTGTATCTAGCGGTGCTTGACCGTAATGTGCAACTGTGCACTATTGTGCAGAACCAGAAGGAGGAGATTAGTGATCTCCATGAGGCTAAGGAGTCTGTAGAAGCAGATTTTGAGATTGAGCATGACGAGAAGGTGCTCATGAAGGATAAGACGACGGATTATAAGAATAAGGCTATTGAGCTTGGTAGGGAATTGGGGGAGAAGAACCAGAAGATAGCACAGATGTCTTACATCCATGAGAGTTCTCACAAAGATTTCAAGCTGAAAATTTCTTGTTATTCCATTGAGTCGGGACAGACTCGACATACTATTAGTCGGGATATTGTGTCGATTTTGGCGAATGAGAAACATGAGAATGCTGTTATGTAGTATTAGAAGTCTAGATCGGTAAATATTTTGTGTAGTGACGTCTTTTGAATAATTAAAGGGTAGTCTTTTTGTAAATCCCAATTTTTGTGGAATTCAATTGCAGGATAGAAATGTGATAGATTTTAGCTATGGAATTAAATTGTAAATAGTTTGAATAATGAAGAAGCATATGAATATAATGAAGTTTTTTTATTCTTTGTTGTGTATGAGTTGTTGTTTGGCGAATAATAACTAAGTAAGCAAATTGATAATAATGAAACTTTATCTATTTAATCAGAAAAATGCCGCCAAGAAGAAGACAACGTAATCAGGAGGCTGAATCCCATAACGATAACCAAGGGGGGTCAGAACAACCCTATGCAAGAGTTCGTTAATTTATTAACGGCTGCATTTAACCAAACTGGAGGTAGAGCACCCGCAGTACCTAGGGTAACCAGAACGACTACCTTAAAGGAATTTAAAAGTGTAGGTCCGCTGGAGTTCAATGGAACCACGGACCCAATAGAGGCCCAAACATGGGTAAAGGAAATAGAGAAGACATTTGTTATTACAAACGTAGGGGAGGCACAAAAGACTTCTTTTGCGACCTACATGATGAAAGGGGAAGCCAATTTGTGGTGGGATGCTCACCACGGTGGGGCTAGAACTGATGCTATCACTTGGGAACAATTTAAGAAGGTTTTCTTCGAGAACTACTTTTCCACAAGCATGTAGGGGAGAATGGAGATTAAGTTCCTAGAACTTAAACAAGGGGACATGACGATTCCCCAGTACGCGACCAAATTCAATGAATTGGCAAGATTTACTCCACATCAAGTGGACACTAAAGAGAGGAAGGCTCGTAGGTTTGAGCAAGGATTGAAACCATGACTCTATAATAGAATTTTTGTGTTCCAGAGTGTTTCGTACATAACCATTCTAGAGAAAGCAATTATTGCTGAGGGTGGTATTGAGGCTTTGAGCCAATACCACAAAGAGAGAAAGAATAATAGTAAAGGAGAGGGAGGATCGAAGGCAAAGGAAACCAGTGGTAGTGGTAGTCTGCCAAAGAGAAAGAGTTTTAACTCTAAAAATACTTGAGTAAAACAAGGGGATCCTAAGCGTAGTATCGAAGCATGCAAGATATGCCAAAAGACTCGTCTAGGAGTCTATTTGAAGGGGAAATCGGCTTGTTATAGCTGTGGTTAGGAGGGTCATATATCACCCAATTTTTCTAATCCTAAGAAGAACCAGAGCTATTTTGTTTGTGGGTCAATGGATCACATAGCAAGAAATTGCCTAAAGAAGGGAACAGAGGGTAGCAAGGTTGCTAGTAGTGGTAAGTTAACCATTACTGGACCATCACCATTGGGTAGACCTACAGCCCGTACTTTTAATATGACTATCCAAGATGTGGTTGCATCAGCGGATGTAGTAGCAGGTATCATTCCAGTCAATGGAATAAATGCTTATGTGCTGTTTGATTCGGGTGCTACTTGTTCTTTTATAGCATGTGAATTTACTAAGCGATTAAGTTTATTCCCAGAAAGATTTGAAATACCTTTAGACATTAAGGTAGCGAACGAAGAAATAATTCTCGTTGAACACGTTTATAGGAATTGTTTCGTAGATATTAGTGGTAACAAACTATCGATAGATCTAATACCGATAAGATTGAGATAATTTGATGTAATTCTCGGTATGGATTGATTGATTAACCATAGAGAAATAATAGATTATCATAAGAAAAGTGTGAAGCTTCGGCTATCTAAGAAAATCGAGGTAGTGTTTTACGGTGGTAAATCACCGGGACATTCTTGCTGTCTAACCATGACACAAACTAGAAAAATGTTGAGAAAGGGGTGTATAGGATACATGTGCCATGTTATGGATACCCAGAGAGTGGAAGCATCATTAGAACAAATATCTATAGTACAAGAGTTCGCGGATGTATTTTCGAAGGAGTTACCAGGTATTTCGCCAGATAGGGAAGTCGAATTTGTGATTGACTTGTTACCGGGTACGACACCAGTTTCTAAGGCACCTTATAGAATGGCGTCGGTAGAGATGAAGGAGTTAATGGTTCAATTACAAGAACTATTAGATAGGAAGTACATTCAACCAAGTGTGTCTCCGTTGGGAGCACCGGTGTTGTTTGTAAAGAAGAAGGATGGGTCGTTGTGACTTTGTATCGACTATTGGGAGTTGAACAAGTTAACGATTAAGAATAAATACCAATTACCCAGGATCGATGATCTGTTTTATCAGTTGAAAGGGGCAAATTATTTTTCTAAGATAGATTTATGTACGGGGTACCATCAGTTGAAAGTAAGGAAGGAGGATGTACCTAAGACGACGTTCAGAACTCATTATGGTCATTACGAGTTTCTGGTTATGTCGTTTGGGTTGACTAATGCGTCAGCCGCATTTGTAGATATGATGAACAAAGTGTTCAAACAATATTTAGACAATTTTATCGTAGTGTACATTGCTGATATTCTAGTCTATTCTAAGACGCCAGAAGATCATGCTGAACATTTGAGGATAGTGTTGGAAACACTACGGAGGGAGAAGTTGTATGTGAAATTCACTAAGTGTGAATTTTGGCTTGAAAGAGTGTAGTTTCTAGGACATGTTATTGATAAAGATGGCATTTCAGTGGATCCAGCGAAGGTAGAAGCAGTTAATAATTGGGAACAACTGAAAATGCCAATCGAGGTTTAAAATTTTCTGGGGTTAGCGTGATACTATAGAAGGTTCATCCAGGACTTTTCTAAAATAGCTAATCCGTTGACGAATTTGACGAGGAAGTTAGTAAATTATGAATGGACTAAGAAGTGTGAGAATAGTTTCCAGGAACTAAAAAGGAGGTTAAGTGAGGCACCTGTATAATCTCTACAAGATGATACGAGAAATTTTATAGTTTATAGCGATGCTTCGCATAAAGGACTGGGTTGCGTGCTCATGTAGCATGGCAAGGTCATTGCGTATGCGTCACACAAGTTAAAAGATTATGAGAAGGTCTATCCTACTTATAACCTAGAATTAGCAGCAGTAATTTTTACCTTAAAAATATGGAGACATTATTTATACGGGGAGAAGTGTAAGATATACACGGACCATAAAAGTCTGAAATATATCTTTACACAGAAGGAGTTGAATATGAGACAAGGAAGGTGGTTAGAATTGATAAAAGATTACAATTGTGATATCTTACATCATCCGGGGAAAGCAAACGTAGTAGCTGACACGTTAAGTAGGAAGGGTAGGTAAAAGCTATCAATGTTAACGACTCAGAATGAGTTAGTAACGGAGATGGCAAGAATGGAGCTAGAAGTTAAATTACCAAGTGAAGAGGTGGAGATGTTATTCACAACGGCAAATTGACCAACGATAGTGGAACGAGTTGAGGAAGTACAAATAGGTAATGAGGAGTGTGAGCGAATGAAGAAGAGGATGGAGGATGAAGAGAAGACTAAGTATCACCTTGATAAAGAAGGATTACTTCGTTTTGAAGGAAGAATTTGGGTTCCAAATAATTTCGAGTTAAAAGAAGAGATTATGAGTGAGGACCATAGTTCGAGGTACTCGATACATCCAGGTAGCACTAATATGTATTAAGACCTTCGTCAAAACTTTTGGTGGCCTAACATTAAGAGAGAGATAGCAGGATATGTTAGTAAGTGCTTAACTTGTCAAAACATTAAGGCTGAACACCAACGACCGAGTGGATTGTTACAATCACTAGAGATTCTAGAGTGGAAGTGAGAGCATATCACGATGGACTTTGTGGTGGGACTTTCAATGACGAGGAAGGGCTACGACGCTATTTGGGTAATAATAGATCGGTTGACAAAATCGGCTCACTTTTTACCAATAGGAGTTAGGCATAACCTAGAGCAATTGGCTAAGCTTTATGTCAAAGAAATTATTTCGAGACATGGAGTACCTGTTTCGATTGTGTCAGATCGTGATTCATGATTTACATCAAACTTTTGGAGGAGTTTGCAAGAACAACTAGGAACGCAGTTGAGATTAAGTACGGCGTATCATCCTCAGATGGATGGAAAAAGTGAACAGACAATTCAAACGCTAGGAGATATGTTAAGATCTTGCATTATAGATTTCAAGGGGAGTTGGGACGAACATCTTCCTTTGGTGGAGTTCGCTTACAACAATAGTTTTCACGCTAGTATAGACATGTCGCCTTATGAAGCGTTATATGGGAGGAAGTGCAGAACTTTACTGTGCTGGGATGAAGTAGGTGAATGTCGAATGTTAGGACCTGAGATGGTACAACAAATGGAAGACATGGTTAAGCTAATACGTATACGATTAGTAGCGGCTCAAGATAGACAAAAGAAGTATGCGGATCCTCATTATGAGAAGAGGGAGTTTGAAGTAGGTTTGTATGTCTTTCTGAAGGTATCGCCTTGGAAAGGGAATATACATTTTGGAAAGAAAGGGAAGTTAAGTCCAATGTTCATAGGACCTTTTGAAATTTTAAGAAGGGTAGGCGAGGTAGCTTATGAAGTAGCTTTACCTCTAGAGATGGAAAGAATACACAATGTGTTTCACGTGTCTGTATTGCATCCTTATAAACTGGACTACAAACACATAATAGAGTATGAATCTATTCAAGTAGAAAAAGACTTAACATATGAAGAACTTCAAATTCATATTGTTGATAGGAAGGAACAAGTCTTGAGAAATAGGATAATACCTTCGGTAAATGAAATTTGGAGGAACCACAATACCGAAGAAGCAACGTGAGAACTCGAGAGTAAAATAAAAGAAAATTTTCCGCATTTGTTTATGTAATTGTAGCGAGATTCTGGGGATAGAATCCTTATAGGGAGGAGAATGTAACGCCCGAGAAAATCGGATCTTTGTGTGAATTAAAGTTTATTTGATTATTTGAATTAAATGATTTTAATTGATTATTTATGTGAGTAAGCTATTTGAAGGTCGTTCTATGACCTAGAATGTGCGAATGTGGTTAGTATTTTTGCTACGTGCTAGGATTAATTGTTTTGAATTTTCAAGACAAAAATAATATTTGAAGGTCGTTCTATGACCTAGAATGTGCGGATGTGGTTAGTATTTTGGCTGTGTGCTAGGATTAATTATTTTGAATTTTCAAGACGAAAATAAAGGTTTTCCAAGAAATTTTCGTAAAAACACTATTCATCCATTTCTACTCGGAGATTAAATTTGAATTTCTGAGAAACGCGTAAAGATAGAATTCTAAGACGTAATGGAATATCCAATAATATTTCAGTTATGGCAAATGAAGTTTTCGCTTGCAAACTTAAAACCTAAGGGTTAGGAAAAGTGAGTTCCGAGAATTTAATGATTATGTATAATGATTAGGGTTATTATACGTAAGGAATACGAGTATGATACTAGTTATTATACGAGTATAGTATGAAGATTAGTATGACGTATAATACGAATATCGTACGAATTATATACGAATAGAATATGAGAATTGTGCGAGTAAAATACGATTAGTCTTAATGGACTTTGATGTTATGAACTTTGTAGAATCCAATTGGACTTGGATTATGCCAAGCCCCATTGCATTGTTAAATTAAGCCCAAGATGAATAAATTCTAAGGCCCAAACCAAGAAAACAAACCGCGAATCGAACCGATTGGTCACCGGATGGGTAAAACCCATGGGACAACCCATGGTGGGACCTAATGGGCTAGGTGGGCCGGCCACTTGGTGGCCAAGTAATGTAGCTTTACTTGGTGAGGAAGAAAATGAATAGTAAGGAGGTGGATTAATGACCAATTTACCTCCATTAGACTTTTCTATAAAAGGAAGGCTAGAGTTGTTCATTTGGTGTTTTACCAAACTTGACCAATATATTGAGAGAGAGAAAAGTTCCTTAACAAGTAATCAAGAGCAATCCAAGCAAAACATACAAGCTTATTCAAGAACGCGAAGAACGATAAGGTAATATTACGTAAACCTTAGTCTTCGATCCTTTTCTATTTATTTTTCATAGAGAAGTATGAATTGGTGGAGCATGTCTCTTCCAGGGTAATAAGGATGGCTAATAGTGGATTAAACCATTATAAGTCATGTATGATTAGGAATCATAAGCGTTTAGGTAAGTTTAAGCAAAGGAAACCAATAAGCGTTTATTTGGTTGTTGATGGACAAATTGAAAACCATCATAGGTTATGTGCATCTTGTTTAGTTAGGATATAGATAATGAATCAATGGATTGGTTCCATTTGATTTGGTGTATAAAATTCGAGTAACGAAGTTATGGCGAAATTTACGAGATTAGGCGTTAAATGTTGAAATCGTAGAAATCCCAGATTAGTAGTCAAAAGTTGACGTTTAACTTGGAAATCTTAGTTTTCAATGGCATCACGTAGAATAACGTATTTGAGAGTCGTGGACCCAAGAATCGTCGAATTCTGACTTAGAACAAAGAAACGAGCAATGAACGTTCACGAACGTTAAACGAACGCGTAATAGAATGTTAAATAGTGAATTCATTGTTAACGGATTTAAAAACTACTTTTATCCAAATGAAGCCGAAGTACATGAGATATGTAAGATAACGGCTTTTGAACGAGCCAATTCCGACTTATAACTACCAAGTTAGGAGTCCAGAAAGAATTGAACTAGAAAAGACTTAGAAATTTATAGGGCTCAGGGTCGGCGCCGCAGCGCCACCCCAAGCTTAAAAGCCTCGTGCCGCAGCGCCGGGTTGGGAGATTAGCTACTATTAGTTGGCACCGTAGCACCACCTATGTATAGTAAGTCTCGCTTCACAGCGCCGAGACGAGGGGTTAAACACTTCTTAATGGCGCCGCAACGCCAATGATAAGCCTGAGGACGGTGCCGCAGCACCGAGACAGGGGAAATGAAGGACTAAGTTATTTTTGAACCCAATTGTTACATGACAATTATGGGGCAAGTGTATATACTTAATGTACATGTTAAGACCATTCCTATATCACATATATAGTGATGACATTAGGAATTGAACGTGATTTAATAGTAATGAAATGATGAACGTTAATAATGTGATGCCCCCAAATCCAGGTATCTTCCAACCCGACATATTGTGCTACACGGTGCTACAGTTCACACATTCATTCAATTGAAATACCTCAAAAGAGTGAAAATGTCTTCTATATATTGAAAAACAATATTTCCTTACCCAGGTTCTTTATAACCATTACATAGCTTCTTTGTCATAATATCAAATAATAACAAAATTCATCCTATACTATTACAAAGGCAACCTATTGGTTCGCCTTAGCGTTCCCTTTATCTTTACCTGATCCTTCAATCCGTTCGGTCTTAGATGCATTTATATGGTTCAAGCAAGAGTGAGCATAACTAGCTCAGCAAGTATGACTGTAAGAACCCGGGTAAGGGTGTGGTTTTAAGAAATTCCGAGGACGGAATTTTTATAAGGGGGAAGTGTGACACACGGAGAATCCGGATTGTCCAGAATTTAGGTTTAAAGAATTAGTTATTAATAAAACTAATTTTTATTAATAATATTATGTGCTATGTGTTTATTAATCGTTCTATAACCTAAAATGATTATAAGTTGGGAGTATTCTGGCTGCGAGCTAGATTGATCGACTAAGAATTTTCAAGACGAAAATAAAATTTATCCTAGAACAAAAATATTTTTGGGAAAAAGACGAAATATGCACTATTCATCAGTTTCTGCTCGGAGATTTATTTTAAAATTCCGAGAAATGAATGATTACGTAAAATTCTGAGACGTGATGGAATATTCAATAATATTTTAATTATGGCAAAAATGAATTTTTCGCCTACGGACTTAAAACCTAAGGGTTAGAAAAAGTAAGTTCCGAAAATTTAATGATTTCATATAATAATTAGGGTTATTATGCGTAAGGAATACGAGTGTAATACTAGTTATTATACAAGTATAGTACGAAGATTATTATGACGTATAATACGAATATCGTACGAACTATATACGGAGAGGATACGAGAATGAGATGCGTAGAATACGATTTAGTTTTAAAGGATAAGTAAGGGATAAGTTAAGTAATAGCTAAGTAAACTTAATAATTAAGTAAAGTGCTTATGCTTAAGGGCTAAGTAAACTTAATGAGTAAGTAAACTTAAGGGTTAAGAAGACTTAATGGTTAAGAATACTTAAGGGCTAAGAAGGCTTAATGGCTAAGTAAACTTGGTGGCTAAGTAGACTTGGTGGCTAATTAAACTTGGTGGCTAAGCATAGGAATAGTAAGGAGGTTAAGGGGGGAAATGACCAATTTGCCCTAAGCCTTGGTTTTCTATAAATAGGAAGCTAGATTTCATATTTTTAGGATTTTGAAAATCCTCCAACTTGAGAGAGAGAGAGAGAGGTCGGATGAGAAGGAGAAGGAGGAGGAAGAGCTAGCCCGTGTACAAACTTTGTCCGACTGGAGAAGATTAAAGAATAACGATAATCCGAACCCTAGTCTCTTCTAATATTTCTTTAAGTTCTATGTTTAAAAACATAACTTAATGAGAATAAGGAGTAAAAGATGTTAGTAATGATTTCATATGGTTGAAATCACATGAAAATAAAGAAATGAGAATTAGAAATTTAGTTTGTAAATTTCTTAGGGAAGTATAAGATTCATGAGGATTTTGAGCGATCCGAATGAATATTATGAATGAGTAGGTTAAATAAGTAAAGAATGGTGTTCTATAACATCAAATTCCAATAAAAAGTGTAATCGTAGTCCAAAATATCGATTAAAATGAAGAACGAACGAAGAACACGCGAAGAACACGAAGAGCGTTGTTGATGGACAAATTTAAAACCATCGTAGTATAATTGTTGTTGATGGACAAGTTCAAAACCATCGCGTATAAGTTAGTTGCTTATTGCTTGGTTAGGAACGGTAGAAACGTTCATGAAGAACAGATTAAAACTTAGCTATAACGAAGTTATGACAAAAATTTTGTAAAAGACAAACGAGAATTATAAAGTTAGTAAATGAACCCGAACGTGTAGGGTTTCATAAGGAAGTAAGAGAACATAGAAAGCATTAGTCGTGGACTCAAGAACGAACGAGTTTCGAGTTCGGATGACCGAATTACGGACGAACGAGCGAAGAACACTGAAAGCATAAAAATTAACGAAGGGTGAAGATCAAGCCAATCGAATGGTACGTTAGTGGATTCAGATTAAAGTTCTGTCTGAGGGGTATTGAAGTGCGTAAGATAAGGAAGAGAATGGCTTTGGAACAAGCTCATTCCGAGTTATAACGAAGAAGTTATGAGATCAGGAAGTATGCGTCTCAAACTTGATTCTAGACTAAGAAATTTTTTTAAGAACTAGGGCTTGGCGCCGCGGCGCCAGCCATGCCGTTTAAAGTGGCGCAGCAGCGCTAGACCAGGAGTCAGGGACTGAAGTCTCGCACCATGATGCGAGAGTTAAAGGAGAGGGTGGAGCCGCAGCGCCAGTGTAGAGAAAAAGCCAGAGATGAGCTTTTAACTGCTCAGCTCTTGGGGGAAACGTAAGGGACGATAAAGAACATAATGTCCAATTAATGTAACACTTAATCAAGTAATTTAAACCTTTAGTACATGTTGAATGAAATGATAGAAAGAGATTAAAAGATCAAGAAGGTAATGAATAACGAAAGTATTAAATAAGATAAGTATTATCAAGAAAACCGTAATGAACGGTAATAAGATTAATAAAAGCCGAATGGGAGTCGAATAAGGAATGAATCCTGAAGTATGACAATTAGTTGCCAGAAAGTCGTAAGGAATAAGAAGTTGACTTAACGAATAGTATAGTTTAATAGTTCGGATAAGTTAAGATAAAGTTTAGGCTGTGGTATAATCGTAACTTTGATGGTTGACATATGGGAGTTAGGCTAAACAATTCCTTCAGAGAGCGAAGGTATATACAAAACTGGCAACCGATCTAACTCACTGTGATGGCAGTGTAGATAAGATGAGAACTTGTTTGTTGGTTATTTGTGGAAACCACTCAGAGTACCAACTGGACTACTAGCAGAGACACGATGTGTGCTGAGTCCTATTAAGGTTATAAGAAGAAGATAAGAATATAAATCATCCAAGATGATGAACGTTCTTAGTAAGACATCTCCGTATATTATGAAGCCATAAACTGGAAAAAGGAAGTAGTCGCGTAAACTTATATTGCAAGAACGTGAACCTTAAGGAGTAAAGTTAAGTAAACCAATGCGTAAGTTCAATATATGACTAATTGGTGTATATGTTTTCTCCTTATGTGTTATATAGGAATTGGATGAGCAGTTCAACGTAAGTTGTAGCTGTACGTAAGGGAAGTTTTCTAATTTCATTCATATTCTAAATGAATTCTAGTTTCTTAAACTTCTCAGATGTTGAACTTGAGAAGTCTTGTCTATGTGCATATGTGTGATATATGTACAAGGTGGTAGTATGTATGAGGCCTTGTGCCATAATTTGAACACTTCGGTGTTCCTATGATATGAACTGTTCTGTAATTAAGTTGTTCAATACAAGTATGTTTTGTTAATACATGAACCGTTATTGTTAAGTCTGTGCTAATGATTCTAGCCAGACAGGATGTGTATGAAAAAGGTAGAGAAATGAAAGTATTTCAAAGTGAAAGTGACAGATGTTTTAAGATGATAGGAATCGAGACTATTCCTATTATTCAAGCTGCTTCATAACCTTTGTTCGGTTATCGAAGTTCTGAAAAAATGTTTAAACTCTTGAAGTTGTTTGTTTATCTGTTATGGCTTGCTGGGCAATTGAATGCTCACACTTGCTTTAAATGAAAAATATTTCTAGTGAATGATGTTAGAAGAACTTAAAGACCCCGTAAAGATCAAGCTGACGGTATCCAGAGGAAGTGCCATTCAGGATGAGAATGAGCGAGAAGATCAAGTAAAGGCTTGTAATACAAAAAGATGAAATTGAACTATAGACTAGTTTAAGGAACTGTTATGTATCCTTTGTGGCGGATAAAAGTCACTCTTGTAATATGAAATGAATAATGTATTTATCATTATTTGTAATGAAAGAGGTTATAAGGTTTCTAGAACCTGGGATTTGAGAGTGTATGTTGTTATATTCAGTATATAATGATGTATGTTGGATGAATGATGTACTCGTGACGTACGGAACTCGGGTGTGAAGATAGACCGGATTTTGGGGCGTTACAAGTTGGTATCAAAGCTGATAGGTTATAAACCTTAGGTAGGAGTACCTAAGACTATAATCGTAGAGAGAAGGGTAAGAAGATCACCACATGATCACAGTGATTCGTAGTAACAGATGAATTGTTAAACGATGAATGATTTATAGCTAATGTTATGAATGAAGGGTACTATGAAGTAGTACAGGAAGAAGAACTCAGATTGAGTTATGAAGGATATTATTCTAATTAAAGAAAATTTGTATTAAGTAAAGAGAGATTTAGAAGTTGTAAAATTTCAATTGAGGACTCATATCAGCAGCTGAGTTGTATTATTCCTTGTATGGGCGGGGAAATTGTACGTGGTTTTAGAACCACGTAGCTTCTTATGCGATATAGTTGTTAAGTTGAACAATTCATTGTATGGGCGGAGAATTGTCCTTGGTGTAACAACCGCTTAGCTTCCTATATCGGTCAGTAGCTGAGTTGACCAATTTTCTGTATGGGCAGGGAATTGTGTTTGGTTCTACAATCACTTAGCTTCTGGTAGTGATAATCATTGGAATAGTATGTCACGCTATCAAGATGTATATGACGAGAAGGAGAATCTTTTCTCATGTATATACTTGATAGGTAGAGAATGTTAAGGTAGGTGTGAGTTCCTGAAACTCATACTTATGGTAAGTTCGTGACTCATAATAATATGGTATATTTTCGAACGTCTCAGGGAATGGACGCTCATGGTCTATCTGGATATTCTTCAACTCATATTATTGTGGAAAGTTCCTGAACTCATAATGTGTGGTAAGTTGATGGACTGTATTAAGATATAGGGATGTTTAGATTGAAAACATGTTGTTTTCAGTAGGCTTAGTATTGAAGGTACTAGAGAAGATTAAGTATTGTAGCAGTAAGACAATGAATAAAGATGGAGAAATAAGATATTCCAAGTCATCCAGCTATGCTAGATTTCGAACTTTATTGAAATTGTGCTGATATGTACAATTTTTAAAAAAAAGAAGAAAGAATTGGTTCAACTTTTAGAACCAACAGATTTTAAAAGAGCTATTCTTGGTATGTCTATGCTAATTGCTTCGGCTAGACAGAAATTGATTTAAAATATCAAAATGAATTTTATATCATCCGTGCATTTGATGCAAGGATAGTAAAAAATGGAGTTATTATTGCAATTGAACCTGGTGTTGGATGTGATCTTAGGATCAACAACCCGCTATGGTATGATGTATAATGATGAAGTCACAAACTGACGAAGTCCTCAACGTACTGTGAAAAGTATGGTATCATGACGTCATAAACCGTTTTGATGTATTGCGAAAAGAATTTAAAGAAGTAGTCAATGTCAATTGAGTTGACTAGACGAATGTTTCACGTTGATATCCAATTTATTGGTATGGTCTAAGCTACTTGATTCGGTTAAACAAATGGTATGTCATGTTATTAGAAAATCGAGCTTTCTTTGAGAACTTGTGCCAAGCCAAATTATTTTGGTGCGGAATCTAATGATCAAGTCTGAGGAGAACCTGGAAGAGGTAGTTTATTTTCTTTGGGATTGTAAACTGACCGTTAAAGAAGGGCTTATGGAGAAATGCTGTTTAACCTAGTGAGAGTTCATGGTCGATTTGACCCCTCAGCAAAAGTATGAAACGTTTTAAAAGGAAAGTTTATATTCCTCGTTATTCCTTCTACTTCATGATTCTTGATAGGTTATGAGGGTTAGGAATGAGGGAAAGATAAGAACTCAATTGAAGAGAAGTTGAGAAGAAGGGTAAGCTAAAATTTTGAGGACGAAATTCTGTGAAGAAGGGGAGAATGTGAGAACCCGAGTAAGGGTGTGGTTTTAAGAAATTCCGAGGATGAAATTTTTATAAGGGGGGAAGTGTGACAACCCGGAGAATCCGGATTGTCCAGAATTTAGGTTTAAAGAATTAGTTATTAATAAAACTAATTTTTATTAATAATATTATGTGCTATGTGCTTATTAATCATTCTATAACCTAAAATGATTATAAGTTGGGAGTATTATGGCTGCGAGCTAGATTGATCGAATAAGAATTTTTAAGACGGAAATAAAATTTTTCCGAAAACAAAAATATTTTCGAGGAAAAAGACGAAATAGGCACTATTCATCAGTTTCTGCTCGGAGATTTATTTTGAAATTCCGAGAAATGAATGATTACGTAAAATTTTGAGACGTGATGGAATATTCAATAATATTTCAGTTATGACAAAAACGAAGTTTTTGCCTACGGACTTAAAACATAAGGGTTAGAAAAAGTAAGTTTCGAGAATTTAATAATTTCGTATAATAATTAGGGTTATTATGCATAAGGAATACTGGTGTAATACTAGTTATTATGCGAGTATAGTACGAAGATTATTATGACGTATAATACGAATATCGTACGAACTATATACGGAGAGGATACGGGAATGAGATGCGTAGAATACGATTTAGTCTTAAAGGCTAAGTAAGGGATAAGTTATGTAATAGCTAAGTAAACTTAATAATTAAGTAATGTGCTTATGCTTAAGAGCTAAGTAAACTTAAGGGCTAAGTAAACTTAATGAGTACGTAAACTTAAGGGTTAAGAAGACTTAATGGTTAAGAAGACTTAAGGGCTAAGAAGACTTAATGGCCAAGTAAACTTGGTGGCTATGTAGACTTGGTGGCTAAGTAAACTTGGTGGCTAAGCATTGAAATAGTAAGGAGGTTAAGGGGGAAAATGACCAATTTGCCCTAAGCCTTGGTTTTCTATAAATAGGAAGCTAGATTTCATATTTTTCGAATTTTGAAAATCTTCCAACTTAAGAGAGAGAGAGAGAGAGAGGTCGGATGAGAAGGAGAAGGAGGAGGAAGAGCTAGCCCGTGTACAAACTTTGTCCGACTGGAGAAGATTAAAGAATAACGGTAATCCGAACCCTAGTCTCTTCTAATATTTCTTTAAGTTCTATGTTTAAAAACAGAACTTAATGAGAATAAGGAGTAAAAGATGTTAGTAATGATTTCATATGGTTGAAATCACATGAAAATAAAGAAATGAGAATTAGAAGTTTAGTTTGTAAATTTCTTAGGGAAGTATAAGATTCATGAGGATTTTGAGCGATCCGAATGAATATTATGAATGAGTAGGTTAAATAAGTAAAGAATGGTGTTCTATAACATCAAATTCCAATAAAAACTGGAATCGTAATCCAAAATATCGATTAAAATGAAGAACGAACGAAGAACACGCGAAAAACACGAAGAACGTTGTTGATGGACAAATTTAAAACCATCGTAGTATAATTGTTGTTGATGGACAAGTTTAAAACTATCGCGTATAAGTTAGTTTCTAATTGCTTGGTTAGGAATGGTAGAAACGTTCATGAAGAACGGATTAAAACTTAACTATAACGAAGTTATGGCAAAAAATTTGTAAAAGACAAATGAGAATTAGAAAGTTAGTAAATGAACCCGAACGTATAAGGTTTCATAAGGAAGTAAGAGAACATAGAAAACGTGAGTCGTGGACTCAAGAACGAACGAGTTTCGAGTTCGGTTGACTGAATTACGGACGAACGAGCGAAGAACACTAAAAGCATAAAAATGAACGAAGGGTGAAGATCAAGCTAATCAAATGGCATGTTAACAAATTCAAAATGAAGTTCTGTCTGAGGGGTATTGAAGTACGTAAGATAAGGAAGAGAATGGCTTTGGAACGACCTCGTTCTGAGTTATAACGAAGAAGTTATGAGATCGGGAAGTACGCATCTCAAGCTTGATTCTAGACTTAGAAAAATTTTCAAGAACTAGGGCTTGGCGCCGCGACGCCAGCTATGCCATGTAAAGTCGCATAGCAGAGCTAGACCGGGAGTTAGGGATTGAAGTCTCGTGCCACGGCACGAGAGTTAAAGGAGAGGGGGGCGCCGCAGCGCCAGTATAGAGAAAAAGCTAGAGATGAGCTTTTAACTTCCCAGCTTTTGGGGGAAACGTAAGGGACGATAAAGAACATAATGTCCAATTAATGTAACACTTAATCAAGTAATATAAACCTTTAGTACATGTTGAATGAAATGATCGAAAGAGATTAAAAGATCAAGAAGGTAATGAATAACGAAAGTATTAAATAAGATAAGTATTATCAAGAAACCCGTAATGAACGGTAATAAGATTAATAAAAGCCGAATGGGAGCCGAATATGGAATGAATCCTGTAGTATGACAATTAGTTGCCAGAAAGCAGTAAGGAATAAGAAGTTGACTTAACGAACAATATAGTTTAATAGTTCGGATAAGTTAAGATAAAGTTTAGGTTGTGGTACAATCGTAACTTTGATGGTTGACATATAGGAGTTGGGCTAAACAATTCCTTCAAAGAGCGAAGGTATATACAAAACTGGCAACTGACTTAACTCACTGTGATGGCAGTGTAGATGAGACGGGAACTTGTTTGTTGGTTGTTTGTGAAAAATAACTCAGAGTACCATATGGACTACTAGCAGACACATGATGTGTGCTAAGTCCTAGTAAGGTTATAAGAAGAAGATAAGAATATAAATCATCCGAGATGATGAACGTTCTGCGTAAGATATCTCAGTATGTCATGAAGCCGTAAACTGGTAAAAGGAAGTAGTCGCATAAACTTATATTGCAAGAACGTGAACCTTAAGAAGTAAAGTTAAGTAAACCAATGCGTAAGTTCAATATATGATTAATTGGTGTTTATGTTTTCTCCTTATGTGTTATATAGGAATTGGATGAGCAGTTCAGCGTAAGCTGTAGCTGTGCGTAAGGCAAGTTTCCTAACTTCATTCATATTCTAAATGAATGCTAGCTTCTTCAACTTCTCAGATGTTGAACTTGAGAAGTCTTGTCTATGTGCATATGTGCGATGTATGTACAAGGTGGTAGTATGTATGAGGCCTTATGCCACAATTTGAACACTTCAGTGTTTTTATGATATGAATTGTTCTGTGATTGAGCTGTTCAATACAAGTATGTTCTGTTTATACATGAACCGTTATTGTTAAGTCTGTGCTAATGATTCTAACCAGAAAGGATGTATATGAAAAAGGTAGAGAAATGAAAGTATTTCAAAGTGAAAGTGACAGATGTTTTAAGATGATAGGAGTCAGGACTATTTCTATTATTCAAGTTGCTTCATAACCTTTGTTCGGTTATCGAAGTTCTGAAAAAATGTTTAAACTCTTGAAGTTATTTATTTATTTGTTATGACTTGCTGGGCAATTGAATGATCACTGTGACGGCCTCAGAATCCTAGTCCTAAATCACCTTGGATTCGGTTCGATCATTCTATACAACTATTACTATTTGCGAAAGATATAAACATAAATTGTTTGTACAATACATTACACACTATTCCCCAAAGTCGAGTAACCTTAACTTAATACACATTACATAACTTACTTAACACATAACCTTAAAATACAACACTTATACAATTTAGTTGCACACATATCCTAACGCTGGAACTGTCTTTAACCTTTCCTTGTATCCGACGCGTTCGTCTTAATCTGCAATGTTTTATCATGATATAGCAAGGGTGAGCATAAAAGTTGCCCAGTAAGTTTAAATTCAATAATATAATGATATATCATGATTGAAAGAGTCTGAATAATAAGCTGACTATAATTCAACAATATAATTGTGAACTATTAGGAACAAAGTTTTGATTGAACAAGTATTAAACATGAACAAAAATATCTGGAACAAGTGGTAATGAAGGTGATCAGTCTTTCATACCTGACTTATACATGCAATATGTACATAGTACAATTCATGGCAACCAGCAATGATTAACCATAAGCTTATCCGAATGAAACACTCTTAGTAGAGTTAAGTAAAAATAAACATGCCTGAACCGTTGATTACCGCTACGCAATTTATAACGCTTTATCCGAAGACCTAATATTAGTAATATAGATCTCCAATATTAGAATAATATCATCACAATATAATACTATTATATATATATATATAAATATATATACACAGAATAACTTAAACACATAACATATAACACTATCAGTCTATAACACACATAAGACTCGGTGTCAAGTCAAACTATTGCAGTCTGAGTTGAACCCGACATAAATCTGACATCCCGACGATCTAGTCGGATAAAACTTCAGTTTTAAGTTCAATTAAACTCTGACTAAACACTTAACCATTATCTAAGATAATTAATATCAGTCAAAATATTTTTCATAAGCTCGTAATAAATTTTAAATAATTATTACCATTTATCATGAATTTTCAATCACTTATATCGTATTTAAATGAATTAAATACCACATAATTCTATTATCATTAATATTTATTTAATATCAAATATTAATGAAATACATGTCATAATATTATAATATATTCATAATATCACAAAGTATTTTTAATACCTTAAAATCACCTTTATATGATTTTTAAACAATTAAATTCATTATCCGATAATTGCTTTTAATATTAAAATATTAATATTTTCATGGCAAAATATAAAAAGTTATATTTTATAACTTAAAATATTTTTATAACACTTGAATCATTTTTATATGATTTTTAAATCATTAATTCTATTTTTTCTTAATTTATTTAATATATTTATTAAATAAACTAATTATTATTAATATTGATTAATTAATGAAATTCATCTCAAAATATTAAAAGTCATCAAAAATAACTTAAAATATTTTATAATATCATAATATAATTTTTCATGATTTTTCATGAATTACAACTATTTTTAAATAATTTATTTAATATTATAATTAAATAAATTAAATACCATTTATATTACAAAAATATTAAATATTTATGAAATATACTCAAAATAATTAAAACCTATTTTTCAGACTTTCAAATAATTTTTCGGAATTTATTTAGTATTTTTAATAATTAAAAATTATTTTTTTCTATTTTTAAATAATTTTCAAAAAATTAGAAAATACATAATAATAAAACCATCGCTAAAGGGTCCTATAGCGACAGACCTGTCGCTATAGGTGTTCTTGGTGTGTTCTCGAGCTTCAAAGTCAGTTTACATGGTGGGTGGTTTGACCACGATTAGATCTAGTTTCCATTTGTTTTCAAGGCTGTTAAAAGTATTAATATTGTATTACTTATGTAGAACTACAACCACAAACAAGTATTATCGCCAAAACATATTACAACATCAAAATCAAAGCTAGCCAGATGCTTGACAACGCTGTTCTTGAGTTTCTGGGTTACCCAGAAACTCAAGTAGTGTTAGGGTATTTTTATTCTGCCTTAAATCATAGCTTTGTGGAATTCATTTATGTGATCTTAAAGTTCAATCGTGTAGTGAACATGTCATAGTACATTTATATAACCTTACATCAACTTATAAAATCACCCAAGCAAGATTTGGACCGGTCAAAGTGGTGGTCCGGGACTGTTCTTGAGAAATCTGGGTTTCCCAGATTTCATCAAGAGGCTGGTGGTCAACGATGGTTTGACCTGCTACAACTTTGATCCAGTGCATGATTTGGAATTAATAAAGTCATGTATGGTTAGCCTACATGTCAGTCTATATACAAATAACAACAACATGGCCAGATTAGTTCACAGAAAGAAGATCAGAGACCACCAAAAGATTGTCAGGCGCTTCGGGAATTCTGGGTTTGCCCAGAAACTCTATTTCGTGACTGGTCAACGCTGTTTGACCGCTTGTAACTCTTAATATACTAAGGATATGACCTTGTTTCTTGTTTTAGATCATAGTCCTCATGACATAGAACACATGTATAACATAAAACAACACAAAGAAAACACAGAGAAGGATTTACAGGCCTTGACATTAGCTTAATAGTCCATGTTTCCAATTTTTTCCAGATTTCCTAAAACTTCTATTTCGAGCATCTAGATGGTATGGATCCATGATCCAACAACCTAGATCTCTAAAAGACACCTTGCAACACATATCTAACCAACAAATAACAACATCAAACATAAGATCACTGATTTTCGAAATTTAGGATTTGTATACCTTTTAAGCTTGGATCATGATTTTTGACTTTGATTCATGTTATTGGATTGCTAAATCTTGATCATGGTTTGGTTTCTCACACTCTCTCACTCTAACTCCCGAAATTCTAGAGAGAGAGAGTCTTGGTGTAAATGAAAAATGAAAGTAGTCAGTTCTCTCTCTTTAATCTTATAAATGTTATATGATTCAATGTATATGGCTGAGTTAGATGGCTGAGAATTGACACATAGCTAAGGCTAAGGTTAGGGTTTAGTCACCAACCCACTATCTTGGCAAGATCTACACTCCACCCATTAAAGAATACACAAAGGGCATTCTAGTCATTTTCTATTTAATTTTAATGGCATTTTGGACATTTGATCAAACCCTTAGGGTTTAAGGTTTGGAAAACTTTAGGGTTTAGGGTTTCAAACCCTTAGGGTTTGTAAATTTAATTTTCTAAAATTTCCAAATTTAGGTTTTAAAAATAGAAATTTAATATTTCTAAACTATAATTAGGATTTACTAATTATATTAAAATTTCTTAATCACAATTTAAATCTTGCTAATTATGATTAACATTTTCTAATTAAAATTACTAATTTAGCAATTAGGATCGTAATTGGTCATTAGGGTTTATAAACCACTAATTAGGGTTTCTAATATAAAAATAATTTTCCTAAATTAGAAATTAGATTTCGTAATTAGATTAATGTTTTCTAATTACTAATAACATGAAAATTAGGATTAATATTTCCTAATTAACATTAAATCTATTTAACTAACAATTAGGTTTTCCCTATTTCTAAATTAGGATTCCCGGAACCGAAATTAGGGTTTCCAGAACCCATTTTAGGGTTTCTTGAAATTCGCTAGAGTTTTCTAACCGAACGTTGACGTTCTTAATATATACATAGGGTTTGTTACAGATATCGTTTATCTGGTCAACCCCTGACCCTTAACCACATACTATACACATATACACAGAACATATTCACGTATACCCTTAATCTTGAATAATTCACCTAAATCCTTCACAGAATTTTGAAATCATCAAAATTCCATCTTAAAAATATCAAACGCATACACTAATTTTCTGTCTAGGTTCAAATTTTGAACCTTAAATCAATTAATTAAAATTTTATAATTTTCCAAATTCCCGGGTTGACACATTCACCCATTCTTCTAAGAATTTCGTCCCCGAAATTCACCTTACACCTTACACCATATACCATACATTCTCATCATCACATGCTACCCAATACACCTCTCACCAGAGTAAAAATTTTCAAATTATGCTGATGGGTCATATAGACCATGAACACATAGTTTTAACGGTATTGATCATACCCCAAAATAATACATTACTTGGTATGTTTATAATCACAAAGAAGGTAAACTACCGTTGTTAGTACTTTAGGTGATCAGCCTATCGTACTCTTACGTCATACATAACGTATTAATTATGTATAGCGAATATTTACGCTACTTGATTGGATTATTTATCCAAACAACATAGTTCACCTCAGTCTTATCAGAGGATTCTGTACCAAAGCAATTTGGTTCGGGAAATTTCTTTCAATGAAAACTTTAGAGTTTTCATAACATTAGTCTAGCTGAATCGAATAACATAGACTCATATCAATAATTCAATTCAATCGAATTATTAAAGTGTAGCCAAACCCCGTTGGCAAATTAAAATTTTTGAAAATATTTTCGAGAATGATGTCATGATGCCGTACTGTATTAACAGTCCGTTTGAGGATCCCGTCATTATATGTCTTTGTCATAACACATCATACAATAGTGGAACAACGATTTTAGATCAAATTCACACTAAGTATTACTGTATTTATAACTCCATCACTTTTTATCATCTCTGCACCAGGTTACATCGTACATGAGTGATAATTAAAATATATTTTGATATTTTAAATCATTTTGCGTCTAGCCGACATAAGTAGCATAGACTATACTTTAAACCGTTTCAAAAGTGATTACGAGTCTACATTTTTTTTTCAAAAGCACATAGTGCGTATTTAGCTTGATGTCAATCATTTCGAAGTCTAGCATAGCTAGAATTTTTGGAAAACTTATTTCTTCACTAATAATCAGTTACTTAACAATCTATATGTTCCTATAATCTTTAATACTCCATTTTCACACAACTATGCCCAGTTCGTAAAACCACACTTATGAGTTCATTTACTTGCCACAATCATATGAGTTTAAGAACTTGTCCTAGTCAGACCTTTGGTGTCCATTCGCTGAGGGGTTCATAAACATTTCATATAACTACGAGTCAAGAATGTCACATAAGTATGAGTTTTAAGAACTCGTACTTAACCTTATGGTCTCTACCTATAACCTATCTATCCGTTATACACATGAGAAAGGAATCACCCTCTTAACATGCATATAGCAAATAGCGCGATACAACATTTCAATGATTATCCTTGTCATAACTAAGTAGTTGTTACACCAAGTACAATTCCCTGCCCACACAAAGAATCATACAACTCAGCTGCTGACATGAGTCCTCAATTGAATCCCCACCTAACACTAACACCCTTCTCAATACGAATTTCATTCAACTCGTATTCATAATCCTTTCCTGAATCTGTACCAATTTATGGTATAACTGTCACCCAGCAAACTTGCTGTAACTTTTCAATCATTCGCTTGATCCTTCTCTATACTATAACCTTATCTGATCATGGAGTGATCTCATCGTATACATTACGATTCATTTCTATATCTATATCGTTTTGTTTTACGATCTCCTATAACTGCACTTTTAGTCTTTTAGACTCTATCTATTTCTCACCACTATTTAACTTTTATTATCAGAGTTAGGGAACTCTGTATCTTATAAGTCGTCGAGATTCATCTTTGAATCTTACCGACCCAACTAACTCTATGTGAGTTAGTACTTATCCTAAGCACTGCGGTTATTGGTCTCATGTATTCCTACCTAAGCTTCATAACCAACAGCTCTGATACCAACTATGACGGCCTCAAAATCCAGGTCCCAAATCACCTTGGATCCGGTTCGATCATTCTATACAACTATTACTATTTGCAGAAGATATAAACATAAATTGTTTGTACAATACATTACACACTATTCTCCAAGGTCGAATAACCTTAACTTAATACACATTACATAACTTACTTAACACATAACCTTAAAATACAACACTTATACAATTTAGCTGCACCCATATCCTAACGCTAGAACTGTCTTTAACCTTTCCTTGTATCCGACGCATTCATCTTAATCTCCAATGTTTTATCATGATATAGCAAGGGTGAGCATAAAAGTTGCCCAGCAAGTTTAAATTCAATAATATAATGATATATCATGATTGAAAGAGTCTGAATAATAAGTTGGCTATAATTCAACAATATAATTGTGAACTAGCAGGAACAAACTTTTGATTGAACAAGTATTAAATATGAACAAAAATGTAAGACCCCAAATTATTAATAAATAAAATTTAAATTCCCTCTATTTATTATTTTGAAATAGTAAGGGTTAAATTGATTAATGAGGTTAGTTATGGGTAAAATGCGCAAATATTTCAAATAAGCAGGTGGTTATAAAATATTCATTGTTGTCGGGGAATATTCGTTTGGTCGTGAAATATTCTTTCTGTCGGGGAATATTCGTACGACGGCGCAGTCTTTTGTGGGCCCCATAACGGAAAGTGATTGGATGAAGAAAACGACAAGTATAAGTTGTTTATAAATAACGGCGTAGTTGTTACCGTTAATACCGTTGGAATACCCGGTGGTTAAAACACAGTAATACGCGTTGTTGCACAGTAGCACACTGTATTGCACCAATTATTGATTCTTACGTAAGAAGGCACTACTCAATAATGGTTACAGTAATTACTGTTCAGTATTTTATTTTATTGATTCAATAATTACTGCGTTGATATTTTATATTACTATTGTTCAATAATTGTCTCTACACAGTATTTCCCATTATCAGATCAGTAATTCATATTATTTGAATAATATTATTAGATAACATTATTGGCAATGTCTAGAAAGTTCTGTATAAGGAGAGGTTTGGTAATCTAATTACGCGCCAGTAAGGATAAATCCTTATTGGAAAGCCCCCTCTTTCTTGGGAATGGCCTGGTTGTCATAAATGTAATTCTGTAATATTATTTGTGAATAATTAATTATTGATTCATATGATAAGGAAATATTTATTTTATGTGGATATAAATGAGGGATATATTTTTGTGGTTAAAAATGAAGGAATTAAAGCTGAGGTGTTTTATCAGTATTTTGTCGATGTGGAGGTATTAAAAATCATCCGTTTATAGATTTCGGATATCTTATGTTTGGAATCTGAAAAAACTTTCTTCTACAAAGTTGTAGAGAATTAAATTTTCTATGGAAACGCGCGAGTTTTGAATTTTTTTGATAAAAGAGTTATTTTCTATGAATTATTGAAGTTTCAGAAAATAAAATAATTTTTATTAAATTGCGGAACCCACTTTTTGGTTGGTGGATTAAACATGTGGGCTGCTGGGATGAATTTCAGAATTGGCATGCCTTGACAAGTCTTGGTCTTGGCATGCGTAAGGAAAATAAGAAAATATTAATTTATTATTTTAGTCTCCTTTGGCGTTCTTGCATTTTTCTATAAATAGAGGGCTAAGTTAGAATTAAAAATCACACCAGAAATAAATTTTCTCTCTTTCTCTCTCTATATTATCGAGCGTATTCTTGTTAGTATACTTTGAGTGTTGCTATACGGTGCAAGTTTCTGTCCGTACTATACCCGAAATTCAGTCAGAAGTACGATTATTTTGAGGTAAGGAATGTTATTTTATTCGAAAATGATATTATTTCTTCAATATCATTATGCCAAAATATTGGCTGGAATTTTTTATCAAATTTGGAACTTTTCACGTCGGGATTACTATTCATGAGTTACTATTCACGAGTTACTATTCAACGAAAAATAAAATTTTCTTATTTTTGTCCAAAATATATATTCTGGGTACTAGCTTTGATTGTATCTATGTTTTGATCATTCTTGAATTTTACTTCATTATGAATAATTATAAGGTATTTTTGGACATAGATAAATCGAAATACGAATACTTAATATTTGTTATTTTGTTTCACTGGATTCGTTTTCTTTAAGATATTTTTCATCATCCTCAGTCCTAAATGATGATATTACTGAATATCTTTGGCCTGTAGTGCAAAGATGAATGATTAACTGATGAATATCTTTGGCCCGTAGTGCAAAGATGAATATGTGTTGAGATGAACATGACCGACTAGTGATACAAATGAATATCTTTGGCCTGTAGTGCAAAGATGAATATTTGATTAAAGATGGTTATTGATTGTTGTTACAGGGATAAAATATTGATGATGGACTTTTAAATCTTAGAAGATAGTAGAACTCATTCTCTACTTGACTCTTCTAATGGTTTGCTGTTTCCGCTGCAGTTATTGATTTAAAACTTGTTGTCTATTGTATTCTATTAGATTTTTCCCTGTTGAAGACTAACGATAATTTGTTCTGTATTATCTTAGTCATAATGTTCTTTACTGGGCTAGTTGAGCTCACCCTTTTCCTTTTTGTTCCATTTTTCTCAGGAGGCGAGAATGTAGCGAATACTTGTCGGGGTATAGAATGATGGTTCTAGAAGTTATTTTAGTAGTCCTCACCATTTTTGTGAAATAATGTATCAATAATTGTAATGAGGACTTATTTGAGTGTGGATATTGTCTAGATGACAATATTTGTATTTAAACTCACAGTTCTTATGTTGTAACAGTAAAGATGTAGTTGTTTCTGTACCATGTATTTTGGCGACTCGGAATGGGTGTTGTATACCTATTTTGGGGGCGTCACAGTTGGTATCAGTGCTTAGGGATATGATCTCTAGCGGAGATCGGAGAATAGAACTAGGAGGGGAGAGACGAATAAATCCTTCGCTAGTGTGTCCTACCTAAGCTTATTTATTGGTCAGTCATAATATAGGGGTATTGTGTGATTTGTTAATTTATTTAATTAACCCCTGTTTAATGGCAATATTTGAGAATGTCGACTGAGAATGTTAATAGTGGAGTAAATGAGACCGTGGAGACACTGGTGCTTACCAACGAGGAGAACGTGCAGCAGGCTGGCAATGTTCCTCTTGTGAACAACACCAATGAGCAGATGATGAACGATGGAATGTTTAGAAGTTTTTTGCAATTCATGCAAAACCAGACGAGGGAGACTCGTGCTCATAATACAGGAGGAAATGATAGCAATTCACGATTTGTCACAACCAAACATTTCAAAGAATTGGGACCACCAGAATTTAAGGGAAAGCCGGATCCGATCATGACGGAAACGTGGGTCAAGCAAATTACCAAGATATTCGATGTCTTGGGATGCACGGAGGAATAGAAGGTTCCATTCGCCACCTTTATGTTCCGTGGCGAGGCAGACTACTGGTTGGAGTCTGTGAAGCGTACCCATCCAGCCGCACTCAGCATGTCTTGGGAGATATTTCAGAAACTGTTCAATGACAAGTACTTTCCTGAAAGTATTCGTCATATGAAGGAGGTAGAGTTTATTAGACTGGAGCAGAATAACATAACGGTGTCTCAGTACGAGGCGAAGTTTGCAGAGTTTTCCAGGTTTACACCTCATTTGGTGGAGAATGAGGAACGTATGACGAGGATGTTTCTGAGAGGTTTGAAACCCGGCATACGTTAATATCTCATTTCTCATAAATTTTCTCTCTATTCAGATGTTGTCAACAGGGCTCAATTATTAGAGCGAGATAACGAGTACGGTCAACTGAGGGACCACAACCAGGATCATATCGGTGACAGCAGTCATCAGAACAATGATAACCAGCGGAGAAAGAAAAATACAGACAAGAACGGCAACCACTCTAGTGGTAATCGTGGCTATGAAAATAGAAGAAGCGAGTCGGGAGGAGATTTTAAAAAGAGGAGATTCAACAATGACAATACGAAGACGTCCGCACCAGCAGCAACTGGTTCTAAGGGAGGAGAACGACCACCGGTTATATGCTATAAGTGCGGAAAAGAAGGACATATCAGCCCAAACTGCCCACAACAGTTTAAGGTATGTTATAATTGTGGAAAGGAAGGACATATCGCTCGAGATTGCACTGTAGCAAAACCAAGTCCAGCGGGGATGGTGACTCAAAAAGCTTTCCCAGAAAAGATAAAGTCAACGGTTTCTGGAAGAACGTTTGTCGTGACTGGTCAACATGCGAGGAACCCAAATGAGGTGATCACGGGTAAGCTAATCATAAATTCATGCGAAGTTTATACCTTATTAGATACCGGTTCTACCCATTCTTTTATCTCTCCTGCTTGTGCTCAACGTTTAAACTTGACTCCGGAGAAGTTAGACTTTGATTTATCTGTGGAGACTCCGTTAGGAGAAACTTTCATCACATCCACTGTTTATAAATCTTGTTTGATCCAAGTTGGCACCATCACATTACCTGTTGACCTTATTTCTTTAAAGATACTTGCTTTTGATGTGGTTTTAGGGATTGATTGGTTAACTACTCATCATGCCAAAATTGATTGTTTTCGTAAGGTTGTTAGTTTTCATATTCCTAACCAACCTGTTGTACGAATTTAAGCAACTAAGCCATTAAAATCAATCACTGTTATATCAAGCCATAAAGCCATTCGTTTATTAAAAACCGGATGTCAAGCTTTCTTAGCCCATGTTATGGATTTGAATAAAGACACGTCAAATTTGAATAATATTCCTATTGTTATTGACTTTCCAGACGTATTTCCTGAAGAACTTCCCGGTCTACCCCCGGAACGTGAAATTGAATTCTTTATTGATCTTGAACCGGATACAAAACCCATTTCTAAAACCCCATATCGAATGGCTCATATTGAACTTCAGGAGTTAAAAGTCTAACTACAGGAATTGTTAGACATCGGTTTCATTCGTCCTAGTACATCTCCTTGGGGTGCTCCTGTTTTATTCGTAAAAAAGAAAGATGGGAATATGCGAATTTGTATTGACTATCGAGAATTAAACCATGTCACCATCAAGAATAGGTATCTACTACCTCGTACTGATGACCTGTTTGGCCAGTTACAAGGAGCACAATTCTTTTCAAAGATCGATCTTCGTTCTGGATATCATCAGCTGAAGGTTAGAACTGAGGATATTCCAAAGACTGCTTTCGGAACTCGGTACGGGCATTATGAATTCCTAGTCATGTCTTTTGGATTGACTAATGCTCATGCGGCTTTCATGGATATGACGAACCGAGTATTCAATGATTAGTTGGATCAGTTCGTTGTTGTCTTTATTGATGACATCCTCATATATTCTAAAAGCCGTGAAGATCATGAGCAATATTTGAAGCTGGTACTCCAAAGGCTGCGAGAAAACAAGTTATATGCTAAGTTGAAGAAATGCGAGTTCTGGCTTGAGAAAGTAGCATTCCTAGGGCACGTGGTGTCAAAACATGGAGTATCTGTTGACCCGACGAAGATTGAAGCAATACAAAGTTGGGAGCAACCAAAGACGGTGACCGAAGTACGTAGCTTTCTGGGCTTAGCTGGTTATTATCGTAGATTCGTGTAAGGGTTTTCTCGAATCGCTACCCCGTTAACTCAGCTGACTCAGAAAGATATCAAATTCGTATGGAGCGAGGAATGCGAGAAGAGTTTTCAAGAGCTTAAGAGGAGACTCATTTTAGCACCTGTTTTGACCATACCATCCGGTTCGGATGGATTTGTTATCTACAACGATGCTTCAGGCAAAGGGCTAGGATGTGTTCTCATGCAACGTGGAAAAGTTATAGCCTATGCCTCGCGACAACTTAAATAATATGAGAGAAATTATCCTACTCATGATCTAGAGTTGGCAGCAGTCATTTTCGCGCTAAAGATCTAGGAGGCACTATCTATATGGGGAGAAAGTGGAGATTTATTCATACCATAAAAGCCTCAAATATTTCTTCACTCAAAAAGAACTCAACATGCGGCAACGACGTTGGCTCGAGCTGTTGAAAGATTACGACCACACTATGCAATACCATCCTGGAAAAGTAAACGTGGTAGCTGACACGTTGAGTAGAAGATCATATGCAGGAACGAGTGCGATGATGTCAAGCATACGCATAGAACCAACTTTAATTGATAAAGTTAAAGTTGCTCAAACCACAGACCCGGAGCTGATGCGTATGAAGATGAAAGTGCAAGAAGGTGCTATTCCAGAAGCAAGAATCGATGAAGAAGGAATACTTCGAGTCCACTCCAAACTTTGTGTTCCTAACGATTCTGATTTGAAGTACAAGATCATGATGGAAGCACACAATACACCATTTGCAATCTATCTTGGAAGTTCCAAAATGTATCGTGATCTTCAACATACATTTTGGTGGAATAATATGAAGAGAGAGATTGCAAAGTTTATCTCGAGGTGTTTAACTTGTCAACGTGTAAAGGCGGATCATCAAGTGCCAAAGGGTCCATTGCAACCACTTGAGATTCCAAAATGGAAGTGGGAACACATTACCATGGATTTTGTTACGGGTCTTCCCATGGTTTCTCAAGGCATAAATGCTATTTGGGTTATTGTTGATAGATTAACCAAGTCTGCTCATTTCTTGCCGATACGGGAGACTTATTTCCTTGAACGTCTTGCTCGTATATACGTAGATGAGATTGTGAGACTGCATGGCATGCCAGTATCCATAGTTTCGGATCGTGACCCAAGATTCACTTCAAGATTTTAGGTTAGCTTGCAAAAAGCTATGGGCACAAATTTACGATTTAGTTCGGCATACCATCCTCAAACGGACGGACAATCAGAGAGGACTATTCAAACTCTTGAAGATCTATTAAGACTTTGTGTCCTAGATTTCAAAGGGAGTTGGGATAAGTACCTACCATTGGTAAAATTCTCCTACAATAACAGATATCAGGCAAGTGTAGGTGTGGCCCCATTTCAAGCATTATATGGACGAAAGTGTCGCTCTCCAGTATGTTGGGATGAGGTGGGAGAAGCAACGTTACAAGGACCAGAGTTGGTACGAATGACTACAGAGAAGATCCAAACGATTCGACAACGTATACAAACGGCACAGAATTGACAAAAGAGTTATGCGAATCTTCATCGAAAGGACGTGAAATTTGACATTGGGGATCATGTATTGCTGCGTGTGGCTCCATGGAAAGGAGTTACAAGATTTGGGAAGAGAGGAAAGCTCAATCCACGATTTATTGGTCCATTTTAGATTCTTGACCAAGTAGAAAATGTGGCCTATAGACTCGCGTTACCTCTAAGTATGTATCGTGTTCATAATGTTTTTCATATATCTGTGTTATGTAAATATGTGAAAGACCCAGACCACGTTATTGAGTTAGAACCGGACGAGATAGCTGAAGACTTAACGTACGAAGAGGTACCTGTCAAGATCTTGGATAGAAAGGAGCATGTTCTACGCACGAAGGTCATACCATAAGTTAAAGTTTTGTGGAAAAACCATGCTATTGAGGAAATGACCTGGGAGTTGGAAACAGAAATGAAAGCGAGGTATCCTCATCTTTTCGAAACACCAGGTACGTACGTCAATTTCAAGGACGAAATTTCATAAGGAGGGGAGGTTGTAAGACCCCAAATTATTAATAAATGAAATTTAAATTCCCTCTATTTATTATTTTGAAATAGTAAGGATTAAATTGATTAATGAGGTTAGTTATGGGTAAAATACTCAAATATTTCAAATAAGCAGGTGGTTATAAAATATTCATTGTTGTCGGGGAATATTCGTTTGGTTGTGGAATATTCTTCCTGTCGGGGAATATTCGTACGACGGCGCAGTCTTTTGTGGGCTCCATAACGGAAAGCGATTGGATGAAGAAAACGACAAGTATAAGTTGTTTATAAATAACGACGTAGTTGTTACCGTTAATACTGTTAGAATACCCGGTGGTTAAAACACATACGCGTTGTCGAACAGTAGCACACTGTATTGCACTAATTATTGATTCTTACGTAAGAAGGCACTACTCAATAATGGTTACAGTAATTACTATTTAGTATTTTATTTTATTGATTCAATAATTGCTGCGTTGATATTTTATATTACTATTGTTTCAATAATTATCTCTACACAATATTTTCCATTATCAGATCAATAATTCATATTATTTGAATAATATTATTAGATAATATTATTGGCAATGTCTACAAAGTTCTGTCTAAGGAGAGGTTTGGTCATCTAATTACGCGCCAGTAAGGATAAATCCTTATTGGAAAGCTCCCTCTTTCTTGAGAATGGTCTGGTTGTCATAAATGTGATTCTGTAATATTATTTATGAATAATTAATTATTGATTCATATGATAAGAAAATATTTCTTTTATGTGGATATAAATGAGGGATATATTTTTCTGGTTAAAAATGAAGGAATTAAAGTTGAGGTGTTTTATCAGTATTTTGTCGATGTGGAGGTATTAAAAATCATCTGTTTGTGGATTTCGGATATCTTATGTTTGGAATTTGGAAAAACTTTCTTCTACAAAGTTGTAGAGAATTAAATTTTCTATGAAAACACGCGAGTTTTGAATTTTTTTTGATAAAAGAGCTATTTTCTATGAATTATTGAAGTTTCAAAAAATAAAATAATTTTTATTAAATTGCGGGACCCACTTTTTGGTTGGTGGATTAAACATGTGGGCTTTTGAGATGAATTTCAAAATTGGCATGCCTTGACAAATCTTGGTCTTGGCATGCGTAAGGAAAATAAGAAAATATTAATTTATTATTTTAGTCTCCTTTGGCGTTCTAGCATTTTTCTATAAATAGAGGGCTAAGTTAGAATTGAAAATCACACCAGAAACAGGTTTTCTCTCTTTCTCTCTCTATATTATCGAGCGTATTCTTGTTAGTATACTTCGAGTGTTGCTATACGGTGCAAGTTTATGTCCGCACTATACCCGAAATTCAGTCAGAAATACGATTATTTTGAGGTAAGAGATGTTATTTTATTCGAAAATGATATTATTTCTTTAATATCATTGTGCCGAAATATTGGTTGGAAATTTTTATCAAATTTAGAACTTTTCACGTCGGGGTTACTATTCATGAGTTACTATTCGCGAGTTACTATTCACCAAAAAATGAAATTTTCTTCTTTTCGTCCAAAATATATATTCTGGGTACTAGCTTTAATTGTATCCATGTTTTGATCAATCTTGAATTTTACTTCACTATGAATAATTATTAGGTATTTTTGGACATAGATAAATCGAAATACGAATCCTTAATATTTGTTATTTTGTTTCACTGGATTCGTTTTCTTTAAGATATTTTTCATCATCCTCAGTCCTAAATGATGATATTACTGAATATCTTTGGCCTGTAGTGCAAAGATGAATGATTAACTGATGAATATCTTTGGCCCGTAGTGCAAAGATGAACATGTGTTGAGATGAACATGACCGACTGGTGATACAAATGAATATCTTTGGCCTGTAGTGCAAAGATGAATATTTGATTAAAGATGGTTTTTGATTGTTGTTACAGGGATAAAATATTGATGATGGACTTTTAAATCTTAGAAGATAGTAGAACTCATTCTCTACTTAACTCTTCTAATGGTTTGCTATTTTCGCTGCAGTTATTGTTTTAAAACTTGTTGTCTATTGTATTCTATTAGATTTTTTCCTGTTAAAAACTAACGATAATTTATTCTGTATTATCTTAGTCATAATGTTCTTTACTGGGCTAGTTGAGCTCACCCTTTTCTTTTTTGTTCTATTTTTTTAAGGAGGCGAGAATGTAGCGAGTACTAGTCGGGGTATGGAATGATGGTTCTAGAAGTTATTTTAGTAGTCATCACCATTTTTGTGAAATAATGTATCAATAATTGTAATGAGGACTTATTTGAGTGTGGATATTGTCTAGATGATAATATTTGTATTTAAACTCACAGTTCTTATGTTGTAACAGTAAAGATGTAGTTGTTTCTGTACCATGTATTTTAGCGACTCAAAATGGGTGTTGTATACCTATTTTAGGGGCATCACAAAAAATATCTGGATCAAGTGGTAATGAAGGTGATTAGTCTTTCATACCTGACTTATACATGCAATATATACAGAGTACAATTCATGGCAACCAACAATGATTAACCATAAACTTATCCGAATGAAACACTCTTAGTAGAGTTAAGTAACAACAAACTTTCCTGAACCGTTAATTACCGCTACGTAATTTATAACGCTTTATCCGAAGACCGAATATTAATAATATAGATCTCCAATATTAGAATAATATCATTACAATATAATACTATTATATATATATATATATATATACACACACACACACACACACACACACACACACACACAGAATAACCTAAACACATAACATATAACCTTAGCAGTCTATAACACATATAAGACACGGTGTCAAGTCAAACTATTGTAGTCTGAGTTGAACCCGACACAAATTTGACATCCCGACGGTCTAGTCGGACAAAACTTCGAGTTTAAGTTCAATTAAACTTTGACTAAACACTTAACCATTATCTAAGATAATTAATATCAGTCAAAATATTTTTCATAACCTCGTAATAAATTTTAAATAATTATTACCATTTATCAAGAATTTTCAATAACTTATATCGTATTTAAATGAATTAAATACCACATAATTCTATTATCATTAATATTTATTTAATATCAAATATTAATGAAATACATGTCATAATATTATAATATATTTATAATATCACAATATTTTTAATACCTTAAAATCACCTTTATATGATTTTTAAACAATTAAATTCATTATCCGATAATTGATTTTAATATTAAAATATTAATATTTTCATGACAAAATATCAAAAGTTATATTTTATAACTTAAAATATTTTTATAACACTTAAATCATTTTTATATGATTTTTAAATCATTAATTCTATTTTTTCTTAATTTATTTAATATATTTATTAAATAAACTAATTATCATTAATATTGATTAATTAATAAAATTCATCACAAAATATTAAAAGTCATCAAAAATAACTTAAAATATTTTCTAATATCTTAATATAATTTTCATGATTTTTCATGAATTACAATCATTTTTAAATAATTTATTTAATATTATAATTAAATAAATTAAATACCATTTATATTACAAAAATATTAAATATTTATGAAATATACTCAAAATAATTAAAACCTATTTTTCAGACTTTCAAATAATTTTTCAGAATTTATTTAGTATTTTTAATAATTAAAAATCATTTTTTTTATTTTTAAATAATTTCCAAAAAATCAGAAAATAAATAATAATAAAACCGTCGCTAAAGGGCCCTATAGCGACAGACCTGTCGCTATAGGTGTTTTTGGTGTGTTCTTGAGCTTCAAAGTCACTTTACAAGGTGGGTGGTTTGACCACGATTAGATCTAGTTTCCATTTGTTTTCAAGGCTGTTAAAAGTATTAATATTGTAGTACTTATGCAGAACTACAACCACAAACAAGTATTATCGTCAAAACATATTACAACATCAAGATCAAAGCTAGCCAAATGCCTGACAACGCTGTTCTTGAGTTTCTGGGTTACCCAGAAACTCAAGCAGTGTTAGGGTCTTTTTATTCTGCCTTAAATCATGGCTTTATGGATTTCATTTATGTGATCTTAAAGTTCAATCGTGTAGTGAACATGTCAGAGTACAATTATATAACCTTACATCAACTTAAAAACATCACCCAAGCAAGATCTGGACCGGTCAAAGTGGTGGTCCGGGACTGTTCTTGAGAAATCTGGGTTTCCCAGATTTCATCAAGAGGCTGGTAGTCAACGATGGTTTGACCTGCTACAACTTTGATCCAGTGCATGATTTGGAATTAATAAAGGCATGTATGGTTAGCCTACATGTCAGTCTACATACATATAACAACAACATGGCCAGATCAGTTCACAGAAAGAAGATCAGAGACCACCAAAAGATTGTCAGACGCTTCTGGAATTCTGGGTTTGCCCAGAAACTCTATTTCGTGACTGGTCAACGCTGTTTGACCGCGTGTAACTCTTAATATACTAAGCATATTACCTTGTTTCTTATTTTAGATCATAGTCCTCATGACATAGAACACATGTATAACATAAAACAACACAAAGAAAACACAGAGAAGGATTTACAGGCCCTGGCATTAGCTTGTCAGTCCATGTTTCCAATTTTTTCCAGATTTCCTAAAACTTATATTTCGAGCATCTAGATGGTATGGATCCAGGATCTAACATCCCAGATCTCTAAAAGACACCTTACAACACATATCTAACCAACAAATAACAACATCAAACACAAGATCACTGATTTTCGAAATTTAGGATTCGTATACCTTTTAAGCTTGGATCTTGATTTCTGACTTTGATTCATGTTATTGGATTGCTAAATCTTGATCATGGTTTGGTTTCTCACACTTTCTCACTCTAACTCCCGAATTTCTAGAGACAGAGAGAGTCTTGGTGTAAATGAAAAATGAAAGTAGTCAGTTCTCTCTCTTTAATCTTATAAATGTTATATGATTCAATGTATATGGCTGAGTTAGATGGCTGAGAATTGACACATAGCTAAGGCTAAGGTTAGGGTTTAGTCACCAACCCATTATCTTGGCAAGATCTACACTCCACCCATTAAAGAATACACAAAGGGCATTCTAGTCATTTTCCATTTAATTTTAATGGCATTTTGGACATTTGATCAAACCCTTAGGGTTTAGGGTTTGTGGTTTGAAACCCTTAGTGTTTGCAAATTTAATTTTTTAAAATTTCCAAATTTATGTTTTAAAATTAGAATTTTAATATTTCTAAATTATAATTAGGATTTACTAATTATATTAAAATTTCTTAATCACAATTTAAATCTTGCTAATTAGGATTAACATTTCCTAATTAAAATCGCTAAATTAGCAATTAGGATCGTAATTGGTGATTAGGGTTTATAAACCACTAATTAGGGTTTCTAATAGAAAAATAATTTTCCTAAATTAGAAATTAGATTTCGTAATTAGATTAATGTTTTCTAATTACTAATAACTTGAAAATTAGGATTAATATTTCCTAATTAACATTAAAACTATTTAACTAACAATTAGGTTTTCCCTAATTATAAATTAGGATTCCCGGAACCGAAATTAGGATTTCCAGAACCGATTTTAGGGTTTTTATAATTCGCTAGAGTTTTCTAACCGAACGTTGAAGTTCTTAATATATACATAGGGTTTGTTACAGATATCGTTTATCTGGTCAACCCTTGACCCTTAACCACATACTGTACACATATACACAGAACATATTCACGTATACCCTTAATCCTGAATAATTCACCTAAATCCTTCACAGAATTTTGAAATCCTCAAAATTCCATCTTAAAAATATCAAACGCATATACTAATTTTCTGTATAGGTTCTAATTTTGAACCTTAAATCAATTAATTAAAATTTTAAAATTTTCTAAATTCCCGGGTTGTCACACTCACACTTGCTTTAAATGAAAAATATTTTTAGTGAACGATGTTAGAAGAACTTAAAGACCCCGTAAAGATCAAGCTGACGGTATCCAGAGAAAGTGCCATTCAGGATGAGAATGAGTGAGAAGATCAAGTGAAGACTTGTAATACAAATAGATGAAATTGAACTATAGACTAGTTTAACGAACTGTTTTGTATCTTTGGTGGCGGATAAAAGTCACTCTTGTAAGATGAAATGAATACTATATTTATCATTATTTATAATGAAAGAGGTTATAAGGTTTCCAGAACCTGGGATTTGAGAGTGTATGTTGTTATATTCGGTATATAATGATGTATGTTGGATGAATGATGTACTCGTGACGTACGGAACCCGGGTGTGAAGATAGACCGGATTTCGGGGCGTTACAATGACAATTTCATTTAACAATAGGCTTGAATCATATAAATCGTATATCTTCAATAACTGAAACAATACTTATGAAGTACTATCAATAATTCAAAATAGCACTTCTCTTTTCTTAAAACGTTTCACAATGAACATCATTCAGTAAAACATCAATTTCGGTCCAAGACCTTGAGCATTTCATTCTTTTTTTGAAAAGGATAACCCGACACCAAGTCCGTAAGTCCGACATATCGTACGAGCACGTCTAGGTGATCAGCCTATAGTACTCTATGTTGTACAACACTACTTTCTTTAAACGTATGTACGTTTAAGATTTGTCACGTGCCTGTCGTTTGATGACAAAAAATTTATTTATGCATACTCAGTCTTTCTTTGAAATCAATACCAAAACAGTTTGGCAAAAGATAGCAACTTTGACAATGGTTTGATAGATTAACTGGAAATCCACAAAACATCATAAGTCTAGCCAAAAGAATCGGCTTCGACTTCATCATACGTCAAGTTATGCGTAAGATACTTGAATTACAACACTTGCCCAAAAGAATATAGACAAGGGTCAGAATACTTGCCTTTAGCGTTTTCTATAGTTAATACAATTTCCCTTTGTGTCTTTAAGGATTTCTACAATACATGATCACATAACATAACACATTAGGTCATATATAATCAAGTATGTTTACTACTATATCTTACCCTTCCTCTCAATCTAATCACGCTTTAGATTGTTTTATCATTCTTTACGGTTTATCATATTACATTGTATTTACGTTTACGTAATCGTTCGTCAACTTTTATTTGAGCTCTAATCATACTAAAGGATGTCATTTCAAGTTTAATTAAAGTTATACTTTACTTCCCTTTCCTTTACATGCTTTACTATTCTTCTCTACCTCTTCTCTCGTGTTGGCGCTGCGGCGCCAGCTTTCCTTATACAACTCTCGCTGCGGCACATGTTTTATAACACCCCCAAATCTAGGTACTTCATTCCCATAAGACTTGGTGTTCACTTTCCATACATTTATACTAGTTACCCAATTATAATAGAATTTAAACCATAAATCCTCCCATTAAAAGGGTTACATCATCAAATCAAAAAGTCTCCCAGGTTATCTAATCTTTAACATAAATCAAGTGCGAAAATAAAAATAGTTACATCACATCATTTAAATAAAGTCTATTAAAAGACAATAAATTACAAGTCTTCATCACTTGTACATTTTTCTTTTTCCTTTGTTTGTAGTAGGTTCATCGACCTTCTCAACCTTAGCTGCAATAATTATATTTATGCAAGAGTGAACAAAACAAATGCTCACTAGATATAATAATGAACACTAAGAGAATAATAACTGCCAATGAATAGGCTCATCAGAACTGAATAATATTCTATCAATGATAACCAAAAACTGGAATTAAAATATGAAATATATCTGAGGGTCATAAGACCACGAACTATGTCCATGGTTACAAGTAATCTTTTAACTTTAACCTAAACAGTTATACTGTAGGGATTTAACGTACTTAGGGGGATCAGCCCTTTGTACCATGTATTGTGCACAAACATCTAAACGCACCGCATACCCCTATAATAGGGTTGTTCTTCTCAGTTTTAGAGTACAAGTCCGCACCAAAGAAAGTTTGGTTTGGATAAACTTCAATTGTAATTTAGAGTTTTACGATCATCAACTAAAGGATTAGTTAAATCAACAAAGTTTGATAACACTACGGTTGATCAATAACAACATAATATAAACAATTGAAAATCATAGGTGAACCAACTATATGTGAAACTCATGCTTGGAAATAACTAGAAAGTGTAAGCATTGAATAAAATGATAAACCTTTGCTTGAACAATAATAAGCTAGGGCTATGATCTTGTCAAATTAGAAATTGCATTACTAAACATGCATTTAACTGATAACAAGCTGAAAACAAAGCTTGCTCATAATAATAATAACTTTTGCAAATTAAATGAAATATGAAAGCTCAATATTGTAGATTAGAGTTAAAGGAATTGCATTCAATATAAGAAATTGAAACTAAAGAAACTTGCTTAACTATAAACAAGTTAGGATAACTCAACAATGATTAGAATTCACAACTTGCTCGAATAAAATTAGAATTATAGCTTGCTCAAATAAAGTTTATCAATAAAGAATTTGCTCAATCAAAGTTTGAGAGTAAGAAACTTGCCTCGTGCGTGAGCTACATAATTATTATAAACATTCGCCAAATACCCTACATATACCATTAAAATCACAATACCAATTAGTTATACTAAAAGTAACTTCATAGGTTTACTTCTCATTCTAATCAAATCTATAATCTCTAGCTTAAGACTTGATTATCTTACTCATTCACATACCATAGACCTGAACTCCTAATTATATAACAGTACTCGACATAGTAATTGCATAACAACACTAATTCCAATGACATCACATACGAACTTGCACAACATACTAATTCATAATCTTTTAGTTTCAACATTATGATCATTATATGTTATTACGTCTTATAGCATGTATTAAGCCCTTTTATAATCACTAAAATATGTTAAGTTAACATTTTCCAGACTATGCTGTTAACAGTTCTTCACTGGGTCTGACTAACTACTGGCGCGGCCGCGCCATGGTTACCTTAGAGTCTTGCGCGCCCGCGCCCAAAGGCAACGCGCCTGCGCTCGGCACTAGTACCAGTTTTATAGAACACGAGTTTCAACTCTGTTCTAAGCCAACTATCACGAATTCATCCACAAAAACAGTAAATTAAGCATACCCAATTGACATATGACTCATACAAACATGATTCCTCACATATATACTAACTTAGAACAATTAAATAACAATTACAACTAATTTAAATCCTTTGAATTCCATGTTTTATACAAAAACACCATTTTTGACATCCTTTACAAAAATCATCATTGTGATCACAATTCTTGTCCAAATTAACTCATTAAAACTACGTTCTCTTCGTTTCTTAATCAACTAACATATTCAAGGCTCAATTTAGAAATTGGTTTACAAATTAAACCACCAAATTTGGTACTTTCACAAGCCATATATAAAAACATGTACTGTAAATACTTTTCTTCCTTTTTAAACGTAATTAGCATACAAATTCTTGCCTAAATACTAGTTCCAATCGCCACAAACACATACAATCACAAGTAATTAGTTGTATAACAAAATTTTCAAAAATTGAATTCATAGAATTTAGGAATTATGCCGTAATATATATATATATATATATATATATATATATATATATATATATATATATATATATATATATATATATATATATAATATCAAAGTTATGGAAAATACCTTCTCTTTCTTTAAATAATCATTGCTAACCACAAAGAATTTCTCAGAAACACAGAAATCTCTCAAGTCTCTCTCAAACTTTCTCAATTTCTCTCTGTAATTTTTTTCTGCTTTCTTTTTAGTATCAGTATAGGCCAACTATTACCATGCGTAAGAATAAAACTGATAACCATGCCATTATACGCACACTTAAAATAGCAGTTACAAAACTTAAGCGCTCATCAGTTATAAAATATATTTTATTTATTATTTTGATTTATTTTATTTATTATAATTATAATTCAAAATTCAAAATTCAAAAGCCATGAGGCTTTGTTTTGCAAAACACTTTAAAAATTAAAGACTTAATACCTTTAAGCCTTGTTTGGGCAAATCCATTTAAACTACTTTAATTTATTTTAATAAATCATTTATACTATAATTTATAGTCCCATATTATTTATTTAGATTTCCATATCCAATAACACACTAAATAAATTTTCCACTTAATTCAATTATAACAAAATTATAATCTCATTTTAATTTTATTTAATAAATTAACATATCACTTTCATTATTAAATTAAAACAACAATATAACCATTCATGTAATTTTTAACAACTCTCTAACTATTATATTAAATTAGAGTATTATCTAGTAAATTTAATTCACCAATATCGACAAACAATCAATTACATCAATATAATATTTATTTAATTTAACAAATATTTTAAATTATAAATAAAATCTTGGATTGTTACAGGTTTACAGTACCTCTACCTTGACCTTGGCGCTGCGGCGCCACGCTCTATACTAATGGCCGCGCTGCGACGCCGGTTTCCAGTGTGCATGACTTGGTCTTGGCGCTGCATCGCCAATCCCTTTTTTACGAGTCGCGTTGCGGCGCCACTCATCAGTATGTTGGGGTTCAGCATGGCACAGCGGCGCCGGCTTTCCCTCCTTGGGCCGCACTGCAGTGTCGACCTTGTCTCAGAGAAAAATTTGATAGTTGATTTTCTGGTTTGAACTTTCCGAGCTCATAACTTATTCGTTATAAGTTCGAATTCGCTCGTTCAAAAGCCGTTAGCTCATAAATCACATGTTCTATGATTTCATTAGGAAATATTTCATTTTTAAATCTTTTAACTCAGAATTCACCGAGTAGTTCATTATTACGAAAACGTTAAACGTTCGTGAACGTTCAAAGCTCATTTCTTCGTTCTAAGTTAGAATTTGGTCATTTTTTAGTCCGCAACTCTAGAATGCCAATTGAGACTAATCTCCATCGAAAACTAACGTTTCCAAGTTAAATGCTAACTTTTGACTTTTAATTTGAGAATTTAACGATTTCGACGATTATCGTCTAATCTCGTAAATTTTGCCATAACTTTATTACTTGAGATTTTTACATCATTAGAAATGGATTTATTCCATCATTCTAACCTCCTAACCAAACATATTTCAACAAATCTTATACATGACAAATTCTTACAAATTCTTCATTAGTTCAGAACTTCTATTATTATGGTTATCTTACAACATGGCTTATTAAGTTTTAAGTCCATTGATTAGACATTCTTATCATTTCTTAGCATACATGTTCTACCAATCAACACTTCTCTATCAACCTACAATTGAAGAGATGAAGATTAATGGTCTAAAGGTTCTTACCCTTGATGATTTAACTTGGTTCTTCTTCTTTCTTCTTGAATTATGAAAGCTCTAGCTTTTCTCTCTATAATCTAGGATGTTGGTGAATTTGAACAAAGCAAATGACAAGCTAAGCTCTTCTATTTATAGGAATTACCAAGTTAGGGCAATTTAGTAACTTAGGCCATTCCACCTCCTTCCATAACCTCCTTACTATTCATTACTTGGGCAACACAAATCCTATCCTTTGCTTGGCCACCAAGATGGCCAGTCATAAGTCACCTATGGGGCCCACA